>OX336378.1:40346551-42774051 GCA_946902895.1 Fragum fragum
GAACTTTTTTCCGGCCCTATGGCAGCCGGAGCTCCGATTTTTTGCATGCCTGTAGGGACCTCAAATGGCTACCTCAGTACCAAGTTTGAGCTCAATCGGAGCCATAGGGGCGGAGCAAGGTCCAAACCCAACCTGCTCTTTGTCTATATGCATTTGACCCAATTCTAGGATCGAACTTTTCTCCGGCCCTATGGCAGCCGCGGCTCCAATTTTTTGCATGCGCGTAGGGACCTCGAATGCCTACCTCCATACCAAGTTTGAGCTCAATCGGTTGCATAGGGGCGGAGCTAGGTCCAAACCCAAATTCGCAACTACAGCGAAATCCGCCATTTTACCCCCAATTAGGATCGAACTTTTTTCCGGCCCTATGGCAGCCGGAGCTCCGATTTTTTGCATGCCTGTAGGGACCTCAAATGGCTACCTCAGTACCAAGTTTGAGCTCAATCGGAGCCATAGGGGCGGAGCAAGGTCCAAACCCAACCTGCTCTTTGTCTATATGCATTTGACCCAATTCTAGGATCGAACTTTTCTCCGGCCCTATGGCAGCCGCGGCTCCAATTTTTTGCATGCGCGTAGGGACCTCGAATGCCTACCTCCATACCAAGTTTGAGCTCAATCGGTTGCATAGGGGCGGAGCTAGGTCCAAACCCAAATTCGCAACTACAGCGAAATCCGCCATTTTACCCCCAATTAGGATCGAACTTTTTTCCGGCCCTATGGCAGCCGGAGCTCCGATTTTTTGCATGCCTGTAGGGACCTCAAATGGCTACCTCAGTACCAAGTTTGAGCTCAATCGGAGCCATAGGGGCGGAGCAAGGTCCAAACCCAACCTGCTCTTTGTCTATATGCATTTGACCCAATTCTAGGATCGAACTTTTCTCCGGCCCTATGGCAGCCGCGGCTCCAATTTTTTGCATGCGCGTAGGGACCTCGAATGCCTACCTCCATACCAAGTTTGAGCTCAATCGGTTGCATAGGGGCGGAGCTAGGTCCAAACCCAAATTCGCAACTACAGCGAAATCCGCCATTTTACCCCCAATTAGGATCGAACTTTTTTCCGGCCCTATGGCAGCCGGAGCTCCGATTTTTTGCATGCCTGTAGGGACCTCAAATGGCTACCTCAGTACCAAGTTTGAGCTCAATCGGAGCCATAGGGGCGGAGCAAGGTCCAAACCCAACCTGCTCTTTGTCTATATGCATTTGACCCAATTCTAGGATCGAACTTTTCTCCGGCCCTATGGCAGCCGCGGCTCCAATTTTTTGCATGCGCGTAGGGACCTCGAATGCCTACCTCCATACCAAGTTTGAGCTCAATCGGTTGCATAGGGGCGGAGCTAGGTCCAAACCCAAATTCGCAACTACAGCGAAATCCGCCATTTTACCCCCAATTAGGATCGAACTTTTTTCCGGCCCTATGGCAGCCGGAGCTCCGATTTTTTGCATGCCTGTAGGGACCTCAAATGGCTACCTCAGTACCAAGTTTGAGCTCAATCGGAGCCATAGGGGCGGAGCAAGGTCCAAACCCAACCTGCTCTTTGTCTATATGCATTTGACCCAATTCTAGGATCGAACTTTTCTCCGGCCCTATGGCAGCCGCGGCTCCAATTTTTTGCATGCGCGTAGGGACCTCGAATGCCTACCTCCATACCAAGTTTGAGCTCAATCGGTTGCATAGGGGCGGAGCTAGGTCCAAACCCAAATTCGCAACTACAGCGAAATCCGCCATTTTACCCCCAATTAGGATCGAACTTTTTTCCGGCCCTATGGCAGCCGGAGCTCCGATTTTTTGCATGCCTGTAGGGACCTCAAATGGCTACCTCAGTACCAAGTTTGAGCTCAATCGGAGCCATAGGGGCGGAGCAAGGTCCAAACCCAACCTGCTCTTTGTCTATATGCATTTGACCCAATTCTAGGATCGAACTTTTCTCCGGCCCTATGGCAGCCGCGGCTCCAATTTTTTGCATGCGCGTAGGGACCTCGAATGCCTACCTCCATACCAAGTTTGAGCTCAATCGGTTGCATAGGGGCGGAGCTAGGTCCAAACCCAAATTCGCAACTACAGCGAAATCCGCCATTTTACCCCCAATTAGGATCGAACTTTTTTCCGGCCCTATGGCAGCCGGAGCTCCGATTTTTTGCATGCCTGTAGGGACCTCAAATGGCTACCTCAGTACCAAGTTTGAGCTCAATCGGAGCCATAGGGGCGGAGCAAGGTCCAAACCCAACCTGCTCTTTGTCTATATGCATTTGACCCAATTCTAGGATCGAACTTTTCTCCGGCCCTATGGCAGCCGCGGCTCCAATTTTTTGCATGCGCGTAGGGACCTCGAATGCCTACCTCCATACCAAGTTTGAGCTCAATCGGTTGCATAGGGGCGGAGCTAGGTCCAAACCCAAATTCGCAACTACAGCGAAATCCGCCATTTTACCCCCAATTAGGATCGAACTTTTTTCCGGCCCTATGGCAGCCGGAGCTCCGATTTTTTGCATGCCTGTAGGGACCTCAAATGGCTACCTCAGTACCAAGTTTGAGCTCAATCGGAGCCATAGGGGCGGAGCAAGGTCCAAACCCAACCTGCTCTTTGTCTATATGCATTTGACCCAATTCTAGGATCGAACTTTTCTCCGGCCCTATGGCAGCCGCGGCTCCAATTTTTTGCATGCGCGTAGGGACCTCGAATGCCTACCTCCATACCAAGTTTGAGCTCAATCGGTTGCATAGGGGCGGAGCTAGGTCCAAACCCAAATTCGCAACTACAGCGAAATCCGCCATTTTACCCCCAATTAGGATCGAACTTTTTTCCGGCCCTATGGCAGCCGGAGCTCCGATTTTTTGCATGCCTGTAGGGACCTCAAATGGCTACCTCAGTACCAAGTTTGAGCTCAATCGGAGCCATAGGGGCGGAGCAAGGTCCAAACCCAACCTGCTCTTTGTCTATATGCATTTGACCCAATTCTAGGATCGAACTTTTCTCCGGCCCTATGGCAGCCGCGGCTCCAATTTTTTGCATGCGCGTAGGGACCTCGAATGCCTACCTCCATACCAAGTTTGAGCTCAATCGGTTGCATAGGGGCGGAGCTAGGTCCAAACCCAAATTCGCAACTACAGCGAAATCCGCCATTTTACCCCCAATTAGGATCGAACTTTTTTCCGGCCCTATGGCAGCCGGAGCTCCGATTTTTTGCATGCCTGTAGGGACCTCAAATGGCTACCTCAGTACCAAGTTTGAGCTCAATCGGAGCCATAGGGGCGGAGCAAGGTCCAAACCCAACCTGCTCTTTGTCTATATGCATTTGACCCAATTCTAGGATCGAACTTTTCTCCGGCCCTATGGCAGCCGCGGCTCCAATTTTTTGCATGCGCGTAGGGACCTCGAATGCCTACCTCCATACCAAGTTTGAGCTCAATCGGTTGCATAGGGGCGGAGCTAGGTCCAAACCCAAATTCGCAACTACAGCGAAATCCGCCATTTTACCCCCAATTAGGATCGAACTTTTTTCCGGCCCTATGGCAGCCGGAGCTCCGATTTTTTGCATGCCTGTAGGGACCTCAAATGGCTACCTCAGTACCAAGTTTGAGCTCAATCGGAGCCATAGGGGCGGAGCAAGGTCCAAACCCAACCTGCTCTTTGTCTATATGCATTTGACCCAATTCTAGGATCGAACTTTTCTCCGGCCCTATGGCAGCCGCGGCTCCAATTTTTTGCATGCGCGTAGGGACCTCGAATGCCTACCTCCATACCAAGTTTGAGCTCAATCGGTTGCATAGGGGCGGAGCTAGGTCCAAACCCAAATTCGCAACTACAGCGAAATCCGCCATTTTACCCCCAATTAGGATCGAACTTTTTTCCGGCCCTATGGCAGCCGGAGCTCCGATTTTTTGCATGCCTGTAGGGACCTCAAATGGCTACCTCAGTACCAAGTTTGAGCTCAATCGGAGCCATAGGGGCGGAGCAAGGTCCAAACCCAACCTGCTCTTTGTCTATATGCATTTGACCCAATTCTAGGATCGAACTTTTCTCCGGCCCTATGGCAGCCGCGGCTCCAATTTTTTGCATGCGCGTAGGGACCTCGAATGCCTACCTCCATACCAAGTTTGAGCTCAATCGGTTGCATAGGGGCGGAGCTAGGTCCAAACCCAAATTCGCAACTACAGCGAAATCCGCCATTTTACCCCCAATTAGGATCGAACTTTTTTCCGGCCCTATGGCAGCCGGAGCTCCGATTTTTTGCATGCCTGTAGGGACCTCAAATGGCTACCTCAGTACCAAGTTTGAGCTCAATCGGAGCCATAGGGGCGGAGCAAGGTCCAAACCCAACCTGCTCTTTGTCTATATGCATTTGACCCAATTCTAGGATCGAACTTTTCTCCGGCCCTATGGCAGCCGCGGCTCCAATTTTTTGCATGCGCGTAGGGACCTCGAATGCCTACCTCCATACCAAGTTTGAGCTCAATCGGTTGCATAGGGGCGGAGCTAGGTCCAAACCCAAATTCGCAACTACAGCGAAATCCGCCATTTTACCCCCAATTAGGATCGAACTTTTTTCCGGCCCTATGGCAGCCGGAGCTCCGATTTTTTGCATGCCTGTAGGGACCTCAAATGGCTACCTCAGTACCAAGTTTGAGCTCAATCGGAGCCATAGGGGCGGAGCAAGGTCCAAACCCAACCTGCTCTTTGTCTATATGCATTTGACCCAATTCTAGGATCGAACTTTTCTCCGGCCCTATGGCAGCCGCGGCTCCAATTTTTTGCATGCGCGTAGGGACCTCGAATGCCTACCTCCATACCAAGTTTGAGCTCAATCGGTTGCATAGGGGCGGAGCTAGGTCCAAACCCAAATTCGCAACTACAGCGAAATCCGCCATTTTACCCCCAATTAGGATCGAACTTTTTTCCGGCCCTATGGCAGCCGGAGCTCCGATTTTTTGCATGCCTGTAGGGACCTCAAATGGCTACCTCAGTACCAAGTTTGAGCTCAATCGGAGCCATAGGGGCGGAGCAAGGTCCAAACCCAACCTGCTCTTTGTCTATATGCATTTGACCCAATTCTAGGATCGAACTTTTCTCCGGCCCTATGGCAGCCGCGGCTCCAATTTTTTGCATGCGCGTAGGGACCTCGAATGCCTACCTCCATACCAAGTTTGAGCTCAATCGGTTGCATAGGGGCGGAGCTAGGTCCAAACCCAAATTCGCAACTACAGCGAAATCCGCCATTTTACCCCCAATTAGGATCGAACTTTTTTCCGGCCCTATGGCAGCCGGAGCTCCGATTTTTTGCATGCCTGTAGGGACCTCAAATGGCTACCTCAGTACCAAGTTTGAGCTCAATCGGAGCCATAGGGGCGGAGCAAGGTCCAAACCCAACCTGCTCTTTGTCTATATGCATTTGACCCAATTCTAGGATCGAACTTTTCTCCGGCCCTATGGCAGCCGCGGCTCCAATTTTTTGCATGCGCGTAGGGACCTCGAATGCCTACCTCCATACCAAGTTTGAGCTCAATCGGTTGCATAGGGGCGGAGCTAGGTCCAAACCCAAATTCGCAACTACAGCGAAATCCGCCATTTTACCCCCAATTAGGATCGAACTTTTTTCCGGCCCTATGGCAGCCGGAGCTCCGATTTTTTGCATGCCTGTAGGGACCTCAAATGGCTACCTCAGTACCAAGTTTGAGCTCAATCGGAGCCATAGGGGCGGAGCAAGGTCCAAACCCAACCTGCTCTTTGTCTATATGCATTTGACCCAATTCTAGGATCGAACTTTTCTCCGGCCCTATGGCAGCCGCGGCTCCAATTTTTTGCATGCGCGTAGGGACCTCGAATGCCTACCTCCATACCAAGTTTGAGCTCAATCGGTTGCATAGGGGCGGAGCTAGGTCCAAACCCAAATTCGCAACTACAGCGAAATCCGCCATTTTACCCCCAATTAGGATCGAACTTTTTTCCGGCCCTATGGCAGCCGGAGCTCCGATTTTTTGCATGCCTGTAGGGACCTCAAATGGCTACCTCAGTACCAAGTTTGAGCTCAATCGGAGCCATAGGGGCGGAGCAAGGTCCAAACCCAACCTGCTCTTTGTCTATATGCATTTGACCCAATTCTAGGATCGAACTTTTCTCCGGCCCTATGGCAGCCGCGGCTCCAATTTTTTGCATGCGCGTAGGGACCTCGAATGCCTACCTCCATACCAAGTTTGAGCTCAATCGGTTGCATAGGGGCGGAGCTAGGTCCAAACCCAAATTCGCAACTACAGCGAAATCCGCCATTTTACCCCCAATTAGGATCGAACTTTTTTCCGGCCCTATGGCAGCCGGAGCTCCGATTTTTTGCATGCCTGTAGGGACCTCAAATGGCTACCTCAGTACCAAGTTTGAGCTCAATCGGAGCCATAGGGGCGGAGCAAGGTCCAAACCCAACCTGCTCTTTGTCTATATGCATTTGACCCAATTCTAGGATCGAACTTTTCTCCGGCCCTATGGCAGCCGCGGCTCCAATTTTTTGCATGCGCGTAGGGACCTCGAATGCCTACCTCCATACCAAGTTTGAGCTCAATCGGTTGCATAGGGGCGGAGCTAGGTCCAAACCCAAATTCGCAACTACAGCGAAATCCGCCATTTTACCCCCAATTAGGATCGAACTTTTTTCCGGCCCTATGGCAGCCGGAGCTCCGATTTTTTGCATGCCTGTAGGGACCTCAAATGGCTACCTCAGTACCAAGTTTGAGCTCAATCGGAGCCATAGGGGCGGAGCAAGGTCCAAACCCAACCTGCTCTTTGTCTATATGCATTTGACCCAATTCTAGGATCGAACTTTTCTCCGGCCCTATGGCAGCCGCGGCTCCAATTTTTTGCATGCGCGTAGGGACCTCGAATGCCTACCTCCATACCAAGTTTGAGCTCAATCGGTTGCATAGGGGCGGAGCTAGGTCCAAACCCAAATTCGCAACTACAGCGAAATCCGCCATTTTACCCCCAATTAGGATCGAACTTTTTTCCGGCCCTATGGCAGCCGGAGCTCCGATTTTTTGCATGCCTGTAGGGACCTCAAATGGCTACCTCAGTACCAAGTTTGAGCTCAATCGGAGCCATAGGGGCGGAGCAAGGTCCAAACCCAACCTGCTCTTTGTCTATATGCATTTGACCCAATTCTAGGATCGAACTTTTCTCCGGCCCTATGGCAGCCGCGGCTCCAATTTTTTGCATGCGCGTAGGGACCTCGAATGCCTACCTCCATACCAAGTTTGAGCTCAATCGGTTGCATAGGGGCGGAGCTAGGTCCAAACCCAAATTCGCAACTACAGCGAAATCCGCCATTTTACCCCCAATTAGGATCGAACTTTTTTCCGGCCCTATGGCAGCCGGAGCTCCGATTTTTTGCATGCCTGTAGGGACCTCAAATGGCTACCTCAGTACCAAGTTTGAGCTCAATCGGAGCCATAGGGGCGGAGCAAGGTCCAAACCCAACCTGCTCTTTGTCTATATGCATTTGACCCAATTCTAGGATCGAACTTTTCTCCGGCCCTATGGCAGCCGCGGCTCCAATTTTTTGCATGCGCGTAGGGACCTCGAATGCCTACCTCCATACCAAGTTTGAGCTCAATCGGTTGCATAGGGGCGGAGCTAGGTCCAAACCCAAATTCGCAACTACAGCGAAATCCGCCATTTTACCCCCAATTAGGATCGAACTTTTTTCCAACCTGCTCTTTGTCCGAACCTAAACCCCCACCCACACCGATTCCCGGTTTCAGTTTCTACAAAGAAATAGTTCCCAGATAAATTCTTGGAATCACTTGCCTAACATGCAGCAGTGGTATCTTAATCTGCAGAAACTTACACCGAACACATTGCTGTTGTTTAAAAAAAGTTTAAATAGCATGACAAAAGGAGGATATCATTTTTTTTCTTAATGGACTACTTTAGGGTACAACCACCCGGAAGTAATTCCGAAATGGAGTTGACCTGGAAGTAATTCCGAAATGGAGTTGACCTAGATGCGGTTGTTACTGTTATCAACCGATTTTGAAGACCTACCCCATTTGGAATAAATCGTCTCGCTTTCTCTAAGTGTCAACGACGGATAATAAAAATGTTTCGAGATGTCCAAATTTGTAGGAGTGTTGTCAACAGTTTGTTGATGAAAAGTCGAGTCAGTTCTTACGATCTGTCTGTTGTCTCAGCCACCTATGCGAGAAATTCCAACAGTATTTTAGTCAGAAGTCGAACTTTATGACATTGACAAAGCAAAGGAGTACATGTTGAAGTTCCAGGTAATTACTTAATTCAAATGTTTGATACATACTTTAACATACTGTAACAAATTATTAGTAGGATTTAAGTAACAAAAAAAAAAAAAATCTACCCAACGGCCTACCCAACATAGTAGGACAGTCAAAAAATTACCCCACCTCCAAAATATTGATGATCTTTTACATAATTGCAAATTTTGTCTGGTAGTTACATAACCATTTCCTATTCAAACCCTGGTTTTTACGTCCGTAGTGCGTGCGTCTGTCCGTCCGTAGACTTTTCCTTTGAAAATCTTCTCCTCAAAAAGTACTGAACGGATCCTTTGGTGACCCTCTATCAGATTCCTTTAAAGAGTTTGGATTGGATGAAAAACATGGCTTTAATGGGCGGGACTTATTTCCATATCTGGTTAAAGTTTTGAAAATATTCTTCTCAGAAACCATTGAATGGATTTCAACCAAATTTCACACAAAGGATCCGCGGGTGACCCTCTACCAGATTCCTACAAAGAATGTTGATTGGATGAAAAACATGGCTTTAATAGGCGGGGCTTATTTCCATATATGGTAAAAGCTATAAAAATACTCTTCTCAGAAACCATTGAATTCATTTCAACCAAACTTCACAGAAATGATCCTTGAGTGACCCTCTGTAAGATTCCTTCCTTCAAAAATTTTGATCGGATTAAAAATAGGGCTTTAATGCTTGGAAATTCTTCTTCTCAGAAACCAGTCGATGGATTTCAAACAAATTTGACTGAATCTATCCTTGGGTGACCTTTTTTCAGGTCATAAAAAAGAAATTTGTTTAGATGAAAAATATGGCTGTAATGGGTAGGGCGAATTTCCATATATGGTATATACAATGAACAATTAGTAAATTTCTCAAAAACCTGTTCATTGATTTCAACCAATTTCACAGGAATGACTCTCAGATGACTGTTTGTCTGATTCCTTCCAATAATTTTGATCGGATGAAAAACATGGCAATAATGGTGGTGGGTTATGTCTTTATATGGTGTACAGTGAAAATTTTACATAATGAATTTTACATAACTTTACTGTTGTAAAAACAATGAAAAGTTTGAAATGGTTCTCTAGAATTATTTCAAACATTTCAATGACTTAGATTTATTCTCGTTATATTCAGTTTATATTGAATTCATGTAAAAATTTGCTTAATCAGTACGTTCATGCCTGTGGAGTAGTACAGACGCTCAAGAGCCTTTAGTTGATTAGTTTTCTAGAGATAACGGGATTAAGCTGCACAATGGCCATGTTTTAAAGATGGGCAAAACTCACAATGGCAAGCATCATTAACTTCCAAAGAATAAAAATTGGTCAAAAGCTGGTTTAAGCCACCACCAGCAGCCTCATTTCTTTGGTCATTTGCCAAGGTCACTTATGATTGTCAACTTAATGCAAAAACCTAACATTTTGCTGTTATTCATACAAGACACATAAATCATTTTCTGGACACAGGGTGTTTGCATTGATAGACATCAGAAACTTTTAAGGCCAAGGTCATCCATCAAGGCCAATATCACTTATTGAGGTCACATTTCTGAAAAATGGCTGCTGCAAGGGCATGGTCTTTCACAAACACATTTTGGTAAACATATTTAAAGAACCATGTGTCTCTTTTTTCCAGAAGGATGAGGGCTTTCTTGATTATTATGCCATTTGAAATTGTTTGTCTGTGCTGAATTGCCTTCATGAAACCAACTTGGACATACAAGAATCTTCAAAGTGTGCATAAAGGTACAGGATTTCTTTATTTGTAGCTCATCTGAGCACAACATACTTAATGGAAGCATTTAGGATCACTAAGTTTCTGTCATCAATTTTTATTTAGCAAAGTCAAACACAGTTTCAGTTTCACACTACAGTGAGCTTTTCTGATGACTCTTTCAAAACTTTTTAATGAAATTTTGATTTGTGAACAAATTGTAGCGTATCAGGGGAGCTTACAAGAGTTATGGAAATAATGAAATGATTAAATAATTTTCTGCAAAACCAATGGGCAAATTTTTACAAGTGAAAAATAGGGTAGTGGCAAGCGGACGGAGCTTATCTAACTTAACCCAATCCCACACAGTGACACTTTTAAACGCCTCTCAATATAAAAGTTTTGGAAAACATTATGGAAAATAAAGAATTGCTTGTCACAAGCAATTTCTTCATTATCCACATTGTTTTCTACCACAATAGACAAAGATTTTAAAGATTTAATCAACTTTAAATTGTCGTCTGCAACTACTTTGAATTTGTGTGGGAATGGGTTAAAGAAGTCATGTGATTGTTTTTTATTTTTTTTTCCTCCTAGGCTGATTTGGACCAAGCTTGGCAAGAATGTACTTTGGGTGATCATTTTGAGAAATTGATCATGAAATTTTGATCTGTGAAAAAATAGACCATGGTAGGATGGGTTAATCGGACTTTGAGAGATCATGAAATAATCTTTCAGGGAGCCATATCATTAACATTCTTTGTATGTCATTTTCCAGTAGACTACCCTGGAATCAGATTAGCCCCTAAAAAATATAAATATTAGATATCTTCTTTTATGAAAGAAAAATCCTATAGCATTAATGTCTTGTATATATTTTATCCACTAGGATGTTTATGAAGCTTGTTCATGTAATGCCCATATGGTCATAATATTAGTTGGGCTTGATTCTTGCTTGTGTTATAATACAAAGATAGATGATATAAATCTTTACAAAGACTCTTCGATATAACCAGCTATCCTGGTTGAATCCTGGCTGAGTCGTTGGTTTTATTCTTAGGTAAGACATTTCAGACCAACAGCCTAGTTCTTGTGATATCTAAGATGCTCATGAATCAGCAAACTTCACCATGATACACATGAAATTATTCAAAGCGACATTGAACCTCACACAAACTTGTTGACTTTCCCTTGGATGACACATTAATTATGATTATTATTTCCTGTCATGATCAGGCAAAGATTTCTTTATAGTTGTCTGTCTGTCCTCATATCATTCTCTCTATCTGTCTGTTTGACTGCAAAACTTCCAAACAAGAGTTGTCCGTGAACAACGAAGCTTGCCCTTTCAGGTTGTGTTTGGAACAAGGTTATTTGTTTGAGGGATAGAATCAAGGTCACCCCTGTATGAGTGCATGTGAAATATGAGCACCCTGGGATTGAAAATGATTTAAAAGGAAGTTTTGGTTTAATTCTTTATGAAGGGTAAAGCGTTTAAGTCACATGGTCAATCTACATGTAATTATCTCAAAAGAAAGACTATTGCATGAAGACCCGTGAGGGAAATATAAGCATCCTAGGATTAAAAAAGAACAAGATGGAAAAAGTTTATTTTTTTATTTCATACGTTTATAACATGTTAACCCATTACCAAACAAACATTCTTTAGACTGGTACAATTTGGAAGAAATTGCAGACGACAAGTTTTATTACATGGAATTTGAAAAATCTTTCTCTCTAAGGGTAGAAAATATTATGGATAATGAAAAAAGTGCTTTAATCAAGGAATTTCTTCATTTTCCACAATGTTTTTCAAAGCTTTTGTCTTGTGGGCATTTAAAAGCGTCATTGTGTTGGAATGGGTTAGAGATCAAGGTCATAGGATCAAGGCAAATACCTCATATAAAAGCCTATCTAAGATAAATGCTTGTGTGACGTTTAAGAAAGAAAATTGACAAAGACAAAAAAGGTAGGGGTTTAGGTTAAAGTTTTTTTTATAACACCTTAAAGGTCAAGGTCAAAAGAACATCTGGCTTAAATGAAAGCCCAGCCAATGATGGACCTATGTGCAAAATATGACCAAGATAAAGATAGTTAAAATTTTTGATAAAATTGTTAATGGTCAAAGTCATTGGGTCAAGGTCATTGTCTCAAATGATAGCCTTTGTCCTAATAGTGCATGTGTCAAATATTAGCCCCTAGGGTTGAAAACTTACCAACAAAGAATACAGTAGTTTTTAGTTAATGCATAACAACAGAATAAAGGTCAAGGTCACAAAGCCATAGGATCCAGGTTATTGTCTCAAATGAAAGCCCGTCTATTGATGAGTGCATGTGTGAAATACAAGCTCCCTAGTTTGAAAACTAACTAAAATAGAAAGAGCTTAAAGGTCAAGATCATAGGGTCAAATAAAAGCATGCGTTCTTATAAGTGCATGTTTGAAATATGAGCCCACTTGCACTAGTTATAACAGAGATAGAAAAACTTACACCAATGGGGATCATATATATAAATGCATCTGATGTGATGTCATACAAAGATCAGTTTCACCTGGCATGGCCAAATTCATATATTAAGGACAAACTTATCTGATATTTCAGGAGGACATTCATTTGGTGTTTGTCTTTAAAATCAGCTAAAAGAATTGAAATTCATAAAAAAAACCTCTGGTTTGCCATGGCAACAAAAGTAAAATTTAAAAATAATCTTTAAAAAACTTGACCTCCGGTCCAAGAAGGCGTAGATCCTTGATATTTTGCAAGAAGCATTGGTATACTGATCTCTTTCAAAATGGCTTAAATCATGATCATTGGGTCCCCAGGGACAGAGCTACAGGGGTGGGGTGGGGTGGGGGGTTATAATCTCCTCCCAAACCACTGGGCCAATTCAAACCAAATTTGGCAGAAATATTCCTTAGTGGGTCCCCTTTAAAATAGATAAAAGAATTGAAATCTGTTAATAACTCTGCTTGCCATGGCAACAAAAGTGAAATTTTGAATTAATCTTTAAAATCTTCTCCTGACCCAGAAGGAGTAGAGACTTGATATTTTGCATGAAGTATAAGTATATTGATCTCTTTCAAAAAAGCTAAAATCATTATCCTCGGGTCCCTAGGAGTGGAGCCCCAGGGGGTGGTGTTTATAAAGAAATGAAGTATGATTTTTAAATTACGCCTCCTCCAAAACCACTGGGGAAATTTGAATCAAATTTGGCAGAATGTTCCTTAGGTGGTCCCCTTTAATGATAGCTAAAAGAATTGAAATCTGTAGACAAAAACTCTGGTTGCCATGGCAACAAAAGTGAAATTTTATAATAATCTTTAAAAATCGTAACACCCTGACCCAGAAGGCATAGAGCCTTGATAATTGGCTTGAAACATCAGTAGATTGACCTTTCAAACTATCTAAAATCATGCCCAGGGGGATGTTATATTCATGAAGCATCTGTTCACTGAAACTCTGTCTTATTTCTGAAATTATAAGCCATGGATCCAGGGGTAGGAAAAAGTTTTCCCCTTCTATAAATTTTCCCTATAGCCTTGAGATTTGTAATTAAGACTTTTGGACCCCCAGGTATAGAGCCTATATATGTATAAAGTATGGCCAACTTGTATCATGTTCCTAACCTTAACATCAATTAACCCTTGTCATGTTGAACCAGGAATATTCCGGTTTGGGCAGAAGGTGTAGACCAAGATCAGCCTGCACATAAGTGCAGCCTGATCTTGGTCTACACCCCCTGCTTGTACTCTTTCTTTTTTAGCATAAGTTCTATCACTGCTTTCAGCCCTTTGACTTTACAGCAATTCTGTAAGGTAATTTATACAGCATGACAAGGGTTAAGACTGTTGAAATAAAAATAACCTTCATCTCAGGTGACCGCCCCAAGGCCAATGGCCCTCCTGTTGGGCGTCTGCAACCTTTTTCAATTTTGACCTGTTCTATTGTTTGAGAATTTGTTAACTCTCTATCCAATATTTTTGATTGGAATCCCCAGATGGTATCATTTGTGCAGTAGCATAGATAACATTTCCCTTTTTTGAACTCTCATTTTCAAATAATATTTCACTTAAAATTGACAAGTAAGATATATAAAAAAAAAACAAGTTAAAACTATTTAGGAGTAATCTAAAAATAAATGTCTCATGCTAGTATAAGAATGATAGTTACCCTCAGACTATTTCTTTGTTCCAAACAGAATGGAGGACCATTTAAGGTGGTAGTGAGTTTTAGCAACGACTCTAGCAACCTGGCCAATGTATTCTGCAGCCTAATTGACCTGAAATGTCCAAATGTGTCGACTAAGAAAGACATGCAAGCCACACTGGAGAGAATGTAACATGCTTAACCTACCACCAACCTTCAACATATGAACATTATACATGAACCAATGTGACGTGTTTTTATGTTACTGATTGTACTTGTTTAAATTTATACATTACTAAACTTCAATCATTTGGTCATGGATAATTGATCTATCAATTATTATATTTCAGTGACAATACATTTACACACAAACCTATGTTGTTGAATTTGATATCGGTTGAGATGGAAGTCATGGGGAAAAGTAGTTTACTTAGTAAAAACAAGGTAAATATTGCATTGGAAAAATGAGTTTGATGAATACAAACTAGGTAAATATTGCAGGGGGAAAATTAGCACAGATAATATAAATCAAGTAAATATTGCATGAGAAACAGAATCTCAGTGTATATGAATATGGTAAATACTGCACAACTTAATTTAACCAATATAAAAATAACAAAATAATTATATTAAATTTGAATAAGGTCTAAGGGAGGTCAGCATTTGGCTGCTCCTTTACAAATTGAAATTAATAGATAAGGCTGTAATAATATTGCTAGAATGTCAGAACATCTAGGAACATGATTTGGGATAACGTACTAGAAATAAGAAATAAAAATAACTCAATATTATGAAATTGAGTAACAATGGGTTAATATAATAGAACGTAATTTTCTAAAGTTATAACTATAGGACTATGCTAAACAGCCTTAAAGTTGCCAATTTTCCTAAAGACTTAAAGTGGGGTCAGTGTATGGCTGCTCTCTTGATAGTCAAGGATTGTAAACAGATTTAGTTCTTGGTTATTTTGTATGTATACATGAAACAAATTAGATTTTGCCATAACATTGTAGATAACTTGTGCTTATTTTTGTAATTAATACATTATGAAATTATACTGACTAAACAAAAATACAGAATAAAAAAAAAGAAAAAATGATATCCCCCTGAAAAAACTCCATTATGAAAATAATAAGTTAAGAAAAAATAATAATAACTACTACTTATTGATGGTAATTACGAACACTAGGCAAAATGTTTTCTCTAATCAATTTAACCATTTCCTGTTTTTCAAATTTTTAGACTTGTCCTTGTTGAAATTTTTTTCAGATGATAATTCAAATTTGATTTTAAATAAAATGTAATTATTCAACTGGGTAGTAACTGTTGTGGAAGAACAAGCGATTGCTTGTTAAAAGCAATTTCTTCTTTTTCACACTGTTTTCTCAAGCATAGATACACAGAACATAAAAATCAATGATTGAACAGGAAAGGGTTAAAGAAAAGCAGGATCACACATTGAACCATCAAGCTTGTAAGTTGTACAAAAGGAATTGTCTAACAATACCTGTACAGCAAAAACAATGAAAACATTGTCCAAGCTTAAGTTTTAGACGTCATATAAGGGAAAAGGCAAAGTCAGCCCGATTAGCTCAGTTGGTAGAGCACTTGACCTCAAAACTCAAGATCACGGGTTCCAGCCATGGGCTGACCATATCAACTGACTAACATAGTAACATAACATAACATATCTTTTATTACACTCAAGTATACAATTTATACAATATGGGCAAATAACAAAAATAAATTTCTATTAAACAAATAATGTACTTCCGAGAGAGGGAGGGAGAGAGAGAGAGAGTGGTGGGAGATTGAAAGAGGAAATAGGGATAGATTTCCTGCGCTTTCAGTAGTCACGTGGCAGCTATATTTAGGACAGCGTACATGGACGGTAGATTGTAAAGCGTGGGTAAGTTTTATGTTTTATTTACAATCTAACGGTACAAGTGTGGGAAAGTACAAATCAATATAAATTCAGTGGTGATTGTAATCGATCAGGAATGATGTTATTTGTGATTTTTCGGTAATAGGTCAAATCTTTGAAAAAAAAAGTGATAATGGTGCAGAGATTTTGATCCAAAACTAGGGTGCAAGAGCGGAGAGGAGAAAAAGCATAAAACAATACAATTTTTGTACGAAATCAGTAGAGTAAAGAATTTTCCTATTTGACAATTATATTGTCTTTATGCAAGAATGTAGTAACTAGCAACACAACCTGCAATCCTTACAACTATTTACCCATGTTTACATATATTTTATTTTAGCCCCCCTGGTGGGCCCCTGTGTAATTATGTAAATACACATTTCTGAAACGGCTGACTTGATTTACGGCTCTTATGAGTGGGTGGTACGTTTGTTTATATTTTCATTGAATTAGGATGAGGTTATAGTAAGGGTCTTTGAGCCAAAACAGAAAGGTGAATAATTTATTCATGGTTTAGGGATTATCGAACCCTAGTGCTAATTTTCAGAATGGGTTTTGTTGCTAGAAATAGTCTGGTTACAAATAAAAAAAACATTCGGTAATTTTGGATGTCATTTTTCTTTTTCTTTTTTTTTTCTTCTCCTTTTTTACTCTTCTTCCTTTTAGAACATTTGTGGTACATGTGCTACAGGAGAAATTGTCAACAGCTTTTTCTAAGCGATCTCTTTTACTTGGACCCTTGGTTTTAAGTTGCCAATTTTGAGCTTGGCACAGGTAAAATTAATATACAAGGAGAATAATTATGTATGCAAGTGTGACCAGAATATTGCAACTACAGCTAAAGCAAGGCTTGAGTTATAGCATTCTGGCTACCAAACAGAATATTACATTGGTAATAGTGAAATGTTCTTGTTTAACTCTTTTCCTGCTTTATTTTAGCATTTGTAAAATTTCACTCTAGTCAAAGCGCTGGCAGCACCGGATGCTATAAATATGAATAGACATGTACAAGGATGGTGCATCTATATTTGCCAGATGATTCATTCTGGCCACTGCACTAAAAGATTACTTTATTGATATAAGAAAAGTGCTCATGTTACATGCTGTTACTAAATTTTCTATATGGTTTATAGAGGATACAATGTAAAAAAAAATAAAAAAAATCATCCATAATGTCATAATTCCTAATACATGGTGAGAACATTAAAGTAAACAATTTTATAAATTGACAAGTCAGTACGTAACAGATGTAACTGCCTATGTATTAACCCATTCAAACTTAAGCCCTCCTTTTTACGCCCCGAAATTCAAGAGCTTTGGAAAACATTGTGGAAAATGAAGAAATTGCTTGTATCAAGCAATTTCTTCATTATCCACAATGTTTTCTACCCCAAAAGACGAAAAAAAAATAAAATTACATCAACTTGAAATTGTTGTCTGCAGCTCCTTTCAATTTGGACTGGTCTAAAATTTTGTTGTGTTGGAATGGGTTAATTGGCAGTGACACCAATTTCGCACTCCTGGCCTCCACACAACATAGCTATAATGCTTTCTCATTTCTTGCATCTGGTAGTAAAACAACTTTGGAAGAGGAGAAATTGACATGATAAAATTTTACACAACACAAATTGAACCTTATCTACTAATTTAAGAATTAGGGATATAAATCAGGAGGTAGTCAGGTGTGATTTAGGGTGACTGATTTTTAATTTTTTTCACTATTATTTTTAAGTAGTTGCTAAGTTCTTTGAGGTCTCTTTGTTGACTGTTGTGGAAAAAGGATTTAATGTTATTCTCATATTGTTGCAGGTTTGGGATATAATGCCTTCGTTCATTGTGAAAAAAGGGGCAGTGAAATAAATAATGGATTTCTGAGCCAATCTCATTGAAAGTGCAGAGGGAGCATAATCTATTTTCTGGAAATGTTCCATCATAACGCCCAGTTTCTATAGGCAAGCGGTGATTGGCAGTCCCGAATTTTATTAAAGGCAAGTATTCTTTTCTACTTAATTTTATTAGGTACTCTTCAAAACAGTGGTTTTCTTTGAATTTCAGATAAATTCCTCCTTTATTTGAGGAAATTAAATGTTCATGCCAGTTTTGTTTAAATTGGTCGACAAGAGTCTGTTTTATTGATTTATGTAATTTTTCTTGGAATATGGTAAATTGATTTTCCCAAATATCTGGTGTACCTGTTGTTGTAAGTATTTCTTTGATTTTATTTGGCCAATTGTAAATATGTTGGGTGTTTGATAACATATATCTGTAAAGATTGTAATATATTTTATCTGTTTTGCCTACTAGTAGTCTGTTCCAAAACGAAATCATTTTAGACATGATAGTTATTCTAACAGGGTAGTGTCCTAGCTCACCATATAAAAAGGAGGACGTAGTTGATTTCCTGCATCCAGTTATTCTTTTCAAGAATCTTATGTGTACTTTTTCTAATATTTCAGTATTTTCAAAACCAAAAACCTCAGAGCCGTATGTTATTATTGGTTATACAGTGTGGTCAAATAGCTTAAGTACGAGGTCGATCGGGAGGTTGGAGTTGTTGACCTTAGTAAACAGAAATTGGAGGGCCTTATTTGCTTGTTCAGAGATAAGCTTTCTTGCTCTCTAGAAGGAACCATTGCTGGAAAAGGTAATACCTAGGTAATGATAATGATTTTGCATTTCTAGTGGTTGATTACCAAAAGTAAAGGAGAGGTTTGTAAGCGTTATGGCACCAAACTCCATAACTTTGGTTTTATTAATGTTAACCTGTAGGTGCTAACTAACTAACTAATTGTCTTTCGGATGAGACGTTAAACCTAGGCCCTGTGTGACGATGCTATGCATCGAGCACGTTAAAGAACCAGGCGGGGCTCAAAGTAGTTTCATCTTGTATCCTTGCACTATCCACCGTAACAACTAACCGTCTTCTTGGGGCGTCGCTCATTATGGGCATGTGCTACGGTAGCGACGATAAATAAGCAGAAATACAAACTGAGAATTTACTCTGCTGATTTTATAATTTACCAAAGGAATATAGCAAGGTTAACCCTTTCCTGTTATTAGCTCACCTTAGCATGTAGTGCTCAAGTGAGCTATTGTGATCCCCTTTTGTCCGGCATCCGTGCGTCGTGCGCCGTGCGTCATCCGTCAACAATTTCTTTAAACAACATCTCCTCCAAAACCACTGGGCCAATTTGAACCAAATTTGGCAGAAATGTTCCTTAGGTGGTCACCTTCAGAAATAGCTAAAAGAATTGAAATCCGTTAAAAACTCTGGTTGCCATGGTAACAAAAGTAAAATTTTAAAAAAATCTTTTTAAAAATCTTCTCCTCCTGACCCAGAAGGCGTAGAGCCTTGATATTTTGCATGAAGCATCAGTATATTGACCTCTTTCGAAATAGCTAAAATTATGATCCTCGGGTCCCCAGGGGCGAAGCCCCAGGGGGTGGGGTTTATATAGAAATAAAGAACAATTTTTTAAATGACATCTCTTCCCAAACCACTGGGCTGATTTGAACCAAATCTGGCAGAAATGTTGCTTAGGTCCCCTTCAAAAATAGCTAAAGGAATTGAAATCTGTTAAAAACTCCATGGCAACAAAAGTGAAATTTTAAAAAAATCTTTAAGAATCTCCTTCTCCTTGTAGAGCCTTGATATTTTGCATGAAGCATCAGTATATTGATCTCTTTCATAATAGCTAAAATCATCATCCTCGGGTACCCAGGGGGTGAGCCCCAAGGGGTGGTGGTGGTTATATAGAAATAAAGAACGATTTTTTAAATGACATCTCCTCCCTAACCACTGGGCCGATTTGAGCCAAATTTTGCAGAAATGTTGCTTAGGTGGTCCCCCTTAAAATTAGCTAAAAGTATTGAAATCCACATAAAACTCTGGTTGCCATGGCAACAAAAGTGAAATTTTAAAATAATCTTAAGAATCTTCTCCTCCTGACCTAGAAGGCGTAGAGCCTTGATATTTTGCATGAAGCATCAGTATATTGATCTCTTACAAAATAGCTAAAATCATGATCCTCGGGTCTCCAGGGTGGACCCATGAGGGGGGGGGTATAGGCATGAAGCATCAGTTCACAGACTTCTTTCTTATTTCTGAAATTATAACCCATGGAAAAAGTTTTTTCCTTCTTTCAAATCGGCACTAAAGCCTTGGAATTTGTAATTTAGACTTTTGGATCCCCAGGTTCATATTCTTTATATGTAATTGTGGCCCACTTGTTTCATAATCCTAACCTTAACATGAAATTAGACTGTTGAAAGAAAAAGAGCCTTTATCTCAGGTGAGCGCCCCAGGCCCAACCACCCTCTTGTTTTGAAAATTTAGACTAGTCCAAATCGAAAGAGGTTGCAGACAAGGAAAATTGGATGCAATTCGAAATAAAACCATCCAATGTGGTAGAAAATATTGTGGGAAAAGAAGAAATTGCTAGTTTTAAGCAATTTTTTCTTTTCTACAATGTTTTCTTAAGTATAAAATCACAGTTACGTAAAATCCCGTGTTTAAACAGGAAAGGGTTAATCCTATTATTCTTGGTATTTAGCCATCCACTCTATCAAATAAAAAAATGTTAGCCAGTTTTTCCCTATCTTAACCATATGAAATATCAATAAACTTTGAATTTATACTTACTGACTCTTGCCACATTGTTTCAAGGGGAAAATTAGAATATTGTCCAGACTGTTTTAAGCGGCTGTTTATTTTGTATATAAAAAGATAAGAACATTGTAAATGAAAAATGGTGAAGGAAAAATGGGAAAAAAAACAATATTGTTTCAAGGGGAAAGTTAAATATGGACCAGACTGTTTTAAGCGGTTGTTTATTTTGTATATATAAGGATTTGAACAATGTGAATAAAAAATGGTGATGGTAATAGAAAAAAAAGTAGAGAAAAGAGAGGGAGAAAGAGAATAAAAAAATTGAATGGGATACATATAAGTAATGTTACAATAAAATTGAAAATTATAAATAACTAAAACTTGAAATTGACACTTTAAGAAAATAAATTAAAAAAAATCACACACACACACACACACACACACATAGGGAAGTGTAAATCCACATACATATACCTAAATTGGTGAAGGAAATATGATTAAAAAGGGGGATTTGTTTGTTTGTTTGAATGGGGTTTTAGGCAGCTTTCAACAATCTTTCAGTTTTATCGCGGCGGCTGGAGCACCTAACAACGGAATCTTGGTATTTCTCACACCAGTATACTACCATTACATCCTTTCCTAGCCTCCAGCTGCTATCCCACATAGGTCTACGATTACCGACCCATTGGTGAGAGACAAATATTCGGAGAGGATGAGTGCCGCCGTCTGGGATCGAACCCGGGATCTCTAGATTGACAGTCGATGCACCACCAACTGCACTAAGACGGCGCCTTAAAAGGGGGAAAATAGTGGTAAGGCTCAATTTCAATGCAAAATCGAATATAGCATTCTAATAACAAAGAATGAAATAAAAAAAGGACAGAGAGAATAAAAGTGAGGCTCTAAGATCAGAGTTGATCAAGTGCATATTAAAAGTTTTTCATCTTTTGTAATATGATACAAGCATCATGGGTACAAAATTTTGCTAAATTAGCATCTTGTATCCTTAAAATTTGGAATCAAAATTTATCCTTTTGCTGAGTAAGAGAAAAGATACTGATTTCGATTTGTATGTGAAAAAGTCTTTTAAACGGGCTGGTAGGTTGCAGCCTGGGGTCCATATCATATATGCCACGAGCACAGAGGGACCTTATAAAACTACAAACACACACACACAGGTCCCTCACAAAAATAGAAACCTCTTGATGGCTTCATTTGAATATTTTACACATCTGGCAGAGTAAAGGTACATCATCAAATACAAGATGAATTTTTATGCCCCCACATCGATTAGATCGGGGGCATATTGTTTTACCAGTGTCCGTCTGTCTGTATGTCCGTCCATCCGTCTATCTGTCCGTCTGTCTATCTGTCTGCAAAACTTAACCTGCCAACTAAACATTTTCCTATAACTTCATCCTGATTATGTAACAATGCTAATATTCGGTATGTAGATAGGTCTCAACAAGGCGCAACTGGGGAAGGTCATTTCATGAAGGTCAAGGTCAAATTTATTCCTGTTTCGGGGGCATGGTGTTTTACAAACACATCTTGTTTTTTAATCCATTACCAAATAACTATACATTTTGAGGTGCAAAAGAAAAAAATACTAGGTAAAAAATATTTGCTTAAAGAGAAATTTTACAAGCAATTTCTCCTTTGCCATAATGTTTCCACCATATATGGACATTTTATTTTCTATTAGTACACACTTAAATGGTTGACTGCAACCTCTTTTAAATTAGACCAGCCAACAATTTTGCTCCCTTCTAAATGATTAATCCATTCCCACAAAATAATACTTTTTTAACTCCCATAAAGAAAACGACTTTGGAAAACATTGTGGAAAATGAAGAATTTGCTTTTCACAAGCAGCAATGTTTTCTACTCGAAAGATTTTTATTTCATCAACTTGAAACTGTCATCTGCAATCTCTTTCAGTCTAGAATGTCACAGTAAGAAATTCCTGCTACAAACAATTTCATCGCATGCTATTAGCAATTTTTAGCTCTACTGGCCGAAGGCCACTAGAGCAATTGTGATGGCTTTTTCCCGTCCGGGTCCGTGCGTCCAATCGTCTGTCGTCCGTCCGTTCAATTTTCCTTGTTAACACTCTAGAGTCCACAGTTTTCATCGGATTCCCTTCAAACTTTCACAGTATGATTGAACCATCATAAGGATCATTCCTTTCGAAATTGGGTCAGATCCGTCAAGAAACATGAGAAAAGGGGCCGAAGTAAAATTTAATTACAAAATCCTCGTTAACACTCTAGAGTCCACAGTTTTCATCAGATTTCCTTCAAACTTTCACAGAATGATTGTACTATCATAAGGATTGTTCCTTTCGAAATTGGGTATGATCCGTCAAGAAACATTGGAAAAGGGGCCTTATGAAAATTTGATTAACAATTCCTTTAAAAATCCTCAACTTCTAATCCTTTAAAAATCCTCGTTAACACTCTAGAGTCCACAGTTTTCATCGGATTCTCTTCAAACTTTCTCAGAATGATTGTCCCACCATATGGATCATTCCTGTCGAAAAGGGGTATGATCCGTCAAGAACCACGGGAAAAGGGGCCTTATGAAAATTTGATTAAAAAATCCTTGTTAACACTCAAGTCAACAGTTTTCATCAGCTTGTATTCAAAATTTCACAGAATGATTGTACAATCATAAGGATTGTTCCTTTCGGAATTGGGTCAGATCCATCAGGAAACACGGGAAAAGGGGCCTTATGAAAATTAAATGGAAAAATCTTTTAAGAAATCCTCGTTAAGACTCTGGAGTCAACAGTTTTCAATGGCTTCTCTTCAAACTTTCACAGAATTATTGTACCATCATAAGAATTGTTCCTTTCAACATTTGGTATGATCAGTCAAGGACCACGAGAAAAAAGGGGCACAATAAAAATTGGATTAAAAAAATCCTTGTAAACACAATAGAGTCCACAGTTTTCAACAATTTCTCTTCAAACATTCACAGAATGATTATTACATTAAATGGATTGTTCCTTTTGGAAGTCGGTTTGATCCATCAAGTTTCATGGGAAAAGGGGCCCTATGAAAATTTAATAAAAAAACCTTAGTTAACACATCATGGCCCTAGATTTCAACTGATAGACTTCAAACTTTCACATAATGATTGTACCATCATAAAGATTGAGAAACATAGGAAAATGGGCCTTAGGAAAATTTAATTAAAAAATCTTGATTATTGCTTGTAGGTCAACAGATTTCATGGGGCTGCTTTTATACTCAAACAGAATAATAATACTCTTGTAAGTAGAGTTCCCTTTGGAATTGGTTCAGATCCATCCAGTAACATGGGAAAAGGGGCTTTATGAAAATTCAATTAATAAAACCCTGTTAACACAATTGAGCCCACAGCTTTGATCAGATTTTGTTGAAACTTTCACAGAATGATTGGAAGCTCATAACGATCATTTTTTTCATAACAGGGTTTGAACTGTCAAGAAACACAGGATAAGGGGCCTTATGAAAATTTCATTTATAAATCCTTGTTACCACGTCCAGAGCTTCCATTGGATTTCTTCAAATAATCACAGAATAATTGTACAATGATAATGATTGTTGCTGATGGCAATTAAACCTGATCTGTCGAGTATCACAGGAAAAGGAGCATTATGAAATTTAATTTTAAAATCCTTGTACCACAATAAAGTCAACAGTTTTCATCAGATTCTGTTTAAACTTTCACAGAATGATACTTCCATCATGAGAATTCTTTCTTTTCAAATTAGGCGTGAGCTGTCTAGTATCATGGGAAAAGGGGCCTTTTGAGAATTTTATCTATAATCCTTGTAACCACGTCGAGAAGCTTTCATTGGATTCAAACCTTCACTGAATCATTATACAATAATTACGATTGTTGATGCTGACATGAGATTTGATCCTTCAAGTATCACAGGAAAAGGAGCCTTATGAAAATTCTATTTTAAAATCTTTACACCAAGGTAAAGTCTGCAGTTTTCATTGGCTTCTGTTCAAACTTTCACAGAATGTTTGTACCATAATTAGGATTGTTTCTTTCCAAATTGGGCCTCATATATCTTAATCTAGCATCATAGGAAAAGGGGCTGTATGAAAAATTATTACCAAATCCTCATAAACACAAGAATGTCCTCAGTCTATATCAGAATCTCTTCAAACTTTAACAGAATGATTGTACCATCATTTGGATTGTTCCTTTGTAAACTAGGTCTGATTGGTGAAGTGACACAAGAAAAGGGACCTTATAAAAAATTAATTACAAAACATCATTATTACAATAAAGTCCTCAGTCTTAATCATTTTCTTCAAACTATCATTAGGATTGTTACTTTGTACATTGGGTCTGATTTGTTAAATTTCACGGGGAAAAAAAGGCCTTATGAAAATTTTATAACAAAAATTCTTGACACAGTTCAGTTTACTGTTTTCATTAATTCTCTTTAACTTTTAAAAAATGATTGCAGCTTCAGTAGAATTGTTCCTTTCGAAATTTGGTTTGTTCCGTAAAGTATGAGAAAAGGGGCCCCATGAAAATTTCACTATAAACTCATTAACATAATAAATTCCACAGATTACACAGATTGATTGTACCATCAATCTAAATTGTTGATTTTGACAGTGGATCTGATTATGGCAATTGTCACATAAAAAGGGGCCTTATGAAAAACTTTCTTAAATATTTTGGTTAACACAATGATGTCCCTTGATTTCACCAGATTCACTTCAAAATTTCACAGAATGATTGTACAAATACTTAAATGGTTCTTTTCAGAACTGGGTAGTATCCATCAAGAATCATGAAAAAAGGGGCCATTTGATTTATTTTTTTTAAATTATTCTAGTAAACACAATGAAATCCCAATATTTCATCTTATTCACTTTTAACTTTCACAGAATGATAAAACCAACAGTAAAATATCATGGGAAAAGGGGCCAATTAATGAGAACTTGATTTTAATATCTTTGCTAACACAATAAAGTCAACAGTTTTATTGGATTCTCTTCAAAGATGCATGGAATAATTGTGGCATTCAAAACACAGGAAAGGGGGCCTTACAGATTATCATTCAAGACATTCTTGTGTATGTGATGAAGATCACAATCATTATCAAGTTGTCTTTTAAATTTCACAGGACAATTGTCGGGTTGTAAGGAAAGCTCCTTTTGGAATGAAATTGATCCGTCAGAAAACAGAGGAAAAGGGGCCTTATTGATTTTCATTCAAAACAATCCTGTTCATGTGATAAAGTCCACAATTATTGTCAAATTCTGATGAAAATTTCACAGGATGATTGTAGGGTCATAAGGTAACTTTCTTTTGGAAATGGAGTGGATCCGTCATGAAACTAGGGAAAAGGGGCCTTGAGGAATGTTGCTCAAAATAATAAAGTGGATAAAGTCCTGTTTTTTTTTCTTTATGCATTCTTCTGTGAGTAATTAACTTCCGTAAATATTAGATTTCTTTAACAGGAAACTTGATAACCAGTAGAGTGTCTAAGGTCCTCATGGGCCTCTTGTTTCATTTCCCATTTATTTCTCAATCTTTATTACTTCAAGCCTTGCCATGATGATCTGAGAATATTTCTACTTTGGCTGGAAGCATAGACAAAAATCAGCCTGCACATATGTGCCATTTGATCTAAGTCTATACCACCTGCCTGTCCTTATAAACAAGAATTTCTCTATAAGATTAATTTCCAAACAACATATTGGCCCTGACAAGCAGAACTACAGTGCCATCAGCCCTTTGATGTTAATGCATTTCTGAACAAAGATTTTTCAGCATGACAAGGGTTAAGGTTCCTGTAAATAGAGATTTTATGGTAATGTGTTCATGTAGGCTATACAAAACAAGAGTATGATCTTTTGATGATTTTTTCAAAATATTTCAAATATTGAATTGTAATAATTACTTACTTATCTATATTAACAGCTGGAAGTTGGATTCTCAAAAACATCATGTTCACTTTCTAGTGGTGACATTTTGGCAAGAGAAACAAACCCAAAAATAACAAATGATGACAATAACAGTTCACAAAGAGAGCGCGACAAGAATGAATCAAAACTAGAAAATAATTGAGGAAAGACTGGAACATTATCAAGGGAAGGAAGAACTTACAGAACAATAGAAATTAAAACAGAAAGTAAAAGTAGTGACAGTAAAAAGAACGGAGAAAGTTTGGCTAGAAATAGCACGCAGAAAATGGAATTAAAAGACACAAATGATATGCAGAAAACTAAACACATTACAAGTAATAAACAATCACATATGAAGGAGAGTGAAGAAAAGTTAAAAGTGTCAATTGGGCAGAAACAGGAAATTTGAAGCATGAAGCATGAAGACAATACAGGACTAAAGAATAAGGAGAACTTGAAGACAGGGCTGAAGCTTGAAGTTGGTAATAATTCAAAACCAAAAGGTTCAAGTAGAGCCTGTGTCTTGATTTAATCCTTGATATCTAACAATGCTGATTAGTATTTAACACAAAACAATAATGTTTTAAAAAGGCCAATTGTGAAAGTTAATAACAATTGTTTAGCACATTCTGACATAATCCCACTTTTTGACGCCTCTCACAAAAAATGAATTAATTTGGAAAACATTGTGGACAATGGAGAAATTGCTTGTTGAAAGCAATTTGTTTGAGGTCCTAAATGTTTTTATCCTAAGAGGCGTTCTTTTCTAAATTACACCGACTTGAAATTGTTGTCTGCAACTTTTTTCAATTTGGACCAGTCTATATTTTGTCGTATTGGAATGGGTTAAAGTTAGTCAAACTACTTAAGGACTAAGAAAACATTTTTTTTGTTATTTTACATGTATAAGGATATTGTTTTGAACCCGTTCATGAGCAATCCCACGTTTTTATGCACTACAGGTAGTTAACTTTGGAAAACATTGTAAGAAGAGGAGAAACTGCTTGCAACCTAGGGCTATTATACTTTATATCTACACTTGCCAGGTGATAGGGTTTCAACTGTGACAAAAGTCCTTCGCACTTTGACCTTGACCTTTGACCTACTTAAAAAGAGCTTTAATCAAAAGCTTTAACCTTGTTCATATTTTCTGAATGAATATATTTAGGACCATCATATTTACAATCAACAGGTGGTAGGCTTTCACCTTTAACAAAGGTCCTTGGCACTGTGACCTTGACCTTTGACCAAGAGAGAAAAAACTTGAACCAAAAACTTTAAGCTGGCTTATAACTTCTCAATGCTTTTACGTAGGGCCATCATTCTTCATATAAAACACTCACCAGGCGATATATTGTACCTTCTGACAAATGTCCTTTGCACTGTGATCTTGACCTTTGACCTACTTAAAAACTTGAACCAAATACGTTTACCTGTGTTTATTTTTTCTGAATGCTTATCCCTAGGACCTTTATTATCCACATCTTCACTCACCAGGTGATAGACTATAACCTTTGATCAAGACCCTTGACTTTGTGTCCTTGACCCAATTTGAATACTTTTAACGAGAACTATAAACAACACTTAAGCCTGGCTTATATTTTCTGGATGCTTGTACATAGCGCAATTATGTTTTACTTATGTACTCATATATGGATTGCATTTCTTTTGTGGTTAAGTTCCGTGACCTTCACCTTGACCCTTAACTTACTTTTAAAAAGTTTTAACTAAATACATTGACCAAAACTCAAACCTAGCTTATATTTCCAAATTATTTTTACATTGGACAATCATAAGGTCACTTGACCAAAGGTCATGGTGACCAATTGTGATCGTTTTTTGTCCATCGTTGTGCGTTGTGCATTAACTTTTTACATTTTTCGACTTCATCTTAAGAATCCTTGGATGGATTTCAACCAAACTCAGCAGGAAGCATCCTTATGGGAAGGCGCTTCAGATTTGTACATGTCATGGAGTTATCACCCCTTGGGGCTCCATAAGGGGCCAAAAAGGGTACAACTATGAAAATCTTCTTGTCATGAACCGGCTGTCAGATTAGATTCACATTTGGTATTTAGAGTCTTTAGGGCAAGAACTATCAAGTTTGTACAAGAAAAAGAAATCTGTCAAGAAATGACCATGCTGGGGGGGGGGGGCAAAGGTGAGTTGGGAACAACTTTTAAAATCTTTTTCTACTAAACCAAAAGACCTGCAGCTCTGATGTTTGGTATGTGGCATCATCTAGTGGACCTCTATCAATATTGTATAAATTATAACCCCAGGGTCAAAATTAGCTGTTCCCGGACGTCACAAGTTTAACATAGGCTTATATAGTGAACATTTCAAAATTCTTCTCCAAAGCTAGAGGGCCTAGAGCTTTTATATTTGGTATGTACTATGATCTGGTGAATTTCAATTAAGATTGTATAAATCATGGCCAAAGAGACAGAATTAGCCCATTCCCGAACGTCACAAGTTTCACAAAGGGCTTACGAGGTATATAGTGAAATTTGTAAAAGTCTTCTCCCAAAAAGGAGGGCCTAGATATTTGATATTTGGTATACAGCATCGTCTTGCGGACCTCTATCAGGATTATAAAACATATTGCCTCAGGATTAAAATTAGCCCATTTCTGGATGACACAAATTTAACATAGGCTTATATAGTGAAATTTGAAAAAATCTTCTTCTCCCAAACAGGAGGGCCTAGAACTTTGATATTTGGTATACAGCAATGTCTTGTGGACCTCTATGAAGATTGTAAAAATTATTGCCTTAGGAGTAAAATCAACCCATTCATGGATGACACAAATTTAACATAGGCTTACATAGTGAAAACTTTAAAAATCTTCATCTCTCAAACAGATAGGCCCAGAGCTTTGATTTTTGGTATATAGCATCATCTGTTGGATCTTTATCAATATAGTATGAATTATGTCCTTAGGGTCATAATTAGCCCATTCCTGGACATCACAAATTTTACATATGGCTTATATAATGAAAATTTAAAACTCTTCTTCTCCCAAACCAAAAGGCTTAGAGCTTTGATATTTAGTATGTAGCATAATCTGGTGGAATTTTATTTGTTTTTGTGCTCATTGGACTCAGGTGACCAATATGGCCCTATGGGCCTCTTGTATTTGAATCATGGACTCATCTTAGGATTTGCTTTCACTTTCATGGCTGTACCAAAAAACCACCTTGACCATTTATCTGCTTTTCGTAACTTTAATGGAACTTTTACTTTGCTTATATTTTGTCAATCCTATTCAAAGGACAAGTATATTTGACAAATATACTAATCAAATGAAAGGCTTTATTTTCACACCAAATACCATGACCTTTTGACCTTGCCTCTTTACATTATTATACATCCAAAACTATGTTTTGGGGGCTATATAGGAGTCAGTTTGTCGGTCCGTCCGTCCGTCTGTAGCTTTTTCATGATGTGCATATTCTATTTTCTTCACGGTCCATTGATATTTGACTGAGTTATGGCCTTTTTTTGAAAATTCGTGTCCACTCAATATCTCAGCAACCATTGGGCGGATTTGATTCAAATTTCACAAAAAGAATGTAAGACATGTGCATATCCTATTTTGGTTATGGTCCATCTATTTTTGACTGATTTATGGCCCTTTAATCAAAAAGTCCATTTTTAGCTCTACTGGCCACTAGAGCTATAGTGATGGCTTTTTCCCGTCCAGCGTCCGTCCGTCCGGCGTCCGTTAAACTTTTCCTTGTTTACACGATAGAGTCCACAGTTTTCATCGGATTCTCTTCAAACTTTCACAGAATGATTGTACCATCATAAGGATTGTTCCTTTCGAAATTGGGTCAGATCCATCAAGAAACACAGGAAAAGGGGCCTTATTAAAACTTAATTAATAAACTTTCGTTTACGCGATAAAGTCCACAGTTTTCATCGGATTCTCTTCAAACTTTCACAGAATGATTGTACCATCATAAGGATCGTTCCTTTAGAAAATGGGTATGATCCGTCAAGAAACACAGGAAAAGGGGCCTTATGAAATTTTAATTAAAAATTCAATTAAAAATCCTCGTTTACGTGATAGAGTCCACAGTTTTCATCTGATTCTCTTCAAACTTTCTCAGAATGATTGTACCATCATAAGGATCGTTCCTTTCGAAAATGGGTATGATCCGTCAGAAAAACACGGGAAAAGGGGCCTTATGAAAAATTAATTAAAAAATCCTCGTTTACGCGATGGAGTCCACAGTTCTCATCAGATTCTCTGCAAACTTTCTGTAAAGTATCATGAGAAAAGGGGCCCTATGAATATTTCACTATGAACTCATTAACATAATTACTTCCACAGATTAAACAGATTGATTGTACCATCATTCTAATTGTTGATTTTGACAGTCGAACTGACTATAGCAAGGGTCACATAAAAAGGGGCCTTATGAAAAACTCTCTTAAATATTCTGGTTAAAACAATGATGTCCCTTGATTTCACCGGATTCACTTCAAATTTCACAGAATGATTGTACAAATACTTAGATGGTTCTTTTCAGAACTGGGTACAATCCATCAAGTATCATGTAAAAAGGGGACATATGATTTTTTTTAAATATTCTAGTAAACATAATGAATTCCCAATATTTCATGGGATTCACTTTTAACTTTCATAGAATGATAAAACCAACAGTAAAATATCACGGGAAAGGGGGCCTTATGAGAACTTGAATTTAATATCTTTGTTAACACAATAAAGTCAACAGTTTTATTGGATTCTCTTCAAAGATGCGTGGAATAATTGTGGCATTCGAAACACAGGAAAAGGGGCCTTACAGATTATCATTCAAATATTCTTGTATATGTGATGAAGATCACAATCATTATCAAGTTGTCTTTTAAATTTCACAGGACAATTGTCGGGTTGTAAGGAAAGTTCCTTTTGGAATGAAATTTATCCATCAGAAAACACAGGAAAAGGGGCCTTATTGATTTTCATTCAAAACAATCCTGTTTGTGTGATAAAGGCCACAATTATTGTCAGATTCTGATAAAATATTCACAGAATGATTGTAGGGTCATAAGGTAACTTTCTTTTGGAAATGGAGTGGATCCGTCATGAAACATGGGAAAAGGGGCCTTGAGAATTGTTGCTTAAAATGATAAAGGGGATAAAGCCCCTTTTTTAGCTCACTTGAGCACAACGTGCTCAAGGTGAGCTTTTGGTATCACCTTTTGTCCGTCGTGCGTCGGAAGTCGTCAACAATTCTTTAAACATCTTCTCCTCAGTAACCACTGGGCGGAATTCAACCAAACTTGGTAGGAATGTTCCTTGGGTGACCCTTTTCAAAAGTTGTTCGCGGATTTTTGATTGACCCCCAAATATGGGCGTGGCAGGGCATGGCAGTTTTTAACTTAGAAATCTTTAAACATCTTCTCCTCAGTAGCCATTGGGCTAAATTTCAACCAAATTTGGTATGAATGTTCCTTGGGTCACCCTTTTCAAAAGTTGTTCGTGGAATTTTGATTTATGCCCAAATATGGGCGTGGCAGGGCGTGGCAGTTTTTGACTTAGGATTCTTTAAACATCTTCTCCTCAGTAACCATTGGGCCAATTTCAACCAAATTTGGCATGAATGTTCCTTAGGTGACCCTTTTCAAAAGTTGTTCGTGGAATTTTGATTTACGCCCAAATATGGGCGTGGCAGGGCGTGGCAGTTTTTGACTTTGAAATCTTTAAACATCTTCTCCTCAGTAACCATTGGGCCAATTTCAACCAAACTTGGCATGAATGTTCCTTGGGTGACCCTTTTCAAAAGTTGTTCGTGGAATTTTGATTTATGCCCAAATATGGGCGTGGCAGGGCATGGCAGTTTTTGACTTAGAAATCTTTAAACATCTTGTCCTCAGTAACCATTGGGCCAATTTCATCCAAATTGGCATGAATGTTCCTTGGGTGACCCTTTTTAAAAGTTGTTCGCAGAATTTTGATTTATGCCCAAATATGGGCGTGGCCGGGCGTGGCCGTTTTTGACTTTGAAATCTTTAAACATCTTCACCTCAGGAACCATTGGGCCAATTTCAACCAAACTTGGTATGAATGTTCCTTGGGTGACCCTTTTCAAAAGTTGTTCGCAGAATTTGGTTTCACGCCCAAATATGGGCGTGGCAGTTTTTGACTTTGAAATCTATAAACATCTTCTCCTCAGTAACTATTGGGCCAATTACAACCAAATTTGGTATGAATGTTCCTTGGGTGACCCTTTTCAAAAGTTGTTCGCAGAATTTTGATTTATGCCAAAATATGGGCGTGGCAGTTTTTTTACTTTGAAATCTTTAAACATCTTATCCTCAGTAACAGTTGGGTCAATTTCAACCAAACTTTGCATGAATCTTCCTTTGGTGACCCTTTTCAAAAGTTGTTCCTGGAATTTTGATTTATGCCCAAATATGGGCGTGGCAGGGTCAGGCACTTTTTTGACTTTGAAATCTTTAAACATCTTCTCCTCAGTAAGCATTGGATCAATTTCAACCAAACTTGGCATGAATGTTCTTTGGGTGACCCTTTTCAAAAGTTGTTTGCAGAATTTGGTTTCACGCCCAAATATTGGCATGGCAGTTTTTGACTTTGAAATCTTTAAACATCTTCTCCTCAGTAACTATTGGGCCAATTTCAACCAAATTTGGTATGAATGTTCCTTGAGTGACCCTTTTCAAAAGTTGTTCTAGAATTTTGATTGATGACCAAATAAGGGCTTGGAAGGGTAGGGCAGTCTTTGACTTTGAAATCTTTAAACATCTTCTCCTCAGTAACCACTGGGCCAATTTCAACCAAACTTGACATGAATGTTCCTTGGGTGACCCTTTTCAAATCGTGTTTAGGAAATTTGATTGACGCCTAAACATGGCAATGGCCGTTTTTTATTTAGAAATCTTTAAATATCTTCTCCTAAGTAAGCATTGGGCCAATTTCAACAAAACTTGGCATGAATGTTCCTTTGGTGAACCTTTTTCAAAAGTTGTTTGTGAAATTTGATTGATGCCCAAATATGGGCGTGGCAGGTTGGGGCAGTTTTTTATTTAGAAATCTTTAAATATCTTCTCCTCAGTAATCATTTGGCCAATTCAACCAAACTTGGCATGAATGTTCCTTTGGTGACCCTATTCAAAAGGTGTTTGCAGAATTTTGATTTACACCCAAATATGGGCGTGGCAGGGCGGGGCAGTTTTTTTACTTTGAAATTTTTAAACATCTCCTCAGTAACCATTGGGCCAATTTCAACTAAATTTAAATGAATATTCATTGGGTGACCCTTTTCAAAAGTGTTGGCACAATTTTGAATCATCTTACATTAGTCAGCTGAGCGATTTTAGGGCCATTCTGGCCCTCTTGTTTTCTTTATGTATTCTTCTTTGAGCAATTAACTTCCTTAAATATCAGATTTCTTTAACAGAAAACTTGATAACCAGGTAAAGCGTCTCAGGCCCTCATGGGCCTCTTGTTTATTGTGTCCCTTTGGCAGATGGCACTTGTGTATGGACAAACGCTGTTGGGGGTATTTGTCCGCTTTGCAACAATTTCTAGTTTTCAAAACTTTATCCTTATTCATATACTTTTGCTCACCTGAGACTCATGGTGAGCTTTTGTGATCATTGAATGTCTGTTGTCTGTTGTGCGGAGGTCAACAATTGAGGTGTTTACACTCAAGAGGCCACAGTTTTGACCCAATCTTCATGAAACTTTGTCAGAATAATTGTTCGGTCATGAGGATGAACCGTATCCATTTTGGATGGGTTCTATTCAAAATCACAGGGAAAGGGGCCTTAATGACAATTTCTTTGTTTACACTCTAGGAGCCACAAATTTAAGTCAATCTTCACGAACCTTTGCCAGAATAAATATCAGGTCATAAAAATGGACCATATGGATTATAGGAAGGGTCTTTCCGAGAACACGGGAAATGACAATTTCTTTAGTTACACTCTAGAGGCTATAATTTTGCTGAAATGTTCATGAAACTTAGCAAGAATAGTTGTTAGGTAATTGGGAGGGACCCTATTGATTATGGAGGAATTCTATCGAAAAACACAGGAAAAGGGGCCTTAATGACAATTTTTTGTTTACACTCTAGAGGCCACAATTTGGACTCAATCTTCATGAAATTGTCGAGAATAATTGTTGGGTCATAAGGATGAACCCTATTGATTATGGAAAGTTTCTATTTGAAACACAGGAAAAGGGGCCTTAATGATAATTTCTTTGTTTAGACTATAGAGGCCACAGTTTTGGATTTATCTTTGTGAAACTGGCTATAAATATTTGGCTCCAGTTGCTTTTTTTATACAGCAAATGAATCAGGTGAGTGATTTAGGACCATCATGGTCCTCTTGTTCTTATTTTTACATTCAGACCATTCTATATACACCATCACAAACAGAAAGGCTTAGGCTTATTTTACGTAAAGAACCAAGATTTCATTACCTTGACCTCTGACCTACTTTAAAAGAATAACCTTGTCTTTGTGACCTTCACCTTAACCTTTGACGTAATGATCTTACTTGTCTTTGATAGATCCTCTCTGGACCTCATTTTGCATTTCCCCTGACATCCATGTAAGACACCCTTAGTGACCTTTACATTTAGTTTTGTGATAAGCCTGATTCATCTATTTTACAATACCTGTTACAATTTCTTGAATGAATTAGTTCAGGATTTAGAAAACCAATGATCACACAAGATAGGGTTAACCAATTTTTGACACCTTCTATCAATATTCTCGTAGAAAACCATGTGGGAAAAGTAGAAATTGCTTGTGACAAGCAATTACTCATTCTCTTTTTCTCACAGTGTTTTCTATCTTATTTGGTACTTGTTCTCCATTTTCAGGGCAATCAAAGTCATCATCTTAAACCTCTTACAAATTGGACTAGTCTAAAATGTTGTCATCTAATAATGGGTGAAGGAACCCTTGCCCATGGTAATCTCTGTATACTGTTCTATTTATCGACGAATGTTGCATTATAATTTTTATCGTTGTTAACTATGTTATAACTCTTGTTTAATCATTTTTATATTTATATAATACTGTAATCCATTCCAACACAATCCCTCCTTTTTTAGCCCACAAGAAAAGGGCTTTGGAAAAAATTGTGGAAAATAAAGAAATTGCAACAATATTTTCTATTCGAAAAGAGGAAAGAATTGAGAATTCCATCAACTGAATTTGTCATCTGCAGCTTCTTTCAATTTGGACCAGTCTAAAATTGTGATGTGTTGTCATGGGTTTATTTAATTGTCCTGAATTCTTTTATATTCAGGTACTATTCTAAATAAATCTTCTTTATATGTTGTTGTCGTGCCTTTTTTAGCTCACCTGAGCACAACATGCGAGGTGGACTATAATGATTGGTCATTGTTTGTCTGTCCGTCTGTCCATCCGTCCACAATTTCTTTAAAAATCTTCTCCTCCTAAACGAGTAGGCCAATCAAGCTGAAACTTTGCAGGGATGTTTCGAGGGTGAAGTCCTACAAAATTTGTTTTAAGAATTTAATTCCGTCAAAAACTCTGGTTGCCGCAGCATTTGAAAATTGGAATCTTTAGTAAATCTTTAAAAATCTTCTCCTCCTAGACAAGTAGGCCAATCAAGCTGAAACTTTGCAGGGATGTTCCTTGGGTGAAGTTCTACAAAAGTTGTTGAAAGAATTTTATTCCATCAAAAACTCTTGTAACCACGGCATTTGAAATTGGAAATCTTTAGTAAATATTCAAAAATCTTTAAAAATCTTCTCCTCCTAAACCAGTAGGCCAATCAAGCTGAAACTTTGCAGGGATGTTCCTTGGGTGAAGTTTTACAAAAGTTTTTAAAGGAATTTAATTCCACCAAAAACTCTTGTAACCGCGGCATATGAAAATTGGAATCTTTAGTAAATATTCAAAAATCTTTAAAAAGCTTCTCCTCCTAAACCAGAGCAATCAAGCTAAAACTTTCCAGGGATGTTTCTTGGGTGATGTTCTACAAAAGTTGTTAAAAAAATTCATTCCGTGAAAAAATCTTGTAACCGCGGCATATGAAAATGGGAATCTTTAGTAAATATTCAAAAATATTTAAAAATCTTCTCCTCCTAAACCAGTAGGCCAATCAAGCTTAAACTTTTCAGGGATGTTTCTTGGTTGACGTTCTATAAAAGTTATTAAAAGAATTTCATTCCGTGAAAAAACTCTTGTAACAGCGGCATAAAAAAAATGGGAAATTTTGGTAAAACTTTGTTGTTGTTATTTTCATAGACTACAAGGCCAAAGCCATTTATATCTTAACTAGAGCTTAATCATATGGTTCTCTACTAAGGTTTTTAATATTTAATCTCTGTGGTCAAAATGGCCTTGCTCCTGAGGTCTGAAGTTTGGAAAAATGCTTAATTAGAGTGATTTCAAAAGACTTCTTTTCTTTAATTATAAGGTCCAGGATGTTCATATTTGGTATGAAGCATAACTAGATGGCTTTGTAATACATGTATATCACTTAAAGTCGCCTCCTAGGGCCAAAAACGGCCCAGCACTAGGGGCCCAAAATTGGGGAAAACGCAAAATTTGGTATGTTGAAAAAAATTCTTCATTTTAAGGCGGAGAGATTTTAATATTTTTAATAGCATAGCCTGGCTGTTATCTATCAATTTTGATTAACTTCTTATGCCTGTAGGTTAATAAACACCCCTTCCCTGGGTGTCCAAAGTTCGTAAAAATGCTCAATTAGACCATGTTTAACAGTCTTTTCCTCCCAATTTACAAAGTCTAAGGCATTCATATTTGGTATATAGCATAACCAGATGGTTCTCTACCATGTTAATTAAAATCTAACCCTTGGGATAAAACATGGCGTTGCACCAGAGGTCCAAAACTTTGGAAAACACCCAAATAGAGCAACATCAAAAGTCTTCTCCTTCTGAAAGATAAGGTGAAGGGTATTCATATTTGTTATGTAGCATGACTAAATAATTTTGTACTTTGTTACAGGAAAATATGCTCTTAGAATAAAAAACGTGTGGTGTCCGTGGTCGTGAGGTAGAGCGTCGGCTTCCCGATCAAGAGGTCCTTAGTTCGATACCCGGGAGCGGCTATCGATTTTGGTTCTGTCATTGGCCCACACTATCGGCGCGAGTACTGGTGCATTTTCCAGGAAGCAAAATCGAGAGGGATTAGTCTAAGTTGGAAGAACTTGTTTCCCAATCGATGTAAAATAAATAGGTTTAAACCAATAAAAACGTCTCTGCTCCTGGGTTCGAAAATTGCGTAAATCACATTGAAAAAAATTCTTCATCCTAAATATAGGTCCTAGAGCATTTGGTGTCAGGGCAAAAAGGCCCAGTGTCAGAAAGGCCTGGTCCAAAAAGGCCCAGTCCAAAAAGGTCTACTTTTAAAACTTACCAAAAAGGCCCGGTCCAAAAAGGCACAGACCAGAAAGGCCCACTATCAAATTTGACCAAAAGTCTCACTAACCTATCTTAAACAATTGATATTATTTTGACTATGAAAATATGTATTTCTTTTGTTAGGTGTTGAAAGCTGTTGGCATAAAGAACCAATTATAATAAGTACATCGATAAAGTATGGTTGCTTCTGAAATGCGGTTTCTTCTTTTACCAAATGGTTTTAAGTCATCATAGCAATGTTTCTAGAACAAAGGTGTTGTTAGAATTTGCTAATTCTTCTCTATAATGATGGATCATTTTAGCAAGTACATAGAATATCATGCTCATGAGTGGTAGGGTAAGATGATAAAATAAAAATACTTCTAACAAATATATTTCTTCTAACAGTTGAGTTAAATACATGTATAATCAGACTGACTTGCTATTCTCTTACATGTATATGTGGACCTTTTTGGACTTGGCCTTTCTGGTCAGTTTTGGAAGTGGGCAATTTTAGACTGGGCCTTTTTGACCTGGGCCTTTTTGACACTGGGCCTTTTTGTACACTGAGCCTTTTTGTCACTGGGCCTTTTTGACCCTAATTCGAGCATTTACATTAAAAACATAGGATAACATTATTGTTATTTACCATGTTTATATCCTTTGGACAAACATGACCATTCCCAAGGCATCCAAAGTTAAGAAAAACACTCAATAAGAGCATGTTCAAATATCTTCCTGCCCTGCCTAATGTGTAAGTTGTAATGCATTCATATTCTATTTATAGTACACCCAGATTGTTCTCTACCAAGGTTGGTAAAATTACACCCATTGAAGTTGCAGACAGTAATTAGAGTTTGATTGAAATCTAAATACAAAGAATTTCAGGTAGAAAACACTGTGAGAAATGGATAAATTGCTTGTCTTTCCCTTTCACTGTTTTTTTTTTTTTCAAACCTGAGGATGACAAATTCTGGGATAGTTTTGTAATGGATTAAACTATAAAGCCAAAGGCAATCATTTTTATTGTAAAGCATTACTGGATTGTTTTGTACAAAGCCCAAAATATTATATTTGTTTTATTTATTTTCCTCAAGTTGTGTCTTTTTTATTCTAAAAAGTACTGTAATTTGCAGATGCCTCAGGTGAGCAATTTAGGACCATCATGGTCCTCTTGTTGTTTATTTATCGTCACATGCCCATATGAGCGACGCCCCCAGAAGACGGTTAGTTGTTACTGGGGATAGTGCAAGGATACATGATGAAACTGCTGAGTGCTCGATGGATAGCATCGTCACACGGTGCCTCGGTTTAACGGTCTCATCCGAAAGACAATTAGTTTGTTAGTTGATATGATCAGCCCTGGTTTTAGGTCAAGTGCTCTACCAACTGAGCTAATCGGGTTGACAAGAAACTTGGTCAATGTCATCACCATAACTTGTATGTGTACATGGATCAAGGATTTTATGGTCCGTTGATTTTACAAGAGTTACAAGAGTTATGCCCCTTGACACTTAGTATCTGGGTTTTTGAGTGGGAAAAATAATCAGGAAAATAAAGGACGCTGGTTAAGCTATCCTAACTTGACAATTTAAAAAAGGTAGTCTGCAAATGTTTTGAATTTGGTTCTGTCAAAATAAGTAGTGTCTACAATTATTTTCGTGAAACAGCAGCAAAGTGACGGAGTACATTGTGACTATGGCACTCATGTTAAACCTATTTCCCCTGAGGGTGACAAATTCTGGGATAGTTTGTAATGGATTAAACTATAAAGCCAAAGGCAATCATTTTTATTGTAAAGCATTACTGGATTGTTTTGTGCAAAGCCCAAAATCTTATATTTGTTTTACTTATTTTGCCCAAGTTGTGTCTTTTTTATACAAACAAGTACGGTAATTTGTAGATGCCTCAGGTGAGCGATGTGGGACCATCATGGTCCTCTTGTTTCAAATTCAACAATCAATATTTCAGCCTACCAGTTTCAGAACAGGTGAAAGTGGAAAATGAAAATTGGCAAATTACCAATTAAAAGAGCAACATGAACTCGGCGTCAATGAAAAATTACCTCTTACCTCAGCAACTTAATTTTTTACTCTCACAGTTTTATCTCAACCTTAATAAAACTTGATCAGAAGTAAGATCATAAGGATGAACCCTATTGAACATTGGAAGGTTCTATTTTAAAACACAGGAAGAGGTTGATTGACAATATTTTTGGGGACACAATTTTGGCAAAATCTTGATGAAACTTGGTCAGAAAGTTGTGAGGTCTGAAGAATCAACCATATTGAAAATGGGAATGTTGTATTTGAAAACATAAAAAGGGTATTTTTTATTCAAGCTGGTTTGATTATTTGTTAGGTCATAACTATAAATACCATTAAAAAGCAGGAATGATGGGTCTAAATAATAAATTGATCAACATAAACAAATTTGATGTATCTTGCATTGCCTTTGTCTTCGAAATTAGGACGGGCTTTGAATATCAGTTTCATGTTCCATTTAGAACTCGGGTAAGCGGTATCGGCCATATTTTCCCTCTTGTTTTATTATGAATTGTATAGCTATTTCTTGGCTTCAAAGTATGGCGCTTACTCCCCCCCCCCCCGCGGTCGCCGTAGGTCAATCGTCTACCATGCATCGCACTACGAAACTTCGGTCAATCTATAATAAGAGTCGTATGAACTAGATTTGTGGCTATTGTGTATGTTCTTTGCTGAATCAAATGCGAATTGAGCATCTCTTAATTTCTTATGATTAAATTTCCCCTTAAGTTTGCTGAGTCCCAATATCACGCTGACATTTGTTTCCCCTATGATGTCCAATTTGGACTACGTTTAAGCTATGACAAGATTTGTTTGAGAAAACGAATGAGATATCCAAACGGGATATTTATTCATATCGTTGCTCTATCAGATTTTCTTAGGTCAAGTATTGTTTGGTAATGGGTTAGACCTACATTTTCATTGGTTCATCTGAGCTCATGGCGAGCTATTGCGATCCTTTCATGCCTGTGGCCAATCATGCGTCGTCTGACATCAAGAATTTAAGCGTGATATTCTAGAGGCCTTCAGCCTCAACGTCTTTTGAAGCTTTGTCAAAGTTATTTTCAGATCATAAGGATGAATCCTGCGGAAAATTGACCAATCGCTGGCCCTGCCCATTTTTTCCGTTGGTTATACCCATTGACTGGCGTTATTTTGCAATATTAATGGCCAGTAACATGTACCAAAAAAGTAGAACAGTTGGTTGGCGACCAAACCGTTGTAAAAACAAGCGATAGTTACGACGTCTAAATCACCAAACCAACAAAAATGGTTAACAAAAAATGCAGCCAATTTCGGACTTCAACAATAATATCTGGTCGCAATGAATGATTTCATTGGTCGACTGAATATTTGATTGACAGCTGCTTTTTGGTAAATTGTGAGGTTCTAATTAGGATAATAGTAAAAGGGGCCGTAATGACAAGTTCACTATTTACACTATCAAGGCAATGATTTTTGTAAAATGATATAAAAACAGTTTTACAGTTTCATTTTGATTGATTGAATTGGGTTTAACGCCGCTTTTAACAGTATTTCAGTCAAATCGCGGCGGCTTGAGCACCTAACAATGGACTCCTTGTATTTCTCAGACCAGTACTACCACTACATCCTTTCCTAGCATCCAGCTGCTATTCCACTTAGGTTTACGATTATACACCCATTGGTGAGAGACAATTGTCGGAAAGAATATTTGCCGCCGCCGGGGATCGAACCCATGACACCCATTGAAGATTAGGAGTCTGGCGTGCTACCGACTGCGCTATGACGGCGGCATGTTGTTTCTACTTAAATAGAAATATGGCCAAGAAAAGAAGTAGGTCACCAGGTAAAATTCAGGGTAGATCGTTTTGACTCGGTCATTTTGAACGTTTATTCAAAACGATGAATGGATAAAACCTTGGTAAACTTTAAATATTATCAAAGCCTATTAAGAAGTAGTTATCTAGGTGAAATCTTAGACCAATATCAACGAGTTATACAACTTCTGAATGAAAATACTTGTTTCTTCGAAAACACACACACTCTCTCTTTAGTTGCAGTTGTTGTTTTTTGTTTGATTTTTTTTTGTGTGTGTGTGTGTTTGTGTTAAGTCAACCCATTCCCGCTCAATCTCGCTTTTTGGCGTCCTTAAAGAAAAAAGCTGAGAAAATATCTTGAAAAATGAAGAACCCAGTATAGGCCTCCAATCTCACCGTGTTTTTTTTGTTTTGTTTTGTTTTTGTTTTGTTTTGATTTGTTTTGTTTTGTTTTTTTTCTTTTTTGAGTGTTTTTTTACTCAACTCCAATCGCCCTACGATACTTGTATAGAGTGACGTAAATCACGTAATCTTAGTACTGTTTGTAAATCACGTAATCTAAGTACTGTTTGTAACCGACAATGCCGACAACCGAATGTCAGACACCGTTATGCCGTGCTCTTGTTTCAAAATGTTTGCTATTTTTTACATCTATTTTATCGATCGTTTAGTTCAACTTATTTTTGCCTGATCAATACTTTAAATATTGGTGTAATCAATTAATTGTGTTCACAGATTAAAAATTATTAGAACGTCTTATTCTCCTGTTGCTGGCTTCTCTTATCTCGAATACTGTAAACCGGGTAATTTTCGCGTCGTTTCATTTTCGCGTGAGCAGGACGCGAAGACTAATTAGCGAGTTCATAAATTCGCGAGCGGCTGTATGATACTTCGGTAATTTCCGTAAGTATCCCCGGAAATACACCGGCGAAGAAAAATACATCCCGTTTCTATACCGACCTATGAATAGAATTACTTGTAATCCATTTTTAAGAACTTTTTTACCTATTTTACCTATTCTCTTTTTCTCATAGTATAAAGATTTCTCTTTTGAAATCGTTCTAAGATAGCAAAGTATACTTTGAAGTTTACGAATTTTTGTTTGTATGTTTTTTTTTTAAATTCATTGATTTCGACAAAAGAAAAATGTGCTATATGAACCCCAGTTGACCTACATTGTTTAAAAATCAGCATAATAAATGCTGATTGAAGTGTTTTGTATTTTTAAAACCAGGTCCATATTCTATAAGAAATCGTTACCTATGGCGTAATAATTGGCTGATCGCCGGTCACGCCCACCGAGATCCACCAGGAAGCTCTACTTCGATATTTAACAGCGTTATTTACGGCGTATTTTAGCAAAAGTTGTGGCCAGTAACATGTAAGAAAACTGAAATTATTCGTTGGCCATTAAACTTCGTAACTACAGCCCGAATCAGCTGTAGCTACGACGTTTAAATCGTTAAACGAAAAAAATGCTTAACAAAGATATAGGCCAATGGCGTAGTCCAAAATTCACTTTCTGACTATTTATACACTTTTTTAATATTTCAAGCGGAAAAATAATGGATTTAAATATTTTTTTACTGAAATAGCCAGTTTTAAAAATGGGTATAATTTTTGGAAAAACCGGAAAAAATAGCTGTCCGGTGAGGGTCATCTCAAAAATGGGGTAAAAAGTCATAGAGAAAAGGGATCATGCCATATCAAAATTTGTTTATATGGATGTATGAATGATTGTTCTTCAATTTGAGGTCGGTCTGATCATTGTTGCTTACTCATGGACTGAGCTATAAGCCAAAACGCTATAATGGTCGCCAATGGAAAATGAATTAGTTCCCTTAGACCATATGAGATTGAAGACGATGAAAGATGTAGGAAAGATAACTCTTGATAACTTGTCAATCGTCCTAGCCTTTTCTCGGCTTGGTAAACACTTCAGAGATGGTAAAAAAATCTGAAATAGAAATGTATTATCGAGTTTACGTAACTTTAAAAAAGAGACAAATAATGGAAAGATGGGGTTTGTGGGATTAAAACAGTACTCGCTAAATAGAATATAACACGAATGTTAATTACAGCAAATGGTTTCAATTTGAGTTCCGTGTTATCTGAAGACTTTTTTCGATCACTTAACAAATTGACGGAGAGCCTCTGACAATCACCCCCCGATTGACCAACCGAATCGTTTATTATGACCCGAAGTGAATGAGTGAATGGTGAACGCAGACATGTATGTTAATTATTGTTGTACGTTTGGTGACTTTACCCATTATCAAACAGCAAAAAAGAAAGTTACAGACAACATTGTTGTTTAATGTCATAAAGCAATCTCGTCATTTAGTAAAATGTTTCTCAAAGCTTTTACTTGTGGGGCGTAAAAACAGGATTGCATGGGAATGGTTAAATGTCGTAACTACGGCTTATTCAAGCAGTACCTTTAACATTTATGTCGCAAACCAACTATTTAATTTATGTTTATTTAGTCGGTTTATATATCAATCAAACTGTCTTGTCGTAGGTAAGTGGGCGTGGCCAGATATCCGTCAATTGCCAGCAGTTTATTGCAAGCCACTTTACATTCTACTTTTTAGTAGTTCTGGCCAACATATTGACCCTTTCCTTATTTTTTTCTTCAATTTTTTAGACCTGTCCACATTCATAGGATTTGCAGACAAAAATTATAGTGGTTTTAATTTGGAAAACAAACCATTTAGTTGGGTAGTACATATCGTGGAAAAAGAAGAAAGAGCTTGTTACAAGAAATTTCTTCATTTGCCTAACAGTTTTCTAAATTAAATAACCACAGGGCCTTAAAAACCAGATATTGAATAGGAAAGGGTTAATATGCAGTCCGTTTATAATCAAGAAATGTATTATATAATAAGTGTCCATTAGAAGAACGTCGTATGTGACATGAGGTTTGGGGAATAAAATGACCACAATTATTTCAACTTAACCAATTATGTGTATCCCTTACCCTTTAGAAAGTTACCATCAATAAATAACGCTATCAAAGAAGTGTTTCAACAATTACCAGTCAACAAAATTTCAGACTGGTCTATATTGAAAAAGGTTGCAGACGGCATTTTAAATTGGGCCAAAGCTATAGAAAACAGTTCAAAATATAGTAGGAAACATTGTAAGAAAAGAAGAAATTGTCTGTTACAAGTAATTTATCCTTTTCCCACAAAGTTTCCCACGGTCATTTTACTTTAGGTTGCGAAAAAGCGGCGTTATGTATGGATGGGTTAAGACGATGTTAGATGTGACAAAAAGGATTCAGGATATAACCCTTTCGTTTAGATGTCTCATCATGTTTACCAGAGATTAATCTTCCTTTGCTTCGTTTATAAGCGAAGTTGTTTCTGTTTTGATCCTTTTTGTTGACTGACGACGTTTTTGAACCCTAGATGAAACGTTGACGTAGGCGTACTCTATAAGGGCCGCAAATATAAACACCAAACATCTGGCCATCCGTACATCTATCCCTGAAATACAATTATACTGTCAATATTTTTCAAGGGACCACCTGAACTAAGCGATCACTTTCATTAAACGACCAGCATCAAAATTTCCTTTTCATAAATGGAGAATCTTCATGATTGGATGTTATTGCTAATAAGATTATCGAAGGTAAACCCTTCGTTGGAGGATCTCACTATAATCGTCTCAATGAGACGCTTATAATGAGTTCAATCAACATAGGATTAAGTGAGAATCCTGCAATAGTTCATGTATGTAGTAAAATCGACCCCCGGTTCCCTTTTTATATATATATATCATTTTGGCCGTCCATAGAGTGGTCGCTTAATACAAGTTTAACTGTAAATGTGATAAACGATTACTTGAACGTTCGTTATAACACCAATGAATGCTGTCAATTACTTATTTACGACAGAATCTGTGATGTCTTGCCTGCTTAAAATAACAAAGATCATACTTTATACGCCTGACATAAAAGTATGATAGTTGATTTGCAACAGAAACGTTGCAAATACTGCTTGAATAAGACGTCGTTACGACGTTCATGTAGACAAACCGAAAAAAAAAACTCTTCACACAAATCTCGGAGAATGTCGGAGTTCAAAGTTCAATTCTGATCTAAATGAGTGATATTATTGGTCGAATGATTCTTTGATTGACAATCCCTACCGTCAATTATGTCAAAGATGACTGATTAAATCGAAAAAATAGTTGAGAAATGTCCATAGAAAACAAACGAAAATAAATGGAAACATCTTTACCTTTGATATAAGACACTCTGGGTAAGGATGTTCAAGCCCCGGAACTCTGCGTAGTCATTGTTAGCACGGTGAGCAGATCGAGTGAGATTCGAGCTGGCACGGCGTCCATATCCAGCCGAAACGACACCCAGGATAAAATAACTATCATCAAACTTGGAATGTATATTTGTGTGACGTAATAACCGGCATCCCGCCTTAGTTGAAACTTTAGTTTAATGCAGGTGTAGTTTACTGAAACATAAAACACAAACAAGAAGCATTGGGTAAGATAGCATCATGGTCTAGTAAAAGCTTATTTTATTCTTCAGAATTGACTGATCATGCCTGTCAATCAAATAATTATTACACTGATCATATGAGTCTATGCGTGACATTTCCAACCATTTCGCATGTGCGCGATTTGCACAAATTGAGCACCCTTGGCAGCCATCGCGACAATTAGAATATTCGCTGATTGTTAAAAGAAGCTTAGGGTCAGTATCTATCTACAGAGCGCTGAGTAAGACTCTGATCAGACTGTGCGGATGCACAGGCTGATCTAAGTCTTTACGTGGCGCTCGTGAGTAATGGTTCGAAATGTCACGCATGCGCTCATATTATTTATTAAGACTATAAATAAACTTAGAACTCCTACATTTGCAGACATTTATGCAAAGCTTTTTTTTGTTAGTTTGACGATTTAAACGTCGTAACTACATCTTATTCAAGCTGTAGTTACGACGTTATGTCGCAAACCAACTATTTCACTTTTTTGTTAATTGTGACTGGCCGTAAATTGCAAAATAACGCCGTTTAAAATCGAGGTGCAACTTCCTGTCTAGCCTACAGTCAGATGATACTTTAATGATACCCTATCATCCAAAATATTAACATGTATTTGATACCTTTATTATAACAAATCATTCCCAAATGTCATCTTGATAATTTTGTTTAAGAGATCATTGTCTTTAGATGCGCCTTTTTGTTGTATCTTCAATAAATTTATACACAAATTTGACGAAATAGTATTTGTGTAATTGTTCGTGTATTTGTGTGAGCCGTATTCGCTAACGGGACCGGTTATTCCAATGCAATCGTCAAGCAGAGTTGGCGTTTGTTACTCTCATCAAACGCCTCTGCTATGAGCTAAATGACAGGATTTTTGTCAATTTAAGAAATGGAATATATATTACTTATCAGATTTCTTTTGACAAAAAAATAAAATGTTAATGTCATAATAATTATGGTTCAAGATACATTGTATGAGCTCTAAAACTTAATTTACTTAAAAACCACCGCACTACTTTTGTTAAAACACCGAAATTAGTGCTCCGGGTTTTAAATTGACATCCGATGCGTTATTAATGACGTCTTATTGGGATATCTTTTGAGTACATTACATAGGTGAATGCGAAATGAACCGAAGTGCAAGAGAATGCGCAATCGGATATACACTAGCTGTATCGGGCTATACATACATAGTATAAAGTGCCAACAGAGAACAGAAGACCATATGACCAAGAAAACCCAACTTGATAAATGGCTTCATATTTTGTAAATGTCAAAGCATAGTCTTTGGAACAAAGTTGCCTCTACCGAACCTTTCCAAATATATATTGTTAAAAACCTGACCATCAGAGCCAATGGTAAACTTTTCACTCAAGCAATTTTGGCACGATGGACTCCAGCCATAGCTAGATCATAAAAGCTCGGCTCAATCGATGTGTGTAAGACAGGTCAGAGTGTCGGCTTAACGACTAAGAGGTCCTAAGTTCGAATCTCGGAGGCGGCTAGATAAGTTGACTTACTGCCAATATGTTGTCTATCACATCTCTGTGTTTTTATATGGCCAAGTTCAAAGTGTCTGCTCGGATAACTGTCTCAGGGTGCCATAAAAATACAAGATAAGCTGTGCTGTACCCATCTGAAAGTTTATATCGATCTGCTTTTATTTAAGAAATGAAGAGAAAAGTTTCTGTTTTCATGAGAGAATATGCCTAAAAACTTTATCAAACTGTTGGAATACTTGATCTGGATGCATACTTAAGTGTGATCAAGTTTTTTGTTGATACTTCAATGAAAATCAAAGCGCTGAAAGCGCTTAAAGCCTGAGAAATGTATACAGGAGATATATAATCTGGGCAGAAAAAGTTTGATGGTCGGATTATCTGAGGTGCCACTTTTTACCCAAATCTACTGTCGTTTATGCGCAAATCTGCCAATTTGTGCGCTAGGGGACACAACCTGCCCGCAATAATTTTCATCCCGTTGAGGTATTGTAATGATATATTTACATGTATATATCGTTACATATTTTTCACCCGATCAAAATGCTTTGAAGGGATCTGATAAAGGTCACCCAAGGATCCTTCCTGTGAATTTTGGTTGAGTTTGGCGAAAGAGCGAAAGAGAGCTACAGAGTGAGAGAGATGGGGAATGGAGCGTGTAGCAAGGTTCGAACTAGGAGGCGTTATGTAAATATGCGCTTTATAATCTCTAGATAAAAATAGCGAGAGAGGGCGGGCGGTCGTTTACCAGGTTATCATGCTTATGTTCACCTCTCAAAAGCGGTATGCAGACGTTGCATCCTTTGGGTAGAATTCGGAGGCAAAAATATAAAGACACAAAATCAAAGCACGACCAAACTGTTTTCAGACAGTGCGAATATGATCCTATGACTGACCAATTAATTTTGTTAAACAAAACATTCCAATCGTGCGTAAAACCGACAGCTTCGCTTATCAGCTTTATACAACAACTTCGTCTAACCGGACCGTTTCAACATTGCTACTCTAGAATAAGTAAAATTATTTTGGTATGAAACAAACATCTTAATTTTTTTTAACAATATGTTATGATTATATATGTTTAATAATTTCAAATGTATTATATATCTCCTTTCTATCTTTCCATTCACTCGTCAAGTTTTGATAATTTTGCCAAATTCAGAACACTCAAACAAAAGTACTGTACATCAATCCGGCAGCTTTCAATGAGTCATATCTCGCCTTCGTCCTTCTCGCCTCAATCGGGCGTATTAATTTATGGTCAGATCCGATCTACTTTTCATGCGACAGAAGATCACATTGATTGCGGTAGATGTTTTTTACATTATCTTTTCACATTAACCTCTGCATGGGTTTGAATTTTTAGCATTGTAACTTTAGCCTCAGATTGCTTACGCAATCGCAGGCTAAAAAACAACATAACTAACAAACAAAAACATTCTTTTTATATCTTATATTTTAATGCAATCAAGTAAAACAAGGAAAATATTTTACTAGTTTTAGTAAACTTCTATGGATGTACTTATAGAGCAAGCACACAAAATAGTTGCGTCCTACGGAGCCCCGTAGGTGACATTCTGTACATATTTTTAATTCGTTTTAACGAAATATTAAATCGTGATCACGAAATATTAAATCGCTAAAACGAAATATTAATTCGTTAAAACGAAATACTATTTCGATAAAACGAAATATTAATTCGTTATTACGATATATTAAATCGTTAAAATAAAATATTAATTCGTTAAAACGAAATACTAAATCGTTATAACGTAATGTTAAATCGTTTAATCGAAATACTATATCGTTTAATCGAAATATTTAGTCGTTAAATCGAAATACTTAATCTTTCTAATGATTTATCAAATCGTTAAAACGAAATATTAATTCGTTATTACGGTATAATATTTCGTTTTAACGAAATACTAATTCGTTTTAATGAAATATTAAATCGTTTAATCGAAATACTTAATCGTTTTAACTAAATATTAAATCGTTAAAACGAAATATTTATATTTGTTATGCAGTCTTGGACATACCGCTTCTATTGTGTCAACTCCAAGAGAATTTGATCTCCTCTTTTGTCATGCTGTTTTAACGTTTAATCGACAGCAAGTTGCTTGATGTTGAGTTCTGCAGAGTGAGAGATCACTGCTGTATGTCATGCATGTGATTCAAACATTCATCAGGGAACTATTTTCATGTAGAAACTGACATTTGAAGTTGGTACCCTACAAGGCTTTCACTTCCGAGCCTAAAGTATTTTCATGGGTTGATGTGCAGAATGAAGATTTGCGAAAAAAAATATCCCTAATGATAGCATTATCCTAGCCTGTAATTCAAGACCAAAGACTGCTCTTTAAGACGGACTAAGATTTAAGTCCAAACAAAACCCTGGGAGGAGCTACAGATTGTAAAAATGGGCCCTTTTTGCTCTTTATTTAATGAGGCAAAAACGGACGGGAGTGTAACCTATTCTGTCTTCATGTGGCGGAGGGTAACAACCGAGTCTTCCGAAACATACCATTTCGTTTTAACGAATTAGTATTTCGTTTTAACGAATTAGTATTTCGTTAAAACGAATTAATATCTCGTTCAAACGATTTAGCAATTCGTTTTAACGATTTACTATTTCTTTATTACGAAATAAGTTATAACAAAGTTAAGGGGTAAGAGAAACAGTATAGGTCGCACGTGAACAGCTTGAGCTGTCCGCGTCGTAACAGCCACTGACTGCCAAAACCCAAATTATAAATGCACATATATGCTTATAATAACATAGTAGAGAACCCCTGCGTTTAGTAAGATGTAGTTACCAGTCAAATTTCTGATAGCTTACTGTCACCATTCATTGTGACGGATTCTCATCACATCGTTATATTTTACCGTAGCTGACCGTTCCCGACAGACTAATTAAATATTTAAGGACAAATATCAATTAGCATCAAGAAGAGTGACGGAAATCCGTCATCCATCCTGGTGCTATTTACTGATTGGCTGATTCGTGACCACGTGCCATCACAACTTTGGAATTTTGAAAATTATATAAAGAGTTTATAACCCCCGTATTTAGTTTTGAAAGAATTATGTTTACTAAGTGAAATACGGCATTACGTAACATACGCGGATTCTATTGAGCATTGACATAATAACCCCATTAACAGCAGTATACAAACGGATTTTTAACTGCATCCGGGGCTTCAAAAGTTGTGCGTTTGGTCCATACATTAATTTATTTTAGGATATGGTGACATAGTAGACAGCCTTATAGAACATGCAATAGGCTTAGGCCTTTATTAATAACGTTACTTAACGCTAAGATCTTGAACTCAATAGAAACGTCACAGTAGTTTAAGGTTACTGTGGTCACGTGGCATAGTCAAATTGTAATGTTTTTTTTTAAAAAACCATACAATGATTGCTGAGATTCATCTTTGAAATGTGGGCATTAACACTTACGCAATCAAAAGGGGGTTAGAGCACGTAAAGTTGACTTCTTGACGTCATCCAGAGGCCGAACCCTTCTCACCCGCTAAAATCTGTTACAGTATCAAAGATTATGCAAATTAGAAGATTATATAGTATTTGCGCTCGACTAGCGCTCGGCTAGCATATTTTTAGTCGTGCTATTATCGTGGTGGATTATCGAGATTTTCTTCTCGATTGCCTCATCACAAAACAAGTGAAACTGTGACCCGTCAGGCGAAGTGGGAACATCTGGGTAGTACGTAAAGTCTCGACCCTAGTCAGACTTCGTGGATTGCGCAGGCCGACTAGGATCAAACTTTTCGCACTTGTTAATCAAGAACTGGTGATCATTACACTCCCTGTATAAGAATTTTTGAAATCCGACCTACGGTTAGCCTTTATTTGACGTGATCTCTTTTTCAAATATCTATTTTACAAAGTTCCCAGACTGCGGCGCGTTTTTAAGATTTTTAAGGTTTCTAAGCAGGATATCTCACGCGATTCTAATTAAAAGTCTTAAGAAATCTTAAAATTCTTTATCTTAAAAGAAACACGCTTAAGCTTTCGTTCTTTTTACCATATTTGAAATCTCTAAGCGAGGCCAATTACATGTTTATACACGTGACATCATGATCTTACCAGGCAGTCATATGCGAAATGTTGAAAGTTCGTGTTACATCCTAAATACGAGGTGAAAATGCCTTGCAAGTTTTAGTTCCGAAGCAATCAGGCTAGATTTTGCATCTTTCGCCTTACAAAAATCCACGTGTGACTTTTTCGATATACTTCCCGAACTGAACGCAGTTGTTATAGATAATGTCATGTTAACGACTGTACCCGGCGCAGCAGATAATTTCATTTCTGTATTTGGCTTTCTTCTATATAAATCTTCTCTAACCTTTTGAAACCTGAAATGTTTCAAAATTCTCTCACCCATATCGATTTGATGTATTTATTGCTGAATTACGTTAATCCCGAAAAATACATTTGCATAATGCCCAAATAGCACTTCTATCAATTAATCATTCAAAGGTAAATGTGTATTGGCATATATTGTATACTCTTGATATTACAGGGGATCAGTAATCATTAATACTAGGGAATACACACCTACACCAAATACATTATGCTTCTTGCACATAGTTTGAGACTAACATGGTTGTGCTACATGCTCGAAGGGGGTATATGTATTTGTTGTATCTGATAAATTGCCAAATAGATATTGTATCAATTAAAACAGTACAATTGGTATTTGAAAGAGATTTAATTTGTGAACAATTGTTATGGAAGAAAAACATATCTTATATCTAATGCTAGGTTCCCACTGCCGATCCGATCAACTCGACCAAGCCCGATCAAGCGATCGAGTACTGATCGAGTTTGGTCAGCATGTGTGACGGGGGAGGTCGGAGCGATCGAGTGTGGTCGGTATCGCTCCGGCTTCCTACCCGAATATCTTTGCCATGTCAAAAATACTCGTGTACGATCGAGTAGGTCGGGATGCTCGAGCAGAATTGGGAAGGATGGTGGTCGGGGAAAGATGGGATAGCGATCGCATAGAGAACGAGATGGTTTGGAAAGAATCGAGTAGTGATCGAGTTAAGGTCGGGATGTTCGAGTAGACATCGGAATGGAGGTCGGGATGATCGCGAAAGGGTCGTGATTACACGTGTAGGGGCTGGGCTAGATCGAGTAAAGATCGAGAAGAAGTCATGTATATGCCTTTTGGTCGAGCTCGGTCGGGTTTGGTCTGGGAAATCAGGCGATCGAGTTGATCGAGTAGATCGGATCGGCAGTGGGAGAATAGCATTGCATTATACATGTTCGTACGATTTTGAAAATATTAATAAATAAATGAATAAATAATAGAATAAAAATGATGATTATAATAACAATGAACAATTTATAATACAGTAAATTATGCAATATTCACCGGGCCAGCTCGAAACCGACCCAACTGCCCAAGTCACAAGTAAAGGAGTGAGAAACCTAAGATAGCCAATTTGTTAAAACCATCTAGTATTTCGTTTTAACGAATTAGTTTTTCGTTTTAACGAATTAGTATTTCGTTTTAACGAATTAGTATTTCGTTTTAACGAATAAGTATTTCGTTAAAACGAATTAGTATTTCGTTAAAACGAATTAGTATTTCGTTAAAAAGAATACTATTTCGTTTTAACGAATTAGTATTTCGTTTTATCGAAATACCTTTTCGTTTTAACGAATTAGTATTTCGTTAAAACGAATTAGTATTTTGATTTAACGAATTAGTATTTCGATTTAACGAATTAGTATTTCGCTTTATCGAAATACTATATCGTTTTAACGAATCGGTATTTGATTTAACGAATTAGTATTTCGTCATAACTAATTAGTATTTCTTTAAAACGAATTAGTATTTCGTAATAACGAATTAGTTTTTCGTTAAAACGAATTGATATTTCGTAATAACGAATAAGTATTTCGTCATAACAAATTAATATTTCGTTAAAACGAATTAATAAATCTGTACAGAATGTCACTTACAGGGCTCCGTAGCGTCCTATAATTTTTGTTAATGGAAGTTTAAAATTTTCAGCCAATCAAATGGCTTAAACTTGATAGAGGAAACTAAAAATAAATGGCATGATATAAATATGCAGCGAGTTTTAAACGGAATGTTCATGGCACTAAGACATTCGAAGAAAAAAGAATTTGGTTCAGATAAAACCATTTTTGGTGTACGAATAGCCAGAAAAAAAATATTGAAAGTTAAAACGCAACTGAAGAAAATGATCGTTATAGCCGAATATAATTTAAAGAAAAATGGCTGGTATCATATCAGATGAAAATGAAATTTTCAGGAACCCTTAAAAAGCACAATTTTTTTTTTTTTTTTTTTATCTTTTTAAGCTTGAGTTTATGGTGAGTTGATGGGAACATTGTATACAATTGAAGGATTGACTTCGAAATGCATAAAAAGCACAAGAGGAAATTTATTTAAAAAAAATCCATAGTTAAATCCATTCCAACACAACGACGCTTTTTGACGCCCCCAAAGAAAAACAACCGAGAAAATATTGTGTAAAATGAAGAAATTGCTTGTAACAAGCAGTTTCTTAATCTTACACAATGTTTTCTATCCAGAGAGTTGAAAAAATCTGAAAGAAATTAATGTCGTCTGCAACTCCTTTCAAGTTGGACCAGTCTAAAATTTTGCGTCTGGTAATCGGTTAAATAGATTTACCATGCTTGACACTTACAACTTTCCATAACAACATAACAGGTTTTCGAGTCAAGGGGGTACTTCTTCAGATTCATGTTACAGGTTGAAGTCGCTGAAATTCTATAAACAAGAAATATTCTGGTTAAAACAGATAAACGTCGCTGAGTATATAAAGGTTATGGTGTAATAGTGAGAAAAGCTGTAGTTATAATGTTTAGACGTACACCGACGACTTGACCTCATTCCGTGAAAATGGCGAGATTTGAAATCTATCAATAATAGGCCTATGATAAAGTGTATAGATAAACAAGTTTTACCCTTACCTGTACAAACCCGGGATTTTACGTCGCTATGATTTTATACATGAGAAAATATTGTAACAAGCAATTTCTCCTTTCCAACAATATTTTCTACCACATAGGGCGGTTTCATTTCAAAGTGCATTCTATTTTCATTGTCGTCTGCATTTTTTTTCAATTTGGACCATTCTAAAATTTCAAAAAAAAACAGGAAAGTGTTAAGTGAGCCATCAAAGATCAATAACAGACTCTAACTATTTTTCGAGACTCATAAGTGCTTGTGGATCTGTGTTCATTGCAAATGATCAAGAGATAACGATAACACAAACACAAATCAATATAAGATAAGTAAGTGGTACGCTTTCTGGTACTGGTAGCTCACTATCTCACAGATAGTTCAAGAGACCTAGATTTATTCAAAGATACACTGTAACTACTACCCATTTAGATCAGTATAAAACAACATTACTAACATGAAACTCGACCGCATACAACTGCGCCGAAAAGAATCAGTATCTAGTTATAATCAGTGACTAATTGATTAATATCCAATCAACCTCCTATTAGACCGGTACCACCATCAACTTTAACAAAGCCTTTTTTAAAGCCAAAAGTGGTCCCAGTCTAGTCTCCTGATGACAGAATTTTTAGACACAAAATAATCTTGAATAATAGATCCCTCCTGGGTCCCATTAACTGCCAGAAAAATGGAGCGGGATATCACAACTACAACATTACTGTATTGAAGCAAAATAATATATTTTGAACATTTGCAGAAACCGTTTTCTGTTTGTTTTCCATAAATCTAGATTGATACCCATTGTCTTATATTATTTTGAACATATGTATAAATATTTTTCTGCTTGTTTTCCGTAAATGTAGATTGATGCCCATTGATGGATATAATCGTTGACGTTTTCTTATAAATCAATATCAAGAACTACGGCTTTGTAAAGACTTAATCTATCAATTCACAAATACTTTAGCAACTTAATTACAAAATTGCAAGTTTATTATACTTCAATTCATATAATTACATGTAAGTTTTTGTATGTATGTATTTGATGTCGACGCAGAAATATAGACGCTACTCGTTATCGCAGTTTCAACTTTTTCATTTTTTAGGTCCTGGGTCTGGACCGCGCTCCGCCGAAATGACTCCGACACACTTCAAAATTGATGCAAAGGTAGCTATTTGGGGTCCCTACGCGCATGTGCAAAATCGGGCCCTCGGCTGCTCTGGCTCCGGAGAAAAGTTCGATCCTAGGTCGTCGTAAAATGGTCGAAATTCGCAAAATTTCGGGTTCGGGTTTGGACCGGTCTCCGGCGTGTTGCCTCCAACACGGTCCAAATTTGATGCAGAGGTAGGTATTAATAGTCCCTACGCACATACGCTAAATCGGACAGGAGACTGCACTGGTTCCGGTAAAAAGTGCCATCAAACCTCGGTGAAAATAATATAAACGTAAAGAGCGGGATAAAATGGCCGAAGAAGGGTCCTGGGTTTGGACCGAGCTACGCCGATAGGGGAGACCGGGGCAAAGTGTTACATTTTTTAAAAAATTCACACATTTTTCCATACCATGAGACATTTGTATTTACTGACTATACATCTTGAAAATTCAACAAATTTCCAACTCGAGATCACTTTAAATTACCAATTTTATCACTTTAAACAGAATTTATAGCAAGAAAAAATATCCCGTAAATGTAACACATTGCCCCAGGCTTTGGGGGCAAAGTGTTACACTTATCGGGGCAAAGTGTTACATGGTATATAGACTCCAAGCAAAGAACACCGTATTTGTCTAGTCATGACTGTAGGATAAACATTATATCTTAACCCATTACCAGACGACAAATTTAAGGCTGTTCTTAATTGAAAGAAAATGCAGACGACTATTTCAAGGTTGCGAAATCCAAAGTTTTTGGTATTTCAAAGAGGAAAACATTGTGGTAAATGCTTGCGACTAGCAATTTAATCATTTTCCATTATTTGTTCAAAAGCCCCAATTTAAGGGAGTCTTACGTTGGAAAGGGTTAAAGTATTCACTACTGTATATCAAAGATTAGGCTACGGGCTATTGTTGTCTGTCCCAAAAGGCAATGAAATTAAAGATTCTTTAAACCTGAAATTGTCTTCTGCAACCTCTTTCAATTTGGAAAAGTCCAAACATTTTATAATTTTGGAAAGACTTAAAGAAAAAAAACCGACATTAGCTTCATTAAAGATAGACTCTTGGTTTCCGAGGTCCTAATAGCTAAACCCCCATTTCTTCTCATAACCAAGAAACCCAAAAGCTTTCAGTATTTTCTGTCTACGAGTCAGGTGGGCTAGTTTAAGCAATGTTGTGTATTATGGACCCCTTCTTGTAAGCTAAATGCCCTTTCACCAAATCAAACCACGGGAGGTAAGCATCTAGTACATTCCATGTTCAATATTTTGCAATAGCTGCATCTCAGCCTTTATGCTGATGAGTATTTTAACGGGAAACACAGTTCAGTTGTTTTAGTATTAGTATTGTCATTTATAAAAAAGTTATAAAAGTTTTAAATCTCAATTGCACAATTTAACAGAAAATATGCAAATCAAAGATATCAGTACACATTGAAAGTCCTTTAATTGGAAGATTGCTCTAAGGAGTGTTTATTTACATCATGAGAAAAATGGAGAATTCAATGGTATATTGTTTGAGAAACAATGCGTAGCTACGAAAAATGGTTTATTTTCTTCCACAAGATGCAAGATATGTCTGTTGATGTTTATCTGCATAAGTGAAAAAAGAATATAAAACTGAAATTGATTTTTTGTCATCATAAATCTTTAATAGTGATGTTAAAAATGTATAACAAACAGTTTCTGCAGATATTGCGGTAAAGGAAGCGATTCTGTTATAAATACTTTTTCTAATTTGATTTTTTTCTGCTGGCCCAGAATAAACAAGTTATTTCCTGAACATTTCATAAAATAAATATACAGTTTGATTTCCGAAGAAAGAAAGTAATAATAATAATAATAGAAATGAGACGAAAGGAGAAATCAGAAAAAAAAGTCTCTTCTTTTCTCTATGTTTTTTTTATATATATGAGTTCCATATATATAGCTATGTATGAGCTATATTTGACTTGTTATAATAAAGAATACTTCAAATTTTGTGTAAACTTAATTTATCAATTTTACGTATTAGACACATTTATGAAAACAATAATAAATGGGGACTGATTATTTATTATCAATTGTAACGACAACAAGTGCAAATATATTCCACACCTATCTATACTAATATACTAGATTTCATCCCTTGTATACACTTCAAGCTTGGTGCGGGGGTAGCTATTTGGAGTGCCTACGCGCATGTGCGTAATTGGACCGGAGGCTGCACTGGTTCCGGTAAAAAGTGCGATCCTAGATCGGCAAAAATGGTCGAAATTCGCCGAATTTCGGGTTTTGGTTCTGACCGTGCTCTTGCGCAATGACTTCGACACGCTCCATACTTGATGCAGTGGAAGGTATTGGGGGTCCCTATGCGCATGCGCAAAATCGGGCCCGCGGCTGCTCTGGCTCCGATAAAAAAAATTGATCCTAGATCGGCGTAAAATGTCGAAATTCGCCGATTTTCGCGTTTGGGTTTTGACCACGCTCCGGCGCGATCCCTCCAACACGCTCCAAACTTGATGCAGAGGTATGTATTAGGGGTCCCTACGCGCATGTACAAAATCGGACAGGAGGCAGCTTTCGCTCCGGAAAAAAGTGTGATTCTAACTCGGGGAAAATTACATAGACGTAAAGAGCGGGACAGAATGACCGAAGAGGGGTCATGAGTTTGAACCGCGCTCCGTCGATATGACTCCGACATTTCTAACTTGGTTCGGAGGCAGCTATTTGGGGTCCCAACGAGCATAAGCAAAATCGCGCGCGCAGTTGCTCTGGCTCCGGAGAAAAATTCGATCCTATATCGGCGTAAACGGTCGAAATTCGCCGAATTGCGGGTTTGGGTTTTGACCGTGCTCTTGCGCAATGACTCCGACACACTCCATACTTGATGCAGTGGTACGTATTGGGAGTCCCTATGCGCATGTGCAAAATCGGGCCTGCGGCTGCTCTGGCTACAGAGAAAAAGTCTCTGTAGTCCTAGATCGGCATAAAATGGTCGGAATTCGCCGAATTCGGGTTCGTTTTTTTAAACCACAATTCGGCGCGATGACTCCTACACGCTCCTATCTTATTTCAGAAGTAGGTATTTGTTGTCCTTACGCACATGCTAAAAATCGGACCGGAGGCTGCTCTTGTTCCGGAAAAAAGTGCGATACTAACTGTAACAATATACGTTGTTACTCGCTTTCATGATGCCGCGTCTAAATTGAAATATACACGGCGGGCTGCAATTCTTTGTGGCTTGGCGGTACATGTCTACGTCGATGAAACAATAATGTAGTGGTACAACGACATATACCTATACAACTTTGGTACGACAACAAACGGTTCGGGACGATAAGCAGAAAAAATGGTTATGGACAAAAAACAAAGACGCGTTTGTGTAGTTATTCTGTGTACTGTTAATTTGTATATAAAGATACCTTTATATCACTATTAAAAAAAAACAAAAAAAAACATAGGAAGATGTGTAACAATAATCATTGTTGTTCGCTTTCATGATGTAGAGTCTAAATTGAAATATATACAGCGGGCTGCAGTTGCTTGTGGCTCGGCGGTACATGTTTACATGATTTGACTGGGGGCCCTTCTTGTAGATAGTCAGTATATATGTATAGTCAAATCAGCTAGGTTTTGATAGCAGAGCATCATAGTTGTTTACTAGTAGCAAATCACGTCTAGTTATCCATCAAAGGTCGCATGTCAAATTATTATATAGCAAAAGAAGCGATTGCATAGATTTAACGATCGCGAGTTTTTACGACTCTATACTAAAACGTCAATTAAGCCAGCAGAGGTTTGGTACAAATACAAGGCCGTTTTCTAGACCAAAACAGTGTTGATCTGAGTCTGAAACTGGTAACATCTCCTGCGGCTCTTTTTTTGGCTCCTGCACTCCAGACTGTTCGTCCGTCTGTCTGTCTGTCTTGACTTAAATTCGTTTCATTTATTTCTCGGACATTTCTTTGTTATAATGAAAGACTCGTTTTAGTGAACCTTGGTAGTTGTTAGATTATTCTTAAACGGCGGTGTTAAATATACCTCGGGAAAATTACATAGGCGTAAAGACCGGGACAGAATGGCCGAAGAGGGGTCCTGGGTTTGGACCGCGCTCCGCAGCTATGACTCCGACACACTTCAAAGTTGGTGCGGATGAAGCCATTGGGGGTACCTACGCGTATTTGCAAAATCATGCCCGCAACTGCTCTGGCTCTGATGAAAAGTTCGATACTAGGTCGGCGTAAAATGGTAGAAATTCGGCAAAATTCGGGTTTAGATTTGGACTGTGCTCCGGCGTGATGACTTGTGAACGCTCCAAACTGGATGCAGATGTAAGTACTGGGGGTCCCTACGCGCAAGCGCACAATTTAACCGATTGCTGCTCTGGTTCAGGAAAAAAACACGATCCTAAGTCGAGGAAAATGACAAAGACGTAAATATCGGGACAGAATGGCCGTAGAAGGGTCCTGGGTTTGGAGTGCGCTCCGACGCTTTGATTCCGACTAACTTCAAACTTTGTGCGGAGGTAGCTTTTGGGGGTCCCTACGCGCATTTGCAAAATCAGGCCCGCGGCTGCTCTGGCTCCGGAGAAAAAGTTCGATACTATAGGTCGGCGTAAAATGGTCAAAATTCGCCGTATTTTGGGTTTGGATTTAGACCGTGCTCCGGCGTGATGACTCCAAAACTCTCCAATTTTGATGCAGAGGTAGGTATTGGGGTCCCTACGCGCATGCGCACAATCAAACCGATTGCTGCTCTGGTTCAGGAAAAAACACGAACCTAACTCGGGGAAATAACATAGACATAAAGATCGGGACAGAATTACCGGAGAAGGGTCCTTGGTTTGGACCCCGCACCGACGCTTTGCTTTCGACTAACTTCAAACTTTGTGCGGAGGTACAGTCAGGTGCAAAAAGTATTTGTGAAATGACGGCCATCTTAGATTTTATTTAGTTTCAATTACAGGGATTTAACTGATAAAAAAAATGGCAAATTATTAACCAAAACAAACGTAATGGTAACAGTCTTGCCTTAATACTTCGTCAAGTGTCCTTTAAGTCGAATCACTGACATTATTCTTCTGGAAACTGATAAATATTGGCTCTGAATGTATGCAGTGGGAATATCCATCCAGATTTTCTGAATTTTTCTGAACAAATCACTGTCACTATTTATAACATGGTGTCTTTAAGCAAGTTTTCTTTTAATATACAGCCAGATATTTTCAATAATATTCAGATCCGGTGACTGAGCAGGCCAAGAAATAGATTTTAAATTGTTAGTGGCTCTGTATCCCTGTAATAGCCTAGATCTATGCACTGGGGCATTGTCATCCTGAAAAAGTACTGATCGTCTGGAAAATGTCTAACTATAAATGGCCAAATATTTTCTTCAAGTATTTCTTTATATTTTTCCGAGTTGATATTGCCTGTCACTTTTTCTAGAGTCCCCACACCATTCCAACAAATGCAACCCAGATCATTACCTGGAACTCGCGACTGACCTGTGAGGGCACCAAGTCCGGTCTGTATCCTTCGCCACGCTTTCGCCAAATGTATATCCTGTTATTGTTTCCTAGTATTATTTGACTTTCATCCGAGAAAATTACTTTATCCCAATTACCATTTACAAGCCATCTACGCTTTTCCAAACACCACGACAGCCGTTTTTTCTATTGACCTCCCGATTCACTACACGCTTTCTGGACACTCTTCTGTTAAATCCATGTTTGTTTAAATGGTATTATACAGTTCGTTTAGATACTCTTCTGTCCCTGACTTCATTGGATTTTGAGGTTATATCACTCAAAGAATCTCTACGATTTACTTTTTCTAGCCTCTCAAGCTTGCGGTAATCTCTGTCTGTGACAACTTTTGGCCTGCCACTTCTTGCCCTGTTTTCTACAGACCCACTTTGCAAAAATCTTTTAACAATATTGGAAACTGTCATATAAGGCAGTTGTAACAGTTTACTAATTTCACAAAGTCTGCGGCCATTCTGGCGCAGATCCACAGCCAGCTTTCTTACCTCAGGTGAAATTTCAGGACCTTTTCTACCCATGTCAGTGTTTACTAAATTCTTGCAGACGCTTAATTTTTGGGATTTTGATGATGTCATAATTTATGAGGTCATTTCCTGTCTGTCTGTGTTTCTTTTCAACAAAAATACCATTTATAATCAAAGGGAGACTATACAATTTACAACTAGTTAATCAGGCAATCCAAGATGGCTGCTCCTTTCACCAATACTTTTTGCATCAGTCTGTAGCTATTGGGAGTCCCTACGCGCATGTGAAAATCGGGCCCGCGGGTGCTCTTGTTCCGGAGAAAAGTTCAATACTAGGTCGGCGTAAAATGGTCGAAATTCGTCGAATTTCGGGTACAGATTTGGACTGTGCTCCGGCGTGATGACTCGTACACGATCCAAACTTGATGCATTGGTGGGTATTTGGGGTCCCTACGCGCAAGCGCACAATTGAACCGATTGCTGCTCTGGTTCAGGAAAAAACACGATCCTAACTCGAGGAAAATGACATAGACGTAAAGATCGGGACAGAATGGCCGGAGAAGGGTCCTTGGTTTTGACCGCGCTCCGACGCTTTGATTTCGGCTTATTTCAAACTTTGTGCGGAGGAAGCTATTCGGGGTCCATATGCTCATATGCAAAATCATGCCCCCGCTGCTGTGGCTCCGGATATAGGTTCGAATCTAGATCGGCGTAAAATGATCGAAATTCGCTAAATTTCGGGTTCGGGTTTGGACCGTGCTCAGGCACAATGACTTCGACACGCTCCAAACAGATGCAGAGGTACGTATTGGGGGTCCCTACGCGCATCTTCAAAATCGGCCCGGAGGCTGCTCTGGTTCCGAAAAAAAATGCGATCCGAACTTGGAGAAAATTACATAGGCGTAAATATCGGTACAGAATGGCCGAAGAGGGGTCCAGGGTTTGGACCGCGCTCCGCCGCTATGACTCCGGCCCGCCTCAAACTTGGTTCGGAGGTAGCTATTGGGGCTCACTATGCGTATATGCAAACTCATTACCGCGGCTGCTCTGGCTCCGGAGAAAAGTTCGATCCTAGATCGGCGAAAAATTGTCAAATTCGCCAAATTTCCCTATTTGGTTTTGACCGTGCTCAGGCGCGATGACTCCTACACGCTCCAAACTTAATGCAGAGCTAGGTATTTGGGGTCCCTACGCGCATGCGCAAAATCGATCCGGAGGCAGCTCCGGTTCCGGTAAAAAGTGCGATCCATAATCGGGGAAATTACAAAGATAAAAGAGCGGGACGGAATGGCCGTAGAGGAGTCCTCGGTTTGGAGCGCGCTCCGCCGGTTCGACGCTGTCGAACAGTTCAAACTTGGTGTAGACGTAGCTATTTGTTGTTCCTACACGCATGTGCAATATCGGACCTGCAGCTGCTCTGGCTCCGGAGAAAAGTTCGATCTTAGGTCGGCTTAAAATGGTCGAAATTCGCCGAATTTCGGTCGTGGCTTTGGACTGAGCTCAGGCGCGATGATTCCGAGACGCTCCAAACTTAATGCAGATGTAGGTATTTGGGTCCCTTCGCGCATTCACAAAATTGGACCGGAGGCTCTTCTTGTGCCGGAAAAAAGTTTGATCCTTACTCGGGGAAATTACATGGGTGTAAAGAGTTGGACAGAATGGCCGAAGACGGGTGTTGCGTTTGGACCGCGCTCCGCCACTATGACTCCGACTCACTTCAAACTTGATGCAGAGTTAGTTATTTGGGGTCCTCACGCGCATGTTCAAAATCGGACCGCTGCTGTTCTGGCTCCGGAGAATAGTTCGATCCTAGGTCGGCGTAAAATGGTCGAAATTCGGCGACTTTCGGGTTTGGGTTTGTACCGTGCTCCAGTGCGATGACTCCAACACGCCCAAAACTTGATGCATATGTAGGTATTAATGGTCCCTTCGCCCATGCGCAAAATTGGGCCGAAAGCTGGTCTGGTTCCGGTAAAAAGTGCGATCCTAACTCACGGAAAGATACATAGATGTAAAGAACGGGAACATTACATATGTCAAGAACGGGAGGTAAAGGCCGAAAAGGGGTCTCAGGTTTGGTCCGCGCTCCGCCGCTATGACTCCGACACATGTCAAGATTGGTGCGGAGGCAGGTTTTGATGGTCCCTACGCGCATTTACAAAATCGGACCCGCGGCTGCTCTGGCTACGGAGAAAAATTCGATCCTAGGTTGGCGTAAGATGGTCGAAATTTGCCGTATGCGGATTGGGCTTTGGACAGCAATCCGGCTCTATGACTCTGACATACTACAAACTTGAAGCAGAAGTAAGTATTTGGGCTTGGACTTTTCTTGGCGCTAGAACGCGGACTGACTTTTAACTTGGCAGGGAGGTAGGTAATTGGAGTCGCTTGACGTATGCGCAAAATCAGGCCGGTTGGTGATTTGGTTCCGGACAAACGTGTGATACTAGTTCGGGATAATTTATAGAGAAGGGTGCATGTGCGAGTTTTGGTTTGGTCTTTTCTCTGCCGTTTTGCTCGGACAGGCCTCAAACTATTCACGAGGGTAGGTATTTGGGGTTGCCACGTACGCGTATTCGCAAAATCTGGCCCGAGGATGCTTTGGCTACGGAACAAAGTGCAATACTAGTTCGAGTTAAAATGCATGTTTATATATAGCTGGTGGAGCTGGTCGAAGGGTCGTCTTAGGTTTGGACTTTCTCTGGCGTTAGAACGCGGATGACCTCAAACTTAGCAATTAGGTAGGTATTGGGGGTCGTTTGGCGCATGCGCAAAATCAGGCCTACGAGTGCTTTAGTTCCGGACAAACCTGCGATACTAGGTCGGGGTAAAATTGTAGAGAAGTGTGCAAGTGCGAGTTTTGGTAAGGAGTTTGCTCTGCCGCTGAGCTCGGACAGGCCTCAAACTTTGAACTGGGATAGGTATTTTTGATCAGCACGCGCATGCGCAAAATCTGGCCCGAGGGTGCTTCGGTTTCGGAAAAAAGTGCAGTTGAGCTGGTCTTAGGTTTGGACTTTTTTCTGCCGCATTGGCTCGGACTGGCCTCAAACTTGGTACGGGGGTAGGTATATGATGTCGCTACACGCAAGCGCATAATCAAGCTATCTGGTGCTTTAGTTCCTGAAAGTGCAATCCTAGTCATGGGTTAAATGAATGTAGTTATATAGCAGTAGAACTTGTAGAAGGGCGGCCTTGTGTTTTGACTCTTTCTGGCGCTAGAACTCGGATTAAACTTAATCTTAGCACGGAGATATATATTTGAGGTAGGCTATTAGCATGCGCATATTCAGTCCGGAGGATGTTTTTCTGTCGCAAAAAAATGCGATCTTATTTCGGATTAAAATGAAAGAGAAGGGTGCAAGTGCGAGTTTTGGTTTTTACTTTGCTCTGTAGCTATGGCTCGGCGGGCCTCAAACATGGCATGCGCAACATCAAGCCTGAGGTTGCTTTGGTTCCGGAAAAGTGCAATACTAGTTCGGGTTAAAAAATCTATTTATACAGCGGTAGAGCTGGTCGAAGGGTTTTCTTGGGTTTGGAAGTTCTCTGGCGTGAGAACTCGGAATAGCTTCAAACTTGGAACGGAGGTAGGTATTGGGGGTCGCTACTTTCATGCCCAAAATCAGGCGGCGGATGCTTTGGTTCCAGATAAAAGTGCGATCCTAGTTCCGAGTAAAATTGTAGAGACGAGTGCAAGTAATAGTTTGGGTTTGGACTTTCCCCCTCCGCTATGGCTTGGACTGGCCTTAAAACTTGGCATGGGGCTAGGCATGGGTGCGCAAAGACAACCCAGAGGTTGCTTTGGTTTCGGAAAAAAGTGCAATTCTTATTCGGGGTAATATGCGTGTATTTATAAAGCGGTAGAGCTGGTCGAAGGGTGGTCTTAGGTTTGCACTTTTTTCTGGCGCTAGAACTTAGGCTTACTTAAAACTTGGCACAGCTGAAGGTATCTGGGGTCGATACGCGTTTGCACAAATCAGGCCGGTTGGTACTTTATTTCCGGAAAAAGGGCAATTGGTGTTCGTGGTAGAGAAGAGTGTAACTGCGATTTGTTTGGGTTTGGACTTTGCTTTGCCGCTATGGCTCGGACTGGTCTAAAACTTGGCACGGGGGTATATATTTAGGGTCGCTACACGCATGCGCAAAATCAAGCCAGAAGATGCGTTGGTTCCGGAAAAAAGTGCAGTCCTAGTCCGGGTTAAAATGCATCTATTAATATAGATGTAAAGCTGGTCGAAGGGTGGTCTTAAGTTGGACTTTTTCTGGCACTAGAACCCAGACTCACTTCAAACTAGGCATGGAGGTAGGTATTAGGAGCAATAGGGGCATGCGAAAATCAGGCCGGCAAGTGCTTTGGTTCCGGAAAAAAGAGCGATCCTAATTCAGGGTAAAATGGTAATGAGGTTGTAAGTGGCATTTTTGGTTTGGACTTTGCTCTCCTTCTATGGCTTGGACTAACCCCACACTTGGCACGGGGTTTGTTAATTGGGTTCGCTAAGAACATGTGCAGGGTTGTCATGTGTTTGGACTTTTTCTGTCGCTAAAACTCCGACAGATTTCAAACTTGGCACAGAGGTAGGTATTGGAGGGTGGCTATGCGCATGTGCAAAATCAGGCGGACGGGTGCTTTGGTTTCAGTTAAAAAAACAATCCTAGTTCGGGGTAAAATGTTCGAGAAACGTGCAAGAGCATGTTAAGTTCTGGACTTTGCTCTCCCGCTTTAACACGGAAAGGCTCCAACTTCGCTCGCTTCGTGCATGCGCTAAATGTACGTCGGGGTGCATTGGTTCCAGAGTAAAGTTCAACCTAATTTCGGGATAAAAAATGCGTGCACTCATACCGCGAAAAAAAGCAGATCGAAGGATGGTCTTGGGTTTGGACTTTTTCTGGCGCTAGACCTCGTTCTGACTTCAAACTTGGCAAGGAAGTAGGCATTTGAGGTTGCTACGCGCATGCAAAAGAAAATAAAGGCTGGCGCTAGCTTCAGTTCTGGAAAAGTGCGATCCTAGTGGGAGAAAAATGATAGAGAAGGGTGCAAGTGCGAGTTTGGGTTTGTACTTTGCTCCTCCTCTTTGACTCAAACTGGCCCCAAACTTGACCTTGCTCCGTCCCTATGGAATCGATTGAGCTCAAACTTGGTATTGAGGTATCCATTTGGGTCCCTACAGGAATGCAAAAAATCTGAGCCGCGGCTGCCATGGAGCCGGAAATAAAAGTTCGATCCTAGTTCGGGGTAAAATGGCGGTATTCGGTGCAAGAGGGGGTTTGGGTTCGAACCTAGCTCCGCCTCCATGGTACCGATTGAGCTCAAATTTGGTACGGAGGTGGGCATTGGGGGTCCCTACGCACACGGAAAGAATCGCAGCCGTGGCTGCCATAGGGCCGGAAAAAGTTCGATCCAAGAATTGGGCCAAATGCATGTACGCAAAGAGCAGGTTAGGTTTTGACCTTGCTCCGTCCTTATGGCTCCGATTGAGCTCAAACATGGTAATGAGGTAGCCATTTGGAGTCTCTACAGGAATGCAAAAAATCGGAGCCCCTGCCGCCATAGAGCCGGAATAAAATTCGATCCTAGATCGGGGTAAAATGGCGGTATTCGGTTTAGGTGGGGGTTTGGGATCGGATTAAGTTCTGCCTCTTTGGCTTCGTTTGATCTCAAACTTGGTACGGAGGTAGGCATTGTGTGTATCTACGCGCATGCAAAAAAATGGAACCCGCGGCTGCCATCGGGCCGGAAAAAATTCGATCCTAGAATTGGGTCAAATGCATATACGAAAAAAGCAGGTTGGGTTTCGGCCTTGATCAGTCCCTATTGCTTCGATTGAGCTCAAACTTGGTACTGAGGTGGCCATTTTGGGTCCCTACAGGAATGCAAAAAATCTGAATACGGCTTCCATAGAGCCGGAAAAAAATTCGATCCTAGTTTGAGGTAAAATGGGGGTATTCGGTGTAGGTGGTGGTTTGGGTTCGGACCTAGCTCCGCCTCTATGGCTCCGATTGACCTCGAACTTGGTTAGGAGGTAGGCATCGGGGGTCCCTACATGCATGCAAAAAATCGGAGCCGCGGCTGCCATAAGGCCGGCAAAAAGTTCGCTCCTAGAATTGGGTCAAATGCAAATACACGAAGAGCAGGTTGAGTTTTGACCTTGCTCCGTCACTATGGATCCGATTGCGCTCAAATTTGGTACTGAGGTATCCATTTGGGGTCCCTACAGGAATACAAAAAATCGGATCCCCGGCTGCCATAGAGCCGGAAAAAAGTTCGATCATAGTTCTGTTTACAATGGCGGTATTCGGTGTAACTGGGGGTTTGGACTCGGACGTAGGTCCGCCTCTATGGTACCGATTGAGCTGAAACTTAGTACGGTGGTAGGCATTGGGGGTCCCTACGCGCAAGCAAAAAATCGGAACCGCGGCTGCTAAAGGACCGGAAAAAAGTTCGATCCTAGAATTGGGTCAAATGCATATACGTAAAGAGCAGGTTTGGTTCGGACCTTGCTCCGTCCCAATGTCTCCGATTGAGCTCAAACTTGGTACTGAGGTAGCCATTTTCGGCTCTACAGGAATGCATAAATCGGAGCCCCGGCTTCCATAGAGCCGGAAAAAAAGTTCGATCCTAATTCGGGGTAAAAAGGCGGTATTCGGTGTAGGCTGGGGTTTGGGTTCGGACCAAGTTCAGCCTCTATTGCAACGATTGAGCTCAAATTGGATCGGAGGTAGGCATTTGGGGTCCCTACGCGCATGCAAAAAGTCGGAGCCACTGCTGCCATAGAGCCGGAAAAAAATCGATCCTAGTTCGGGATAAAATGGCGTTATTCGGTGTAGGTGGTTGGTTTGGGTTCAGACCTAACTTTGCCTCTATGGCTTCGACTGAGGTCAAACTTAATACGGAGGGAGGCATTTGAGGTCTCTATGCGCATGCAAAAAATCGGAGCCCCGGCTGCCATAGGGCCGGAAAAAAATTCGATCCTAGTTCAGGGTAAAATGGCGGTATTCGGTATCGGTGGGGTTCGAGTTTGGACCTTGCCCGCCTCTATGGCTCCGATTGAGCTCAAACTCGGTACGGAGGTAGGCATGGTGTGTATCTTCGCGCATGCAAAAAATCGGATAAAATCGGGTAAAATGCATAAACGCAAAGAACAGGTTGGGTTTGGATCTTGCTCCGTCCAAATGTCTCCGATTAAGCTCAAACTTGGTACTGAGGTAGCCATTTGGGGTCCCTACAGGTATGCAAAAAATCGGAGCCTTGGCGGCCATAGAGCCGGAAAAAGTTCGATGCCTACTTCGGGGTAAAATGGCGGTTTTCGGTGCATATTAGGGTTTTGGTTCGGACCTAGCTCCGCCTCTATGGCTCATATTGAGCTCAAACTTGGTACGGAAGTAGGCATTCGGGGTCCCTACATTCATGCAAAAAATCGGAGCCGCGGCTGCTATAGAGCGGTAAAAAATTTGATCCTAGAATTGGGTCAAAAGCATATACGCGAAGAGCAGGTTGGGTTTGGACCTTGCTCCGTCCCTATGGCTTCGATTGAGCTGAAACTTGGTACTGAGGTAGCCATTTCGACCCTATAGGCATGCAAAAAATCGAAACCCCGGCTGCCATGGAGCCGGAAAAAGTTCGATCCTAGTTCGGGCTAAAATGGGGGTATTCGGTGTAGGTAGGGGTTTGGGTTCAGACCTAGCCCCGCATCTATGGCTCCGATTGAACTCAAACTTGGTACGGAGGTATTCATTTTGGGTACTTCGCGCATGCGAAAAATTGGAGCATTGGCTGCCAAAGAGCCGGAAAAAAGTTCGATCCTAGTTCGGGATAAAATGGCTGTATTCGGTGTAGGTGGGGATTTGGGTTAGGACCTAGTTCCGCCTCTATGGCTCCGATTGAGCTCGGGTTGGTAGGCATTGGGGGTCCCTATGGCGGTATTCGGTGAAGGTGGGGGTGTGAATTCGGATTGCTCCGCCTCTATGGCTCCGATTGAGCTCAAACTTGGTACGGAGATAGGCATTTGGTGTCCCTACGCGCATGCAAAAAATTGGACAAGCGGCTGCAATAGGGCCGCAAAAAAGTTCGATCCTAGAAATGGGTCAAAGGCATATACGCAAAAAGAAGGTTGTGTTTCGACCTTTCTCCGTCCCTATGGCTCAGAATGAGCCATTTGGGGTCTCTAATGAAATGTAAAAATCCGGAGCCGCGGCTCCCATATGGTCGGAAAATGTTCGACCCTAAATCGGGTGAAAATGGCCAAAATCTTCTTGGGTGTAGTTTTGGGTTGGGACTTTGCTCCGCCGATATGACTCGTATTGAGCTCAAACTTGGTTTGTAAGTAGGTATTTGGGGTCCGTAAGGGCATGCAAAAAAACTGGAGCCGCGAATCCCAAAGGGTCGGAAAAAAGTTCGATCCTAAATCGAGATCAAATGACCGAATTCGGCTTGGGTGTGGTTTTTGGTTTGGACTTTTCTCCGCCGCTTTGACTCCGATTGAGTTCAAACTTGGTCTGTAGGCAGGCACTTGGGGTCCCTAAGTGCACACAAAAAACCGGAGCCGCGGCTGCCCTAGAGCCGGAGAAAAGTTCGCTCCAAAAATTGCGTCAAATGCATATACGTAAAGAACAGTTTGGTTTTGGACTTTGCTCTGCCCCTGAGACTCAGATTGAGATCAAACCTGGTCTGTAGGTAGGCACTTGGGGTCCCTTACCGCCTGCAAAATACCGGAGCCGCGGCTCCCATAGGGTCGAAAAAAGTCCGATTCTAAATCGGGGTCCAATTGCCAAAATCGGGTTGGGTGGGGTTTTGGGTTTGGACTTTGCTCCGCCGTTATGGCCCCGATTGAGCTCAAACTTGGGTTGTAGGTTGGCACTTGGGGTCTCTAAGTGCATGCAAAAAACCGGAGCCGCGGCTGCCATAGAGCCGGAGAAAAGTTCGATCCCAAATCTCGGTCAAATGCATATACGGAAAGAGCAGGTTTGGTTTGGACTTTGCTCCATCCCTGTGGCTTCGATTGATCTCATACATGGCTAGTAGGTAGGCCGTGGAGGTCCATTAGCGCATGCTAAAAACCGGAGCCGCGGCTCCCAAAGGGTCGGAAAGAAATTCGATCCTAATTCGGTGTCAAATGGCCAAAAATGGCTTGAATGGGGTTTTGGGTTTGGACTTTGCTCCGCCGATATGACTCCGATTGAGCTGAAACTTTGTTTATAGGTAGGCACTTGGGGTCCCTAAGGGCATGCAAAAACTGGAGTCGCGGCTACCATAGAGCCGGAGATAAGTTCGTTCCGAAATCTGGGCCAAATGCATATGCATAAAGAGCAGGTATGGTTTTGACATTGCAGCGCCACTATGGCTGCGATTGAGCTCAAACTTGGTTTGTATGTATGCAGATTGGGTCCCTAAGCGCATGCAAAAAACCGGAGCCCCGGCTCCAATAGGGTCGGAAAAAAATTCGATCCGAAATCTGATTGAGATCAAACCTGGTTTGTAGGTAGGCAAGGGGGGTCCCTTACCGCCTGCAGAATACCGGAGCCGCGGCACCCATAGGGTCGAAAAAAGTCCGATTCTAAATCGGGGTCTAATGGCCAAAATCGGGTTGGGTGGGGTTTTGGTTTGCGACTTTTCTCCGCCGTTATGGCTCCGATTGAGCTTAAACTTGGTACAAAGGTAGCCATTTCGGGTCCCTATAGGCATGCAAAAGAAACGAAGCCCCGGCTGCATTAGAGCCGGAAAAAGTTCGATCCCAAATCTCGGTCAAATGCATATACGGCAAGAGCAGGTTGGGTTTGGACTTTGCTTCACCCCTATGGCTTCGATTGATCTCATACATGGCAAGTAGGTAGGCATTGGAGGTCCCTAAGCGCATACTAAAAACCGGAGCTCCGCTCCCAAAGGGTCGATCCTAATTCGGTGTCAAATGGCCAAAATTGGCTTGGATGGGGTTTTGGGTTTGGACTTCGCTCCGCCGATATGACTCCGATTGAGCTGAAACTTTGTTTATAGGTAGTCACTTCGGGTCCCTAAGGGCATGCAAAAACCGGAGTCGCGGCTACCATAGAACCGGAGATAAGTTCGTTCCGATATCTGGGTCAAATGCATATGCATAAAGAGCAGGTATGGTTTGGACATTGCACCGCCACTATGGCTACGATTGAGCTCAAACTTGGTTTGTATGTAGGCAGATTGGGTCTCTAAGCGCATGCAAAAACCGGAGCCCCGGCTCCAATAGGGTCGGAAAAAAATTCGATCCTAAATCTGGGTCAAATTGCAAAAATCGGCTTGGTTTGGGTTTGGGGTTTGGATTTTGCTCCGCTGCTATGGCTCCGATTGGGCCTACACTTGGTTTCTAGGTGGGCACTTGTTGTCCCTAAGCGCATGCAAAAAACTGGAGCTGCGGCTGCCATAGAGCCGAAGAAGATTCGATCCCAAATCTTGGTCAAATGCATATACGTAAAAAGCAGGTTTGGTTTGGACTTAGCTTCGCCCCGATGGCTCCGGTTGAGCTCAAACTTGGTTTGTAGGTAGGCATTTGGGGTCCCTAAGCGCATGCAAAAAACAGGAGCAGCGACTCCCATAGGGTCGGGAAAAAATTCGATCCTTAGTCGGGGTCAAATTGCCAAAATCGGGTTGTATTGGGTTTGGGGTTTGGATTTTGCTCCGCCGCTATAGCTCCGATTGAGCTCACACTTGGTTTCTTGGTAGGCATTTGTCGTCCCTAAGCGCATGCAGAGAACCTGAGCCGCGGTTGCCAAAGAGCCGAAGAAAAGTTCGATCTCAAATCTTGGTCAAATGCATATATGTATAGAGCAGGTAGGGTTACGGCTTTGCTCCGCCGCTTTGGCTCCGATTGAGCTCAAACTTTGTTTGTAGGTAGGCAGTGAGAATCCCTAAACGCATGCAAAAAAATCGGAGCCGCAGCTCCCATATGGTCGGAAAAAGTTCGATCCTAAATCGGGGTCAAATGGCCAAAATCAACTTGGGTGGTGTTTTATTTTTGGACTTTGCTCCGCCGATATGACTCCGATTTAGCTCGAACTTGGTTTGTAGGTAGGCATTTGGGGTCCCTACGCGCATGCAAAAAACCGGAGCCGCGGCTGCCAAAGAGCCGGAGAAAAGTTCATTCCAAATCTAGGTCAAATGCATTAACGTAAAGAGAAAGTTGGGTTTGCATTTTGCTCCGCCCCTCTGGCTTCGATTGAGCTCAATGCTGCTTGTACATAGGCAGTGGGGTTCCCTAACCGCATGCAAAACCGGAGCTTCGGGTCCCATAGGGTCGGGGTCAAATTGCCAAATTCGGTTGGGTGGAGTTTTTGGTTTGGACTTTCCTCCGCCACATAACTCCGATTGAGCTCAAACTTGGTTTGAAGATAGGCACTTATTGTCCCTAAGAGCATGCAAATAACCGGGGCAGCGGCTGCCACAGAGCCGCAGAAAAGATCGATCCTAAATCGGGGTCAAATGACCGAATCGGCTTGGGTGGGGTTTTCGTTAAAGACTTTGTTCCGCCGCTGTGACTCTGATTGAGCACAATCTTGGTTTGTAGGTTGGCAATTTGGGTCTCCCTAAGCGCATACAAAAAACCGGAGCCGCGGCTCCCATACGGTAGGAAAACAGATCGATCCTAAATCGGGCTCAAATGGCCAAAATTGGCTTGGGTGGGGGTTTGGGTTTGGACTTTTCTCAGCTGCTATGACTCCGATTGAGCTCAAACTAGGTTTTTCGGTAGGCAGTGGTGGTCCCCAAGCGAATGCAAAAATCCGGAGCCATCTCTGCCAAAGAGCCGGAGAAAAGTACGATCCCTAATCTGGGTCAAATGCATATATGTAAAGAGCAGGTTGGGTTTGGACTTTGGTTCGCCCCTATTGCTCCGAATGAGCTCAAACTTGGTTTGTAGGTTAGCAGTGGGGTTCCCTAAGCGCATGCAAAAAACCGGAGCTGAGGTTCCCATAGTGTCGGAAAAAAGATCGATCCTAAATCGGGTCCAAATTGGCTGTAATCAGCTTTGGTTGGGTTTCGGGTTTGGACTTTGCTCCGGCGCTATGACCACGATTGAGCTTAAACTTAATTTGTATATAAGCACGTGGGGTCCCTAAGCGCATGCAAAAAACCGGAGCCGCGGCTGCCATAGAGCGGGAGAAAAGTTCGGTCCCAAATCTGGGTCAAATGCATATACGTAAATGCATGTTGGTATGGACTTTGCTCCGCCCCTATGGCTCCGATTGAGCTCAAACATGGTTTGTTGGTAGGCAGTGGAGGTCCGTAAGCGCATGCAAAAAAACCGGAGCCGCGGCTTCCATATGTTCGGAAATCGGGGTCAAATTGCCATAATAGGCTTGGTTGGGGTTTCGGGTTTGGACTTTGCTCCGCCGCTATGACTATTATTGAGATCAAACTTGGTTTGTAGGTAGGCAATGGGGGTCTCTAAGCGCGTGTAAAAAACCGAAGCCGCGGCTGCCATAGAGCCGGAAAAAAGTTTGATCCTAAATCGGGCTCAAATGGCGAAATCGGCTTGGGTGCTTGGGTGGGGTTTTGGGTTTGGACTTTGCTCCGCCGCTATGACTTTTATTGAGATCAAACTTGGTTTGTAGGTAATCAATTTGGGTCTCTAAGCGCGTGTAAAAAACCGAAGCCGCGGCTGCCATAGGGTCGGAAAAAATTTCGATCCTTAATCAGGGTCAAATGGCCAAAATCGGCTAAGGTGGGGTTTAAGGTTTGGTCTCCACTCCGCCGCTATGACTCCGATTCAGCTCAAACTTGGTTTGTTGGTAGGCACTTGGGGTCCCTAAGCGTATGCAAAAACCGGAGCCGCTCTTTGTGTATATGTTTTTTACTCCGACCTAGGATCGCACTTTTTTTCCGAAACTGGAGCACCAACCGGTCCGATTTGCGTTGGCGCGTTGGGACCCTAATACCTATCTCTGCATCAAGTTTGAAACGTGTTTGAGTCATAGTGCCGGAGCGCGGTCCAAACCCAAATCCGAATTTCGACGAATTTCAAATATTCTACTCCGCCCTAGGATCGAACTTTTTTCCGGGGCCAGAGCAGCCTCGGGTCCGATTTTGCGCATGGTAGTAGGGGCACTAAATAGCTACCTCCGCATCAAGTTTGAAGTGTATCGGAGCTAAAGAGCCGGAGCGCGGTCCAAACTAAAGACCCCCCCCCCTTCCCCCCCCCCTTCGACTGAGCTCTCCCGCTCTTTGTGTATATGTATTTTACTCCGACCTAGGATCGAACTTTTTCCAAGAGTAGCCACCGGTCCGATTTGCGCATGCGGGTAGGGACCCCCAATACCTACCTCTGCATCATGTTTGAAGCATGTCGGATTCATAGTGCCGTAGCGCGGTCCTAACCCAAATCCGCATTTCGGCAAATTTCGACGATTTTACGCCGCCCAAGAATCGAACTTTTCTCCCGAGCCAGAGCAGCCTCGGGTCCGATTTTGAGCATGCGCGAAGGCGCACTAAATACCTACCTCCGCATCAAAATTGAAGTGTATGGGAGTTATAGAGCCGGAGCGCGGTCCAAACCCAAGATCATATTTCGACTGAGCTCTCCCGGTCTTCTCTGTATATCTATTTTACTCCTACCTAGGATCGCACTTTTTTCCGGAACCGGAGCAGCCACCGGTCCGATTTTGCGCATGCTCGGATTGGCACTAAATACCTACCTTTGCATCAAGTTTGAAGCATGTCGGAGTTATAGTGCTGGAGCGCGGTCCAAACCCAAATCCGCATATTGGCGAATTTCGACGATTGTACGCCGCCCTAGAATCAATTTTTTCTTCGTAGCCAGAACAGCCTCGGGTCCGATTTTGCTCATGCGCGTAGGGGATTCCAATACCTACCTCCGCACTAAATTTGAAAAGTGACGGAGTTATAGAGCCGGAGTGCGGTCCAAACCCAAGACCCCCCTTCGACAGAGCTCTCCCGCTCTTTGTGTATTTGTAATTTACTCCGACCTAGGATCGCACATTTTTCCGGAACCGGAGCAGCCACCGGTACGATTTTGCGCATGCGCGTAGGGGTCCCAAATACCTAACTCTGCATCAAGTTTGATGCGTTGTTGGAGTCATAGTGCCGGAGCGCGGTCCAAACCCAAATCCGCATTTGGCGAATTTCGACGATTCTACGCCGCCCTAGGATTGAAGTTTTCTCCGGAGCCAGAGCAGCCACGAGTCCGATTCTGCGCATGCGCGTAGGGGCACCCAATACCTACCTTCACACCAAGTTTGAAGAGTGTCGAAGTTATAGACCTGGAGCGTGCTCCAAACCCAAGATACCCCCTTCGCCTGAGCTCTCCCGCTCTTTGTGTATATGTATTTTATTCAGACCTAGGATCGCACTATTTTCTGGAACCGGAGCAGCCACCAATCTGATTTTGCAAATGCGCGTAGGGGCCCCCAATACCTACCTCTGCATCAAGTTTAAGGCGTGTTGGAGTCATAGTGCCGGAGCGCGGTCCTAACCCTAATCCGCATTTCGGCGAATTTCGACGATTCTACGCCGCCCTAGGATCGAACTTTTCTGGAGCCAGAGCAGCCTCAGGTCCGATTTAACGCATGCGCGTCGGGGCATCCAATACCTACCTCCGCACCAAGTTTAAAGTGTGTCGGAGTTATAGAGCTGGAACACGGTCCAAACCAAAGACCCCCAATTCGACTGAGCTATCCCGCTCTTTGCTTATATGTATATACTCCGACCTAGTATCGCATTTTTTCCGGAACCGGAGCAGCCACCGGTCCGATCTTGCGCATGCTCGTAGGGGCCCCTAATACCTACCTCCGCACCAAGTTTGAAGTGTGTTGGAGTTATAGAGCCGGAGCGCGCTCCCAACCCAGGACCCCCCTTCGAGTTAGCTCTTCCGCTCTTTGTGTATATGTATTTTACTCCGACCTAGGATCGCACTTTTTTCCGGAACCGGAGCAGCCACCAATCCGATTTTGCGATCAAGTTTGAAGCGTTTCGGAGTCATAGTGACGGAGCACGGTCTAAACCCAAATCCGCTTTTCGGCGAATTTCGACGATTCTACGCCGCCCTAGGATCGATTTTTTCTTCGGAGCCAAAGCAGCCTCTGGTCCGATTTTGCACTTGCTTTTAGGGGCACCTAATACCTACCACCGCACCAGGGTTGAAGTATGTTTGAGTTATAGAGCCGGGGCGTGGTCCAACCCAAGATCACATTTCGACTGAGCTCTCCGGGTCTTTCTGTATCTGTAGTTTACTCCGACCTAGGATCGCATTTTTTCCGCAACCATAGCAGCCATCGGTCCAATTTTGCGCATGCGCATAGGGGCCCTCAATACCTACCTCTGCATCAAGTTTTAAGCTTTTTGAATTCATACTGCCTGAGAACTGTCCAAACCCAAATATGCATTTCGGCGAATTTCGACGATTCTACGCTGCCCTAGGATCGAACTTTTCTCCGGAGCAAGAGCAGCCTCTGGTCCGATTTTGCGCATGCCCGTAGGGGCCATCAAATACCTACCTCCGCACCTAGTTTCAACTGTATCGGTTTTATAGATCAGGAGCACGGTCCAAACCCAAGACCGACCTTCCGCTGAGCTATTCCACTTTTTGTGTATATGTTTAAAATCCGACCTAGGATCGCACGACTTTTTTCCAGAACCGGAGTAGAACCCGGTCAGATTTTGTGCATGCGCGTAGGGGCCCCCAATACCTACCTCTTCATCAATTTTGAAGCGTGTTGGAATCATAGTGCCGTATCGCGGTACAAACCCAAATCCGCATTTCGTCAAATTTGGGTGCCCTTACTCGCATGCGAAAAATTGGACCCGAGGCTGCTCTTGCTCCGGAGAAAAGTTCGATCCTAGGGCGGCGTAGAATCGTCGAAATTCGCCAACATTCGGATTTGGGTTTGAACCAGGCTCCGGCACTATGACTCCATATATGTATTTTACTCCGACCTTGGATCGAACTTTTCCGGAAACGGAGCAGTCACAGGTCCGATTTTGCGCACGCGCGTATGGGCCCCCAATACCTACCTCTGCAACAATTTCGAAGCGTGTTGGAGTCATAGTGCTGGAGCGCGGTCCAAACAATACTCCGCATGTAGGCGAATTTCGACAATTCCAAGTCGCCCTAGGATCGATCTTTTCTCCGGAGCCAGAGCAGTCTCGGGTACGAGTTTGCACTTACCCGTAGGAGCTCCCAATATCTACCTTCGCACCAAGTTTGAAGTGTATCGGAGTTATAGAGCCGGAGCGCATGCCAAACCCAAGACCCCCCTTCGGCTGAGCTCTCAAGCTCTTTGTGTATATGTATTTTACTCCGACCTAGGATCGTACTTTTTCCGGAACCGGAGGACCCATCGGTCCGATTTTGCGCATGCGCGTAGGGCCCCAAATACCTACCTCTGCATCAAGTATGAAGCGAGTTGGAGTCATAGTGCCGGAGCGCGGTCCAAACCAAAATCCGCATTTCGGCTAATTATGACGATTCTAAGCCGCCCTAGGATCTAAGTTTTCTCCGGAGCCAGAGTAGCCACGAGTCCGATTCTGCGCATGCGCGTAGGGGCACCCAATACATACCGACGCACCAAGTTTGAAGTGTATCGGAGCTAAAGAACCGGAAAGCGGGACAAACCGAAGACCCCCCTTCGGTTGAGCTCTCCCGCTCTATGTGTATCTGTATTCTACTCCCATATAGGATCGCACTTTTTCCCGGAACCGGAGCAGCCACAGGTCCGCCTTTGCGCATGCCCGTATGTGGCCCCATACCTACCTTTGCATCAAGTTTGAAGCGTGTCGGAGTCATAGTGCCGGAACGAGGTCCAAACCCAAATCCGCATCTCGGCGAAATTCGACGATTCTACGCTCCCTAGGATCGAAATTTTCTCCAGAGCCAGAGCAGCCTCGGGTTGGGTTTTGCGCATGCGCATAGGGGCACCCAATACCAAATACCGCACCAAATAAGAAGTTTGTCGGAGTTATAGAACCGGAGCGAGGTCCTAACCTAAGACCCCCCTTCGGCTGAGCACTCCAGCTCTTTGTTTTTATTAATTTTACTCCAACCTAGGATCGAACTTTTTCCGGAACGGGAGCAGCAATCGATCCGATTTTGCGCATGCGCGTAGGGGCATCCAATACCTACCTCTGCATCAGGTTTGAAGCGTCTCAAAGTCACAGTGCCGGAGCGGTCCAACCAACAATTCCGCATTTCGATGAATTTCGACGATTCTAAGCCATCCTAGGATCGAATTTTTCTCCGGAGCCAGTGCAGCCTCGGGTCCGATTTTGCGTATATGCGTAGAACCCCGAAATACCCCGCACCAAGTATGAAGTGCATCGGAGTTATAGAGTCGGATCGCGATTCAAACCCAAGACCCCCCTTCGCCGAAGCACCCCCGCTCTATGTGTATATGTATTTTACTCCGCCCTTGGATCGCACTTTTTTCCGGAACCCGGGCAGCCACCGGTCCGATTTTGCGCATGCGCGAAGGGGCCCCCAATACATTTCTCTTCATCTAGTTTGAAGCGTGTCTGAGTCATATGCCGGAACGCGGTCCAAAATCAAATCCGCATTTCGGCGAATTTCAACGACTCTGCGCGAGCGCGTAGGGACCCCCAATACCTACCTCCGCGCTAAGTTTTAAGTGTGTCAGAATGATAGAGCCGCAGCGCGGTCCAAACCCAAGATCCCCCTACGGCTGAGCGTTCACCCTCTTTGTGGATATGTATTTACTGCGACCTAGGATCGCACTTTTTTCCGGAACCGGAGCAGCCGATTTTATGCATGCTCGAAGTGGCCCCCAATACCTACCTCTGCATCAAGTTTGAAGCGTGTCGGAGTCATAGAGTCGGAGCATGGTCCAAACCCAGGCCTGCATTTCGGCGAATTTCGACCACGTTACGTCGCCCCGGGATCGAGCTTTTCTTCGGAGCCAGAATAGCGTCGGGTCCGATTTTACGCATGCGCGTAGGGGCACCAAATACCAACCCCTGTATTGAGTTTGAAGCGGGTCCCTATCATGGTCAAATACATAAATCGACAGAAGAAAGTAATTGTCAAACTACATGTACAAATAACAAGCAAACGACACTATTTCATACAAATCAGCGTATAAAAATAGATTAAAGGATATTTTTGAGACATCGTCAAGAATTCTCCACGCACATCAATCAGAAAATAAATGTACTGATTTCACACTGAGATATAAAAAAAAGACTCCAAGAAATCTGAAATATATTTGGTTAGTTAAATGGAATCTATATATTCCTCAGGAGTGTGCGGCCATTATGTAGCTGGATTCTAGCACTTGAGGTGTAGGGTTCGATCCCCGGTCGCGACAGTTTTTGTCCGATACCGATAGGTAGATAATAGTAAACCTAGAGAAATGAACTGCTGGAGGCTCGGAAAGGATTTTATGGTAGTACTACTGTTAGAAATACCAGAATTCATGCTTGAAGTTCGAGCCGCCGCGATGTGACCGGATTATTGTTCAAAGTGACGTTAAAGCCCATCCAAACCAGACGGATTGATAATCTGTTGTCATAATAAACTACGCTGACATCCACATCAGAGTAAGCAAGAAACTCAAACCATCGATCTGTCTTGTGTTGACATCAACCAAAACAATTGACGAATCGCGGCTCAAAACACGATTGTTACGCCATAAAATTATTGGCATTGTCCAATTTCATTTATGCAGATTTTAATGGATAACGGTTCATATATTTGAACTATGACATATGTTACAGAAATTGCTTTTGGAGATAAGTATACTGAAGAGTTGGACACAACGCATCATCAATAGTTATGTCTATTCATTTACATTTAATATATAGTTGGTTAGCAATCTTATGATGTCGGTATCTGTATATTGGAGCACAGGTGTTCATGGTTGGTCATAATTATGCCATACTTATGAAAAAATAGATTTAAAAGTCATTTAACCCATTACCAAACGACAAAAAATCATAACTGGTCAAATTTGAAAGTAGTTGCAGATGACAATTTTAAGTTTATGGAATAGAAGATATTCAATTTTTTTGTAGCAAATATTGTGGAAAATAAAGAAATTGCTTGTGGAAAAGCAATTCTCACAGTGTTTTCCCTTTGGTTTTCTTAATTGGCGTTTAATTAACTTATTGAATTGGATTTAACGCCACTTTAACACTATTTAGTCACATCGCGGCGGCTGGAGCACCTAAGAATGAATTCCTGGTGTTTCTCACCAAAGTACTACCACTACATCCTTTCCAAGCCTCCATCTGCTATACCATTTAGGTTTACGATTATCCACCCATTGGTGAGAGACAAATGTCGAGGAGGATATGTGCCGCCACCGGGTACCGAACCCATGACATCCCGTGATTGAAGATAAGGAGTCTGATGCGCTAATAACTGCGCTATGACGGCGGCCGATGGGCGTTTGGGTATTGATTAAAAGAGACACTTTTTAATCTATTAATAGATAGTAATAGGTTCATTGCGTGTATTTTGAGATCAAACAACACGACGCTTTAAATCAACATTAAACTTGGCGAATAGATCATTTCCAATTAAGTTAACTGAACTCAACCCAAATTTATTTGACATCCATATATATGCCATTTGCCGTTTACAAAGCTTTTACATGGAAACAAAGTAGAAAACATACTTGATTAAGTATCTCGTTCCTTCTTTCTTTTTTTATGTAAGATTTGTTAAAATACTATCATGCCTGACCTTGGTACACGCTAGGATACCCTCAAGTATGCTATTATACTTATCCAGGTAGTATTAACCCATTCCCACACAGTGACGCCTTTTGACGCCCCAAAAGAAAGAAGATTTGGAAAACATAGTGGAAAATGAGGATATTGCTTGTCACAAGCAATTTCCTCATTTTCCACAATGTTTTCTACCAAAAAAGACGAAAAAAATTAAAATTCCATCAGCTTGAAATTGTCGTCTGCAGCTTCTTTCAATTAGGACCAGTCTAAAATTTGTTTTTCGGGAATGGGTTAACGTCGTTAAATCGTGTTTTCTAAAAGTAAAAGATCATATAATCGATGGATCGCTGCTGTCAATCAAAAACTCATTTGGCGAATCAGATCGTTGAAGTCTTGTATTTATGGAAAACGTTTTCATTTGTAGATAGCAGAAACGTCATAACTTGATTTTATTCCAGCAATGATTACGACATCCGTTGACAGAACAAATGTTAGATATTTTTTGCTATATATCTCTCCATTTTTTGGATCACGATGTCTTTCACGAACTAAAAATAGTCACCCCTAACTATCTACCCTTTCTGATATTCCACTGATTACATCTTTTTCAACAAAACTGAATTGTCGGACAAGCCAATGTCTGTAAGCCAAGCTGATAGCGCGCTATTTTCTCAATCTTGGTTCGTGAATTCGATCCACAGCCCTTCCAACATTCTTTTCGATATTGGACAAAAATCCTCGTTGAATATGTCAGTTGACTAATTGCTGGCCCGGACCGCTTACTCCGTTGGCCAGGCCCATTGACTCCTAAAGGAAGCCCCGCCTCGAATGTAACCCATGTCAATTTGCAAAATGTATGGGCTGTAGTATGTAACAAAAATTTAAATGGTTGTTTGGCGTCCTTAAAGCCGTAACTATAGCTTGAAAAACTGTAGAAACGACGTTTAGGCTGCAAATCAACGAATATGATGTTGGAGTTCAAAACTCATTTTTGGTCTACATAACGATTTCGTTGGGCGATTTTCTTCCACCAATAGCCGAAAGATAAGCACAAAACCTAATCGGGACATGCAGCTGTTGGCTTAAATTGCAAGGTGTGGCAATACTGGTGTCAGACATGACTGGAAGCCATGGTTAAGTTTTTCAGCCGCTGCGATACAATTGAACCACTGTTTACTGTAGTTTAAAAACCACGTTAAAACAAATACCGTAAGTAAGGTGTTGTGGTTAGTGACCAGTCAAGCCTTATATAATACAAGTTTGAAGACTATAAGCTGAAAGTTTGTTGTATATCACGTTAGGGTGACCATATATTGTAAAACAGCTTGATTGAAGCTATATTTACGAAATTTGAATGCACTATATCGATTTGAGGTATTGTTCAACTAGCGCGTTATACTATTAAAAGCGGCGTTAAATCCCATTCAATCAATCAGTGCACGTGTTTTAAAACATGGCTTACTGAATAAACGGACCTTTCGTGTTTTGTTGTTGTTGTTGTTTTTTACATACTGAATTGCGTTGATATTTAGCTAAGAATGTGTAATATGAAATCTTCTTCTGAGATAGTTTGCCATTTTTATGAGACAATATTGTAAAAAAGCTATCAGTCAGTATGATAAGAAAATAAGGAGTTGTCAGGACACGCATTTTTAGGTCATATAATGAGCAATAACTCTTGATGGTTTTATCTTCTGCCAAGTATAAAGTGAATCGATCCCATCTATATGGGGAATTTTCAAGAAAACGAATTAACGTCAAATCAGGGGAATAATTCAGTAATTCTTTATGGCATTTTTACAAAGGGGGTGCTTCAAAAGTACGGTAAAATCAGCACACCCTTTGATTTCATGTGATATTTCGTGTACTTGATGTCATCGATAAACCGTTTCAGAAACTGACATCTCCCCATCCCGAATAATCCCGAATAATCCCGAATAATCATGAGAGGGTGATCGTAAAAGTATCGCGTTAAAATCAAGGCGTGTACGACAAAAGTCTTCTTTTGTGGAAAATATGGATCACATCCTGAAAATTTGTTACGGTCTGAAAAGCAGAATCTTATTTATTAGCCTGAGATTGCGTCCGGTTAGACGAAGTTGCTGTATAAAGCTGATAAGCGAAGCTGTCGGTTTTACGCACGATTGGAATGTTTTGTTTAACAAATTAATTGGTCAATAGGATCATATTTGCACTGTCTGAAAACAGTTTGGTCGTGCTCGGACTTTGTGTCTATATATTTTTACCTCCGAATTCTACCCAAAGGATGCAACGTCTACATACCGCTTTAGAGAGGTGTACATAATCATGTTAACCTTGTAAATGACCGCCCGCCCTTTCTCGCTCTCTTTATCTGGAGATTATAAAGCGCATAATTGGTCTGTGTGGTAGAATACTCACATCGCACGCAAGAGCCTCCTAGTTCGAACCTGGCTACACGCTCCATTCCCCCCATCTCTCTCACTCTCTAGCTCTCTCTCGCTAGCTCCACTGGCTGAAAGCCAACGAGATTTTGTCATGATGTTGTGTCCGTCGTCCGTCATTCCGTCAACTTTTACTTTAAAAATCTTCTTCTCAGAAAGTACTGAACATAATTCAACCAAACTCAACCAAAATTCACAGGAAGGATCCTTTGGTGGCCCTTCAAAGCATTCAGATCGGGTGAAAAATATGTAACGATATATACATGTAAATATATCGTTACAATACCTCAACGGAATGAAATGTATTGCGGGCATGCAGGTTGTGTCCCCTAGCGCACAAATTGGCAAATCTGCGCATAAATAACAGTAGATTTGGGTAGAAAGTGGCACCTCCGATAATCCGACCATCAAACTTTTTCTGAAGAGATTATATATCTCCTGTATGCATATCTCAGGCTTTCAGCGCTTTCAGCGCTTTGATTTTTATATCGCCATCAATCTGCTTATCTGCTTCTTGTTCTTAATTTAAAAATGAAATAAATACTTCTTGAAAGAATATGGAAATGTTGATAAAATAAAATTGTATGCTCAGATAAAGGGTAGAAAACAGTCTTTATAATTCTGCAAGTTTCATTTTTATGCCCCCGCATCGAAAGATCGGGGTTGTCCATCTGTCCGACTGTCTGTCCCTCGTTGAATATGTCGGTCGGCCTGTCTGTCTGTCTGTCTGCAAAACTTAACCAATAAACTTAACATTGCCAATTACTACGAATTATTCAAGATACAATGCTCATATTTGGCATGATGATTCAGTTCCATAATACGCATCTCCTCATGACAAGGTCATGTCATAAGGTCAAGGTCACATACCAAGGTAAAGAAAATCATGTACGTCGGGGCACTGTGTTTCACAAACGCATCTTGTTTTACTTAAGATTTAATTTGATATGCTTACATCTTATACCGAAATTTTCGCGAAAATTGTAAACCGGTGAAATAGTTTTATAGCACTTTTTGTAAATTAAAGCGGGTTGGGAAATGAAATGATACGAACTGTCTAAGTCGATAAAAGTGGACATCATTTTTGAATGGTAATGGTTGATTGATTGATTGAAAGGGGTTTAACGCCACTTTTAACAGTATTTCAGTCATATCGCAGCAGCTGGAGCACCAAGATATTTCTCACATCAGTATTACCACTTTATCCTTCCCTATCCTTCAGCTGCTATCCCACTAAGGTTTACAATTATCCTTCCATTCGTGAGAGACAAATGTCGGAAAGTATATGTGCCGCCGCCGGGGATCGAACCCACATCCAATGATTGAGGACTGGGAGGCTGATGCGCTTGACATCACTTTAATATCTCAAAAATACAGATCTTGCGACAAATCCTATCCAGAAATCGACTTGGATATCAAGGTCATATTTCAATTTTGCCCGCGGCCATAGCTCAGATGGTAGCGCGTCGGACTTCTAATCATTGGGACCCAGGTTCAATCCAAGGTCGCGCCAAATATCCTGTCCGATAATTTGTCGCCTATCGATTGGTAGGTCATCGTTAACCTACGCGGGATGAGCAGCTTAAGGCCCGGAAAGGATTGAGTGGGAGTGACTAAAATACTGTTAAAATTTGCTTTTAACTCTATTCAATCAATCAACCAACTGTCAATCAATAAATAAATAAATCATATTTCAGGGTCAATTTTTTTTTAAATATGCGAAACTTATATACATAGTAATATCTTTTAGAATAGTTAGCGGTTGACATTTCACCATTCAATTGTCTCTTGCATCTTACATGAGAGTTATCGAACTCATGGTCAACCAATAATGGCATAGTCACATGCTAAGGTTATCTTTAATAAAAAGAAAAAGTTTTACTGAGGTATTTTCGTGTGATATGACCTTCATATTCATCATGCATATTACATGTGATAAAACATCTTCCTGTCAGATCGATATCACATTTAACGACTTCATAAAAAATCATCTTATTGGGTTTTAACACCACATCCAACAGTTTTTCACCCAATCATCAGTTACTGATATTTCTGACAGTAGTACACAATATACTATTTGATCTTTCAACTGCAAATGTCACTTAGGCGATTATTAACCAGTTCATCGCAGACTATTTCGGACCGTGGTTAGTAGGAAACTTACGAGGGGCGATTGAAAGGTCCGTGGCATAGGGCAGAAACAGACCTCTTATAAACACACGCAGGAATCTATGTAGATAAAGTATTATAACCACTTTGAAGTGACAGTAGAATTTTCTCTCTGTGTTGATTGGCAGATTTTTTTTTTTTTTTTTTTTTTATTTATTTTTTTTTCTTAAACCTGCACAATATGAGTAATTGTTAAGAAGTGGACAATGTTAGTTATGATGCGGTTATTAAATACTTTGGCCCTGAAAGGTTGTTCGCGTCTGGAAATTCACGTGGACATAGTAGTAAAAAAGAAAAAAAAAAAACATCGGGGGAGAATGCCCATGTTATAGCATTGTGAAGTAATGGGTCACTGAATTTAATGCGGTAAAGAGGGTCTTGAATACTAGCCAGGCCAAAAAAATGTCACCACAAAGTACACCATCAATAAAATATATGATGTGATTATAGCAAATTACATGGCGGTACATTGCAACACAAGTAGGTATCTCGAAGAAAAGAGTCCATGCAATTATTTATAAGGATTTTGAACTGCAAAGGTCCTAGGCTTCTGAGTGATGACAAAGAAAAAATCACGGTACTACATGTCTAAGAGGAACCTTACCAGGTTTCAGTGGAATCCGTCGAAATTTCCCAAGCAGTCTTTGATCATGATTAAATATAGTTTCATCACTTCCAACCTAAGGCAACACAGTAGAAAAACTTAAGATATGCGCCCAAGAAAAGGCAAAGATTAAGTCATCCGTCGTGATGCTGATAACTACAATTTTCGTGGATGTAAATAGTGTACTTCAATTGGATTATATTAATAAAACTTCACGCTATAACTAGGAGATATAATCTTAACCTTAGGCGGTAGCTGTGAGAAAAAAATCAAGAAGAAAAGGTGTGGAAAACTGAAAGTATGTATTTTCACTAAAACATATTTCCACCATTCTTGAAAGATGTTGACCAAAAAGAAACAAAGGTCTTAAAGGCTGTTAATCTTGGTCATATACCAAAAGTGTTCCATTAACTGTCTAAGCATATTTTTATGTTGCAATAGTTTGGGGGATAAATAGTGTTGAAAAATCATTTGATATAGAGTAAGGATTAAATGAACAAATAAATGGATGCAATGACAAGGTACCGAAATAACATTTGAATGTCCTTTATTTTGTTACCCGGATTATATGTTTGATACTGTCTAGTTGATTTGTTTTCCACGCAAGATGTTTAGATTATTGTTACTTCGAAAGAATGAGAAATATGAAATTACGTATATCTTATTTGAAGTACTCTAACCATGTGGGGGAGGGGACAAGGAATTATCCCTGTTCTCTCTTTATATTTACAAAAACAAAAACAAAAATCTTTTAAACTGGCGATAGTGTGTTAAATGCAACGGTTACCTGATTTTTGTATATTATGAAAATATATACTTATAGCAAACTCTATTTAAAACCTAGTAATCTACTAGAGACGTGAAAAATAGCACAGAAGCTGAGTCCACTTAAATAAGCTTTTAAATTCATTATCTCATAAAACTTTGATGTTTTTAACGACTTACATTAAAATTTTAAAATATGCAAAAGAATCGAAATTTCATAATTTAGTTTTATTTTTGATACGAACAGGTTAATTCTTGTTACCACACCCGCTCCTTCAAAAAAGGAGAACATTTTACCCGCTTTTAGCTCTACTGACTGAGAGCCAGTGAGCTTTTGTCATGGCGTGCGTCCGTGCGTGCGTCCGGCCGTAAACTTTTTCTTTCAAAATCTTCTCCTTAGTAGTACCGAAGAATTCAACCAAATTACACAGAAATGATAATTTTGTGACCCTTCTATCAGATTCCTTCAAATGGTTTTGATCGGTTGAAAAACATGGCCTTAATGGACGGGGTTGATCTGCATATATCTTAGAGGTTCTGAAATGCATGATATCTGCTTGGAAAAGAGGCTATATTATAGATTATTTTTTAAACAGAAAGAATGTGAACAGAAGTTGCTTGGTTATATTAGCGGAAAATAATTCTAAGAGTTATAACGCTGACCACATAAACGAATCCTTTTACGAAACGAAAGTAAACAGATTCACTGTCTGGTCAAAAGTTTTAGATTGAAACGAATTTACTGCAAATTTTATGGATAAATCACTTGATATATAAAATACAATTAAAAATAAATAAATAAATAAATAAAAGAATACACTATGAAAATTACAAAGTACTCGTTTTTTAATACTTGTCATGCAACTCTTATTTCGAGGCTCGTGATATATAAACAAAAACGGAAATGATATTTGACGACTATCCGTACCCGATAAAACAACATCAGAATAGTAAGGTTAAAGAACATTTCTACGACATATTCTTAATACAGAATGAGTTATCTTTCTATATGATCAAAGACAAATATTGTTAATAAGGTTTGCATTGAAAGAGAAACGTGTTGTTTCCCTTAACAAAACAAAATGATTAAAAATAAAAACTAAAAAGAAACTAGACATATCGCTAAATGTGATTATACTCTTACTGACACTTTGTGATCAAAGCGCTGAAAGCTCTGATGATGGACGTCCGTGTTAGCATAGTAGAACCATATGCCCATTTTGCTGTAGAAAATGGTACTTTTCACATAGATAATTTTATTTAAACATAATATCTCGCCTAGTCTGGTTTGTTTAATAGGTAATACAGGACGTTTTCTATTCTAGAGTCCTGAGCAAATGTCATTGCTACACACACCATTTGCGGTTGAAATATGATAAGCAACTTGCCCGTTATATTGGCTGAGCAGCTATACAGGTAATGGCCCAAATGTTTGTTGAAAATTGACAGGAAGTCATGGTTGGATGCACTTACCAACTGCGGTTTTCTGAAATCCTACTGTTACTGACATTAAACCAAGTTCACTTAATAGCACTCTAACCAATATTTTTTCCCGAGATTATACTTTCCGATAACGGTCCACCAATAAATAAGATAGCATTTAAGAAACTTGGACAATATTAGATTGGCAATACTCGTTGTGAATTATTACCAATAAGAAACACATGAGAGATTAAGTATATCTTTTAAACCTTCTGCGACCCAGTAGAAGCTTAACCTTTTCCCACACAAACACGCTTTTTTACGCCCTCGAAGAAATGCATTGAAGAAAACATTGTGAGAAAAGTGAGAAAAGTCTGTTTCGCAGTGTTTTCTTACTACCTTGGCATTAGTTTTCAATTTCAAAGCGATTTGAATTGTCGTCTGTTTTTTGTCCGATTTTTTTTGTTTGTTTGTTCTTTGGTAATGGATTGAAAATGCTACTCAAAATAATGATAAAAACATCTTTGAATATATGTAACTATATAACTTATCAATCCGGCGTTATACAGCTAGTACGCTGAGTTAGGCAAATTTCTCACTATATAATTGAAAGTCCGCGCGTTATTGAACCCATGACCGCATTTTCGCTTAGCGGGTTTAGGTAGGTGTTTTTGTATTTATACGTTCTACAAATCATTATAGATTCCTTGTATTGCGCGCGATTTTTATATAAACAGTTGTTTACGGGAAACAGGTTTAGAAAAATAATAATCGTACCTAACAGGTCACTACTTCTCTTCTAACCTAGTAACATCCTACTGGATTTTCAAAACTGGTTTACACTGATAGACACCTTCGGAGTTCATCAAAAAAGAGTGTTTTTCGAATTTTTATATAAGTACAAAAGAGTTGATATAAAGCCATATAATCAACACTGTCGAGCTCTCTTGGATTATCACCAAAAGTTGTGTAAAGTTAAATAACTGCAAATACATACTTAAAAGAAAAAGATCATCTGTGTCCTTAACCTATGTGACCTGAAATACGCAGTGTATTACTACGTTAATGGTTATAACTTGTTCACAGTTCTATTGTCCCGTATCAGACAGCAACTAACTTAAAACAATTAATCAGAAATATTACCAAAAAAATATCTAAAATTTCAAGAAAATTCAATATGCAATATTTCTTGTCTAACAAGTATTCTGTCTTTATGTAAGGGTTCTACATCAAAAAGCTTTAGTGAAAGCCTAAAGAATGAAAGGCGAGATATGACTCATTGAAAGTCGGCGCTTGATGTATAGTACCTTCGTGTGAGTGTTTTGAAAAATTATTAAGTACTTAACATAATTCAAATAAAAGGAAGGATCCTTACAGGAAGGGTACTTGGGTGGCCTTAGGTGGTCTTTGTCAGATTCCTTCAAAGCATTTTGATCGGTAGAAAAATATGTAACGATATATACATGTAAATACATCGTTCGATACCTCAAAATCGAGGAGAAAATTATTGTGGGCAGGTTGTGTCCCCTAGCGCATAAATTGGCAGATCTGCGCATAATCGACAGTAGATTGGGGTAAAAAGTGACACCCCCGTTAACCCGACCATTTAACCTTTTCTGTTCAGGTTATATATCTCATGTATACATATCCCAAGCTCTCAGTGCTTTCAGCGCTTTGATAATATTTGCGCGCACATCGCACGATTTACAGGTAGTAAGACGAATCTTCTTACTTAAACAAAAACCCCGTTTTTTATCTTTAGACAAATTGGAAATGTTATCTTCTGGAAATGATTTGGTGTACTTTCAAAAGTAAAAAATGCATGCTAAATATTAATGTCTGTTTGAATTGAAAAGGAGTAGTAATAAAATAATAATATTAACAATGAAAATATCGTCCATGAGCAGCAAAAACATTGTACTTACAAGTTTGATTTTGTTGTAGATACGTTGTTTTGGTCGACTAAGTTGATATTACAGAAATGCATCTTTTTTTTCATGGCATGCCTGATTGACCAACCACAGGTCCCGCCAACTCATTCTATGGTCATACCAAATGACTCCAACAGGAAGTAACTTTCGATTTTAAACGGAGATATTTTGCCAGTACTTTATGGACAGTAGCACACATCTAAAAAGTCCTATAGTTTGCTGGTGACCTAAACGTCCTGACTTCAGATTGAATAAGCTATATTTACGACGTTTAGGTCGCCAGACCAACAAAAATGCTTCACGTAAATGACGGCCAATTCTGGAGTTGAAAACTCAATTCCGGACTGAATAGACGATTTGATTGGTCGATTGTTTCCTTTATTGACATTCGCAATATTGGATGATAACGACTGTGAGATATGTAAAGCTATGGTAAGGTGTTAAAGCCACTTTCATATTACTGTTACAATACTAGAAAGTGTTGCTTGGTGTGTTAAATGTACATAGGCCTATATCAATATATACGTATCGGTCATACATGTTATATATCGAGGGCTTAGAGCAAAAACATAGTATGGCTCTATACAATGTATAGAGCTATACTATGACTTTGCCCTAAGCCATCGATATGTTGCAAGACATTTTGCATTTGAACACCTCTGTATGAAGACGTAACGCTTGCAACGCAAATATATAAAATGCTTCAGCAACTATGAGACTCTTGACACTACCATTGTATACCCTTTGGAGTTGTATCTTTTATATATACTTTTGAACACTGTTCTCCGATTAGCTTGCCGACTTCATTCTTGGTCAAATTTAACTTTCGCTGCGTAGTTTATCGGGAAAAAATTCGAATTTGTGCCTTCTGAATGGATAAAAAGATAGGACAAAGACTAAGTATTTCTTTTCTCTATTGAATTATTATTTTATTCCTTATTTTTCTGGGTATCGAAAATACCTGCTTTGCCCCAATTGGCAAATATAAGGAAGGAATATCAAACATAAGATACCTAAAAAAATCTTAACCGATGAACATTCGGTGTTTGTTACAAACTGTAAGTATTTTTTTTTCTTAATTTTGACGAATTCATGCATAAGAACTACCATCGTATTAAGCGCCCATGTACACCTTGACAATTAGTTACTCAATAACAAAAACCCCACCTTTGAATCTTTATTAAATTGATCTTCTGTTACGGAATTTCAAAACACGCGGATTTAGTCTTGTATTTCGCGAATCTATCGACAGGAAAAGCCTATGGGTTACATTGTTAACCATTTCCTGTCTAATTCCTGTTGTTACACCCGTGTGATTTTATATTTGAGAAAACAATGCGTGAAACGGAGAAATTGCTTGTGACAAGTAATTTCTTCTTTTCCCACGATATTGTCTACCCTGTTCGTTCGTTACTTTTCATTTTTCGCTCACTTTTAGTTGTCGTCTGCAACTTTTTTCATATTTGAGAAGTATAAAATTTTGAAAAACAGGAAAGGGTTATACGTCATATAGATTTCCAAATACATATACAAACGGACATTCGACGGATCTTGAATCGACTTTAGAACGAAGCAATGTTGTTCCTTTAAAAGTTAAGTAAAACGGCGATTAAAATTTTATTTTTAAAGTTGTCATAAAAAGAGTTTTTTGGGAGTTCATACATATATTTTGTAGTCAATGTATCAACCCTACTAGATAAAATGTTTGTGTTTATAATCCTTTTCTATCAGAAGCCAGTAACCTCGATGTATTTATACACAAACCAAACAAATAGTAAAAAGGGATTATTTTGACTAGAAATAGAGGATAATCAACTGGTTATTCCAGGTATGAAAAAATATTTCACGAGAATGGGTTGTAAGACGTTGAAAAAACGAGTGCGCATTCTATTTAATATATACCTTATTATTTTTTTGTATTAAAATATCGAAACCAATCTTTTTGATAGAGAGAAAGTCTATTGAAAAAAGTGCGAATGGATATGTGATTATAGATTTATTACAGAGAGGTAAACTGAAAAGTGTTATCGTCACTCCAATGACGATATCAAAATTTATTACACTGAGAAATCCCAAGATTTAAAAGCCATGTATATAATAAAAAAAAAAAACATATGTCGATGGATCTAACTCTCGGTAAAGAATTCTTATTAATCTTGGACCGTTCTAGCCTTAGGCTTCTTGTGTGAGACACACCAACAGGGGCATTTGTTTTATTTACGAAAAGTCGATTTACACTGCCAAACAACCCGTTAATAATGACATTCACTGGATTCGATTGAACGTTTTAACCCATGGAATGTAAAATTGATTCCTTTCTCGTGATGGAACTGAATCATATTTGATTTCCTTACTATTTAACTTCTAGTTGTTTTTCGTTTGAAAATATTCAATCCAGTGATGTGTATCCTTTTTATTCTTTTATTAAAAGAACAGATTAAAAATAAAGCATGGTATAAAGAGAGGAAATTTGTATTTTTAGCTCGAAAAGTTTCAGATGAGGTCGTCTCAAAGTTCAACGAGTGCAATACGCCACTGGAGGCTTAATAACTAAATCCGTTGAATGCCTACGCCAAAAAAAAGTAGTTCTTGTGTATTTCAGGAATATTGCGAATTCTCTTCAAATTGTAAAGAACTCTTTCAATAGCATGCTATTTAACCCATTACCACTTAATCCCGTCTTTTAAGCATCCCAAGAACAAAACTATGAAAAACACTGTGGACAATGAAGAAATTGCTTGTAACAAGCAATTTCTTCAATATCCACAATGTTTTCTACCCCAAAAGGGAAGAATTCCCTAAATTCAACCATGCTTTGCTAACTTACTGTACATTCAGTGCTTTGATTTCTAAATATATTCACACGTCTTAGAATTTGCTGGACTCCAAAATATCATCGTCTGACGAGGGTATATGTTATATGGCTGGCTACGTGCACTGGACTCCAACAGGAAGTTCAACTTATTAAACGGCGTTATTTCGAAACTTTTATGGTTGGTTATATGCTGCAAAAATTGCTTGATCTCGGATAAGCTGTAGTTACGACGTTCAAGTCACCAAACTAGCAAATCTACTCAGAACTAATGTTGGAGTTCAAAGTTCACTTTCAGGACTAAATAATTTATTTGATTAGTCTGTCGGTTTTTTAACCCTTGTCATGCTGAACCCGGAATATTCGGCAGGAGGTGTATACTAAGACCAGACTGCACTTATGTGCAGGCTGATCTTAGTCTATACCCCCTGCATGTACTTTTCCTACCAGAATTGTTTATGAAAGTGATTTTTAAAGGAATATTGATTTTTGAAAAACAAGTTCTATCAGTGCTTTCAGCCCTTTGATTTGACAGCATTTCAGAAAGGTTATTTATACAGCATGACAAGGGTTAATCGATAGCAGCGTACCGTTAATTTAGATGCAGTTTCTGTAACATCGCTCAACATAAAAGAAGTATTTTCGTTTGTCTGTATATCTCTAGTGAAAATTGACAGAGGCCTCGAAATGAGTTATATGGTTATATAACTCTAGGTTAATTTTTGTTGGCTCTTAACTAAATGTACACATGAACCGTGATGCTGTACCCTAAACGAAAATACACCTCTTCTGTTAGTGTATGTTAATCTAACCCAGTAATCATATGTCTGTATTTTCTTTAACGTTCGTTACTTACCTTGTTTTCAAATTAGGTTTGCTCACAAAAAATACTTACAGTGTCTTTATAGAGTTCTTAAATTTAAAGGCGCACCAACAATATAGTAATTATTAATAAACCGCCATTAGTTCATAAATCCTTTAAAAGATGATGTGATGAGAGTAAGATGTTGTAACGATGTTAAAGTCGCCAAACCAGCATAACTACTTCATGCAATTTTCAGATCTAAAAGTTCACTTCCTGACCGAATGAACGATTTGACTGACCAATCGATTGGCCTGTAAATTGACCAGCCGCCGCAGCTGTCAATCAAAGAATCAATCGACCAATCAAACCGTTCGGTTAGATCAGAAGTGATTCTTTAACTCCGACATTGTGCGGCATTTTTGTTAAGTATTTTAGTTGTTTTTGCCACTTACACGTCGTAACTAAATAGTAGTTAAGACGTTTATGTCGCGAACCAACCATTAAACTTTTTATCGCATGTTACTGGCCACAAAATTTGCAAAATTACGCCGTTTAATATCGAAGTTGGACTCGAAAAACTGTACTCGACAAAGCTGGTTGATGGTGACATACCTTGGCCCTTTCCTAATGCATCGGAGTTATATTGTTTTACTGCTGTCTGTCTGTTTTTACTTCTGTCTGTCTGCAAAACTAAAAAAAAACTTAATATGTCTATGTCCTTTTAATGTATGCCAATCAAGATACGCTGTTCTTTGCGGGTTTTACGTTACCTGTTAATGATTACTTTTATATCAAAACTCAAAGCAATACCTATCTCAAAACATAAAAAAATAACAGAAACTCATGCTCGAGAAATAAATATGACGATCGAAATTACCAAATCAAAATAACTCTGCGTGGTAAGACTACAATTAATGAAAGAAGTTTCAACATTTGAATTTGTGACCGACCACAATTTAAGGTTTGTTAAAATAAATTTTGACGTCTGGTATGGCGTTTTAACTTTCGCTAGTCATTCAAACAACTCGGAAATTAACGAAAAAGTTCGTAAAGTTTAGTCATCAGCACTTGTGCATACAACAGTCAACGCCGAAGATTAGCGGTGTCCGGTGAAGAATCGGATACATTCGGTTCGATCTCAAAGTGTAAACAAACAACAGTGGAAATCGATAAGAACAACAACAACACAAAAAAAAACTTTCAGAGAACTTCACTTATACTCTCCTTTTGCATATTGACATTGCAAAGGTTCTATTTTGCTTTAGTGACCAAATACATGATAGGCTGTTTAGACTGTTTTTCCTTCCAAGGAGGGAAGATATGGCTTTAATGAAGAGAAAAGCTTTCTAAACCTTCTATCAAACGACTACAAAGGGGACGGAAAAAAGGTCAACCAAGATTAGTCTGTCATTTTTTTTTTATTTATTTTTTTATAAATTATATGAATGATTGATTCAATTAATACATATATCACAACTGAATTCTCTCTAAACCCAATATTGCTAGAACTCATTAGAATCGTATCAGTCAATCGGTCCTAACAAGTATCAAACATAAGATTTAAGTATGTTACTCTTTAGCAAATACGAACGTTCATTTTTTAGATTTTCTTTTATTTTGAACAGTGGAGTTCGATTGTGGTCGCTTAATGGAAATGGTCGCTTAATAGAAGTGGTCACTCGACCAAGATCGACTTTATTTTTCATATAATCCAATAAACAGATTTGTAATTGGAATGTATGTACTATCAATAATGTGCATCTTGTAACGGGAATTTTGTCAGGAATAAGGTCAAAATCTTCATCCCTAAAGCATTGCTGTCAAAACCTAACCTTTCCGCTTGTTTCTTGCCGTTTTGAGGTACTATCATTGTTTTCCTCACGGAGATAGCTCCTGTTGAGTTGTATTGGCCAATACATGCACCGAGCTTAAGTCAATCTTACAATGTCAAGGTCATCTATCAAGGTTAAAGTTATGGAAAATGCTATTTGCTTGGGAATTAAATGTTCACAAACACAAGAGTGCAGTGGAAAAAGTTAGCCTATCATAAATCATCGCCTTTACAACAACAAGAACATCTAATTCAAGCAGTCAGCTCATCAAAGAAGATCAAACCTTTTGTCTCTAGTCAGATTCTAATACTAGAATAATTTCGTAGTAATGATTACGAAACACCGATATTACTCGCTTTGACTTACACGTTTTATTGCACATGGACAACAGTCAATAAAACCTGGCATTTATATTTGTTAAGCCGCTCCTTCTCTTATCAATAGTTCTCTTTGAAGTTCTATTTATGCCATATAAAAGTCTAATCCTTGTTAAAAAGATATAACCAATAAGGGCTTTCAAGGAAAATATGAAAATGTATTCTATGATCTTGAAAGGTTCAAGTGTCAACAATTTTTTTCTGCCATATTTGCTACAATTTCACATTTGATTAAATAAAAACTCGGATCAACCTTTGCATCCGTATGCTCTGATAAGAGTCTTCACTTTGATCTCTGTAGATAGCTAAATACCAAAAGTATTCTAAATATAATTTGAATAGAAGATTCTTAATGCACCGTATAGAGGGGCTGGTGTTTGACTCGTTTCCCAGGGCTTTGACACTAAAAAACCTAAAAATACCTGTTTTGGCCCTCAGAAATATTTCCCAAGGTAATCATTTTGACCCCGTTAGGGAAATTTATTAGGATTAACACGTTTTTCTTGTTTGTTTTTGTTTTTTTTTTGTCCCTCATTTTTAATGTTAAATCAAAGTACTGACAGTACTGTAAGCTAGCAAAGCATGGTTTTGTTCAGTAATCTTATTTGGCAAAGGTTATCACGACAAATAAACGAGTTTAAAGTGACCAGAGAGTTATCCAATTCCCACACAGTCTTTCCATTTACTCCCAAGAAGTAAATAGTTCTGGAAAACAATGTGGAAAATGAATAAATTGCTTGTGACAAGCAATATCTTCATTTCCGACATAGTTTTCTAACCAGAAAAGTAGATCTTTAGAATTTTCAAATATTTGTAATTTTCGTCTGCATTCTTTGAACAATGCTCAGAGTCATTTTATACCCGATACACTCAGGTGAGCAAAGTTTTCAATATTCATGAAATACATAAGACCTGTTTTTTATGTATTATGCGTTCAACTGATTTAGTGGTTAAGCCTCCGGTGGTAGTTTGCATTCATTGAACTTTGAAAATACCTCACATTTTGTCTGTTAATTTAAGCTATCAAAGCTAACGCTTGCTAGTTACGAAATTAATACAAATAAATTGCTAACACAAACAGGTGAAGGCCTGTCAGCACATAAACCTTGTGATATACATAATATATGATTTGCACTTTTCTTTTTCCTTTCGCCGATAGAATTTCATACTCGAGAGTCATTGACTCCTCAAGTGACCAATCGCAGCTGTCAATCAAATAACCTGTTGACCAATGAAATCATTCATTTAGACCAGAAACGAGATTCGATCTCAACAATTGGGCGCCATTTTAGTTAACCTATTTTGTTGGTATGGCGACTTAAAAGTCGTATCTTCAGCTTATTAAACCAACGATACTACTTATTTGTTATATACTACTGACAGTATTATTCTTTTTCAGAATAACACCGTTTGAAATAGAAGTGGTGCTTTCCATTGTAGTCAAAGGGCGTGACAAAGGAGTAAGTGGGCGTGGTCAGCGATTGGTCAATCAAAACGCTAGCACAAGCCGCTGTGTGTGACTGTCCAGGATGCTCAACGTCTGTACTTAAGGCATATGTGAAATTGACTAATTACTGGCCGCGCCAAATGACTCTAACTCCGCTGCGACATTTAACGGCATTATTTTGAAGGATTTGTGGCCAGTATCGTAAACAAAAGGTTAAAAACGGAGTTATTTTGCAAACTATATGGCCATTAGCTTGTAACGAAAAGGTTCACTAGTTGGTTGGACTAAACGTCGATGAATAAGCTGTAGTGAGAACGTTTTTGTCGTTAAACCAACAAAAACGTTAAACAAAAATGGCGGCCAATGTCTGTGTTCAAAGCCCAATTCCGCACTGAATTAATAATTTGATTGTTCCATTGATTTCTTGATTGACAGCCGCGATTGGTCAATTATTGGAAACGTCATGCAGAGTCTCATAATGTGACATATCTGATTACGGGAAGACAAAAGCAGAGATTGGTCAAAACGGAAATGACATGTGTCCGAGGCTTGAGTCATTAGGCTCATTAATTTTCTTAACTAAGCTATTCAAAATGTCCTATTATTCAAAGACTGATTGTGACGTTTAAAATATATTTCACATAGGTTTCCATATCGACTTACGTCTATCAGTCGATCTATGGACCTATTCGAATGCGTTTCATACGACTTGGCTACGTGTGATGGAAAAAAAGACCTGCTTGCTCCCTACAGGGAAGTGATGGAAAATTTCGAAAAGTATCATTTGAAATTTTAGCCAAGGTCAATAAAAACAGATTTTAAAAAAATGCAATTCTCAAACAACGTGGAATTTTAGGCGCCCCTATTTTTGACCATTATAAAAAACAATGGGGCTCGAAAGGGAGTGGCTTGTGATGCGTTTCATGTCTGTAAATAGTTCAAACAAAAGGGAACTTTATCTATTTGCCTTTGCTCCTCATTGAAAACTGTTGGCTGTTGCATCTCAATATGTTTTGTTGGTGACCTAATGGGCTACAGACGCGGTATCATACTCAACCTCAAAATGTGGCTTCTACAACACACACATTGTTTATCTAAGATTTTAATCTAGTGAATTAGTTTTCGACACCGGAAGAATCATTTTCAAATTTGATAAAAGAAATACTTTGGACAATCAATCAAACCAAATAATACGGCATGCGAGCCCAAAATGTGGACTCTAGAATGCACATAAAACTTGTCCAAAATTTGACTTATTGGCTTAGATTTGGATAACATGTGACCGAATATCGAACTTGACCGATTTTGACCTTATATCGAGAAATATGAGCCAAAAATAAGGCACCTGCAATGCGCACCAGGTGTTTTAAAGATATGCCCCGGAGACATAGTTTTTGATCCCATGTGACCAAATACCGAACACATCCAGGATATTTTTGAGACAAACATTCTACCATATATATCAAGGTATGTGTGGCTCTAGAGTGCACACAAGATTTGTCAAAAAAATAAAATGCCTAGTGACACAATTTTTCATTCAACATCGATCTTGGCCTAAATGCAAATATAAAGACATTTGAGCTAATAGTGTGAACTTTAAAGTTCATTTAACTCAGAGACCCAGTTATTACGCAATGTTATCCAATATGGTTGATTGACGCCTCATGCAGGCAAATATTCTGAGCGAGGTCAAAGAAATTTTAGCCAGAATGTAGCCTCTATAATTCACAGATGTTGGTGCACGACGGACGACTGACGTAAGACTTGGATGAGGATAGATCATCATAAGCATGATAAGCTGAAATTAGTTTTCTAAATTCTTAATTACACAAACCGATGGTGTAATGGGTCGGGATCAAGCACATATGTCTGATAAGACTTAGGGCGGATCTTTTACGCAATGGGTTTTCTTAAAATATCATATCTAACACAGGTCCGTAGTGGGTTATAACTGTTTAATGTTTTGTTTGAAGACCGATTTGCATTAAGAAAACGAATTTCAATTCACAAGTATGAATCTAGTGTTAGATACATATCTTGGAACTTCCTCAAAGAAATTGATAGACATGACATGTGCCAATTGTAAATGCAATATCATTGAACGAAAGTAATTCATAAAACATTTGTAGAAAATGCTAAGTGCAACAAGCGCTTTGTTCCACTTTTAATTTCTGAATTATTGAAATTGTTTGGTGAGATGGGAGTAAGCAACTTTACTTGAGGTTATTTGGAATGCTAGTATGATTCGTGTAATCTACTCGAAATATTTTTGTTAAAAGTTGAATAGGAGAGACTGCTTGTGAGAAGCTATTTCTACTTTTCCAATCAGGTTTGCTTAAACATAATTTTGAAGACATAAACCAATTATTATTAGCACGATGATTAATGATCTGTTAAACGAATAGAACTATAAAATCTGATATCGATTTCTTCCTAAAAATAAAGAGAACAGTTTTTAGCTTGAGATTGCGTAACCCAATTATTTGTATTCAACGACACATTGTATTTGTTATTGCTCGAATAAAGCGGTCTAAATTTACGAATGGTTTACTATACAAAAATATAGCCGGGTTGATGAATTGCTGATGCTTTTGTTTATTTATTTATCTTTTTTATGTTTGAAATAATTCTATACTATTTCATAACCTGGAAACATGCTAAATGTAATCATTTGTTACTTTCAAAAATTTATTTTTTGTGACAAACTTCGAATGAACGACGCATATGAGTATAATCTCATTGAGTAAACCCCCGCATGCATTACAAATTCTAGCTGAATCGAACTTGTTTTAAAAGCACCATGTTGTACATATAACTGCGTCCAGACATCAAACAGCGAAAAGATATTACTAAACCAGGCAATTTGTAACAATATCCCATTGGCTGAAAATAAACTAAGTCAGAACAGAGGAAGTAGGAAGCATGTATAACTTTGGTAAGCACCGTGGACATTCCTAGCCGATCATTCATGATAAGCTTAAAATGAATAGTTTTAACAGTTGCTGAGAAAAATATGATGAAAATATACGACAATACCAGGCAATGTTCAGGAATAAGCTAAGTCGTAGAACAGAAAGTAAACAAGTTGCTGACCAGAGTTATGTAAGTCCCATGTTGGACCCATTGTTGAACCTCCACACGATATTTCAAATCAATGTTAAGAATAGGTGCTGAGAAAAATTACAAAAAAAGACCACTATACTAGGCGTTGTCTGAAAATTATCCAAGTTCTAATAAAACAGAGAGTGGATAAATTATTGTCCTTAATTTTGTAAGCACAATGGAGGACCGCAAGATGAGCCTTCACATCAAGTGTCAATTTGATACTATGAATGGTTGTTAAAGAAAGTGCGGCGAAAATATACCGCTGTACAAGATTGTTTGATTGAATGGGTTTAACGCCACCTTTACCAGTATTTTAGTTATATTGCGGCGACTGGAGCACCTTACAGTGGATTCCCGGTATTTTTCACACTAGTACTACCACTACACCCTTTTCTAGCCTCCAGCTGCTATCCCACTTAGATTTATGATTATCCACCCAATGGTGAGTAACAAATATCGGAAAGAATATGTGCCGCCACCGGGGATCGAACCCATCCACTGTACAAGGCAATGTCTGGAGATAAATTAAGTCGTAAAACAGAAAGTAGTTCACTTGCGGACCTTAATTCGGTACGCGTCATGTAGGTACCCTAAATGAACATCTACTTCAAGTTTCAAGTCTATGCTATGAATAGTTGCTGAAAATGTAGATAGGTTACGGACCTAAATTCGGTATGCGCAATGTAGAACCCCTAGATGAACCTCAATACAAATTTTTAATTCGATGCTATGAATAGTTGCTGAGAAAAGTGCGGCGGAAATATACTACTTTACCCTTCATATCCGAAAATAAACGAATATGTCAAACAGGAAGTAGTTCATTTGCGGACCTAAATTCGGTGAGCATTATGTAGGACCCCTAGATGAATTTCAAACCAACTTTAAAGTCAATTCTATGAACAGTTGCTGAGAAAAGTGGGGCGAAAACAAACCACACTACCATTAATGTCCAAATATAAAACGAAGTTGTAAAACAGGAAGTAGTTAACTTGCTGACCAAAAATCGATAAGCACCAGGTAAGATCACTAGATGACTCCCGACACCAAATTTCGAGTCGATGCTGTGAATACCGGTCAATGTCCAAATGTAAATGAAGGCATAAAACAGGAAGTAGATTGGTAAGCACCATGTTGGCCCCTAGATGAACATAAAAATCAAATTTTAAGTCGATGCTGTAAATAATTGCTGAAAAAAGTGCGACGAAAATACTTTTTTCAGACGGACGGATTGACGGAAGGATGGATGGACGGATAAGGGTCAACGATTATAACCCGTCTACTACGAAGCGGGGATATAACTATAACACATATACACCATATTTATCGCAAAATTACACTTTTCATATGAGCAAGTAATTGAAACACAGCTTAGCAAACGAGCTGTGAAAAGCATAATAGTATAAAAAGTAATGTGTTTTTAGAACTGTAATCGCTCACTGCTGAATAATTGAGAAAAAAAATTGTTAATATGACTGTTAAAACTATAACCTTTATTAACAAGCATTCTGAAGTATTGCATGGCAATACCAAGTCCCCTACCGGCTTTATATATATCCCTAGAGCGGTATATTTTTTGGGTGGTAAAGGGATTACTACCCCGCCAAAATATTACAGTTGTATCAGATTTTATGAGCAATTCTTAAACACACACACGTGCACACAAACATAAAAAATAGGCGTCTCCTTTTGTTGTTAGCTAAATTATACTTCATAAAGTCATCTGTTCCAAGAGAATTAAGAATTATGACCCGAAAGCCCAAGTAAACTTTGAACAAAAGCTTTCAAAAATCTGTCTAGGTTATCAAAATATTTTGCCTTGATCACTTCATGCAACCACTTTTAACAATTTGTTCAGTCAATATAACAGTGGCTGGAGCACCTTACAATGTATTTCTGGTATCCATCTCACCAGTACCACGCTAACATCCTTTACACGCCTTGGAAAGGCAATGGATTAAACTCAATTTTATTTATATGTAACTTATTTTGCAAAAAATCCATATCTTGCTCAAAAATCAATTGACTGGAACAGAACTTGAACTCGTTCTGTAACTCATCAATGCTGACTCACTTATCAAAAATCAGCTCAATATCTGCAAGTGTTAAGAAAAAAGTCGGGAAAAACTGTATTTCCCTAGTCTAGCATTAATATATTCCTCAAGAATCAATGGACAAGATCAAAACTTACACTTGTTCTGTAACTTATCAATATTGACTCACATAACAAAAACCTCCTTCATATCACAAAGGGTTTAGAAAAAAAATCCGGAAAACTGAATTTTCCTGGAAATTCTTTTAGTCTAGCATCCATATCTTCCTCAAAAATCAATGGACCGGAACAAAACTTACACTTGTTCTGTAACTTATCAATATTGACTCACATAGCAAAAACCTCCTTCATATCACAAAGGGTTTAGAAAAAAATCCGGAAAACTTAATTTCCTGGTAATTTTTTAGTCCAGCGCCCGTATCTTCCTCAAAAATCAATGGACCTTAACCAAACTCGAACACGTTCTGTAACTCATTAATGCGGACTCACATACCAAAAATCAGCTCAATATCTCTGAGGATTAAGAAAAAAAGTCCAGAAAACTGAAATTTCATGGTTATTTTTAATTCAATCATCCTTATCTTCCACAAAAATCAATTGACCGGAACCAAACTCGAACTTGTTCTGTAACTCATTTATGGGGACTCACATACCAAAAATCAACTCAATATCCCCGAGGGTATGAAAAAAAGTCCGGAAAACTGAAATTTCTTGGTAATTTCTAAGTCCACCATCCGTATCTTCCACAAATATGGACCTGAACTAAACTCGAAATTGTTCCGTAACTCATTAATGCGGACTCATATACCAAAAACAAACTCAATATCTCTGAGTGTTAAGAAAAAAGTCCGGAAACTGAAATTTCATGGTAATTTCTAAGTATCTTCCACAAAAATGGACCGGAACCAAATTCGAAGTGTTCTGTAACTCATTGATGCGGACTCGCATACCAAAAATCAGCTCAATATCTCCAAGGGTTAAGAAAAAAAGTGCGGAAAACTGATATTTCCGGACTGACAGACGAAGGACGGACAGACGGACGGAGCGCAAACCTTTAGTCCCCTTCGACTTTCGCCGATAGGGTACTAAAGATAATATCAAGACATTGTTAGCTACGAGTTCAACATGTGTATTAGACATATACAGTGGTGTCGTGGTGGCTCGAGCACGCACGAGACCGATGAAATCAGTAATCGTTGGATTAGAGAGAGTTAGCGAAATTGGTCCATATGAAGACGTTTTAATGCGTTTAAGCATACTTTTATAACGTTTCTATTAATAAAACGCAGTTTTTTATGTTTACTCGATATTTAGAGCCGCTGAACGTGAAAATCGCTCAGCATGGAATTTATCAATATCTGCTTGACGATTACTATAGGGATGAGTGTATTTTTCACTGCGTTTATTGGAGTATAAAGTGCAATTGCCTTAGCACATGGCAAATAACGCCCGTAGGGCGTTATGTTTAAGCCATGTGCTAAGGCAATTGCACTTTATACTCCAATAAACGCAGTGAAAAATACACTCGGCCCATATAATTGCAATACGTCTATTTTCAAATCCGAAACGGATAGAGAGATGAAAATAAAAACAAATAAACGAACTGTGGGAGGAGTTACTTTTCTTTGACAGGCGTATGGATACATTGACACAGTTTATCGCTCGAGTCGTTGTAACGGCGGACATTTTAATTCGTCGCTTGGGTTTTTTGAAATGGAAATTCGAACATTCGTTGGATTTATTTGGAATTATTATGAGGAAATACTAGCATTAAACTCTGTAAATTATGATATCTGGGTCGATAACAGTTAGAATTATGAATAGATGCTTTGTAATAGACAAGAAATATAAACCTACCACATGGACACGATGCATGCTGATGTGGCGAAGCCGGTTCGACATCTCGGATTTACGGCTAATAAATGTGAGTTTTTCGATATCTTCATGTTTAAAACGAACATTATAATTGTTATAAGGACACTATTTGTTTATCTATTTATTGAAAATCCATGAAAGTATAAAGGAATTCGAGGAAATCGAAATTCAAAAGGTGATGACTATAAATAGTAACAAAACAAGTTTGGTATTTCTTGGAAGTGAATTTCCAATATCGGAAATCCCTGACCTTGTTTGTTTCTATTTTTGTCGAAAATAGTTCTGCCTTTTATCGAGGTATAAAGTGCAATTGATTTGATCACGTGATACGATTTGGGCCAATGAAAATACTCTATTTTGAAGTATTGCAATTATTGAACAACAAAAGCTTAAACTTGGCCAAGTTAAAGATAGCAATTCTAAAACATTTCTTCCCTCTTTTCAATGTTTCAATTCATAAACGACAATATGAATGACTTGGCAGTCGCTGTCACAAGCAATGTCTTGTTTTCTGACAGTATTTTTCGTAGCTTTCTTTCACCAGTGCCTAGAAATCAGAATCTTCTGAAGTAAAAATGGTGTGAAAACAAGATGTCAAACTCGTTAAAACCTTTGAAAGATGCTTAGAGGATATTTTTTTACGATTTTAAATACCCATAGTAAGTTTATTTCTTGCAAAAACAATAGATGTAAGAAAGATGCGGGGCACTTAGCTCATGTGAATGCAGTAGATCTTGAACGCGGGACCGAGATATCCGCGCAAGTCATCGAACGAACGCCAGTTCGAATTAGTGCAGAAATAATCAATAAGAAAATAGAAGAAAACGGGACCGGAAGGTGAGCTCGAACCGTCGCATGAGCTCGAGTTAGTACCAGCTAGAGGAACGCGAGACCATGTATATATTCTCTTTATTTCCTCTTTCACAGATAGTTATTATATAATGCAATAACAAGTTAACAAATTATACATAAAATAGAAAATAGTGTTGGTTCGAAGGAAGTAGATATTTACAGCGCACCTAGCTATATACAGGTTCAAGAATAATGAATGTGAACCTATGAATAACCAAGGATACTGCAGACATTCAGGGTATGGTTGATTGCTTTTCCATGAAAAGAAATAAAAATGAGTTCGATCTAAACCTAAGAGAAAAGTCAAATCTGTAATTAGAGATTTTTTTTATCAACATAAGAATGTTAGGAAAGAAAATCTTCGACAGAATGGTAAAACTTGGTAAGCAGAATACAATATAATGACGGCAAAATACACACACACACTTCATCACCATGATATGTGGAACTCTCAATTTTGCTCGAGCGGACATTTATATCAAGCGACCATTTTCATTTAGCGACTAAAAACAAATTTATCTCCAATCAGGATTAGCTCTTTCAGAGTGGACATACTGCCTCAAAAGTTATCATAAATAATTCCTTTCGTTTAAGTACGACGGCGACGAACGATGGAAATGCATTACCATTAAAGAAAAAATTTCGGAAGAATGTAAAAAGTGCATAATTCCTGTCTTCAAGGAAATTGGGAAGGAAAGGTCTAATTGTCAAAATTACCGACCGATAACCTCCTATTGTCGATATACAAACTATTCGATCAAAGTACTGAAAAGTACTGTAAGCGAGCAAAGCATTGTTTTGTTCAGTAATCTTTCTCAAACGTTATCATGATAAAGAAACGATGTTAAAGTAACCAAGTAGTTAACCCATTTCCACACAATTCATCCTTTGTATGCCCCTCTAGAAAACAATTATGGAAAATAATGTTGAAAATGAAGAAATTGCTTGTAACAAGCAATTTCTTCGTTTTCGACATTGTTTTCTATGCCTAAAGATATAAATATTTTAGAGTTTTGAACAACTTGAAAGTGTCGTCTGCAACATCTTTGAAAGCTATGACTAGAGTCTTTTTGAACACGAATTGCTCAAGTGAGCTTAAAACGCCTAGGAGATGAACTTGCATGCACAGTTTGTGTGTATTTCCGTTTATTTATCGTCGCTACCGTAGCACACGCCTATATGAGTGACGCCCCCAGAAGACGGTAAGTTGTTAAGAGGGATAGTGCAAGGACGAAACTGCTGAGAGCTCCGCCTGGTTCTTAAACGTGCTCGGTGGATAGCACCGTCACACGGGGCCTCGGTTTAACGTCGCATCCGAAAGACAATTAGTTTCTTTATTGATATGGTCAGCTCAGAGATCGAACTCGTGATCTTGAGGTTTGATGTCAAGTGCTCTACCAACTGAGCTTAATGGGCTGACAAGTTTGCAATTTCCATGAAATATATTAAAACTACTTTTTTTGGCGTAGGCATTCAATGAATATAGTGGTTAAGCCTCCAGTGGCAGTTTGCACTCGTTGAACATTGAGACGACCTCAATATTTTGTCTGTCAACTTAAGCTTTCAAAGCTGGCGCTTTGCTAGCTAAAAAGCTAGAGTCAACACAAATACACGTTTTATTTTCTAAGCTTTCACCTAATTACTGGCCCACATGACCCGATATCGACCTTGTCAGACATATTATACAGATAAATCTTCTGACAAAAGTGCAAGACGTTTTACATACAATTTAGCCCTTGAAGAGCTCACAAGCAATTGACACTCAGCGAACTGCTCAGGTCCGACATAGCTTGAAAATACTAGCTTACATTGAGGACATAAATTAGTCAGTATAGAAGACGCAAAGTTTGGGTTCCTGTAGTGCACGTTATTGTTTCTGTATCCGGAAAAATAAACAGAAGAATGGTGCCTATTACTTAAATGAGATTAGGTCGTAGTCTATATATTTGGTAGTTTGGATGAGTTTCAAAATAACTACCTCCTTTTGAGGTCAGGTATACTTGTTAGGAACCTAAATTTCATAACTTCAGCTTAAGTAATGTGTACTTGCAAAATTTTAAAAGCAGGCCAGACAAAAATGCGGCTGAAAGTTCAATTCAAATCTAAATGAATTATTCGATTGGTAAAATTTGGTAGTGGCGATCAAGTCTGTCTGGTTAATATATATTTTTCCGCACTTTAGGTTAATAATCTGGTTATTCAATTCAAGAAATCTTATATAAAAGTAAATTCAATGTGATTGAAAGACTTCGGTTTTAAGACGTTGTGTACTTGAGACCTTATTTGCTAAATTGGTAGAATTTCCTCGAAAATGTCAAATGCAATAGCAGTAACCATTATAAACGAGGCCTCATTATACTACAGTGATGACAGCAATGTTTAAGCCAGGGAAGAATAAAATAATTTTGTTCGACATTCTAATAAAGACATAAATCATCCCCCGGAAATTACACGAGCTTCTTTTAACGCAAATCAAAGAATCCCTGGTCGGTTATTCAAGTCTCAAACAGCGTTGAATATGTATTTACTTCGACCCTTTTGTACTTAGTGAGTAAACTGTCTAAATATGTCGAAGCCGCCGTCATAGCGCAGACGGTAGCACACCAGATTCCTTATCTTCAATCATTGGACATTTGTCTCTAACCAATGGGTGGATAATCGTTAACCTTTGTGGGATAGCAGCTTAAGGATAGGAAAGGATATAGTGATAGTACTGGTGTAAGAAATACCAGGAATCCATTGTTAGATGCTCCAACCACCGCGATATGACTGATATACTGTTAAAAGTGGCGTAAAACCCCATTCAACCAACCAATTAAATAAAGGGGACAATTTTCAAATCAATGTTAAAGTCGCGTACCCGTTGCATACAATGAATGATTGATTTAATGTGGTTTAACGCCGTTTTTTTACAATTTCCATTAAGTCGCGCCGGCTGGAGCACCTAACAAATTTCTGGTATTTCTCCTAGACCACAGCTAGTATGCAATGATAAGGCCATCAAAATTATCTGTAATTCGGCGTTTGATTTCTGAAACAGGATTGTCATTAAAATCTCTGTGTGAATACCTTTGAAATCGAGCGTCCAGATAAAAATTGATTAAAACGACCTGAAAGTTTTTTTTTTTTTTTTTTTATTTTGTTGTTGTTTGTTTGTTTTTGTTTCGTATGTGTGCTGGTTTTTTTTTGTGGGGGGGTTGTTTTTATTGTTTTTTGCGGGGGTAGGTGGGAGTCTTATTTTAATCCTATTTCCTATTATATTGGCTCAAGGTTTGTAAACATGTAAAACAGTCTATTTTGTTGGATCTGAATTTCTGAGTGAATCGTACAAAGGCTCCCATAAACATTTCTACTTTAAAATTTGAATGAAATCTATCCTGTACTTTCCCAGAAGATATCTAAATTATTAATCGTATATGAAAACTTGTGTGAACAGTTACAACAGGTTTTTTTTTGTCGGAAATCTAGCCAAGAGTCACCCACTGGCCATTACTGTATATATTGGCCAAAAAATACACTACACTGCATTTGGAGAAATACACAAAAGACGGACGAATGACTGACTAATTGTCATAAAATAGACCCAATGGCCTCGGCCGTTTGAACAAAATACAAAGCATCTTGCAATTTCTTTCACACGTTTTCCCTCCTTTTCTTAATAAACAATGACGAATCAGGTTGGAACCAAATAGGTATAAAGGGGTCTAATTTATACATAATTCTACAGGTGGTGAAAAATTCACAAGGCCTTATTATTTTAAACCAGAATGTTTCCATATTTGTTTCTACGTATAAGATGACAAATATTGACGGAGTCCCATTTGAACGTCCGGGTTATTTTTTTTGGTACGTATCTTGTGATACAAAATGCATAATTATGAAATTTTATCGTAAGACATTTATTTTTGTTGTTGTTTTTGAATGTGACGCATCCTGGTTTTGAACATGAATACCTTCTGCACTATGACTCTGAAACTTTATGTACTCTGATTATACTGTTGGTATTAAAATTGATGTCCGGTCAAGCCGGCCGTATGAATAAAATCAGTTTGTTAGTTCTGCTTTTCGCAAAGTAAAATCTTGCGTGTTCCCTCACGAGGATTCCAAGAGCCATACTATGGAAGGATGGCTAAACATTTTACGAAATTAATTATCTGCCAAACTTTGATTTGACGGATTTATCAGGGATAGCCACGGGGGGGGAAGAGATGGCTTCTAGTTGTATGCTGATGGAAAATGCATAAATAAACTTGCCAAGAAGCTTGCATTAATCCTTCATTCAGCAGGAATGACTGTACAGGACATATTCCTTACGATAGAATACTAGGAACAGGACGAGGCCGGAAATGGCTATTTCACTATTTGATGTGCCCTATAAGAAATATGATTTCAGAAACCTCTGACATGAAGTGGAAGGAACCGTCGAACAATACGTTATTTGTTTATAGATTAGGGCCAAATCATGTGAGTTGAATGACACGTTAGAAGAACAGATAAGATATAAGAAAATGTCTTTCTAGCTCACTACGACTTAAAGAGTCTGGAAAATGGTCGATATCAAACTCATAACAAACTCGGGGATATAGCTACAGCATTCGAAAAAGTGAATCCAAGGTAAGTGCTACTGAGAAGGATGCTACAGTTGGTGTGAACCACGAGGTAAATATACTGTCACTTGAAAAATAAAGATAAACAGCTTATTGAATGTTATAATTATGGAATTCAAGGGTATAAGTCGAATGATACAAACTGTCTAACATATTCGTAGGACAATAAGCAAATTTATTGAAAGGGAGGTTATTAGGCTATATATCATTTATTTCATTAAAATCGCCCATTTCCTTCAAAACTCTCAAATTCCGCTCAATACATTGCATGTCAAAGCTATTCCCTAAAATCAGTTAATTAGTATTTTCAAGATGTTTCTAACGGTATTAGTTTGTAAGATAATGTCAAACGTTGATGGTAATGATTATTTGTTTTAATTTTTCACTCTTTGAACTGAAAACTCCACACTAAACTACGGTGGCATGGAGGTGACATGTGCGTTTTTTTTTTTTTTGTTTTTTTTTACCTAAGAAAATTAATTCGGTTGGATGATCATTTCGTAGGAACGACTTACTACCTCGTGCGCACGACATAGAGACAGGTTTTGATTGGCTGTGTACCTCAATCCCGCGGGATAGCAATTCGTTTTCTTACTTCTTTTATTTTGATAAAAAAAACTCCCGAAACATTTTCCGTTTCATATAATCCGTTTTACTCATTATTTTAAAGTAAAAAATCGATTTTAAGAATAGTTATCGCGTTTTTTTTTTTTTTTTTATTTTCTTTTTTTTTTTTTTTTTTTTGTTTTTTTTTTTTTTTTATTTTCTTTTTTTTTTTTTTTTTTTTTTTTTTTTTTGTTAGACGTTGAAATTGTTTTCCAAAACATTTTTGTTAACCTCTTTTAGCTAGCAAAGCGTCAGCTTTGATAGCTTAAGTTAACAGACAAAATTTTGAGGTCGCCTCAAAGTTCAACGAGTGAAAACTGCCACTGGAGGCTTAACCACAAAATCCATGGAATGCCTACGCCATAAAAAGTAGTTCTTATGTATTTCAGGAATATTGCAAACTCTTATCAAATTGTATGTAAAGAAATCTGTCAAAGGCATGCTTTTTAACCCTATCCCACTCAATTCCGCTTTTTAAGGATTTAAAGAAAAACGTTTTGGAAAACATTGTGGACAATGAAGAAAGTGCTTTGTAACAAGCAATTTCTTCAATGTCCGCAATGTTTTCTACCCAACAAGGGAATTCTTTTTTCTAAATTCAACCATGCTTTTCTAGCTTACAGTACTTTAATTGCTTTGATTGTAAAATATCGTGGGAACGAGATACAAAACCAATTATAGTCGGTTTGTATTCATTTGAACTATTTATAAATTTAAAATGGATGCCGCGTTAGAGGAGTAGCCTGGTTGAATAATTATCTCGTGGAACGGCTAACTATCACGTGCGCACGACAAAGAGACAGGTTTTGATTGGCTGCGTATCTCGTTCCCGCGAGATAGCAATTAGTTTTCTTTCTTCTTTTATTTAAAAGTGTATTCAAAAACGTGTAATAACCGTTTCCTTAAATCGATTAAAAAACGAACTTTTAAACGAAAAAAGGTTTTGGAAGTTTCTTTAAACCTTGCACACCTCTATGAATATTTTTCGGTTTTTTTTCAAGGTCCAAATAAAAAAAAATACGCACGTGTTTCACATGTCCACCGTAGTGAACAGTGGACCTTAAAGACACAAAAAATAAATAGCTTTAAATGTGTTTTTATTGAATTCCACGACGATTAACACAATATCATAGTCCGCGAACAATTATATTACTACAATCATATACAGAGCTTAATTGTTTGTTTCAGTGTAAAAACGGTGCTTCTTTCCTTACGCGAAGAATTTATTAACAGAAGAAATACCAAATTGAAAGGAAATGAAATATCATGCAGAAATATTGGTTTAACGATAACTTGGAGAACAACACTGTTTGGTAAGGTTGTTTGAATTATTGATAAAAGTAGACTTTTGACACAACGTCTAAAATTTCCCTAGAATTTAATAAACGTTCTAATTTCACACTCAAATCAATAATCTCAAAAAAATTCGAAGCTTTTTTTACAAAATACGAGTTAATTTAAAGGAATATACAAAAAGAAATTCTAGGGAGTAAAAAGTTATTAAATGTGGTGTTTTAACAAATCACAAATATTCAGACAATACACGCAGATTTTTTTCTCTGTTGATGAACCGTGTCATATAAAACCTATTGATGCATTGTTTCTATATTTAAGTTCGGATTAACTTTTTTTCAATTCGACTATTTTAAACTGCATGTACTCCTTGAAAATTCATTCTATAATTGGCGGAGCATTGGCCACGCTTACCGAGCTCTGACAGCAAATTTGACGGTGGGTATTAAATTGGTCTATCACTGTAGCGATCCGTCAAGTGGCGAATTTCCGCTGATAATAAATTGTCGATTAACCTAAAAAAGCATTCATGTAGACTGGCAGTGAATGTTTATTTCCGACATTCGTGTAAAGCACTTTTGTTTTATCGACTGAAAGGTCGTAATTTCAGCCAATTCAAGCTTGCATTACGACGTAAAGGTCGCCAATAAAATAATTTTATTTTGTTTGTATTATGCAAAGTAATGTCCAACAGCCTTGTCGGGTATCAGCATGTTTGGCCCTTTCAACGCTCTCTCAGAAAAATTAAAATCGAATCTTTAGTTTGGCAGAATGAAAATAATTTCTTAGAGTTTGGCTATTACCCAAGCAATCGCAACCTTAAATAAACATACAATCAAATTTGACTCTTCATGGTAACATAGTCCTTGTGGATAAATATCTAAAAAGGAATTTGATCAAACAAAGGTCAACCAAAAGTCGCATTTAGCAATAATTGGATGGGGTTTAACACCCCTTTTAAAAGTCATTTCAGTCATATCGCGGGTTAAGAAATAAATAAGTAAGCAAAATGATCATACTCGATTTACAAAATCAGGCCTGTAAGTCAAGCATTTTGATTGGCTGTTTTTGTTGTTGTTTTTTCTTTAATACTTCAATGAACACAATTTTTTTTAGCACCGAGCTTATATTTTGTATGCTTGCACACAAAGCAGACCCATAAAATTGTACTCAAAACTAGTAAAATATATGCCTTGTTTTGCTTGATGGCATTAAACTAAAATGAAATTTGGCAAAGCCTAGAACACGGGCGAATGTCTTAGCTCTTACCATAAGCATACTCACTCAACAAACGATTTAGATTTCACATTATAATTTTAATCTAAATGTTAATCATTTTTTTTATCATTTATGTCTGTTCATTATGTGCTGCAGATTAAGTACAGTGCTCTTTATCATATCAAGGTCCTACGTGGCACAAGCGCTCTTAACCTGATAAATCAAGGTCGTGGTTTTAAATCTAAGCCAAGCCGCTTGTCACTTTGGTATGACAATATATATGTCAGAGCTCCTTCGTAGAACTTGTACCTCATCCTTTTAAAAAAAAAACAGAAAAGATCTACCTACAACAAAAAAAAGCAGATGACTACATGATACGATAAACAAGATTTTATTCAGAAAGCCATCTAAACAAAAGTGGTTGTCCTCCAATAAAAAAAAACATGTCAAAACATAATGTAATAAAATAGAAATCAGTTAATATTATGATCTCATTATAACTTACCTAATTTAAGAGAAGTTCCTATGAATTCACAATTACATTATGTTTCTTCTATATTGACAGGGTTAATTAAACGAAAGAATATTCTGAATGAGGTGTTAGAGTTACGGTAGTCCAGTTGCTTTTTGAAATAAAATTGCCCTTGTCGCAGAGTATTTATGACAATTAAGCATAGAATGTAATTCATTATCGAGCTTATTGCATATATCACAGATTCTTGAATGGGAATTTGAGGTCTTCAGTAGCGACCTTGTTCTATAAGTAAATGATGAGCACTAATTTTTAGTTTACAAAGTCCATTAGTTTTGTTGTTGTTGTGGTGGTAGTGTTGTTGTTTTTGTGTGTTGTTTTTTGTTTGCTTGTATGTTATTTTATATGGCAAATACTTCAGTGCCAGTGATTGAATATTTATTCATAAAACCATGAATATCAGCCAACCACAATTGAAAAAAGAGCTTTATCTAGTTAAAAGGTTTTTCTGATCATCAGGAGGCTGAGTGAGTGATGTTTGAATGACTGTCGAAGTATAAAGTTAGATATTTGATGTCTACCGAATTCGAGTCAATAAGTAAAGTTAGAAACCTTTTCGCCTAAAAAAATACAAAATTGTGAATTTTTTCAAATGGAAATAGTCAAGAGAGTTTAGTATTGTAGTGTAGTCGCTAATACAAGTGGGTCGTATAAGAGTATCAAATAGTTTAAACTTAAAGTAATTGTTAATCAAATCATAATAAAAAACTCTAGAACTTACAGCAAAAAATGCTTTAAGACTTTTATGGTACGAATGATCAATTGCATGGTTGAAGCTGTCATTGCATGGAAGAATTATACAAAGATTTATATTTACCTACTATTTCCATTATCGAATTATTCAATTCAAAACTGTGATTTTATGTTTTATTTTTCTTGAACTGAAAATCTTATCTTCAGCTTTCTCAATAATAATCCGCTTCCAGTGGTAACAGTAACAGTATGCGTTTAGAGCGTCGAAGCAAATCATCAGCATATATCAAATGTAAGTTTAGTACTGTTAAGTACAACAGGACCAGAGCTGGTTTCATCAAAAAGGCTATTAGAGCACTACCCTGGCGTACCCCTCTCTTATAATTTCCTTATTGTGATATAAGATTGTCTTTTTTGACAGCAAATTTAGAATAGGAATACATTTATTTAACTGTCTGTACATAACGAATTTACCTCCTATTTCAAAATAAATGAACTTTTCAAAAAGTCCTTAACGCCAGACAATATTTAAAGCTTTTAAGAATCAACAAAACAAGCATATATTTTTCTTTTCATTTAGATAAATATCTTGTTGATAAATGTTAAAGATATAAACATTATCTGTCGTTCTATATCATAGTCTAAGCTCTGCCTGAAATTTGTTGTACAAACTATTTGTTTTATAAACTGTTAATTGTTGTATACAACTATTTTCAATTTGAACCAGTGTAAATTTTTGCCGTCTGGTAATTGGTTAAAGACGGCTAGATGAAACTGAAATAAATTTGTAATGCAATTTGTATGTGCATTTTTAATAAATGAAATAATCACCATATAATGTCAAACACACTGTGTGGCAATATGTGAAACTGCTTCTAAAAAGTAATTTCTCATTTTAACACAAAGCTTTTCTGACATTTTCTTCATAAGGATATTACTTTTCGATAAGGATAGTACAAATCATTTAAGAAGAATAGTTCTAATGTAAGCAGCACTTCATCTATAAACAGATGAATTTAATATGCTAATCCAACTATTTATAAGATAAAAATGAGTATATTGAATGTATGCTACTATCCAATCTTGTCTCACCCAATTGAAATCTAAAGCCTTCTTTTTTAAGGAAGTCTTTTGATACCAAACACAGTCATTTAGAATAAAGAAGTATTGGGATGCCGCCATGATCAGTTGGCATCAGTTAGATTTTAATGCTTCTTTTTTATCTGCCGTTCTTTCTTAAGTGCCAAGAACCTGTGTAAATTTATAAAAGTTTTGCATTTTTTGAGAATCCTACGATCGCCGCAAATAGAGTTAGGTAGGTATTCTAGTCCAACGACCGTCGAACCGGAAGTCACCAAAATACGGTAGACTGCCTCCAAAGCAGCGCGTTACTCCATCACTCATAATTTTGACTGAAAATGATTTATGTTGACATTTTTTTTTTCAATTCGAATTTTCTGTCGCCTAAAAACAAAAGAATTAACTTTCCATCACTTTTGACTGGAAAATAACTATAACTATGGAGGTGTAATCGTTTATTTAACTCGAGTTTTCATGGTCAAGATCAATACAGTAAGGTCACAGTGTCTTCTAATTCCATTAATCTGATTTATGAAAAGCTGTCCGAGATATGAAATTGATTGATTGGATGGGGTTCGATCCCCGGCGGCGGAACATATTATTTCCGACATTAGTCTCTCACCAAAGGGTGGATAATTCTAAACCTAAGTGGGATAGCAGCTGGATGCTAGGAAAGGATGAAGTAGTAGTACTTGTGTGAGAAATACCAGGAATCTATTGTTAGGTGCTCCAGCCGCCGCGATATGACTGAAATATTGTAAAAACGGCGTTAAAACCCCATTGAATCAATCAATTAAACCGCATTATAACTGGAGATAAGACGTGGGTTCATTATTCCGAACCTGAGACTAAATCTCAGTCAAAGCAGTGAAAACCACCTCCTAAGAAGTTTAAGCTCTTTTCCTTCAGCTAGCAGAGTCATGCTTCTTACTGATTTCATGCCAAAAGAAGAAATGTCACTGCCAAGTACTTTTCCAAAGTTTTTCTAAAAAAATTCTCAGAGAAAAGCTCAAGCAAATGCGTCCCAGGTTAGCACAGAAAAATGTCCTCCTTCTTTAAGATAACGCCCTCTCCCATACCGTCGCAGCTACAGTAGAGGTTATCAACTCTTGCAGATGGCAATCGTTGTCTCACCCCCCTTCAAGCCCTGACCTCGTCACCTGTGACTTTTATTTGTTTCCATTTGACAAAATTGCCACCTGGAAAGAAATATAAGACCCGGGCGGCTTTGATATCTGCTGTTACACAGTACCTAAAACATAAGTCCACGTCATGGTTCACGGCGGGAATACAAAAGCTCCAACGAAGACGGCAAAAGGTGAGTAGGCGTAGGTGGAGTGTATTTTGAAAAATAGTAGAGAGTTGTTGTTTTTTTTTTTTTGTTGTTGTTTTTGTTTTGTTTTGTTTTTTTAATGTTGAATTATTTTTGAGAACGAGTCAAAACTTCGAATATTTTTTGACCGTCGCTCGCATATATCACTCCCTTGTGGTTAAACAGAGTATAAGAAATTAACAACTGCAGGATCACCCAAGCCACATCTGCCATTTCATCTGGTGGAACAACGAGACAATTGACATGTCGTAAGAGGCGACTAAAGGGTATTCAGTTATCTTTTTGTGTTTTATTCCATTCATCATCTACCATTTTACATTTCTCGTGTTTTCTTTGTATTTTTCTGTGTGTTTTATGTTATACTATCCTGAAGTTTTTTGTGTGCTAAATGACTAGAAATTTCGATGGGCAATAAAACATCAAGCAATCAATCTGCTTTTAAAAAACCCGCTTTATTTGCTTTGTAGATATCGTCAGGTATCTAAATCTCAAACCAACTTTCCTCATATGTAATTTATATATTTGCAATTTAAAATTTTAAAGCACGAACATTCGAAATTCCATGGGTTTGTATACTTATTCACGATGTGATCTTTTCATGTTTCGCTTTTTCTCGAGAAGGTTCTGTTGCAAGACTGTTGTTGGACTGACTGTAGAACTGGTGTGTTCTTTGCATTGATTGTCCCTTCTGCTGAAAGGATTAAAAGATATATATTTATGTTTAAGCCTAGTAATAAACTATGGATAAACATATCTGTTTCAGCCTAAATAAAAAAAGATATGAATATCTCAGAATGTTGATTCTTTATGACCTATCGTGCAAGTCCAAGAAATAGTTGCTACTTTTTATTCTCATATTTGATTAGCACATGATTATGTCTTCAACTGAGCAGTATTTTCTTTCGAATAACAACTCACCGCTGACAAAGAAAAGATCGATCGCCCAATCAAATTGTACATTTAAAAAAGAGGTGAACTATGAACATTTGACGACATTCGTATTTAGAAATTATGTTGGTTTGGCGACTAAAGCGTCGTAACGACATTTAAATAGCCAAACCAACGAATTTAGTTGTTTGCTTCTCGTTATTGACTGTAAATTACAAAATAAAATAAAAAAATAAATAACGCCGTTTGGTATCTAAGCCGGTTGGGACCTCTCAGCACTTGAACGTTGATGATATTGTCGTTGGGCGTTAAAAGCTGTAGTTACGACATTTTGAACGCCGAATGACGATATCACCAACCCATTTGCTGTTCAGTACGTTTGCGTGCCTTTCTTAAGATAATTATTATTTAATCTACGATTTTTTTTTTCGTTGCGATTTACCTCGAAGTAAGCTCTGTTATTGTGTCAAACTTGCTTTTCATTGTCTGGTAAGGTATTTATTCCAGCAATATATGACCTTGATTGCGAAAGCTGTGACAATTTCATGACACAATAGCTTTTATTTTAACAATCGATCATTTCCGACATAAAAGGTACTTTCTCATGTTCAAATACACTACGGTTCTTATGGCCTTGCACTGTAAACAATGGGAGATTTTTATTGGTTCAAGGATCAGTTACAAAGTTCAATAAAAGTTCAATGGGAGAAACTTACACTAACCATCATTATTTCAAACAGACTTCTTAGAATACAATAAATTAATTCCCCGTTTCTTTGTATCAGACTTTTGAAAGATTTTCAAAATTGTAATATCCTGTTGTTTCGGGATGTTACCTGGAAACTAAATCTTGTTTTTGCTTATGGCTGTATTTTCGTGATACCAAATTTAATCTTCCTATGCAAGACGAAGTAATATCTGAGTGCAGAAATAAATGATTTTAGCACTAATATTTGTTGGCGAGGAGAGACATTTCGATGACAATGTTTTCTTTTACGCGATTCAGCCCACAAATATTGATGTATTCTATATACACGTTCACATGAAGTTTGTAGTTTGTGGCAAAGTACTGTTCGACATTCTAGAGGAATCGTCAGAAAACAAAGTTTACAAAGTGAGCCTTACTGAATATCACTTTAATATCCATGTTTATACGACAATATGTTCTCAAATATTTAGGAATAATTTTAAACGTTCGCAGATAGTTGTAGAACACTACATTCGATTTAAAGAAACGAATCTGGAAACTATTAAGGGGTTCTATCGATATTTTATCTACCCATCATTGACCTATACTACTTTATATCCTCTTGATAAAAAAAAAAAAAAAAAAAACACACACACACAAGCGAAAGGCATTTTCTCTTCAATGTCGATTCATTCAACCCCTGGTTTACTAGTATCTTCAAGTAATCAAGAAAATTTATTGAAAGGTGCATTGTCATTATTTTATTTTTTTATGTCTGGAAGCGATCAATCTTGGTCGATGTTGGATTTCATTTTTCAGAGGATCAGGTTAATAACCATTTCTTTGCGTTATCCTTTTTATCATTTTAATTATTTTCATGTGACGTTAGGTATAAATAAATTGTCAGTAAGCTACCAAACACTCGTTAAAACAGCTGGACTCAAGCAGGAGTTGCGAGTTTGCCGGCTTACGACGGTATACATGTTGAGTTATCTGGTTTTTTTTTTTTTGGGGAATTCCTCTTGTGACACAAGTAACGGATCGCTGACCACGCCAACTGACATCCAGTAAAGTACACTTGTGGTTTACGGTATATTTCAAACGTTATTAGTTTATAATTTAATTGTTAGTTTCGTCTATCAAAAACGAGCGTTCTGATTGGTCGAAAAATTTAATTCATACCTCCATGAACAAAATTTTGAGCACGCAGTGATTTTGTATGCTTACGCACAAAAAAGTCCCATACAAAAAGGTATCAAAAGATGTAGGGTTTTGCTTTTTTCGCTCGATACTATTAAATTATAAGAAATGAAGAGAATATTTTTTGTTTTCATGGAGGTATGAACCGAAAAACCTAAAAACACAATGTATGAATCCGCTTCGCGTATTCATACAGTGTGATTAGGTTTTTCGGTTCATACCTCCATGAAAACAAAAAATATTCTCTTCATCTCTTAAAAAAAACTATGGTCCAGAAAAAAATAAAACCTTGGTGGTCGACCTTACCTTTTTACTACAGCCTGAATAGTAATTAGTCAGACGTTTACAATGCCGATCGATCAAAATGTATTAAACAAGATCCGTCAGAGACGGATTATGCTCTCCGAATATAGCCCCGTCACGAAAAGTACAAAAAGTATAAAATAAACAGGGAAAGTGGTTCGGACGGACAGACAGACGCAGATCGGGGTATATGCTTGCTGTACTCCAAACATACTAATTCTTATGTTCATCCTTGAGCTGTGATCTTGACCTTGGAGCTATCTGAAATTTGTTTCAAATTGCACATTAACTAACAATAGAGAACAGTTGTGCAAAGTCATTTCGAAATAAATCCATAATTTCAGGTGCTATGCTCCAGACATGCTTAGTTTTAATGTTTGACCTTAAGCTATGACATTGACCTTTCAAATTGCACCTCTACTCAGGAGTGAGAACAATTGTGACAAGTTATATTGAAATTCATCTGTAATTGTAGGGGCTATGCTCTAGACATGCTTATGGTAATGTTCCTCTTTGAGCTGTGACCTGTACCTTGAAACCAATGAATATAGATAATAGGATTACACATATATTCATGAAAGACAACAATTGTGTAAAGTTATTTCGAAATCCATCAATAATTCTAGGATCTATGTTCTGGAAATGCTAAATTTTCACGTTCAACCATGAGCTGTGACCTTAGAGTTATCTGAAGATTTGTTTCAAATTGCACATGAAATGATGATTGTATAAAAAAAATTGAATTCAACCCATAAATATAGAAGCCATGCTTCAGACATGGCTATTTTCAAAATTTGACCTTGACCTGTGACCTTGAAGCTATCGATTTTTTTCATCATGGCTCATCTACTCATGACTACGAATGATTGTGTCAAGTTATATTTGAAGGAGCTATGCTCTGGACATACTTAATTCAACCTTCTACCTTGGTATGAGACCTTGACCTTGGACGTATCTGAAGATTTGTTTAAACGGTACATCTACTGATGCTAGAGAATAATTGTGTAAATTTATTTTGAAATCCATCCATAACTGAAGGACCTTTACTCTGGAAATCCTTAACCTCGAGATGTGACCTTTGACTTGGAGCTAACTGATTATTTCTTTCTTTCTTTTTTTTAATAATATATCTCCTCATGAGAAAGAATAATTGTACCAGGAAGGGCGAACGGACGGAGATGAAACCGCGTCTATATGCTCTCCCTTCGGGGAGCATAGTAACTGTTGGAGTTCGGCATTGCACTTCCGATATGGTAAATGATTTGATAAGTAAAACGATATATTAATTGAAAGCGGCGATTATCAATTTATTTTTAAAACGTTCCAATATAAATTATTGCTTATCAACTGTTATAAGAAAGTAGAGTTCTAGCTAATTTTTCGATTTCGAACAGTATTTCTCGTGTCGACTGGTAATACGTTAACTTCATTCGATTTTAAGGTACTTGATAAATAAAAAAAAAAAAATAGAGGCTTTCTTTTCTTTCTCTCTGTCTGTCTTTCTTTCTTTCTTGTAAATATCTTTTTTATATATTTATTTTTTCTTTTTTATTAAATTTGTTGTTTGTTTTAGCTTTAATACTATTTTTTATATGAGACCATTGTTTTAGTTAGCAATTTAATTACTTTTGTAATGGAAATGCGCGGGTGTAAAAAGTAAAATGATTAGTTATATAGTACAGAGATTATTTTTATGTGATCTAAACAAATGTAAAAAGGAACCATGATGTCTATAGGAGATTGCGATTTTGACAGAGATATGGTTAAATAATTTCTCGAGTTAAAACAAATAGTGTAGGGCGTTATTTTGACATCAATAGCAAATTCGTCAAAGAAAGCCACACAAATGTTGTTTTTTTTTGGGTTTTTTTGTGGGTTTGTCCAAGCGTTTATTTATCGAATCACTAACATTATAAGTAGTGTACACACAATCCCGATTCTGGTAGAATCTTTGGAAAATATTGTGAAAATGAAAAAATTGCTTGTTAAAAGTAATTTCTTCATTATGCACAATGCTTTTTATCACAAAATATTGAATCCTGTGTAGGTGACCAGAAACAGATATTTTAAGTAACCCGTAATCTACTTGGGGTCAAAAAAGATGTTAGTCTACCATCTTCTTCATCTGCTGATGCACAGGAATTTAGTGATTTTCTTTTTTTTCTCAACAAAGGTTAAAGGTAGGTATCGATGTTTTTTTACGTCAGAGATTTTAATTATTTTTGTTTCCTCCCATAAACTATTTGAAAACAATATGCCGAAAAGTAATTTTGCAAAAATATGAGGTCGCTTATTAGAAAAAGCAGGGTATTTCCCTAATAGCCTACGTAGGCTATTAATCTATTTTTAGATTAATCCGAGACAGTTACGAAGATTATATGGCATTCACGTGGCGCGAATAACCGTTAGAACCTTGCATCTAGTTCAAATTACATCAAACCAACGTCATCGTTACGTCATCAGGAGTAATGTTCGCTAGCCGGTCTGTAAAGATCAGTCCTTTCATGTTACATGCTTTAGGACGTTGGCTGTTTCGCTGGTAAATTTGTTACCTTCATTTGACTTTTGGTCATATGCAAATGAGGTCATCCGATGTCGACAGCCGAATTCCGTGATATCTAAAAAAAACCTGGAATTCCGCTGAACCTTTCCGATATAACCAGAAAAAGCCACTTAAGGTCTATTAGATAACCACCAAGACAATACCTGACCTAACTTAAAGTATTAAATTTTCGTTTGAATCTATTTTTCGGCACTTGGTTATTTTTCTTATCTAGGTTTCAGAAACATCGATACCCCCCTTTAAGACGATACGAAACGGTATAAATGCCTCTTCACCACAATCAACATCACCGAATTATAGGCCCGTTTCGAATTTAACTTTTTGTTTGGAAAAATAGAACAACATTTGTCTGGCAATAAGTTGCATGAATTACATCGGTCTGCTTAAAGGCAATTTCACTCGACGGAAACAGCTTTGCTTTTTAAGTCCTTTATAACTTAAAGTCATATCTTCCCCCTAAATACACAACAAAATAAACAATAAAAACATAATTGAGGCCCTAGAGTATAAAAAATGTGACAATTAAAATTATACGATCAAAAAATTTTGCGCGATAGGCCTTCAATTAGTGATATTTTAAACCGTGACCCATCACAATTAATGTTTACATAAGGTTATGACGTCAGTGATGACGTTTTAACTTTCGTTAGCCATTCAAACAACTAGCTGGGTCACGGCGATTAACGATATCGTCCGAAAGTTTAGTCTTCAACAGATGTGGATATAACTGTCAATGCCGAAGATAAGCAAGCGTTTCCGGTGAAGAATCAGGTGCATTAGACTCGATAACAAACACGAGTGGAAACTTACAAAAAAAATCCGAAGACGTTTACTTATACCCTTTTGTATGTCGATCTTGTTTGCTTTAGTGACCAAATACACCACAGGTTGTTTAAACTATCTTTCCTTCCTTGGAGGGGAGACATGGCTTTCAACTTGATGAGTCCTGAGTTACCAAACCATCTTGCTACAACATGGTGTGCTGGTATGTACAGTTACAATTGTATTGAGCGATCACTTAAGTGATTGCCAAAATGTGGCCCCGTAAGCAAATCGTCGCATAATACACTTTTGTGCCATATATGAGGGATCAGTTCGACCGAAACACATGCATTGATGTAGAGTTCTCATAAAATCCTATGTTGATGGAATTCAGTAGAATTGTCTCATCGAGACGGTTCATACGAGATCCGCCAACATAGGTTTATTTTTCATTATTAGCGAAAAGTACCAATTATAAAGATCTTTTTTATGATTTTATAAAGATCCACCGTCATAGCGAAGTCGTTAGCGCGTCGAACTCGAAATCTTCAATTATGGGATGTCATGGGTTCGATCCCCGGCGGCGGCACATATCCTTTCCGTCTCTTAACAGTAGGTGTATAATCGTTAACCTAAGTGGGATAGCAGCTAGAGGCTAGAAAGGGATGAAGTGGTAGTAATGGTGTGAGAAATACAAGAAATCCATTGTTAGGCGCTCCAGCTGCCGCGATATGACTGAAATACTGTTAAAAGTGGCGTTAAATCCAAATTCAATCAATCATACATGCTTTTGAGTCTTGATGCTGTCACTTTCTGAAAGTGGACGTTTAGTAGTGGTGGTCGCTCGACCAAGGTTGGCCGTATATGCATGTTCATGAAGAATCATAGGTGGGTATTTTTTAAACACCATCTATAAAAGTGATTGTATAATTGATTTTAAAAGCGATTCCGCTGGTTTGCTTTATTCGATGGTGATAATTAGAGAACCAATATCCTGACCGTGTTTTATCACGTCATAAAACTGTTGTCGCGAATCGTTTAAGATACGCCTTTCATTATCAAAATGGGCACTAATAATAAAATTGTTTATGGTATCTAAAGCTTTTCTATCGAACTGAAAGTTGTATTACAAATATAGATAAATTGTGTTGAAGGACGGTTTTGAGTTAATGTTTCAACTTTAATCATTTTTACCAAATTATGGCGTAGATTTTGAAAGAATATTAATCCTTTTCAATACGATCTAACTATAGATACATGGGGACGTGTATCACTAAGATCTCAGCCTTTGTAAACCAACTTAGATCTATAAGTATTTCGCTGATGAAGATTGTCATTTTCAACATCATTGAAGTGACAAGTAGAAATTGCACTACCTACACTGGTATGTAAAGGAATTTTTGAACTGCTGTGTTCGTACAAGTGGGACAGAGGTGCGTTCTTTACGACGAAATGAAAAATCCCGCTAAATTATATTTTTGGGATTCCCTAGTAATCAATTTGAGATACTTTGAATATAAAAATTCGAATTAATCGTGGCTATTTTCTTAAGTCAATGTCGAGTACACTTTAATTCCTCGATTAGAATTCTTAAGATTCTTATTGAGCGGCTTAAAAATCTTTAATCTACAGAATGCTTTATGTAAAGAAAATCTTTAAAAAAAAAAGAATCTTGATGAAAAGAACACACCTTTAATTTGCGTTCTTTTTTCAAGATTTGTAAGACTTTAATTGGTATATCTCGCAACGCACAGTAGAATTTCTACTGAATCTTGCGAAATTTCCGGATTAAAGGCCTTAAGAAATAGTAAAGTATTTTTCTAAAAAATGCACTTCTGAATCGTGTATCTCAATCTTAATGGTTTGAATCAGTATTTGTCGACTATATCGCTTAAACGAAAATTAAAAACTAATAGTCAATGTAAATGGTTTGGATTATTCTTATCGGTTCAAACGAGTACAAAAAAGAGCTAGCCTATCTAGTAATATTCCCAAGTCAATCAAGATTTATTTATTGAATGGGGTTTAACGCCACTTTAAACAGTATTTCAGTCATTTCGTGGCGGCTGGAGCACCTAACAATGGATTCCTGGTATTTCTCACACCATTGCTACCACTACATTCAGCTGCTATCCCACTCAGGTTTACGATTATCCACCCATTGGTGAGAGACAAAAGTCGGGATGATATGTGCCGCCGCCGGGGATCGAACCCATGGCATCCCATAATTGAAGATTAGGAGTCTGATGCGCTACCGACTGCGCTATGATGGCGGCCAAGGTCAATCAAGATTGCAACAATTGTTTTTGAGTTGGTCCCTATAAGTATTTGTTTAAAATAAGTTATTGCACGTAGGTAAAGCAGTCATTTACAGAATACATATTCCAAAGTAACTACATCCTACCGCATCATTACCTATGGACCTATAAAAATTTCATGGACATCGAACGGGGTCATTCAACATTCCTAAAAAGCTTTGTTGTGATGTAGTTTTAAGACCATAAAATAAAGTCTGTCCTTGACAATTCCCTCCCCAATAGTCTAGTTGATAGTTTTATCAATATTCTTTATGCTAGAGATATATCTGTGTGCATGTACCACATATTGTCCATACAGGTTCAATATACAAGACAATGGGGACCTTTGTATTATAATGTCCATCTCTGAAGCATATACTATTTTGATTGGCATGTTTATGCCATGTGGATCAAAACGTCTCTCATATTTGGCCATAGGGATAATTTGAGCTTCATAGAAATCCCGTTCGCACATCACATCGTTGTCTATGATAGGTAGCCCATATATGACTGGTATCAATTCTCATATAGGTCCTAAACGCTTTCCTTTTTTACTTTTGCTATTTTAGTTTTTTGGCTCCTAGGCTGCTAGGCTGTCAACTTCATGCTGCTTGGCCACTAGGCTTCCAGGCTGCCAACTTCAGGAATATGTATAGATAAACAATCCAATTTTATGAGAAAACCGTTCCCTGGATTTATTTCTCTTGGCAAGGTGATTAATTTATGTAATCTAAAACCGTCTGTATGGAACACTTAAGCTTCTCATTAACACTTTCAAAGAGTCAATGAGGAATGAGGAATGCTTAGTCAGACTGAATATTTGTAATAAAAAAATGTTGTTCTGGAAGCAATAACCGCTTCCTATGTTTGTCACGATGTGCAACTAGCATTTGAAGTCATGACGACAACAGAAATTCTCCTTTTATAAGTGTTCGAATACGCAACCTTTAATAATATTTCAGTCCTATCACGACGGGCGGCTGGAGCACCTTACCGTGCATTCCTGGTATTTTTTATATCAGTGCTTCATTTGTACCACAATATCCTTTCCGAGTCTTAATCTGCTCACTCCACTTAAATTTAAGACTATTCATCAATGCTGGGTCGGAGATAAATGCCTAAAAGTATATTTGCAACGACCAGGGATCGTACCCAAGACCCAATAATTCTGAGTCCTATCCTATAACAAAAAAAGGATCGACTATCAAAGCGGCTCTTTGACAAATTTTAATAAACTAAATTATTAAAGAAAAAAATTTGCTTTTCAATAGTTGTTAATGTCTTTTTCACGGTAATTGATCTTTCTTCGTGTTTAATTAACTAAATTTAGCAATAGAGTGCAATTTTTAGATGTATAATCATAATGCCCTATTTTGAAACATTAGAATTCACCGGGAGACGTCGTTGGTCTTCAGATGAAGTCGATAACGACTAAACTGCTAGCGGAAGCTAATGGTGGAATTGAAACGTCATGCAAGCTACAAATAAAAAAAATAGTGAAATCAAAATATAGGGTTTTTACTGGATGAATGAATCATATTGCAATCTGCTTCTTTGTTGATTTAAAAACCCGCTGTATGTTGTAGGCCTGAAATATGGGAACAATTTCCTGCAAGCTTACTTTAACCTGGATTTTGTGGAGTCGTAATTTTAGGGGTGGCTCTGTTATAGACTGTTCCAAATGAATATATAAGAAATTGTATTTCTTTTTTGGTATTTTTTTAACAGACGTCAAACAACTCGAGGGAAATAAAATTTAAGAAATTTAACGACCATTTATGACTAGCGGTAAACTGCTATCTAAAATTGTGCAGATGTCTAAGTCTTGGAAATATGAGAATTACTAAAAGTCTATCAGGCTGAAACCTATTTTTTCCTTACTGTTTCTAACAAACACACACTGAACTACAAAATATGTAAAGAAAGATAATGAAAATAATAATTAAAATAACGTTTTCTCTCTCTCTCTCTCTCTCTCTCTCTTTTTTAATTACGAAAATGAACTATTTTTTTTAATTCTTTTTAAAAACTTTATTTAAATTTTTAGCGTTTCTTCCAAAAAATAAAGCCTTTACTTTTAAAAATCATACAGAAATAAAATATTAGAACATAGTACATCCCGTGAGTGTAAAAGAATAGAATTTAAAGGGAAAATGGTGAATAATTATGAAAATTGTATGACCAAATCGAAAAATTCAAAAACTAGATAACGTCACAAATCCTTGGAATCGCTAGTCTCCTATGATAGTCAGCGAAGTTTTATTAAGAAATTCCGATTCGGTGACCTCTCTTTTTCTTTAATAAGAAATAAGAGTTCTTCGGAAGGAACACTTTTGTAAAAATCGTCTCTAAGCTCGAAAGTAAGTAGATAAATTATGGCGAATTGTCGATTATAAATTTGTGGTTCCTTATGATATTAAACATAACACTCATGGAAACTGCACATACATGTAAGTTAAAGATCAGAATATGCTCAGAGGTTTAGTCAATACAAACTCATTGCACTATTACTTTCCAGATTCGCCTTAAAAGGATCACATTTTCTGTAATCAAAATCAGCAATCAATCTCAAATAAAACTTCGAATTTAAGGCATAAAGAATTAACATTTCAGACTACTTTTCCATTAAGTCATTTAAAGCGATCAAACTGTAAATTTGAGTTTTAAAAGACCTTTAAAAATTCAGGGCCAAAGTCATAACTATCGAAGTTACTTAAAAGGTAGTGTTGCGATAAAAATACAATTTTAACGATTTCTCATTAAATTAATGTCACCCGGCAAAACCCTTTTTTGCAATACTTCTCCATTATATTATTTTAAAGTCAAATTATGATAACAGGCAGGGGTTAAAGCGAACGTGAGGTTGGGATTAACCAAAAGCGGCTGTCAATCAAGGAATCAATCCACTAATCAAATTATTCATTCAGTCCGGAATTGAGCATCGAACTCCTATATCGGCCATCAAGTGTGAAACATTTTTTTTGTTGGTATGGCGACTTAAATGTCGTAACTACAACTTATCTAAGCTGTAGTCACGATCTTTTTGTCGCCCATTAGCTTTTTTACCATTTATTACATGCTAAATAACGCTACTTGAAATCGAAACGAAACGAAACTTCCTGTCTGAGCCAATGGACAGGGCCAACGGGCAGCGATTGCTTAATTGACGGATCTCTGGCCCAACCATCTAAGTTGCGACAAAAAGTTCGTTTTTTTTTATTATTATTATTTAAGTGTGTCATTTTGCAAATACTTTTTCGTCAAAAACATGAAAAATTATGAAGGAAAAAAAAGATCAATGGAAATGAATAAGAAATGAAGAGGACGGCTGGCTACCTTAATGTCGAATCGACAGCTCGAATAACCTGTAGTTACGGCATTCAAGTAGCAAAGCTAAAAAGTATTCTCCATATGAATATCGACTAATGTCGCGTTCATAGTTCACGTTCGGTCTATATGTACGATTTGAGTGGCCTATAGATTTGTGACAATCACAATTCGTTAGTTGTGTTACAGAGGTTGTAGATGCATAACAACATGATGTCTGTTAGATATCCAGTAGGACATGGCTAACCCCTTGCTCGGATCTCAAACACTGAATTTAAAATCAAAATCAAAATGGACTACGTAAAAAGCTTCGATAAACGTATATTTTAACTAAAAAGAGCGATTCTTGACGGTCCATACGCTTTGGAAAAGAAAGAAAACTACAGTTGTATTCTGATGTCCAGTGAAACTTGTTTTTTTTATCTCGTTTACACAATCTCGAAAGCCAAATCAATGGATAAATCGCGACTGTCAATCGGGGAATCAACCGACCAATCAAATAATTTATTCATCCAGAACCTGAGCTTTCAACTTACGTTGGTCGCCATTTTTGTTAACCTTTTTTGTTTGATTGGCGAAATCCTAACGGCAGCTTATTCAAGCTGTTGTTACGACGTTTTGGTCACCAACAAACCATATTACCTTTTTGTTACATGCTAAGGGCCATTTTGCAAAATAACGCCGTTAAAAATGGAAGCAGAACTTTCTGTTGGAGTCAGTGGGCGGGGCCAGCGAATTGGTCAATTGATGGATCGCTTGTCTTGCCAACCGACCTCCAACATGACAGTTCGACTGAGGTAATAACCGACATAATTTGGTAATAGCACGGATAGCATACATGGCTGGTGATATTTCAATGTATCCGAAACTTTACTGCCGAAAAAAATTTATATCGCATCATATAATATAGACTAGGTCTATTATGTGCAGAAAAAACTGATAAAGCGAGCGTACGTCGGTAAATTAACAATAGACCTAAGCCGTAACCTCAGAGTTACGGGGTTTTATTTTGGCAGCCTTATATCTTGGCCAAATGACTTATTTTGTATCGAGCGTATTCATTGGCTGACTTGTGAATTAAGCTTATGAATACGCTCGATACAACCTGGTTTTAAAAATTAGTTGCGCGGTCTTGGATGAACCGATTTTCCGGACCATTTTTTAATAAAGCAATCTTTCATTTATTTTCCCATTTTAACTGCTATGGCTGAGGAGCTACGAAAAGCTTATTATCACACTCCTGTGAAATTTTGACTCGAACCCGCTACATTCAAGTATTTTTTTTCTGCTTGGTCACCATAATTAACATTTCTCAAAGGAAATACTACAATATCCCGCGATCAATGAGTGGGTCTTATGGTAATGGACAATTCTGTAAACAAAAACCAACAAAAATAAGATGAAATAAATGGCTTCTGAATACATAAAATATATAGCTTATAATTACAATTACAATTATGTTTAGTATAGTTCTAAATACTCATAATTTGAAAACAGTATCAATGTTTAGAAACAATAATTCCATTTTTGCCAGTTTATCTTATCATTTCTCTCCCTTCACCCCCACCCCCAGAAAAAGATCAGTTTAAACGGGCAGCGATAAATCTATACATGTATAACCCAAAAGGATATGAAAAACGTATCCCAGTAATTTGATCTGTTAACAGCTGTCTGAGAAATGAAATCGGGACAGTAGACAGATCTATATTTTGTTTTTGGATAATTTGATAAAAATATAATCACAAAAACACGCCATTATTTAACATTGGTCTAGACGACAAAGTGATGAGATATGTCTTTTATTTGATGGCGGCAATAAAACCAGAAGGTCTTGAATGAAATGGAAATAATGTATGAATAGATATGGAATGTACACCATCTAAATGGACTTATTAATCATTCAAACGTCCAAAGATGATACACCAAAAATATGTGAAAGAAATTTAGCCAAGAGAGAACAACTTCTTCTAAAGTTTCATGGTCAAATACACATTATTCGCTAAAAATTGAAATTTTAGTCATAAGAATCCATACTCGATGGTGCAAAATTTTGTTGAAATATGGTATTAAAAGCCACTTATTTTTTTTTTTTTTTTTTTTTTTTTAAGTATGGTGTAGTTACTATAGACAATCATTTTGGGATAGTCTGAGCCATTGGTACATTTTCTCGCATAATGGGACAACGACAGCTATCCGAAGCCAAACGATGGCAGATCATTGGCATGAGGAATGCGGGCTTAAAATGCCGTGAAATTGCAAGGAGAGTACGACACCATTATAGTACTTTGTGTTGCATAGTTAAAAAGCGTCAGCGAACGAATTCCTTTTTAGTCCTTAAACGAACAGGGCGACCTCATTGTACGTCCAGCACAAAAGTTGCAGCTATTTTAAGCAATTCCCACACAATGACGCTTTTGGACGCCCCCCGCCCCCAAGAAAAAAAGTAAAACATTATCTTAAATGACAAGCAATTTCTTCATTTTAAACAATGGTCTACCCAGAAAGTTGAAACAATTTAAAATTTCGTTAACTTTGAAATACACCCTTCATCTGTCCGCTCGTAGCCAAGATATGACCCCATTGAATATGTGTTGGACATTCTTGGCCATAGAGTACGTGAATGTGTACCTCCCTTTTTTTTCGATTTGGCACAGTTGGAACAAGCGCTGCACGAGGAATGACGCCATTTCCAAAAAAGTCATATCCAACGTCTGATTCAGGGAATGAGTCGGCCGATGAATGCCGTGATTGTTGCCGCTGGTGGATACAATTGATTAGATTTAAATCCGTCCTAATATTTTCACTAAAGGTATTTAATGTCTAGGTGTTTTGTTTCATTGATGATTATAAACTTCACTGAAAATATTTTCTTTGAAATACACCCTTCACCTGCCCGCTCGTAGCCAAGATATGACCCCATCGAATATGTGTTGGACATTCTTGGCCATAGAGTACGCTTCACCGAAAATATTTTCTTTTGTCTTTTACTTGCAAAATAAATACAGTTCCATTTTGCCTGGCTCTGTTATTTTGAAATTCGGTTGTTGTAATACTTTTTTTCTTTGAGTATACATGTGATAGAGCAAAAAGGAGTTGAATCGCACAGAAAACTCATTAACACTTTCAAATTTCCTTACAGGGTCAATTTGATTCATTGATACCTTTATAAGGCGACCATTTTCATTAAAATGCACTAAAAGCAGACATATTTGCTAAAAATATTTGGTAACTATATCATATGCCTTTGAAACTCATTTAGAAAGATTCTAATGAGTTTGAACAACAAAGAGATTAAGTGAAATTTCTGAAATATTGCATAAATACAATCGAATCTATGTTACATATGTGTCATCAAAAGTATAGAGAGTGACCATTCTCTTAACCCATTTCAACGCGACAAAGTTTTAGGCTGCTCCAAATTTAAAGATGGTGCATTGACAATTTCAAGCCGGTGTCAAGCTGATGGAAATTATGAAATATTTTACTTTTAGGGTAGAAAACTTTGTGGATATTCGAAAAATTACTTGTTATTGTCACAAGCAATTTCTTCAGTGTCCACTATGTCTTCTAAAGCTGTTTTCTTGAGGGGCATAAAAGGCGTGCGTGTTTGGGAAATGGTTAAGCGAACAGTCTGTGGTCGTCTCCTGAGCGGACTTAAGGATTGTAAGTAAAAAAGTGGCTACTATCTATTTTCAAAATCATTATTATAAACTAAATTTGCATTAAGGGAACAAACAGGAAGTAAAGACAAAGATCAGACTGAACATTTGTGCAAGTTAATCTTAAATCATTCTTCCTGCCAAGACAGGAATATTCCGGATTCAACATGATAAGTATTAAAACTGTGAGAACGATTGTTTCTTTACTCTAAGTTACATTGTACCGTTTGTGTAAAACGCTATTCGATTTCGAACATGGAAGCAAATGGCGAATCGCCTTTGTTAAATAAGGACAAATTGACCAATCAAATCATTAATCTAGACCGGAATCAAACTATGTAATCCGGCATTGGCCGACATTTATATACAGTTTTTTCTGTTGTTGTTGGCGATTTAAACGTCGTAACATCAGCTTATTTAAGGTTTTTGTTAACTGTTACTGGCCATACAATTTACAAAATAAAACCGTTTAATATCAAAGTCGAACTTCCTGATGGAGGTCAGTGGGCATGGCGACGAAATTAGTGAGCATTGCAAGCAGAGTCAGTGAGCATGGCAAGCAGAGTCAGTCAGCATGGCAAGCGAAGTAAGTGAACATGGCCAGCAGAGTTAATGAATATGGCAAGCGGAGTAAGTGAACATGGCAAGATGAGTAAGTGAACATGGCCAGCGAAGTAAGTGAGCATGGCAAGCGGAGTCAGTGAGCATGGCAAGCGGAGTCAGTGTGCATTTCCAGTGGATTCAGTGAACATGGCCAGCGGGGTAAGTGAACATGGCAAGCGGAGTACGTGAACATGGCCAGCAGAGTAAGTGAACATGGCCAGTGGAGTAAGTGAACATGGCCAGCGGAGTAAGACAACATGGCAAGCAGAATTAGTGAACATGGCCAGCGGAGTAAGGGAACATGGCCAGCAGAGTAAGTGAACTTGGCTAGCAGAGGAAGTGAACATGGCAAGCAGAGTTAGTGAAGATGGCAAGCGGAGATAGAGAACATGGCAAGCAGAGTAAGTGAACATGGCCAGCGGAGTAAGTGAACATGGCCAGCAGAGTTAATGAACATGGCAAGCAGAGTGAGTGAACATGGTCATAGATGTATGTGAAATTCTCAACTATATTTTTTTCAGATGTATTTATGACGCTTAGGTCGCCAATTAAAAATCCCACTCTTTTGTTACATGATACAGGCCGTTTAAAATCATAGTGGAACATCCTGTAGGAGTCATTTGATGTGACGAACGGAGTAAGTAGGTTGGGCCAGCTTTTAAGAAATTTAGGCCGCCGTTGCTATTACTCAATTATTGAGAAATTACAAAAATTTCGATTTTCATATATATGACAAAAATATCCATCCAATTCCTAATGTACTTTATCCGACAATTTTGGTCAGGTAATAAATAGAATGGGACAACACGTACGCTTTGTGGTACATGTCACCTGGTAATATTCAAGATCCATTTACACGATTAAGATGAGGACGTTATACAGATTTCAAAAGATGTACATCGGCATCTCACAAAATTACCAAAACTATATGTCATTGGACAATTATTCTATTTAGTGTAAGATGAATTAAGTTTCAAGACAGTGCCCAATCTATGTAATGCATTGTTTGATGTAGAAGATCGCAAATAACTATTTTACGAGAGTTTGAAGCTACCGAACATTTCATATTATAACAAGATTAAATTGTAGATTTTTGTCTGCCTGTATTGATTAAGGAACGTATGAAAATAACGGTGATATCAGCCGCCCACAAGACATAGAATTGTGTTTCCAAGTGACACATCGCGTATGTAAATCAAAGAATCAATCTACCAATCAAATCATTTATCTGTTATTATTAAATTATAACCCTCTTCAATATATCGTATCTTATGGAAAATTTAATGATTCGTAAAAGATAGTACTTTGTCACGAATAGCAGAAATGTAATACTAAAGATCAAGGCTTTTCGGAATAAGTAATATTTTATTGTGCAACGTTTGATATGATTCACCTCATTAAGACAGGTCCCAATATCAAGTATTTATAATGTACTATTTAGTTAGAATGGAATACCTACAAGGTACCATTTAAGAACATCGTTAATTTTCGGGTTAATCCTTACCTTCTGATATGCTAGCGGAAGAGAGTAAATACGTCGTTGAAGAACTTATGAAAGAGAAGCTGAAATTTTACGACGTCACCCGAGAAATCCCGACGTCGTGCCGATTCCAAAAAACGCATTATGTGTATTCCACCATAACCTAAGATTTTGCAGTATTCGCTCAAAACATGTTTTGAAAAATGAGAAAAGGAAACAAACAAAACAAGAAAGTATTGTATGTGCAAACAATCATTGGACCCGTTCCCACACAATCCTGCTCTTTCATGCTTGTGAAGAAAATATCTTTGTGAAAAATGTAGCTACAAGCAATTCTTCATTATTCACATTTTTACCCCTCTCCCCTCCCCCACCCAAAAAGAACAAAAACAAAAAAGAGCACTTTGAAATTTAAAATTTCATTTATTAAAAATTGTCTGCAACTTCTATGAAATCAGATAGGTCTAAATTTTGTCATCTTGTACAATTTTCAATTCTATTTTGTCAGCTTCTTGATTTTACAAATCCGAATTATTTAGTAGCCCCACCCATCCCCCTGACGCCCCAACACTCTAATGAATACAAAAATAGAAAAATAAAGTAAAGGTCGCGACCAGAAACAATTAATCAAAATGAAAATTGCTTGTCTGGTAAATTGGAATTGTCTGAGCTGTTAGACAAGAAAATCTGAAGAATTGTGCGATAAACTGAAATACTTTAAGACGACGTGATGTAATGAAATTTCCTTTAACACAAATTACATTGTGAACCTCTCTATCACATAGTTAAGTAAGGGGAAAACTGCCTGATAATGGCGTTTCAACATATCCTGCGGTGCTAGCAATTCTTCAAATGAGCATAAACAATGTCTTGTCGAAACTAACGTAGAATACAACTTTAATGTGTCCTGTTTCCTAATGTTGAAAATGTCGTGTGTGTATTTTCGTTTTTTATCGTCGCTACCTTAGCATATGACATGTTATACTAAATAGAAAATTGCTGCAATAAGATTGGTCAATAAACACCTGATTTAAAGTCACATGCACTGTACTGTGGTAAGATATCACGTATACACCATCAGGAGCCTCGCCTTAGAAATGAACAGAATTTTGCTGTTATTTTTCTGCATCAAAATATTGAAACATGAGCAAGTTTTAACAAAACACGAATTGATATTCCGGCTGCCAAGGACAAAGATAAAATTTGAAAATAGAAAACAAAAACCATCCAACCATTTCATTTTTCTGTGGCCTGCGATCCTTCAACTGATGCAGAGTTTTAGATTTTTTAACTTTGAAAATAGAAAACAAAATCACCTGAAAAGAATCATACTTTTTTCTTCTTAAATTCACATTCAAACAATAATTATTCACTCTTACAAGAGTCACTGCCGTAGTTGAGAACACAGGGAGCAGTTACGTATGCTAGATATTAGCTAAAATGACCCAAAAGTCAAACCAGGCATTTTAGAAATACTATATATAGACAAGGGATACTACTCAGAATTCCTGAGATCCAACCCCTGTCTGTTTTAAAAGCCTCTAAAAATACACTTCTTTGTTTACACATTTTACAGTTGTGCATATTCGTCACACATATAATCATTTGTAACCTTGACCCATCCATTCCACGAAAACTATACAGCTTTCGCAGTACAGAGAACTTTCTTACAGAAATACACCTCAATTTTTCTCGATTGTCGAGAAGTAGCACCTTCACTTTTCATCAGTAAATAGCAAATCCCAGATAAGCCACTCATTTCTATTATGCATAGAGCAATGGTAAAATATAAATTAAATACATTTTTACCTTTAAGTAGTTAATTCTGATGAATCCAGAGCTCTCCTATGCTTATGAAGTGTTACATGCTTATTGTGCATCAGCTAAGGATCTTGTACGTCCCTCTGCCTGATATCTACTTCTTGTATCACAGCAACCAGCAATCCTGTTTAACACTTGATAAATCAATATATGTCCGACATTATCTTTGCTAATTTGCTTACATAACATGGCATTGTAAATTCGCATTTTGGTTATCAATACTTCTCCAGTTTTCATTTGTTTGAAATAAAATCATCATGGAGGGTAGACTTCGTTTCGAAAAGCTGGTGTATATTCATTGAGAATCAACTCACAGATTTCTTAATTAAACTTTTACTTAAGTGAAGGCTAATCATTCTTCATATTAACTCTCGAAATAGGAGTATTCAGGTTCAGCATGACAAGGAATACTATGTGCATGTATAACTATTCTTTATACCTTTTATAATTACATGTAATATTTGTCCTTCAAAGTTACTTGTTTTCTTCGACAGAAGGGAAAACTGGTTTATTCATTCAAGTTCTTTGAAATGAATTACTCGTAATTAAACTAACTTTGTCCCTAATTTAACAGCCTGACCAAACACAATCCAACTATCACATGTTTAAAATTTTAGTCATTAGACAAATAATCTTTGATTAAACTACAAGAATTTTCCTTCGTTTTATTCGCTAATAAAAACCTGACTTCAACTCATGTTCACTAACTTCCTTAGGGTGCCCGCCGGATATGAATACAGTTTTTAATGGTGACCTGGCGACTCTCGCTTTCTTCAGTTGCAAATCTGTTTTTTGTTGTTGTTGTTTTTTTTTTTTTCTTTTCACAGTAAATATCGTTGATATGTCCATTGAAGTCTTTTTAAAAAGGGACACATGCTGTGTTGTATTTTGACAAATGTGCCTTTTTACATGAACTTTTGATAACTGAAAGCATTTAAATCAATTTTATGGTCATAATCGTAAGACCCTCTCTGCTATGATTTGAACCCAGAACTCTCACTAGTGTAGTGATTGTGCGCCAAAGAACTTCAGGGAGTGATGATCTCAATTGTGACCGCGCAGCTCCGTCAATCTTATAAATATGGCCAAAGTTTAATGTGAAAACATACAACGCAATTTATATAATCTCTGTAAATCGAATCGAATTATTTATTGTCTGGTTGAAAGGCGGAGTTTAATGTGAAAACATACAACGCAATTTATATAATCTCTGTAAATCGAATCGGATTATTTATTGTCTGGTTGAAAGGCGGAGTTTAATGTGAAAACATACAACGCAATTTATATAATCTCTGTAAATCGAATCGGATTATTTATTGTCTGGTTGAAAGGCGGAGTTTAATGTGAAAACATACAACGCAATTTATATAATCTCTGTAAATCGAATCGGATTATTTATTGTCCGGTTGAAAGGCGGAGTTTAACTGTGGCTTTCACTATGAATTTTTGTGGGAGGAGAATCCTGTCAGGTGTAAAATACTGTGTAAACCTGGTAAATGACCACTCTATATCTCCCTCTCTCTCTCTCTACCCTCTCTTTCTCTCTCTCAACCTCTCTCTCTCTCTCTCTCTCTCTCTCTCTCTCTCTCTCTCTCTCTCTCTCTCTCTCTCTCTCTCTCTCTCTCTACCTCTACCTCTACCTCGCTCTCTTCCTCTCTACTTGGCGACTATATATATACTTACATAACGAAACATGTATGCATGGCATATTGTTAGAAATCTCGCATTGCACCTGAGAGCCTCTTCCATGTAGATCGAACTGGGTACATGCTTTATTTCTCTCTCTCTATCTATCTATCTATCTCTCTCTCTCTCTCTCTCCCTCTCTCATCATCATCTTCTTCTCTTCCTCCTTCTTCTTCTTAGTTTCTCAATCAACATTCACATATGCATACACAGCATGTGTACTATTTGTTTGTTCATTGTGTCCTATCGTAATTATCTTTTTATTATTAGTCAGGCGTTGAAATATGTCTTTAACATAAGACATATAATAAGAATCATGGAAATATATTACGAGCTTTTTGAAGTCGGGGCTATGGTTGCTAATCCATTCTTTATTGGTAGCTACACTGGCTGAAAGTTGTGTCCGTAGTGCTTGCGTCCGTCCGTACACATTTACTTTAAAACTCTTCTCCTCAGAATGTGTGTATATGTAAGCGAAATCAACTTTCTATGGTCAGGTTATGTCCGTTAGCGCAGATCTGTGGCAGAAAGTTGTACCATCGATAATCCGAACATAAAACGTTTTTGTCCAGGTGTAATGTATCTAGTATGTATATATCACAGACCTTTAAAGGCTTTCAGCGCTTTGATTACTCGAGGTATGAGCCTAAGCACTTAGTCATATTCCATCTCGTAGTTATACAATGCGATTAAGTCTTTTTGGTTCATACCCCAATGAAAGCAAAAGAATATATTTTCTTTATTTCCTAAAAGGAAGGGTACTTCAACAAGACTACAGCATGCTTCAACTAAACTACATCATGTTTCGTGATGCATTATCACACATGCAGAGCTGGTATTATGTGTGTTTCATACACCATATAACCCATTTCTTATACAGATGAAAGATACCAAAAACAAATCCAATTTGGAAATAAGTCGCACTTTGGATTTATTCATCATACAAAAAGATCATTTGTGTGCACTCTGTCCGTCTTCTGATTTAACCTTTCGTTAAGAACATACTAGGTTGCAAAGTCAAAAAGATGTTCTGAAATAAAAAGATGTACTGAAGCAATTACCACCTCATATGTTTGTCACGCTGACTGGTGGTATTTACACTGACCACAACGAAAGAGCTTTGTCTTTATCTCCAGTGCATCCTCGGATACCCCGGGGTCTCCTTATTTGCTACGCTACATCGTCGATGTAGCGTAGCAAATAAGGAGACCCCGGGGTATCCGAAGATGACTCGAGTGTAATAACACGGCATTTGCCAAAATGATAGCATCAAACATATTTTGCAGGCCATTTAGTACTTAAAAGCCTTATTTTTTATAGAATACATGTACTTAATTTTGGACGCCGTTTATCATTTCCTGGAATCGTCTGTCCAAAGCATTTTCCGCTCCGTGATACTAGGAACAATTGTGAGCAATCAGACGAAAAGAGATTAAATCTTGAAGAGGCCAACCGGATGTCGCATTAAAAACAATTATAAATAGAAAGGTAATATTGCCCTACTATATCTAAAACATCAATACATGTACTTAATTTTGTACTACAAAAAGTGTAGAACATCACGTTCGATTGTTCCGATATTTGACTCGTGAGAAGGTAAACATAAATTATTTGCACACGATAATAGAATAAAGGTGGTAAATCAATTACAGACTAATTTGTTGATCTGTAATCAGCAGCCAGTTTACTGTACAGCTTGACTGATTTAAACCCGCTGTGTGTAGTAGTCCAGAAATACGTGAACAATTTCCGGCAGGATTAGCTTAACATGAATTGTATGGATTCGTACTTCCAAATGAAACATAATTACATACAATGTAAGGCGGGAAACAACAACTTCTGTCGTCTGGCTAAGCTGTAGCTACGAAACACACGAAAATGTCGAACACAAATTTTCGAAGAAAACATTGCATTTACAGTTCAAATGGGCGATCTGATTGGCCAATCGTGTCTTTGGTTGACAACGGAGATACGTCAACTATGCTTTCACGATTTAAACGATCTGCTACAAATGTGAAAATATAATTAAACACAGATAACTATGGAGATTACTTATTTACCTAATCCGACTAAACTCGAATCTGCAAACCAAAAATCTTTGGTAAGGGATTTTCTACTCACTAATCATGTTTATAGGTTTTGGAACATTTTTCAGAAATTCAGAATTGTACCGGGGCATTATGACACTTGCATGATCAAAAAGGCTAACTCTAAGTGAAACTACAAAGTGAAACACTCAAAAACCACACCCCTTATAAAAGCCTTTTTTAGCATGCCTAAACATGAAAGTCACCTGAGTATGAAAAAGCATGTGATCGAAACGTATTCTTATTCTAGTAATCTGATTTATTAAAAGCCGTCTGAGATATGAAAATCCGGAAGGCAGCGAGAGATCTGTAATTTTATGAAAACTATAACTTCCAAAACACGAAAACTATAACCACCTAAACACGCCATAATTTAACATGGGTCTAGACGGTAAAGTGATAAGATAAGTCATTTATTTGGTGATGGCAATAAAGAAAATGGGAGTTCTGGGAAAAATTGCGTATATAACACACTGGACCATGATAAAGCATCCAAACATCCTAGATGCATTAACCGTTTCCTTTTTTTAAAGTGTTAGACCTGTCCAAATTCGAAGCAGACAAAAATTTGATGTGAATTCAATTTGATAAATAAGCATTTATCATAGTAGGAAATATTGTTACAGGCAATTTCTTCTTTTCTACAATGTTTTCTCAATTTTAATGTAAATATCAGAGGTTAAACAGGAAAGGGTTTGAGAATTGAAGAGAATATTTTCCTGTTGAGGTATTTACCTCAAAACCTAATCACACTGTATGACTGCACGAAGCAGTTTCAAGCATTTTTTTTTTTTTGTTTGTTTTTTTTTGTTTGTTTTTTTTAAGTTCATACCTCAATGAAAACAAAAAAAAAATCACAACTAAATATTCTCTTCATTTCCTATAATCTAGTGCCATCAAGCAAACCTTGACAAAGATTTTACCATTTCTAAAATTGTATGGATATATTTTTTGCTCCAGCAGACAAAACAGTTTCGTGTTCAAAATTTTGTACTTGGAAGTATGAAAAAATCAGCCAATCAAAACGCCGAATCTTAATGGATGAAACTAAAAGTGAATTTACATTCGAAACGGTGTAGAATGATTTTCATCGTAAAAGAATGAGTGCGCTTAACTTTTCATTATCTGATATAAACACATGGCTCAGGTCATCATATTCCCTGTGTTGTTTGTTCCCGGTTTTTACATAGTCATATAGAACCAAATCTTTAAAAAGTGTCCCCCTTTCAAACCACAAGGCGTTCAAAATTAGCATGCAGCATCGCTCTATAATTATTCAGCGAAACCCTCCAAATTATCACTCTTTGATCAACATAAACCCTATGTTGTGGGATCTCGAATTTCCTAAGCGATAAAGGAGAATATTTTAAATAAATTTTCCCCAAAACTCTGAGGCCTAGAGTTTTTAAATTTTGAATTGCCTTGTCGTATGTTACAAAATTCTTCAAATAATTACTCTTGGATAACAAAAGCCCCATGTCGAGGGCTTCTTGATTTTGTACAGAGATAAAGAAGAAAAAAAGGTTAAAATCCTCTCCTACTACAACATCGATAACTTTCTAATTCCGCATGTAGTACCACCTTATGATTCATCAAATCAACAACTCGTTGAAGAACATAAATTCTGTGTTGTTGGCTTCTTAATTTTAAATAGATATAAAGAAGGGATTATGTAAAACCATCTTCCTCTCTAACCCTGAAACCCAAACATTTTACAATCTGCATTTTGTATTGCCTTATTGTACTCTACATCTTTTTAAAACAATACTCTTTAATTATAATATGACCTATGTATTGGGATCCAATATCTAAAACCGAAATATGAGAACATTTCCTAAATATTTTGAGTTATTGCCCTTTGTTAATCTTCGAAGATGATTTTGTCCGGAGCATAACTCTTAAGTAGGCAAGCTAGAATCAAGAAACTGAACAGGTTGATAGATCTCATGTGAGAAGTACAATGCACAAGAACAATAACTCTAATACACATGTTTTAGTCATTGCCCTTTGTTGATTTATAAACCTTATTTTCGTCCGGAACATAACTGAACAAGATTGCAAGGTAGAATCATGAAATTTTACAGGTGGTAAATTCTATGCAAGGATTTAGAATCACGAAGTTTTACATTTAGATAGATCTTATGTAGGATCGATCGAATTGGGTTTAACGCAACTTTTAACAGTATTTCAGTCATATCACGGCGACTGGAGCACCTAACAATGGATTCCTGGTATTTCACACCAAAACCACCACTCCATCCTTTCCTAGCCTCCAGCTGCTATCCCACATAGGTTTACGATTATCCACCCATTGTTGACAGACAAATGTCGGAAAGGATATGTGCCGCCGCCGGGGATCTCATGTAGGAGGAACAACGTTCGAAATAATCATTACTCTGCACTTCATAATTTTGGAGTCGATACCCTTAGTTTAATTTTGAGCTTGACATTAGTCTGGAGAGTTTTTCACAGCGTAGGCATTTAAAAATCACGAAACCTGATACGTAGATAGACCTAATCAACGAGAAGTGTAATAATCTGCATGTCATATTCTAAAAGTTATTGTCCCTTGTTTAGTTTCAAATGTTCTTTTTGTATGGAGCATTACCAAAAACTATTCAAGATAGAATCATGACACTTTACCGTGGGATAGACCTCATTGAGGAGAAGCTCAGTTCACAAGAATCATCAATATGAAATCGATAATGTTCGCGTTGTTCCTCTTTGTTGAAATTTAAACTTGGTTTAGTCAAAATTATGCAAGGTAGATTCATGAAACTTCAGAAGTGGAAAGATCTCATTAAAACAAGTAAAGTCAAAAGAAACATAGCTTATATTTTTCAGGTTATTGCCCTTTAACAATTTCGAAATTGATTTTTGTTCAGAGTATAACTCAAACAGTACTCCACCTATCATTTTGACACTTCAAGGGTAGATAGATCTCATTTAGAAACGTTCAGTCCAAAAGAACAATAACTATATACATTTTTTTTTGAGTTATTACCCTTTTCTTAATTAATTTTCATCTGGAGTATAGCTAAAATATTGAGGTAGAATAATTAGTCTTCACAGTTATATAGATATCTTCAAGGAGAAATTATTGTATAAGTTGATCAATACTCTGCACTCTAAATTTCTTTAGTCATTGTCATTGTCTAATTTTCGAACATACTTTTTGCATAGCATAACTAAGTGTTTGTGGTAAAATCGTAAAGTTTTATCGTGGAATTGTACAAAAGCTATCGAGAAGGAGTATATCATTGACCTGCACTTCGGTGAATATAAATGTTTTACAAACATCTCTTGTTTCAATAAAGAATAATAATAAAAAAAACATCTCCTATTTTGTACTTTTCCACGTATCTTGAGAACGACAAACCGGGAAACTATTCTTTTTAAAGATCCCTAAATTTTACATACAGGCTCAGAACTAGAATTTAATCTTCCTAAATCATAAAATGTCGCTTGACAGAGAAAAGCGCAAAAAGAGATATCTACGTATCTTTCGCATCTAACAGTGTAATAAATAGATAGGAAACTGTCTGGAATCGCAATTTAGCCTGTCTGTTACAAGAGATACGTTCAATAACTTCTAAACATATTGTAGGCAGAGATGTCGATCTCTTCAATCAAAGTTACAACTTTCCTCTTCTCTTAATTATACCTAATATAGATTTTGTTAACACTGCAACATCTTAGACTGATTGAAATTGAAGAAGTTAAAGAGACAATTCAAATATTGCAATTAAAAAAAAAGGTGCCAGATAGGGTAGAAAAATACCGGAAAAGAAGAAATTGAAAAAAAAATGTCTTGTTTACCATGTTAATACACCATACAGATTTTGTGTATCTTTTAATCACGCTAGGAAATACGATTATTGCGTGTTATTTCGTGTAACTTATCTACTGAATATATCTTTTCATGATTACAAAGTTGTTGTTACTGTAATCCTTAGGTAAATCACAAAAACCGAAACCGTAATTTTAATGTAGTATTTTAATTATTAATGTCATTAATTACGGATATCATAAAGTGATGGCGTAAATGTTTTTGAATGGAATTATATGAGTGTGTTTCGAACGAAATATTCGGCTAGTGATTATCTGCCTTTGTAAAACTGTTTTCGTAGCTCTGTGAATATGTTTATTCACTAAATGTGAACACTGAGATATCATAGGTCTAGGTAAGGCAATGAAAGTGTAGATTGTTTTAAGGGATGCTTGAAGAAGATGTAGAACGTTTTGAACGAATTAAATGAGTCATTATAAATGGAATAGTGCACGAACACTTGTGAATGAAATGAAGTGGAATGAGCGTCCAATCAATGATGTTCTTAATTGTAGTTTGACTGTTTTGTTTTATTCTCTATTGTTATAGACCATTTCATTTTGCTTCAGACGCCGTCAGTTATTTTCTGGAATCGTGTGTCCAAAACATTTTCCTCGGTGATACTATGAACGATTGTGAGCCATCAGACGAAAAGAGATTAAATCTTGAAGAGGCCAGCCGGATGTCGCATTAAGAACAACTATAAATAGAAAGGTAGTATTGCCCTTATATACCTAACTACATATAGCTGGCTTAGTCCAAAAACATCATAAGTATCTATACAAAGTTTAAACACGTATTATGTTTTTACAATAAGCTAACGATATGACCCGTAATCAAAGAAAACTGCTTAATGACAATCAATAAATAAATAACAATATTTTCTTTTTACAATTTCCAGATTCAACTATCTTCCTGATTCAAAAATGGAGGAAAAATATCAACTTTTAAAACTCTGAGATATTACAACTTTTTTTTAATTTACCCGTAACAAGACGACAAAATTTTAGACTGGTTCAAACTAAAAGTAGTCGTAAATGACGAATTTTAGTAGGTCTTTTTTCAAACTCCGTATTTTGGGGTTAAAAGCCTTTTAGATAATGGCATAACACTTCTTTCTAGAGCTTCTTTTCCTGAGAGGCGTATCAATAAACACAATAGTGAAGTCACTAAAACCATTGGAAATGCCCAACTTGATAAGTAATGTCATATAGAAAGTTTCCTGGATAGCGGATCATGTGTCATGATTTCATTTTAAATATTTTATTATTATTATTTGATTGATTGATTGATTGATTGATTGAATGGGGTTTAACGCCGCTTTTAACAGTATTCCAGTCATATCGCGGCGGCTGGAGCACCTAACAATGGATTCCTGGTATTTCTCACACCAGTACTGCCACTACATCCTTTCCTAGTCTCCAGCTGCTATCTCACTTAGGTTTACGATTATCCACCCATTGGTGAGAGACAATTGTCGGAAAGAATATTTGCCGCCGCCGGGGACCGAACCCATGACACCCATGATTGAAGATTAGGAGTCTGGCGCGCTACCGACTGCGCTATGGCGGCGGCCCGTTAAAATTGAATATTACTACGTTATTCTGAATTTCTTTAACCCATTCCAACACAATGAAATTTTAGACTTGTCTAAACGGAACGAAATTGCAGACGACAATTATAAGTTGTTGAAAGTTCTTACATCTCTGTCGCTCTGGGTAGAAAACAATGTGGTTAATGAAGAAATTGCTTGTCACAAGCAATTTCTTCTTTTTCTACAGTTTTTCCAGAGCTATTTCTAAAGGACGCACAGAGGAGGGATTTTGTGGAAATTGGTTATAACTGTTCGCTACCTATAAAGATCTTAACAAGGTTTGGCTCTTCGGAAGGAAAAACATTAGATGAAAAAACGGGGAATACAGAAAACACGTGGGCCATTAAGAAAATTACTTATTTCGTAGCTTATTTTGTATACAAGAAAATTTATGAATTGCGTAAAAACATACATTTTGTAAAAGGACGTAAAACATATCAAATGCCCTGCAGCAGAAAATGTGGTGTTATCTTCCGCGTTAGATGATTTGTTGAACGGAACACAACGTATTACAAATTTATTTTATATGGACAACATAAACCCTGTCATGTTTAATTGTAAATTCCCTACAGAACTGCATTAAAATAAAAGAGCTGAAAGCACGGGAAAGCTCCGATCGTGGGTTAATATTTCTTAAAAAGATATATTTATCAAAATTTCTGCCTTAAAGGGACAGTGGGAATGTAGACTAAGATCATACTGTACATATGTACTGGCTGATCCTTGTCTATTCCACCTGCAAAGGTAGTTGTATTCCGAGCTCAGCGTAACAAGGTTAAAGGGATTTTTCATGTATATTCCATATTTTATGGAACATATCGTCGTGTTTTGTTTTTCTGGTTTGTGTTTATTTGTTGCTTTTTGTTGCTGTTTTGTCTTTCTAAAACCTCGTTACTACAGCTTGATTCAAGCTGTAGTTACGAGGTTTTAGCAAGACAACGACGATGTGTTATAAAGAATTTTAATGGCTTAGTTTCAACGTAAAATTTTCGGTTTTATTGATTTTTGCAACAAGAAAATATGCGTCATTTTCATTGATCTTAGGCTAAGGAAATGACTGGACATATCGACACTGATGATCAACATTCTTACCCTTTGAGATCAGACAGGGGCTCTCCTGAAGGGCTGGCAATTACAACTGACCAATCACTGTCACCTCCCACTTATTCCGTTTGCCCACACATTGACTCCAACAGGAAGTTCCTCTTCGATTTTGAACAGCGTTATTTTGCAAATTTTATGACCAGCAGCATGTAGCAAAAATGGAGAATGGTTGTTCGGCGACCTAAACGCCGTAGCTACATCTTGAATAACAAAAAAATGCTCCACAAAAATGGCGGACAATGTCGGAGTTCAAGCTTTACTCGCGTTCTAAATGAATGATTTGGTCGGTCATTTTTTTTCTTTGATTGACAGCCGGGATTGGACAATTTGTTATCTGTTTTCATTTTCGCACACAATCGCCACGGTATTCATCCCCGTCAAACTTTGCGTAACCTTTGGCATGGCCCGATCAGATATTCTTTTACACAAATAGATGAATCGAGACTACGAAATTATCGATCTACTAAATAAACTTTTATTATTATTATTATTTTTTTTTTTTTTTTTTGTAGTTTTGTGTATTTATCGTCGCTATCGTAGCATATACTCATATAAACGGGACGGTTAGTTCTTACGGGGAATAGTGCTATAGGATACTGGCGGAAAAAGATGGAAATAACCGAGAGATTCGTCTGGTTCTTTAACGTTCTCGGTGTACAGTACCGTCATACAGCACCTTGGTTTAACGTGTCACCCGAAAGCCAATCCCTTCGTTCGTTTTGTCAGCTCGGAGTTCGAACCCGCGACATCGCCGTTTAGTGCTCTACCAACTGTGCTAATGGGACTATCTTAGCTATTCTATCCGGAGATGTTTTGTCTGTATACAAAACTGAAATGTCGATTTATCTATGGGCGACTTAAACGTCGTAACAACATTATAGTCAAGCTCTAGTTATGTAGTTAGTTAATTTACGAAACCCCCTTTTCTGCCCTAGTGAATTGTCCCCGACTGCAAACATTTTGTTGACGTGACTAACGAGTCGCAATTAGACGGGTACGTCTGCCATATGATATTGATGCAATTAAGCTGTTTGAAAATTATTACATGAATATTCCTATATTCTGTGTGTCAATCTAAATAAAAAAAAAATCATGATAATAAAGTCGTATGTGACTGGCCCATCGTGGCTGTCAATCAAAGAACTAATTGACCATCAAATAATTCACTTAAGTAAACTTCGAACTCCAACATTGCCGAAATTTACGTAGAGCAAATTTTGTTGGTTTTGTGACATAAACGTTATAACTGCATTTTATTCAAGCTGTAGTTCCGACGTCTAGGCCGCCAACCAATCATTTTACATTTTGTAATACGCAACTGGTCTTGAATTTTGCAAAAGCATATCGCAGTTCAATATCAAATTTGAACTTCTTGTTTGGTGTGAGTGGGCGTGGCCAGTGGAGTAACTGGGCGGGGCAAGAGATACGTCAATTCAGCAATGGCAGAAGGACGAATCTCACTTTAAATTAGAAATGGATAGAAAGGAATAAAAGTCAGCCCCCTTACGACTGAGAAACACGTTTGGAGGAAAAAAAGATTTAAAAAGACTGTAGTTTTGATATCTTTGTTGACTTTTAATATAATTACTGTGTCCCATACAGAAAATGTCTTGTCACAAATAAACAAGATAACCACTTCTGAACCATTTCAAATCAATGGTCACATATTGGTGTTGTTTTCAAACGGCTCTGGAACAGATTTACATGAAAATTTGTCATAGACATTATGTCTTCTTTTCCAACAGTCATTTATGTCATTTTCTTGGTAAAAAGTCTTTCTTCGTATTGAATCTGCTAAGTTCATTACAAATTTAATGTGATGAATGCCCCATGCCCAACATTGGATTTATCGCATGAAGTCGTAAGCCTTCGGGTAAAGTCGATAGCGAATAAATTGCTAGCGGAAACCAATGATGTAATTGATACGTCATGGAAATCACAAATAAGGCAATTTTCGGTGCAATCGACAGATAAAGTATATCCCCGGCGAACTCCGGTTCATTCGGGTTGAACTTCTTTGAATTATTTGGCTTTTCGAATCGCGAAATATTTTTGCTTCCTTTGTGTGTGTTTTTTTTTTTTTGTTGTTGTTTTTTTTTTTCATTAAATAATGGATTGTCATTTTCATTCCAAAATCATTTTCATTCCAAAATCGTCTTGATTTCTTTCTTTTAGATATCTCAAAGCATTACAGTTCGACATTTGAAAAATTGAGAGCCAAAATTTGTCCTTCATAATCTGTGTAAGAGCCGCTTTAAAGATATGCTATTTTATTTCATCTTTGAATATTCAACCAATCGCTGCTATCAATCAAAGAATATATCAACTAATTAAATCATTCATTCAGCCCGGATTTATGATCTGAACTCCGACATTGGGCGCCATTTTTTGTGAAGTTTTTTTCTTGATTATGCAACTTTAATATATCGTAACTACAGCTTCTTCGAGCTGTAGTTACAATGTTTAAGTCGCCAACCAACTATTCACGTTTTTTCTTGCGGACTGCTTGCCATAAATTTAACATATTAACGCGTTTAAAGATCGAAGCGGGACTTCCTGTTGGAGTCGATGGGCGTGGCAAAAAGAGGAAAAGGGCGGGGCAGCAAATGGTCAATTATATGGCTTGTTAACTTTATATTGATTGCTACTACTCTAAATCCATTACCACACAATCACGCTTTTGAAGACCCCTAAAAGATCAATTACGAAAATATTATGTAAAAGGAAGAATTGCTTGTAACAAGCATTTTTTTCTTCATTTTCAACAATGTTTTCAACCCTGAAAGTTGAAAAAAATCGAAAATTACATAAGCTTCAAATTGTCATTTGCAACTCCTTTCAAATTGGACCAGTTTATTTTTTCCATCTACTAATGGGTTAACCTGGGTTTCAGAAAACCTAACATGTTATTGAATACTTCTTCCATTTTCGCAAAATATATGTTTGCTAAATTAAGCTTTAAGGATTCTAAAGTATTTAGGTGATCATATATGTTGTTTTGCACGTATTTATAATGTTGCCGACAAACGATATACACATGTATCTTATTGTCATATTTACGATAATAAGAATTGACCAATCGCTAAACCCCGCCCTATTAGTCAGTAAACCCCTCCCATTTACAGGAAGCACGACTTCTATTTTAAGCCTTTCCCGTTTTTTTCAAAATTTTAGACTGGTCCAATTTGAAAGAAGTTGTAGACGACAATCAAAAGTGGGACCAAATTGAAAATTAACCAACCTATTGGTTAAAAAATATTGTCGGAAAAGAAGAAATTGCTTGTGACAATCAATTTCTTCTTTTTCCACAATGTTTTCTCAAGTATAAAATCACGGGGACGTAAAAACTAGGGATTGTACAGGAAAGGGTTAAACCGCAACATTTCGAGGGCTAATTGCGATACTGTTCTAAGTGTATTTACATTATATGAACACTAAGAACAGTATCGCAATAGGCCCTTGATTTATTGCCACTAACATGTTACAGAAAAGTATATGGTTAGTTGGTGACCTAGACGTCGTAACTGCAGCTTGTATAAGCCGTAGAAACGTCGTAGCTGTGGCTGGAATAAGCTGTAGTTACGGCCTCTAACCCTTTCACGTTCAAATATGGGATTTCACGTCCCTGTAATTTTATACTCGAGTAAACATTGTGGAAAAAGAAGAAATTGCCTGTAACACAAATATTGCTTTTTCAACAATATTTTCTACCACATAGGATGGTTTTATTTCAAATTGCATCCAGTTTTCATTGTCGCCTGCAACCTCTTTCAATTTCGACTAGTCTAAAATTTCCAAAAACGGGAAAAGGGTTAAATAGCCAAATTAACAGAAAAGCTTCACATAAATGACGGTCAATTGTGGAGTTCAAAATTAACTTTCAGTCAAATTGAAAGAATTTATTGGTTGACTGGTTTTTTGATTGACAGTCGGATTGGACAATTGGCGTATCGCTACTGTCAATCAAATATTGGCGAACCAATGAAATCATCTATTTATACCGGAAGTGAATTTTGTTTTCCGATTTAAGTTGATATTCTATTTTGTTGATTGGCGATATAAACGCCGTAAGTACAGCTTGTTAAAACTGAAGTAATGAAGTTCAGATCACCAGCCTTTCATTGAATAACCCTAACCGAATAATTTACTGAATGAGGTAGTTTATAATCTAACTCTAACTGACGGAGGTCGAGGTGCTAAGCAGTCTGATCTTAACCTAAATCACTTGTTTTGTTATTAAGGTCAGTAGTGTTTTATACATTGATTTTCAAAAGAAATAATGACCGATAACTAGTAGTTACAGTGTTTTTGGTCCTTTGATTTTAATGCATTTCAGAATAGAATTATATTCAACATGAGGGGGTAAGAGCTTCCAGTAACAACCATATTGATGGGGTTTTCGCACTGAATAGCATAGTTATACACATTTCGACAAAATTATGCTTTCTGCCTCAATGGAAAAAAAAGTTTGAAAATATGATGAAAAATGAAAAAAATGCTTATTACAAGCAATTCCTTCATTTTCAACCATGTTTTGTAACGAAAAAAATACGAAGAGATTTAAATTAACAAAAACTATAAGTCGCCGTCTGCAGCATCTTCCAATTGAGACTAGTCTAAAATTTTGTCATTTTGTAATCAGTCAATAATGAGTTATGTCAAACTATACGACAGTCATGGTAGAGGAGGTTGTATAACATTTCTTTTTTAACGGTAAGCAATTGTCCAAAATGGCCCTTTCTATGTATGGCGTTGTGTTTTAACATGTGTTGAGCAAAGAAATCCTTGAATGATCAGTCCGGAGATGACAGTGTTGTTTTGTTGAAAGGCATCGTGAAGATCAGTTCGAATATGTCAGTGTTGTTTTGTTGAAAGGCATCGTGAAGATCAGTTCGAATATGTCAGTGTTGTTTTGTTGAAAGGCATCGTGACGACCAGTCCGAGGATGTCAGTGTTGTTTTGTTGAAAGACGTCGTGATGATCAGTCCGGAGATGTCAGTGTTGTTTTGTTGAAAGACGTCGTGAGATTCATCCTTTCGAGATTCTTTAATGGCGAATCTCTGTTGAAATACATCTGTAGAAACTTCGTCCTGAATTGCGTACTCATCACACAATACAAAGCAAAGTTGATGGCGTTATTAACAAGAGCAATGAAGTCCATCAGGTCACCGAGCGGCATGTAGACATTGTGGAAAAAATCGGGGACAGTGGCACTTAACACAATGAGAATACCTTGTGGTAATTCCGTGATAAGGAACAATATAATCACCACGAGTAACATTCGTGTTGTCTTAGCCTGGCGACTTTCCCGTCGAAAATTATTAGACGTGGTAGAAAGACGTCTACGACGCTTCCGGCCGCGAACATTTAAACTAATTAACAGACTTCCACTGAACACGATCATTAAAATACAGGGAACCAGTTTAGCGGATACTGCATATGTGATCACGTTGATTAAAACTAATGGCCGCGTTTCATTAGTCGCTAACTTTAGGTCTTTAATTCCATACATTGTCCGATTATCCGGTAAATGAAATTCGTCTATTTCATTTGTGAGGTAATTTGGAATGAGTATGACTGTAGAAGCGACATATACAACGGCGATCACTCTCTTAATCACGGAGTACATTCTCTTTTTGACTAGCGTCCCTTTGGAAGTGGATCTGAGCTGAATGAATCTAAACACTGCAAGCGACACGCCGAGCCATATCGATATTGTGTGTGTTGTGGCAGCAAAATTGATCAAGAATAACATATACATGACCCAGTGGTATGTATACTTCTCCGGTGATATATCGTCTGGTGGAAAGGCACAATAAAAATGTATCACAAACGGAACGTACGGAATCATAGTTAACACGTCAGACACCGCTAACCACGTGAGCAGTGCGTTTGTAGGATTGCGCATGTCTTTTCGCGCCAAAACTGTTATGTTCATGATATTTGTAAATATTCCAAACAGACAGACGCCAATACTGAGATATCCATGTATAGAAGTAAACCATCCACCGAGCTGCATCAACACTGAGTTATCTTCACTCCCGGGGACGGATACACCGGCCTCCGTACTGTTGGGTACCATGGCCTTTTTAGTACGTGTAGGCTTTCTTCACTGGTCGTGGTTATTTTTCTGGCTAATGACACTCTAATCTGAAAATAAAAAAGAACAATTTCCATCGCTTTATATAATGCAGTTAAACTTGAATTTTTTTGTTGTTGTTTGTTTGTTTGTTTGTTTGTTTGTTTGTTTGTTTGTTTTTAATTGATTATTTGATTTAAAGGGTATTTATTTAAAATACCAGCAGGTTAGGAGAGTTACATAAAAGTTGTTAGCAAAAAAAGATATGGAGGAAAATCGGGAAAATCGAAAAAGATGCCCATCCATCTATCCCACAAAGTCAAAAATGAAAAAAAAAATATAGAATAACAATAACAAAGGTTTATTGAGATAAAGTAGAAATGACCGTTGTTGAATGAGATCAGTTTATCCTGACGATATGAAAACTCAATTTCCTATTAGTAGAAAAAAATTATAGTTTTGTTTCCATATTCCCTATTTGTAAGATTCACTGACACGGATTCCACCACTTAAGTGTTTCTCAAACGACCTTCAGCTGTGGCCTTGCACTTGGAAGAATCCAACAGAACTTTACGCTTAACAATTGTTTTTATCACCGGGCCAACTATGCCAAGGTATTTTGAAATCCACCAATTATTTCAGAATATATAAACCGGGCAAGAAATGGACACGCCCACTAACCCACCAACCTATTTTGTCACCCTCACACACACGCGCCCATACACTCATACACGGATAGAGGTAACTCCATTTACATGGCGGGGGCATTAAAATCACTGGCTGAAAGGCCTAAACGGTTTGTTGTTTCAAAAACGGCTAATACCTATTACTATAACTACCAAAGCAGTGAAAAGTTGTGTGCGTGAGTTTTGAGATTAAACCACTTGTTGCTTTACAGCATCATTAATCAGTCGTCTCCCAGACGAACAAATCAAGTCAAATCAAGCAACAAGGAAGAAATACACACTCGATTAACTAGCTGGTTTTTGTTTACATGATAGATATATTGGCATGCTAGAAAGTCTAACTAATAACAGCATTATCCTAGGGAAAGTTTTATTGATCTCTTACAATTAACCCTTTCCCATACAACACAATTTTAGACTACGCCAATTTGGAAGAGGCAGCAGACGAAAATTCAAAGCGCATTTAAATTGAAAAATAACCAATGTAAAGGGTAGAAAACATTGTAGGGACATATGAAATTGCTTGCAATTTCTCCTTTCCCCGCAATGTTTTCCTTAATACAAAACCTATAGGTCGTGAAAATAAGTGATTAAACAGGAAAGGGTTAAGAAAATCTTGAAATTGACAATATGAATAACTTTTGGACCATTTCGAACTGGATGGATTAAATAGTTTTGATCGAAATGAGCATTTTAAATGAAATGACCGATGGGTTACAATATTTAGATCGTTTTTCATATTTAAATAGATTTGTTTCTTACATTAACTGGGACCACTTAGATGTCCTTACATCTAGGTCATCAGGTGAAATCACTGAGTGGTTTGATCGATATGAATGAAGTTGTTGGATATTTTGAACAGTTGGAATGATATGAGTGAAACGGTGAACGAGTCTAGTTAAATAATTCGAGTGTATTTCTTAACTGTAACTGTAAGCTTTGTTTTTCTTCTTAACGTGTCCTTCGGAAATTTACCCCTTTCCTGTTAAATCCCTGCTTTTTACGTCCCAGCATTTTTATACCTCGGAAAAAATTGTGGAAAAAGAAGAAATAGATTGTCACAAGCAATTTCCTCTTTTTCCAAAATACATGTATTTTCTACCCTACTCAATGGTTATTTTTGAAATTTAATCCAATATGTTTTTTGTATGGAAAACCTTTAAATTTGTACTGGTCTAAAATTTTGCAAAACAGGAATGGGTTAAAGAAACAAAATGTTTCATCAGTCTCAATATTGCTGACCAATAGTTTGGTGACCTACGCGGTACCTTGTCTGTAATCGTATTGACAGAAGAGATTGCGGTATTTGTCAAGATTTAGTCGAAGCTGGGGATGCCGTTGAATATCATGTAATCAAAGAAAAACAAACCTCTTCAAAGATAGTTCTTTTTCTGATACGCATTTGATATAATCTATCCGTATTAGACACGAGCGCAATACAACACCCAAACCTCTAGTCTTATTTGTTATTTGTGTACCAATAGGTTAAAAAGTCTCGACGTACCGGTACATGCCAACTTTCCCATATGTAATCGATTTTGTTCGTTCGATTGAGGCTGATTTCATTTTCAATTTTTCAACTTACGCCTAACAGATCTTGACATGTTTTTTCGTGTATTCGGGACTAAGTCTCAGATATATGTGTAATGCAGGGGAGTCAAGCTCTTTTATGTCATGAAATATGTTTGAGCGCATATCGAATTTCAATGCGTTATTGACTTTTTTATAATTATTGCAGTCATGTTAATTATTATTAAATTGTTTTGCAAACTAATTCATAATTTCTATCATTATTAAATTATTTTGAAACGTGCAATTAAGAAGATCCTTTTTAAAAGCCGGTCGCTTAATGAAAGTGGTCATGTAATAGAGGTGGTCCCTTTAGCTAGGCTGACTGTATGTTAAGTTTGTTTGGTGTACCTTAACGAAAGCAATAACAAATGTACCTGAAACTAGGGACTTAATAAGGCCGATCTTGAAAAAATACAAAGGTACATATTAGTTTTTTTCTTCATTATGCCCTGAGTACTACTGATAAATCAGCCTTTGTTTTTTAAGAAATCATAAACTTGGCGTAGTCCACGGATAATTTCGACTTGATTTACAGTTCCAGTTCAACTAGAGGTCACTAGAGCTACAACACGGATGACCTGTGTTATACCAGTTTTCTAACTTACGAACTTAATGATTGATTTCAAACTTGTCGGATAACATTGGCTGTTTAATTTGCAGAAGAGTGTCCGCCATGAGCTCGATCTCCGGCGGCGGCACACATCCTTTTCGACATTTTTTCTCGCCATGGATGGATGGATAATCGTTAACCTAAGTGGGATAGCAGCTTGGGGCTGGGAAAGGATGTAATGATATTGCTGTTGCGAGAAATACCAGAATCCATAGTTAGGTGTTCCAGCCGCCGTGAGACGACTGAAAGATTTTTAAAAGCAGTGTTAAACCCAATACAAAACAAACAAAACATGTTAACGATTTATATTAAGACTTAAACAGGTAGTTCGACTTAGATATTAAACGGTATTATTTGCACAATTAATGGTAGGAAATATGTAATAATTAGAAAAATGGTTAGATGGCGACTACAACGTCATAACTACAGCTTGAATACGCTGTAAATACGACATTTAAGTCGTCCAACCAATCGCAATTCTTTTCTTAAATGTCAGATGTCAACTTTCACTTCCGGTATAAACAAGCAACTTAACTGGTCAATCCAGTTTTGGATTGACAGACTAGATAAGCAACTCAAAACAGTTCGTTGTTGAAAGTCTTGAAAATACATAAGAATACATCGGCTTTCTGTATTGGTAGGAATTGTTGTGGGAAATGAAGAAATTTTCCTTTTACAAACATTTTCTTCATTTGCCACAATTAGTTCCAGAGCTTATTTCCTTGGGTATTGAAAAGAGGTATTGTTTGGAAATAGTTAAATATAACATTCCAAGCTGTCAGTGAGTTTTTTTTTTTTTTTTACTACAATATCATTCCTTATTCATTAATTGATAGATCGTTGGCCCTCTGACCTCCGACAGAATATTCCACTTTGATATCAAACGGTGTTATTTAGCTAAATTTTTTGTCAGAAGCATGTAACAGAAAAGTAAAATGGTTGTTTGGTGACCTAAACATCACAACCATAGGTTGAATGAGCTGTAATCACGACGGTTACGTCGCCAAATAAACAAATTTGCTTCACCCATATTTTGACGGAGTTCAACGTTCTCTTCCGATATGATTGGTTAATTGATTTTTTTATTGAAGGTCGCTATCCGCCATTAGCCCTTTACGATATATCAATTATCCTAAATGTAAATGAAAAGTAACGAAAATCTTTGAGAACTAGGTCAGGCTTCATCTCTGGGAGATTGTTCCTGTATTTCAGCTCTACTAAACACAGCAGGTTTAAATCAATCAAGTAGAATACAAAGTGCGTTGATTACAGATCAACAAATGAGTCTGTAATTGCTTTACCAGCTTTATTGTATTATCGGGTAAAATCATTTATATGCCTCTCATAACACGTCAAAATATCACAGGCAACGATCTTAATGTTCTGATTTCTAACAAAAAGATTTAACAACATAAAATCAAACAGACGAGAGACTTGGCAAAACGATGTAAATCGAACCACTTACGAATAATCGAATAAGGTCTACTTAATCATATGCCCCATAACGAAATAGGCTGCTAGCTAAAATAATGATTTTAATTGCTTTGAATTTAAGTGAGCTGAAAATGTCTGCTGTCAAACTATTTCGATATTTGAGATATGGACTATGAGAGGAATTAGAAGCGTTCAACCCATTCCCACACAAAAAATAGACAGGTCCAAATTTAAAGGAGCTGCAGACCACATTTTCAAGTTGATTTGTTTTCGCCTTTTTGTATAAAAACATTTCGGGTATTAAAGAAATTGCTTGATACAAGCAAACTATTATTGGTACAAGCAATTTATTCATTTTCCACAGTGTTTTCCAAAGGTTTTTTTCCTTAAGGGACGTAAAAAGGAGGGATTGGGTGGGTATGGGTTAAGATTGCACCTCATGTGGTCACGGGTTTTATCCCAAACACAGCCAACCTTCTTTCCAACAATTATTACTAGTCATTGTCACAAACCAATGGATGATGATCGCCTACGGCATATGAGGAGATAGTGGCTTGAATACGGTGTTGTTTTAGCACTGGTGTGAGACATATGAGGAGCCAACGGTTTGGTTTTACAGCGTTCTTAGTAATGGCATTGAAACTGTGTTGTAAGTGGCGTAAAACGCAATAAAATTAGTCAATTTTAAGATATGGACGCGAAAGTCGATATCAAAAAAGTTTGAATAACTTCGTTTAAATCCCTATACAGTTATTGACCACACGAAACCAAACACAGCAAGAACAGATAGAGAGAAGTACTAAAAAAGCAAATAAGGCGATTTTGAAATTAAATTTATAACTCCTGATCATGTATAAATGTGTGTATATCGACCTGAAAATATTTCTAGTAAAATATATGCATTCCACACAGATAAATTCGGACATGTCTGAAAAAAATCCGTATCTGATAGTTTAAGATGACTTTTTTTAATCATTCCATCGAATTTATATAATAAAAAATATTATGATAAATGGAATAGATTATGTTACGATAGCGATACAATATCTTGTATTTGCTTCTCGCTTCGGAGGAAAATTTGATATTCCACTCGACCCTTGTTCTCATGTCTTCCGCAGCTCAAAGCAAATTCAAAAGTTGTGTCACTATCGTAACATAACATTCCGTATGTTTGTATATTTAAATTCCAACAAAACTCAAGAAATTTAAAAATGCCGATAGTATCTATATCAATATACAATGGTTATACATTTACCAGAGTATACGAGCCCATACACGTTCTAATTTAGTTTGATGCGTCGCAAGCAATTTTATAAAAAAAAGTCTGTCCTATTTATTTCATGAACTGTTCTACAAGAGACATATAAAACTAGCTTTGACTGACAAGTTTTATTACATATGGACCACGGACTATAAAACCAGACATTTATATATGCTTAGCCGCTCCTTCACCTATTAATGCGTTTCTTTGAAGCTCCGTTTTATTCCATATAAATTTCCAATCCTATCGAATGCTAGACAAAATAGATATTTCTGTGGTTCAAAAACGATAAAGACTTGAATTAGATAGGGGCCGTATACATATAGAAGATTGTTCAAGATCCGTTCTTCACAAATACCGAAATGCATTATTCTATAATGGGCCGAATAATTGGACATTACAGCCAGTAAATCTATGTGACTGTAACTGACAGATCGATCCTATAGACCCATTACCAAACGACAATCTTTTAGACTGGTCCAAATTGAAAGGAGTTGCAGACGACAATTTATAGTTTATGAAATTTTATTTTTCTCCTATTTCTGGGTAGAAAACATTTTGTAAAATAAAGAATTGCTTGTTACAAGCAATTTCTTCATTGTACACAATGTTCCCCCAATTGCTTATCTTGAGAGGCGTCTGACGTCTGAAAGCGTCATTGTATGTGAAAGGAATTATAAAGAAAAAAATAGAAGAATTAAATCAAACACTTCGACCGTAGGAGAACTTTCAAGTCCGTTATTGGTCGATATTAATGTAAGGCATTTTTGTTGATTTTAAAACTAATTCCAGGCGTAGTTACGACGGTGTAGGTACAACGTTTTGGCCTAAATTATCTGTCTCAGACTTGGAAATATATTTTTTTATTCAGGTCTGAATACAAAAACATCATCATGCTGATTGAAGCCACGAAAACGACAATAAGATTATCCTCTTCGTCCATTTCCACACAATGACGCTTTTTGACGCTCCGAAAGAAAAATAAAACCTTTTGGCAAAATTGTTGAAAATGAAGAAATAATTATTGCTCATTAAAAGCACTTTTTTCATTATCAACAGTTTTGTATCCCCGAAAGATAAAACTTTTCAAAATTCCATTAACTTAAATTGTCTTCTGCAGCTTCCTTCAATTTGAACATGTCTGACATCGCGTGGTAATGAGTTAAGTAAAAAAAAAGCATAGGGTATTGTTGTTAATAAACACTTGATCAAGTATAATTTGGTAGAACGACCAATCCGCAACAAGACATTTCTCAACCCCCCCCCCTCCTCGGGAATCATGCTTAAGTCGTGCAGCCTACCAGGTCTTACATTTTCTCTTCCAATGGCCAAATACCCCGTTTCCTCTGTAGAAAAAAGCTAGAACAAAGCAAGATTATTTTAAGGTCTTTAGCAATTATTTGGGTTCATTGCCACATATCACTTTTTGGTACTCGACAAAAATATTCTTTACTACGATTTGTTTAGATTGTATATAAATGATTCGGCGTTTTTATTTCTACCAAGATTTCATTGTAAACGGTTATAGACTCATAAAAAGGTGAATGGGTCATCAGTTTGATTCCAATATCCAATCTTTTAAAACCAGGTCTCTGAAATGATAAAATAGTGAAACGACAAAACTCATCAATTGTAGAAGTAGTACAACAGGTACGAGTTCCATATTTGTACAAATGTATAAACGTTCTCCGATTCTTTCCATCTGACAAAGAAAACAAGTAGTAAACATATTTTCTTGAAATATTATGCAAATTAATGTGGGTGTTTCTTCTTCTTCGAAAATTATGTTCAAAAGTCATTTGTTATTGTAGCAACAATGGTTTTCTTTCACTAGCAAAATCAAAAGTACATTTATTCATAATTTCATTCAGATCAGCGTTATTGAGTGTTTGTTTGGATTTTGAGATCTAGTCGATTCAACCCGATTCTCCTGCGGAAATGTTCGCTCATATTCGGCTTGATAGTTAAAAGCACGGGCGGTGAGGATCTGATAGTACGGACGATTTCGATTATCTCCGTAAAATGTAGGCTGGCGGCGTAGAATCCCCCCCCCCTTTTTTTTTTGCCTTATTGTTTAAATCGTGATATTCATTAATGATATTGGGCATAGAGTATGAAATTTCTAAATTGTTTGGGCTGGATGGGGGAGATATAACTTTAAAATATCAAATTATTTTATAAATTTTAGGCTGACCGCGTAGATTAATTTGATCTTATAATTTCAATTGTCATATTTATTTATTTTCTAAATAATTGCATTGTGAAATATGGCTTTAAGCGACCAGTTTCATACTAAATCTACCTTTCAAAATTAGAAGTTCCACCATAATTAAATATACATTTCAAAATTAGAAGCTCTTATAATGAAGTGGTCGTATTTGCTAAAAGCATATCGACCCGAATCCAATGAGTCCAAACAATAAGGGATAGCAATAATTATTTAATAATTAAAGTATGCAATCGAATCAATCCTCCAATCATTTCAGAAATGTGTTTTAAGAGACCACTCTCTTAATGGACCACTTTTTGGTCGTCTCAAAAGTGGTTGCTTAGTACAAGATTTACTGTAGGATAAAACGAATCGATCTTCAAGAATATTGAGTATGTGGCCATAGTTAATAAGCATCAAAATATTTTCTTTCTCTTTCTAGATAAAACCTAGTAAACAGTTTTAAGAATTTCCATTTTTCTGAAATCAAAGATATAATCCAATTCAGAGACCTAACAGCTATTACATGATTCTGTATAAAAACATTCTATGACAAAATTTAACAGTTGAGCGTTAGTTCTTTGAACTTTCTTCGAACTTTACACAATAGCTCATAATGCCGATAAAACTCTATCATTGTTTACAATGCTAAGCCAAAGGAACCACTATGTATCTGCGCATTTCATGACAAAGGAACCATTATATTATCGAGAGATCGATTGTTCAAATAAAACCCAATGTGGCATGAAATGGCCACGGCCTTTGAAACCAAGGTAAAATTACTGCAATATACTGAAGTGTTTTTGTTCCAGGCAAGAATATACTACCAGCCGGACATAATGGCGGACTTCGCTTCCATGGAAATTGATAAGTTATCTAGGAAAACCTGCCTAAATGACCAAAAGAAGGAAGTTTTTGAATTCGCTTCCATGAGAAATACAACTGATCCTTTTTACATGCAAACCTGCATATATGGGACATAAACAAGTTAACTATATAAGTCAATAATAAAAACTGCAAATAGATAACAGTTATGTTCTTGTAATCCGGTTGTGTATCAGCGGTGCTTATACTGCCTTACCGTACAAACTAGCTTCTACAGCGACGTGTTAGAGCGCTTGCGTCGGGACAGAGTGTTCTTGGCTTGAACAAAACCACTTCAGTATATTGCAGTAATTTACCTTGGTTTCATGCCACATTGGGTTTCATATGGAACATATAATCACCCGCCATATCATGAACTTTGGGGAATATACATGAAGCGTTCCTAACAAACAGAAGCCAAACTGTTGTAGTTGAAGGCCACACCTCAGATCCAGTAAGTGTACAGTCCGGCGTAGCACAAGGCCTTGTCTTAGGCCCCAGTCTATTCATCTACTATATTGATGACATACATGAAAACTTAGAAGCAAAGGTACGGCTATTCACAGATGATACAAGAGTATACCTCACAGTTTCATCCGAGAAAGACTCCAAAACGATCTGAACAAACTGGCAACCTGGGAGTCTAAATGGAGAATGCAATCCAATTCAGATAAGTGCCAAGTACTAACAATAACCAACAAAAAGAAAGCTATTCAGCACAACTATTCTCTTCGTGGTCATAATTTGGAACCCGTGAAGTATACTAAATACCTTGGTAGCACCATCAGCAGCAACTTAGACTGGGGTCAAAACATCTGTAACATCACTACAAAAGCCAATAAGAACCTTGGTTTCCTTAGAAGAAATTTGAATATCTCATCTGGCAAAACAATAGAAACAGCATACAAGGCAATTGTTAGACCGACTCTGGAATACGGAAATACAATCTGGGATGCTAGTGGCCAAACCAACAATAATGTTTCACAAATATGGCGACCAATCTTGGAGTTCAAAACTCAATTCCGGGCTGAATGGATGATTTGATTGTTCGATTGATTCCTTGATTGATAGCCGCGGTAGGTCAGTTGAAGAACAATGTGCCATATTTTATCTTTTGTGAATAAAGGAGGCAGCTGCTACATACCGTTATTCACGTTTAAAATTTTGTAGAAAGAATGATTTTTCTTTTTGTGTGTGTATTGTTGTTTTTGTTGTAGTTGTATGTTTTTTAGGGATTTTTTCATGTGTGTGTGTGGCGGGGGGTTGCGTGTTGTTGTTGATGTTGTTGTTTTTGGTGTTTGTTTGTTTTGTTGTTGTTGTTGATGATTTTCAGACAGGCGGGTTATACGAGTACCAATCTGTATGAATAGCTCTTATGTCCGGATTTACATGTAAAAACAAAACAAAACAAAAAAACTGTTCGGCTCTTAAATGATTTTTAGATGAAGAAAAGTAACAAATGAGGGGGAAAACAGACAGACAGAAATTGATATCATCGTAGCTTAGATGGCACTTATTAACATACAAAAAACACCAATTACACAACATTTGTGAATGTGTTGTTATAATTAAGTAACGTCTATCAGTTACGTATCAAGTGTTTCCCATAGAAGTTGTATATTTAGACATTTTACTTTTTAACTTGCATTATGCTGGTGTAGACGAAAGTCGGTCTCTGTCAGGTGACACATTATCGTCATAAGATTAAAGTATTAAAATTAAATTATTTTGAATGAGTTTAAAACAGTAAGCGTTCATACCGATAGGGACGCTATGATTGGTTAAAGCCCCATTCCAGCTTTTCTCAGTTATCCCATTAAATTGTTCAAAAGAACTCCGGGTTAGTTAGCCGGTCTAATAGAATTTGCATGCGCTTGTTTTAGATAATCAAGGGAAATATGATCGCTATATTTTATAATATATCTTTGTAAATTAGATGGTAGATTTATACATGCAGATTAGACCATATCCAGTCATCTGAACTTGTTGGTAATCGGCCGTATAGCTATTCAAGGTCACTGGTCTGTAATATCAAGGCCAAGAGTAGGATTGATAATAGATGTGAGCCGAATGGCTATATGTACAATAAGATTTGTTATAAATCGAGGTAAATGACTAAAGATACGTAAGATTGGTAATAGATCAATGCCAAATGGCGACAGTTTCAAGGAGATTGATACTAATCAAATGCCAATTTGCAGTAGGTTTACTGAGATTTTTGTAGATCAAGGGTAATAGGTACAGTAATGTCTCAATGACATCTAGCCTAAAATTGCGAAGAAAGTTTAACTCATTACCACATAATCCAATATATTCATTTTCTGAAAACAAAATAACGAAGACATTGTGAGGGGAAAAAGGACTTGATTGTAACAAATCATTTCTCTTTCTCTCACAATGCTCTAAACCTTGTACTTTTTTTTTTATTTAACCAATTCCCACACAATCCCCTCCTTATTTCGTCCCTCAGACTAAAATCTTTACAAAATCTTTATGAAAAATGAAGACATTGATTGAATCGAGCAATTTCTTCATTATCCACAATGCATTCTATCCCAAAAGAAGAAGAAATTAAAATTTTATCAATTTTGAAATTGTCGTCTGAAGCGTCTTTCAATTTGAACGAGTCTAAATATTTGTTGTGTTGGAATGTGGTCCTCAACCTCTTTCAATGTGGTTCAATATAACATTTTGTCGTCTGATAATGTATTAAGAATACTTCTATATTCTTCCAACGTTTCACTTTCTGGGTCCAAATATTGATCTTTTTAGTAACTCTAGATATTTTCTCTATTTTGAAGGTCAGATACCGGTTTAGAGATGTTATATTGTTTGGTTAATTGGTAGAATTTCTCTGAAAATGTCAAATCCGATAACGATAACCGTTATGAACGAGTCCTTGTTATGCCATACTGATCATGGAAAGGTTCAGGCCAGGGGAGGATAAACTAATTTGTCCGACACTTTAATCAAGACATAAATCATCCCCGGAAATTACAGGAGCTTCTTTCAACTCAACTGAGCATCAAAAACCGTCTGTTCTGTTAGTTAAGTCAGAACCCTCTGCCTTTGAGTTGACCTATTTGAGCTTGAGTAACAGTACATCTAGGATCAGCCGCGACCAAAGCGCAGTTGGTAGCGAGTCGAACTCACAATCATGTGGTCATTTGAAATAGGAAAGTTTGTGTACCACTATCATAATGTCTTTACATCCTATTTGTTACAGCCGCCGTAATAGCGCAGTTGGTAGCTATCATTCAAAGGGTCCCGGGTTCGATCCCCGACGGCGGCAATACTCTTTCCGACATTTGTCTAACACCAATGGGCAGATAATCGTAAGCCTATGTGGGATAGTAGCTGGAGGCTAGGAAAGGACGTATTGGTAGTACTGGTGCGAGAAATATCAGGAATCCATTGTTAGGTGCTCCAGCCCCCGCGATAAAACTGAAATACTTTTAAAGGCGGCGTTAAACTCCATTCAAACAAACAAACATCCTATTTGTCAACCTAGAATAATTTATTTTTTAGTTTCGTCTATCAAAAAAAAACGTTCTGATTGGTCGAAAAAAATTATTCATAACTTTATGAATAAAATTTTGAGCACGCAGCGATTTTGTATACTTTCGCACAAAAATAGTCCCATACAAAAGGTGTCAAAATTTGTAAAGCTTTTGTTTTTTTCGCTCGATGCTATTAAACTATAAGAAATGAAGAGAATATTTTTTGTTTTCATGGAGGTATGAACCGAAAAACCTAGTCACATTCATGTATGAATTCTCTTCATCTCTTAAATGGAATAAGAATAGTAATGTCATTACGAGAATCTTTTACTTTCACGGATAAAGTTATTTATTATATACATATAAAAGACATGGATTAAAATCTGACTATCTAATACAACTCGACAGAATAAAAACCTTATTCGGCGTGTACCAAAAAAAAGTATTCGTTGAGTACCGTTAAACACGGAATACTTTTTTGCGTATAGACGCTCGGGTTTTTCGGAAAGTTGCTTATTTCTCAATCATTTAAGAGAATTGTCTTAATGTCATGTCCTGATAGGTATATAATAAAAGGAATATTACAACAGTCGGTTTTATCAAATTAAAAAAAAAACCTACACACGATTATCGAACATGATAACAATAAATAGAAAAAGACACTGTTGTAACATTCCCTATGGACTTAAACAAATATCTTTACATTGTCGTGGTAACATGTGGTCAAATCATCTTTTCCAAAAAGGAAGCATGGTTATGTCAATGTCATCAAATTTTAAAAGATAGTTTAAAAGCCCATTCCTTAAAGTATCACAGCAATATGATTGAAATACTTTTAAAAGTGGCGAATAACCCCATCAAAACAAAACATTCTCGATCGAAATTGTATATAAAAATCCAAGGACATCCTTAAAAAGGTAACTCGTGGTAGAATTACCTCTGCTATCAAAAGGAATCATTCATGTTGAATTGACGGATCGCTGGTCACGCCTACTGACTCCGACGAAACGTTCATTGCAAAAAAATTATGGCCAGTAGCATGAAACAAAAAACTTGTTTTTTTTACGATTGTTTACAATTCTTTCATTATCCACAATATTTTCTATTACAAAAGACGAAAAGTTAGAAATTTCTTCATCTTGAAATCGTAGTGTGAGGCTCCTTTCAATTTAGATTATCCTGAAATTGTTGTGTCGGAATGGGTTAAGTCGCTTAAACAACAAAACGCTCGAGATAAATGTCGGCCAATATTTGAGTTCAAACTTAGTTTTTTCGGTTCATACTTCCATGATAACAAAAAATGTTCTCTTCATCTCTTAAATAAAATCACCTTTACAAAAATGTTTTGCCAAGGTCAGTCAAAATTACATTTGAACACGTTCATTATCCCATCTTAAACAAGATGATTTAGTCGGTCTCCCATCAGACTCCCGACTTTCAATCATAGTTTATCATGGGTTCGATCGCCGTCGGCGGCACATATCATTTATAACATGTGCCTCTCACCAATAGGTGGATAATCGTAAATCTAAGTGTGATAGAAGCTGGAGGCTATGAAAGAATGTAGTAGTAGCGCCGGGGTTAGAAATACCAGGAATCCATTGTTAGGTGCTCCAGCCGCCATGATATGACTGTAAGACTGTTAAAAGTGGCGTTAGACCCCATTAAATCAATCAATATTTTCAATATGGCACAATTGTGCTACGTGACTTTCCTTACTTTTAAACAAAACAATCAGTATACAAGGTCACGACTACACAATAGTTTTCATGAAGTAAGATAAGGCATGCATCGAGTTTGATTAAATATGATATCATTATCACACACCAGGAAACAGATTTTTGTAAAAATGATAATTTTTTTCTGATGTAAACTTGTTCAATATTTTTATCATTATTTTTCTTTTATCATAATTTGTCACGTTTTCAGTCTCATGCCATAAAGATGTTTCTTGTTTAAAAAGCAAAATATGTGTTGTTGTTGTTGATGATGATGCTCTTGTTGCTGTTAAATACATGCTTTTCGTTTATAACATTTTTCGCCTTCGGATGATTAAACTATCATCATCAAACCTTTAGTACAATTAATATATATTAACCCATCTTTTGAAATTTTAGACTTGTCCAAATTTATTGATTTTGTAGAAGACAATTGAAAGTCGAATTTATTTGAAAAATAAAATTTCAGTACGGTAGAAAAGATTATGGAAACAAAGAAATTGCTTGTTACAAGCAACTTCTACCTCTTCCATAATGTTTTGCAGGTACATAAACATAGGGACGTAACTCCAGAGATTAAAGAGGAAAGGGTTAAACTGATATAAGAGTGTGTTTCTTTTGGTAAACAACAATTACATTAATACGTTAAAGGAAGGAAAATATCGTCTGAAATGGGTAGGGATATTTCATGCAAATGTATATATAGCACGCGAATTACTTAGGAAATGAAGAAAATGTTTCTGTTGCTGTTGTTGTTGTCATTGAGGTATGAAACTAAAAGCTTAATGATTCTGAATGAATACGCAAAGCGAATTTATACATAAGTGTAATTCATTTCTAATAATTTAGTACCATCTAACAAAATAAAGCAGACAGTTTACTTGTTTTGAGTGAAAGTGTATGGATCTTCTTTGTGCATAAGCATAACAAAAGTTGTATTCTCAATTTTTTGTTAATAAAAGTATATAATAAAAAAAAGTTCAGCAAAACAAGACTTTGAATCTTGATAGACGAGACTAGAATTAAAATATAAGTAATTTGCACTGTATAATTAATGAAAAAACAACGTTGGAAGTTGATTTAAAATAAAGTCTAAAATTCCACAGATATCCATAAAAGAACTGAACTTTACTGAAAAGAAATGAACACTACTTTCATTCACTAATAACGAGGTCAGCTTATTTTCGATGGTAGTTGTGTTTTAAAAATATTTTGCTCTCTGATAAATGATAGGTGATTCGTTCATCATAGATTATTTGTTAGAGGAATAACGCTCTGTAATTGAGTTTCTGGTTGCAAAATGTGAAAAGCCCTGCCACATCTTTCAGATGCTTAAACAAGATTTTTTTTTTATAAATGTGTATCCCCTTGATCCTTCTACAACTTGGTTTCTCTGTTTCGTGAAGGCAAAATAAGTGTTTGTGACAGGCATAAGACCAGTCGGACAGCTGAGGCGGTGACCCCAACAGTGGTAACAAATGGTAACGAGTGACTCTGGGGGAGGTAGCCAACAAGTTTATCATCGGTAAGGCATCGTTACACAAGATTTTATATGGACATCTGGGTGTGATCAAGGTAAGTGCAAGGTGGGTCCCTAGACAGCTGTCCACAGTTCAAAAGACAACCAGATTAACCAATGCAAAAGAACATGTTAGACACCCAAATCGTAAAGGAGATAAGTTTTTGAACGGCATTATCACTGGAGAAGGGATATTGGTTCATTATTCCGAACCTGAGACAAAATCTCTGTAAAAGAAGTGAAAACGAGCGAGTTCCTCACCTCCTAAAAGTTTAAGCTGTCTCCTTCGGCTGGCAATGTCAAGCTTGTTGCTTTTGGAATTCACGAGAAATGGTACTTACACATTTATACCAAAAGGTCAAAGGGTCACTGCCAAGTGCTATTCTGAAGTGGAGGTTATCAACTCTAGCAAATGGCAATTGTTGTCTCACCCATCTTTTAGGCCAGACCTCGCCCCCTGTGACTTTTATTTGTTTCCAGAACGGAAAAACTTGCTTGTTGGAAAGAAATATAATGTCAGGTCGACTTCGATATCAGCTGTTACCTAAAAATAGGTCTACCTCATGGTTCACAGCGAGAATACCAAAGTCTTTAAGATGGCAAAAGTGCGTTGACGTTTAAATGAGTTATTCAGTAAGTAGATTGAATCGTTGACTGACAGCCGCGATCGGTCAATTGTAACAATTGTTAATGACAAGCTGTCATTCAACGAGTTCAAAGCGTACAAACCCCCGCCATGCCTCCTTCATATTCACAAGTAAACACAGTGTAATTCTTTTTTTTTTTTTTTTTTTTAATCATGATGTTGGAAAAGGAATGGATTGAAATATGCTGAATGAGCGAGTAACATTTTCAAATAAAATGGATAATACCAGCATGTTATTAATCTTTCTCCTTTTATAACCAAAGTACTCATAGCGCTGAATGTCTGAGATATGTATACACGAGATATATATAACCTGGGCAGAAAAGCTTTGATGCACGGATTATCGGTGGTGTCACTTTCTGTCCACATCTACTGTCGATCATGCAAAGATCGATCTGCAAATTTGTGCGCTAACGGACACAACCTGCGCACCAAAAGTCAAATTTCTGCCTGCTTTGCAGATATTGTAACGATATACATACACATATATTTGCATTTATTTAACGTTACAAAGATTTCATCCAAACAAAATTCTTTAAAGGAAGCTGATAAAGGTACACCCAGTGATCATTCCTGTGAATTTAGGTTGAGTTCTATTCAGTACTTTCTGAGAAGCAGATTTTTAAAATAAAGTTTATGGACGGACGGACGGACGGAATGACAAACAGACACCACACCATGACAATAACCTGATTGCTTTCAGCCATTGGAACTAAAGAGAGAGAGTGAGAGTTAGATAGAGAGAGAGGGAGAGCGAGAGAGAAATGAAGCATGTAGCCAGGTTCGAACTAGGAGGCTATTTGAAATTTTACCGTGTTAACATTAGTCTCAGATTGCTTACACAATCTCAGTGGTTACGCAATCTCAGGCTTAAAGTATATGTCGTTCTTTAAAGGGACCATTAACCCGAATCAATTAGATATTTCAGGTCCTGGGTTAGTAAATGAAACAGCATCATGATTAAGTATTGTGAATGACTCTGTGGTGGTTTTTAACGGTTTGAGTTAGTAATCTGAATATTTGGACGACAATAAAACACATTATTAGTCAAAAAGGAATTTAGAATGAAGTCGAGATCGATGCAAGTCTTTACTATATCACCTCATAAAAATAACGAGCAATTAACGGAAAAGGTTACTTTAGAAATATTAGGTAAATAATGGCTTTACGAGTATATATCGCTTAAAGAATTTCGAATGAAAAAGTCCTACCCTGCCACGTCCATATTATGGACCGAACACCGTTCTGGGATTTTACGAAGGTCTTCCAAGGAATAGTCCTGCCAAGCTTGGTAAAAATATGCGTAATGGTTTAGGAGAAGATTAAAGCTGAAAAAATGGCAACGACGTGCGACTGGCGACGGACTCGGGGTTATTCATAAGCTCTCCTCGAGAAGGTTGACTACAAAGAAGGAGAAAGAGAGAGACGGAGTGTTGGCTGTCTGTCTGTCTCTGTCGCTCTCCGTCTCTGATTCTCTTTCTCTCTCTGTATCTCTTTATATATTTGTGTGAAATAGAAAAAGAGAGGAAAAATGAATGAGAGAGGAAGAGAGAGAGAGAGAGAAAGAGGAGGGAGAGAAGCAGAAAAGGCAGAAATACGTTTGCTGTAGAATGCTTTATGGGATGAATTTTTCACAAACCGATTTAATCCTTCACCCCAACTAAATGATAGTTCGAGCCACTTAAATGAGCCTTCATTTCCGTAAACGTCTCTTTTGGCATGTCCAGACATTATAATTCACTGGGGTATGAAATAGCATGAGGTCGAAATGACTTCTTATTTGAGTAATCTGATTTATTAAAGGCTGTCTGAGATATGAAAATCCGGACTGCAGAGACAGATTTATAATTCTCTTTGATAATTTCATAAAGATACAATCATAGAAACGTCCCATAATTTAACACGGATCTAGGATGAAAAGTGATGCGGTATATTCTTCATAGAGTGTTGATAATAATGCTAAGAAATGAAGGGAATATTTGCGCTTTTTTGAACTATGGATCTAAATACATAATCTCACTGTATGAATACGAAAACGGGATTCATACATTAGTGTGATTAAGTTTTTAGGTGCTCACCTTAATGAAAAGAACCTCTTTATATCTTATATGCAAGCGAAACAATGTTTATATCAGTAAAATTTTATTAATCGACTTGTGACTATGAATACAAAATAGTTGCAAAACGTTGCATGCTCAATATTACGTTCTTGGAAGTAAGAAAGAATCAGCCAATCAAAATGCATAGTGTCTGAATGAGAGTGTTGAAATTACAAAAATGGAATTTGATGAAATAGCAATGAAAATAATCAAATGCAAACAAAACGGTTGAAATCGGGAATATTTCGATTGAGTACACAAAAGTCATCTTATTTATTATGCATTCAAAACTGCATGATTCATAATTGATACAAGACAAAACAAACATTCGATTACGAGGGAGGGTAACAACGCTTCGATTACAATCGTTGTCTTCAACCGAAACAAGACATCACAGGACAGAATGTAAATGAATATCGTTAAAGAAATTAAACCTTCAATTTTTTGTCTTTCCAGTATTTATTTACCAGTCTTTAAATTGTGTCGTAAAAATAATTTTTGGATATGTCTTTTAGGGAAGAAAACACTATGGATAATGATGAAATTACTTGGGACATGCAATTTCCTCAATTTTCACAATGTTTTCAAAAGCTGTATTTAAAAAAATAATGTGCTTCAAAAAGCGGGTGGAAATGGGTTGGATCACATCGAAAAGTATTATATACATTTACCCTATTATTCCTAATAGAAGTTCCAATCTCTGACAACATAATATAACACTAAACGCATTTTCATATCATTTACAAATAGAACAAAACACCAATGTCATTTCTATTTATATGATAGTTAACATGCACTTCAGCAACAAAGATGTTTTTCACTACAAATGAAAGTAAATATATGTACACTTGGTGCAGTTAGTTTGTGTAAAAATTCACTCTATGCTAGAATAATCAGTTAAACATATATGAAACGGCAGAAATGAATTAGCCGGTGAAAGACCAAAATGTCGTAAATACAGCCGAAATAAAGGTGTAATTACAATAGTTTGCTCACCCTCCGACGAAATGTACATGCTTTGACGTGGGACGGTGTAAAAATGTGACATAATTTTCATTCTATGTGAAGCGTGATGGCACGTTTACCCATGATATAACAAAACAAAGTGTTTTAAAACAAAATGTGTGGTTAGGTTAAAAAGACAACCCATTCTTTTCTTTTACTATAATCATTTCTGTAATATATTTCTTCTTTTAGCGAGCGAAGCTATCTTTGACATATATCATTGAAATATGTTCTGACTTTCTGTCACGAAGTAAAGCTTTATATCAATTTGTCATGAAAACCCAGGAAACTTATGCCGCAGTTTAATCTTTTATTTTTCAACTTTCTTCCCTTTAATGAATGCATTTAAAAGAACGACATTAGCAATACAAATGAATGTTTATCTTTATGGCGGGTCATACTGGTGTCGGAAATGCAAGACAATTTTATTTTCAACAAAGTCATTCGTCTCATTTTTTGTCGAAAACCTATGCCGCAGTTTAACCCTTTCCTGTTTTCTGAAATTTAGACCTGTCAAAATTCAAAAGATTTGCAGACGAAAAATTAAATTTGATTTAATTTAAAATATATATATCATTCAGTAGGGTAGAAAATATTGTGGAAAAAGAAGAAATTGCTTTTTACAAGTAATTTCTTCTTTTTCTACAATGTTTTCTCAAGTACAAAATCACAGGGACGTAAAAATCAGAGATTGTACAGGAAAGGGTTAAAGTTATATTATTCAAGTTTTTTCCCTTTATGAGTGCATTTAAAAAGAAAGACATTAGCAATACAGTTTTATAGCGCGTCATACCGGTATAGGTAATAAGATACAATTGCAGTTTGATCAAAGTAATTCGGCTTACTCTTTCTGTAGAAACAAATAATTACCGCGTTTCAATTATATCGTGAAAATAAAACATTTTGGAAAAAAGACAAAGTGCGTGTTTTAAGCAATTTTCATTTGTCCCTCATTTTTCTATATTCTAGAGAATGTTTTTGTTTAACAATAGTCTCAATAAGTTCTACGTGCAACTTTCAATTTCTACTGGTCTAAGATATAGTCACCTAGTTTAACCCATTTCCACACAATGGCGCTTTTAGTCACCCCTCGAGAAAAATGTGTAGGAAAACATTGACTGAAATGAAGAAATTGATTGTGACAAGCGATATTTTGATTTTCAAAATGTTTTCTACCAAGAAAGTTTAAAAATCTTCAATTTCATAAATTTTGAAATGTCGTCTGCAATTCTTTCAATTTGGACCAGTCTAAAATTTTGCTGGCTGGTAGTGGGTAAACAAAAATCTCAATAAGTTGTTTGTGTAACTACTTTCAATGACTATTAGTCTAAGATGAAGTCATCTGGTTTATGGATTGACTAGAAATGAGGGTTCCCAACAAGAAGGATTAATGCCAACGAAAACCTGTTGTTTCTGCTCCTAATCTTACATGTATGTACGATTGAAGGATCGCTAGCCACGCACACTGACCTCCGACAGGAAGCTCAAATTCGATATCAAATAGTGTTACTTTGCAAAAATATAAGCTGTGCCCAATAACATGTAACATAAAGGTAAATAGTTTATTGGCGACTTAAACGGTTAAACTTCAGCTTGAATAAGCTGTAGTTACGACACTTAAAGTCGTCGAACTAACAAAACTGTTTCACATACATGTATATGTCGGCTAAACTATGGTTACGACGTTAAGTTGTCTAGCCCACAAATGTTTCACTTAAATGACGGCTAATGTTGGAGTTTAAAGTTGACTTCCAGTCTAAATGAATACTTTAAGTTGGCCGATTGTATCTATTATTGAAAATCGCAATCCGTGAATTGCAAAATAACTTCAGATAGGATTATAAATCGGCGTTATTTTGCAAAATGAATGGCCACTAACATATAACAGAAAATAAATGGTTGGTTGACAATCTTAACGTCGTAACTACAGCTTTAAAAACCTTTATTGGAATTATGACTTCATCTTACATGTATCAATATTATTTCAGTACATGGCTGATACGATTTTTCCGAGTGAAATGTTTTTCCACTTGAAATAAATAAATATATATATATATATATATATATATATATATATATATATATATATATATATAACCCTGGTATTTATATGAAATTGATGCGAAGTCATTGGTCATGAATGTACCTAGTGATACGTAGATGTTAATGGGTACCAACAAGATAGGATTTAAACCTTGTTGCTCAAAATTTGAGAATGTGCGTAAAAATTCTATCATTTTTATTCGTACCTGAAGCGCAAACAATGATCAGCCTAGAGTACTAAAGAAACAATTAGCGAGGTCTGATTACAGAGCGAAAAGTGAAGACTCGGATCAGTTTGTCAGATGCACAGACACGTCCGATTGTTAACATGGCGCACATGATAAATATTTTGAAAATGTCACACACAGTTTGAAGTCAAATACAACATCAAAACTTCAACTTATGTCTGCAGCTTTTAGTTATTAACACAATCCAATTGCCGAGATAAATATATCCTATGTCCTTGTCTAGGCCGACGGTATTTTCACTTTTAAAGCTTCCGTAATCAATAAAGGCAGACGCAAAATCTACAATTTAATCTTATTATAATATAAAATTCTTGATAAACTGCGAAAATCTAATAAAAATAGATGTTTATGAATCTTCTATATCAAACAATGCAATAAAAAGACAGGAAACTGTCTGGAAATGTTATTCGTCTTGCCCGGGATAAAAGATACATCCAATAAACCAAAAACATTATTTTTGAGCGTTGTACGTCCTCTGAAATTTAAATTGTCCCATTCGTCTTCAATTTAAAATCAAAGATACCGTTTATCGGTTTTTACGGAATATTTCTGTTTTAGCAGGAGGTATATACAAAGATCAGCCTGCACATAAGTTCGGTCTGATCTTAGAGTACCCCACCTGCTTGTACATTTTAAGCAGTATTTATTTGTGGAATTGATTTCTAAATGCAATCTCTGTGGAATGGCTTCCAGTTCTTTCGGTGGTTTGATTTTAAAGCATTCTTGGAAACTGTTTTATTCAGCATGAAAAGAATGCTTTTAAATCAAAGAATCGACATTCCCAATCAGATAATTCAATTAAACCGTACTTAACTTTACATCCGATTAATATGAAGTATTTTTGTTGGTTATTGCATTAAACGTCGTAATTACAACATATTAAAGCTACAGTTACAACGTTTAGGTGGCTAACCAACCATTCTATTATTTTGTTACTCCTTTCTGGCCATAAATTTACAGAACAATTCTTTTTTTTATATCAAAGTGGAATTTCCCGTCGCCGTCAACGGGGCTAGCTATCCCTCATTTGTAAACCCTTGTCATATATTCCTATTTTTGCAGGAGGTATAGACAAAGATCAGCCTGCACATAAGTGCAGTCTGATCTTTGTCTACACCACCTGCTTGTACCTTTTAGTCAGTGTTGTTTAAGAAATGTAATTTCCAAAATAGATGTAGACCTAGAAATAGTACTTTCAGCCTTTTGATTTTCATGCTGTTTTGAAAAAGGATCTTATTCAGCATGACAATGGTTAATACTCTACTGATACAGCCTTAAGCTTCTGAGAAACTAGTCCAAACCTTAGATTCTTTCATTTATTTATCTATTTTTTTTTTTTTTTTTTTTTAGATAAAGAAAAGTAAAATATTTGGAATTAAATTTCTTTATAGAGCTTCTGGGAAAAGTCAGTGGATTGTTTTCTTCTGCCTTTAAACATATGCCTTTGGTGCCTGAAACACGATTTTGATTTGAATAAGAATGGATGGACAGACCGGTTGAACATAAAACAGGACCCCAAAATTATCTTAGTATATTTGCATGCTGAGTTAGTATAAATTACCGCCTGCTGGACCAGTCTTGAGATTAAACAGTGTTCTATTTGGGATAGTTATGAAGGTTAAATCATATTTACAATAATCTATATCAAAGCAAATGTAATTACAACTTCTTTAGGGCCCGAGTGTGAGTGTTGGAAGATTTGGTTGCCAAAAACAGTCAAGGAAAAATGTTATCTTTTGGGTTACCCTGATCATTCATGAACTAGTAGCTAACAAAAGCCATTCTCAAACTAATTACGCATTTATACGAGCTAAAGAGGTAAAACTTTGGAAATAATTATGAGAAAATATCAAATAGCTTGGAAAAGCAATTTCTCCTTTTCTGCACCATGTGACAGTTATCTTTCAATCTAATGACACCCTCACCCGACGAAAATTGAGAGCGGCTTAATACAATTTCGTAAAGCGTTAAAGCGCCAGGCTCCGCAAATCGTGATATTGAAATTTCAACTTTATATTTACAGAAACTTTTGTTTGAGTCTAATGTTATTGTAAGGAAACCTTTGCATATGATGTATAGCAGATTGTTTTGTCGTAAAAGACAGAATTGGGGTGTTGAAGTGACAGCTACAAAGTACCATTAAAAAGAATTACCTACTGTACAAAAAAAAAAAGAAAATATATGTAGACGGAATAATTTATATATTTTCTTTATCCAAAAAGTATGCTAATCTGCAAGTTATTGTGAGGAAAAAGCTTAATTTTTTTTGTAGTGTGATATCAGTACCTTTCAGATGCGTCTCACTAGCTAGGCTTCGATGTTTACTAATTACTAACATAAATATTTATATTGGACTTAACTTTTATTTGCACAATGTCAGCATTGAAGCGAATATCAAATGATAAACAAACAGAACAAGAGAACGTTTTTGTGTTAACCTAGAATGACAACCTCTCTTAATATTGGAAGTACAAGTACTCTAATTTCTTAGTTAATCTCATATGTTATACTTACTTAAATGACTGTCGCTATTAAGCGACCACTTTTTTTAAGCTACCACAATCAAAAGGTCCCTTTCCAAACCGAAATATAAGCTTTAGAGAAGTTCACGAATTCGCAAGAAGTATCGTAGCTAAGTCCTATATTATTTAAACTCATTAGAATCGTCTCAATGAGACGATTTTAATATGTTCGAAAACATAGGACTGGGTGAGAATTCTGTAATCAAATCGATCAAAATATTTATGTCACAACACACGTGTTTAGCGACCATTCTTTTCAGCGACCACTTTTAGTTGCTTGATTAACGTCACTAAAGGCTGTAGAAGGAATCGACTCAAGACAATCATTTTCCAGGGAAAATAAAAATAAAGTGACCGCGAGTCCTCACGGCAATATGTAAATTGCTTGAGGGATAAATTCAGATTGTCTGAGTGGATTGATAAGACAATTTTCACAATTATGCAATAAAGGTAATCATTTAAGAGGATGTGAAATAATGAAATATCCTCCGGCACAAACGTCTACATAAAACAATTTGCTAAATGGAAAACCACCGTCTTGGAGTTGTTATTGGCTCCACAATTCGAAGAAGGTGGGGTGGGGTTAATCCAAGCACCCCGGCTACAGCGTCGGCGTCGGCGTAGTGCTTTGGTTAAAGTTTATTGCACAAGTCTCATATCTGTGTTTGTACAAACTATATTGCTCTGAAACTCAGCACATTTCATTGCGGCCATTGCATCACCCAACAGAGAAAGATTTGTTACTGTGAAATTAATTTTAGCGGACTTCTGATCCTTTTCAACTTGGAAATTCTTGGTTAGATCAACATGTAAGTCTCAAGTCTCTGTTTCTATTAGAGCTATTGCTCTAAAAAAATTGAACCTTCCCTTGTGTCCATCATATCGTCATATCATCTCCTAAGGAACGATTCATTACTCTGATCTTCAATTCATCTGAATTTTAACCCTTTTTCGACTTAGACATTCTTGGTTTTAATTGTATATGAAACTGTCGTATCTCTGTCATATCTCTGTACTTACTGACATTACTTTTAACATGCCGTTGTGACCATCACATCACGCCCAAGGCAAAGATTCGTTACTCTGACACTAATGGAATTATAACTCAATTTTAGTTTTCAAATTATATGTGCAACTGCCACATCTCTATCTCTTCGAAAGATATTGCTTTGAAACTTTGCACTTACTGTAGGAACTATCATATCAACCTCTAGAAACAGATTCAATCACTCTGACCTTCATTTTAGTGAAATTTATACCTTTATTTAATAAATAAGTGCTTGCTTAAAGTTCCAAGCGCAACTGCATTATTTCTGTTATATCTCCTATTCTACGAGTGTTATTGTTCTGAAACTTTACAGATGATTTGTGCCGTAATATCAGCCTCTATTAAAGGATTCATTACTCTGACATTCAGTGTAGTAGCAATTTGACCCTTTGTCTGCCTAGATATTCTTGTTATAGTTTTACGTGCAAGTGTCGAATGTCTTTTCCTACCTTTACCATTGATGTGAACATGCAACTAGAATAATATCAATTCGTTAGCCAATAAACATTTTACTCTGATGAATAACTGTTTGTATCAAGGACTCAGAATAGTCGAGCGTTGCTTTCCACTGACAGCTCTTATTTGAGTTATTATGTGACTTAATATTAGTCCAAAATAACTCTAACGCACTTTGAGAGGATTTGTTAATTAGAGTGAGGTGGTAAAACCTTTTGGCTTTGGTGAAATGTTAATTTTTCCATAATTTCTTTGTGAATGATATTGAAATAGATTATCGATAGGCGTGTTTCTTCTCATTTTGTACGAATTAACCAAGCAAGGCTGTCAATCAAAGAAAAACCGACCAGTCAAATCATTCATTTCGACCAGAAGTGAATTTTAACTTCGATATTGTCCGACATTTTTGTAAAGCATTTAAGTTAGTTTGGAGACTGAAACGTCGTAACTACGGCTTATTCTTTTCACGTTTTTTGTTACATGTTACCGACAGAGAAATTTATAAATAAGTGTTGTTAAATATCGAAGGGGAACTTACTCTCATATTAAATGGGTGTAGCAAAAGGAGTCAGGGGTGTGGTAAGGGAAGTCAGTGGGTGTGATAGGGAGTCAGGGGTGTGTTAAGGGAAGTCAGGGGGTATGGTTAGGGAAGTCAGGGGTGTGGTTAGAGAAGTCAGGGGGTGTGGTTAGAGAAGTCAGGGGGTTTGGTTTGAGAAGTCAGGGGTGTGATAAGAGAAGTCAGGGGGGTGGTTAGGGAAGTAAGGGGATGTGGTTAGGGAAGTCAGTGGGTGTGGTAAGGGGAGTCAGGGGTGTGGTAAGGGAAGTCAGGGGGTGTGGTAAGAGAAGTCAGGGGGTGTGGTTAGGGGAGTCAGGGGGTGTGGTTAGGGAAGTCAGGGTGTGTGGTAAGGGAAGTCAGGGGATGTGGTTAGAGAAGTCAGAGTGTGTTGTTAGGAGTCAGGGGGTATGGTTAGGAAAGTCAGGGTGTATGGTTAGGGAAGTCAGGGGGAGTGGTAAGGGAAGTCAGAGGTGTGGTAAGGGAAGTCAGGGGGTATGGTTAGGGAAGTCAGGGGTGTGGTTAGGGAAGTCAGGGGTTGTGGTTAGGGAAGTCAGGGGTATGGGTAGGGAAGTTAGGGGGTGTGGTTAGGGAAATAAGGGGAGTGGTTAGGGAAGTCAGGGGGTATTGTTTGGGAAGTCAGGGGGTGTGGTTAGGGAAGTAAGGGTCGTGGTTACGGAAGTCAGGGTGTATGGTTAGGGAAGTCAGGGGGTGTGGTAAGGGAAGTCAGGGGTGTGGTAAGGGAAGTCAGGGATTTGGATAGAGAAGTCAGGGTGAGTGTTTAGGGAAGTCAGGGGGTGTGGTAAGGGAAGTCAGGGTGTGTGGTAAGAGAAGTCAGGGTTTGAGGTTAGGGAAGTCAGGGGGTGTGGTAAGGGAAGTCAGGGGGTTGGTAAGGGAAGTCAGGGGTTTGGTAAGGGAAGTCAGGGGGTGTGGTTAGAGAAGTCAGTAGGTGTGGTTAGGGAAGTCAGGGGTTGTGGTAAGGGAAGCAAGGTGGTGTGGTAAGGGAAATCAGGGGGTGTGGTAAGGGAAGTGATTGGGTGTGGTAAGGGAAGTCAGGGGGTGGTTAGGGAAGTCAGGGTGTGTGGTTAGGGAAGTCAGGGGGTGTGGTTAGAGAAGTGAGGGTGTGTGGTTAGGGAAGTCAGGGGGTGTGGTAAGGGAAGTCAGGGGGCTGTGGTTAGAGAGGTCAGGGTGTGTGGTTAGGGGAGTCAGGGGATGTGGTTAGGGAAGTCAAGGGTGTGGTAAGGGAAGTCAGGGGGCGTGGTTAGAGAAGTTAGGGTGTGTGGTTAGGGAAGTCAGGGTGTGTGGTTAGGGAAGTTTGGGGTGTGGTTAGGGAAGTCAGGGGGTGGTAAGGGAAGTCAGGGTGTGTGGTTAGGGGAATCAGGATGTGGTTAGGGAAGTCAGGGGGTGTTGTTTGGGAAGTCAGGGTGTGTGGTTAGGGGAGTCAATGGGTGTGGTTAGAGAAGTCAGGGTGTGTGGTTAGGGAATTTAGGGGGTGTGGTAAGAGAAGTCAGGGTGTGTGGTTAGGGAAGGCAGGGTGTGTGGTTAGGGAAGTCATGGGGTGTGGTTAGGGGAGTCAGTGGGAGTGGCTAGTAGTTTAATCCTTTTCTGAATAGTCCTTGTTTTTACATCCCTGTGATTTTATACTTGAGGAAACAAACAATTTCTTCTTTTCCCACAATATTTTCTAAGCTGTAGGCTGGTAGCTTCGGAAATTACACCAACTTTTAATTGTCTTCCACAACTTCTTTCGAATTAGATCAGTCTAAAATTTCGATAAAAGGGAAAGGGTTAATAACACGCAAACTCTTTGAAAGCATTTCTGAATTCAAACAGGTAAAGAAACTGGTCATTTTCCAACTGATTGCTTCTGTTCTTATGCCGGTAAGTAATAATACATGTTGCAGCTGTCAATCAAAAAAATATTGGACCAATCATAGTTACATTTTAATCGGAAGTGAAGTTTGAACTTCAACATCGGCCAACAATTTTGTGAAGCATGTTTGTGGGTTTGGTGACTGAAACTACGGCTTATTTCAGCGGTCATAATATTTCTGAAGATAAATCAACAAGTACTAAATGTTTGTAATTACGCAGTTACAAAACCTGTGTACAATTAATTGCTCTACATTCAGAAGAGAAGAATATTTTTGATTTCCCAAATATGGTTATTATCTGTTGAAATCACTTGTTCCTCCTATAATTTTCTTTAAATTCGTGCAATTGTTTAGGTAATAACAGGTGATTATTATCTTTCTAAACATAATTTTAGAAACAAATAATTGTATCTTCGTTATTAGAGAGGTTACTAAAGATAGTCACAGTTCTGATTATATAAAAAATAATGAAGATACTTTTTGTTTTTATTGAGGTATGAACATAAAAAATGAATCACAAGTAAGAATAGTCCAAGTAGATTTATACATTAGTTTTGTTAGGTTTTTAGGTTCTAACTTCAAAGAAAACAGAAATATTCTCTTCTTATCATATAATTTAAAGCCATCAAGCAAAATATTGATCTACTTTGTTACTCTGTTTCAAAATTTATGTAATATAAAATTCAATGGTTTTGTGGCAAACTAAAATTGTAAATACAGTTTTGAGTAAGCTGTTGTTACGACGTTAAAGTCGCTAAACCAACAAAAATGATTCACAAATGCCTGGAATCGTCGGAGTTCAGTGTTCACCTCAGGTGGAAATTACTTTTTTATGGGTCGATTGATTCTTTGATTCGCAGCCGCGATTGTTTAATTTACGTTAATGCCATATTTTATAAATGTTTAAGCAATGTTTTTGAAAGTATCAAAAGTTATTGAAATATTCTGTGATCAACTGAAAACCCGATGACGATACAATAAGAACTATTTCTTAATTCAAGTTTATGAAATTTGCATTTGATGTTCGTTTAATGATTATGTGTCGGTAGTTGTTCCACATCACTTTTACTATCTTAGCCACCCACCCACCCCCCTTGTTCTTATATGTCTTAAAGGCACACAAAGGACAATGTTTGTCCTTTGTGTCCGTGACGGTATCTACAAGCATCTAGATTCAGTTGCCGGAATTTTCAGAACTTCAAAAGTGTGGCGTCACAATAACTTCATTTGACGTAATTTTAAAAAAAGCGGTTTAACCTAGGCGGCGAAATTTTATACTGGTTCAAATTGAGGGAAGCTGCAAACAATTTCAAATTAACGGAATTCTAGTTGTTTAAGATAGTAAACATTGTAATTCTAAGTCACTTGGATGGAAAACATTGTAAATAATGAAGAAATTGCTTGGTACAAGCAATTTCTTCATTCCCACACTGTTTTCCCAAGCTGTTTTCATGAGGCACGTCAAAAGGCGTAATTTTTGGGGAAATTGCTTAAGGTCAGGAAGGCGAGAAACCACGCGACTTTGTTGAAAGTACATGTAAACTTATTCAATGGTGCTTATTTGTCTATAAGTCTTCAATATTTAATTCCTCATCATATGTTGAGAAAAAAATCTATTGGGTGAAAGAAATGGGCCTGCAATGCACTAGTGACCTTAAATAAGCACAAAAAGTTATGCATTTGATTTTATTTTGATGCAATATCAACATAAAAATGTTAAGTTACATTTTTATGTTGTACATTTTAGATAAATCCTATTAAACAATTTTTGAAGCACAACGCAAAAAGCAATATTTCATATGTGATGAGACAGCCCGTACATGTTCTTGCATGAACTAGAAAATAAATTCAATAACATTTTTAAAAATCTTTGTCTTTTTATGTAAGAAACATTGTGAAAAATCAGGAAATTATTTATGGCAAGAATTTTCTTCATTTTTAATTGGTCGTAGACCAATTTATATAACCATAAATTCGAGATTGTGTCGCTGCAATTTACCAAAACTGCCTTTAGCCCAACTGGACGTATATTCTGACGGGAAAACAGAAAAAAAATCGTTTCATTTTACAAGTTAAGAATTATCAAAAGGAGTAAAGGAAAACTGGACGGTCACAGGCTTTTAAGATGAATGTCTCAGGGATTTTCCGCTAGTGATGAACGCGTCTAACCAACTCTTTCTTTCAATTATATCGAGGTGTAAACAAAGATGATACTTCAACTCATTTATTTTCCAGCCATAAGTTAATCAAAGTGCTGAAAGTTTTTCTGTAGAGCAAATTTGATTATAATGCTTCAAAGCTGTCTAAAGAATTCGCCAAAAGAATAGTATCAATTGTTTTTGCCTTTGTTTATAATCAGCGCTGTTTAGGAACTTGTTTATTTCTGCCTAGAAAAAGAGAGTGTTTTGAAATTTCATGAACCTGCTGTCAGCATTTGCTCATAAACTTAAGTTATGATATTTTCATATTTTTTTCTGTTTTGGCTTTATAAAAAAGCTTGCATGGATGATCTAACCATGACTATTTAACAATCGAGAATGTTTAAAAAATCAGTTTTCACAAAAAGCTTTTTGTCGGTACCCATGTTGCATCAAGGTCTTACGTTCGTGTAAAATTATATTAGTTCTAATTAACACTCACGGAAATATCATACACTAGGATAGATCCTACGTGTTGTGAAAGTAATAGAATTTAAAGTTGTTTTACCCTAATTCCAAAGTCGGACTGCAATGATATGTCCAATTTCTCAGTGACGACCAATTACAGTGCGTACGGCACTTTTATTTTTAACTTGGGGAGAGGGGAGTAAAAACGCAGGATTGTGAGAAAATGGATTAATTCCTTAATCAAGAGCTAAAACAAGTATTGAGGGGAAAGTTAACATTTTGTGTCAGGAGGCTATTCATATTGTTGTTTCGATAACTGCTCTGTTCTGTCATCATTTAGAGCCAAGTCCTTTAATACAATTTAAATTATACATGTAGTTATTATAATAATAATAATTATTATTATTTGTATCATACTGTTCTTTTTCTGCTACTTCTCTTACCACATTAACCATGTGTGCAGACACTAAAGAACCTCCATTTGAGATTTGTTTTTTCGTGTTCTAGATCAATTTACATACCGTCATAGCGCTGTTGGTAGCGCATCAGACCCCCAGTCTTCAATTATTGGGAGTCATGGGTTCGATCCCCGTTGCCGGCAATATATCCTTTCCGACTTTACTCTCAGACTAATGGGTGGATAAGTGTAAATCTAAGTGGGATAGCAGCTGGAGGCTAGGAAAGGATATAAGGGCAGTACTGGTGCGAAAAATACTAGGAATCCATTGTTAGGTGTTTCAGCTGCCGTGATATAGCTAAAATTGTTAAAAACGGCGTTAAATCCATTCAAATTAATAAGTCCTTTCACATGTGCGTAAGTAGACACAACCCAAGTAGTTTACGAAAGAAAAAACATGTTAATTCACATTTACTTTGTCCTTGGTACCATGTGCTGTAAATATGTGCAACTCTTTTATGAGGTGTGTTGTACTTGCACGAAATCATAATGCTTCGTAATGTTAGGTCACCTTGAACAAATTGTGACGACAATGTTCCTTTAAACCTATAAATTATTGCTCGGGAAATCATTACCTTTTTGCGTGTTTGTTTTAAACCCGATTGAATTATTGATAATTCAACCATTTCTAGAAGGAATGCGAAGATTAAGCCAGGTGTTGCAGCACTGACAATTATTGAAACTCGGTAAAGTGTGAAAGAGGCTCTATTGATAGTATCTTAAATACCTGTTCATGAATCTCTAGATTTCCACTTGGAAACCACTTAGAACGGAAACGGTCTAAGGTTATCACATCATAAATACACTTGCGTCAACTGAGAGATTACATTAGGATATCATTAGATATCAGTAAGCATATGTTTTGATAACTATTCTTTCACAATCGTAGATTTTGTTTCTCATTTTGCATTCAATGGGACGGTATAGTAACTTCTGGTGATTAGTAAACCATGTGCTTATTCAGAAATTAAGAGAGAAAAAAGATTAATTTTAAGATACTTTGCAGTGAAGAAATTACACAGGTCCCAACGGCTGATCAAAATTGTCGAAGGCACGTCTTCTAAAAATGAAAGCTAGTGGTTACCCTATCCGGAGTCTTAGTGTGGCATTAGAGACCAATATACGCGATATCAAGATTAAGATCAGCCGCTACATCCTAAAAGTCCGATCGGAGTCTTCACTATCTGCTCTATAGATAGAAATATTACAGATTTTTCTCCTCGGAATGTATTTCTATTTTTAGACTAGTCGCATCAGTTGCAATGAAATATGTAACGTCCAAAATTGAGACGACCCAAACGATTAGCAAATGCTCTATATGCCCTGACTGACTGTCAAGACTGCTCAATGTTTGTGCTTCACGCACATGTGGAATGGTTGGACATGCCACGCATGTGCTCTAATAGTGTTGTGATTTAAATGCGTACTAAATAGGAGAGCTTACATTCAGTTTAACGTGCCATCTCGTAAATATTAGAATTTGCAAAATTTTGATATAATTAAAGGCTTGAACTTCCCGATTGCCGCTAAGAAATAATGATTGCTAGCAGTCATATTATTGGTCCTATAAGACCAATTTTAAAATTACAAAAAGAAACACAGTTATACAGGACATATTGCAAGATAGAGTTAACTGCACACAAGATACATGTATTTGATAAGATATGACCGTGCGACCTATTTTACTTGTCGATTGTTCAAACGAGACTAAGATTAGTTCTGAATGAATTTTAAGTTATATGTAAAATAAGAAGGTCCCATGGTGAGGGTGAGAGAGAGGGGCAGAGAGCGGGAGAGAGAAGGGGGAGAAAGATAGGATAAAGAATGATGTGCGAGTATAACATGTAATTACATCTGACAAATGCAAGACGATATTAGCTCTGCCTAAGCCATTTCAAAATAAGGAAATGACATTAAAGATTATATGGTTATGATTTTTTTATACCTCTGTTAATTCGAGGATCAAACCCTTCGCATTAATTATTAGAAATATTTGTGACGCAATAAACTACGGAATATTTTTTCAGATATGTAATATTTGAGAATTAGAAAACTAAGTATATTCATTTTCAGTTTTTCGTCATAAGTTTTTGTGTTCTTTTGTTACTATGAAACTGTAACATATTTACGTTTAAGACTACCGTAAAATTAATTAACCCATTACCAACCGACAAAATTTTTGACTATTCAAAATTGTATAAAGGTGCAAATGACAATTTTAAGTTGATGAAGTTTAAAAATTGTTTCTTTTTTTCGGAGGGGGGGGGTTAAAAACATTATGAACAATGATTGACTGATTGGTTGAATGGGGTTTATTGTCACTTTTAACAGTATTCAGTCATATCGCGGCGGCTGGAGCACCTTTTAATGGATATCTCACACCAGTACTACCACTACATCCTTTCCTAGCCTCCAGCTGCTATTCCACTTAGTTTTTACGATTAATTATGGACAAGGAAGAAATTGCTTGTGACAAGCATTTCCTTAATTTTCCACAACGCGTTCTAATAGCATGAAAAGGCGGGAATGTGTAGTCATGGGTTGAAGAATTCTTTTGTTTAGTATGTTTTAACTATATGGAAACATGTTATGTTTGCTTTTGGATATCGGTTTTGTTGTTGTTGTAATCTGCCAAGGCCTCTTATTCCATTCTTTAACTTACGTTCGACTCAGATATAAAAGTCCGGTAAATTTGAAAGAAAATATGACATGCAGTAACATGTGAATATATAACATAGATGGTTGGAGACTTTATCGTCGTAACTACAACTTGAATAAAATGTAGATTAAGTCGCCATACCAACAAAATGTTGCACATGAATGTCGATCAATGTCGAAGTTCAAATTTCTCTTCGATCTACCGATATGATTTGATTGGTCGAACGACTTTTTGATAACAGTAGCGATCCGCAAGTTTGAGGTAAAGGCAAATAAAACGGTGCATATTTTCTCCTTAAAGGAACAGCACTCTAGACGTCTATATTTGGAAATATTTGTCAAAATTTGCCTGACAAAACCTCATAACTACACTCCTACTCAAACACTGCACAAATTAATCAGTTCACCATTTCCCCAGGAATCAATCCCCAGGCATTCATCTTGAAGCTAGTTTGACACGCACCAAAACTTGAGATCATGGCAGATTTATGGCGAAATCTATCATTGTTAAGTTTGTTTCTAAATAATATTGAATCTACTACAGTGAAATGCAGTCTGAAGTTTGATTTATTAGAGAAAAAAAATGATGTTCACCGAGTCTAGAATGAATATGTATGGAGCGAGCCCTGACGAGTTTGATAACTTTTCTATATCAGATGATATTAAGTTCGACTTGTATCAAAGAATATCGAGTAAAGTAGTGTTTTTCTCAAGTCGTCGGAGATGTTCTATCACAAAAAAAAAAAGAAAATGAAAAACAACAACATTGCTTTAACACATCTAAAAGACAAGGATATGGGTTAACCCTTTCCTGTTTTTTCTGAAACTTCATACAGGTCCAAATTGAAAGATGTTGCAGACAACAATGTAAATTTAATTTGAAATGCAACCATCCTATGTGGTAGAAAATATTTTGGGGAAAAGAGGAATTGCTTGTCACAAGCAATTTCTTCTTTTTCTATAATGTTTTCTCGAGTTTAAAACCACAGTGACGTAAAATCCCGAGTTTGTACAAGAAATGGTTAAACTTTTTTTTCATGATTTGAAAAGACAATACATTATCCATTTCAACATTACCAACAATCAACAAGATATTAAACTTCATCGACAAATTTCATTATTGCTTAAACAGTAACAGTTTCCGGGTCGTTATAGTCATGTAAAACGAATAAAATCCAACGGGGAGATAGTTATATTAATTGGTCAATTCACGTACAGTTAACGCCCGACTTTATATATCCGGGTCACTGTATTGAAATCAAGGAACAGTGATTGAAGCTTGTGGTTATTTTCCCTAAAAGATTGCCTGTCCTAACAATTGTTGGAATCTGTTACAAATGAATTAGATATACGATGCCGAAATCAGAATGAATGCGTAAGAAGAAATTCAATTTTAATACATAATAGGGAGGATAATTGGCCAATCGCGGCTGTCAATCAAATAATTAGTCGACCAATGAAATTATTTATTTAGACTGGAAGTTAAATCTCAACTCCAACATTTGCCGTCATTTATGTGAAGCATTTATCTTGTTTTGGCGACTTAATCGTCGTATTCACAGCTTATTCAAACAGTAGTTACAACATTTGGTCGCCAACCAACCATTCTATTTTTTGTTACATGCTACATACCATAAAATTTGAATAATGCTAAATGGCGACATTAAAAATCGAAGTGTGTAGGAGTCAATTGGAGGGGCCATCGGAGTAAGTGATTTGTCAAAATGTTGACGTTTTTCCCACAAATAAAGTGTGATGTCATTTCACCCTCATGATTTCTTGGCCATCCATTCAATATCTACACGTTTAGGGAAACTCTAATGTGGCAATCGAATCCACTGACCCCGATATGGGTGACAAAATAAAACTGTAACATTATCTTCATCTAACGATAAGCCCTAATCAAAGTACTGAAAGTACTGAAAGCTAGCAAAGCATGGTTGAATTTAGAAAATATTTCCATTGTTGGGTAGAAAACATTGTGGACAATAAAGAAATTGCTTGTTACAAGCAATTTCTTCATTGTCCACATTTTTTCCAAAGCCTTTTTTTTTCTTTTTTTTTTTTTTTTTTTTTTTTCCTAGCGATGCTCAAAAAGCGAATTGGGTGGGAGCGGGTTAAATAATATACCTTTGACAGAGTTTGCAATATTCCTGAAATACATAAGAACATTTTATGGCGAAGGCAATCCGTGGATCTGCTGGTTAAGCCTCCAGTGGCAGTTTGCACTCGTTGAACTTTGAGAAGACCTCAACATTTTGTCTAATAACTTAAGCTATCAAAGCTGACGCTTTGATAGCTAAAAACAGTCCTTTGAAATCACGGATAGCGACTTCAATCAAGAAATCGATAGACTGCTTTTAAAGATCTTGACCGTAAGTGAACTCCGATAATTTTATTAAGCATTTTTATTTATTCGGTAAATAAAAGTCGTAACTACAACATGGTCAAGCCATAGTCACGGCGTTAAAGTCGTGAACCAATGATTCGTCTATATCTTTGTCCCTGACAACACATTTTACAATATAGTGTCGTTTATTACTTCAGTCGAGCTGCGATGTCGGATATTAAGTCAAGTAGTATGGCAAGCGATCAATCAATTTGCAAAGTTTGATTATACGAATTAAGGACTGAAGACGAAGGCCGTCAATATACGGACCACGTCCATGGACTCGACTTAGATTTTGCATGACATTATTCTGCAAATCTATAATATTCATCAAAAAAAAGAGGAAAACATATAATTGATTGGCGACCTAAACGTCGTTTATAGCTTGAGTTACCACGTTTTAGTCGACAACCTCTGAATTTCTTAGTTAAACCCGTTCCTGATTTTTCCGTCCCTGTCTTTTTATACTTGAGAAAAAATTGTGGAAAAAGAAGAAATTGCTTGTTAAAAGCAATTTCTTCTTTTTGCATAATATTTTCTAAACTGATGCATGATTATTTTTTCAAGTGAATTTGACTTTAAATTGTCGTCTGCCAACTTTTGAATTAGGACTATTCTAAAATTTCAAAAAAAAACAGAGAAGGGTTAAAGCTCACTCCCGATTTAGACGAGTGATATGATTTTTCTATTAATTGTTTATTGACAATCGCGATTCGTTTTTTCACGGATAGTTGGTCATACCCACTGACTTTCGATCAAGATATATTACATGACATAAGTTTGCAAAATTTTGGTCCGGAATATAAAACAAGAAGTATTTCATTGGTTGTAGACCTAAGCTTTTGTTTGATTTGTTTGAATGGGGTTTTACGCCGCTTTCAACAATTAGTTATATCGCGGTGGCTGGAGCACCTAACAATGGAATCCTGGTATTCCTCACACCAATACTACCATTACATCCTTTCCTAGCCCCCAGCTGCTATCCAAAATAGGTCTACGATTATCGACCCATTAGTGAGAGAGAAATAGTCGGAAAGGATGAGTGCCGCCGTCGGGGATCGAACCCGGGACCTCTAGATTGACAATCCGACGCGCTACCAAATGCGCTATGACGGCGGCTCAGGGGACGCAAGCTGTAACCACGGCGTTTAAATCGAAAGACAACAAAGATACTTGATGAATGATTGATGTCGGGGAAATTATATACATCCGGAATTTTTCCTTGTGCGTTTTATACGATATTTTCACTTTGAATTTCTACATCGGCATTGAACGAACACTTTGGTTCCATTTTCAATTATGAAACAGCAAGCAAAGAACTTGCAGAAACGCGTCTGGCATATTTAACATCAACTAAGAAATAAATTTGTATGAAAGCAATATATCTTACACTTGGTTCTGGCAGAAAGAATTTGTACGAGAGAACATTAACAAATTTTAAGAGGAGAAATATACCGCTCAAATTCGGCAAGGATCAACTTTTTGTTCATTTATCTGTGCTCATAACAAATCGACTCAAAAAAGATTTTGATAGGTTTATGTTCGGACTTGATGATTTTATAGCTAAATTATCGATTCGGTATGTATACTACGCACAAGGATCTCGAGAAAAAAATGATTGAAATGTGTTTAATACCACTTTTAACAGTATTTCAGTCATATCGTGGCGGCTGGAGCACCGGATTCCTGGTATTTCTCACACCAGTACTACCACTACATCCTTTTCTAGCCTCCAGCTGCTATAATAAGGTTAAGATTATCCACCCATTGGTGAGAGACAAATGTCCGAAAAGATATGTGCCGCCGCCAGGCATCGAACTTATGATCGACTGCACTATGACATACCCCCTAAAACTCATTTCATTTTGCCTTTTATCTTTACGTGCGCTAGCCTTTCAACAAAGTTATCATAAATTTTAGATTTATTTCCATTTTAATATACAGATATACGTTTAAGACGCCATCTTAGTCAAGATCATAGTATTTCCCAGAATGTTGTTTCCGGAATATGGTTTATTTCGACCGAAAATGATAGAACTTTGCATACTGGCGGCGAGAAATCTCAACCCATGAGGTTCAAGATTTCTGGTGCCACCGATTTGAAAACGATTGCCTCCAGAATGCTACCTTCCAAAGCCTACAAAAATCGGTTACGTGATGCTGGCCTGAGGTCAAGATGACCTGTAATTCGGATTCCGTTGACCCTATTTCACATGCAAATACGTTTAACATGGGCACGGGACCATGTCATTTTGACCCAAAGTGACAGGGCTCCAGTCCTGTTTACAGACGGGTCTAGGTTTTGAGTGGACTTTACCGATAGACGTGCTAGGGTATGGAGAATGCAAAAAGAGCGTTTAACTCTAGTTAGTGTTACAAAACGAACATGAGCGGTTTGGCGGGGGCTCAATCATGATAAGATAAATGCTCAGGGGACAACAGACCTCCGTGTCATTGACAACGGCACGTTGGTGGCTCTCGGTACGTAAACGAGATCTGGGGTGTTTACGTTCGACAGTATGCAGGTGCTGTTGTTGAATTTTTCATTCTGATAGGTGACAATGCGCTTCCACATTGAGCCCGCACCATCGATCAATAACTCAAATAAACCACAATCGTCTGTATGGAATGGCCAGCTACATCTTCGGACCCAAATCAAATAGAGAATGCTTGGGATATGTCACGGAGAACTGTTTCGTCCCACCCCATGCAAGCAGCATCTGTACAGGAGCACAAACAGACTCTTCTTGGAGAATATGGTCATATTGCAAGGCTAATCAGTTGTGTACGGGGATGTTGCCAGGTGGTTATTGTAGCACGGGAACAGCACGCACGCTATTAAAGTACACTAAACTTCTGGAAATGCTCGATATCTTTATTTTAATGGTAGCAAAAATGTTCAATTATTTACTATATTAAATCTTTCGTGTACATCTTACCCTAAGAATAACACCGAAACATTCGATCTCTGATAAAATCTCAAAACACTTAAGATCAAGAATAACAAAATTACAGTAATTTCCTCAAGATACAAAATATTTAAGTAGAAAAAGAGAGATCCATAGCAAATTTTTAGTAGTATATAACTTTTGGAAAGGAGCATTTGTTTCTTTTACATAGAATCATTTCAAGTTGATTTGTTTTTATGTGTGTGTGCGTGTGTGTTTGTAAAATGGACAAATTATTATCATTTGCATAATTTTGTCGCCAGTAAAAGTTTCTACTTTATTATATTCTTCATCTTTTTCTACTAGTTATTGACTTATACTGGTTTATGAAATAAGTCGCATTAACTATTTCGCCAATCGTACACAGAGAAATTTTGACAAGCCTCAACAAAAATTAATTTGTCTCTAGATCCCCGTGAAATCGTTTTCTATGCATTATGTAATAAATGTGCCGTTAAACTATCTTTAATTGCAGTATGTATGGAAAATTGAAGGTTTCATTCACTTAGGAAAATAAACAACATTAAAATAGAATTCTCACAAAATCTTCGTTTTGAATCTACTTTGTACGATATTAAGATTTTAGGATATACTTTATCGGGGATTAAATTGCACTTGTTTACAAACAAAAACTCTTAAATGAAAACATTGGCGACTATGATGTTATAGCCAATTGGCGCCAATCGATCATTTATTAACCAATTCCCACAAAATGACGCTTTTAAACATTCACAAATAAAACAATAAGGAAAACATTGTTGAAAATAAAGAAATTGCTTGTGACAAGAAATTTCTTCATTTTCCATAATGTTTTCTACCAAGAAAGTTGAAAAATCGAAATTTCATAAACTTTAAATTGTCGTCTGCACCTCCTGTCAATTTGAACCAGTCTAAAATTTTGCCGTCTGGTAAAGGGTTAAATCTTGTCGATACATGAGCCACAGTGCCTTCTCTTTGTAATCTACATTATGTGAGCGTTTAGACGCAAGTCGTTCTTCGTCAGGCGATACACAATCGCCGTTAGATTATACTGCAGTTCTCTCTTTTAACAAAATCATACAAACAAAAATTGCACGTGTACAAATTAGCAAATTTCCATACGTAGGGCTTTACACCTGTTCTTGCATACTATCTGCTCTAGCGAAGAGTGGCGCTCAATTGAAATTTAGTATTTTAGTAATACTTCATTCTTATTTTACGTATTTACATTTCTTAAACTTCCCCAAATCCCAGTCTTATCTTTCGATTCGAACAAGGCCTCTTCTCTCCATCCTATCAAATATGTCTTGGTACACCGGAAATTTTGAATATTATTAATTCACGTACTTATAGATGGGTCAGCGCGAAACAGCTGTAATTGCATATACATGGGTTTTTTTTATATTCAGTTAGAACTGTTTCGCGTTGCCCCATCGATATGTTTTGTCCCTCTTGTACTATTATGTACCTAAATGTAAAATAAGAGTGTTGGTCTGTTCTGTAAAGTGCATTTGCTTCATCATTAATTAGTAAAGATGTCGCACTAAAAATTAACCCATTAGGTTTTCAATCTGTAAGATTGTCTGTCTATCTGTCTTCTATCTTTAGGAAAGTATGTAGCGGTATTACTGGCGTGAGAAATACCAGAAAGCCATTTTTAGGTGCTCCAGCCCCCGCGATATAACTGAAATATCATTAAAAGTGGCTTTAACCCCATTCAATCAATCAATATTTCTAAATTATGACAGATACTACGTGCCATTGCTTATATTCCGACATGATTCAGACGACAAAATTTTAGATTGGTCCTAGTTCAAAGACGTTGAAAACAACAAATTTTATGATTAGAAAACATTGTGAATAACGAAGAAATTGCTTATATCAAGCATTTTTTTTCATTTTCCGCAATGTTTTACAAAGCTTTATTTCATAAGGCCGTCAAAAAGCGTGATTGTGTGACAATGGGTTAAGAGTGTAACCTTTCTATACTTGCTGTTTGCTATGACGCAAACAAGTTGAACAAATGACATATTGCTGAAAGCGACATTAATCACTTTAATTTATTTGCACAGATTCAACGATTCTAGAAGATAAATGTAAATGATTCAAAGCAGTGTTGAGTTGATTAATGTAGTTTTCTAATTAATCGACTGAGTGATACTGAAGCCAAACACAGTGTGACACGCCATCTATCTGGGGATTTCTCTGTAAGTAGGCAAAACGTTGACCCATTTACACATCTTTCGCGTTTAGTAGTCGAAACCTGTAATTTCCTAATGATGATTTAGAAAATGTCCATGGCGATATTTATCGGCCTCCTTTTTCGGAGATTAAGCAATCATTATTCAAGTTTGGGTGTCGTGGCAAGTTTGTTACTGTTGTCTTAGAGTGAAACTTGCGAAATTGCGGGGTCCCGGGTTCGATCCCCGACCACGGCGAATATCCTTTCCGACATTTCTCTCTTATCAATAGGTGGAAAATCGTAAACCTATGTTGGATCAGCAGCTGGAATGGGTTTAACACCGCTTTTAAGAATTTTTCAGTGATCTCGCGGCGGCTAGAGCACCTAACAATGGATTACTGGTACTACCATTACAGTACTACCATGACATCCTTTCCTTGCCTCCAGCTACTATCCCACTTACGATTATCCACCTATTGGTGAGAGAATAGTGTAGGAAGCGATATGTGCTGCCGTCGGGGATGGAACATATGATTTTTTACTTCGACCGTTCGTGTCGGTAACAGAGTATTGGGAACATTCATAATGACAAAGGCAGGACGAAAACAAAACAAAACTTTCACGTGAATTGCGTATAAGATTCCAAAACTTCGCGACGCTCCTATCAACCAAAGGTTTACATGTATACAAGCTTTGAAAACTTCAATTCGGATAAAGCTTTACTTTAGCAGACGGCAAAGTTAAAGAAAAGTCCAAGTTCAGCAGGATTTCGAAAAATAATCAAGGGTTTGAAATGGTAGGGAAATCCTCTTACAGAGAAGAGAAATGTTGTGTGAAAGCGTTATTGTATTTGAGCGCATGCGTGAAATTTCCAATCATTACACATGTGCGCAAAGTAAAGACTCAGATCAGCCTGTGCATCCGCACACACATGGATACAAATTAGTCACTTTTTATCCTGAATTATTGACCTAAATATGATATATATCCGCCAATTCTCCTATATTGACAATTCTTAGCAGACAAAGAAATACATTTCAATTTGTCCACATTCGAATGAAATACACATCTTAGACGAATCTAGACGATAAAATGTGAGAAGAACGAACTCACCCACCCACAAATAAATAAAAAAATAATAAAAAACAATACCACAGAGTGACGCCTTCTTGCGTCCAGAAGAAATACAAACATATTTACCTTAGTGGGTACTGGAGAAATATATGATATGTTGCCAATATGAAATAATTTTGAAATTAATTATCGTTTCGGCTTGTGTCCTAATCTGAAACTATTAATAGAGGGTTCTGTACATAATTTTAACGCATATTTTAGGATTCATTTGGGTGACTTAGATTTTGAGCTTTTGAATTATACAAAAGAAGATATCCAATTTCATCAGGTATTGGATAAAAACCCAATTACTCTTCTGTGTGATTTATTAGTTTATCTTTGTAATCATTATATTATAAGATTAATTTATTAGCATTGTCATTATTATCATAGGTTTACCCCTAGGAAAAAAACCTTCTTCATCTTTCTAAAAACTGCCACTATTACATAGCTGGTCCGTTACAAAGTTTAAGCTTTATTTAAGCGGATATATAATAAGCGGGGTCTAGGTTGATTGACCTCATATTGTGAGTTGGCGCCAAATTAATGAAGCTATCCCATCATACCATGATACCTTGATTATAAATAATTAATATTCCAATAAAGATGGGTAACTGGTCATGTTAATCGAGTCCTAATGAGTTATAGGCCTATATATCAATGAACCTAATGTCTTTGGCGTGCAATATACATCTTAAACCTTTCCTGTTTTGCAGAATTTTAGACATGTCCAAAAGCAAACGTTTTACAGACGAAAACTAACCTTTCAGTGGGATAGAAAACATTATTAAAAAAGAGGAAATTGCTTGTCACAAGCAATTTCTTCTTTTTCTACAATGTTTTCTAAATAATATTTCACGGGGAAAGGAAGTCAACCAGAGATTTTTTTTAAAATATAAATATACATTAGTGTAAAATGGTTAGTCTGGATTCAGAACACGTTTTTAGCCAATTACCACACAGTGACACTCTCTAACGCCCTGACGAAAAACAATCATGGACAACTTTGTGAGAAAAGGAGAACTGTAATGTAACAAGCAACTTCTCCTTTTCTCACAATGTTTATACTATATATGGGATTTTTTTACAGTTTTAATGCAGTTTTAAATGTCGTCTGCAACTTCTTTCAATTTTAACAAATCTAAAGCCATGTAGTCAGATTATGGTTTGATAAGAACAGTCCATTCTGGTTTCAAGCACGCTTTTTATTCTCAACACGGTCATCTTCCCTAAAAGACAAAGATTTTAAAATTGGGCCAATTTAGAATTGCGGATTTCATCGTTTGGTAAGTTGGTTAAATGCCAATATTATTTTCACTTTGTATATACACTTATCACATTCTCACACAATCCCGCTTTTTACACGCTAAAGAAATGTTTCTCGTAAAACATCTTGTGAAATGAAGAAAATGCTTGTAACAAACAATTTCTCCTTGTCTCATTACGTTTTCTATCCTAATTGTCACGTATTTTCAACTTAAATACACTTTGAGTTGTCGTCTGCAACCTCTTGGAATTAGGACCAGCCTATTTTCTGACGTTATGTACTGGATTAATGTAGTTTCGAAATACTGGAATACTGTATAGATCTTAGACTGGCTGCAGTCGTTTTAGTTTGGGCCTTCATGCTTAACATATTCATCTCAAGTATGTCTAATTAATCAAAGTTTATATTTGTGGCTAGTGCTGAACAAAACAAAGTCTTCTTTTTTGAGTCAGGGGACTTAACTGACATCCTTGTCCAGCTATGGAAAGATTTAATTCCCCTTAAGAAGACTCTGGTAGCTAGACTATATAGATCGAACAAGATTTACATACGTGTAGTGATTCGACGTATTCGAGACGAGGGCTACGTTTTTGCTAAGAAGAAAAACTCAATCCAAGAAAAGCAAATAGAGTTTAGAGATAAGTCATCTTGTGTTACCAAAAGTAACTTCAGTATATTTTTGTAATACCTTGTGGATATAACCCAACTTTGATCAACACCTGTGCATGTCATAGCTGTCAGACTGAGTGCCACGATGTAATGCACAAAGTCATTAGTGATGAACAACTTGGAACATAGGTAATGTTGCCGTTGGCAAAAACTGTACCCTGTTCTTTGATATTTTGGTTTACAGAGTTCTTTCAAATGGAAGAGGCACAAAGAGTGGGATAAACAAAGTATCACTCTTCTGTTACTAAGCCTAGACTCGGAAAGGATAAAGTGGTCGCACTGGTGTGAGCGATTCCAGGAATCCACAGTTAGGTGCTCAAGCCGCCGTGACATGACTGAAATACTGTTAAAATTGGTCTTAAACCAAATTCAATCAATCAAACAATCCCTTTTCTTTTTAACAACTGATAAATAAGGTTATAAAAATGCGATATCATCCTATATTTAAGGATTCAATAGATATTTTACATATCTATGACATGTATAATACATATGATAATATTTGGAATATATCATCGGTGTCGGCCTTAAACCCCATACTTACAGCTTGGTTCAGGCTGTAGTTATGAGGCTTAAGGACGATAATGACGATATACGGCGTGCGGATTAAGTCTGGAGTCTCAATCTAATCTTGTAGAATGTTATCATAGTGCTAGAACATTAGTGACGAGTGGAGGGGACAATTTTTAGAGCTTTATTTTATTGATATTTTGTTGTTGTTGTTTATGAAATAAAGATAATAACTTTTGTTTGTTTGTTTTCACCGCGTGAATTCGTAAACTAGATTCATACTTTCGTATTTCTAGGTTTATACCTCATTAAAACAAATAAATATTCTATTCATTCTTATAATTTAACCCTAGTCATGCTGAACCCGAAATATTCCGGTTTTGGCAGGAGGTGTAGACCAAGATCAGCCTGCACATAAGTGCAGTCTGATCTTTTTCCAGACCGCCTGCTCTGTACTTATCCTGCCGGAGTTGCTTATAAAATTCATTTCTTAAAGAAATATTGATTTTCGAACAACAAGTTCTATCAGTGCTTTCAGTCTTTTGATTTTACAGCATTTCAGTACGGTAGTTTATATTGCATGACAAGGGTTAATGTCATCAAGCAGAAATAGCCATCTAGCAAATATTTTATAGTTTGAATAAAATTTATGGGTCTACTTTGTGCGAAAGCATAAAACAAATTTTGCGTGATCCAAACTTCGTCCGAAGAAACTGAAAAAAAAAACAGCCAATCAAAAAGCTTGGATCTTGATGGAAGAAACTAAAATCAAAATATTCTTAAATCAATGCGAATTTTACTACGTTTAATCAGCTCAAACTTGGTACTGAGTTACGACGTTTAAGTCGAAAAACTAACCCAAATGCATCATACAAACGTCGGCCACTGTTGGATTAATGATTGCACCTGACAAGACTGAGTTACCTACAGGGGCTTATCTGAGTCGAGATTTTTCATTTATTATAAAATACTGTCTCGTTTTTGACGAATCTCAAATGTGCCTAACCAGTTGTAAATAGAGGTTAATTGTTTATTTCAATTTAAGATGGATTTATATGTCATTGAGTGAACAACAAAAACTACTTTTACAAGTGTTTGAGCTACGAATTGATCTATAGCTTTATTGCTCACGAAATGAAACTTTTGTCGATCTTACTCGATAAACAAAATCTATTTAAGTAACCCATTTCCACACAAAAAATATAGATTAGTCCAAATTGAAAGAAGCTGCAGACAAAAATTTCACGTTGATAGAATTCTGAAACGTTTCATCTTTTTGTGTAGAAAACATTATGGGTAATGGTGAAATTGAAACAAGTAGTTTCTTCATTTTCCTCATTGTCCTATAAAGCCTTTTTCTTGAGGGACGAAAGAAGGTAGGTTGCGTGGGATTGCGATAAAAGCAAAAAGGAGATGCTATTTAAAAAGTGTCAGACAAAATCTAAAATCTTGTCATTCTTCACGTTTTCATCGAGATGACGTATGACGTTCGGTAGCGCGAAATGAACCTAAGACGGACTCGAGCTTTTGAAACAGTGAGTTTGTCATTTTTGAATCCACCGGTTTATCAGGGGATTATTCCACACAAAGGCATTAAAAATGAACACAGATTTGTTTTTAGTTTTGATATCCCTGGTTTATTTTTCTTACAGAATTGCCAATTGTTTAAGCCATAGCTAAAGTAATTCAAGGATGGACAACTGAAACTATCTTGGTATTTGAAAATCAAAATATAAAAAATAGGAAGCCCAACTTAGTTATTCTTATTACTTAATCAAAGAGTAATTGGTAAATGGTTGAACATGATTTTCACCAAAGATTTTAATTATCTTGATATGAATAACGTAATTGAAAACAAACTGTTTTTTCTACACTCCCGTCTATTTTTTTTATTTATTTTTTTTTTCGGACAAAAATTGTTAATGAAAAATAAACTAATTTCACCAAAATAAAAAAATCTTTTCAATAGCGGGATAATAAATAAATCAATTATTCCTACCTATAGTTCGTCAAATTAATCCATAACAAATGGTTTAACTCCAGTCATACCTTCAGTGATAAAACATAAATCTCCTCTGGAGGCCAGGCAAGCACCAGTATTGGAACTATTGTAAGTCTGTAAGAATAGCAGTAGGATACGGCAGCGGATTTATCCTGCCAAATTTCACACTAGAGTTGTTCAATACCGATTAATGCTGTCGTCAAAGAACTATTTTGGTGGTAGGGGGATTGTTCACATTTTGATGGCACTTAAGACAGTGTTTTACCAAGTCATCGATTTGTCCTTGATAGGTTTATCATCGAATTGTTCAATTCTAACCTACAGAAAAAGAATTACGCCCAACAAATGTCTATTTTCTTTCTATCCTGTAATAATTTGCAGGAACATTTTCAAAAACCTAACAGTTTTATGGTAAAGAATGTTTGGAAAACATTGACAAAATGGACATTTTGAATCCCTTCTCCAAGTTTGTACGCAAGTGTCCTTACCATCCCGCTAGTTACAAGGGTAATTCATTGGGCAATATACATAGAACGTGGTAGTAGAGATACCAAGTAAACATTATGATACATATAGTCATTTAGCTGGTTCTCATTTCTTATTTTAATTGTTGAGCTCGGTATCCTCAGGCAGCTCTCTATACGGGGGTCCTGTGTTCGCTTCAGGTTCGGTGCACAATCATACTCAAATACTGTGGTAAAACTCAAATACTGTTCAATGTGGCGCAAAACTAATCCACTCATTTTCAGTATTCAATGAGCTAAAAAAGGCTCCTCGCTCGAATTATATCAATTTGGAATATTTGTTTTATTTGAATAGGGTATAACGCTATTTTTATTTCATATCGCCGAGGCTGAAGCACCTGGTATTTCTCACAACACTACGTCCTTTCCGAGCCAACAGCTACTTTACCCACTTAGGTTTACGGTTATCCACCCATTGGTAGGAGACAAATGACGGGCAGGATATTTGCCGCGACCGGGGATCGAACCCTGGACCTCTTGAATAAGAGTCAATGTACCAACAATAATACAATACAATATTTTATTCACTCTGCTCCTGTTAAGGAAAACAGGAGGTAAATGTACATGAAATGGAATTACAACGAGACAAAGGGTACAAAATACATACATGAGAAAATACCTACATACACACACACACACACACTCACACACATATATATGTTGACATAAGAATACATTAACAATCAATTTAATAAATTTGCACAAATTAATAAGCTCATTCTTGCTTGTTGTATTCATTAGCCATTCAAATTTATTGACGTTATGTCGCTCTGTATACCTAGGTAAGATTAAGATTCTTCTTCTTTTTTTGAAAAAATTGCATTCAAAAATAAAGTGGTACTCATCTCCTAACGAACTGCTGCAAAGATTGCAGGTTCTTTCTCCTTTATCGGTGTAATTCCATCGTCCTACTTCAATCGGTAATCTGTGATTATTTGTACTAAATTTTATCATGAACTTTAAGAGTGCAGGGTGAATTTTTGAAAAAAGGGTTTCCTGTCAAAATTCCTTTTAACTGTTTTATAAGTGTGACAACTATCAGTATGCTCTATTATGCCAAACCAAGAGTTTATAAACAGATCGATAAGTTTTTGTTTAACAGTAAGTTTTAACCACTTTTCATTTGGAAAATTCTGACTGTTCCAAATATTGATCAGCCCGCATTTAATTAATATGTTTTAAATGTTACTAACCCACTTAAATAGAGACTCACTAGGCGTCTCTGAATGTTCAAATTTATTAAGTATATGCTGATAAATAATTGTTCGAATGGAGTTGTGCTGATTTTAGATAATTTTAGCCCAGAATGATATACTTCTTGTTTCTATATCGATTTTTAAAGGATAAGCTCCGGTTTCTCCATATATAATTGTACTCGGGGTTGATTTATTAACGTGTAGTACATGCTTTAAAAACCTCAATTGCACTTTTTCGAGTTCTCCATTATTTTCATAAGCCCACAATTCGCACCCGTATAAAAGTATTGGTTTCACTGTCTTTTCAAATAGTTCGATTTGTGTTTCAATTGGTAAATCAATTCTTTTTATATTACGCAACAGACTGTACATAGCTCGGGTTGCTTGTTTTGCGAGTTCTCGTTTCGCTTTATAAAATATTCCCGATCTGCTAAAAATGACGCCTAGATACTATCTATCTATATATACTGCCCAACTCCCCTTTCGGGTATTACTGGCAGATACTTGTATTCGTTTAAGGATTCAATTTGATATTTGTTATAAGTAAAGCTGTATGTTTTTGGTCTGCCTTTTGAAGAAACTACGTTTTTTTTTATTTTTGTGTATTGACGGAAAGTTTCCACGTTTCGCAATAATTTTGTTATACATTTAAAGAAAGTTGGGGATCAGAGATCAGTTTCTGCATAAGCTAACAGTACCGTATCATCTACATATAAGAGAACACCTGCGGTATTGGGGTTAAGTATTTTGACCAATCGCGGCTGTCAATCAAGGAATTAACCTACCAATCAAATCATTTAATCAACCCGGACCTAAGCTTTCAACTCCGACATTGGGAACCATTTTCGTCAAACGTTTGTGTTGGGTTGGCGACTTAAACGTAGTAACTACAGCTTATTTAAGCTGTAGTTACGACGTTTAAGTCGCCAACCAACTATTCTACTTTTTGTTACATGCTGCTGGCCATATATTCTTCCAAAATAACGCCTTTAAAAATCGAAGCAGTCTTCCTGTTAGAGTCAGTGGGTGTGGCCAAAGAAGTGAGTGGACGAGTCAATTCAAATACACGTTAAATTGATCGATGAAGATTAAGTAAGATAGAATTACATTTAAAAACTTCCGTGAAAAAGATGGGTGATTTTTGAAAAGGTATGGATTAAGCGGTATAAGCGACTGTTGAACGAAATGAACGTTTGAAAGAAATAAACGATCTGTAATTAACTCCCTTTATATCAATTTTGCATATTGTTTCTATAAATAGATTTGAATGCTAACTCGGACAGTTAGCTACTTTCGAATCCAGGACAGCAAAAGAAATAGCGGAATGTATCACGCGATGTGGATGAAGTTGCGGAACAATTTGGACGATTTGAGTAAGAGTTTTGAATTATACGAATCGTCTTTTTTTTATAGAAAACATTATGGACAGTGAAGAAGTTGCTTGAAACAAGTAATTTCTTCATTTTCCACAATGTTTTCAGAAGGGTTCGAGGAGCGTAAAACGCTGGTGATTGTGTGGGAGTCAATGTTAATGTCATTGTTAATGGGGGATTTTTGACCACTAAGAAATAATTCTCATTATAACTGAAAATTAATGAAAATTGTAACGAACTATTCTCAGCGGTGAGTTTATCGATTTTTAGTTCGTTAGCGTGATAATTGTTCTCCCTAGATTCTTAATTCAATTCTATGCTAATGATTTCATTTGTTCTGGTTCATATAATTCTAAATAAAGACAGACTAAATGACCGCTGTCATACTGAACCGCTTTATTTAATATTTTTATGTCCCACATCGATAGATGCGAACACATGTTGTTACATGTTTGTCCATGTTGGACAAAAGTAAGAATGTATTCTATTTACACTAAATAACATCACGGAATCGACGGCTAACACTTCTCAATCATATTCTAATCGCTTGTTCCATTGATATAATTCAAGAAAATATTGAAACATTCCGAATTCGATTCTATTCAGGCCGCGCCGTACATGTACATGTACTCCTATTCGTGTGGTCTTGGGCTCGATCCCCGGACGCCGGAAATATCCTTTCCGACATTTGTCTCCCGAAAATGGGTGGATAACCGTAAGCCTAAGTGGGATGAGTAGCTGTAGGCTCTGAAAGGAGTGGTAATGCTAGTATGCGAAATACAGCAGGAATCTATGGCTAGGTGCTCAAGTCGCTGCCAGATGACAGAAACACTGTTAAAATAGCGTTAAACCCAATTCAAACAAACAAATCTTTCCATTCACATCTCCAAACATTTCCCGAATTCATTGAGTGACTTGGAGTGTGAAGTATCTGGTTGGTCTGATAACTTAAACAAATCAATTTAAGGAAACGCATGCATACTTTGTAAAGGGAGGCGATTACATGTTTATACCATTCAAACGCTGATTTCGTTCAAAATTCGCTCATTCTATTTCATTCCATTTCAAAATTAAGTACATTGTCAATTCACGATCTTCTTACCTGTGCATCTCTGTTAAGCTCTTAACCCATTCCCACGCAGTGGAATTTTAAACCGGTCCAAATTCAAAGGAGCTGCAGACGACAATTTAAAGATGATGGAATTTTAATTTTTTTCGTCTTTTTGGATAGAAAACATTGTGGATAATGAAGAAATTTCTTGATACAAGCAATTTCTTCATTATCCACAATGTTTTCCGAAGCTTATTTCTTGAGGGGCGTAAAAAGGAGGGCTCGTGTGGGAATTGGTTAAGCTTGTTAATTGCGAGAAAACTGTAGGTGTCTGTAATAATAGAACTAACAAAAAATTGCCGCCCCTCTCCGAAATGTCAATGAACGGGGTAAGCAAGAGGCAAGACTTACCTCATTATTTCATATCAAAGGTTTGATATAGTCTGACAATTTTGGGTGAACACATCGAACATTGAACTTAATACATCCTATACGAGGGGAACTGCTTTTATCTGGGTCGCTTTTGTTGAATCTATTTCAGAGATGAAGAGAATACTTTTTTGTTTTCGTGGAGGTATGAACCGAAAAACCTAAGCACACTGTATGAATACACGAAGCGGATTCATACATTGTGTGATTAGGTTTTTCGGTTCATGCCTCCATGAAAAAAATATTCTCTTCATTTCTTATAATCTAATAGCATCGAGCGAAAAAACCAATAGCTTTACAAATTTTGATACCTTTTTGTATGGGACTATTTTGTGCGGAGGGATAAAAAATCGTTGCGTGCTCAAAATTCTGTTCATGGAGTTATAAATACTTTTTTCGACCAATAAAAACGCTTGTTTTTGATAGACGAAACTAAATATTAAATTATACACATAATGAGAAAAAAGTGACAAGTATAAAAAAAAAGATGACGATGGTGGTGCTTTACCCATTACGAAATTGCAAAATTTTAAACCCGTCGAAATGGGAGGGGTTGCTGACGGTATTATTCAAAAGTAATGAAATTTTGGATATTTTTTACTTTTGAGGTCAGAAAACACTGTGGATGATAAAGAGAGTACTAGTAACAAGCAATTTCATCATCTTCACAATATTTTCCAAAGTTCTTTTTCTTTTTGGGCATCTAAAAGCGAAATTGAGTTGGAATGGGTTGAACGTTCACTCGAGAACCAGTGTCTGATTAAAGACAGCAAAGTTTTATTCATTTCAAAACAGCAAAATTTTAGACTGGTCTAAATTGAATGAAGTTGCAGCCGACAATTCTTGGCTAGTTAAATTTTAAAACATTTGTCTTTGAGGCTAGAAAACATTGTGGATAATCAAGAAATTGCTTGTAGAAAGCAATTTCTCCATTTTCCATAATGTTTTCCGAAGTTTGATTTTTCTTAGGGGCGTCAAAAAGCGTCAAAGAGTGGCAATAGGTAAAACGAGCCACGCGGATTTTCTCGGATTTTGCATATTGACTACAACTATCCATAGACAACTAGTAGCAGACTGTTTCTTTCAAATTTGGATCTATCTGATCAGGTTCTTACCCAATGTAAAACTTGTCCGGGATTTCGCCAAGACAGACATTACAACCAGTGGTCAGATTCATACCTGTCGTCTAAGATTGCACACAAAGTTTTATTATGAAGCCCAAAAGTAATCAATATAACCGATTTTCAAATGTGTCCGAAATTTAATCCAGAGAAGAGGTCTTACTTATACTACTTATATTCAAGTCGGTATAATGAAATGTGATTTTTAGTGCTATCGTTTTTCTACTAATAATTGACAATTGATGTGATTTTTAACCTAAGATGGCATAATTCACAATTTGTCTGAGAATTCCTTTTTTTGTTGTTGTTGTTGTTGTTGTTGTTGACGATATGTTACCTGAGCATGAAAAGTGGCCTCTGGAGGATTTCCGCAGATTCGGTCATGTGTTGTAACTTTCGACCCAAACGGCACGATTTCGTAGGTATTCGAAGCGTATTCATACATTTGTTTGATTAAGATAAAAAAAAATTGTCTTTTCATTTCTGATAATTAATGCCATCAAGTGATACAAAGCAAATATTTTAAATGTTTGGGGAAAATGTATATAATCTATGGCAAGAATACAAAATAGTTTCGCGATTGAATCTTTATATTCGAAACTAAAATTAAATCATTCTGACTCCTTTGTTATCCTTGACCCTGACCTTGTTCGAGATTTCATCAATATATTCATTCCGTTCCACTTTGGATCAAATCAGACGAGATTGTGGCCTTGAGGCTTTTTTCTGTTACATAATGTCAATTGCCAGTGCATTATTTTTCATCCCCGAGGACTCATTTTTGAACTCCTTCGGGGTTTTTACAAGAAACAGATATAAATAATTGTGGTCAATTGACTAAAGACTTCGACATCTTGAATTTGTTCAAGATAAATATTAACGTCTCACGTTGGACGTCTGATATATATTCAACCAGAAAACTCGTCTTAAAATGGGTCCAATTGTTACGTCGACCGAGCATCACATTTAGTTTTCTTTTTTCCTGTTTAAATTATACATTTCGACGCCAAGATCACGAATAAATCACATAAATATATTTCAAATTCGAATTTCTCACTTCAGTAAATTTTGTATTAAGCGACCACTCAAATGGTCAAAAAGTGGTCGCTTAAGAGAATAGTCGCTCAGTTCACTTTCTTTACCAACGATTGGTAGAGGATTGATTCTATTGCATAAATAAATAATTACAAATCTTTCGCTCAATCCTATGCTTTTGGGATCAATTAAAATTTGCCCATTGAGACAATTTCAATGAGTTTCAACAACATAAGATTTAGTATGATTTTGCTATTAAGCAAAATAAAGAGCTTTTGCTTCCAGAAAATGTATTTAGATTATGGTCGCTTGATGGTCGTGGTCGCTTAATAGTAAGGTGGACGGTATATATACAAGGGATGTGTTTCGTTAAAAATTATGTGCAACTGTTCGGTCAGTGGAATAATTCATATTTATTATATACCTTACTGTGAAATCGTGGGATTTCTCAGTGTAATAAATTTTGATATCGTCACTGGAGTGGCGATAACCCTTTTTAGTTTCACGCTCTGTAATTAATCTTTAATCATGTATTCATCCGCACTTTTTCAATAGACCTTCTCTCTATCAAAAAGATTGGTTTCGATATTTTAATAAAAATATGTAATAATAAGGTATATAAAAAGTAGAATAATCAACTTATTATTCCAGATAAAAAAGAATATTTCACTCGGATGCGTTGTTAGGCGTTGAAAAAAAAACTCGTACTGCGCACTCGTTTTTTTCAACGCCTAACAACGCATCCTCGTGAATTTTTTTTTTTTCGTATCTGGAATAACCAGATGATTATCCTCTATTTCTTCGTAAGTTTACAAACTCTGCTTGATGCAAAAAGGAACAGTCAATCTTGCTCCAGTGACCATTTCTATTAAGCGACCACGTCCATTAAGCGACCACGTCCATTAAGCGACCACGTCCATTAAGCGACCACATCCATTAAGCGACCACGTCCATTAAGCGACCTCGTCCATTAAGCGACCACGTCCATTAAGCGACCACGTCTATTAAGCTACCACGTCCATTAAGCGACCTCGTCCATTAAGCGACAACGTCCATTAAGCGACCACGTCCATTAAGCGACCACGTCCATTAAGCGACCATAATCGACAACCATTTTTTGAAAGCAAAAGCTCTTAACAAGGGAAGGCATTTTGCTAAAGGGTAAAATCACAACTAAATCATTTGTTGTCGGACCTCGTAAGAACCATCCTATCTCAATGAGACGATTCTTATGAGTCTCAAAAACATAGGATTGAGCGAGAGTTATGTCATCATTTTTATATTCAATCGAATCAATCATCCATATTTTTGACAAAAAAAGTGTTCTAAGCGACCATTCTCTTGAGCGACCACAATGGACGTCCCTTGAGTGATCGCTCAATACAAGATTAACTGTACAAGTTTTCAACTTGTTAAAAACTAAGGTTTTGATTTGCAGTACTCCCCATTTTCAAGAACCAGACATGCAAGAGCAATATAAAATTGAAATGCGATTAATATCAAAGGACACCAGGGAATCAACCTGGCGGTGTTTGCAGTCTATTCTAAATTAAATGCATTTGAGAATGTTCAATTTATTGACTGTCCCTCTCATGCTTGAAACACTTTTTGTGTAGGGTTGAAAGACGAACGTAAAAATAAAGTATAAGCCCTACCAGAAATACATAAATTCCAAGTTCCCTGTTTTGCAAAATTCTAGACTTCACAAAAATAGTAACATTAAAAAGATAGAAAATATTGTGGGAAAAGAAGAAATTGCTTGTTACAAGCTACTTCTTCTTTTTCTATATTTTTTCTCTAGTACAATATCACGGATGCGTAAAATCAGGGATTGTGCGGGAAAGGGATAAACAAATATGATTTATTAAAGTTGGCAGATTTAAAATCGGACAAGTTTTCAATCTTTCATGCACCATCTGATCTGTGGTTCTATAACACAGTTTTAACACATTTTCTTTTGACACATACTTAAATTTATTTTCATTTGAACTATCTCTGAAATCAAAAGAGTTTACCTTAGAATTTCCAAAACTTCGTAATTCGTGTTTTTATTCGACCAGTCAAAGTGTAAAAGGTCCTGAGAAACAACCCCAAAATTGACAAGAAAACACAGAAATTATTATTAGAAGTCCTTTAGGGATATATGGACGCCGTTTCACTTATCTTTCAGAATATTAAACAACTATTCGAGTTTTCAGCAGACTAAATTTCAAAAACAAACATGTTTCCTATCTATAAATACAATGTGAAGATTTTAAAACCTAAATAAACATCATTGTTGGCTAACTTTATTCACAATTAAGGGTGTCTTCACACAACAGACGCGCATCTGTAAAATGTAACAATTCGACTCGTTTTGACAGAGGAAGCCCCAGTAGTATACATTTTTATTGGTTTCTAGGTAACCTGGAATTGTGTATATCTGAGCTAACTGTGTTGATAGACAGACAAACGCTATCAGTTATCATGACTTTTATGACCTTGGAGGAGATTTATTGACTCTCGCACAGACTAATTATAGTCCCTGAATGTCAGGGCGTCAAACAATAACAGGGTCTTCTCTCAAAATAAGGGTGAGACAATTTCTAAGATAAAAATCTTGTGTTAAAGGTTGATAAAGTAATAAACTTCCTACTATCTTGCAAAAGAAATGTAGAACAAAAAAATCACCAAGAAAGAGATTCTAAAAAACGTCATAACGCATTCCCACACAATCCTGCGTTTTACGCTCCTCTTGGGAAAAGTCATGGAAACCGTTATTGAAAATGAAAATATTTAGTTTAGTTTAAACATATTTTATTGCCATTTATTTTACAACAATTTACATTATATATTAGACACTAACAATTAACAAAATTAGCAAAGGGTTTGGCCACAAGTTCTAACAACTTAGTTTTGGCCAGTCCCTTTGTTTAACTCACATATTTATCAGTCTTCTGAGTATCTAGAATCTAGTATCTATTTAAGAACTAAATCGAAATACCAACGCTGAAAGGTTGCCAGTACCCATACCGTGTATAGGCTCTTTACACCGTCCAGAATCGGCACTTCGAAATGTTGTAGCTGAAGACAGTTATGTTCCAGTTTTAAAGAAAAATATTCGTTCTTAATAAAATTAACCCATTCCAACGCAGCAAGATTTTAGACTGGTCCAAATTGAAAGAAGCTGCAGACAACAATTTTAAAGTGATGGAATTTCAATTTGTTTCATCGTTTTGGATAGAAAACATTATGGAAAATGAAGAAATTGCTTGATACAAGCAATTTCTTCACTTTCCACAATGTTTTCCAAAGCTTTTTCCTTGAGGGGCGTAAAAAGGAGGGATCGTGTGGGAATTGGTTAAAGGATAATAAGCACAGTGTAACATGTGTACATGATTCTAGAAAATAGTAGATAAGTATTGTAAGATTTTATATATAGAAGGTTTATGACAGAAAAAGGGGGAGGAAAGCAACAATGTAAGTTACACCGCAGTGTCAGTCGGTTAATGGGTCAAAGGAAAGGATAAAAGTTCTTTTGCTGCAAAATTTAATTATCGAAACTTTTCGAATCCTGTATAAAACATTGAACAGAAATAAAGATTATGCTTTTTTCCTCGGAAGTGAGTTCGTCAGATCCAAATGATACGGAGAAAGAGGTTGAAAATGACGTAGTTCTCGAAACAAACGTGACCTTTGTAAGGTTTATCTATTACAACTAAAAAGGAAACGTCCTCGCATCCACAGCTGCATGGAGGTAAAGAGGAAATATGATTTAATTAGAGATCAGAATTCAAATTACTAGTTATTCCAAAGTATGGCATGTAAAACCGACAATTTTCGCTTACCGATAACATAATGTTTCGGAACTAATAAAAAGGAAACGTCCTCGCATCCACAGCTGCATGGAGGTAAAGAGGAAATATGATTTAATTAGAGATCAGAATTCAAATTACTAGTTATTCCAAAGTATGGCATGTAAAACCGACAATTTTCGCTTACCGATAACATAATGTTTCGGAACTAATAGTAAAGAAAGGTGCCTTAAAAGATGTATTTGAAAAAGGAAAGGGATTGGACAGATTTTATTTCCTCGGGTGGCTCATTCAAAAAAATTACAGCTGACGGTATAAAGGAAGTTGCTAATAGCTCAGTTCGACAAGGAAATGTATCAATATTTTGTACGTTACGTAAATTATAAGCTGTTCTTGTTCCGACGTTACCAGGGAAAATATCAGACAAGTACTCTGGATTAATACCTTTCAGTATTTTGAAGTTACAATCGATTTCTTCATTATCCACGGTGTTCTCTATATTTAAAGACAAAGAGTTTTAAAAAATCGCAATTTATGAATTCACGTCTGCAACCCCCTTAATTTTTTGTCATCTAATAAAGGATTAAATGCAGTAAGCGGAGGTATCGGAGTCTTCATGATCCTTAGGAGGGAGCCGTCAGACCTATGATTATAATTCTTAACGCTTGCCATGCTGCATAAATTACCTTACTGAATTGCTGTAAATCAAAGGGCTGAAAGCACTGATAGAATTTGTTGTTCAAAAATCATTTTTTTTAGAAATCAATTTCATTAACAACCCTGACAGGAAAAGCACAATCAGGAGGTGTAGACCAAGATCAGACTGCACTTATGTGCAGGCTGATCTTTGTCTATACCTCCTGCCCAAACCGGAATATTCCGGGTTCAGCATGGCAAGGGTTAATTATAGGGCATTGTTCGAGAATCGTGGTCTCAGGAAATTGCATTTTCCATCTGTGGATTCTTGTTATGTATGTGTTCTGTATATCTTATGCGCAAAGCATGAATCGACACAATACCGCAAATGCCCTACGAAAAAGAAATTTGCTAAGCGATCTGAGAATTCATAACGTGAACAGTACGATTCCAGCATCGTTTTTGCTAAGAAGCAATACTGTATATCTTATACACGTAGTTGTGATTGTGCAAGTAAGAACCTGTTTTAGAATAAGAATACTTCACAGTTTGACGTTGTATTAATGTCAACTATTTCTCTCTATTTTGATTTGCCTTTATTAAGTTTGCGAAGTGTGAAAGTCGTTATCGGCGCGAGGGGGAGGGGGTATCCTTGTTCAAGATACTTAAAGATTTGTAGTGTCAAGAACGAAAATAATTTGTACAAAAACATTTACTGTTGCTTAGAACGACAACTTTATCGTCAATCGAAAGGCACCGAGTCGTAAACCGACGATTCAAGACTGCTACAGGGATACAAGGAAATAATAGGCAACCTGTGAATGTACAGTCTTTTGATTTGGGCCTACAAAAACAAGTTCCTGCAGGTAGGTACTTTAACTACATAATCATCAGTACTCGAGGTCTGGCATTGTTTCGTAGGTAACGGCAATATTGATTTTGTTTCAAAGTACAAAGGAGACATTCGGGTTCGTTATTGTTTTAAAGCAAGCTGTTAATAGAAGAGTTATTTTGGATTGATTTGTAGCTTTGAAAAGTCGAATGTTAGGCTACCATGCATTTCTCGCTTTCCCACATGGATCCGTCACGATGGTTTCAACGGAAATGCTGGAAATTTTGTAGCTCATTTTTTAAAGAACTCGTTTCATTTCCATCTTTCCTTTTTATTATCTGGAGAACTTAGTCAAGAGCTAATATCATTTTTAGATGTGAAATAAACACTATTATCTATGAGTATTAAGAGGGACTATCCTGCCATTTGGGAATAAAGTAGTTGCTGATATGATTTTCGGCGTTGAAGGTGATATACTAGGAAATCCAAAGATTTTACTGCGGGAAATATAATTCAAATGAATAATAACAGATGTTTTTTATAAAGTAAAAATTGTATTTCTAATATTTCCAAATCACCTTACAGAAGACCTAACCCAAATTCGCGTTTCTTTTAATCATGAAATCTGTAATGAACTGCATAGAGGATAAGTTCCATTTCGTATTTGAGTGTCCCAATTATCAAATTTTTAGACAAATAAACACCAAAATGCTCTTTTATGATACAGCAAGCATGATAGAGTTCATATCTCTTTTATTACCCGAGAAGTATATCACAATTCTAAATTTACAAATGTATTTATTCTGAATTTGCGAAGAGAAAACTACAACAACAACAGACCAACAAAGCTTACATTAATTTATTTTATACACTCCCTTTCTAGATAAAAACGGTTCCATTGTCTATGGCTTTTCTAGTTATCGAAATATGTAGTTTTTTGAATAGATATGCAGTTGTCGATATACATTGTATATTTATTACTGATGTTTCAGTTTTAATATCCGACACGGCTAAAGACTGCAAGACTTATCAAATTCTTTTGAAAATTACCGTGATTAGTGGAAAATTAAAGAAAACGTTGACAAAACTAAAATAGTTTTATTTCTATTTCGGTAGATATTCCAACAATAATTTAAGTTTCACATACTCAGGAAATGATAATAAAATAGTGACTAAATTCAATTATTTAGGCTTGGTTTTTAGCAGGAATGGAACTTTTTTGGACGCTGTTAAGTCTTCAACTGGAAAAGCAATATGATCAATGAGTGAGTTATTGTACATTACCAGGAACAAAGATATCACTTCAACAAGAGGACCATGATATCGCTTCCCTGAGTATGATGGCTCAAGGCTTTATGATATCAACAAAATATCAAAGCCCTACACTGTGGAGAAGATATTCTAAAGATTTTCCGTTTAATCCTAGGTTTATAGATCCTACCATTTAGAGCTAATTTCCAGAGTAACGCAATTCTTTAGAATATTTTGGTTGTGGGTCAATAGATGTTGAATTATATATAATATCAAAGCCCAAGGCCTAATGGTTAGAAAAAGAAGCTTCTCACAGATATCCTTCTTTATTCCTTTCTAAAATCTCAGATTGCATAGAAAATGGCTTATTTTCAGAATACAGTAAATCTACGAAGAAATTTGGTAAAGGGTCAATAGGTTTTAGTACACACCAGATATTAAAGCTCTGTTTCTTATGGTTTTGGGGGAGAAGATTTTTAAAGATTACCTTCTTTATTCATATGCAAAATCATGGATCGCAAAGAAAAGCGATGATTTACAGAGAACGATAATTCTTTTATGTATTTTGGTAAAGGGTCAATAGACATTGATTCATACAAAATATTAAAGCTCTATGCCTTATGGTTTGGGAGAAAAAAAATCAAAGATATCCTTCTTTAATTCTATGTACAATCAGGGCTCACACAGAAAAGGGCTAATTTTCAGAGTACGGTAATTCTTTGAAGTTTTTTGGTAGAGGGTCAATCGATGATGATATATACCAAATATTACAGCTCTAGGCCATGTGGTTTGGGAGAAGAAGATTTTCAAAGCTTTCCTTCTGTATTTCTAAGTAAACTCGGGGATGGCACGCGAAAGGGCTAATTTTCAAGATGCAGTAATTCTTTGAAGAAATTTGGTAATGGGTTAATAGATGATTATTTATACTAAATTTCAAAGCCCTATGCTTTATGGTTTAGGAGAAGAAGATTTTTTAAGGATTTCCTTCTTTATTTCTATGTAAAATCAGGGATCGCATAGAAACGGGCCAATTTTCAAGTTATGGTAAGTCCATGAAGAAATTTGGTAGAGGGTCAATAGATGATGATTTATACCAAATATCAAAGCTCTAGGCCTAATGGTTTAGGAGGAGAAGATTTTTTAAGTTTCTTTCAACCGGTTTCCATGGCAACCAAAGTTCCTTACGGATTTCAATTCTTTGGAGTATTTTGAAAGAGCATGACCTAACGATCATTTCGGTGAAGTTTGGTTGTGATAAGTTTAGGAGGAGAATTTTTTTGTAATTGTGAACGGAAGGACAGGTTGACGGACGGACGCCGGACGATGACCGATCACAATAGCTCGACCAGAGCACTTCGTGCTCAGGTTAGCTTAAAATCATGCTCGATTTATTTGATTTGTTTGTCGCATCTATTATGTATTATTCGAGCGAAGTCTAGGGCTTTATGACAAGTGAACTTACCGAACGTGTCCATAGAAAATTTCATAGAAGGGTTTTAAACGTCAAACAATCAACTTATAATTAAGCCATTTATGGGGAACTAGGCAGATATTCCCTTCATATTAATATAAAAATTAGAAATAATCAAATACTTTATCAAATTATTTTCCGAAAAAAAAATATAATTGTATCCTACATGTACTTATAAAAGAAATGTCTAACATGAACGGTTCAAATCTTTGGACTTTTAAAGTGAAATAATTACTACAAAAGACTGGAATTTATGATGTATTGTTATTTCCAGAATCAGTCAATTTAAGGGCATGATTGCCTATTCTTCGTAACAGATTACTCGATATTTATATTAGTGAATGGTTTTGGGATATTATTACAGTAAGTCGAATATGTTAAAATTGATAGAATTGTTGAATTAAAAAAAACACAAGACTCCTAACGGTATTGGAACATATTATACCAATGGATGCATGAAGAAAAAATGAATTTTACACTGTTAGAAACTGACACGCCTTCTTTAATCTAGCCGATGATGGTTCATTTTTACAGCTTTCGATGTACTCTATCTATTAGGAATCATTCTTCTTCATTATTTCCGCATTTTATTCCTTATTCATTTGTTTAAAATCCATCCGTACTCATGCATGTGAGTTATTGTATTTGCATTTTGACGATGAACCATATGTGTTCGAGTCACAATGTTAAATAAATAGTCTGTTCTGATATGAAAGAAGGATATTCTTAGTAATACTGTTTTCGACAGGCATGCACCTAAATACCTAGATTTACTTATTGATGTTTGTATACGTATCACAATGAATGCTTGTTAGGTACAAGGGAAAGTAAACTTACTATTATTACAAGTAACGTGAAAATGAATTTATGTTTACCTAGGAACAAGCTGAAAAACACACTTCGTACTTTATAACGTATCAACAAAGTAATTGCGACATTTTACAAACTTGTTTAACCCATTACCTGGCAACAAAATTATAGACAGATCCTAATTAGAAAGAAGTTGCAGATGTCCATTGGGTTAGAAAACATTGTGAAAAATGAACAAATTGCTTGTAACTATCTTTTCTTTTTCTTTTTTTTTTTTTTTTTTTTTAATTTTCAACATTGTTTTCTCAAACTTTTTTCTTGGGATGTGTAAAAGGCGGGATTGTGTAGGAATGGATTAATAAGTATATAGAGATTATTTTTAACATCGATCGATTTGAGCAGTTTTTACAGAATACTGGTAAAAAAAGCAACAACACATTTTCTCATTTCGACTAAGTGTATAATTGCAGCAGCAAAATTCGTTAACATATTCTAGTTTGCCATTAAAACCCTAGAAATATTGAAATTGTGATATTTTTGGACAAGGAAATTTTTTCACAAAATGTTCGAATTTCAAGACAAGTTTCAGAAAAATTCTTCCTTTTTGTGTAAAAGCTAGGCTAAATATCAAAATGAAGTTTAAGACAAGCCAAAGAAAAACTGTCAAGAAACGTTCCTTATCTTTTCAATAAAGTTCAAATTTAATACATTTCATAATTCCCCAATATAGATTTAAACAGTATAAAATGTAAATTGTATTTATACATTTTACGAATGCACCTTATAGTTCTAAATGGTATTAAAGTGGAATTTAATTCAATCATTTCTGAAAATGCCACATATAGTTGAAAACATCTGATTGCCTGACCTCGTTACGACAGAAATATCTTGCGTCGGTCTGCGTATTTCTTCCCACAAAGTCTTAAAATGATACTACATTCTGATAAGAAATAACGACAGATCGCTTACGGCTATGTGGATACGAGATAGATTCTAATGAATCGTAAATAACAAGTAAAAGTCAGAGCTCGTTTATATCTCAGACATTCGGCTTTCTAACAGTAGAACTTGTTATCATCGTTCATTGAACTGGAACTAACAGAGACTTAGGCGCCGATGTAATCAAACTACGGGGTTACTGAACGGGTATGCTTCTATTGATAAACAGAATTAATAAGAAAAATATCATATATACTTTTGTCTGTTTTAATTGTTAGACTAAATAGCAAAATACATACTTCTAAACCCATAGTCTATGTACATAAAGATGTAGTTAAAAATATATGGCGCCTTTGTACTTATTCAAATGACGAACGAGGTCGATGGGTGGTCAATATATTTTTGATTTGATTTAATTAAAAAAACTAATCACAAACGGTTGAATTATTTGAAAGAACATTCCAAAAGTACGATGTTGGTGTAGCTATGTATGATTGTAGTAATGCGTGATCTTAGGTATATGATTCCCCATAAATAAAAACATCCTCTTAATTTTGTGTTATTTATGGCTGTTTTAGCCATATCAAAGTTTTTTGTTAATTATTATTATTTTCTTCTTTTTTTTTGTAAATATACTACACAAAATTTGCTACGCATAACTTTTTTCTGGTTAAATATTTTTGTATCCTAGGGAAATTAAATAAGTAATTTTGTGCTCCGTAGAACTTCAGAGTTTCAGGTATTGAGCTTTTCTTCAAGATGTTCCGGTGTTATTTTGAGAGTAAGGCATACACAAAAGTAATCCTTATTTCGGTGCTACCATGAAAGTAAAGAAATCTAGTATTTCCAAATAATAAGCAGTTTTGTGCACTTTGATAACGTGTTCGATGTCCCCATGCTTCAATCACCCCCTGACAACGCCTCCGCATACTATTGACAAGCCTTCTTATCTTATACTGTGGAATTGACCCAATTCTCCAAGAAGAACCTGTCTGGGCTCCCTTGCAAATGCTGGTTGCATGGAGCGTGATGAAACAGCTATCTCTGATATGTCCCGAGAATGCATTATTGGATTTAGGTCTTAGGTTCTAGCTGACTATTCCATACGGACGATTGTGGCTTATTCGAGACATTGATTGAAGATGCGGGCTTCGTGTGCACGGGCATTGCCGTCTATCTGAATGAAATTTTCACCAATAGCACCTACATATGCGCGAACGTAAACATCAAAGATTTCGTTTACGCACCTACGTGCCGTTGGCAATGACGCGGAGGTCCGTTTTCCCTTGAGCAAATATTCCCAGCTAAACTTTGAATGAGCTCCCGCTTAACCGTTCATGTTCTGACACACAAACTGGAAAGCGGAGCAAAACGATCATTTAGCATTCTCCATATCCTATCGCATCTATCAGTAAAGTCCACAGAAATCCTGGGCTCGTTTGTAAACAGGACTGGGGCCCAGTAATCTTTGGTCCAAGTAGCATTATCCCGTGTCCATGCTAAACGCATTTGCACGTGACATCGGGACAACGGGACCCCGATTGCAGGTCCGCTGGACCTCACGCCAGGATCATGAAACCGATTTCTGATATTATGGGTACTTATACGCACATCGGTAGCGCTCTGGAAGTCCGTACGTAACGTAGTTGAATTGTCAAATCGGTCCTGCCGTGTCTGAACCACCTGATATCCGTCTTCAGCGTTCTGCTCCCCAACATGCAAATGCCTAACGTTTCATGTCGTAGAAAATCGATTCCACATTATGGAAGCAACACTCATGAACACACAAAGGACGTTAACAATATATCTGTGGGGAAACCAAGAATGAAGCAACGCAATACCCCTATTCATCTCGGCTTGACTAAGATGGCGTCTTAACATATTAAAATGGAAATCGATCTGAAATTTGTGATAACTTTTTGAAAGTGAGCTAAATGTACCAACGTACGTGAAGATACACTTTGTAGAGGGGATGTCTTTCCTGAGCCCCTTGTGCGTAGTATCAAGTCCGAATATTAACCTACCTTTAGTACAAAAAATATTTTTTGGGTTTATTTTGAGCATTAAGCCAACGAAAAGGTGATCCTCGGCAAATTTTGAGTAGTGTATAAGTATAAATCATGATTTGTCGACTAATGTTTTATCCCTCCATAACAACTTATTTGGTGGAACGCTGGCTCCGCTGACTGGGCTCCATAGGAAGTTATTTTATAAAATTCATTGCAAGTAACATGTGACAATCAAAGCACTGAAAGAACTGATGACGGACATCCGTATTGGCATAGAAGAGTGATAAACCCACGTTGATATAGAAAATTTTTCATATAGATAATCTTGTTCAAGCATAACGTCTCGCCTAGCCTGGTTTGTTAAATAAGTAATACAGGATGTTTTCTGTTCTAGAGTCCGAAGCACGATTACAAGTTAGGAAAAAATGTCATTGTTACACACGCCAATTGTCTTTAACCGATGGAAACATGATAAGTTATTTGCCTGTTAAGTTGGCTGAGCAGCTACCCAGGTAATGGCCCAAATTTTTTGTTGTAGTTGTACATGTTACAGGTGTGAAAATTGACAGGAAACCATGGTTGGGTGCACCAACCTAAGTTTTACTTGAAATAATACTAAAGGTGACATTAAACCAAATTCGATTGATCGCAGTCTAACTAGCTTTTAGGATCAATACTTTTTTAGATTGCCGAGTTTATCCTTTTCCGATGACAGTCCACAAATAATTAAGAAACATGTACAATATCGTATTAGCAATATTCATTGAGCATTATCACCAATAAGAAATAAATGAGAGATTCTGTATATCTTCTAAACCCTCTGCGATCCAGTAGAAGCTTAACTCATGTCCACACAATCGCGTTTCTTTGCGCCCTGAAGGATTGCATTAAAGAAAAGATTGTGAGAAAAAACAAGGAATTGCTTGTTTCATAATGTCTTCTACCCTATCTGGCCTTAGTTTTAAATTTCAAACCGATTTGAATTGTCCTCTGTATCTAGTCCAAAGAAAATGTCGTTCGGTAAATAAATGAAAATGCTAATACAAAATAAGGATAAACATCTTTGAACATATGTAACCGTATAGCTTATCATTCCTACAGTATACAGCTGGTATGCTTAGTTCTAGAAATAGAAGTCAATAATTTAAAGACTGTGCGTTATTGAAACCGTGACCACATCTACTCTTAGAGGCTTGTTTTCGTATTTGAAAGGAGTCTCTACGCGTTCTACGAATTAAATGAAATACTCGTATTACGCAATTTTCAAAATGTACTGTTGATTTAGGGAGACAGGTTTAGAAAAATAATTAATCGAACCTAACTGGGCGCTACTTCTCTGCTAACCTAGTAACATCCTACACTGATGGACGCATTCGTAATCCATCATAAGTGGTTTCTTGGTGACCAGTATAGCGTGAATAAGCTGTACTTAGGACGTTTATGTCGCCAAACCAACAAAATCTCAGCCATTGTCGTAGTTCAAATGTCCAATTGATTGATGTGATTGGTCGGTTGATATTTTCATAGACAGCGCGATTTTTCAATTAATTTATAGGTTTTTCATTTTCCAGTCGTCACTTAACATGCCTTGAGCTATTTTAAAACCGAAATAGAGTGCATATGTTAAAAAAAAATCACACTGTATGAATACGCGAAGCGTAAAAAGAAAACAGCCAATCAAAACGCTTGACTCTTGATAGACGAAACCAAAGTATGAATAATTGTTTTAAAACTTATAGGTGACCTGTAAAGCGTAAAGGGACCGTCTAGGAAGTGCGTAATATGTCGACCCTGGCCAGACTGCACGAACTGCACAGACTCACCAGGGTCGACACTTTTTGCCCTGGATTGATTTTCTGAATCTAGAATGCTTGGTCTACCTTCCAATATGTAAATTCTTGAAATACTATATCTGATCTAATTCTACTATATTGGATATGTGTGTTTTTCACGGAATTCAATAAAGCAGTGCTGGATCCAAGGGGGGGGGGAATCAATCTTTCCAAGGAGGTGAGGCTGACTCGTTAGCTCAACTGGCTGAAAGCTAGCGGTCTGTTGTCATGGCGTATCGTCCGTCGTGCCTCCGTCCGTCCGTGCGTGTGTCCGTCCTTCGTGCGTCCGTAAACTTTTTCTTAAGAAATCTTCTCCCCAGAAAGTACTGAACAGAGTTCAACCAAATTTCACAGAAATGATCCTTGGGTGACCCTTTATCAGATTCCTAAAAAGAATTTTGATCATATGAAACGGTGGGGCTTATTTCCATATATGGTGAAAACTTTGAAAGGGTTAAGCAGGTTTGTATGGTATTGACAATATAAACCCTCTAGTCAAAAGTTAATTGATGAAAATCTCGTTCATAAAGACATTTGACATAAGTTCAATTACATGTCTTACTTCAGGTTATAAAGGCCCTCGGCCTTTACCTTCGGCTCATGCGGCTAATTATGATTGAGTTATCTGACCAACACAAATGACGTTTTAGTTGTAGGACTTCATCTGGAGAATGCAAAATTAGAACAAAACTTTAGGCGTGTTACAGAAAAAAAAAAGATTTAATACATTGCACTTGGGAGATTAAAGCTTAAAGTAGAACCTGCATTGTGTTTTACCACGAAAATAAATTAGATCTGATACCATGTTGTAACATAATAGACTTTTATGTTCAAACAAGGGAATATTCCTGAAATATCCCTGATTATTTAGTGGTAAGGACAGGTTTGGATTTTTTAGACGGAAAAAGAAATTCTCAATCCCTACACTTTAGAGACAGTGCATCTAATTCACCAAATCAGTATAAGCGTTTTAATTGACTAATCGATTAATTCATTCATTCATTTAGGAAATGAACTTTTAACTTCGACATATATGAGGAGTTTTGTCGGTTTGGCGACTTAACCCTTTCCTGTTTTTCAAAATGTTTGATTTCAAAGGTTTAGCAGACGAAAGTTTAACGTGGATTGATTTATGGGCAGATCTGCCCACTTGTGCGTTAACGCACAAAACCTGCCAACAACAAGTCGATTATTCAACCTGCTACGAAATATATCGGCGGTGTAATTCTAAAACCTCGTAACCACATGTACAGATTGGTCCATTTTTTGCTGACACAGAAGATAAACACTTTTGAAAAAAGTCAATTGCAATTTATTCATTATACACAATGTTTTCGACCTTGAAATTTGACATCTGCAACATCTTTGAATTTGGACCAGTCTAGAATTTTATCGTCTGGTAATGGGTTAAAAGCATTTATACTGAAGCCCGGCATCAAGCGCTACCGTCTCTCAAACGGGTGTATTGATAAATACTCGAAAAAGTGATCTACTTCTCATGCGGCTAAATATTGTATTAATTGTGTTTTATGTTTTAAACTCTGCGCTGCGTGGGTTGGATTAGTCTCCCACCAATGGGTGGATAATCATAATCCTAAATTGAATAAGCAACTGGAGGCTCGGAATGGATGAATTGACAGTACTGATATGAGAAATACTAGGAATCTACGGTTAGGTGCTCCAGTCTCCGCTATATGACTGAAACACTGTTGAAAGAGGCGTTAAACCCCATTCAATCAATCAAATATTTACAAAATCTTAAGGCTATGTGGATGTCTTAGGGACAAATTTCTGACATAAAGAAATCCTGAAATCTTCGTTAGAACTGTTTACAGACCCCTCTGCAAATATTTCCACACAAGCTTTGCCCAACAGAAAATGAAAATAGTATTCAAAATAATTCTATTTTCCCAACATAAATACATTTTTTTTGTGGGGGGGGGGTCGGCAAAGCTTGTGACCTATCCTTAGACAATACCATACCATTCTATTATTATGCAACTATCATTTTTTTTGTGGAAAAATGTACGAAATAATAGAAAAATGGCAAAATTATCGCGTGCGGTAGTTGAACGTATATATCATTAATGAAATTTATGCGTAATCGTTTAGAGTAATTTAACGAAGTACTTAAAGGGTTGGGGAAACAGCCTTATTCCTTCAAGATATACGGAATAACTACCGTCTTATTTCATCATTTAAAGTCCATCTTTTTGCCGCGATACACTTACCGAGTGGGAGATGTTTGCACGGCGCAACACACTCCGTGGCCCAAATAAAATGTAGCTATTACATATCCTTCTACATAGACGAAACGAAAGGAAACGAACTAACGTCGGCGCGAAAGTAAAATGTCGCTTTAATAAAGCTGTAGTTACGACAATTCGCTCTCACACCGACGCTATAATTCTAATTTTGAGGAATGCAGCCAACATTCAATGTTTGGACATTCAGAGTTTCTCCGTAGAAAATCGCGCTTATAGTAGTGCTGTTGTCTGTGTTACTCAGACTCAGCGACGGAATGTTGTTGCAGGGATGCGTTTCACTAGTAACGGGTGGAGAAATCTGATATTGAATGTGACATACTAAATGATCCGGTGAAGTTATTGTTACCGAAGTCGAACTATAAGTCCTCATAATAGGTTGAGCATTTTCACATTCTGTATAGTAGCGACCTTCTATGTCGTAAGCAATATATCGTCGTTGTCATTCTAAAACGTCGTAACTACAGCTTTAATAAAGCTGCAGTTACGACGTTTTAGAACGACAACGACGACATGCATTGTGTGAAACGTGGTACACAAATCTCAAAGGAAAGGACAAACATTTCTTGAAAATATTTTAGCTTGAATATAATAAAAAGAAACGAAATGATTCCCTTTCCATTCGATTTTAAATAGATTTTGGCTTGAGTTTCCATATCTATTATAATCATATAATAGGAGATTCTTTGTTATTCCTACCATGCGTGCAAAAGTTGTTTCTAATATTAGTAACAAATCTCTTAAACGATAGCTGCTATTCAATAAATTCTCAAGCAGTCTTTTCTGCATTTCATCAGATATGCTATACTGACTGGACACTTTTATGACCCGAAATTTTGAATTATTTCTGTTGGTTGGATATTTGAATCCCTTAATTTTTGGACTAGATGCTCCGTATCGGAATGATTTGTTAGCCTTTTACCTTGAATATTACCAATTGCACTGACCGTTTAAATGAGACATGTCGCGAATATCGCGACATTTGTTTGTTTGTTTGTATATTGTACTATTACTATAATTGGTCAGGTCGACGGTGGTAATACTTACTTTAAATACGACGTGCAATGTTTGAGCCTTTCACTACCACGGTGTTACGCCGTTGCTGTGACGGCGCTCTCACCTAGTATAAAAAGCTAACGTCCAAACAATTTTCTTGGAGTAAGAACAAAAGTAGGATTTGGGAATGTTAACCTAAAACTTTGGATTTGTGCGATTTGTGATTTTGGATTTGTGATATGAATAAAATGCTTAAACTTTAAACGTCTTAATTTCCTACTCCAAAAAGATAAAAAAGAGAGTCATGGGTTCGATCCCCGGCGGCGGCACATATCCTTTCCGACATTTGTCTCTCACCAATGGGTGGATAATCGTAAACCTAAGTGGGGTAGCAGCTAGAGGCTAGGAAAGGATGTAGTGGTAGTACTGGTGTGAGAAATACCAGGAATCCATTGTTTGTTGCTCCAGCCGCCGCAATATGACTGAAATACTGTTAAAAGTGGCGTTAAACCCCATTCAATCAATCAATCTGCTATAAAATTCTCAATTTCAGTCCGAATCGGGAGTCGGGCACTTGCAGTTACCGTCCTTGTAGCAGCAAAATTGGTTCTGAGAAATTAGGAATCCCCATTTCATCAGAAAACAAAGTATCATCAATTTCTGTAAAATGCACTTCATATGACTTCATCAAATCATCGAGATTCATATAAAAGGTGACTATATCATCCAGTTCTTACAATCTGGCATCTGTTTGTTTTAAATGACATCATTGTTTAGGTCGAAAATGTTTCCTGCGGGTCAAACAGGAGTATGCAAATTAGGTCTTACATGATATAACTTCGTGACATCAGGCAACGTATATTGGGTCTATAATAGCATGGCTGGTTGATAATGTATTTTTGTCTATTTCCATTCTGTCTTAGTGTACGTGTATAAATGTATGCATTGTCTTTATTTACACTATTTTAAGAATCTCAACAACGTTTCACTTTTACTTTCTAGAAAAGTTTTTTCTGTTGTTGTTATTGCTGTATGTCTGAAGAAACGTACAATCGGTTATAAGGAACGATCTTATCTTACATGCATATTTAAAACTTTTAAATCAACGCTGACTTATTAATAAATCATCAAATTCGAACAACGTTCGAAATATTTCTGAATTTCAATTTCAAATTGTGACAAAAAGTAGAACATGGCGGCATCCCAACCACGCTGAAAAAAGTGTTAAGGGGGAAAAGGATTTAAAAAGGAGCTTGAAAGAATTTGAATAATCAAGCCTACTTTGGCTGTGGCTGGTATGGATGATGAAATGAGTGCCTAAGACCAGACCCCTAAGTCCTTTGTTTTATTCTATGTAAGAATACTCATTTTTTATATTCGGAAGCATATGTTGAGGCATGAGGTCTTTAAATTCGCTATGAATGATGAATTAAAGAGTAAACTTCATATAAGATTAAAATGATGAAGAATATATGGATTATTATTTTGACATAAGGCGAAGTGTAATGTTTTAATTTAGTAATCACGAGCTTTCATTTCAGGGATAAAGTAAACATATTCTTTTGATTTGTGTATGAAACCAACATATGAAACCAAGGAGCGGATTGATGAGGATGTCGGTAGGGTTTTTTGTGCGTGTGTTGTTGTTGGTGGTGGTGGTAGGGGTGTTTTTTTTTGGGGGGGGGTATTTTTGTTTTGTTTTGTATTTTTTTTTTTTTTTTTTAATTTCATACCTCATTGATAGAAAGATACTTCTTATGATTTAATATCATAAAGGAAAACAAATATTTTACCAATTTGAGACATTGTTAACGGAACTTCTTTGTGTGAATGCAACGAAAACACTTCATTGTCCTAATCTCTGATTATTCTTACAAGCATGGCCTTTATTTGAAAATACTTTGGTAAAATCTCCATTACTCATTCAGCACATAGTTCTCAAAATGATGAAAAAATAGTATTCTCGTCAAAATTTCTTGGTAAAGATAAAATAGAAACGAGCATTTTTACAGTTCAGCCAATCCATCATTATGTCAGATAGTTTAAAGATTTGATAAGCTATCTTGATTGATTAATATAGATTTCCATGAAATTCCCAACATTGTAATACCAGGGTGCTTAGATAAATCAAATCATGATATTTTCGATTGGGGTTTATAATTATCGAACCTATTCCTACAGTAGATCGCGATTGTCAATAATACAAAACATCGACAGACCAATCTAATCATACATATTGACCGGACGTCAACTTTGAACTCCGCCACTGATCAAATTTAACGCGAAGCATTTATTAAAGTATTGTGCTTATTTTGTACTGGTCATATATTTGAAAAAAAAACGCCGTTTAGCATTAAAGTCAAATTTTCTATCGGTGAAAAATGGTCGGGCCAGCGATCCGTCAATTTCAGCAGGTATTGGTAGTTTTCGGGAACTTTTTAGTCTATTATTGTTTTGTCTATTTTGTTGGTTGTACAACCTTGAATAGTCTCTTGGATATTCACTCTAGATTTGGCCTTCTTGTCCCGTTATTACCAGTTCTAAGCTTAGACTTGGAATACAGATGATATACATTTTGTTTAACCCTTGTCATGCTGAACCCGGAATATTCCGATTCTAACGGGAGGTATAGATAAAGAGCAGACTGCACATAAGTGCAGTCTGATCTTAGTCTACATCTCCTGTCTGTTCTTTTGAAACCAGAGTTGTTTATGAAACTAATTTTCAAAAGAAATATTGACAACTGTACAACAAGTACTACCAGTGCTTTCAGCCCCTTGATTTTTATATAAATCTGAAAAGGATTTTATTCAACATGAAAAGGGTTAAGACATAGGGAAATTTCCTAGGTTGTATGCGCCGTTGAAACGTTTAAATCCAGTTACATACTCAATGCTTACATCTTGGACAAAACAATTTGGTACTAATTTCAAATTGACTTGCAGTCTAAATGTTGCTATCCGTTCAATGTTTGTTGGACAATTCTTATCTCAGTTTAAATTTAGAAATGAAGGAAATATTTTTTGATTTTATTGAGGTATGAACACAAAAACCACACTGTATGAATACACGATGCGTATTCATACAGCGAAAACAAAAAAATATCTTGATTTGTTATACTTTAATGCCATCAATCAAACTAAAGCATATACTTAGACAGGTTTGAGTGCATTTTATGTACCTATTTTGTACCGAGGTATACTAAAATAGTTGTGAGATCAACTTTTTTTTCCTGGAAGTATGAAAATACAAAATCAGCCAATCAAAACGCTTAAACCTTGATAGACGAAACTGAAAATAAATTACTTTGTTATGAATGGTTGTCCATGTGTACGAGCAACATTTTTAAACTATTCCTAGTTTTTTAAATCCAAGGCGTGTTTTAAAGAAAAAATAGCACCGCAATTCTTTGATACACATGCTTTTAAAAAACATTTACATGCTATATATTTAAATACTGCTAAGTTATTCCACTTATTGACGACTCCCTAATTAGACATATCATGAGTGAATAGCTCACAATGAAGCGTGAGACCTGAAGTCTAGAACAACTTTCCTGGGGGACTTTTATACACAATGAAAATACAGTTTTGATAAAAATTGAGATGTAATTCCAAATATTTGTGGAATTCATATCAGCATATATAGAATCATTCCTGTCATATTTGATTCATTTATTTTTTCTGTTGTTGTCGTTTTGTTTTTAATAAGTTTGGCGCAACACGTATAACTGTTCGATAGAAGTGCCATGGACTCTAACCTATGGTGTCCAGGGATCGATCTCCGGTCGCGGAAAATGGCCTTTCTGATACATGTTTTTGTCTCCTAACCATGAGTTGATAATCGTAAGCCTAAATTGGATGAGCAACTGGAGGCTTGGAAAGTATGTAGTGGTAGTACTGTTTTGAGAAATACCAGGAACCATTGTAACGTTATCCAGCCTCCGCGATATGACTGGAATACTATTAAAAGTGGCGTTAACCCCAATTCAAACCAAACGAAATAACAGTTCGATTTAATCTAACCCTGTAGTAACGGTTCGGTTGTAGCACTGTTAAACTCCCGGGTTCGATCCCCGACGGCGGCACTCATCCTTGCCGATTATTTGTCTCTTACCAATGGGTCGATAATTGTAGACCTATATGGGATAGCAGCTGGAGGCTAGGAAAGGATGTAATGGTAGTACTGGTGTGAGAAATACCAGGATTCAATTGTTAGGTGCTCCAGTCGCCGCGATATAACTGAAAGATTGATGAAAGTGGTGTTAAACCCAATTCAAACAAAAAACCAAAAAATACTGTTAAACAACATGCATTCTTAAATTTCTTCAGATTTGGAAGCTCTCCAGTTTTTAGGATTTCGACCTCCCATTTTCTACTTATTCTTTTAACTCTTTCTCGCTTTTTGAAAGAAGTAGCAGACGAAAATCAAAATTTGATGAAATTTGAAATGGAAACATCCTATGTGGAAGAAAATATTGTGGACAAAGGAGAAATCACTTGTTATAAGCAATTTCTCCATTTTCCGCGATGTTTTCTCAATTATAATCAAAGCGCTGAAAGCGCTGAAAGCCTGAGATATGTATACAGGAGATATATAATCTGGACAGAAAAGGTTTGATGGTCGGATAATCGGAGGTGCCAATTTCTACCCAAATCTACTGTCGATTATGCGCAGATCTGTTAGTTTGTGCGCTAGGGGACACAACCTGCCCGCAATAATTTTCATCCCGTTGAGGTATTGTAACGATATATTTACATGTATATTTCACCCGATCAAAATGCTTTGAATAGATCTGATAAAGGCCACCAAAGGATCCTTCCTGTGAATTTTGGCTGAGTTTGGTTGAATTATGTTCAGTAATTTCTGAGAAGAAGATTTTTAAAGTAAAAGTTGACGGACGGACGGACGACGGACACCACATCATGACAAAAGCTCCTTGGCTTTCAGCCAGTCGAGCTAGCGAGAGAGATCTAGAGAGTGAGAGAGATGGGGGAATGGAGCGTGTAGCCAGGTTCGAACTAGGAGGCTTTTGCGTGCGATGTTAGTATTCTACCACACAGACCAATTTCGTTTCGTAAATATGCGCTTTATAATCTCCAGATAAAGAGAGCGAGAGAGGGCGGACGGTCGTTTACCGGGTTAACATGATTATGTACACCTTTAAAAAACGGTATGTAGACGTTGCATCCTTTGGGTAGAATTCGGAGGTAAAAATATATAGACACAAAGTCCGAGCACGACCAAACTGTTTCAGACAGTGCGAATATGATCCTATCAATGACCAATTAATTTGTTAAACAAAACATTTCAAACGTGCGTAAAACCGACAGCTTCGCTTATCAGCTTTATACAGCAACTTCGTCTAACCGGACCGTTTTAACATTGTTACTCTAGAATAAGTAATATTATTTTTGTATGAAACAAACACCTTATATTTTCTCAACAATATGATACGATTATATATGTTTAATAATTTTCAATATATTATATCTCCTTTCTTTCCATTCACTTGTCAAGTTTTGATAATTTTGCCAAATTCACGAAAGTACTGTACATCAAGCCGACAGCTTTCAATGAGTCACATCTCGCCCTCGTCCTTCTCGCCTCAATCGGGCGTATTAATTTATTTTGAGATCCGATCTACTTTTCAAGCGACAGAAGATCACATTGATTGCGGTAGGTGTTTTTACATTATGTTTTCACATTAAACTCTGCATGGGTTTGAATTTTTAGCATGGTAACTTTAGTCTCAGATTGCTTACACAAACAGGCTAAAAAACCCAACATCGCAGTGGTGAAAAATCACGGATTTGTACAAAAAAGGGTTAGATGCAACATAAAACAAGACTCAAAATCAACTTCAAAAGTGCCTATCCTATAATTGTCCGGAAAGTTCGTTGATCGATATATAAAACCAAGGTTGTGTGAAAACTACACGTTATCACCAAGAAGTATTTCAGGAGCCACATAGGAAGAACATTCTCAATCAAATTGTAGAATTGCATTTATATTTGTAAGAAAATGATAGTCTTTGCGGAGACTATTATTACAGTGCAACAAAGCAATTTAAGTTTTTATGCCAATGTTATCTTCCCTATTTGGCACTTATTTTCCAATTGTATTTTCATTGATATATAATCCGGAACTTCTTTCAGTTCCGAACAGTCTAATCATTCATTTAGACTTGAAGTTAGAACTTCGATATTGAACCCAATTTTAGTGAATCACTTTTGTTGCTTTGATGACATAAACGTCGTAACTAAAGCTCATTCAAGATATAGTCATGACGTTTGGGTCGCCAACCAACTTATTGCCAACTTATTTTTAACATGCTACTGACCATAAATTTTTCAAGATAACGCCTTTAAAAACCGAACTTCCTGTCAGAGTCAATGGGCGGGACAAAATGAGCCAGTGGGCGGGGCCAGCGATTGGTCAGTTGTCCTTTTTCATAAGACAAAATTGTCTACTTTATCGAAGAATAAAATCAGTAGGAAACTACGCTTCAAAGAGCACATTTATAAGAAATAAGTTGATTGGTATACTACACAACATTTATATCACAGATACAGACATCACATACTCTTACAAGCACATGGGTTAGTGCAAAAAAATCGCAATTTTCTATACAATGTTATTGCACTAACCCATTCATATATTGCTGCCTGAAAATGACACTTGTTACAGTAATTAAATCTTGCTTACAATTTTCTCTGATTCCTTAATGGAAGGATCAAAGCTGTCAATAAAAACATGATTTGCAATTTAAATCAAACATTTAAACCGTAGTTAATAGCTAACCTCAGGCATTTGTGTCAAGTATTTTTTAAACGCAATCAAACTATAGCTTATCAAAAACTGTTTTACGTGTTACGACGTTTCGCTTGCCAATGCTGTTTGCTCTTTGGTGTACGTTCATCATTATAAATCATGGAAACTAATATCGTTTCATATCTAAGACGAAATGCCTTATCGGCGGTCAGTGGGCGTGGTTAGCGATCCATGACTCTTGGCATGGCAGCAGTGCCGTTTCCTATCCCAATACTTGATTTGGAAAAAATCGACTTATTTAATCAGTATTCTGCCGCCGTCATAGCGCAGTCGGTAGTGCGTCAGACACCTAATCTTCAACAATGGGTTGTCATGGGTTCGATCCCCGGCGGCACATATTCTGTCCGACATTTGTCTCTCACCAATGGTAGGATAATCGAAAACCTAAGTGGGATAGCAGCTGGAGGCTAGGAAAGGATGTAGTGGTGGCACCGGTGTGCGAAATACCAGGAATCCATTATTAGGTGCTCCAGCCGCCGCGATATGACTGAAAAACTCTTTAAAGCGGCGTTAAACCCAATTCAATCAATGTAATCAGTATTCTCTAAAGGCTAACTTGTTATTTTTCATAAAGGATCCTGCTGTAGCACATTCGATGCTTTAGTTGTCCGGTCATATATATGTGTGTGTGTGTGTGAAAACTCGGTGGGTAATGAAGAAATTGCTTGATACAAGCCATTTCTTCATTTTTCGTAATGTTTTCAAAAGAATTTTCTTGGGCCTAGAAGGAAGGCTCGTTTGTGAATTCGTTAAACCTCACAAAGATTGGAAAAAAATAAGTTTGGTCGTATGAATTCAATGGTTAACCGTCACTAGAATGTGGATATCTTTACCTTTAAAAAAAATACGACAGTTTTGTACCGATTTTTACAGAATTGCAGACCGGCTAGCGAACATAACCCCTTATGACGTAACGCTTGCGTTTAATTTTTTTAGCAAATTCAAACTGAATGCTGGATTCGAATGGTAATAAGCAATACGTGAATTTCCCAATTTTCATTGCAACTGTCACGGATTAATCTAAAAAAAGATTAACAGCCTATCTAGGGTATTAGGGGAAAACCCCCGGTTTATACTGATAGCGAACTCTGATTTTAGCAATAATACTTTTTTTAGAATATTTGATAAAAATAGTGCTCGAAAGGGAATAAGAATTTGGAACATGAAAAAAACATCTATACCTACATTTAAATGGCATTTCAATAAGTTGCTCTCCGAAATTAAAGGGAAAAGGGTACAACGAATTAGTTCAGCAATTAATTTCCAAGCGATAGTTTTCGATAGTTACCAACATTAGATTTCAAAGAAATTGTTGAATAGGTCTATAAAGTATAAATATCTGAACTGATTTGAATGGGTATTTCAGTTAGGTATGCTTCTAAAGAACAAGAGACATTACTTTTATTTCCCTTCAAATTGACTAATGAATCGATTTATTGCTTCTTTTATAAGGTTCATTAAAGAGGCTACCACGTAATCTAAATGAATTACTGTCTAATTGAATGATAGAATGCGATAAATAAGGTACTTAGTTAATTAGATAACATTTGGTTGGTGAAGATTCGTTTTTATAGACGCAAATTGGCTTAGTTTTTATTTCGAAACTTTTAATCTCTTTTTTATAGGGCTCGGTTAACTAAAGGTACCAATTTACGAAGTACAATATGGAATATACATATACAAGTTTTATTCAGGAAATAAAGACAAGTTTGTCTATCACATCACATACATAATAAGATTCAAGAAATCGTTGGCAATGATGGATAAAACGTTTTAAAGATATAATTTCATCTCTCTATACCTTTTTTTTTCAAAATCTTAACGATAGAAGGTTTCTATATCAAATTCGAATGGGGACAGGCCTTTTACCATACAAAAATTAAAGGCTCTGCGGCTCTCGTAGGGACAAAATTTCTCATCAAAAGTTCGTTGATATTGGCTAAAGACGTTACACAAAATAATTTTGAAATCTATCATCGTTTTCAGTTCGGCAACGTTTTCATACCGGGTTTATTACCTATTCCGAAATCATTTTTGGAGAAGTCTGTAAACAAATATTGGTGAGAAATGTTGTCTCTTCGAGAGCCGTAGGACCTTTAAGATTTCTCTTTATGCAGCGATTGATGATAACTTAGGTTGAATACTCTCGATATTCACGTAGTTGGTAAAGCAAAACTGTATGACCAAGTTACCTTTCTGAGCCATTTTATGACATCCCCACTGGCATTTTTTATTTCATGAATCTGTACAAGAGTTCTGCCTGCCCGATACAAGAAGTAGCCATTTCTTTATTGTCCAAAAATGAACCAGAACATATGTATTTAAAACGGTTCTTGCACAGAGCACATATTTTGAAAGAAAAATTTGGCTCTCAATTTTCAAAACCTAACTTTAATGCTTTCAGACATTTGTTAGAAGCTGACTTTGTAATGGAAATGACTGTCCATATATTTAAAAAAGGAGAGAAAAGGAGCAAAAATATTTGGCGTTACGAGACGCCTAAAATATTCTGCGAAGTACAACACGAATTGAACCGAAATTCATCGGGTAAATGTGTTATCTGTCGACAGCACCGAAACTTTTCTTATTTGTAGTTTCCATGACATATCAATGACGTTACCGGCTTCCGCTAGCAATACATTCGTGATCGACATCACCCGAAGACTAACGAGTTAAACTGATTTATTCCAAAGTTTCAAAGTACATGTAGGGCATGGTGAGTATATCGCATCAATTAAATCAAATTGTAAGTGAATTTAGTAGATTTAACACGAAAAAAAGAATATTTATCGTGAAAATGATATTGATAACTTACGATTTCCTCTACGTTTTTCACGAAAATCTTTTCAAGAGTCGCTTTAAGAGCCATTTCAAGAAAAAAATAACAACAATTTAAAGTTGGTGATTTCTTTTGAACAAAGGTTTTAATTTACGTGGACGACATTGTTATCAATGAATTATGAATTACAACTGCTTCATTTTCCACATTTTTTATGAATATCTTTTTCATTGGGGTTGCCAAAAACCGGGATTGAGTAGGAATGGGTTAAGCCGTTCTCAAGGTACATAATACACCTTAAAAGAGGACGTTGATAACGGTCACCTGTAGAAGAGAGCCACTTTATTAAAGTCTATTTAGTGGCTTTCTGATACGAGTTTGAATGTATTTTTATCATGAGAAAGAATGGCTAGAACATACAAGAGCTTCCACTAAAACCTTTGCCAATGGGAAAACATGATGTAGCCACAAACATAAACATGTCCTCTTGGGATCTCGCAGGTATGATGCGATTAATAGTAACCCAAACTGGTCATAACTTTGAACTTTAAGTTCTAAAAGGGATTGTGTCTTGTCCTTTTTGGTGGTATTGGTCACACAAGTAATTCCGGTAGGAGTAGGGGTTACTTTTTGAATGATGTGGTCAGAGAAAGAATATTTATCTAGGAACACCTGTCCTAAAAGCGTCAGCGCATATCATTTTTAATCATCACATGCTGTTGACCACGAAAAAAGTTGAAAACGTTTGAACCGTTAGTTTTTCACCCAACAATCGATTAAAACAACCTCTGAAGTCTAGTAATAACTTGTTATCTAGATATTGACTACAATAGCTGACTAAAGGATCGTGTGAATTACGTGCAAATTGTCTTTATTTACAAAAACATACCTGCTAAATTAGTTCATTATCACTACGAAATTTATATAAGATGATAATTCAAGAGAACTATTGCCTTGGTGTACCAAGTTATATAAAATAGTTTATTGACACAAATTAGAACTTGTAACTTTGTCAAAGTTAACAAATGTATGTATCCATCCTTTGTACATTTGGAAGCTCTTTAAACGTATTCATTTGTATGTTCTCATAGCAATATAACATTAAACTGACAGTTACATGTAAGAGCATCGTGGAATTGATAAAATGGGTGACATTTTAATTATTTTGAAATGTCTTGGAATGGGCGTTTTAAATCTGTTTAAGGGTCTGCACCCCCCATAATGAAAACAAATACGTCGTTCATTTAAAACAAAAACGTTGGCTAATTAACCCCGACCAATCAGATACCCCGAAATTTACGTCAGCATAAAACGTATTGGGATGTTTTCAGCAATGTAAATAGAATTGTTGAATCTTTAAACGATCTGATCTTGACATGAATAGCAGAGATCTTTTAAGAGATTTGTTACAGATATTAGGAACAATCTTTGCTCATGCTCGTACCGTTTCCCAAAAGGTAGGGCAAATAAAGATTTCCCTATCATATGATTAGATGAAAGATATGGAAAGTCCATTTATAATCAAAGTAAAAAACGGGGGATCAGCTCTCTTCTATTGATCATGTTCAAGCTAAAGTCGTTTTCGAGATCGCGTTTGAGCTGACGTCATAGCGCAGTTGGTAGCGCGTCGGTCTGTCAATCTAGAGGTCCCGGGTTCGTTCCCATACGGCGGCACTCACCTTTCCGACTATTTGTCTCCCACCAATGGGTCGATAATCGTAGACCTATGTGAGAAAGCAGCTGGAGGCTAGGAAGGGATGTGATGGCGGTACTGGTGTGAGAAATACAAGGAATCCATTGTTAGGTGCTCCAGCCGCCGCGATATAACTGAAAGATTGTTGAAAGCGGCGTAAAACTCCATTCAAACAAATCAAGATCGCGTTAATGTATAAACATAAATATTGTTTGTCCTACCTTTTGTTTTACGTTTTGCGGAACAAGTATAATGCTTACGGCATGTATACACGATCGCTGCTATAGAATGAGGATTGATTTTAATTGAAATTGTGTGGGGTGAGCGTCAATTTCATGATGCTACTAACTGTAATATCAAATGACACAGTAGAGATGATGAAATCGTGCCTGTCGTAAATGCTGCTTAAAAACAATCGAAAAGGTTACAATCTCAACTGTTGTAGAAGCATCTAAACATGTCCCAATTTTTTGACAAACAGCAATGTCTTTTACAGGACTTTATGATTTAGTTAATATGTACGCGTCAAGAAAAAAATGGACCTGCTCAGCGGTGCGAAACGTATTGCATACATCTAGTTAAAATCAGAAATAAGTGCTTAAATTCATCCAGAAATATGATATCATACATAATCAGAGGAATTGTGCTCTGAGGTAAACCAGTAACATTATTAATGCCAGACGCGTTCTTCAATCTGTCCTTGTGCCATCTAATTGCCTTAATGATTATATTTCTCTAAATATTAGCAAAAGTGGTTTACAAATGCACGTACAGACGATACACACGTATACACACATATCCATACACAATTTTTGATGTGATTTTAATTTCGTTTATCAAAACCCTTGCATTCTGGTTGGTTCAGAAAAGAATCAATCAATAAGAATGCAACTGAAACCTAATCACAATTTTGTGTAATTCTGTTTCGGGCCTTTTCTATTATATAAACAAACTTGAAAAATATTAATCAACTTATTGCAAAAAAGGTTTAAAAGTTAAGATTTAATTCGTGCTCATTATATTCTATTTTATTCGACATAATTATAACCAGAGAAAATCAAAGAAAACAACTCGGAAATGCCTTGTGTTTTATGTTTATACATGTAGGTGGCCAATTTAGTAAATTCATTAATACAATATTTCTGATCTTACTTGAACTTATGCACAGAAATTCCAAAATATAAACGCACGATTGCTTTATGCTGGGTTGTGATTAAATTTCATTTTGTCTCTGTTCAACAATTACATCAATTCGAAATTAAATTATAGTTTAAATAGCACAATTCCACAAGGTCTGTTTCCTTTGAAATGGTTTACTTTAATCAGCTGCATTGAGTTATACATTCCCTGAACATGAAGCGCTTAGGTACCTATTGTATTTATCGGTTGTTTGTCGTCCGCCTGGCTCATCTAGTTACGTTTGGCTCTTTGTCGTCGGCCTGGCGCATCTAGCTATGTTTGTCTTTTGCCTCCTATCTCATATTCTGATGTTTACCTATTTTTAGTCCGGCGGGCTAATCTAGTTGTGTTTGGCCTTTTCTTTTCCACCTAGCTTACCTGCTTATGTTTGAATTTTGTCATCCGTCTGTATCACATAAGTACCCGCTTTTAAACTGATCAGCAGTGCTTTGAATTCATGTAATTTCAATTCTAATGTAGTTCAGTTTGGTTGGCGGCCCTATGAATAGACACGTGTGAACATTCCGTATCATCATAAAGTGCTAAATTTGATTTCATAGTAATGGTCAAAATCAGTGAAGCATTATCTTCCGTTCGTAAAGCTTATACAACTTTTGGTTAGCTAGCTCTTAGAGACCATACTGTATTGACGTAGCATTCGCGTAGACCGGGCAAGAGGTCTAAGCGGCCACCCATTATTCCTTCCATTAGACATATTCTGAACATTTAGGTAGAAACATGATTATCCTCTTTCAAAAGTACAGTACATAAGTCAGCCTTTATATAAAATCATCCAATTACAAGTCTGCAAGCAAGGGCTAAATTTAGTGAAACGGTAAAGGGTCTACCAATGAAAACCGTCGTATTATTCAGTTTTACAGATTGATCTCGATAGGAAGTCCCCTTAACATTTCGTATGACAAAAGCAAACCAAGAACTTTCCTCTGTAAAAACACGCCACCCGTCAGTAGTAACTTTAAAATTGCGAGTATTTTTACTGACAGTTTCATTTCGTTTCATTTTTAAACCTTTACCTCTAATAATATCTAAACAGTTTCTTTGATTATAACTTCCAAAGAAATATACATGTACATATAGTTATCAGTATAAAAAAAATAGTGCTCCATTAATCTGTCAAACACTCAAGATACCAAGTTACCCTTTGGATGTTTTAATGAACTTGTTTTCGGGACAAATAACACAAGACTTATAGAAGAATTGCAACCAAGAAACCAGGAAATCAATTTCCAATCGTATTAGGTTAGATGTAAATAGGACTGGCGAAAATTGCGAACAAATGAATTTGCAGAAGAAAGCAGATTTGGTATTTTATATAAGCACAAATCTACCACATGTTGTAAGGGGTGATTATAGGTGGATAAGATCTTTAAGTAAGGGTATTACATGATACTGGATTCCCCATCTCCTAATGGTTGAATGTTTTACCAAACTACTGAATTGATATCACTCACATTCGCACTAAACATTTCAATTTGTACCTGGTTATTAAGAAGAGTACAATTAACGCAGTGACTTCAGGGCCATTGTTACAGAATATACTCGATAATTAGTTCCGTCTATCTAGCGCTATGGTGTTGGTTTTTTTTTTTTTTTTTTTTTTTTTTTTGTTGTTGTTGTTGTTTTTTTGTTTTTTTTTGTTGTTGTTTTTTTGTTTTGTTTGTTTTTTTGTCTCCCAAGGATGTGTACAAAATCGTAAAAGCAGTTTGGGGCTCGGAAAGGATATAGTAGTACTACTGGTGTTGTAATTACCAGGACTCCGTGTTTAGATGCTCCAGCAGCCACGATATGACTGAATTACTATTAAAAGTATATATGAAAATTAGTTAATTACTATACCAAGTTTGCAAAAAGACAGACCGTTATACGAAAAACGAATGAAACAAAGAAAGAAATTCGGACAAAAAACATGATAGAAATCGATTTAGGAAACTGTAGATTGGTCATTGTCGAATTACTATCATAATTAATACTAGGGGAAAATGTACAAATTAGATATAGACGATATGCATTAAACTTAACAGAAAATATCAATTTTCTGTTTAAACATATGCAGGAATATAGTGGAGTATAGATGAGGGATTCGATACCGTTCACTTGGGACATTAAATCCTAATGCTGGACCCGCATTGTGTTTAATCGAGAACATACATAATGTCTGATACCATGTTGTACTATAATAAACTTTAATTGTCCAACTAGGGGAAATTCTAACTATTTTCGAGATTATAAACAAACGGTACTCAATAAGGAGAGAAACTTTGAGAAAATAAAACGTAGTACCAAAATCTTGCTGAAAAAATGATGACAATACCAATGTGAAACAGGGCGCCAACAATAAAGTATTAGGAATCGATTTTAGATATTATTTGCTCTTACCGCATTTGAAAGAATTATATCCACTCCTGCATAAAAAAAAAGAAAAAGGGAACGCTACATTTGACCTATCGCGGCTATCTATCAAAGAAACAAAGACCAATCAAATCAATCAATTTGACCGGAAGGGTAATCTGAAACACAACATTGGCCAAAATTTTTTGAAGCATTTTTGTTGGATTGACGACTTAATCTTCGTAAGTACAGCTTATTCAAGCTGTAGTTACGTCGTTTAGGTCGCACAAAACAATGGCTACTTTTTTGTTGTATGTTACTTGCAATATGTTTTGCAATATAGCGCCGTTAAAGATCGACGTTGGACTTCCTTTCTGAGTCAATTGATGTGGATAGCGGAATCAATGGGATGGGCAAGCGAGTATTCAGTTTAATAAGAGCCTATTTAAACAACTGATGGTTTTTCCTGACTGGGTTTGATTAGGTATCGACTCCCAACATATTATTTTGAAAGAACGATACGCCTCAGCTTGTGAATATTTCCTTTAAGAGTGATACCGCTTATGACGAGACTTGAAAAATGGTCAAAGTACATTTTATCTTTCAAACCAAATCTTTAATAAAATCTGGACAGCATTATCCCTAACATAATTGACCCTCAGCCGTTTAATAGAATAACAATATTTGACCCGTCCCGCGAAAAAAAAAGTGTATTTTGGAAGTACGCAAAGATTGACACTGCGCAGTCTTACATAGTTCAAATATTTCCGTAATAATATTCCCCCAAGGTAGAATGATCATTTGACCTCAAACTTCAAACCTATACGATATATTTTTGAAATATATACTTGATTAATTCCTGCATGGCTCCATTTGCAAGGCTGGTAACACATGTAAACACAATCTATACATGCGTCACATCCCGAACAATCCAATTAAAGCAGTGTCCAAAAAGACAATGAGTTATACATGTAAGGCTTCATTTTCTCAGGAAAACAAACAGGAAAATCACAAGTCTTCGGAGGCTTCTTCGTAGTTTTCACGCTATCTTTGAACCCATTCCCACACAGTAACACTTTTAAATACTCGTCAAGCTTTGGAAAACATTGTGAAAAATCAAGAAAATTGTTTGTCACAAGCAATAACTTCATTTTCCACAATTTTTCCTTCCCCAAGTCTGCAAATTCTTTTAATTTGGACTGGTGTAAAATTGTATCGTGGGATAATGGGTTAAACCCTTCATCTCTCGCTCTGCTATAGTTAAGAGTAGTATGAAATTGACGTGAAGGAGTGAATGATTTAGGAATGAAATAGCAATGGAACAAAATCATCAGAATAAGCGAGTTTTGAGAAAATGGTGTTACTGAATGAAACGAACGATATGTATTAACCACCCTGTATATGTATATATTGTTTCAATAAAAGGCTTGTATATTTACTCGAAACAATCAGAAAAATCCAAATCTAGGTAAGCCAATGAATCACAAGAGCGAGATGAAACTGTGCAGGCTTACTAGGATCGACACTTGTCGATATAAGTGGATTTTCTAAATGATGAATGACCAATCCCGGCTGCCAATCAAAGATCCAAATCAAATCATTCTTTTAACCTTTCCTGTACAAACACGGGATTTTACGTAACTGTGATTTTATACTTAAGAAAATAATGTGGGAAAAGGAGAAATCGCTTGTTACAAGCAATTTCTCCTTTTTCCACAGTATTTTCTACCACATTGGATAGTTCCATTTCAAATTGCATCCAATTTTCGTTGTTGTCTGCATCCTCTTTCAATTTGGACCAGTCTAAAATTTCAAGAAACGGGAAAGGGTTAAACCAGAAGTGAAATTTGAACTCTGATATCGACCGACATTTATGTGAAGCGTTTGTGTTGCTTCGGTGACTTAACCCTTTCCTCTTTTACAAAATTTTAGACTGGTCCAAATTGAAATAGGCTGCAGACGACATTGTTAATCGGATGAAAATTCAAAATGAAACCATCTTATATGGTAGAAAGTATCGTCGGAAAAAAAGAAATTCCTCTTTTCCTCAATATTTTCTTAAGTACAAAATCACAGAGGCGTAAAAACTAGGGATTGAACTGGTAAAGGTTAAATATCGTAATACAGGTTTTCAAGCTGTAGTTACGACATCTAGTTCAACTGCCTACAGATCAACTAAACCGGCCAAAGACTTTGCATAACATTGCCGATCAATATCGAAATTGAATTTTGTGACTTTTGTGAGAGATGATAGGTGCATCAGCCGTCATGATAAATCTGAAACTAATTTCATCGTTAGTTTGATAGATACGAGCAAGGTAAAAATGCATAATAATTGGATATTTGACCAATCGCGGCCGTCAATCAAGGAATCAACCTACCAATCAAACCCTGAGCTTTCATCTTCGATATTGGCCACATTTTTGTAAACCTTTATTGTTGGTTTGGCGACTTACATGTCGTAACTACACCTTATTTAAGCTGTAGTTACAACGTTTAGGTCACCAATCAACCATTTTACTTTTTTGTTACGTGCTACTGGCCATAAACTTTACAAAATAATGCCTTTAAATACTTCTTGGAGGAGTCAATGGGCGGGGCCAGCGGAGTAAGTGGGCGGGGCCATCGATTGGTTAACTGAGAGCACAGCACGATAGTGACTGAGCAAACCGAGCTCGACTGATCCATTTAAGATAACTCTAGTTTAAGATATACGATAAAACGTCGTTGAACTTAAAATATGACTCGTAAATAGCTGTAGTGAAGATAATCTTTATGATTATTACATTTTTATAGTTGAGCCAATCCATCATGGGATCAAAAAATCAAACAAACATGATAAGATAACTTTATTGGTGGATACATCAGGTTATAAAACCCTCAAGTCCCTATGGCGATTCTAAAAAATTCGTAAATCAAGACTTGTTCAATCAAAGCAAAATTCTGTTAAGCAATGAATTTCTGTACTATATATCTCTCTCATGCTACTTAAGGAAAAAGAAGCGTTTTTGAGTAATAATTTGTTTGATCGAATGATTCTTTGATTAACATTGCGATCGGTCAAATCTTGATTCATCATTTGGGAGCTGAAAAGCTTTCAGTTTGAGTCTTGATAAATGACTCTTGAAAAATGCATTGCTTAAAACCAAAAAATAACTCAATACTTTTAATCATTTCACTCTGTTCTCTTTCTTTTAATCAATCGTAGTTTATTTGAGAAAGTATCAGTTATATTTATGAAGTTCGTGCCTCAAGACTAATATGATCGACAAGCTCATTTGTTTGTAAAGGATCTTTTTATTTCCTTGCTTGAATTTTGTCCAGAATAAACCTCGAATGGAAAGTTGCTAACAACACGAAATTTCTTCGCTGTGTATATTATATTTGAGATAAATGCTTTGTTCGAGATCTTTGATCTGCTAAATCTAAGTAAAGTATCCATTCTTTTTCTTATGTATTATTGTCCAGAGAATATCAAAGAAAGCATATTAATCTTATTATATTCCTTGCAGTGAACTTTTGAGATTTCCCAGTGTAACATTGACCACCAAGGAAATGTTTTGATAATATAGAGGAAAATCAACTGGTTATCTTTTAAAGGAAAAATACAAAAAGAGAATGCGTTGTTAGGCGTTGGAAACGTTTTCTAACGTCAAATGAGGCATTCGCGCGAGTTTTTTTTTTTTTTTTTTTTTTTTTTTTTCATACAAATAACCAATTTATTATTCTTTTCATTAAATTCCGAACAGTTTTATTTTTATAACTAACGTATTTTTCGGTAGAATTTGTCTTCTCCGGCCATTAAAAACCGCGCGCATGAATATCGACGAAATTTGTTTTCAATACTTTCTTTCTTACATAGCTTTTTGGAAGTGGTCACGGTAGTAAAATAAATTAATGAAGCAAACAACATGGGGGTTTCTAAAAATGTTTGAAAGTAAACGTTTGTTAAATGGACTAGGATTAGATATTCTCTGACCCTATATCGAAAATCCTATATACATGTACGGGCATATGGGTAAAATCTATCTAGCCCTGGTACTTTTCTTATATAAATAAGGTCGATTCAACCGAAAAGAAAGCTCCGGTTCTTTTTGTTAGCGGTTGAACACATTTCAGGTTATTTTCCTACCCGCTGCAGTTAGTCCTTTAATTAGTAAAATGGTGGGTGACATCTTGTGTACCTATATGATTATCAGTAAACAGTGTTGCAACTAAATGTTACTCTAGACCACTGACTGTAAGCGCACAGAATACAAAGTGACACTACGGTAATTGTCCATTTCTTACATCTGTATTCTGGTAAACCTGATCTTTTCTCGGCCTGTGTTCGAGGTTAACAGCTTCTATCTTGTACATTTGTTTAGATCAACGACACATATCATGGATATTATTTTTATGGAATCGTTTTGTTTGACGAAATATGGCATAAGATTAGTTTGATTACTGGAAAAATACGCAATGTTTATATTTTTATAAAGATGTCAAAGAAATGAAGCGTTTAGTTCGAAAAAGTGCGTTTATCGCGAACATGCACTTGCGGATCATTTTCTGGATCGTAGTTATCGTATTTCAAATTTCAATTAGTGTTTTATTGATTGATTGAATGGTTTAACACCATTTTTGACAGTATTTCAGTCATATCGCGGTGGCTCGAGCACCTAACAATGGATTTCTTATATTTCTCACACCAGTACTACCACTACATCCTTTCCTGGCCTCCAGCTCCTACCCCACTTAGGTTAACGATTTTCAAACCGTTGGTGAGTGACAAATGTCGGAAAGAATATGTGCCGCCGCCGGGGATCGAACACATGACATCCTGTTATTGAAGATTGGAAGTTTGACGCGCTACCGACTGCGCTATGACGGCGGCTTAATAAGTATTTTACAAGGCCTATTATCAGATATATTAAACTATTCAAACTTGTTTCGCTAATACGTTCAAAAGTTGAGAAAAAAATCGAAAAAAAAAATCCCCACTGCCTTATCGTTTCAATTTTGGATCTGTGTCGTAGTGTGTGTATTTCCGTTTATTTATCGTCGCTACCGTAGCACATGCCCATATGAGCGACGCCCCCAGAAGACGGTTAGTTGTTACGGGGGATAGTGCAAGGATACAGGACGAAACTGCTGAGAGCTCCGCCTGGTTCTTTAACGGGCTCGATGGATAGCATCGTCACACGGGGCCTCGGTTTAACGTCTCATCCGAAAGACAATTAGTTTGTTAGTTGATATGGTCAGCCCAGGGCTCGAACCCGTGATCTTGAGGTTTGAAGTCAAGTGCTCTACCAACTGAGCTAATCGGGCTGTCGTAGTCCACCTGTCGTTGTCATAATCGAGTTGAAGGGCGTGAGTTATATATATATATAGGGAATATTACAACAGTGTATTTTCCTATTTGTTGTTATCGTGTTCGAGAATCGTTTGTAGGTATTTTTTATTGGATGAGACCGAAGCTTAAATGATAAAGAAATAACCAATTTTCCGAAAAAAACCCGAACGTCAATACACAAAAAAGTAGTCCTTGTTTAACGGTACTCGACGAATACATTTTTTGGTACACGCCGAATGCGGATTTTTTCTGTCGAGTTGTATAAGATAACCAGATTTTAATCCATATCTTTTATAGGTATATAATAATTATTGTTTTTTGGTCGGACTGCTTATGGAAGTTAACATGTTTCTTAATAACATACGTATTAATTACCCCTACCCCCCACCCTTTCGTTATCCATTTTTAAGCTAGATAGTCTTTAAAACCACTTTCTGTAGGCCCAAACTAGACTCGCTTCTTTGATTAAGCTTAATTGAATTTAAGATTATGCCTTGTTGTATGACGAAGTTGATGGCGTGAATTGTGCCCTTATCTTTTATCTGGGGCTTATATGAGAAAACTATTAGGGGATAAAACTTCTGTCGCGTGGTTTATACGGTAGATACGCCAGCTGCACTTCGGCAAGACAACCGACTTTTGATCGACAAAGGCGAATCTTGAATTACAGATACAATACCGGCGTATATTGGATAAGGGAATAGCATGAAAACACCTCTTACTGCCAGAAAAGCTTGGTATTGTTGGATGAAATTGAAATACAAAATTCATCGGGGAAATAAGTTGCAGACTGTATCATATTCTACAACTTATCTGGCTTTGGCTCATTTTAATAAAAAATTCTCTCCATCGACCGCCAGCTCAAAGTCGTAGTTTAATCAAGAGAGTAGAAGCGGCTATGCTTTGGACCATTATGCTCCAATCGGGATAAAATTTGACTTACTCGCTCGTAGCCGGTTCATCGCATGGGCCGCTATTAGACTGTTCCGATTTGAAGTCGTGCCCTAGTGTACGAGTGGTACGGCCGGTTTTAGTTTAAGACTATGAAAGATGCAGGCAGACGAAGATCATAAATACGGCCGTTAAACGGAAATAAAGTGAAAGACAAACATGAAACAGACAGGTAGACGTATAACGATAAGAACTATTTCTGAGGATATAGATATCTCTGGTTAAACAGTATACAAAATACCAACAGACGATTTAAACATGAGTAAAGTAAGTGTGCGATAGGTACCAAGACCTTTGAGTGAGTTACGGTAGGAGCATGCCCTTAAGTATTTTCACGACAGTACCGCAGAAAAGAATCAAAGTACTGAAAGTAATGTTAGCTAGAAAAGTATGGTTTTGTCAAATAGTCCTTTTTGCCACAGGTTATCATGATAAATAAACGAGGTCAAAGTAACTTTGGAGTTAAAAATATGCTTTTGGGGGAGTTCACGACAATTTGAATAAAGTTCATTCATGTGAACACGATATGGCCAGGTGAGCTAAAAATACAACGGAGATAAGCTTACAGACAGAGTTAGCAATATTCCTGAAATGCACAAGAAACACTTTTTATGGCGTAGGCATTAAATGTTTTCCAGTGTCAGTTTGCACTCGTTGAACTTTGAGACGACCTCAAAATGATGCTAAAATTGCTAGCTAAAATTAGTTTCCTTGACGGACTAGACCTGGCTGTGGCATTACGACTCTGAGTCAAAGGCCTCTCATTAGTTTTTAAAACACCTCAGTCGCCGCCTACCAAAGAGTCAGGAGCTGACAGATCAGGGCTGAAACACGTGTTTACATTTTTTGCTAACAAAGCGTCAGCTTTGATAGCTTAGGTTAACAGACACAATTTGAATTCTTCTAAGAGTTCAACGAGTGCAAAATGCCTCTGAAGGCTTCACCACTAAATCCATCGATTGCCTACGCCATAAAAAGAAGTTCTAATGTCATTAAAGAGTATTGCAAATTCGTCTCCAAATCAATTGAGCATATTGTATTCAAAACGTATTAAGCGATTTTTTGCTTTCAAAAATCATCAGAAATTGGAGCCAGCTTTTTTTCTGTTTGCCAGAAAATAAGAAATGAATACTAAAACATTTATGTCAAGCATCTTCGTTTTGTGACTAAACCCATAATAAAAAATAGCTGTGTTTCCGCTTACGGGCTAGAAAAAAAGAGGGTAGGTAGGTAGGCGAATCTTTTATCTTTTTTTTTCTAAATTTTTGCTGCGGAAAATACAGGGTAGGTAAGTAAATCGTTATTTTTATTTTTTGAATTATGTGATTTGGATGCGCTTTCTTATTATCCGGGTTATTTATTCACTTCATAGTCGTCTTGACGTTTGCATTTAAGGCGACGATTCTTCCGTAAAGCGCTTGAGTATCTCAGAAAGAGTAACTCCGAACGAAGCACATGGACAAAAACTACCGAAATGTAATAAAAACGTACATTTTGAGAATTTGAGAGTCCGGCATTAAGATTTTTATTTTTCATTTTGCCGATAAAAACAGCAGAGTCGGGGTCAGAAACAAGGTCGGTCGGGTTAGCGGAAACATAGAATTTTTTTACGCCTAACCACACAGCAAAATTTTAGACTGGTACAAATTGAAAGGAGTTGACGACAACAATTAAAACATTTTGAAATTTAGATCTTTCAACTTTTGTGATAGAAAACATTGTGAAATATGAAGAAATTGCTTGGTTCAAGAAATTTCTTGATTTTACACAATGTTTGCCTATTTTTCCTTGGGACGTTAAAAAGCACTGTGTGGGAATGGGTTAAACGCCACAACTACCGCTTATACGTTCTTCGTTCATGCTCCTGGCCACCAAAAACATTTTCATATATAAGTCGAAAATTCTTGTCGGAGTATATATCAACTAACAATAAGACTGATCTTTATTGCAACGTATTGTTGGCGAAGGTGATATTTTACAATAAATCGAAAGATAACAAAACACTCATACCGAAAGATCTAAAAATGGGGAAAATGGGATGGTTGTCTGTGATGATCCGTGACTTTTCGTCAAAACGAAGCCAAATATACGTGATACATATTAAACACATAAGAGATTTATGACAGGATATTACGGCCTTTTCTGTCAGGAAAAATAACCTAGAAGGCTTCGGATGATTTATACGCGAATCCTTAAAACTTCCTAACTTCCAAAATTATATGACTCGAATTTGAATTTGGTGTTATTTTAACACTTTTATCATTTTAGGTCGGCTTGGTTTTGTAAACAGAAAGTCGATACAAATTTAAAACTTATGGTGTTGTTGTCAAACGCGTTGTCATCGGTTTTCATGTGGCAAACTTTAGTCGTGGATAGTTGATAGTTCTGTAATTTACGGATCGCTTGTCAGGCCTTCAACAAATTCGGCTTTGATTTTAAATGGCGTCATTTAGCAAGATGTATTGTTAGTAACATGGACTTAAAAATAGTATGGTTTGTTGGCGACTTAAACGTCATTAAAAAAGCTCAAGTTACGACGTTTTAGTCCCCAAGACATAAATATTGCTTTACATAAGTTTCGGCTAGAGTCGGAGTTCATACCCTACTTCTAAGTGTATCATTGATTGGTATATCTATTTATTATTGACAGGTGCGATCCGTCTATTATTAACTATATTGACTTCTTACTTCGCTTTGAGTTTACTATCCCAAGATCAATCTATACTATCAAGGACACCTTGGAGAATTTTTTAAGAATTGGCGGATCCCTGGTCCCGCTCACTGACACCTCTTGCTACGCCAAATTACACCAACAGGAAGTTCCACTTCTTTATTTATTTTACAGAATTGATGGCCAGTAATATGTAACCAAAAAAAACACATTGCTTGGTTGGCTTCCTAAATATATTTACTAGAGACAAACCATCGAAATGTTTCATATAAATATATGTCAATTTTGGAGTTCAAAGTTAACTTCCGGTCTAGATGAATTATTCAATTGGTCGATTTATTCTCTGATTGAAAGCCGCTATCGATCAAACTTGCCCCACCACAATTTGTAGTCGAGGATCAGCACCAGTATACAGTCTTGAGTCAAGTAGAACTTTAAGCCCCCATTGCTCTTCGAACAATTGTTCTGTATACATTTGGCATAGTCTTGACATAAATTCGTAGAAAATAAGCGTATTTATAGGAAAGAATGTATACCAAAGCTCAAATTGAACTTTTTTTTAATTTTCACATATACTTGGCAATACATGTATTTATTTCATTTGTTTAAGGAATACCGATAGACCGACAATATTTACAACGCATGACTTTCATTAATGAGAAATAATATCATATATATATATATACGGAAAACAATATATATATATATATTCCTTATTCATTGTCATTTACAATAGTATACCAAAAAACTAAGCAATTACTAACATTCTATCCCCAAATTGTCATTCATCTGTTACATAAAAAATGTTGAAACACAACATATGTTTTAGAAATTTGTCTCTCACCAATGGTTGGGTAATCGTAAACCTAAGTGGGATAGCAGCTGGGGGCTAGGAAAGGATGTAGTGGTAGTATTGGTGTGGGAAATTACACAAATCCATTGCTACGTGCTCCAGCAGGCACGATATGACTGAAATATTGTTAAAAGAAGCGTTAAACCCCATCAAACAATCAATTTAGAAAAGCAAACTGGAGAATGTCGCTGGTGAACAATGTCTGACCAAAAAGACTAGTAAAATACCGAATATTGGCATTAACCAATCACGAGACTGCAAATTTCTAGACTGTTTCGAATCGAAAGGAGTTGCAGACGACAATTAAAATTTTTGAAAATTCAGATTTTTTTCCAGTTCTGGGTAGGAAACATTGTGGAAATGAAGAAATTGCTTATTACAAGTACTTTCTTCATTTTATACAATGTTTTCCCATTGTTTTCTTGATGGGACTCAAAAAGCGTCGTTGTGTGGGAATGGATTAATCAGTACTTCTGTTATAAATATAACTCTAACCTTGAAGACTGGCGAATCTTGCGTTTCTAAGACGAAATAAATCACCATTCAGACGATGGTGATTGAAAACTGTGTCAACAGATAAATATTATGTGTCTATCCGTTTATTTTCAAGGACGTGTTACACTTGTTTTAATGTACAGTTCATAGTGTACTTTAAGGTTATGAAAAGAGTTTCTTTGTTGTCGATATGGGCAATATTTCCACATCGATCTCAGAAAACTGACATTCTTGCTTAATTCGTATCCTACGGAAGTCACTTGGCTAATTATAATGTTTTCATTTTATATCGAATTTCTCTGTAAGATATATTCATTGCACTCGGACAAAATCGGACTTCACAACAAAATTTCCCTACATCAAATGACAATTTTTTTTTATTTTTTTTTGAAGTCAAAATTCTTTGGTTCATGATAAATGGAATACTATGGAGTAGTAATGATACAAAACCTTATATTGAATTCTAGCCGAGTAGGGAAATTTTAAATATCCAGATTTTCCTACACGACTCGAAACATATACAAGATTTGGTAACAACTGTTACATAGTGTTGCTTATTCATTTAAAATCAGTACGTGGAGTCAAAACGTTTACCTTCACTTTAGATGTTCTGGATATATGTAAACTAATAATTCTTTATTATATACTTATAAAGATTTCTAGTAAAATATATTCATTCAACACAGACAAAATCGGACACTGAAAGTGTCAAATACGAAGTCATTTTATTCTTTAGATGACGTCATAATGCGAAAAACGTAATTAAAATAGCAAAGATGAATTGAAATAATTGAATGGCAGAACACAGGTCAATATTTTACCCTCATTTATCGAATGTACTTAAATGAAATGTAGGTGTATGATTAAATTCATACTTAGTTACGACTGCGATACAAGTTCTACTATTTGCTTCTCACTGCAGAGGAAGAATTGATATTCCACTCGACCTTTGATCTCGTGAAATATCAAAATTTTCCTGTGCATCTCAAAGCAAAATTGCTTTCGTAACATAATATTCTCTTTTTATCCATTCGGTAACCTCATTTATGAACACAAACCCATTTGTTGATAATGGAAATGTGATTGGTTTTCCCACACTGCAAATATCGTCGAATGGATGTTGTTTAATTGTTTCAAGATATATTTACACATCTCAGTACTTTTTCCACAGATATCCTCTAGACGTTATTGTTATCGCCGAGAATGTCGGATGTGAAATGTAGTAGCAAACGCTTACAGCTATGTGTTGTTAACCGAAGGATAATAATCCAATGCGCCAAGATCAGTCGATTGATAAGCCAAAACGGGTATTATCATTGCCGATCTATTTACATGTAATCTGTTATTATGTACCATTGATTAAAAGGGCTGTGCAGTTTGCAATGTGGGTAATTAATCGAATAAAGGTTCCTGTAGTTATCGCTGGACTTTGCTTTAAATGTCGCACCCCATTTAAATTAGTGGACTTGGTTATTTAGATATTCTAACCATTTTATTTGATCTACCTTTACTTTCTTTACATTCGTCGGTCCTTAGTTTCATGATTTAATAATTTAATACTCTGAGTGTTTGATCCAATCGCAAAGAAAAAACAATCTGATCGAATGTAGTTTTAAAAAATGCCCATTTCAACATGGAGATAACATCAAAAAATACAGATGAATAATCTTTAATTTGTGTAATCAACAATATATATCTGCATGTCTTGTTTGAAAAAATAACCAATTTAGACTCGATCCCTAAAAGGGGGACAGAATAAGACCTGTCCGATTATGAGACTCTCAAACAGCCGATCACTCGCCCTCCTTTTTTTCGTTCTACGCTTAATCAATACAGTGCTCAAAGAATACAAAATTAATGAAATGATATTACGAAAAAAATATAAATGACTTACCCTGCTTTTTCCGTAGAAATTGTAGATTTTTTAAAAAATCCTTTGAAAATTGGCATAAATGTCACCAAAACACTGTTATATAACGATTAAGATTTTATCAAATCGTGTATGACTATTTTAATGAAATCGAAAAACAGAATAGATATCTAATCCAACTCCTTAGCCATTTTCACGCTGAATCCGGAATATTCCTGTTTAGGAGGAGGTATACACAAAGATCAGCCTGCAGATATGTGCAGTCTGATATTAGTCTACACCACCTGTTTGTCTCTTTTTCAAGTAAGAGATATTTATGGATAAGATTTTCGAAATAATTATTACCTCACTAATAGTGCTTCCATTGCTGTCAACCCTTTGATTTTAAAGAAGTTCTGTAAAGGATTTTAATCAGCATGACAAGAGTTAACATGGCGAAAAAATACGCTCTTTCATAAAGAAACTTTAAATTTTCAGAGCGGGATCTATGTTCAACAAGAGGTCCACGTGGCCTTATCGGTCACCTGAGTCCAAAGAGCACAAAAACAGATTATGATACATACTAAATAACAAAACTCTAGGCCTTTTAGTTTGGGAGTTTAGTTTCACTATACAAGCCTAAGTTAAACTTTGGATGCCCTAATTTATACAATCAAGATTATGGTCCACCGATTGATGCTACATACTAAATATCAAAGCTCTAGGCTCTCTCGTTTGGGGGGAGAACATTTTTGAAATGTACTATATAAGCCTTTGTGAAACTTGTGCGATCCAGAAATGGGCTAATTCTGTCTCTGGGGCCATGAGTTATGCAATCTTGATAGAATTCCACCAGATGATGCTACATACCAAATATAAAAGCTCTAAGTCCTCTAGTTTGGGAGAAGAAGATTTTTGAAATTTACACTATAAAAGCCTTTGTTAAACTTGTGACGTCCGGGGACGGGCTAATTTTGATCATAGGGTTATAATTTATACAATATCGATAGAGGTTCACTAGATAATGCCACATAACAAACACCAGAGCTGTTATGGAGCCTTTCCACCTAGCACGGCCATTTCTTAAAATATTTTTTTCTTGTACAACCTTGATAGTCTTTGCCCCAAAGACACTAAATACCAAATGTGAATCTAATCCGACAGCCGGTTCATGACAAGAAGATTTTTAATGATGTACCCTTTTTGGCCCTTATGTTGCCCCAAGGGGAGATAACTCTATGACGTGTAAAAATCTGAAGCTCCTTTCCATAAGTATGCCTCCTGCCAAGTTCGGTTGAAATCCATCCAAGGGTTCTTAAAAGGAAGTCAAAAATGTAAAAAGTTAAGCACAACGCTCGACGAACTACACGATCGCAATAGGTCACCATGACCTTCGGTCAGGTGATCTAAAAAAATGGTGTTTAAGAAAATGAGTTTGAAAAAACAGTAAGCAGTTTACGCTGTAAGTATTAAGGCCACTATGGCGATTTTGCTGTACTTGAAACAACCCACTCCTTTAGTTTAGCCTTGCAACACATAGCGTTTTGTTGTTATTATTTTTTTTTTTTTGTTTTTTTTTTTTTTGTTTTACTGTTTTTGCTGTTGTTGTTTTTGTTTTATATGACGAGAAAGGAAAACGTATTGCAATCCTTATATCCAGGTATCTAGTATTCTAGCTTAAATGACTGATAATGTAGGCACGGAGGCAGCGATTTTACTGGGACAGGAGTCAAAGTTGGGGGCATGTCCGTTTTAGAGCAATTTCAGAATATATCATTTCTGCAAAAATCATTGGGAAAGGATGGGGGCTTATACTCTTCCTGATTTGTACATGTGACAGAAAATACTTGATTCCAGTCTATAAGGTCAACCTTGCGTCACCATATTTTGTACTATCTATAATAGACCCTCCGGTGTTGGCTATAAAATAATTGAAAAGAAAGTGTCTTAAAGACCGTGTACCCTTACAACAAGTCTTATTGAAAATTAGGAGTGTGAAAAGAGCAAAATAAATGATTGTGTTCACAGGGACTCGTCACAACTGAACTAGTGAAAAGGTACGAACGTACCTCGTACGAATGTAGACGCCGTCTGATTACACGAATGTAAATGTAAATGTATAATCCACATTGTAAAACAACATTTTTGAGCAACAGCGATATCAATCTTGCATTACAGACAGGATTGTCGAGCAAATCAATGACATTTTCGTTAGTTGGACAAAACTGTGCACCTTGACCTCTTAACCTTCGTGCTAGAATCGATCCAATTGGATGTTTACGGTGGCGCTGTTTGTTGGGTTCTGACAAATTGATTTTTCGCCAATTAAATGTCCTCACCTGCCCCGAAAGTGTGACTTCGGATTAGTACCTCTAAACTATCTTTATAATATGCACATGTTTGCCCTCGATTATTGATATTCTAGAGAATATGTTACTGAAATTCGTTATTACATGATTATTCTGAAGGCAAGTGGGGCGAAACAGGTCGCTTACTTTTGGTCCTACGAGGTAAGTGAAACCCCCTGTGCAGCTGTGCATAGATTTTTCTGACCAATGAAAATACTCTCCTCTACCCCGAAAATCCAGTTGGTCCTTCATGATTTATATTGCTGTTTAATTTTCATGTAGATCATTCATTTACCTGTATATTTATGCATCATTCAACACACAATCTCCGAAATATACATATTCAATTCATGTGTGACAAGCCCTTTTGATTTTGTTACATTGTAAATACTATGTCAGTAAATCCGTATGATAATATTCAAATGTGGGGGTATCGATGATTTGTTTAATGTCACATACTTTAATCATTTTTACTCCCTCTCATATGCTATATGACTACAATGTTCAATAGAATAAAGTTTTGCGAAATTCAGAAGTTGTTTATCAAAATAAACTAGTAGGGTATATTCTTGATAGAGTACGTATGCTTTAAATCTATGTTTATTTTACGCCGAGACAGTTGAAACGAATATCTGGGTCATTCTTGAGGTGCGTATACAACCGTTGGAATCCCGAATCAGTTTGAAATCGCTCAAACCAACGTCATCGTAACGTCATCAGGAGTTGTCCAATTCTGTAAAGATCGGTCCAAAACTATTGTTAGAATTAATATCAATATAGCCGCTTACCGTAGTTTTGAGCTCACCATTTGATGTGAAATAATTTAGGACGTTTGTTGTTTCTATTGTCACTTTGTAACCTTCTGTTGAGGTCATGCCGTATCGACAACCGGATTCCGTGATATCTAAGAATAATATTGAATTTCGCTCAATCTGTCCTATTTAACCACAAAAAAAAACACATTCGGCCCATCAGATTACCGTCAAGACAATATCGGACTCATATTTAAGTAGTAAATTTTCGTATAGGCGTATTTTTAGGCAATCTCGGAAATTTTCTTATCTGGGATTAAGAAACATTGATATCCGCCTTTAAAACAATGATCCGTTCGAGACTTTAACGTTTGAAAAAGAAAATATCAACTGGGGATTACCTAATGAAATCTGTCTCGTTTACAGACTGTATTAACTGAAGTATTCCCAAGGGAAACTAACCTGAAGTAACAATATCTAGCTAGGGTTAATTTCGAAAGGTCTCTGTAGACCTATGGTGTCTTTATGAGGTCTGAAGTCGAGACCAAATGGGACCAATTGTATCAGTAGCTGTTAATGACACCGTTTAAGTTAACAAACTCTGGCCAAAAATTCAGGTTGACATAAGTGCAATAATCGCGAGATAGTCAAGTACAATATTTAGAGTCATATAGGAAAACTGGGTATATAGGGTGTCATTTTAACCCATTCCCACACAATAATGCTTTTTGACTCAAGAAAATCAATTGGTAAAAAATTGTTTGAAATGAAGAAACTGTTTGAAACAAGAAATTTCTTCATTTTACGGAATATTTTCTACCCAGAAAGTTAAACAATACTATATTTCATAGACTTTAAATTGTCGTCTACAACTCTTTCAATTCGGACCAGTCTAAACTTTTGCCATCTGGTAATGGGTTAAGAAAGAAAGCAAACTGATGTATTAACTTTCAAAGTACTTTCTTCTCTGACAATACATCTTCTCATTAGCAATTCATTACATGGACACAGATGTGTGTATTTTGCTTTTGTAACGTTAAGATTATGTTTAAAAAAAAGAAATTATAGTAACAATAATAACACGTATTTATGGCATATTCTACAATGTTTATGTTTTATATGTACTCACGACTAGGGGGCTAGATTCGCGGATTTTCTAAAGCAATTTTTAGAAGCTAAATACTGTAAATATATATGCTTCTTTCTTCAGAGAGCGCAACGAATAGTCTTGTTATGTACTAAGGTATCTATAAAGTAATTCAAGGACAAGACTTATTTTCGACTCATTAAATGTAATTTTTCATCTTGTCCTTTCTCCATCTGTTCGAAAGTCCTATTGGGGGTATGAATTATTTTTCATTTTTTTAATCCAAGAGTGCAAGATTTCCGAAAGCGTTAAAAACTATTGAACTTAGAGGTGTACGACTCTTGTGGGGACAACATTTCTCATCAAAAGAATCTTGAAATCTTCGTTAAAATCCATAACGGTCATCTTGAAGAGGTCACAAACTCGCTATGGAAAGCGTTGCCGAACAGAAAAACGATATTGAATTTCAAAATTATTTTATGTTGCCATCATAACATACTTTTGAAAAAAAGTCGTTCTTTGCGACAAGGTTTTTTCTAAGGATTTTGTGACCTTTTCTGATTTTTTTTTTTTTTTTTTTTTTAGTGTCCAGTAAAATATTTTAACGAATAGTTCAGAATTGGCTGTGTGTGTGTGAGAGAGAGAGTTAGAGAGAGTTAGAGAGAGAGAGAGAGAGAGAGAGAGAGAGAGAGAGAGAGAGAGAGAGAGAGAGAGAGAGGGTATTTTGTCCATACGAGAGCCGCAGAGCCTTTCGGATTTTTTTAATAAAAGTGATAATACATTACGACATTCACATCATTAACTTAATGAGATGTTACTTAGACAGAGACAATGCTTTGAATACCTAAAATAATAATAAATCAAAGGACTGAAAGTCATGAGAGCGGTTTTGCTGGTTTATCAGTAACCGCGCTCAATAATGCGAGCATATTTCGTCAATATGAGTGAGTAAATTGTACAACTAAGTAGGAGGAGCAGCTGGAGGCTCGATAAGGATGTAGTGGTAGTATTGGTGTGTGAACTACCAGGAATCCATGGTTAGGAGCTCCAGCCGCCCCGATATAACTGAAATACTATTAAAAGTTTTGTTAAAGCCTATTCAATCAACCATGACCCATTACTGTTTACCGAAATCGCTATTTTGAATCAATCACAACGTTTTCTTATTAAGTGCGTGAAAATTTGTGGTTTTGTGGTAAAAGGTTAAATGATAAAAGGTACAGATATCAAAGTTAACATTCAATTCTTTTTTCGTTGAGCATATTATTATCACAATTGAAGTAGTTAAATATCCTTTCCAAAGATTTAGTCGAATTCGAGAGGTAAGAGGTGTTTTATTCGATGGGGTTAAAAGGCGCTTCAATCTACAACAGGGTTGTAACGTGTTACATATACTGTGTATGCGGGGTGTTAATTTGCCCAGCCCTGCTAGGTCAATACACCAGCAGACAGTTTACATGTATTCGCTAACTCCACTAACCACTGGCCTAGATTCTACCTTGAAACGCGAGGAAATTATTTCTCTCATTTTGACAATTCATTAGATAATTTACCAAGGATATATTAGGTTTTAAACCATTTTCCTGCATATTCATGACTATAAAGAGGCTGTTGGCATTCAGCAGGTAAGTTATTTTCTTCATCAGCGATGAAACAAGATAGAGGCGATCACATAGATTTTCACTTCACGTTTATGAGCATGCGTGGAAATGAGCGGAAATGTGTGAGAACTTGTTTCCGGTTGATCGATATGAAATACCGATTTTTCCTAAAAAAACGCTAAAAATAGAAGTTCGAACAGATTATCTACATGTCTGTTTTAAAGTGTGTGTTTCAAAACATGATTCTTTTTGTCTGAAAAATGACGGACCTCTGACCACGCCCACTGACCCCCGATAAGGTATTAGACTGAGGTATAAAGGCAATTTTTTGCTGAACGTAAAGTCATGACTACGGCTGTAGTTAAAACGTTTAAGTCGCCCTTTATGGATTAATGGTGAAAGTAAAAAAATCACTTCCTGTTTCATTTAATGATTTGATTGGTCAATTAATTTTCTGTATTGGTTGACAGCAGCGACGCTTTAATTACGATTTTAGGAGAACGACTGGTTTAAGGCATTGCCGGCATCATCAGTTGGCCAGCCCGTTCCCATACAATCCCGCATGTTTACGATCCCCGTGAAATTGCAAAAGGCGAACAAGATAAAAATGAAGAAATTACTTGTTAATTCAAGCAATTTCTTCATTTTCAACCTTGTTTTCTATACTAAAGGAAAAAATATTCAAAATGATCCCAACATGAAATTGTCGTCTTCGACTTCTTTGAATTTGGACCAGTCTAATTTTTTCTCGTGTGGTAATAGGTTAATAGGACTTTTCGATAGGATTTTAACAGCCAGAATACCATTGTCAACTTAACTTACTCTTAAAATGTACTTTACAGATTGTTCAAAACGCTGATAACTCACTCAAACAACCTTATACGTTTGGCAAAGTTGGCAAAGCACGGTTCAGACAAGTAGAAATTGCTATTCCATCACATTTTTACATTTATGCGCTAGGTAATAGCTATGATTAACCTTTTCATCCTTGCAATCTTATCGCTATCTTCACTTTCCAGGTCCCCTCATAGACGATCAGTGGAAACAATTAACGTTATTTGTAGATGGCTAGGCTGCCCATTGGCTTTATTTACACCAATGTGAACTTGGCGGATCGCTGACCTAGACCTCTGTCTCTAACAGGGATTTCGATTTAGATATTAAATGGTGTTAGTCTTGATAATTCGTGACCAGTAAAATTGGAAAATTTCAGTCAAGTGACATGTAAAATAGAAGTAAAATATTGACCAAAATGTCGTAACTACTGCTTTAATAAGATGTATTTCCGACCTTTAAGTCGCCAAGCCAACAAACAGACATCACATTTTGTCAAACACTGTTGGAGTTCAAAGTTCATTTCCGGTCTAAATGTATGATTTGATTGCTCTGATGATTTTTTGTCAATTGTTTGTAGCAGTTTAGTTTTCCTGAAAGTCAAGTTATAAGAAAGTTTTATGTAAATTATCAAATATGGAAATAAATCATTGCAAATTCTTTGTTTAGACAAAACTCTAATTAGACATATCATGCAGAAAACAATTCATCAGAAAAGATGAGACCAATTGTCTAGAAAATGGAACCTTGAGATTTCCCAAGATAAAATTTCGAGAAAGAAATCTTGAAAATAAATTCGTATGTAGAATAAATTTGAATGTTTAAATTGGCCTTTGGTTACGCTGAATTTATACATTGGATTTTATCAAACTTCAAAAATAAAAATGTGGCAAATTTGGTTGGTTAATAAACACCTGGCTAAAAGTCATATACAGTACTGCGGTAAGACATAACAATACTGCGGTATTCGCCTTAAGGGGCCTCGCCGGTAATATGAACGAACTTTTAATGGCGGCTAGTCGACTCTCGCTTCGTCAATTGCAAAATTGAGTTTCACACAGTAAAGCGAGTAATCGTTGGCATGTCCATTGAATTTTGTATTAAAAAGTCTGTTTGAATAAGGGACACATTTTTTGTGTTTTTGTTTTGTTTTATGGTTTTTTTTTTTTTTTTTTTTTTTTTTTTTTTTTTGTTGTTGTTGTTGTTGTTGTTTTTTTGGGGGGTGTTGCGTTTTTACATAAATGAGGTATACGTGTGAAAATTAATGGTCCAATGTCACAAGGATCATATTTTGTTTACAAACAGAATTTGCAGATAACATAACATTGCTCTCAAAATTCCTTCAAACTGTTTTCAAATCTAAATTAACTTGATGATGTTCAAGTTGATCGTCACTTTTGTAAGACCCACTCTACTAGGATACAGTAAGTGTTCGTCAAAGACCCTCAAGAAGTGATGATCTCAAATATGACTACACAAGTAATCTCATAAATACACATATACTTTAGCCGCCAACATAATATATATTGGTAACACGATGAAAATTTAGTTTCAAACTTTGTAGCATAAGAAAATTGTACAATATTATTTTGGTATACGGTTTCTTGCCGGGGTATATGACGATTCATATCCGGCTGGAGAAAAACGATGTCAACCCTTGCCTGCGGCTCGGGTGATATTATTTTCTCAAGTCGGAATAAATTGACATATACGACGGCATATACCCCGGCAAGAAACCGAATAACAGATAATATTAACGGCGCTTGGCCTTATTGCAATGGCGTAACAAAATATTTCAAAGATTTATTGTTTATAAAAGTAACGGTTAAAAGCTCGCCTTCACCTGTCGCCATCTAGGATATGTATACACATTTCGCCGGGACGGAATATGACAAGGTAACATTTGTATTGTAACGATGATTAAATTCTAAAAGCTCGTAATTGCAGCTTTATTAAAGCTGTAGTTACGAGTTTGTAAAAGTAACCGGACGTTAAGATGTGTGCTGCAAAAGTGTAGTTTCTAGACCTTTGTTTCATATCCATTTATAAATTCATTTATAAATTTATAAATGTTGTAGCTGCCAATCAGAGAATGTCATTTACACTCTATCTAAAATGTAATCTATTTTTTATTTCGATTAACTGGAAATTCAAAAGGGGCATTGACCCCTTCCCACACAAAATAAATTTAGCTTGGTCAGAATTGGAAAACTTTTAAGTATATCAAATTTAAAATGTCCTCGCCATTGGTGTAGAAACCATTCTGAAAAATGAAGAAATTGCTTGTGACATGCAATTTCTTCATTGTCCAAAATATTTTTCAAAGTTTTTCACTTGTTGGTAATAAAACTAAGGACTTATGTAGAAATGCGTTAAAACAATATTATACTTTCTTTTTATTGGATGAACTTATAAAATTGAGCTAATTAAGTTTTCGCGCCTTTTTTGCTGTATAAACATTCAATATACCCATAACGCAACTTTTAATACAATCCTAGATACGGGTATTTTCCCTAAGTCATGGTCCTCCGGCATTATACACCCTATTTACAAAAATAAAGGCGATCCATCCTTCCCTACAAATTATAGACCCATAACACTCTTAAGCTGTCTCGGCAAATTTACCAGTATACTTCACACGCGTTTTAAGTAATACACTGAATTAAACCATGTAATAAACGACTACCAAGCAGGTTTTCGGAAGGGCTTCTCAACAACTGACAACATGTTTATATTACACACCCTACTTCAGCCAGCATTTAAGTCGAGGAGAAAATTGTTTTGTGCATTTATCGATTTAAAACAGGCATTCGACTCCGTTTGGAGAGACGGTGTTTGGCAAAAATTCATATCAGTAAACATTAACGGCAAATGCTTACATCTTATTAAAAATATGTATTCTGACATCAAATCATGTGTTCGTGTTAACGGCGCATGTTCGAATTTTTTCTCTTGTATGAATGGGTTGAGACAGGGAGAGAATCTATCGCCGATATTATTCTCTCTCTACCTCAATGATTTACATGATTATTTTAATAATTCTGGGATAATTAACGATACTGAAATATCTTCAGAGGATGACCTTAACCTGTTCATAAAGATTTTTGTGCTTCTATACGCAGATGACACGGTTCTGATAGGAGATTCAGAAACCGATCTTCAAAACGCTCTAGATTTATATCAGAGTTACTGTGAATCTTGGAAATCGACAGTCAATACGGATAAATCCAAAGTCGTTGTTTTTTCTAAAGGAAGGCCGAAAAATTACAATTTTACTTATAATCAATTACCAATTGAAACGTTGAATGAATACAAATACTTAGGAATAACACTTAGTCGCACAGGTACATTCTATAAATCAAAACGCGATATTGCAAAACAAGCAACACGAGCCATGTAAAGTTTACTGCGTAAAATAAAAAAGTTTTCCTTACCATTAAATATCCAAATCGATTTATTTGAGAAAACAGTCAAACCTATATTGCTGTACGGTTCTGAACTGTGGGCCTTTGAAAACATTGATGTATTAGAAAAAGTTCAATTAAAATTTTTAAAACATATACTAAATATGAAAAAATCAACCCCTAATTGCAATGTCTATGGAGAAACTGGCATTTTCCCCTTATCAGTAGATATAGAATTTAGATGCATGTCTTTCTGGACAAAAATTATATCAGGTGAACATAACTCACTCCTTAAAAATACATATATGTACATTTATAAAAGATTATGCAGTTCAGAAGAAACGCAAAATTTTCCCCTATTTAATTGGATAAACAACATTAAAAATATTTTAATAAAATGCGGCTTGGTCAACATTTGGGACAACCAAATATTTCCAAATGAAAAATGGTTAAAACTTACGGTTAAACAAAGGCTTAAAGATCTCTTTATAAATTCTTGGTTTAGTGTCTTAGAAAATAACGATAGTTGTTTGATAAAAAAGAAATTCGGACAAGAAAAATATTTAACTGATACTCCCCCTGCACTTTTGGAATACTTGATAAAATTTCGAACTAATAATCACAAACTACCGATTGAAGTAGGAAGATGGTCTAAAACTGAAATAAGAGAACGAACCTGTAATCTCTGTCATAAGTCCATTGGTGATGAATACCATTATACATTTGAATGTACCTTTTTCAAAAATTCGAGAAAATCTTATTTACAAGCTAAATACACAGAGAAGCATAATGTATGTAAATTTGAATTGCTATTAAATACAACAAATAAAGTAGTACTTATCAATCTATGCAAATTTATGAAGAATGTTGTAGAACATTTCTGAGAAAAAATTGAGTATTACCAATAAATTGAAATAATTAAAATTGACTTTATTTAACCCTTCCCAGAACGAGAACACTTGCAAAATCTTAAGTGAAATCCTTTAAAGATAACAAAAAAGACTTTAGCTCAGGAGTGTTGATGGAAAGGAAGAAAATACTGGACATCGGTATCTTCTTCCTATCTACCAACGATTCTTGTAACTGAAACACGACATTCTGTACGGAATGCGTTAACCATTTATCGATTCATTTATTTATTTGTAAACTCATCTATCTACATTGCATGTACATGTATATATATGCCTCGTTGACACTTTGTTTCATGATTGTACATTTACCTCTTGTTTTCTGTAAAGGAACAGAGCGAAATAAAAGAATTGTAATTGTAATTGATGAACAGAATTTTGTTTCTTACGTTTAACCCATGACCACACGACAATTATATTTGCCTTCACGAAATGTCCCATCTGAGCTAATTCTCGTATTGAATTGAAGTCTCCCAAGCTTTAAATGATATATCAAAGTAAGTGTCTTAATCAAATTACGGATAGGCCCAATTGCTCCTTTATTGACAGGTATTAGAACTGCTTATTACCAAAAATGTTCAGTATTGCATGCGTCCAGTTGAGTGAAATGAACATTTGGAAAAAAGCGTCGCCGACTGAATTTCTAAAACGCGAACACTAAAAGGTCGCGATTAAAAATGACCTCAGCCCATAAAGTGCATGTTTTTCATCCAATCAAAATGCTTTTTTCTTGTATGATATATGTCACTCAATGATTATTCCTTTGAAATTTGGTCGAATTCATTTGATAGTGTTATGGGAAAAGGCATTTTTTTTCCATTTAAAGAAATGACCTTAGCCTATAAAAGGAAAGTGTTTCATCCAATCAAAATATTTTTCTTGCATGATATAGGTCACTTAATGATTATTCCTTTGAAACCTGGTCTGGCTCTCTCTACCATTTATAGAAATGACCTCCGCATAAAAAGGCCGTGTTATTCATCCAATCGAAATTTTTTGAGAAAATCTAAAAGGGGGTCGACAAAATATCACTCAAGTAAAATTTAGTTGAAATTCATTCTAAGTTTCTGAGTAGAAGAGCTTACATACGAACGCACACACGGACAGACGGACGCAAACACGACGGACAAAACACAATGACAATAGCGCCAGTGACCTTCGGTATATACTGGTAAACAGGTCTCATTTACGACAACCTCCAATATTTGAATTAAAATATATTTTAAAATCATACTGTTTGATTAAGAAACAAACAACTTGCTCTTCTCCTAATGTCTCAGTAAAATCATTGCCCAAAGGAATGTGCCAATGAGTGTTAATTGTCAACTACATTGTATATTTATAAAGAACAGTGATAGAGAGATTGTCTGTTGGGCGACCAAAACGTCGTAACAAAAGCTTGTCTTTAAATCTGTTTTTCCAAAGTTATGATCGTCATAGAAGAATTCTTATTCCAAATATCGTATGATGTATCAATTTAGATTGCGAGACACTATTTTGCTTATTTGAATACTTCTCGATTTTTCCATGCAGTTTACTTATCTCTGCTGTTTTTGTTCGGAGAGAGGGAGAGGGGGGGGAGGAGAGAGAGGGGCGAGAAAGAGGGAGAATCGGCCACACACAACTATGACGTCTAAACTATACCTTATTCAGCTGTTAAGTCTCGCGTATTTCGTAATTATTAAAATCAAAGGACTGAAAGTACCGGGAAGTAGGAATGCGCTGATAGGGTCATAACTGTGGAATTCGGTTAAAATTCAATTATTACTTTCCGAGTAAGCCTCCCTCCTTTAAACTTAAACCGCAATTCGTGTACATATGTGCGTGAATAACGCACAAAAACATTAATCCACATACAGAAATCAAAAACTAGCATTGTCTTAACCCATTCTCAGACACTGACGCTTTTAAATGACACTCATTATGAAAGCTTTGGAAATATCGTGGAAAATGAAGAAATTGCTTGTTACAAGTAATTTCCTCATTATCCACAATATTTTCTGTCCAAAAAGACCAGGATTTTTAAAGATTTCATGAACTTATAACTGTCGTCTGCTACTTCTTTAATTTGGACTGGTCTGAAATTTTATCATGTTGGAATGGGTCATAAGCTCGTGTCACGCACAGCAAGATAGAATTTCTAAGCTTAGCATTCTCCTTTTGATCAACTGTAATACGTGAACTTCTTTTTAGAATCTTGAAAATAGAGACAACCAGCTTCTACAGTAAAAAATCAATGACCTCGATGATAATTTGACCCTTCTGTAACGATCATACTAAACTCACGTAGATTTCCACTTCAAGTTTATGAGTATACGTGGGAACTTGCGGAAATGCGAGGAAACTTGTTTCAGGGTGATCGATTTGAAATCGATTGCCTACGCCATAAAAAAGGCTCTAATGTCATTAAAGAGTATTGCAAATTCGTCTCCAACTCAATTGAGGATATTGTATTCAAAACGTATTCAGCGTTTTCTTACTTTCAAAAATTATCAGAAATTGGAGCCAGCTTTTTTTCTATTTGCCAGAAAATAAGAAATGAATACTATAACATTTATGTCAAGCATCTTCGTTTGTGACTAAACCCATATTAAAAAAAAAAGGTGTGTTTCCGCTTACGGCTAGAAAAAAAGAGGGTAGGTGGGTAGACGAATCTTTTTTCTTTCTAAATTTTTGCTGCTGAAAATACAGGGTAGGTAGGTAAGTAAATCGTCATCTTTACTTTTAAATTATGTGATTTGGATGCGCTTTCTCATTATTCGGGTTATTTATTCACTTCATAGTCGTCTTGACGTTTGCATTTAAGGCGACGATTCTTCCGTAAAGCGCTTGAGTAACTCAGGAAGGGTAGACCGGTACCTCCGTCGACTTTAAGAAAGCCGACAGGTAGATCTCAAACGACTGCATATAGAGAATGGCTGATGGGCATTTAATGACGTATACCCAAACATTGAATCTGATTGGCTGGTCCATTGTTTGTAAACAAAATGGCTGAAGCGGGACGCGGAATACCTTATGTATTTTACATGAAAGGATAACATTCCAAGGTTTTTCTCGAACACAAATTCGATTGGTCATGTGAAGATGTTTTAGCATTAAAACTGAATGCTTTAAAACCACAGAAGTAGGATTTTTTATCGTACTGGGTGGAAATCCCGCGGCGTGTCCAAAGTTTTCAACAAAATTAGCTGCGCATGCGTAAGCCTCGTTTTCGAATTTTGTAAGGAAAAAAAAAACCTAACGGGGCAGGTTTTCCGTGTATGTACCGAAAATTGGTGTGTACCTGTCGGCTTTTTTGTTAAAGTCGACAGTGGTACCAGTCTATCAGGAAGGGTAACTCCGAACGAAGCAAATGGAAAAAACTACCGAAATGTAATAAAAACGTATATTTTGAGAATTTCATGGGTCGGACGAAATGAGTCCGGCATTTGGATTTTTATTTTTCATTTTGCCGATAAAAACAGCAGAGTCGGGAGTCAGAAACAAGGTCGGTCGGGTTAGCGGAAACACAGATTTTGTTTTATGCCTAACCACACAGCAAAATTTTAGACTGGTACAAATTGAAAGGAGTTGAAGACAACAATTAAAACATTTTGAAATTTAAGATCTTTCAACTTTTGTGATAGAAAACATTGTGAAATATGAAGAAATTGCTTGGTTCAAGAAATTTTTTGATTTTACACAATGTTTTCCTGTTTTTCCTTGGGGCGTTAATAAGCACTGTGTGGAAATGGGTTAAACGCCACAACTACCGCTTATACGTTCTTCGTTCATGCTCCTGGCCACCAAAAACATTTTCATATATAAGTCGAAAATTCTTGTCGGAGTATATGTCAACTAACAATTAGACTATTCTTATTGCAACGTATTGTTGGCGAAGGTGATATTTCACAATAAATCGAAAGATAACAAAACACTCATACCGAAAGCTCTAAAAATGGGGAAAATGGGATGGTTGTCTGTGATGATCCGTGACTTTTCGTCAAAATGAAGCCAAATATACGTGATACATATTAAACACATAAGAGATTTATGACAGGATATTACGGCCTGTTCTGTCAGGAAAAATAACCTAGAAGGCTTCGGATGATTTATACGTGAATCCTTAAAACTTCCGAACATCCAAAATTATATGACTCGACTTTGAATTTGGTGTTATTTTAACACTTTTATCATTTTAGGTCGGCTTGGTTTTGTAAACAGAAAGTCGATACAAATTTAAAACTTATGGTGTCGTTGTCAAACGCGTTTTCATGTGGCAAACTTTAGTCGTAGATAGTTGATAGTTCTGTAATTTACGGATCGCTTGTCAGGCCCTTTGATCTCCTTCAGCAAGTTCGGCTTTGATTTTAAACGGCGTCATTTAGCAAGATGTATTGTTAGTAACATGAACTTTAAAATAGTATGGTTTGTTGGCGACTTAAACGTCATTAAAAAAGCTTTAGTTACGACGTTTTAGTCCCCAAGACAAAAATATTGCTTTACATAAGTTTCGGCTAGAGTCGGAGTTCATACCTTACTTCTAAGTGTATCATTGATTGGTATATCAATTTATTATTGACAGGCGCGGTCCGTCTATTATTAACTATATTTACTTCTAACTTCGCTCTTTGTTTACTATCCCAAGATCAATCTATACTATCAAGAATAACTTGGAGCATTTTTTAAGAATTAGCGGATCCCTGGTCCCGCTCACTGACACCTCTGGCTGCGCTTAATTACACCGACATGAAGTTTCACTTCGATTTTATTTTACAAAATTTATGGCCAGTAATATGTAACAAAAATAAAGTTTCTTGGTTGGCTTCCTAAATATCGTAACTACAGCCAAACCAATGAAATGTTTCATATAAATATATGTCAATTTTGGAGTTCAAAGTTAACTTCCGGTCTAGATGAATTATTTGATTGGTCGATTTATTCTCTGATTGAAAGCCGCTATCAATCAATCGTGCCCCACCACAATTTGTAGTCGAGGATCGGCACCAGTATACAGTCTACTATAAGCCCCATTTTACTGTCGAACGATTGTTCTGTCAACATTTGACATAGTCTTGACACGGCATTAGTAGAAAATAAGGGTATTTATAAGAATGAATGTTTAACAATGCTCAAACTAGATTTTTTTTAATTTTCACATACTCGGCAATACATGTATTTATTTCATTTGTTTCAGAAATACTGATAGACCGACAACATTTACGAGGCATGATCTTAATTAATGAGAAATATAGTTATATATATATATTCCTTATTTATTGTCATTTACTATAGTATACCAAAATAACTAAGCATTGCTAACATTCTATCCCAGAATTATCAATCAACTGTTACATAAAAAATGTTGAAACACAACATATGTTTTAGAAATTTGTCTCTCACCAATGGGTGGACAATCGTAAACCTAAGTGGGATAGCAGCTGGAGGCTAGGAAAGGATGTAGTGGTAGTTCGGTGTGGGAAATTACAGGAATCCATTGCTAGGTGCTCAAGCCGCGATATGACAGAAATATTGTTAAAAGTGGCGTAAAACCCCAATCAATCAAGCAAACTGGAGCATGTCGCTGGTGAACAATGTCTCACCCAGAAGACTAGTAAAATACCGAATATTGGCATCTAGGACAATCGTACAATCGCATTGACCAATAGACCAATCACTGGCTCCGCCCACTGACTCCCTAAACTCCGCCCATCAACTTCGACAGGAAGTTCCGCTTCGATTATTAACGACTTTATTTGCAAAATTCATTGCAAGTATTATGTAACGAAAAAGTAAACTGGTTAGTTTGTTGAATAAACGTCGTACCTACAGCTAGAATAAGTCGCAAAACAAACAATTAAGGTAAACGAAATGGCGGCCAATGTCGGAGTTGATAAGGTCAGGTCCGGGCTGAATAAATCATTTGGATGGTCGGTTGATTCCTTGATTGACGGCCGCGATTTGTCAACTACCAGACTGCAAAATTCTAGACTGGTTCGAATCGAAAGTTTATAAAAATCAGATTTTTTTCCCATTTCTTTGTAGAAAACATCGTGGTAAAGGAAGAAATTGCTTATTACAAGCAATTTCTTCATTTTACACAAGGTTTTCCCATTGATTTTTTGATGGGACTCAAAAAGCGTTGTTGTGTGGGAATGGATTAATCAGTAGTTCTGTTATAGGTATAAGTCTAACCTTGAAGACTGGCGAATCTTGCGTTTCTAAGACGAAATAAATCACCATGCAGACGACGGTGATTGAAAACTGTGTCAACAGATAAATATTATGTGTCTATCCGTTTATTTCAAGGACGTGTTACTCTAGCTTTAATGTACTACAGTTCATGGTGTACTTTAAAAGTTATGAAAAGAGTTTCTTTGTTGTTGATATGTGCAATATTTCCACATCGATCTCAGAAAACTGACATTCTTTGTTAATTCGTATCTTACGGAAGTCACTTGGCTATATATAATGTTTCCATTATATATCTACCGAATTTCCCTGCAAGATACATTCATTACACTCGCACTAAATCGGACTCCACAACAATAAATTCCGTACATCAAATGACAAATTTTATTGATTTTTTTTTATCTTGAAAGTCAAAATTCTTTGGTACATGATAAATGGAATACTATGATGTAGTAATGATACAAAACCTTGTATTGGATTCTAGCCGAGTAGGGAAATTTTAAATATCCAGATAATCCTACACGACTCGAAACATATACAAAATTTGATACGACAACTATGACATTATATTGCTTATTCATTTAAAATCAGTACGTGGAGTCAAAACGTTTACCTTCACTGTAGATTTTCCTGATATATGTAAACTAACAATTCTTTATTATATACTTATAAATATTTCTAGTAAAATATATTCATTCATCACAGACAAAATCGGAAACTGAAAGTGTCAAATACGATGCCGTGATAAGAAGTCTTAAACGAAGTCATTTTTATTCTTTAGATGACGTTGTAATGCGAAAAACGTAATCAAAATATCAAAGATGAATTGAAATAATTGAATGACAGGGAACAGGCCATAGTTTTCCCTCATTTATTTAAATTTACTTAAATGAAATGCAGGTATAAATTTATGAATAAATATATACTTAGTTACGATTGCGATACAGGATCTACTATTTGATTCTCACTGTAGAGGAAGAATCGATATTCCAGCCAACCTTTGATCTCGTGAAATATCAAAATTTCCCCCTGCATCTCAAAGCAAAATTGCTTTCGTAACATAATATTCTCTTTTATCCATTCGGTTACCTCATTTATGAACACAAACCCATTTGTTGATAATGAAAATGTGATGGGTTTTCCCGACACTGCAAGAATCGTCGAATGGATGTTGTTTAATTGTTTCAAGATATATTTACACATCTCAGTACTTTTTCCACAGATATCTTCTAGACGTTATTGTTATCGCCGAGAATTTTCGATGTGAAATGTAGTAGCAAACTCTAACAGCTATGTGCTATTAACCGCATGATAATAATCCAATGCGCCAAGATCACTCGATTGATAAGCCAAAACGGGTATTATCATTGTAGTGTTGTCTAAGAGTGATTTTCACACCTGCTGAACTGTTTACATGTAATCTGTAATTATGTACCTTTGATTAAAAGGGCTGTGCAGTTTGCAATGTGGGTAGTTAATCGAATAAAGGTTCCTGTAGTTATCGCAGAAATTTGCTTTAAATTGTCGCACCCAATTAAATCAGTGGATTTGGTTATGTAGATATTCTAACCATTCAATTTTATCTACATTGGCTTTCTTCACAATCGTAGGTCCCTAGTTTCATGATTTGATGATTTAATACTCTGAGTGCTTTGATCCAATCGCAAAGGAAAAACGATCTGATCGAGGTAGAAATATGTAGTTTTAAAAAATGCCCATAATAACACGGAGATAACATTAAAAAAAACAAGATGAATAATCTTTAATTTGTTTAATCAACAATAAATATCTGCAGGTGTTGTTTGAAAAAATAACCAATTTAGAATCGGTCTCTAAAAAGGGGCCAGAATGAGACCTGTCCGATTATGAGACTCTCAAACAGCCGATCACTCGCCCTCCTTTTGTTCGTCCTACGCTTAGTTCGTATAAATTTCCTTAGCCCCTTGCAATACGAACCACCGAGGTTTTAAACAACTCTGGCTTAAAGAGAACAAACAGGAGGTGTTGACCTAGATCAAATTGCACTTTTGTTCAGGCTGATCCGTGTCTATACTTCCTACCGAAACAATGATATTCAGCATGACAAAGGTTATGGTAGGAATTGTGTTCGTTTCTCGACCTAAAAGTATTAACTATAGCTCAATCAACTGTAGCTTGTTCAAGACGTACCGGTGGTAACGATGATAAGGTAGTGCAACATTTGTAATCTTCGTTAAATTATACAATGTTCAAAGAATACAAAATTAATGAAATGTTATTTCGAAAAAATATAATGACTTCCCCTGTTTTTTGCGTAGAAATTGTAGATTTTAAAAAAATCCTTGAACAATTGGCATAAATTTGACCGTACACTGTTATATAACGATTAAGATTTTATCAAATCGTGTACAAAATAGATATCTTATCCAACTCCTTAGCCATTTTCACGCTGAACCCGGAATATTCCTGTTTCAGGAGGAGGTATACACAAAGATCAGCCTGCAGATATGTGCAGTCTGATCTTAGTCTACACCACCTGTTTGTCTCTACCAAATGTGAATTTAATTCGACAGCAGGTTCATGGCAAGAAGATTTTTAATGATGTACCCTTTTTGACCCTTTATGTTGCCCCAAGGGGAAATAGCTCTATGACGTGCAAAAATCTGAAGCTCCTTTCCATAAGGATGCCACCTGCCAAGTTCGGTTGAAATCTACCCAAGGGTTCTTAAAAAGAAGTCAAAAATGTAAAAAGGTAACGCACGACGCACAACGCACGGGGAACGACACGATCGCAATAGGTCACCATGACCTTCGGTCAGGTGACCTAATAAAATGGTGTATAAGAAAAAGAGTTTGAAAAAAACAGTAAACAAAAAACAGTCTACTCTGTAAGTATTAAGGCCACTCTGGCAATTTTGGTGTACTTGAAACAACCTACTACCTTAGTTTAGCCCTGCAACACATATCGTTTTGCTGTTATTATTGTTGTTTTTGTTTTACTGTTTTTGCTGTTGTTGTTTTTGTTTTATATGAAGAGAAAGGAAAATGTATTGCCATCCTTATATCCAGGTATCTAGTATTTTAGCTTAAATGGCTGATAATGTAGGCACGGAGGCAGCGGTTTTACTGGGAGAGGAGTCAAAGTTGGAGGCATGTCCGTTTTAGAGCAATTTCAGAATATATCATTTCTACCAAAATCACTGGGAGAGGATGGGGGCTTATACTCATCCTGATTTGTACATGTGACAGAAAATACTCGATTCCAGTCTATACGGTCAACCTTGCGTCACCATATTTTGAATTATCTATTATAGACCCTCCGGTGTTGGCTATAAAATAATTGAAAAGAAAGTGTCTTAAAGACCGTGTACCCTTACAACAAGTATTATTGAAAATTAGGGGTGTGAAAAGAGCAAAATAAATAATTGTGTTCACAGGGACTCGTCACAACTGAACTAGTGAAAAAGTACAAACGTACCTCGTACGAATGTAGACGCCGTCTGATTACACGAATGTAAAGGTAAATGTAAAATCTACATTGTAAAACAACATTTTTGAGCAACAGCGATATCAATCTTGCATTACAGACAGGATTGTCGAGCAAATCAATGACATTTTCGTTAGTCGGACAAAACTGTGCACCTTGACCTCTTAACCTTCGTGCTAGAATCGATCCAATTGGATGTTTACGGTGGCGCTGTTTCGTGGGTTCTGACAAATCGATTTTTCGCCAATTAAATGTCCTCACCTGCCCCGAAAGTGTGACGTAAGTGTGACTTCGGATTAGTACCTCTAAACTATCTTTATAATATGCACATGTTTGCCCTCGATTATTGATATCCTAGAGAATATGTTACTGAAATTCGTTATTACATGATTATTCTGAAGGCAAGTGGGGCGAAACAGGTCGCTTACTTTTGGTCCTACGAGGTAAGTGAAACCCCCTGTGCAGCTGTGCATAGATTTTTCTGACCAATGAATATACTCTCCTCTACCCCGAAAATCCAGTTGGTCCTTCATGATTTATATTGCTGTTTAATTTTCATGTAGATCATTCATTTACCTGTATATTTATGCATCATTCAACACACAATCTCCGAAATATACATATTTAATTCATGTGTGACAAGCCCCTTTGATTTTGTTACATTGTAAATACTATGTCAGTAAATCCATATGATAATATTCAAATGTGGGGGTATCGATGATTTGTTTAATGTCACATATTTTAATCATTTTTACTCCCTCTCATATGCTATATGACTACAATGTTCAATAGAATAAAGTTTTGCGAAATTCAGAAGTTGTTTATCAAAATAAACTAGTAGGGTATATTCTTGATAGAGTACGTATGCTTTAAATCTATGTTTATTTTACGCCGAGACAGTTGAAACGAATATCTGGGTCATTCTTGAGGTGCGTATACAACCGCTGGAATCCCGAATCAGTTTGAAATCGCTCAAACCAACGTAATCGTAACGTCATCAGGAGATGTCCAATTCTGTAAAGATCGGTCCAAAACTATTGTTAGAATTAATATCAATATAGCCGCTTACCGTAGTTTTGAGCTCACCATTTGATGTGAAATAATTTAGGACGTTTGTTGTTTCCATTGTCACTTTGTAACCTTCTGTTGAGGGTCACTTTGTAACCTTCTGTTGAGGTCATGCCGTATCGACAACCGGATTCCGTGATATCTAAGAATAATATTGAATTTCGCTCAATCTGTCCTATTTAACCACAAAGAAAAAACACATTCGGCCCATCAGATTACCGTCAAGACAATATCGGACTCATATTTAAGTAGTAAATTTTCGTATAGGCGTATTTTTGGGAAATTTTAGAAATTTTCTTAGCTGGGTTTAAGAAACATTGATATCCGCCTTTAAAACAATGATCCGTTCGAGACTTTAACGTTTGCAAAAAAATATCAACTGGGGATTACTTAATGAAATCTGTCTCGTTTACAGACTGTATTAACTGAAGTATTCCCAAGGGAAACAAACCTGAAGTAACAATATCTAGCTAGGGTTAATTTCGAAAGGTCTCTGTAGACCTATGGTGTCTTTATGAGGTCTGAAGTCGAGCCCAAATGGGACCAATTGCATCAGTAGCTGTTAATGACACCGTTTAAGTTAACAAACTCTGGCCAAAAATTCAGGTTGACATAAGTGCAATAATCGCGAGATAGTCAAGTACAATATTTACAGTCATATAGGAAAACTGGGTATATAGGGTGTCATTTTAACCCATTCCCACACAATAATGCTTTTTGACTCAAGAAAATCAATTGGTAAAAAGTTGTTTTTGAAATGAAGAAACTGTTTGAAACAAGAAATTTCATCATTTTACGGAATATTTTCTACCCAGAAAGTTAAAAAATACTATATTTCATAGACTATAAATTGTCGTCTACAACTCTTTCAATTCGGACCAGTCTAAACTTTTGCCATCTGGTAATGGGTTAAGAAAGAAAGCAAACTGATGTATAAACTTTCAAAGTACTTTCTTCTCTGACAATACATCTTCTCATTAGCAATTCATTACATGGACACAGATGTGTGTATTTTGCTTTTGTAACGTTAAGATTATGTTAAAAAAAAAAAAGAAATTATAGTAACAATAATAACACGTATTTATGGCATATTCTACAATGTTTATGTTTTATATGTACTCACGACTAGGGGGCTAGATTCGCGGATTTTCTAAAGCAATTTTTAGAAGCTAAATACTGTAAATATATATGCTTCTTTCTTCAGAGAGCGCAACGAATAGTCTTGTTATGTACTAAGGTATCTATAAAGTAATTCAAGGACAAGACTTATTTTCGACTCATTAAATGTAATTTTTCATCTTGTCCTTTCTCCATCTGTTCGAAAGTCCTATTGGGGGTATGAATTATTTTTCATTTTTTTAATCCAAGAGTGCAAGATTTCCGAAAGCGTTAAAAACTATTGAACTTAGAGGTGTACGACTCTTGTGGGGACAACATTTCTCATCAAAAGAATCTTGAAATCTTCGTTAAAATCCATAACGGTCATCTTGAAGAGGTCACAAACTCGCTATGGAAAGCGTTGCCGAACAGAAAAACGATATTGAATTTCAAAATTATTTTATGTTGCCATCATAACATACTTTTGAAAAAAAGTCGTTCTTTGCGACAAGGCTTTTTCTAAGGATTTTGTGAGCTTTTCTGATTTTTTTTTTTTTTTTTTTAGTGTCCAGTAAAATTTTTTAACGAATAGTTCAGAATTGGCTGTGTGAGAGAGAGAGAGAGAGTTAGAGAGAGTTAGAGAGAGAGAGAGAGAGAGAGAGAGAGAGAGAGAGGGGGGTATTTTGTCCATACGAGAGCCGCAGAGCCTTTCGGATTTTTTTAATAAAAGTGATAATACATTACGACATTCACACCATTAACTTAATGAGATGTTACTTAGACAGAGACAATGCTTTGAATACCTAAAATAATAATAAATCAAAGGACTGAAAGTCATGAGAGCGGTTTTGCTGGTTTATCAGTAACCGCGCTCAATAATGCGAGCATATTTCGTCAATATGAGTGAGTAAATTGTACAACTAAGTAGGAGGAGCAGCTGGAGGCTCGATAAGGATGTAGTGGTAGTATTGGTGTGTGAACTACCAGGAATCCATGGTTAGGAGCTCCAGCCGCCCCGATATAACTGAAATACTATTAAAAGTTTTGTTAAAGCCTATTCAATCAACCATGACCCATTACTGTTTACCGAAATCGCTATTTTGAATCAATCACAACGTTTTCTTCTTGAGTGCGTGAAAATTTGTGGTTTTGTGGTAAAAGGTTAAATGATAAAAGGTACAGATATCAAAGCTAACATTCAATTCTTTTTTCGTTGAGCATATTATTATCACAATTGAAGTAGTTAAATGTCCTTTCCAAAGATTTAGTCGAATTCGAGAGGTAAGAGGTGTTTTATTCGATGGGGTTTAAAAGGCGCTTCAATCTACAACAGGGTTGTAACGTGTTACATATACTGTGTATGCGGGGTGTTAATTTGCCCAGCCCTGCTAGGTCAATACACCAGCAGACAGTTTACATGTATTCGCTAACTCCACTAACCACTGGCCTAGATTCTACCTTGAAACGCGAGGAAATTATTTCTCTCATTTTGACAATTCATTAGATAATTTACCAAGGATATATTAAGTTCTTAAACCATTTTCCTGCATATTCATGACTAAAAAGAGGCTGTTGGCATTCAGCAGGTAAGATATTTTCTTCATCAGCGATGAAACAAGATAGAGGCGAACACATAGATTTTCACTTCACGTTTATGAGCATGCGTGGAAATGAGCGGAAATGTGTGAGAACTTGTTTCCGGTTGATCGATATGAAATACCGATTTTTCCTAAAAAGAACCGCTAAAAATAGAAGTTCGATCAGATTATCTACATGTCTGTTTTAAAGTGTGTGTTTCAAAACATGATTCTTTTTGTCTGAAAAATGACGGACCTCTGACCACGCCCACTGACCCCCGATAAGGTATTAGACTGAGGTATAAAGGCAATTTTTTGCTGAACGTAAAGTCATGACTACGGCTGTAGTTAAAACGTTTAAGTCGCCCTTTATGGATTAATGGTGAAAGTAAAAAAATCACTTCCTGTTTCATTTAATGATTTGATTGGTCAATTAATTTTCTGTATTGGTTGACAGCAACGACGCTTTAATTACGATTTTAGGAGAACGACTGGTTAAAGGCATTGCCGGCATCATCAGTTGGCCAGCCCGTTCCCATACAATCCCGCATGTTTACGATCCCCGTGAAATTGCAAAAGGAGAACAAGATAAAAATGAAGAAATTACTTGTTAATTCAAGCAATTTCTTCATTTTCAACATTGTTTTCTATACTAAAGGAAAAAATATTCAAAATGATCCCAACATGAAATTGTCGTCTTCGACTTCTTTGAATTTGGACCAGTCTAATTTTTTCTCGTGTGGTAATAGGTTAATAGGACTTTTCGATGGGATTTTAACAGCCAGAATACCATTGTCAACTTAACTTACTCTTAAAATGTACTTTACAGATTGTTCAAAACGCTGATAACTCACTCAAACAACCTTATACGTTTGGCAAAGTTGGCAAAGCACGGTTCAGACAAGTAGAAATTGCTATTCCATCACATTTTTACATTTATGCTCTAGGTAATAGCTATGATTAACCTTTTCATCCTTGCAATCTTATCGCTATCTTCACTTTCCAGGTCCCCTCATAGACGATCAGTAGAAACAATTAACGTTATTTGTAGATAGCTAGGCTGCCCATTGCCTTTATTTACACCAATGTGAACTTGGCGGATCGCTGACCTAGACCTCTGTCTCTAACAGGGATTTCGATTTCGATATTAAATGGTGTTAGTTTTGATAATTCGTGGCCAGTAAAATTGGAAAATTTCAGTCAAGTGACATGTAAAAAAGAAGTAAAATATTGACCAAAATGTCGTAACTACTGCTTGAATAAGATGTATTTCCGACCTTTAAGTCGCCAAGCCAACAAACAGACATCACATTTTGTCAAACACTGTTGGAGTTCAAAGTTCATTTCCGGTCTAAATGTATGATTTGATTGCTCTGGTGATTTTTTGTCAATTGTTTGTAGCAGTTTAGTTTTCCTGAAAGTCAAGTTATAAGAAAGTTTTATGTAAATTATCAAATATGGAAATAAATCATTGCAAATTCTTTGTTTAGACAAAACTCTAATTAGACATATCATGCAGAAAACAATTCATCAGAAAAGATGAGACCAATTGTCTAGAAAATGGAACCTTGAGATTTCCCAAGATAAAATTTCGAGAAAGAAATCTTGCAAATAAATTCGTATGTAGAATAAATTTGAATGTTTAAATTGGCCTTTGGTTACGCTGAATTTATACATTGGATTTTATCAAACTTCAAAAATAAAAATGTGGCAAATTTGATTGGTTAATAAACACCTGGCTAAAAGTCATATACAGTACTGTGGTAAGACATAACAATACTGCGGTAAGACATAACGTATTTTCGCCTTAAGGGGCCTCGCCGGTAATATGAACGAACTTTTAATGGCGGCTAGTCGACTCTCGCTTCGTCAATTGCAAAATTGAGTTTCACACAGTAAAGCGAGTAATCGTTGGCATGTCCATTGAATTTTGTATTAAAAAGTCTGTTTGAATAAGGGACACATTTTTTGTGTTTTTGTTTTGTTTTATTTTTTTTTTTTTTTTTTTTTTTTTTTTTGTTGTTGTTGTTGTTGTTGTTGTTGTTTTTGGGGGGGTGCGTTTTTACATAAATGAGGTATACGTGTGAAAATTAATGGTCCAATGTCACAAGGATCATATTTTGTTTACAAACAGAATTTGCAGATAACATAACATTGCTCTCAAAATTCCTCCAAACTGTTTTCAAATCTAAATTAACTTGATGATGTTCAAGTTGATCGTCACTTTTGTAAGACCCACTCTACTAGGATACAGTAAGTGTTCGTCAATGACCCTCAAGAAGTGATGATCTCAAATATGACTACACAACTAATCTCATAAATACACATATACTTTAGCCGCCAACATAATGTATATTGGTAACACGATGAAAATTTAGTTTCAAACTTTGTAGCATAAGAAAATTGTACAATATTATTTTGGTATACGGTTTCTTGCCGGGGTAAATGACGATTCATATCCGGCTGGAGAAAAACGATGTCAACCCTTGCCTGCGGCTCGGGTGATATTATTTTCTCAAGTCAGAATAAATTGTCATATACGACGGCATATACCCCGGCAAGAAACCGAATAACAGATAATATTAACGGCGCTTGGCCTTATTGCAATGGCGTTAACAAAATATTTCAAAGATTTATTGTTTATAAAAGTAACGGTTAAAAGTGTGATACTCGCCTTCACCTGTCGCCATCTAGGATATGTATACACATTTCGCCGGGACGGAATATGACAAGGTAACATTTGTATTGTAACGATGATTAAATTCTAAAAGCTCGTAATTGCAGCTTTATTAAAGCTGTAGTTACGAGTTTGTAAAAGTAACCGGACGTTAAGATGTGTGCTGCAAAAGTGTACTTTTTAGACCTTTGTTTCATATCCATTTATAAATTCATTTATAAATATATAAATGTTGTAGCTGCCAATCAGAGAATGTCATTTACACTCTATCTAAAATGTAATCTATTTTCTATTTCGATTAACTGGAAATTCAAAAGGGGCATTGACCCCTTCCCACACAAAATAAATTTAGCTTGGTCAGAATTGGAAAACTTTTAAGTATATCAAATTTAAAATGTCCTCGCCATTGGTGTAGAAACCATTCTGAAAAATGAAGAAATTGCTAGTGACATGCAATTTCTTCATTGTCCAAAATGTTTTTCAAAGTTTTTCACTTGTTGGTAATAAAACTAAGGACTTATGTAGAAATGCGTTAAAACAATATTATACTTTCTTTTTATTGGATTAACTTATAAAATTGAGTTAATTAAGTTTTCGCGCCTTTTTTGCTGTATAAACATTCAGTATACCCATAACCTAACTTTTAATACAATCCTAGATACGGGTATTTTCCCTAAGTCATGGTCCTCCGGCATTATACACTCTATTTACAAAAATAAAGGCGATCCATCCTTCCCTACAAATTATAGACCCATAACACTCTTAAGCTGTCTCGGCAAATTATTTACCAGTATACTTCACACGCGTTTTAAGAAATACACTGAATTAAACCATGTAATAAACGATTACCAAGCAGGTTTTCGGAAGGGCTTCTCAACAACTGACAACATGTTTATATTACACACCCTACTTCAGCCAGCATTTAAGTCGAGGAGAAAATTGTTTTGTGCATTTATCGATTTAAAACAGGCATTCGACTCCGTTTGGAGAGACGGTGTTTGGCAAAAATTCATATCAGTAAACATTAACGGCAAATGCTTACGTCTTATTAAAAATATGTATTCTGATACCAAATCATGTGTTCGTGTTAACGGCGCATGTTCGAATCTCTTCTCTTGTATGAATGGGTTGAGACAGGGAGAGAATCTATCGCCGATATTATTCTCTCTCTACCTCAATGATTTACATGATTATTTTAATAATTCTGGGATAATTAACGGTACTGAAATATCTTCAGAGGATGACCTTAACCTGTTCATAAAGATTTTTGTGCTTCTATACGCAGATGACACGGTTCTGATAGGAGATTCAGAAACCGATCTTCAAAACGCTCTAGATTTATATCAGAGTTACTGTGAATCTTGGAAATCGACAGTCAATACGGATAAATCCAAAGTCGTTGTTTTTTCTAAAGGAAGGCCGAAAAATTACAATTTTACTTATAATCAATTACCAATTGAAACGTTGAATGAATACAAATACTTAGGAATAACACTTAGTCGCACAGGTACATTCTATAAATCAAAACGCGATATTGCAAAACAAGCAACACGAGCCATGTATAGTTTACTGCGTAAAATAAAAAAGTTTTCCTTACCATTAAAAATCCAAATCGATTTATTTGAGAAAACAGTCAAACCTATATTGCTGTACGGTTCTGAACTGTGGGCCTTTGAAAACATTGATGTATTAGAAAAAGTTCAATTAAAATTTTTAAAACATATACTAAATATGAAAAAATCAACCCCTAATTGCCATGTCTATGGAGAAACTGGCATTTTCCCCTTATCAGTAGATATAGAATTTAGATGCATGTCTTTCTGGACAAAAATTATATCAGGTGAACATAACTCACTCCTTAAAAATACATATATGTACATTTATAAAAGATTATGCAGTTCAGAAGAAACGCAAAATTTTCCCCTATTTAATTGGATAAACAACATTAAAAATATTTTAATAAAATGCGGCTTGGTCAACATTTGGGACAACCAAACATTTCCAAATGAAAAATGGTTAAAACTTACGGTTAAACAAAGGCTTAAAGATCTCTTTATAAATTCTTGGTTTAGTGTCTTAGAAAATAACGATAGTTGTTTGATAAAAAAGAAATTCGGACAAGAAAAATATTTAACTGATACTCCCCCTGCACTTTTGGAATACTTGATAAAATTTCGAACTAATAATCACAAACTACCGATTGAAGTAGGAAGATGGTCTAAAACTGAAATAAGAGACGAACCTGTAATCTCTGTCATAAGTTCATTGGTGATGAATACCATTATACATTTGAATGTACCTTTTTCAAAAATTCGAGAAAATCTTATTTACAAGCTAAATACACAGAGAAGCATAATGTATGTAAATTTGAATTGCTATTAAATACAACAAATAAAGTAGTACTTATCAATCTATGCAAATTTATGGAGAATGTTGTAGAACATTTCTGAGAAAAAATTGAGTATTACCAATAAATTGAAATAATTAAAATTGACTTTATTTAACCCTTCCCAGAACGAGAACACTTGCAAAATCTTAAGTGATATCCTTTAAAGATAACAAAAAAGACTTTAGCTCAGGAGTGTTGATGGAAAGGAAGAAAATACTGGACATCGGTATCTTCTTCCTATCTACCAACGATTCTTGTAACTGAAACACGACATTCTGTACGGAATGCGTTAACCATTTATCGATTCATTTATTTATTTGTAAACTCATCTATCTACATTGCATGTACATGTATATATATGCCTCGTTGACACTTTGTTTCATGATTGTACATTTACCTCTTGTTTTCTGTAAAGGAACAGAGCGAAATAAAAGAATTGTAATTGTAATTGATGAACAGAATTTTGTTTCTTACGTTTAACCCATGACCACACGACAATTATATTTGCCTTCACGAAATGTCCCATCTGAGCTAATTCTCGTATTGAATTGCAGTCTCCCAAGCTTTAAATGATATATCAAAGTAAGTGTCTTAATCAAATTACGAATAGGCCCAATTGCTCCTTTATTGACAGGTATTAGAACTGCTTATTACCAAAAATGTTCAATATTGCATGCGTCCAGTTGAGTTAAATGAACATTTGGAAAAAAGCGTCGCCGACTGAATTTCTAAAACGCGAACACTACAAGGTCGCGATTAAAAATGACCTCAGCCCATAAAGTGCATGTTTTTCATCCAATCAAAATGCTTTTTTCTTGTATGATATATGTCACTCAATGATTTTCTTTGAAATTTGGTCGAATTCATTTGATAGTGTTATGGGAAAAGGCATTTTTTTCCATTTAAAGAAATGACCTTAGCCTATAAAAGGAAAGTGTTTCATCCAATCAAAATATTTTTCTTGCATGATATAGGTCACTTAATGATTATTCCTTTGAAACCTGGTCTGGCTCTCTCTACCATTTATAGAAATGACCTCCGCATAAAAAGGCCGTGTTATTCATCCAATCGAAATTTCTTGAGAAAATCTAAAAGGGGGTCGACCAAATATCACTCAAGTAAAATTTAGTTTAAATTCATTCTAAGTTTCTGAGGAGAAGACCTTACATACGAACGCACACACGGACAGACGGACGCAAACGCGACGGATAAAACACAATGACAATAGCGCCAGTGACCTTCGGTATATACTGGTAAACAGGTCTCATTTACGACAACCTCCAATATTTGAATTAAAATATATTTGAAAATCATACTGTTTAATTAAGAAACAAACAACGTTCTCTTCTTCTAATGTCTCAGTAAAATCATTGCCCAAAGGAATGTGCCAATGAGTGTTAATTTCCACCTACATTGTATATTTATAAAGAACAGTGATAGAGAGATTGTCTGTTGGGCGACCAAAACGTCGTAACAAAAGCTTGTCTTTAAATCTGTTTTTCCAAAGTTATGATCGTCATAGAAGAATTCTTATTCCAAATATCGTATGATGTATCAATTTAGATTGCGAGACACTATTTTGCTTATTTGAATACTTCTCGATTTTTCCATGCAGTTTACTTATCTCTGCTGTTTTTTGTTCGGAGAGAGAGAGGGGGGAGGAGAGAGAGGGGCGAGAAAGAGGGAGAATCGGCCACACACAACTATGACGTCTAAACTACACCTTATTCAGCTGTTAAGTCTCGCGTATTTCGTAATTATTAAAATCAAAGGACTGAAAGTACCGGGAAGTTGGAATGAGCTGATAGGGTCATAACTGTGGAATTCGGTTAAAATTCAATTATTACTTTCCGAGTAAGCCTCCCTCCTTTAAACTTAAACCGCCATTCGTGTACATATGTGCGTGAATAACGCACAAAAACATTAATCCACATACAGAAATCAAAAACTAGCATTGTCTTAACCCATTCTCAGACACTGACGCTTTTAAATGACACTCATTATGAAAGCTTTGGAAATATCGTGGAAAATGAAGAAATTGCTTGTTACAAGTAATTTCCTCATTATCCACAATATTTTCTGTCCAAAAAGACCAGGATTTTTAAAGATTTCATGAACTTATAACTGTCGTCTGCTACTTCTTTAATTTGGACTGGTCTGAAATTTTATCATGTTGGAATGGGTCATAAGCTCGTGTCACGCACAGCAAAAATAGAATTTCCAAGCATAGAATTCTCCTTTTGATCAACTGTAATACGTGAACTTCTTTTTAGAATCTTGAAAATAGAGACAACCAGCTTCTACAGTAAAAAATCAATGACCTCGATGATAATTTGACCCTTCTGTAACGATCATACTAAACTCACGTAGATTTCCACTTCAAGTTTATGAGTATACGTGGGAGCTTGCGGAAATGCGAGGAAACTTGTTTCAGGGTGATCGATTTGAAATACCGGTCTAGACTTAGGAAAAAAGAATATTTGAAGCGTTGTGAGTAAAAATCAAAAGAAAAAAAAAGACGTTAGCGTTATTGGAACTTTTTGTTTGCACATTGTAGTTTTGCCCTTTTCCTAAAAATTCCTATGATATAATGAAGATAGTATCAAATTATCTTCGGCGCCCTGTAGTCGCGCGATTCCCTTATTCGTTATTCGGCTTTAGAACCGTAAAAAATCTTAAGTAAAAAGGACCAAGCTGAAAGCTAGATGACACTTGTTAAAGGTTTGATGTGTTATTAATTTAAACTTGTAAATAACGACATAATAAAGCGTTATTATTTAGTTAATAAGTAGAAACCAGAAGTTGATATGTTTACATTCCAATTTTCAAAATCTTCTACTTTCGTTTTGCATCTATTTGATTTTTATTGAGTAAAAGCTGTAAATCCCACAATAATCGCGATTGCTTGATGCCTACAATCCCTCTTAATCGCTCTAGAATATTCCAAAGCACTGGGCGGCGTGATCATTGTAGAAACGCATTTGCGACCTGAGCCATATTTGTAAAAATTGCCTATCTATGGTCACATGACTACCACATGTCACTTGAGATCACGTGATTACCAAACACGGGACGGCGAATCACAAAAAACAAATTACTGCGCTGATTATTACCTTATTTTTCAATAATTTAAAGCAAACTAAAGCATGTTTAGAAGTCTCTAAACGATTTTTATATCATCCTTTACATGTGTCATATTATTGTCTTCGGCTACAACTAACTGATTGTCCGTGGCAAGTTGAGATGAGAAGTAACCCGAGGTGTATTCATATCTAAGAGATCACGTGATATGTGTTATAAAAAAAACCGAAATGAAATTGTCTTGTGTTCATTTTGCGGTTTTGTTAAATCTAAGTTGGAATTGCTCCGCATTCCAACTTAAAAACGTTGTTTATAAATTGTTCATTTAAAACCATTGCCATTATTCACACTAGTATTCTTTACTCGAAAAGCAATTAATTAATAATCAGTCATGTCAATTTTCCTCTCTTTCCTTTTCTTCAATTTCAACACGACCCAACAAATCAACAGCCTCATGATATCGAGACCAATGAAACACGAGAGAGTGACGAACCGACGGTTTCTATGTTTGCGTATTTCCGTTTATTTATCGTCGCTACCGTGGCACATACCCAAATGAGCGACGCCCCCAGAAGACGGTTAGTTGTTACGGGGGATAGTGCAAGGATACAGGACGGAACTGCTGAGAGCCCCGCCTGTTTCTTTAACATGCTCGGTGGATAGCACCGTCACACGGGGCCTCGGTTTAACGTCCCATCCGAAAGACAATTAGTTTGTTAGTTGATATGGTTAGCCCAGGGCTCGAACCCGTAATCTTGAGGTTTGAAGTCAAGTGCTCTACCAACTTAGCTAATCGGGCTGACAATTTCTAAGTTTATCGGGCTGACAATTTCTATGTTTATCATTTACCTGTCCTTATATCGATAGATTAGGACTGGCTCGCTAGTCAAGATCGCAGTGTTCCGTGAAGTATAGGTCACATGACTACTACATCTCACTTGAGATCACGTGATAACCACATAAGGGAATTGCGAAGTACACAAAACAAATGTATGTGCTGAATATTGCCGTATTTTTTCAATCATTTAAAGCAAACGAAATCATGTTTACAAGTCTCTTAACGAATATTCATATTATCTTTTACATGTACCGTATTATTGTCTTCGGTTACAACTAACTCTGATTGTCTATGGCCAGTTGACCTTAGAAGGAAGCTGAGGTGTATTCATTTCTAAGAGATCTTATGATGTGTGTATTCGGAAATCCGAAATGAAATTATTGTGGTTTCATTTCGTGGTATGTTAACTCTTTGTTGGCAATGCTACGCATTCCAACATATTGATTAAGATCCCGCATAAAAGTTATCATATATGAAATAATAGACAGGCAGACAGAAAGACAAAGCGAATAAACTATATCGTCGTTGGGCTTTCAAAATGTCGTTACTACAACTTTATTCAAGCTGCAGCTGCGCCACTTGGCTAAAATACTTGCTGGTAGAACGGTAACACTATCCAACTTAAGATGTTAAAAAAGTATACACATTCTATTCTGATTTGATTTTCATTGTGTATATAAAGCGCCAAACAGTTTCGGTTTTAAGTCATGGTCTTTAGAATCGCTTTATTGCGCAATTTATTTCATTTACAGACAGACCACTTTTATTCACAGTCTGAGAGCCTTCCCATTTACATGTAATAATTCCCTCCAATAAATCTGGCACTTACTTAATTGGATTACCCTGGGCTAGTACAATTTCGATTCATTGTTGACTACTTACGAAGCAAATTGATACATGATTCCTAGTTAAATTAGATTGTTGTGTTACTGTGTTGATTTTTTGAGAATGTTTGGAATTCAAACGACAATATCATAATTTGGCTAAAAAGACCAAGCATTCTATGGCACCCACCGAAAGATAGGAGTGTGTTTTCCTGTCTATCTCTGTGTTAATCTATCCAACAGCCCGTCTCTCTGAATGTTTGGAATTAAAACACGTAATAAATCGAGCAGTTTATGGCACCGCTACGTAAGATAGGAATATATTTTCTGTTTCCCTATATGTTCGTCTACCCAACAGCCCGTGTCTCTCAGTGGTGCGGACTAAACGGCAAATGGAGGATCGTGGTTATTTAAATAACAGTCGATTGACCAATTAAATTATTCATTTAGACCGCTTTTTGAACTGCGAAAATTATGTTAGGCACTTATGTTGGTTTGGCGACTTCAAGTTGTAGTTTCGAGTTTATGTCACCAGTCAAGGATTTCCCTTTTATGATATATTTTTCTAAAAATATCGTTTTTATACCTCAGTCACACAGGCATGCCGGGGGTCAGTGGGCGTGGCTAGCGATCCTTCATGGCCAATCAGTCCTCTCCACTCAAGTTCCCACATCCCGCAATATTGAGCCATCAGAACATCTTCTAGACCAAACGTATGCATAATTCTGTATAATAATGGTTTTATTGGCCGTGGGACGTTGTGGTTAAGACATTTTGCTCATCCAACGATGCTTTACATTTTCATGGAAATCCTCTTTATTCTCCCCTGAGTCCGAAAAACGGGTTAAAAATCCAGGTATATGGGTGCCTTGAGTTAGGCGAATTTTAAAAAAATAAATGACAAGAAATTAATATCATTAGAAAGTATTGACGAATGAAACCACTTTAAGATAAATATGTCGTGCCCCTTCTGGAGAATGACCATTTTTAAGATTATGCAAATGGTAAAATCGTGGCATTGGCCCTTTCTTAAGTGAGGAAAATACATGTATTTTCACATTCTTTTGTTTATGACCATAGGATATTTAAACCTGTACATAAATTCAAATATTCGTAAGCAGAACTGGAACTATTTTGATGGTTCTCATTTCTAATAGCGTTTCTGTCGTTGTATGCGAGGTAAAGATAGTTGAAAACATTTTCCACCCAAATAAAGTGAACTAAAATTGAAATTTTCATACAATATTACCAATGAATAGGCCATGACTTTATAATAGAATCGACCACTAGTCCATTCTTAAGAAAGGGTAAAGAACATGTTTCTACCATTTGCCAAGTTTAAAATGGCCATTCTCAAGAATGGGCACTACGTATATACATACGCCTAGCATGATCTCAAACTGGAAAAAAATCAAAATTCGCTGATCTCAATTATCTTTTATTCAATTCTTTACCGGTATATTGTCGGATTGTAAACACCAGGGTGTGTTGTAAACACTGAAGCCTTAAGTTCGAACCCATACACGATCGACATACTTACTTGTATTTCAAAATCGTCACGTGATTTTTCTGTGGTCAACGGGCAGAATATATTCTAGTAATGAGTTGTCGTAGGTTAAACCTTTCCCGTTTAATTCCTGGTTTCTACGTCCCTGTGATTTTATAACTGAGAAAACATTGTAGAAAAAGAAGAAATTGCTTGTAGCAAGCAATTTCTTCCTTTTCCACAATATTTTCTATCCTACTTAACTGTTATTTTTCAAATTAAATCCTCTTTTAATGTCCGTTAGCAAAACCTGTGAATTTGGACAGGTTTAAAATATTGCAAAACAGGAAAGCGTTAAATAAGTAGCAGCCCTGTCAAATGATACTATGGTTGTACTGATGAGGGACATGATATGAGTCATTGGTAGGCGCACAAATAACTTATCATTCTCATATAATGTGTTTTGCTTAAGAAATGAAAAGAATAGTTTTGTTTTCTTTGGGGTATAAGCTTAATTTTCATCTCACTGTTTGAATACGCGAGGCAGATTCAATCGTAAGTGTCAAGTTTATATGTCTAATCCTCAATGAAAACAAAAATATTCTCTTCCTTGCTTATAACTTAAAGCTATGAATCAAAAGAAACCAAATATGTGAACTTGTATGGTTCTACTTTATGCGAAAGCATACAAAATAGTAATTGTTCGTGGAAGTACGAAAAAATCACCCAACAAAAACGCTAGAATCTTGATAGACGAAACTGAACTTATATCATACTGTTTTGACATCGCTTTAAACAAATTAATCACTCTGTCTTTCACTTATTCATGCCAGCAAGTGGACACACAACTTTAACCTTTTCCTGTTTTGCAAAATTTAAGACCTGTTCAAATTGAATGAGGTTGCAGACGACTATGAATAATGCAGGAAATTTGAAAAGAAATCATCCTATATGGTAGGAAATATTGTAGAAAAAGAAGAAATTGCTTGTAAAAAGCAATTTCTTCTTTTCCACAATGTTTTCTCAAGTATAAAATCACAGCGACGTAAAATCCCGGGGTTGTATAGGAAAAGTTTAAGAAAAGTCTTCCAATGTGACTGATTTCACAACCCACCACACCTACATAGTACAATGATTGTTTGTCTTAATTATCTTTATATGAAAAGTTTAGATAAGTGATCTGTTCTCAAGAAAGTCCCGCTAGTATATTGAGTGTTTTTATTGAAGGGTCACATCTGTCTATCAAAAAATAAATCGGCCAATCAAATCATTCATGTAGATCGGATGTGAACTTTAAACTCCGACATTAACTAACATTTGTAATGAAAGTCCTTCGGTTTGGAAACATAAAGCTGTAGTTACGTTGTTAGAATCGTTAACCAACAATTCTACCAATTTGTAAAATATTGCTGGCCAAAAATATACAAAAACACACTTTTAAAATTGAAGCTGAACTTACTGTCAGAGTCCGTTGGCAGGCCGGCTGTCTGTCACTTGGAATGTTACTGCATGATGCATTCGATTTCAGTTATGTTGAAACATTATTCGATCACCTACAAAAAGAATTGTGATTTAGAAAAACATGTTTGTGCTGTTAGAATAAGCATTTCTGTATCATCAAGAGAAACAAGAATAGAAAAGTTAATTATAATTTTCCAGGTGTCACCGCACCAATCGTGCTTTAGATCAATGTTACTAGATGATTATTTATACTAAATTTCAAAGCCCTATGCGTTACGGTTTAGGAGAAGAAGATGTTTAAATATTTCCTTCTTAATTTCTATGTAAAATCAGGGATCGCATAGAAACGGACCAATTTTCAAGTTAGGGTAATTTCATGAGGTAATTTGGTAGAGGGTCAAGAGATGATGATTTATACCAAATATCAAAGCTCTAGGCCTAATGGTTTGGGTGGAGAAGTTTTTTTAAGTTTCTTTCAATCGGTTTCCATGGCAACCAAAGTTCCTTACGTATTTCAATTCTTTGGAGTATTTTGAAAGAGCATGACCTAAGGATCATTTCGGTGTAGTTTGGTTGAAATTGCGTGATAAGTTTAGGAGGAGAATCTTTTTTGTAATTGTGAACGGAAGGACAGATGGACGGACGGACGCCGGACGATGACCGATCACAATAGCTCGACCAGAGTACTTCGTGCTCAGGTTAGCTAAAAATCATGCTCGATTTGTTTGATTCTTTTGTCGCATCTATTATATATTATTCGAGCGAAGTTTAGGGCTTTATGACAAGTGAACTTACAAACGTGTTCATAGAAAATTTCATAGAAGGATTTTAAACGTCAAACAATCAACTTATAATTAAGCCATTTATGGGGAACTAGGCAGATATTCCCTTCATATTAACATAAAAATTAGAATAATCAAATACTTTATCAAATTATTTTCCGAAAAAATATAATTCATTCCTACATGTTCTTATAAATGAAATGTCTAACATGAACAGTTCAAAATTTTGGACTTTTAAAGTGAAATAATTACTACAAAAGACTGGAATTTATGATGTATTGTTATTTCCAGAATCAGTCAATTTAAGGGCATGGTTGCCTATTCTTCGTAACAGATTACTCGATATTTATATTAGTGAATGGTTTCGAGATATTAGCAGCCGATCATCTTTATCAATTTTCAGAAATGTATAAAGATAGTTTTTGTTGTTCTGCTTATATAATCAAAATGAAAATACCAACTTGTAGAGATGCTTGCATAAAGAAATTAGGAAATTGGTTTTAACCAATATTATTACAATAAGCCGAATATGTTAAAATTGATAGAATTGTTGAATTAAAAAAAACACACAATACTCCTAACGGTATTGGAACATATTATACCAATGGGTGCATAAAAGAAAAAATGAATTTTACACTGTAAGAAACTGACACGCCTTCCTTAATCTAGCCGATGATGATTTATTTTTACAGCTTTCGATGTACTCTATCTAATAGGAATCTTTCTTATTCATTATTTCCGCATTTTATTCCTTCTTCATTTGTTTAAAATCTATCCGCACTCATGCATGTGATTTATTATATTTGCATTTTGACGATGAACCATATGTGTTCGAGTCACAATGTTAAATAAATATTCTATTCTGATATGAAAGAAGGATATTCTTAGTAATACTGTTTTCGCCAGGCATGCACCTAAATACCTAGATTTACTTATTGATGTTTGTATATGTATCACAATGAATGATTGTAAGGTACAAGGGAAAATAAACTTACTATTATTGCAAATAAGGTGAAAATGAATTTATGTTTACCTTAGAAAAAGCTGAAAATACACTTCGTACTTTATAACGTATCAACAAAGTAATTGCGACATTTTACAAACTTGTTTAACCCATTACCTGACAACAAAATTATAGACAAATTAGAAAGAAGTTGCAGATGTCCATTGGGTTAGAAAACATTGTGAAAAATGAACAAATTGCTTGTATATATATATATGTATATATTTTTTTTTTTTTTTTTAATTTTCAACATTGTTTTCTCAAACTTTTTTCTTGGGATGTGTAAAAGGCGGGATTGTGTAGAAATGGGTTAATAAATATATAGAGATTATTTTTAACATCGATCGATTTGAGCAGTTTTTACAGAATGCTTGTAAAAAAAAGCAACAACACATTTCTCATTTCGACTAAGTGTATAATTGCAGCAGCAAAATTCGTTAACATATTCTAGTTTGCCATTAAAACCCTAGAAATATTGAAATTGTGATATTTTTGGACAAGGAATTTTTTCTAAAAAATGTTCTGGTTAACGAATTTCAAGACAAATTTTAGAAATATTCCTCCTTTTTGTGTAAAAGCTAGGCTAAATATTAAAATGAAGTTTAAGACAAGCTGAAGAAAAACTGTCAAGAAACGTTCCTTATCTTTTCAATAAAGTTCAAATTTAATACATTTCATAATTCCCCATATAGATTTAAACAGTATACAATGTAAATTGTATTTATACATTTTACGAATGCACCGTATAGTTCTAAATGGTATTAAAGTGGAATTTAATTCAATCAATTCTACAAATGCCACATATAGTAAAAAACATCTAGTTGCCTGACCTCGTTACGACAGAAATATCTTACGTCGGTCTGTGTATTTCTTCCCACAAAGTCTTAAATTGATACTACATTCTGATAAGAAATAACGACAGATCGCTTACGGATATGTGGATACCAGATAGATTCTGATGAATCGTAAATAACAAGTAAAAGTCAGAGCTCGTTTATATCTCAGACATTCGGCTTTCTAACAGTAGAACTTGTTATCATCGTTCATTGAACTGGAACTAACAGAGACTTAGGCGCCGATGTAATCAAATTACGGGGTTACTGAACGGGTATTCTTTTATTGATATACAGAATTAATTAGAAATATATCATATATACTTTTGTCTGTTTTAATTGTTACAATAAATAGCAAAATACATACTTCTAAACCCATAGTCTATGCACTTAAAGATGTAGATAAAAAATATATGGCGCCTTTGTACTTATTCAAATGACGGGGTCGATGGGTGGTCACTATACTTTTGATTTGATTTAATTAAAAAAACTTATCACAAACGGTTGAATTATTTGAAAGAACATTCCAAAAGTACGATGTTGGTGTAACTATGAATGCTTGTAGTAATGCGTAATCTTAGGTATATGATTCCCCATAAATAAAAACATCCTCTTAATTTTGTGTTATTTGTAGCTGTTTTATCCATATCAAAGTTTTTTTTTTATTTCTATTTTTTAGCTAGCAAAATTTTCAGGTCTTCTCAGAGTTCAAACGAGTGCAAACTGCCACTGGAGGCTTAACCACTAAATCAACTGAATGTCTACGCAAAAAAGTAGTTCTTGTGCATACTCGAGTATATTGTGTTCAAAATGATTGGCAACATGAATTAACTTTATCTAAATTGTAGAGAACACCTTCAAAAGCAAGCTATACAACCCATTCCCATTCAATCCCACTTTTTAAGAAAAAAGGCTTTGGGAAACATTGAGGACAATGTAACAAGCAATTTCTTCAGTGTCCACAATGTTTTCTACCCTACAAATGACAAAGAAGATTACATAACAAAACAATGCTTTGCTAGCTTACAATTCTTCAGTACTTTGATTTAAATATACTACTCAAAATTTGCTAAGCATAACTTTTTTTTCTGGTTAAAAATTTTTATATTCTAGGGAAATTATATAAGTTTTTTTGAGCTCCGTAGAACTTCAGAGTTTAAGGTATTGCGATTTTCTTCAAGATGTTTCGGTGTTATTTTGAGAGTAAGGAGTACACGGAAGTAATCCTTTATTTTGGTGCTACCATGAGAGTAAAGAAATCTAGTATTTCTAAAAAATAAGCAGTTTTATGAACTTTGATAACGTGTTTGATGTCCCCATGCTTCAATCACTGCTTGACAACGCCTCCGCATACTACTGACAATTGGTGATGCGGGCTTGGTGTGCACGAGCATTGCCGTCTATCAGAGTGAAATTTTCACCAAAAGCACCTACATATGCGCGAACGTAAACATCCAAGATTTCGTTTACACACCTACGTGCCGTTGGCAATGACCCGGAGGCCCGTTTTCCATTGAGCAAATATTCCCAGCTAAACTTTGAATGAGCTCCCGCTTAAACGATCATGTTCTGACACACAAACTGGAAAGTGGAGCAAAACGATCATTTAGCGCGTCAATCGGTAAAGTCCACACAAATCCTGGGCTCGTTTGTAAACAGGACTGGAGCCCAGTAATTTTTGGTACAATTGGCATTACCCCGTGCCCATACTAAACGCATTTTAACGTGACATCGGGTCAACGGGACCCGGATTGCAGGTCCGCTGGACCTCAGGCCAGGATCATGAAACCGATTTCTGATAGTATGGGTACTTATGCTCACACCGATTGCTTTCTGGAAGTTCGTACATTACGTTGTTGAGTTGTCAAATCGGTCTTGCCATGTCTGAACCACCTGATATCCGTCTTCAGCGTTCTGCTCTCCAACATGCAAATGCGTAACGTTTCATGTCGTAGAAAAAAAATCCACATTATGGAAACAACACTCATGAACACACTAGGGACGTTAACAATATATCTGTGGGAAAACCAAGAATGAAGCAACGCAATACCCCTATTCATCTCGGCTTGACTGAGATGGAGCCTTAATCTATTAAAATGGAAATCGATCTGAAATTTGTGATAACTTTTTGAAAGTTAGCTAAATCTATCAACGCACTTTTTAGAGGGGGTGTCTTTTCCTAGCCCCTTGTGCGTAGTATCAAGTCCGAATATTAACCTACCTTTAGTAAATTAATATTTTTTTGAGTTTATTTTGCGCATTAAGCCATTGAACGAAAAGGTGATCCTTAGCAAAATAAGAGTAGTATACAAGTATATATGAATGATTTGTTGACTACTGTTTTATCCCTCCATCACAACTTATATGGCGGATCGCTGGCTCCGCTCACTAAGCTCAACAGGAAGTTACATTTTAATTTCAAACGGTGTTATTTTATGGAATTTATTGCAAGTAACGTGTGATAATCAAAACACTGAAAGAACTGATGACGGACGTCCGTATTGGCATAGAAGAGTGATAAACCCATGTTGGTATAGAATTTTTTTCATATAGATAAGCTTGTTAAAGCATAACGTCTCGCCTACCTTATTGTTAAATAAGTAATACAGGATGTTTTCTGTTCTAGAGTCCTAAGCACGATTACAAGTTCGGAAAAAATGCCATTGTTACACACACCAATTTTCTTTAACCGATGGAAACATGACAAGTTATTTGCCTGTAAAGTTGGCTGAGCAGCTACCCATGTAATGGTCAACATTTTTGTTGTAGTTGTACATGTTACTGGTGTGAACATTTATCGCAGATTTACTAGTTTGTAAGATCAATCCTTTTTTTAATTTTCCGAGATTATCCTTTTTCAGATTATAGTCCACAAAAAATTACGATACCATGTAAGAAACATGTATATTATCGTATTAGCAATATTCATTGAGCATTATTACCAATAAGAAACAAATGAGAGATTCTGTATATCTTCTAAACCTTCTGTGATATAGTAGAGACTTAACTCATTTCCAAATAATCACGCTTCTTTGCGCCCCTAAAGGATTGCGTTAAAGAAAACATTGTGAGAAAAAAAGGAATTGCTTGTTTCACAATGTTTTCTACCCTATCTGGCCTTAGTTTTCAATTTCAAACCGATTTGAATTGTCGTCTGCATCTAGTCCAAAAAATGTCGTTCGGTAAATAAATGAAAATGCTAATACAAAATAATGATAAACATCTTTGAACATATGTATCCGTGTAGCTTTTCATTCCCACAGTTTACAGCTGGTATGCTTAGTTCTAGAAAAAGAAGGCAATAATTTAAAGACTGTGCGTTATTGAAACCGTGACCACATCTACTCTTAGTACTCTTAGCGGCTTATTGGTAGGTGTTTTCGTATTTAAAAGGAGTCTCTACGCGTTCTACGAATTAAATGAAATACTCGTATTACGCAATTTTCAAAATGTACTGTTGATTTAGGGAGACAGGTTTAGAAAAATAACAAATCGAACCTAACTGGGCGCTACTTCTCTTCTAACCTAGTAACATCCTAATATGTTTTTTTTTTTTTTTTTTTCAAAACTGGGTAACACTGATTGACGCCTTCGTAATCCATCAAAAATGGTTGGTTGGTGATCTGGACGTCTTAAGCGTGAATAAGCTGTACTTAGGACGTTTATGTCGCCAAACCAACAAAATCTCAGCCATTGTCGTAGTTCAAATGTCCAATTGATTGATGTGATTAGACGATTGATATCTTTATTGACAGCGCGATTTTTCAATTAATTTATAGGATTTTCATTTTCCAGTGCTTTGAGCTATTTTAAAACCGAAATAGAGTGCATATGTTAAGAAATGAATAGCAGATTTTTTGTTTCCATTGAGATATTAAATTTAAAAAAAATTATTACACTGCATGAATACGCGAAGAGTAAAAAGAAAACAGCCAATCAAAACGCTTGACTCTTGGTAGACGAAACTAAAATCAAAGTATAAATAATTGTTTCAAAACTTATAGGTGACATGTAAAGCGTAAAGGGACCTTCTGAGAAATGCGTAATATGTCGATCCTGGCCAGACTCACCAGGGTCGACATTTTTTGCCCTAAATTGATTTTCTGAAATCTAAAATGCTTGGTCTACGTTACTATATATAATAATATATCTGATCTAATGCTACTAGATTGGATATGTGGTTTTCACGGAGTTCAATGAAGCAGTGCTGGATCCAAGAGGGGGATCAAGCTTACCAAGGAGGTAAGGCTGACTCGTTAGCTCAACTGGCTGAAAGCTAGCGAGCTGTTGTCATGGCGTTTCGTCCGTCGTGCCTCCGTCCGTCCGTGCGTCTGTCCGTCCGTGCGTGCGTCCGTAAACTTTTTCTTAAGAAATCTTCTCCTCAGAAAGTACTGAACAGAGTTTAACCAAATTTCACATAAATGATCCTTGGGTGACCCTTTATCAGATTCCTAAAAAGAAATTTGATCATATGAAACGGTGGGGCTTATTTCCATATATGGCGAAAACTTTGAAAATCTTCTTCTCAAGGGTTAAGCAGGTTTGTATGGTATTGACAATATACACCCTCTGGTCAAAAGTTATTTGATGAAAATCTCGTTCATAAAGACATTTGACATTAGCTCAATTACATGTTTTACTTCAGGTTATAAAGGCCCTCGGCCTTTACCTTCGGCTCATGCGGCTTATCTTGATTATGTTATCTGGCCAACACAAATGACGTTTTAGTTGTAGGACTTCATTTGGAGAATGCAAAATTAGAACAAACCTTTAGGTGTGTTACAGAAAAAAAAATTTTAATACATTGCACTCGGGATATTAAAGCTTAAAGTAGAACCTGCATTGTGTTTTACCACGAACATAAATTAGATCTGATACCATGTTGTAACATAATAGACTTTTATGTTCAAACAAGGGAATATTCCTGAAATAGCCCAGATTATTTAGTGGTAACGACAGGTTTGGATTTTTTAGACTGAGAAAGAAATTCTCAATCCCTACACTTTAGAGACAGTGCATCTAATTTACCAAATCGGTATCGGCAATTGACCAATCGATTAATTCATTCATTCATTTAGGAAATGAACTTTTAACTTCGACATATTTGAGGAGTTTTGTCGGTTTGGAGACTTAACCCTTTCCTGTTTTTCCAAAATGTTTGAATGCAAAGGTTTAACAGACGTAACTTTAACGTGGATTGGTTTATGATTTAACCTAACCATCTGCTAGGGTAGGAAATATTGTGGAAAAAGAAGAAATTGTTAATTATTATTTTCTATTTAATAATATCACAGGGACGTATATTATGGTCAGATCTGCCCACTTGTGCGTTAACGCACAAAACCTGCCAACAACAAGTCGATTATTCAACCTGCTACGAAACATAAAACCTCGTAACCACATGTACAGATTGGTCCATTTTTTCCTGACACAGAAGAAAAACACTTTTGAAAAAAGTCAATTGCAATTTATTCATTATACACAATGTTTCCGACCTTGAAATTTGACATCTGCAACATCTTTGAATTTGGACCAGTCTAGAATTTTATCGTCTGGTAATGGGTTAAAAGCATTCATACTGAAAGCCGGCATCAAGCGCCGCCGTCTCTCAAACGGGTGTATTAATAAATACTCGAAAACCTGATCTACTTCTCACGCGGCTGAATATTGTATTAATTGCGTTGTATGTTTTAAACTCTGCGCTGCGTTGGTTGGATTAGTCTCCCACCAATGGGTGGATAATCATAATCCTAAATGGAATGAGCAACTGGAGGCTCGCAATGGATGAATTGGCAGGACTGATGTGAGAAATACTAGGAATCTACGGTTAGGTGCTCCAGTCTTCGCTATATGACTGAAACACTGTTGAAAGAGGCGTTAAACCCCATTCAATCAATCAAATATTTACAAAATCTTAAGGCTATGTGGTTGTCTTAGGGACAAATTTCTGACTTAAAGAAATCCTGAAATCTTCGTTAGAGCAGTTTACAGACCCCTCTGCAAATATTTCGAGAATAGTTCACAAGCTGTGCCCAACAGAAAACGAAAATAGTATTCAAAATAATTTTATTTTCCCAACATAAATACATTTTGATTTTTTTAGGGGGGGGGGGGGTCGGCAAAGCTTGTGACCTATTCTGAACTCAATGATAGAGGGGTCTGTAACAATTTTAGCGAAGATTTCAGGTGAGAACATTTTCGCTGAAAGAGCCGTAGCGCTTTTATTTATTCATTTATTTATTTTACTGTTATTTATTTCTTTATTTATTTATACTTTTTTGAAAATGTCGACCCTAGTTAATTTGCTCTGATCTCTAAGACTGACCATGATTGATGCTTGTCACACTGAATTATCATGCTTTGTGCTTGTGCTTAGACAATACCAGACCATTCTATTATTCTGCAACTATCATTTTTTTGTGGAAAAAATGTACAAAATAATAGAAAAATGGCAAAATTATCGCGTGCGGTAGTTGAACGTATATATCATTACTGAAATTTATGCGTAATCGTTTAGAGTAATTTTACGAAGTACTTAAAGGGTTTGGGAAACAGTTCAATATTCTGTCCGTTCATTGAGCCTTATTCCTTCAAGATAAACGGAATAACTACCGTCTTATTTCATCATTTAAAATCCATCTTTGTGCCGCGATACACTTACCGAGTGGGAGATGTTTGCACGGCGCAACACACTCCGTGGCCCAAATACAATGTAGCTATTACCGTTCTACATATAGACGAAACGAAACGAAACGAACTTACGTCGACGCGCAAGTAAAATGTCGCTTTAATAAAGCTGTAGCTACGACAATTCGCTCTCACACCGACGCTATAATTCTAATTTTGAGGAATGCAGCCGACATGCAATGTTTGGACATTCAGAGTTTCCCCGTAGAAAATCGCAGTTAAAGTAGTGCTGTTGTCTGTGTTACTCAGATCAGCGACGGAATGTTGTTGCAGGGATGCGTTTCACTAGTAACGGGTGGAGAAATCTGATATTGAATGTGACATACTAAATGATCCGGTGTAGTTATTGTTACCGAAGTCGAACTATAAGTCCTCATAATAGGTTGAGCATTTTCATATTCTGTATAGTAGCGACCTTCTATGTCGTAAGCAATATATCGTCGTTGTCATTCTAAAACGTCGTAACTACAGCTTAAATAAAGCTGTAGTTACGACGTTTTAGAACGACAAGGACGATATGCGTTGCGTGAAACGTGGTAAACAAAGCTCAAAAGAATTGACAAACATTTCTTGAAAATATTTTTAGCTTGAATATAATCAAAAGAAACGAAATGATTCCCTTTCCATACGATTTTAAAAAGATTTTTGGCTTGAGTTTCCATATCTATTATAATCATATAATTGGAGTGTCTTTGTTATTCCTACCATGCGTGCAAAAGTTCTTTCTCATATTAGTAACAAATCTCGTAAACGATTGCTGCTATTCAATAAATTCTCAAGCAGTCTTTTCTGCATTTCATCAGATATGCTTCGGACTGGACACTTTTATGACCCGAAATTTTGCATTATTTCTGTTGGTTGGATATTTGAATCCCTTAATTTTTGGACTAGATGTTCCGTATCGGAATTATTGGTTAGCCTTTTCCCTTGAATATAACCATTTGCACTGATCGTTTAAATGAGACATGTCGCGAAAATCGCGACATTTGTTTGTTTGTTTGTATATTGTACTATTACTATAAAAGGTCAGGTCGACGGTGGTAATACTTACTTTAAATACGACGTGCAATGTTTGAGCCTTACACTACCACGGTGTTACGCCGTTGCTGTGACGGCGCTCTCACCTAGTATAAAAAGCTAACGTCCAAACAATTTTCTTGGAGTAAGAACAAAAGTAGGGTTTGGGAATGTTAACCTAAAACTTTGGATTTGTGCGATTTGTGATTTTGGATTTGTGATATAAATAAAATGCTTAAACTTTAAACGTCTTAATTTCCTACTCCAAAAATATAAAAAAGAGAGTCATGGGTTCGATCCCCGGCGGCGGCACATATCCTTTCCGACATTTGTCTCTCACCAATGGGTGGATAATCGTAAACCTAAGTGGGGTAGCAGCTAGAGGCTAGGAAAGGATGTAGTGGTAGTACTGGTGTGAGAAATACCAGGAATCAATTGTTTGTTGCTCCAGCCGCCGCAATATGACTGAAATACTGTTAAAAGTGGCGTTAAACCCCATTCAATCAATCAATCTGCTATAAAATTCTCAATTTCAGTCCGAATCGGGAGTCGGGCACTTGCAGTTACCGTCCTTGTAGCAGCAAAATTGGTTCTGAGAAATTAGGAATCCCCATTTCATCAGCAAACAAAGTATCATCAATTTCTGTAAAATGCACTTCATATGACTTCATTAAATCATCGAGATTCATATAAAAGGTGACTATATCATCCAGTTCTTACAATCTGGCATCTGTTTGTTTTAAATGACATCATTGTTTAGGTCGAAAATGTTTCCTGCGGGTCAAACAGGAGTATGCAAATTAGGTCTTACATGATATAGCTTCATGACATCAGGCAACGTATATTGGGTCTATAATAGCATGGTTGGTTGATAATGTTTTTTTGTCTATTTCCATTCTGTCTTAGTGTACGTGTATAAATGTATGCATTGTCTTTATTTACACTATTTTAAGAATCTCAACAACGTTTCACTTTTACTCTCTAGAAAAGTTTTTTCTGTTGTTGTTATTGCTGTATGTCTGAAGAAACGTACAATCGGTTATAAGGAACGATCTTATCTTACATGCATATTTAAAACTTTTAAATCAACGCTGACTTATTAATAAATCATCAAATTCGAACAACGTTCGAAATATTTCTGAATTTCAATTTCAAATTGTGACAAAAAGTAGAACATGGCGGCATCCCAACCCCGCTGAAAAAAGTGTTAAGGGGGAAAAGGGATTTAAAAAGGAGCTTGAAAGAATTTGAATAATCAAGCCTACTTTGGCTGTGGCTGGTATGGATGATGAAATGAGTGCCTAAGACCAGACCCCTAAGTCCTTTGTTTTATTCTATGTAAGAATACTCATTTTTTTATATTCGGACGCATATGTTGAGGCATGGGGTCTTTAAATTCGCTATGAATGATGAATTAAAGAGTAAACTTCATATAAGATTAAAATGATGAAGAATATATGGATTATTATTTTGACATAAGGCGAAGTGTAATGTTTTAATTTAGTAATCACGAGCTTTCATTTCAGGGAAAAGTAAACATATTCTTTTGATTTGTGTATGAAACCAAAACCTAACACAACATATGAAACCAAGGAGCGGATTGATGAGGATGTCGGTAGGGTTTTTTGTGCGTGTGTTGTTGTTGTTGTTGGTGGTGGTAGAGGTGGTTTTTTTTGGGGGGGTATTTTTGTTTTGTTTTGTATTTTTTTTTTTTAATTTCATACCTCATTGATAGAAACATACTTCTTATGATTTAATATCATAAAGGAAAACAAATATTTTACCAATTTGAGACATTGTTAACGGAACTTCTTTGTGTGAATGCAACGAAAACATTTCATTGTCCTAATCTCTGATTATTCTTACAAGCATGGCCTTTATTTGAAAATACTTTGGTAAAATCTCCATTACTCATTCAGCACATAGTTCTCAAAATGATGAAAAAATAGTACTCTCGTCAAAATTTCTTGGTAAAGATAAAATAGAACCGAGCATTTTAACAGTTCAGCCAATCCATCATTATGTCAGATAGTTTAAAGATTTGATAAGCTATCTTGATTGATTAATATAGATTTCCATGAAATTCCCAACATTGTAATACCAGGGTGCTTAGATAAATCGAATCATGATATTTTCGATTGGGGTTTATAATTATCGAACCTATTACTCCAGTAGATCGCGATTGTCAATAATACAAAAGATCGACAGACCAATCTAATCATACATATTGACCGGACGTCAACTTTGAACTCCGCCACTGATCAAATTTAACGCGAAGCATTTATTAAAGTATTGTGCTTATTTTGTACTGGTCATATATTTGAAAAAAAACGCCGTTTAGCATTAAAGTCAAATTTTCTATCGGTGAAAAATGGTCGGGCCAGCGATCCGTCAATTTCAGCAGGTATTGGTAGTTTTCGGGAACTTTTTAGACTATTATTGTTTTGTCTATTTTGTTGGTTGTACAACCTTGAATAGTCTCTTAGATATTCACTCTAGATTAGGCCTTCTTGTCCCGTTATTACCAGTTCTAAGCTTAGACTTGGAATACAGATGATATACATTTTGTTTAACCCTTGTCATGCTGAACCCGGAATATTCCGATTCTAACGGGAGGTATAGATAAAGAGCAGACTGCACATAAGTGCAGTCTGATCTTAGTCTACATCTCCTGTCTGTTCTTTTGAAACCAGAGTTGTTTATGAAACTAATTTTCAAAAGAAATATTGACAACTGTACAACAAGTACTACCAGTGCTTTCAGCCCCTTGATTTTTATATAAATCTGAAAAGGATTTTATTCAACATGAAAAGGGTTAAGACATAGGGAAATTTCCTAGGTTGTATGCGCCGTTGAAACGTTAAAATCCAGTTAAATACTCAATGCTTACATCTTGGACAAAACAATTTGGTACTAATTTCAAATTGACTTGCAGTCTAAATGTTGCTATCCGTTCAATGTTTGTTGGACAATTCTTATCTCAGTTTAAATTTAGAAATGAAGGAAATATTTTTGATTTTATTGAGGTATGAACCCCAAAACCACACTGTATGAAAAAACTATCTTGATTTGTTATACTTTAATGCCATCAATCAAACTAAAGCATATACCTAGACAGGTTTGAGTGCATTTTATGTACCTATTTTGTACCGAGGTATACTAAAATAGTTGTGAGATCAGCTTTTTTTCCCTGGAAGTATGAAAATACAAAATCAGCCAATCAAAACGCTTAAATCTTGATAGACGAAACTGAAAATAAATTACTTTGTTATGAATGGTTGTCCATGTGTACGAGCACTTTCCTATTCCTAGTTTTTTAAATCCCAGGCGTGTTTTAAAGAAAAAATAGCACCGCAATTCTTTGATACACATGCTTTTTAAAAACATTTACATGCTATATATTTAAATACTGCTAAGTTATTCCACTTATTGACGACTCCCTAATTAGACATATCATGAGTGAATAGCTCACAATGAAGCGTGAGACCTGAAGTCTAGAACAACTTTCCTGGGGGACTTTTATACATAATGAAAATACAGTTTTGATAAAAATTGAGATGTAATTCCAAATATTTGTGGAATTCATATCAGCATATATAGAATCATTCCTGTCATATTTGATTCAATTTTTTTTTCTGTTGTTGTCGTTTTGTTTTTAATAAGTTTGGCGCAACACGTATAACTGTTCGATAGAAGTGCCATGGACTCTAACCTATGGTGTCTAGGGATCGATCTCCGGTCGCGGAAAATGGCCTTTCTGATACATGTTTTTGTCTCCTAACCATGAGTTGATAATCGTAAGCCTAAATTGGATGAGCAACTGGAGGCTTGGAAAGTAGGTAGTGGTAGTACTGTTTTGAGAAATACCAGGAACCATTGTAACGTTATCCAGCCGCCGCGATATGACTGGAATACTATTAAAAGTGGCGTTAACCCCAATTCAAACCAAACGAAATAACAGTTCGATTTAATCTAACCCTGTAGTAACGGTTCGGTTGTAGCACTGTTAAACTCCCGGGTTCGATCCCCGACGGCGGCACTCATCCTTGCCGATTATTTGTCTCTTACCAATGGGTCGATAATCGTAGACCTATATGGGATAGCAGCTGGAGGCTAGGAAAGGATGTAATGGTAGTACTGGTGAGAGAAATACCAGGATTCAATTGTTAGGTGCTCCAGTCGCCGCGATATAACTGAAAGATTGATGAAAGTGGCGTTAAAACCAATTCAAACAAAAAAACAAAAAATACTGTTAAACAACATGCATTCTTAAATTTCTTCAGATTTGGAAGCTCTCCAGTTTTTAGGATTTCGACCTCCCATTTTCTACTTATTCTTTTAACTCTTTCTCGCTTTTTGAAAGAAGTAGCAGACGAAAATCAAAATTTGATGAAATTTGAAATGGAAACATCCTATGTGGTAGAAAATATTGTGGACAAAGGAGAAATCACTTGTTATAAGCAATTTCTTCATTTTCCGCGATGTTTTCTCAATTATAATCAAAGCGCTGAAAGCGCTGAAAGCCTGAGATATGTATACAGGAGATATATAATATGGGCAGAAAAGGTTTGATGGTCGGATAATCGGAGGTGCCAATTTCTACCCAAATCTACTGTCGATTATGCGCAGATCTGTTAGTTTGTGCGCTAGGGGACACAACCTGCCCGCAATAATTTCATCCCGTTGAGGTATTGTAACGATATATTTACATGTATATTTCACCCGATCAAAATGCTTTGAATAGATCTGATAAAGGCCACCAAAGGATCCTTCCTGTGAATTTTGGCTGAGTTTGGTTGAATTATGTTCAGTAATTTCTGAGAAGAAGATTTTTAAAGTAAAAGTTGACGGACGGACGGACGACGGACACCACATCATGACAAAAGCTCCTTGGCTTTCAGCCAGTCGAGCTAGCGAGAGAGATCTAGAGAGTGAGAGAGATGGGGGAATGGAGCGTGTAGCCAGGTTCGAACTAGGAGGCTTTTGCGTGCGATGTTAGTATTCTACCACACAGACCAATTTCGTTTCGTAAATATGCGCTTTATAATCTCCAGATAAAGAGAGCGAGAGAGGGCGGACGGTCGTTTACCAGGTTAACATGATTATGTACACCTTTAAAAAACGGTATGTAGACGTTGCATCCTTTGGGTAGAATTCGGAGGTAAAAATATATAGACACAAAGTCCGAGCACGACCAAACTGTTTCAGATAGTGCTAGTGCGAATATGATCCTATCAATGACCAATTAATTTGTTAAAAAAAACATTTCAAACGTGCGTAAAACCGACAGCTTCGCTTATCAGCTTTATACAGCAACTTCGTCTAACCGGACCGTTTTAAAATTGTTACTCTAGAATAAGTAATATTATTTTTGTATGAAACAAACACCTTATATTTTCTCAACAATATGATACGATTATATATGTGTAATAATTTTCAATATATTATATCTCCTTTCTTTCCATTCACTTGTCAAGTTTTGATAATTTTGCCAAATTCACGAAAGTACTGTACATCAAGCCGACAGCTTTCAATGAGTCACATCTCGCCCTCGTCCTTCTCGCCTCAATCGGGCGTATTAATTTATTTTGAGATCCGATCTACTTTTCAAGCGACAGAAGATCACATTGATTGCGGTAGGTGTTTTTACATTATGTTTTCACATTAAACTCTGCATGGGTTTGAATTTTTAGCATGGTAACTTTAGTCTCAGATTGCTTAGACAAACAGGCTAAAAAACCCAACATCGCAGTGGTGAAAAATCACGGATTTGTACAAAAAAGGGTTAGATGCAACATAAAACAAGACTCAAAATCAACTTCAAAGTGCCTATCCTATAATTGTCCGGAAAGTTCGTTGATCGACATATAAAACCAAGGTTGTGTGAAAACTACACGTTATCACCAAGAAGTATTTCAGGAGCCACATAGGAAGAACATTCTCAATCAAATTGTTGAATTGCATTTATATTTGTAAGAAAATGTTAGTCTTTGCGGAGCCTATTATTACAGTGCAACAAAGCAATTTCAGTTTTTATGCCAATGTTATCTTCCCTACTTGGCACTTATTTTCCAATTGTATTTTCATTGATATATATTCCGGAACTTCTTTCAGTTCCGATCAGTCTAATCAATCATTTAGACTTGAAGTTTGAACTTCGATATTGAACCCAATTTTGGTGAATCACTTTTGTTGCTTTGATGACATAAACGTCGTAACTAAAGCTCATTCAAGATATAGTCATGACGTTTGGGTCGCCAACCAACTTATTGCCAACTTATTTTTAACATGACCATAAATTTTTCAAGATAACGCCTTTAAAAACCGAAAAGGAACTTCCTGTCAGAGTCAATGGGTGGGACAAAATGAGCCAGCGGGCGGGGCCAGCGATTGGTCAGTTGTCCTTTTTCATAAGACAAAATTGTCTACTTTATCGAAGAATAAAATCAGTAGGAAACTACGCTTCAAAGAGCACATTTATAAGAAATAAGTTGATTGGTATACTACACAACATTTTTATCACAGATACAGACATCATATACTCTTACAAGCACATGGGTTAGTGCAAAAAAATCGCAATTTTCTATACAATGTTATTGCACTAACCCATTCATATATTGCTGCCTGAAAATGACACTTGTTACAGTAATTAAATCTTGCTGACAATTTTCGCTTGTCAATGCTGTTTGCTCTTTGGTGTACGTTCATCATTATAAATCATGGAAACTAATATCGTTTCATATCTAAGACGAAATGCCTTATCGGCGGTCCGTGGGCGTGGTTAGCGATCCATGACTCTTGGCATTTGTCCGACATTTGTCTCTCACCAATGGTAGGATAATCGAAAACCTAAGTGGGATAGCAGCTGGAGGCTAGGAAAGGATGTAGTGGTAGCACCGGTGTGCGAAATACCAGGAATCCATTGTTAGGTGCTCCAGCCGCCGCGATATGACTGAAAAACTCTTTAAATCGGCGTTAAACCCAATTCAATCAATGTAATCAGTATTCTCTAAAGGCTAACTTGTTATTTTTCATAAAGGATCCTGCTGTAGCACATTCGATGCTTTAGTTGTCCGGTCATATATATGTGTGTGTGTGAAAACTCGGTGGGTAATGAAGAAATTGCTTGATACAAGCCATTTCTTCCTTTTTCGTAATGTTTTCAAAAGAATTTTCTTGGGCCTAGAAGGAAGGCTCGTTTGTGAATACGTTAAACCTCACAAGGATTGGAAAAAAAATAAGTTTGGTCGTATGAATTCAATGGTTAACCGTCACTAGAATGTGGATATCTTTACCTTTAAAAAAAAATACGACAGTTTTGTACCGATTTTTACAGAATTGCAGACCGGCTAGCGAACATAACCCTTTATGACGTAACGCTTGCGTTTAATTTTTTGAGCAAATTCAAACTGAATGCTGGATTCGAATGGTAATAAGCAATACGTAAATTTCCCAATATTCATTGCAACTGTCACGGATTAATCTAAAAAAAGATTAACAGCCTATCTAGGGTATTAGGGGAAAACCCCCGGTTTATACTGATAGCGAACTCTGATTTTAGCAATAATACTTTTTTCAGAATATTTGATAAAAATAGTGCTGGAGAGGGAATAAGAATTTGGAACATGAAAAAAACATCTATACCTACATTTAAATGGCATTTCAATAAGTTGCTCTCCGAAATTAAAGGGAAAAGGGTACAACGAATTAGTTCAGCAATTAATTTCCAAGCGATAGTTTTCGATAGTTACCAACATTAGATTTCAAAGAAATTGTTGAAAAGGTCTATAAAGTATAAATATCTGAACTGATTTGAATGGGTATTTCAGTTAGGTATGCTACTAAAGAACAAGAGACATTACTTTTATTTCCCTTCAAATTGACTAATGAATCGATTTATTGCTTCTTTTATAAGGTTCATTAAAGAGGCTACCACGTAATCTAAATGAATTACTGTCTAATTGAATGATAGAATGCGATAAATAAGGTACTTAGTTAATTAGATAACATTGGGTTGGTGAAGATTCGTTTTTATAGACGCAAATTGGCTTAGTTTTTATTTCGAAACTTTTAATCTCTTTTTTTATAGGGCTCGGTTAACTAAAGGTACCAATTTTCGAAGTACAATATGGAATATACATATACAAATTTATTCAGGAAATAAAGACAAGTTTGTCTATCACATCACATACATAATAAGATTCAAGAAATCGTTGGCAACGAAGGATAAAACGTTTTAAAGATATAATTTCATCTCTCTATATCTTTTTTTTTCAAAATCTTAACGATAGAAGGTTTCTATATCAAATTCGAATGGGGACAGGCCTTTTAGCATACAAAAATTAAAGGCTCTGCGGCTCTCGTAGGGACAAAATTTCTCATCAAAAGTACGTTGATATTGGCTAAAGACGTTACATAAAATAATTTTGAAATCTATCATCGTTTTCAGTTCGGCAACGTTTTCATACCGGGTTTATTACCTATTCCGAAATCATTTTTGGAGAAGTCTGTAAACAAATATTGGTGAGAAATGTTGTCTCTTCGAGAGCCGTAGGACCTTTAAGATTTCTCTTTATGCAGCGATTGATGATAACTTAGGTTGAATACTCTCGATATTCACGTAGTTGGTAAAGCAAAACTGTATGGCCAAGTTACCTTTCTGAGCCATTTTATGACATCCCCACTGGGATCTGTACAAGAGTTCTGCCTGCCCGATACAAGAAGTAGCCATTACTTTATTGTACAAAAATGAACCAGAACATATGTATTTAAAACGGTTCTTGCACAGAGCACATATTTTGAAAGAAAAATTTGGCTCTCAATTTCAAAACCTAACTTTAATGCTTTCAAACATTTGTTAGAAGCTGACTTTGTAATGGAAATGACTGTCCATGAATTTAAAAAGGAGAGAACAGAGCAAAAATATTTGGCGTTACGAGACGCCTAAAATATTATGCGAAGTACTACTCGAATGAACCCGAAATTCATCGGGTAAATGCGTTATCTGTCGATAGCACCGAAACTTTTCTTGTTTGTAGTTTCCATGACGTATTAATGACGTCACCGGCTCCCACTAGCAATACAGTCGTGATCGACATCACCCGAAGACTAACGAGTTCAACTGATATATTCCGATGTTTCAAAGTACATGTAAGGCATGGTGAACATATCGCATCAATTAAATCAAACTGTAAGTGAATTCAGTAGATTTAACTCGAAAAAAGAATATTTATCGTGAAAATGATATTGATAACTTATGGAAAAAGCAAATAATGTCCTATATCGTTCTTCACGAAATCTTTTCAAGAGCCGCTTCAAGAACTACTTCAAGAAGAAATTTTCAACAATTTAAAGTTGGTGATTTCCTTTGAACAAAGGTCTTAATTTACGTGGACAACACTGTTAACAATAAATTATAAATTACAATTTCTCTATTTTCCACAATTTTTCTGACCCTCTATTTCATTGGGTTGCCAAAAAGCGGGATTGAGTAGGAATGGGTTAAGCTGTTCTCAAGGTACATGATACACCTGATAAGAGGGCGTTGATAACGGACACCTGTAGAAGAGCGCCACTTTTTTAAAGTCCATTTAGTGGCTTTCTGATACGAGTTTGAATGCATTTTTACAAATCTAAGTATTGAGTAGCATGAGAAAGAATGACATACAAGAGCTTCTACCCAAAATCTGTGCCAATGGGAAAAACATGTAGCCACAAACATAAACATGTCCTTTGGGGATTTCGCAGGTATGATGCGTTTAATAGTAACCCAAACTGATCATAACTTTGATTTTAGGTTCTAAAAGGGGTTGTGTCTTGTCCTTTTTGGTGATATTGGACACACAAGTAATTCCGGTAGGAGTAGGGGTTACTTTTTAAATAATGTGTACAGAAAAAGAATATGTATCTGGCAACACCTGCCCTAAAAGCGTCAGCTGATATCATTATTAATCATCACTTGCTGTTGACATCGAAAAACGTTGAAAACTTTCGAACCGTTAGTTTTTTATCCAACGATCGATTAAAACGACCTCTGAAGTTTATTATTAACTTGTTATCTAGATATTGACTACAATAGCTGGCTAAAGGATGGTGTGAATTACGTGCAAATTGTCTTTATTTACAAAATCATACCTGCTAAATTAGTTCATTATCACTACGACATTTATATAAGTTAATAATTCAACAGAACTATTGCCTTGGTGTACCAACTTATATAAACTTGTCTATTGACACAAATTAGAACCTTAATATGCACCTGTAGCCTTGTCAATGTCTACAAATATATCCATCCTGTCTACATTTTGATGCTCTTTAAACGTATTCATATGTATGTTCTTAGAGCAATAAACTGTGATTATAGTTACACGTAAGAGCATTGTGGAATTGTTCAAATGGGTGACATTTTAATTAGTTTTAAATGCCTTTGAATGGGCGTTTTAAATTTATTTAACGGTCTGCAATTCCCCCACCCCATAATGAAAACAAATACACCGTTCATTTTAAAAAAACAAACTTTGGCTAATTAACCCCGACAAATCAGATACCCCGAAATACAAGTCAGAATAACACATATTGGGATGTTTTCAGCAATGTAAATAGAATTCTTGAATGTTTAAAGGATCTGATTGAGTTATTTGAATGATATGAATAGCAGACATCTTTTAAGAGATTTGTTACAAATATTAGGAACAATCTTTGCTCATGCTCGTATCGCTTGCCAAAAAGGTAGGGCAAATAAAAATTGCCCCATCATATGATTAGATGATAGATATGGAAGTTCCGTTTATAATCGAAGTAAAAAATGGGGGGATCAGCTCTCTTCTATTTACCATGTACAAGCTAAAGTTGTTTTTAAGATCGCGTTAATGTATAAACAAGAGTATTGTTTGCCGTACATTTTGTTCTACGTTTTGCGGAAAAGTACATTGTATAATGCTTACGGCATGTATACACGATCGCTGCTATAGAATAAAGATTGATTTTGATTGAACTTGGCTGGGATGAGCGTCAATTTCATGATGTCACTAACTGTAATATCAAATGACACAAGAGAGATGATGAAATCGTGTCTGTTGTAAATGCTGCTTTAAACACAATCGAAAACGTAACAATTTCAACTGTTGTAGAAGCATCTAAACATGTCCCAACATTTTGACAAACAGCAATGCCTTTTACGGAACTATATATATAATTTAGTTAATATGTACGCGTCAAGAAAAAAATGGACCTGCTCAGTGGTACGAAACGTATTGCATCCATCTATTAAAAAGCAGAAATAAGTGCTTAAATTCACTCAGAAATGTGATATCATACATGTAATAAGAGGAATTGTGCCACAAGGTAAACCAGTAACGTTATTAATGCCAGACGCGTTCTTCGCGTGCTTCAATCTGTTCTTGTGTCATCTAATTGCCTTAATGATTATATTTCTCTAAATATTAGCAAAAGTAGTTCACGAATGCTCTTACACACGTATTCATATATATCCAAATACAAACGCAAAATATACACATTATTTGATGTGATTTTAACTTCGTTTATCAAAACCCTTGCATTCTAGTTGGCTGAGAAGTTTGTTTTACAATCCCCCAATCCCCCACTACTAAAGATATTATGTATACTTGCACACTAAGTAGTTACAAGGAAATGTCCAAAAGTGATAAATCATTTCCTTATAAAATGCCTCTCATTCTTTCATTATTTAATTCGATGTGATCGTTGCATTCTATAAGTATGCAACTAAAAACCTTATCACAATTTTGTGTAATTCTGTTTCGCGCTTTTTCTATTCTATAAACAAACTTGAAAAATATTAATCAATTTATTGCAAAAAAAGTTTCAAAGGGAAGAGTAAATGTGTGTTCATTTTATTCGACCATATAATACAGAGAAAATCAAAGAAAACAACTCGGTTTATGTTAATACATGTAGGTGGCCAATTTCGTAAATTCATTAATACAATATGTATGATCTTACTTGAAATTATGCAGAGAAATTCCAAAATATAAACACACTGTTGCTTTATGCTGGGTTGTGATTAAATTTCATTTTGTCTCTGTTCAACAATTACATCAATTCGAAATTAAATTACTGTTTAAATAGCACAATTCTACAAGGTCTGTTTTCTTTGAAATAGTTTAACTTTAATCAGCTGCATTGAGTTTACATTCCCTGAACATGAAGCGCTTAGGTACCTATTGTATTTATCGGTTGTTTGTCGTCCGCCTGGCTCATCTAGTTACGTTTGGCTCTTTGTCGTCGGCCTGGCGCATCTAGCTATGTTTGGCTTTTACCTCCTATCTCACTTTCTGATGTTTACCTATTTTTAGTCCGGCGGGCTAATCTAGTAATTTTTTGCCTTTTCTTTTCAACCTTGCTTATCTACTTATGTTCTAGTTTTGGCATCCATCTTTATCACATAAATAGCCACTTTTAAACTGATCAGCGGTGCTTTGAATTAATGGTCAAATCAGTAAAGCATTATCTTCCGCTCATAAAGCTTATACAACTTTTGGTTAGCTAGCTCTATAGACCACACTGTATTGAAGTAGCATTCGCGTAGACCGGGCAAGAGGTCTAAGCTTCCATTAGACATATTCTGAACATTTAGTTAGAAACACGATTATCCTCTTTCAAAAGTACAGTACATAAGTCAGCCTTCATATAAAATCATCCAATTACAAGTCTGCAAGCAAGGGCTAAATTCAGTGAAACGGTAAAAGGTCTACCAATGAAAACCGTCGTATTATTCAGTTTTACAGATTTGATCTCGATAGGAAGTCCCCTTAACATTTCGTATGACAATAGCAAACCAAGAACTTTCCTCTGTAAAAACACGCCACCCGTCAGTAGTAACTTTAAAATTGCGAGTATTTGTACTGACAGTTTCATTTCGTTTCATTTTCAAACCTTTACCTCTAATAATATCTAAACAGTTTCTTTGATTATAACTTCCAAGGAAATATACATGTACATATAGTTATCAGTATAAAAAATAGTGATCCATTAATCTGTCAAACACTCAAGATACCAACTTACCCTTTGGATGTTTTAATGAATTTATTTTCGGGACAAATAACACAAGACTTATGGAAGAATTGCCACCAAGAAACCAGGAAATCAATTTCCTATCATATTAGGTTAAATGTAAATTGGACTGGCGAAAATTGCGAACAAATGAATTTGCAGAAGAAAGCAGATTTGGTATTTTATATAAGCACAAATCTACCACATGTTGTAAGGGGTATGTAGCACCCGGGTTTTTCAGTGATTATAGGTGGATAAGATCTTTAAGTAAGGGTATTACATGATACTGGATTCCCCATCTCCTAATGGTTGAATGTTTCACCAAACTACTTAATTGATATCACTCACATTCGCACTAAACATTCCAATTTGCATCTGGTTATCAAGAAGAGTACAATTAACGCAGTGACTTCAGGGCCATTGTTACAGAATATACTCGATAATTAGTTCCGTCTATCTAGGGCTATGTTTTTTTTGTTTTTTTTTTTTTTTTTTTTTTTTTTGTCTCCCAAGGATGTGTACAAAATCGTAAAAGCAGTTTGAGGCTCGGAAAGGATATAGTAGTACTACTGGTGTTGTAATTACCAGGAATCCGTGTTTAGGTGCTCCAGCAGCCACGATATGACTGAATTACTGTTAAAAGTATATATGAAACTTGATTAATTACTATACCATGTTTGCACAAAGACAGATCGTTATACGAAAAACGAATGAAACACAGAAAGAAATTCGGACAAAAAACATGATAGAAATCGATTTAGGAAACTGTAGATTGGTCAATGTCGAATTACTATCACAATTAATACTAGGGGAAAATGTACAAATTAGATATGGACGATACGCATTAAACTTAACAGAAAATATCAATTTTCTGTTTAAACATATGCATGAATTTAGTGGAGTATAGATGAGGGATTCGATACCGTTCACTTGGGACATTAAATCCTAATGCTGGACCTGCATTGTGTTTAATCGAGAACATAAATAATGTCTGATACCATATTGTACTATTATAAACTTTAATTGTCCAACTAGGGGAAATTCTAACTATTTTCGAGATTATAAACAAACGGTTCTCAATAAGGAGAGAAACTTTGAGAAAATAAAACGTAATACCAAAATCTTGCTGAAAAAATGATGACAATACCAATGTGAAAACAGGTCGCCAACAATAAAGTATTAGGAATCGATTTTAGATATTATTTGCTCTTACCGCGTTTAAAAGAATTATACCCACTCCTGCATAAACAAAAAGAAAAAGGGAGCGCTACATTTGACCTATCGCGGCTATCTATCAAAAAAACAAAGACCAATCAAATCAATCAATTTGACCGGAAGGGTAATCTGAAACACAACATTGGCCAAAATTTTTTGAAGCATTTTTGGTGGTTTGGCGACTTTATCTTCGTAAGTACAGCTTATTCAAGCTGTAGTTACGTCGTTTAGGTCGCACAAAATAATGGCTACTTTTTTGTTGTATGTTACTTGAAATATGTTTTGCAATATAGCGCCGTTAAAGACTGACGTTGGACTTCCTTTCTGAGTCAATGGATGTGGATAGCGGAGTCAATGGGATGGACAAGCGAGTATTCAGTTTAATAAGAGCCTATTTAAACAACTGATGGTTTCTCCTGACTGGTCGACTCCCAACATATTATTTTGAAAGAACGAGGTTATCCTTTAGATACGCCTCAGCTTGTGAATATTTCCTTTAAGAGTGATACCGCTAATGACGAGACTTCAAAAAAGGGTCAAAGTACATTTTATCCTTCAATCCAAATCTTATAATAAAATCTGGACAGCATTATCCCCAACATAATTGACCCTCAGCCGTTTAATAGAAAAACAACATTTGACCCGTCCCGCGAAAAAAAGTGTATTTTGGAAGTACGAAAAGATTGACACTGCGCAGTCTTACATAGTTCAAATATTTCCGTAATAGTATTCCCTCAAAGTAGAATGATCTTCAAACCTATCCGATATATTTTTGAAATATATATTTGATTACTTCCTGCATGGCTCCAATTGCAAGGCTGGTAACACATGTAAACACAATCTATACATGCGTCACATCCCGAACAATCCAATTAAAGCAGTATCCAAAAAGACAATGAGTTATACATGTAAGGCTTCATTTTCTCAGGAAAATAAACAGGAAAATCACAAGTCTTCAGAGGCTTCTTTGTAGTTTTCACGCTATCTTTTAACCCATTCCAAAACAGTAACACTTTTAAATACTCGTCAATATAAAAGCCTTGGAAAACATTGTGAAAAATCAAGAAAATTGCCTGTCACAAGTAATATCTTTATTATCCACAATTTTTCCTTCCCCAAGTCTACAAATTCTTTTAATTTTGACTGGTGTAAAATTGTATCGTGGGATAATGGGTTAAACCCTTCATCTCTCACTCTGCTACAGTTAAGAGTAGTATGAAATTGACGTGACGGAGTGAATGATTTAGGAATGAAATAGCAATTGAACAAGGTCATCAGAATAAGCGAATTTTGAGAAAATGGTGTTACTGAATGAAACGAACGGTATGTATTAACCACCCTGTATATGTATATAATGTTTCAATGCAAGGCTTGTATATTCACTCGAAACAATCAGAAAAATCCAAATCTAGGTAAGCCAATGAATCACAAGATATTTTGAGCGAGATGAAACTGTGCAGGAAGACTAGGATCGATACTTGTCGATAAAAGTGGATTTTCTAAATGATGAATGACCAATCCCGGCTGCCAATCAAAGATCCAAATCAAATCATTCTTTTAACCCTTTCCTGTACAAACACGGGATTTTACGTAACTGTGATTTTATACTTAAGAAAATAATGTGGGAAAAGGAGAAATTGCTTGTTACAAGCAATTTCTCCTTTTTCCACAGTATTTTCTACCACATTGGATAGTTCCATTTCAAACTGCATCCAATTGTCGTTGTTGTCTGCATCCTCTTTCAATTTGGACCAGTCTAAAATTTCAAGAAACGGGAAAGGGTTAAACCAGAAGTGAAATTTGAACTCTGATATCGACCGACATTTATGTGAAGCGTTTGTGTTGCTTCGGTGACTTAACCCTTTCCTCTTTTACAAAATTTTAGACTGGTCCAAATTGAAATAGGCTGCAGACGACATTGTAAATCGGATGAAAATTCAAAATGAAACCATCTTATATGGTAGAAAGTATCGTCGGAAAAAAAGAATTTCCCCTTTTCCTCAATATTTTCTTAAGTACAAAATCACAGAGGCGTAAAAACTAGGGATTGAACTGGTAAAGGTTAAATATCGTAATACAGGTTTTCAAGCTGTAGTTACGACATCTAGGTCAACTGCCTACAGATCAACTAAACCGGCCAAAGACTTTGCATAACATTGCCGATCAATATCGAAATTGAATTTTGTGACTTTTGTGAGAGATGATAGGTGCACCAGCCGTCATGATAAATCTGAAACTAATTTCATCGTTAGTTTGATAGATACGAGCAAGGTAAAAATGCATAATAATTGGATATTTGACCAATCGCGGCCGTCAATCAAGGAATCAACCTACCAATCAAACCCTGAGCTTTCATCTTCGATATTGGCCACATTTTTGTAAACCTTTATTGTTGGTTTGGCGACTTACATGTCGTAACTACACCTTATTTAACCTGTAGTTACAACGTTTAGGTCACCAATCAACCATTTTACTTTTTTGTTACGTGCTACTGGCCATAAACTTTACAAAAAAATGCCTTTAAATACTTCTTGTAGGAGTCAATGGGCGGGGCCAGCGGAGTAAGTGGGCGGGGCCATCGATTGGTTAATTGAGAGCACAGCACGAAAGCGACTGAGCAAACCGAGCTCGACTGATCCATTTAAGATAACTCTAGTTTAAGATATACGATAAAACGTCGTTGAACTTAAAATATGACTCGTAAATAGCTGTAGTGAAGATAATCTTTATGATTATTACATTTTTATAGTTGAGCCAATCCATCATGGGATCAAAAAATCAAACAAACATGATAAGATAACTTTATTGGTGGATACATCAGGTTATAAAACCCTCAAGTCCCTATGGCGATTCTAAAAAAATCGTAAATCAAGACTTGTTCAATGAAAGCAAAATTCTGTTTAGCAATGAATTTCTGTACTATATATCTCTCTCATGCTACTTAAGGAAAAAGAAGCGTTTTTGAGTAAAAATTTGTTTGATCGAATGATTCTTTGATTAACATTGCGATCAGTCAAATCTTGATTCATCATTTTGGAGCTGAAAAGCTTTCAGTTTGAGTCTTGATAAATGACTCTTGAAAAATGCATTGCTTAAAACCAAAAAATAACTCAATACTTTTAATCATTTCACTCTGTTCTCTTTCTTTTAATCAATCGTAGTTTATTTGAGAAAGTATCAGTTATATTTATGAAGTTCGTGCTTCACGACAAGCTCATTTGTTTGTAAAGGATATTTTTATTTCCTTGCTTGAATTTTGTCCAGAATATAAACCTCGAATGGAAAGTTGCTAACAACACGAAATTTCTTCGCTGTGTATATTATATTTGAGATAAATGCTTTGTTCGAGATCTTTGATCTGCTAAATCTAAGTAAAGTATCAATTCTTTTCCTTATGTATTATTGTCCAGAGAATATCAAAGAAAGCATATTAATCTTATTATATTCCTTGCAGTGAACTTTTGAGATTTCCTAGTGTAACATTGACCACCAAGGAAATGTTTATAGGGATGAGTGTATTTTTCGCTGCGTTTATTGGAGTATAAAGTGCAATTGCCTTAGCACATGGCAAATAACGCCCGTAGGGCGTTATGTTTAAGCCATGTGCTAATGCAATTGCACTTTATACTCGAATAAACGCAGTGAAAAATACACTCGGCCCATATAATTGCAATACGTCTATTTTCAAATCCGAAACGGATAGAGAGATGAAAATAAAAACAAATAAACGAACTGTGGGCGGAGTTACTTTTTCTTTGACAGGCGTATGGATACATTGACACAGTTTATCGCTCGAGTCGTTGTAATGGCGGACATTTTATTTCGTCGCTTGGGTTTTTTGAAATGGAAATTCGAACATTCGTTGGATTTATTTGGAATTATTATGAGCAAATACTAACTTTAATCTCTGTAAATTATGATTTCTGGGTCGATAACAGTTAGAATTATTAATAGATTTTTTGTAATAGACAAGAAATATAAACCAACCACATGAACACGATGCATGCTGATGTGGCGAAGCCGATTCGACATCTCGGATTTACGGCTAATAAAGGTGAGTTTTTCGAAATCTTCATGTTTAAAACGAACATTATAATTGTTATAAGGACACTATTTGGTTATCTATTTATTGAAAATCCACAGAAGTATAAAGGAATTCGAGGAAATCGAAATTCAAAGGGTGATGACTATAAATAGTAACAAAACAAGTTGGGTATTTCTTGGAAGTGAATTCCAAATATCGGAAATCCCTGACCGTGTTTTTGTTTCTATTTTTGTCGAAAATAGTTCTGTCTTTTATCGAGGTATAAAGTGCAATTGATTTGATCACGTGATACGATTTGGGCCAATGAAAATACTCTATTTTGAAGTATTGCAATTATTTGATAATATAGAGGAAAATCAACTGGTTATCTTTTAAAGTAAAAATACAAAACGAGAAAGCGTTGTTAGGCGCTGGAAACGTTTTCTAACGTCAAATGAGGCATTCGCGCGAGATTTTTTTTTTTTTTATATAAATAACCAATTTATTATTCTTTTCATTATATTCCGAACAGTTTTATTTTTATTACTAACGTATTTTTCAGTAGAATTTGTCTTCTCCGGCCATTAAAAACCGCGCGCGTGAATATCGACGAAATTTGTTTTCAATACTTTCTTTCTTACATAGCTTTTTGGAAGTGGTCACGGTATTAAAATAAATTAATGAAGCAAACAACATGGGGGTTTCTAAAAATGTTTGAAAGTAAAACGTTTGTTAAATGGAGTAGGATTGGATATTCTCTGACCCTATATCGAAAATCCTATATACATGTACGGGCATATGGATAAAATCTATCTAGCCCTGGTACTTTTCTTATATAAATAAAGTCGATTCAACCGAAAAGAAAGCTCCGGTTCTTTTTGTTAGCGGTTGAACACATTTCAGGTTATTTTCCTACCCGCTGTAGTTAGTCCTTTAATTAGTAAAATGGTGGGTGACATCTTGTGTATCAATAAAATTATCAGTAAATAGTGTTGCAACTAAATGTTACTCTAGACCACTGACTGTAAGCGCACAGAATACAAAGTGACACTACGGTAATTGTCCATTTCTTACATCTGTATTCTGGTAAACCTGATCTTTTCTCGGCCTGTGTTCGAGGTTAACAGCTTCTCTCTTGTACATGTGCTTAGATCAACAACACATATCATGGATATTATTTTTATGGAATCGTTTTGTTTGACGAAATATGGCATAGGATTAGTTTGATTACTAGAAAAAATACACAATGTTTATATTTTTATAAAGATGTCAAAGGAATGAAGCGTTTAGTCCGAAAAGGTGCGTTTATCGCGAACATTCACTTGTGGGTCGTTTTCTGGGTTGTAGTTATCGTATTTCAAATTCCAATTAGTGTTTTATTGATTGATTGAATTGTTTAACACCATTTTTGACAATATTTCAGTCATATCGCGATGGCTCGAGCACCTAACAATGGATTACTTGTATTTCTCACACCAGTACTACCATTACATCCTTTCCTGGCCTCCAGCTGCTATCCCAATTAGGTTAACGATTATCAAACCGTTGGTGAGTGACAAATGTCGGAAAGGATATGTGCCGCCGCCGGGGATCGAACACATGACATCCCGTTTATTGAAGATTAGGAGTTTGACGCGCTACCGACTATGACGGCGGCTTAATTAGTATTTAACAAGGCCTATTATCAGATATATCAAACGACTCAAACTTGTTTCGCTAATACATTCAAAGGTTGATAAAAAATCGAAAAAAAAATCCCCACTGCCTTATCGTTTCAATTTTGGATCTGTGTCGTAGTCCACCTACCGGGGTTGTCATAATCGCGTTGAAGGGCGTGAGTTATATATATATAGGGAATATTAGAACAGTGTTTTTTCCTATTTGTTGTTATCGTGTTCGAGAATCGTGTGTAGGTATTTTTTATTGGATGAGACCGAAGCTTAAATGATCAAGAAATAACCAACTTTCCAAAAAAAAACCCGAACTTCAATACACAAAAAAGTATTCCGTGTTAAACGGTACTCGACGAATACGCTTTCTTGGTACACGCCGAATGCGGATTTTTTTTGTCGAGTTGAATAAGATAACCAGATTTTAGTCCATATCTGTTATAGGTATATTAATGATTTTTTTTAGGTCGGACTGCTTATGGAAGTTAACATGTTTTTTGATAACATACGTATTATTTACCCCCCCCCCTTTCATTATCCATTTTTAAGCTAGATAGTCTTTAAAACCACATTCTGTAGGCCCAAACTAGACTCGCTTCTTTGATTAAGCTTAATTGAATTTAAGATCATGCCTTGTTGTATGACGAAGTTGATGACGTAAATTGTGCCCTTATCATTAGTTTTTAAAACACTTCAGTCGCCGCCTTCCAAAGAGGCAAGAGCTGACGGATCAGGGATGAAACACGTGTTTACATTTTTTGCTAACAAAGCGTCAGCTTTGATAGCTTAAGTTAATAGACACAATTTGAAGTCTTCTAAGAGTTCAACGAGTGCAAAATGCCTCTAAAGGCTTCACCACTAAATCCATCGATTGCCTACGCCATAAAAAAGGCTCTAATGTCATTAAAGAGTATTGCAAATTCGTCTCCAACTCAATTGAGGATATTGTATTCAAAACGTATTCAGCGTTTTCTTACTTTCAAAAATTATCAGAAATTGGAGCCAGCTTTTTTTCTATTTGCCAGAAAATAAGAAATGAATACTATAACATTTATGTCAAGCATCTTCGTTTTGTGACTAAACCCATATTAAAAAAATAGCTGTGTTTCCGCTTACGGCTAGAAAAAAAGAGGGTAGGTGGGTAGACGAATCTTTTTTCTTTCTAAATTTTTGCTGCTGAAAATACAGGGTAGGTAGGTAAGTAAATCGTCATCTTTACTTTTGAATTATGTGATTTGGATGCGCTTTCTCATTATTCGGGTTATTTATTCACTTCATAGTCGTCTTGACGTTTGCATTTAAGGCGACGATTCTTCCGTAAAGCGCTTGAGTAACTCAGGAAGGGTAGACCGGTACCTCCGTCGACTTTAAGAAAGCCGACAGGTAGATCTCAAACGACTGCATATAGAGAATGGCTGATGGGCATTTAATGACGTATACCCAAACATTGAATCTGATTGGCTGGTCCATTGTTTGTAAACAAAATGGCTGAAGCGGGACGCGGAATACCTTATGTATTTTACATGAAAGGATAACATTCCAAGGTTTTTCTCGAACACAAATTCGATTGGTCATGTGAAGATGTTTTAGCATTAAAACTGAATGCTTTAAAACCACAGAAGTAGGATTTTTTATCGTACTGGGTGGAAATCCCGCGGCGTGTCCAAAGTTTTCAACAAAATTAGCTGCGCATGCGTAAGCCTCGTTTTCGAATTTTGTAAGGAAAAAAAAAACCTAACGGGGCAGGTTTTCCGTGTATGTACCGAAAATTGGTGTGTACCTGTCGGCTTTTTTGTTAAAGTCGACAGTGGTACCAGTCTATCAGGAAGGGTAGCTCCGAACGAAGCAAATGGAAAAAACTACCGAAATGTAATAAAAACGTATATTTTGAGAATTTCATGGGTCGGACGAAATGAGTCCGGCATTTGGATTTTTATTTTTCATTTTGCCGATAAAAACAGCAGAGTCGGGAGTCAGAAACAAGGTCGGTCGGGTTAGCGGAAACACAGATTTTGTTTTATGCCTAACCACACAGCAAAATTTTAGACTGGTACAAATTGAAAGGAGTTGAAGACAACAATTAAAACATTTTGAAATTTAAGATCTTTCAACTTTTGTGATAGAAAACATTGTGAAATATGAAGAAATTGCTTGGTTCAAGAAATTTTTTGATTTTACACAATGTTTTCCTGTTTTTCCTTGGGGCGTTAATAAGCACTGTGTGGAAATGGGTTAAACGCCACAACTACCGCTTATACGTTCTTCGTTCATGCTCCTGGCCACCAAAAACATTTTCATATATAAGTCGAAAATTCTTGTCGGAGTATATGTCAACTAACAATTAGACTATTCTTATTGCAACGTATTGTTGGCGAAGGTGATATTTCACAATAAATCGAAAGATAACAAAACACTCATACCGAAAGCTCTAAAAATGGGGAAAATGGGATGGTTGTCTGTGATGATCCGTGACTTTTCGTCAAAATGAAGCCAAATATACGTGATACATATTAAACACATAAGAGATTTATGACAGGATATTACGGCCTGTTCTGTCAGGAAAAATAACCTAGAAGGCTTCGGATGATTTATACGTGAATCCTTAAAACTTCCGAACATCCAAAATTATATGACTCGACTTTGAATTTGGTGTTATTTTAACACTTTTATCATTTTAGGTCGGCTTGGTTTTGTAAACAGAAAGTCGATACAAATTTAAAACTTATGGTGTCGTTGTCAAACGCGTTTTCATGTGGCAAACTTTAGTCGTAGATAGTTGATAGTTCTGTAATTTACGGATCGCTTGTCAGGCCCTTTGATCTCCTTCAGCAAGTTCGGCTTTGATTTTAAACGGCGTCATTTAGCAAGATGTATTGTTAGTAACATGAACTTTAAAATAGTATGGTTTGTTGGCGACTTAAACGTCATTAAAAAAGCTTTAGTTAAGACGTTTTAGTCCCCAAGACAAAAATATTGCTTTACATAAGTTTCGGCTAGAGTCGGAGTTCATACCTTACTTCTAAGTGTATCATTGATTGGTATATCAATTTATTATTGACAGGCGCGGTCCGTCTATTATTAACTATATTTACTTCTAACTTCGCTCTTTGTTTACTATCCCAAGATCAATCTATACTATCAAGAATAACTTGGAGCATTTTTTAAGAATTAGCGGATCCCTGGTCCCGCTCACTGACACCTCTGGCTGCGCTTAATTACACCGACATGAAGTTTCACTTCGATTTTATTTTACAAAATTTATGGCCAGTAATATGTAACAAAAATAAAGTTTCTTGGTTGGCTTCCTAAATATCGTAACTACAGCCAAACCAATGAAATGTTTCATATAAATATATGTCAATTTTGGAGTTCAAAGTTAACTTCCGGTCTAGATGAATTATTTGATTGGTCGATTTATTCTCTGATTGATAGCCGCTATCAATCAATCGTGCCCCACCACAATTTGTAGTCGAGGATCGGCACCAGTATACAGTCTACTATAAGCCCCATTTTACTGTCGAACGATTGTTCTGTCAACATTTGACATAGTCTTGACACGGCATTAGTAGAAAATAAGGGTATTTATAAGAATGAATGTTTAACAATGCTCAAACTAGATTTTTTTTAATTTTCACATACTCGGCAATACATGTATTTATTTCATTTGTTTCAGAAATACTGATAGACCGACAACATTTACGAGGCATGATCTTAATTAATGAGAAATATAGTTATATATATATATTCCTTATTTATTGTCATTTACTATAGTATACCAAAATAACTAAGCATTGCTAACATTCTATCCCAGAATTATCAATCAACTGTTACATAAAAAATGTTGAAACACAACATATGTTTTAGAAATTTGTCTCTCACCAATGGGTGGACAATCGTAAACCTAAGTGGGATAGCAGCTGGAGGCTAGGAAAGGATGTAGTGGTAGTTCGGTGTGGGAAATTACAGGAATCCATTGCTAGGTGCTCAAGCCGCGATATGACAGAAATATTGTTAAAAGTGGCGTAAAACCCCAATCAATCAAGCAAACTGGAGCATGTCGCTGGTGAACAATGTCTCACCCAGAAGACTAGTAAAATACCGAATATTGGCATCTAGGACAATCGTACAATCGCATTGACCAATTGACCAATCACTGGCTCCGCCCACTGACTCCCTAAACTCCGCCCATCAACTTCGACAGGAAGTTCCGCTTCGATTATTAACGACTTTATTTGCAAAATTCATTGCAAGTATTATGTAACGAAAAAGTAAACTGGTTAGTTTGTTGAATAAACGTCGTACCTACAGCTTGAATAAGTCGCAAAACAAACAATTAAGGTAAACGAAATGGCGGCCAATGTCGGAGTTGATAAGGTCAGGTCCGGGCTGAATAAATCATTTGGATGGTCGGTTGATTCCTTGATTGACGGCCGCGATTTGTCAACTACCAGACTGCAAAATTCTAGACTGGTTCGAATCGAAAGTTTATAAAAATCAGATTTTTTTCCCATTTCTTTGTAGAAAACATCGTGGTAAAGGAAGAAATTGCTTATTACAAGCAATTTCTTCATTTTACACAAGGTTTTTCCCATTGATTTTTTGATGGGACTCAAAAAGCGTTGTTGTGTGGGAATGGATTAATCAGTAGTTCTGTTATAGGTATAAGTCTAACCTTGAAGACTGGCGAATCTTGCGTTTCTAAGACGAAATAAATCACCATGCAGACGACGGTGATTGAAAACTGTGTCAACAGATAAATATTATGTGTCTATCCGTTTATTTCAAGGACGTGTTACTCTAGCTTTAATGTACTACAGTTCATGGTGTACTTTAAAAGTTATGAAAAGAGTTTCTTTGTTGTTGATATGTGCAATATTTCCACATCGATCTCAGAAAACTGACATTCTTTGTTAATTCGTATCTTACGGAAGTCACTTGGCTATATATAATGTTTCCATTATATATCTACCGAATTTCCCTGCAAGATACATTCATTGCACTCGCACTAAATCGGACTCCACAACAATAAATTCCGTACATCAAATGACAAATTTTATTGATTTTTTTTTTATCTTGAAAGTCAAAATTCTTTGGTACATGATAAATGGAATACTATGATGTAGTAATGATACAAAACCTTGTATTGGATTCTAGCCGAGTAGGGAAATTTTAAATATCCAGATAATCCTACACGACTCGAAACATATACAAAATTTGATACGACAACTATGACATAATATTGCTTATTCATTTAAAATCAGTACGTGGAGTCAAAACGTTTACCTTCACTGTAGATTTTCCTGATATATGTAAACTAACAATTCTTTATTATATACTTATAAATATTTCTAGTAAAATATATTCATTCATCACAGACAAAATCGGAAACTGAAAGTGTCAAATACGATGCCGTGATAAGAAGTCTTAAACGAAGTCATTTTTATTCTTTAGATGACGTTGTAATGCGAAAAACGTAATCAAAATATCAAAGATGAATTGAAATAATTGAATGACAGGGAACAGGCCATAGTTTTCCCTCATTTATTTAAATTTACTTAAATGAAATGCAGGTATAAATTTATGAATAAATATATACTTAGTTACGATTGCGATACAGGATCTACTATTTGATTCTCACTGTAGAGGAAGAATCGATATTCCAGCCAACCTTTGATCTCGTGAAATATCAAAATTTCCCCCTGCATCTCAAAGCAAAATTGCTTTCGTAACATAATATTCTCTTTTATCCATTCGGTTACCTCATTTATGAACACAAACCCATTTGTTGATAATGAAAATGTGATGGGTTTTCCCGACACTGCAAGAATCGTCGAATGGATGTTGTTTAATTGTTTCAAGATATATTTACACATCTCAGTACTTTTTCCACAGATATCTTCTAGACGTTATTGTTATCGCCGAGAATTTTCGATGTGAAATGTAGTAGCAAACTCTAACAGCTATGTGCTATTAACCGCATGATAATAATCCAATGCGCCAAGACCACTCGATTGATAAGCCAAAACGGGTATTATCATTGTAGTGTTGTCTAAGAGTGATTTTCACACCTGCTGAACTGTTTACATGTAATCTGTAATTATGTACCTTTGATTAAAAGGGCTGTGCAGTTTGCAATGTGGGTAGTTAATCGAATAAAGGTTCCTGTAGTTATCGCAGAAATTTGCTTTAAATTGTCGCACCCAATTAAATCAGTGGATTTGGTTATGTAGATATTCTAACCATTCAATTTTATCTACATTGGCTTTCTTCACAATCGTAGGTCCCTAGTTTCATGATTTGATGATTTAATACTCTGAGTGCTTTGATCCAATCGCAAAGGAAAAACGATCTGATCGAGGTAGAAATATGTAGTTTTAAAAAATGCCCATAATAACACGGAGATAACATTAAAAAAAACAAGATGAATAATCTTTAATTTGTTTAATCAACAATAAATATCTGCAGGTGTTGTTTGAAAAAATAACCAATTTAGAATCGGTCTCTAAAAAGGGGCCAGAATGAGACCTGTCCGATTATGAGACTCTCAAACAGCCGATCACTCGCCCTCCTTTTGTTCGTCCTACGCTTAGTTCGTATAAATTTCCTTAGCCCCTTGCAATACGAACCACCGAGGTTTTAAACAACTCTGGCTTAAAGAGAACAAACAGGAGGTGTTGACCTAGATCAAATTGCACTTTTGTTCAGGCTGATCCGTGTCTATACTTCCTACCGAAACAATGATATTCAGCATGACAAAGGTTATGGTAGGAATTGTGTTCGTTTCTCGACCTAAAAGTATTAACTATAGCTCAATCAACTGTAGCTTGTTCAAGACGTACCGGTGGTAACGATGATAAGGTAGTGCAACATTTGTAATCTTCGTTAAATAATACAATGTTCAAAGAATACAAAATTAATGAAATGTTATTTCGAAAAAATATAATGACTTCCCCTGTTTTTTGCGTAGAAATTGTAGATTTTAAAAAAATCCTTGAACAATTGGCATAAATTTGACCGTACACTGTTATATAACGATTAAGATTTTATCAAATCGTGTACAAAATAGATATCTTATCCAACTCCTTAGCCATTTTCACGCTGAACCCGGAATATTCCTGTTTCAGGAGGAGGTATACACAAAGATCAGCCTGCAGATATGTGCAGTCTGATCTTAGTCTACACCACCTGTTTGTCTCTACCAAATGTGAATTTAATTCGACAGCCGGTTCATGGCAAGAAGATTTTTAATGATGTACCCTTTTTGACCCTTTATGTTGCCCCAAGGGGAAATAGCTCTATGACGTGCAAAAATCTGAAGCTCCTTTCCATAAGGATGCCACCTGCCAAGTTCGGTTGAAATCTACCCAAGGGTTCTTAAAAAGAAGTCAAAAATGTAAAAAGGTAACGCACGACGCACAACGCACGGGGAACGACACGATCGCAATAGGTCACCATGACCTTCGGTCAGGTGACCTAATAAAATGGTGTATAAGAAAAAGAGTTTGAAAAAAACAGTAAACAAAAAACAGTCTACTCTGTAAGTATTAAGGCCACTATGGCAATTTTGGTGTACTTGAAACAACCTACTACCTTAGTTTAGCCCTGCAACACATATCGTTTTGCTGTTATTATTGTTGTTTTTGTTTTACTGTTTTTGCTGTTGTTGTTTTTGTTTTATATGAAGAGAAAGGAAAATGTATTGCCATCCTTATATCCAGGTATCTAGTATTTTAGCTTAAATGGCTGATAATGTAGGCACGGAGGCAGCGGTTTTACTGGGAGAGGAGTCAAAGTTGGAGGCATGTCCGTTTTAGAGCAATTTCAGAATATATCATTTCTACCAAAATCACTGGGAGAGGATGGGGGCTTATACTCATCCTGATTTGTACATGTGACAGAAAATACTCGATTCCAGTCTATACGGTCAACCTTGCGTCACCATATTTTGAATTATCTATTATAGACCCTCCGGTGTTGGCTATAAAATAATTGAAAAGAAAGTGTCTTAAAGACCGTGTACCCTTACAACAAGTATTATTGAAAATTAGGGGTGTGAAAAGAGCAAAATAAATAATTGTGTTCACAGGGACTCGTCACAACTGAACTAGTGAAAAAGTACAAACGTACCTCGTACGAATGTAGACGCCGTCTGATTACACGAATGTAAAGGTAAATGTAAAATCTACATTGTAAAACAACATTTTTGAGCAACAGCGATATCAATCTTGCATTACAGACAGGATTGTCGAGCAAATCAATGACATTTTCGTTAGTCGGACAAAACTGTGCACCTTGACCTCTTAACCTTCGTGCTAGAATCGATCCAATTGGATGTTTACGGTGGCGCTGTTTCGTGGGTTCTGACAAATCGATTTTTCGCCAATTAAATGTCCTCACCTGCCCCGAAAGTGTGACGTAAGTGTGACTTCGGATTAGTACCTCTAAACTATCTTTATAATATGCACATGTTTGCCCTCGATTATTGATATCCTAGAGAATATGTTACTGAAATTCGTTATTACATGATTATTCTGAAGGCAAGTGGGGCGAAACAGGTCGCTTACTTTTGGTCCTACGAGGTAAGTGAAACCCCCTGTGCAGCTGTGCATAGATTTTTCTGACCAATGAATATACTCTCCTCTACCCCGAAAATCCAGTTGGTCCTTCATGATTTATATTGCTGTTTAATTTTCATGTAGATCATTCATTTACCTGTATATTTATGCATCATTCAACACACAATCTCCGAAATATACATATTTAATTCATGTGTGACAAGCCCCTTTGATTTTGTTACATTGTAAATACTATGTCAGTAAATCCATATGATAATATTCAAATGTGGGGGTATCGATGATTTGTTTAATGTCACATATTTTAATCATTTTTACTCCCTCTCATATGCTATATGACTACAATGTTCAATAGAATAAAGTTTTGCGAAATTCAGAAGTTGTTTATCAAAATAAACTAGTAGGGTATATTCTTGATAGAGTACGTATGCTTTAAATCTATGTTTATTTTACGCCGAGACAGTTGAAACGAATATCTGGGTCATTCTTGAGGTGCGTATACAACCGCTGGAATCCATAATCAGTTTGAAATCGCTCAAACCAACGTAATCGTAACGTCATCAGGAGATGTCCAATTCTGTAAAGATCGGTCCAAAACTATTGTTAGAATTAATATCAATATAGCCGCTTACCGTAGTTTTGAGCTCACCATTTGATGTGAAATAATTTAGGACGTTTGTTGTTTCCATTGTCACTTTGTAACCTTCTGTTGAGGGTCACTTTGTAACCTTCTGTTGAGGTCATGCCGTATCGACAACCGGATTCCGTGATATCTAAGAATAATATTGAATTTCGCTCAATCTGTCCTATTTAACCACAAAGAAAAAACACATTCGGCCCATCAGATTACCGTCAAGACAATATCGGACTCATATTTAAGTAGTAAATTTTCGTATAGGCGTATTTTTGGGAAATTTTAGAAATTTTCTTAGCTGGGTTTAAGAAACATTGATATCCGCCTTTAAAACAATGATCCGTTCGAGACTTTAACGTTTGCAAAAAAATATCAACTGGGGATTACTTAATGAAATCTGTCTCGTTTACAGACTGTATTAACTGAAGTATTCCCAAGGGAAACAAACCTGAAGTAACAATATCTAGCTAGGGTTAATTTCGAAAGGTCTCTGTAGACCTATGGTGTCTTTATGAGGTCTGAAGCCGAGCCCAAATGGGACCAATTGTATCAGTAGCTGTTAATGACACCGTTTAAGTTAACAAACTCTGGCCAAAAATTCAGGTTGACATAAGTGCAATAATCGCGAGATAGTCAAGTACAATATTTACAGTCATATAGGAAAACTGGGTATATAGGGTGTCATTTTAACCCATTCCCACACAATAATGCTTTTTGACTCAAGAAAATCAATTGGTAAAAAGTTGTTTTTGAAATGAAGAAACTGTTTGAAACAAGAAATTTCTTCATTTTACGGAATATTTTCTACCCAGAAAGTTAAAAAATACTATATTTCATAGACTATAAATTGTCGTCTACAACTCTTTCAATTCGGACCAGTCTAAACTTTTGCCATCTGGTAATGGGTTAAGAAAGAAAGCAAACTGATGTATAAACTTTCAAACTACTTTCTTCTCTGACAATACATCTTCTCATTAGCAATTCATTACATGGACACAGATGTGTGTATTTTGCTTTTGTAACGTTAAGATTATGTTAAAAAAAAAAGAAATTATAGTAACAATAATAACACGTATTTATGGCATATTCTACAATGTTTATGTTTTATATGTACTCACGACTAGGGGGCTAGATTCGCGGATTTTCTAAAGCAATTTTTAGAAGCTAAATACTGTAAATATATATGCTTCTTTCTTCAGAGAGCGCAACGAATAGTCTTGTTATGTACTAAGGTATCTATAAAGTAATTCAAGGACAAGACTTATTTTCGACTCATTAAATGTAATTTTTCATCTTGTCCTTTCTCCATCTGTTCGAAAGTCCTATTGGGGGTATGAATTATTTTTCATTTTTTTAATCCAAGAGTGCAAGATTTCCGAAAGCGTTAAAAACTATTGAACTTAGAGGTGTACGACTCTTGTGGGGACAACATTTCTCATCAAAAGAATCTTGAAATCTTCGTTAAAATCCATAACGGTCATCTTGAAGAGGTCACAAACTCGCTATGGAAAGCGTTGCCGAACAGAAAAACGATATTGAATTTCAAAATTATTTTATGTTGCCATCATAACATACTTTTGAAAAAAAGTCGTTCTTTGCGACAAGGCTTTTTCTAAGGATTTTGTGAGCTTTTCTGATTTTTTTTTTTTTTTTTTTTTTTTTAGTGTCCAGTAAAATATTTTAACGAATAGTTCAGAATTGGCTGTGTGTGTGAGAGAGAGAGAGAGTTAGAGAGAGTTAGAGAGAGAGAGAGAGAGAGAGAGAGAGAGAGAGAGAGAGGGGTATTTTGTCCATACGAGAGCCGCAGAGCCTTTCGGATTTTTTTAATAAAAGTGATAATACATTACGACATTCACACCATTAACTTAATGAGATGTTACTTAGACAGAGACAATGCTTTGAATACCTAAAATAATAATAAATCAAAGGACTGAAAGTCATGAGAGCGGTTTTGCTGGTTTATCAGTAACCGCGCTCAATAATGCGAGCATATTTCGTCAATATGAGTGAGTAAATTGTACAACTAAGTAGGAGGAGCAGCTGGAGGCTCGATAAGGATGTAGTGGTAGTATTGGTGTGTGAACTACCAGGAATCCATGGTTAGGAGCTCCAGCCGCCCCGATATAACTGAAATACTATTAAAAGTTTTGTTAAAGCCTATTCAATCAACCATGACCCATTACTGTTTACCGAAATCGCTATTTTGAATCAATCACAACGTTTTCTTCTTGAGTGCGTGAAAATTTGTGGTTTTGTGGTAAAAGGTTAAATGATAAAAGGTACAGATATCAAAGCTAACATTCAATTCTTTTTTCGTTGAGCATATTATTATCACAATTGAAGTAGTTAAATGTCCTTTCCAAAGATTTAGTCGAATTCGAGAGGTAAGAGGTGTTTTATTCGATGGGGTTAAAAGGCGCTTCAATCTACAACAGGGTTGTAACGTGTTACATATACTGTGTATGCGGGGTGTTAATTTGCCCAGCCCTGCTAGGTCAATACACCAGCAGACAGTTTACATGTATTCGCTAACTCCACTAACCACTGGCCTAGATTCTACCTTGAAACGCGAGGAAATTATTTCTCTCATTTTGACAATTCATTAGATAATTTACCAAGGATATATTAAGTTTTAAACCATTTTCCTGCATATTCATGACTAAAAAGAGGCTGTTGGCATTCAGCAGGTAAGATATTTTCTTCATCAGCGATGAAACAAGATAGAGGCGAACACATAGATTTTCACTTCACGTTTATGAGCATGCGTGGAAATGAGCGGAAATGTGTGAGAACTTGTTTCCGGTTGATCGATATGAAATACCGATTTTTCCTAAAAAGAACCGCTAAAAATAGAAGTTCGATCAGATTATCTACATGTCTGTTTTAAAGTGTGTGTTTCAAAACATGATTCTTTTTGTCTGAAAAATGACGGACCTCTGACCACGCCCACTGACCCCCGATAAGGTATTAGACTGAGGTATAAAGGCAATTTTTTGCTGAACGTAAAGTCATGACTACGGCTGTAGTTAAAACGTTTAAGTCGCCCTTTATGGATTAATGGTGAAAGTAAAAAAATCACTTCCTGTTTCATTTAATGATTTGATTGGTCAATTAATTTTCTGTATTGGTTGACAGCAGCGACGCTTTAATTACGATTTTAGGAGAATGACTGGTTAAAGGCATTGCCGGCATCATCAGTTGGCCAGCCCGTTCCCATACAATCCCGCATGTTTACGATCCCCGTGAAATTGCAAAAGGAGAACAAGATAAAAATGAAGAAATTACTTGTTAATTCAAGCAATTTCTTCATTTTCAACATTGTTTTCTATACTAAAGGAAAAAATATTCAAAATGATCCCAACATGAAATTGTCGTCTTCGACTTCTTTGAATTTGGACCAGTCTAATTTTTTCTCGTGTGGTAATAGGTTAATAGGACTTTTCGATGGGATTTTAACAGCCAGAATACCATTGTCAACTTAACTTACTCTTAAAATGTACTTTACAGATTGTTCAAAACGCTGATAACTCACTCAAACAACCTTATACGTTTGGCAAAGTTGGCAAAGCACGGTTCAGACAAGTAGAAATTGCTATTCCATCACATTTTTACATTTATGCTCTAGGTAATAGCTATGATTAACCTTTTCATCCTTGCAATCTTATCGCTATCTTCACTTTCCAGGTCCCCTCATAGACGATCAGTGGAAACAATTAACGTTATTTGTAGATAGCTAGGCTGCCCATTGCCTTTATTTACACCAATGTGAACTTGGCGGATCGCTGACCTAGACCTCTGTCTCTAACAGGGATTTCGATTTCGATATTAAATGGTGTTAGTTTTGATAATTCGTGGCCAGTAAAATTGGAAAATTTCAGTCAAGTGACATGTAAAAAAGAAGTAAAATATTGACCAAAATGTCGTAACTACTGCTTGAATAAGATGTATTTCCGACCTTTAAGTTGCCAAGCCAACAAACAGACATCACATTTTGTCAAACACTGTTGGAGTTCAAAGTTCATTTCCGGTCTAAATGTATGATTTGATTGCTCTGGTGATTTTTTGTCAATTGTTTGTAGCAGTTTAGTTTTCCTGAGTCAAGTTATAAGAAAGTTTTATGTAAATTATCAAATATGGAAATAAATCATTGCAAATTCTTTGTTTAGACAAAACTCTAATTAGACATATCATGCAGAAAACAATTCATCAGAAAAGATGAGACCAATTGTCTAGAAAATGGAACCTTGAGATTTCCCAAGATAAAATTTCGAGAAAGAAATCTTGCAAATAAATTCGTATGTAGAATAAATTTGAATGTTTAAATTGGCCTTTGGTTACGCTGAATTTATACATTGGATTTTATCAAACTTCAAAAATAAAAATGTGGCAAATTTGATTGGTTAATAAACACCTGGCTAAAAGTCATATACAGTACTGTGGTAAGACATAACAATACTGCGGTAAGACATAACGTATTTTCGCCTTAAGGGGCCTCGCCGGTAATATGAACGAACTTTTAATGGCGGCTAGTCGACTCTCGCTTCGTCAATTGCAAAATTGAGTTTCACACAGTAAAGCGAGTAATCGTTGGCATGTCCATTGAATTTTGTATTAAAAAGTCTGTTTGAATAAGGGACACATTTTTTGTGTTTTTGTTTTGTTTTATGTTTTTTTTTTTTTTTTTTTTTTTTTTTTTTTTTTTTGTTGTTGTTTTTTTTTTTTTTGGGGGGGGGGGGGTTGCATTTTTACATAAATGAGGTATACGTGTGAAAATTAATGGTCCAATGTCACAAGGATCATATTTTGTTTACAAACAGAATTTGCAGATAACATAACATTGCTCTCAAAATTCCTCCAAACTGTTTTCAAATCTAAATTAACTTGATGATGTTCAAGTTGATCGTCACTTTTGTAAGACCCACTCTACTAGGATACAGTAAGTGTTCGTCAATGACCCTCAAGAAGTGATGATCTCAAATATGACTACACAACTAATCTCATAAATACACATATACTTTAGCCGCCAACATAATGTATATTGGTAACACGATGAAAATTTAGTTTCAAACTTTGTAGCATAAGAAAATTGTACAATATTATTTTGGTATACGGTTTCTTGCCGGGGTAAATGACGATTCATATCCGGCTGGAGAAAAACGATGTCAACCCTTGCCTGCGGCTCGGGTGATATTATTTTCTCAAGTCGGAATAAATTGTCATATACGACGGCATATACCCCGGCAAGAAACCGAATAACAGATAATATTAACGGCGCTTGGCCTTATTGCAATGGCGTTAACAAAATATTTCAAAGATTTATTGTTTATAAAAGTAACGGTTAAAAGTGTGATACTCGCCTTCACCTGTCGCCATCTAGGATATGTATACACATTTCGCCGGGACGGAATATGACAAGGTAACATTTGTATTGTAACGATGATTAAATTCTAAAAGCTCGTAATTGCAGCTTTATTAAAGCTGTAGTTACGAGTTTGTAAAAGTAACCGGACGTTAAGATGTGTGCTGCAAAAGTGTAGTTTCTAGACCTTTGTTTCATATCCATTTATAAATTCATTTATAAATTTATAAATGTTGTAGCTGCCAATCAGAGAATGTCATTTACACTCTATCTAAAATGTAATCTATTTTTTATTTCGATTAACTGGAAATTCAAAAGGGGCATTGACCCCTTCCCACACAAAATAAATTTAGCTTGGTCAGAATTGGAAAACTTTTAAGTATATCAAATTTAAAATGTCCTCGCCATTGGTGTAGAAACCATTCTGAAAAATGAAGAAATTGCTTGTGATATGCAATTTCTTCATTGTCCAAAATGTTTTTCAAAGTTTTTCACTTGTTGGTAATAAAACTAAGGACTTATGTAGAAATGCGTTAAAACAATATTATACTTTCTTTTTATTGGATGAACTTATAAAATTGAGCTAATTAAGTTTTCGCGCCTTTTTTGCTGTATAAACATTCAATATACCCATAACGCAACTTTTAATACAATCCTAGATACGGGTATTTTCCCTAAGTCATGGTCCTCCGGCATTATACACCCTATTTACAAAAATTAAGGCGATCCATCCTTCCCTACAAATTATAGACCCATAACACTCTTAAGCTGTCTCGGCAAATTATTTACCAGTATACTTCACACGCGTTTTAAGAAATACACTGAATTAAACCATGTAATAAACGACTACCAAGCAGGTTTTCGGAAGGGCTTCTCAACAACTGACAACATGTTTATATTACACACCCTACTTCAGCCAGCATTTAAGTCGAGGAGAAAATTGTTTTGTGCATTTATCGATTTAAAACAGGCATTCGACTCCGTTTGGAGAGACGGTGTTTGGCCTAAATTCGTATCAGTAAACATTAACGGCAAATGCTTACATCTTATTAAAAATATGTATTCTGATATCAAATCATGTGTTCGTGTTAACGGCGCATGTTCGAATCTCTTCTCTTGTATGAATGGGTTGAGACAGGGAGAGAATCTATCGCCGATATTATTCTCTCTCTACCTCAATGATTTACATGATTATTTTAATAATTCTGGGATAATTAACGATACTGAAATATCTTCAGAGGATGACCTTAACCTGTTCATAAAGATTTTTGTGCTTCTATACGCAGATGACACGGTTCTGATAGGAGATTCAGAAACCGATCTTCAAAACGCTCTAGATTTATATCAGAGTTACTGTGAATCTTGGAAATCGACAGTCAATACGGATAAATCCAAAGTCGTTGTTTTTTCTAAAGGAAGGCCGAAAAATTACAATTTTACTTATAATCAATTACCAATTGAAACGTTGAATGAATACAAATACTTAGGAATAACACTTAGTCGCAAAGGTACATTCTATAAATCAAACGCGATATTGCAAAACAAGCAACACGAGCCATGTATAGTTTACTGCGTAAAATAAAAAAGTTTTCCTTACCATTAAATATCCAAATCGATTTATTTGAGAAAACAGTCAAACCTATATTGCTGTACGGTTCTGAACTGTGGGCCTTTGAAAACATTGATGTATTAGAAAAAGTTCAATTAAAATTTTTAAAACATATACTAAATATGAAAAAATCAACCCCTAATTGCCATGTCTATGGAGAAACTGGCATTTTCCCCTTATCAGTAGATATAGAATTTAGATGCATGTCTTTCTGGACAAAAATTATATCAGGTGAACATAACTCACTCCTTAAAAATACATATATGTACATTTATAAAAGATTATGCAGTTCAGAAGAAACGCAAAATTTTCCCCTATTTAATTGGATAAACAACATTAAAAATATTTTAATAAAATGCGGCTTGGTCAACATTTGGGACAACCAAACATTTCCAAATGAAAAATGGTTAAAACTTACGGTTAAACAAAGGCTTAAAGATCTCTTTATAAATTCTTGGTTTAGTGTCTTAGAAAATAACGATAGTTGTTTGATAAAAAAGAAATTCGGACAAGAAAAATATTTAACTGATACTCCCCCTGCACTTTTGGAATACTTGATAAAATTTCGAACTAATAATCACAAACTACCGATTGAAGTAGGAAGATAGTCTAAAACTGAAATAAGAGAACGAACCTGTAATCTCTGTCATAAGTCCATTGGTGATGAATACCATTATACATTTGAATGTACCTTTTTCAAAAATTCGAGAAAATCTTATTTACAAGCTAAATACACAGAGAAGCATAATGTATGTAAATTTGAATTGCTATTAAATACAACAAATAAAGTAGTACTTATCAATCTATGCAAATTTATGAAGAATGTTGTAGAACATTTCTGAGAAAAAATTGAGTATTACCAATAAATTGAAATAATTAAAATTGACTTTATTTAACCCTTCCCAGAACGAGAACACTTGCAAAATCTTAAGTGAAATCCTTTAAAGATAACAAAAAAGACTTTAGCTCAGGAGTGTTGATGGAAAGGAAGAAAATACTGGACATCGGTATCTTCTTCCTATCTACCAACGATTCTTGTAACTGAAACACGACATTCTGTACGGAATGCGTTAACCATTTATCGATTCATTTATTTATTTGTAAACTCATCTATCTACATTGCATGTACATGTATATATATGCCTCGTTGACACTTTGTTTCATGATTGTACATTTACCTCTTGTTTTCTGTAAAGGAACAGAGCGAAATAAAAGAATTGTAATTGTAATTGATGAACAGAATTTTGTTTCTTACGTTTAACCCATGACCACACGACAATTATATTTGCCTTCACGAAATGTCCCATCTGAGCTAATTCTCGTATTGAATTGCAGTCTCCCAAGCTTTAAATGATATATCAAAGTAAGTGTCTTAATCAAATTACGGATAGGCCCAATTGCTCCTTTATTGACAGGTATTAGAACTGCTTATTACCAAAAATGTTCAGTATTGCATGCGTCCAGTTGAGTTAAATGAACATTTGGAAAAAAGCGTCGCCGACTGAATTTCTAAAACCCGAACACTAAAAGGTCGCGATTAAAAATGACCTCAGCCCATAAAGTGCATGTTTTTCATCCAATCAAAATGCTTTTTTCTTGTATGATATATGTCACTCAATGATTATTCCTTTGAAATTTGGTCGAATTCATTTGATAGTGTTATGGGAAAAGGCATTTTTTTCCATTTAAAGAAATGACCTTAGCCTATAAAAGGAAAGTGTTTCATCCAATCAATATATTTTTCTTGCATGATATAGGTCACTTAATGATTATTCCTTTGAAACCTGGTCTGGCTCTCTCTACCATTTATAGAAATGACCTCCGCATAAAAAGGCCGTGTTATTCATCCAATCGAAATTTTTTGAGAAAATCTAAAAGGGGGTCGACAAAATATCACTCAAGTAAAATTTAGTTGAAATTCATTCTAAGTTTCTGAGTAGAAGAGCTTACATACGAACGCACACACGGACAGACGGACGCAAACACGACGGATAAAACACAATGACAATAGCGCCAGTGACCTTCGGTATATACTGGTAAACAGGTCTCATTTACGACAACCTCCAATATTTGAATTAAACTATATTTTAAAATAATACTGTTTAATTAAGAAACAAACAACTTGCTCTTCTCCTAATGTCTCAGTAAAACCACTGCCCAAAGGAATGTGCCAATGAGTGTTAATTTCCAACTACATTGTATATTTATAAAGAACAGTGTTAGAGAGATTGTCTGTTGGGCGACCAAAACGTCGTAACAAAAGCTTGTCTTTAAATCTGTTTTTCCAAAGTTATGATCGTCATAGAAGAATTCTTATTCCAAATATCGTATGATGTATCAATTTAGATTGCGAGACACTATTTTGCTTATTTGAATACTTCTCGATTTTTCCATGCAGTTTACTTATCTCTGCTGTTTTTTGTTCGGAGAGAGAGAGGGGGGAGGAGAGAGAGGGGCGAGAAAGAGGGAGAATCGGCCACACACAACTATGACGTCTAAACTACACCTTATTCAGCTGTTAAGTCTCGCGTATTTCGTAATTATTAAAATCAAAGGACTGAAAGTACCGGGAAGTTGGAATGAGCTGATAGGGTCATAACTGTGGAATTCGGTTAAAATTCAATTATTACTTTCCGAGTAAGCCTCCCTCCTTTAAACTTAAACCGCCATTCGTGTACATATGTGCGTGAATAACATTAATCCACATACAGAAATCAAAAACTAGCATTGTCTTAACCCATTCTCAGACACTGACGCTTTTAAATGACACTCATTATGAAAGCTTTGGAAATATCGTGGAAAATGAAGAAATTGCTTGTTACAAGTAATTTCCTCATTATCCACAATATTTTCTGTCCAAAAAGACCAGGATTTTTAAAGATTTCATGAACTTATAACTGTCGTCTGCTACTTCTTTAATTTGGACTGGTCTGAAATTTTATCATGTTGGAATGGGTCATAAGCTCGTGTCACGCACAGCAAAAATAGAATTTCTAAGCATAGCATTCTCCTTTTGATCAACTGTAATACGTGAACTTCTTTTTAGAATCTTGAAAATAGAGACAACCAGCTTCTACAGTAAAAAATCAATGACCTCGATGATAATTTGACCCTTCTGTAACGATCATACTAAACTCACGTAGATTTCCACTTCAAGTTTATGAGTATACGTGGGAGCTTGCGGAAATGCGAGGAAACTTGTTTCAGGGTGATCGATTTGAAATACCGGTCTAGACTTAGGAAAAAAGAATATTTGAAGCGTTGTGAGTAAAAATCAAAAGAAAAAAAAAAGACGTTAGCGTTATTGGAACTTTTTGTTTTCACATTGTAGTTTTGCCCTTTTCCTAAAAATTCCTATGATATAATGAAGATAGTATCAAATTATCTTCGGCGCCCTGTAGTCGCGCGATTCCCTTATTCGTTATTCGGCTTTAGAACCGTAAAAAATCTTAAGTAAAAAGGACCAAGCTGAAAGCTAGATGACACTTGTTAAAGGTTTGATGTGTTATTAATTTAAACTTGTAAATAACGACATAATAAAGCGTTATTATTTAGTTAATAAGTAGAAACCACAAGTTGATATGTTTACATTCCAATTTTCAAAATCTTCTACTTTCGTTTTGCATCTATTTGATTTTTATTGAGTAAAAGCTGTAAATCCCACAATAATCGCGATTGCTTGATGCCTACAATCCCTCTTAATCGCTCTAGAATATTTCAAAGCACTGGGCGGCGTGATCATTGTAGAAACGCATTTGCGACCTGAGCCATATTTGTAAAAATTGCCTATCTATGGTCACATGACTACCACATGTCACTTGAGATCACGTGATTACCAAACACGGGACGGCGAATCACAAAAAACAAATTACTGCGCTGATTATTACCTTATTTTTCAATAATTTAAAGCAAACTAAAGCATGTTTAGAAGTCTCTAAACGATTTTTTATATCATCCTTTACATGTGTCATATTATTGTCTTCGGCTACAACTAACTGATTGTCCGTGGCAAGTTGAGATGAGAAGTAACCCGAGGTGTATTCATATCTAAGAGATCACGTGATATGTGTTATAAAAAAACCGAAATGAAATTGTCTTGTGTTCATTTTGCGGTTTTGTTAAATCTAAGTTGGAATTGCTCCGCATTCCAACTTAAAAACGTTGTTTATAAATTGTTCATTTAAAACCATTGCCATTATTCACACTAGTATTCTTTACTCGAAAAGCAATTAATTAATAATCAGTCATGTCAATTTTCCTCTCTTTCCTTTTCTTCAATTTCAACACGACCCAACAAATCAACAGCCTCATGATATCGAGACCAATGAAACACGAGAGAGTGACGAACCGACGGTTTCTATGTTTGTGTATTTCCGTTTATTTATCGTCGCTACCGTGGCACATACCCAAATGAGCGACGCCCCCAGAAGACGGTTAGTTGTTACGGGGGATAGTGCAAGGATACAGGACGGAACTGCTGAGATTCCCGCCTGTTTCTTTAACATGCTCGGTGGATAGCACCGTCACACGGGGCCTCGGTTTAACGTCCCATCCGAAAGACAATTAGTTTGTTAGTTGATATGGTTAGCCCAGGGCTCGAACCCGTAATCTTGAGGTTTGAAGTCAAGTGCTCTACCAACTTAGCTAATCGGGCTGACAATTTCTAAGTTTATCGGGCTGACAATTTCTATGTTTATCATTTACCTGTCCTTATATCGATAGATTAGGACTGGCTCGCTAGTCAAGATCGCAGTGTTCCGTGAAGTATAGGTCACATGACTACTACATCTCACTTGAGATCACGTGATAACCACATAAGGGAATTGCGAAGTACACAAAACAAATGTATGTGCTGAATATTGCCGTATTTTTTCAATCATTTAAAGCAAACGAAATCATGTTTACAAGTCTCTTAACGAATATTCATATTATCTTTTACATGTACCGTATTATTGTCTTCGGTTACAACTAACTCTGATTGTCTATGGCCAGTTGACCTTAGAAGGAAGCTGAGGTGTATTCATTTCTAAGAGATCTTATGATGTGTGTATTCGGAAATCCGAAATGAAATTATTGTGGTTTCATTTCGTGGTATGTTAACTCTTTGTTGGCAATGCTACGCATTCCAACATATTGATTAAGATCCCGCATAAAAGTTATCATATATGAAATAATAGACAGGCAGACAGAAAGACAAAGCGAATAAACTATATCGTCGTTGGGCTTTCAAAATGTCGTTACTATAACTTTATTCAAGCTGCAGCTGCGCCACTTGGCTAAAACACTTGCTGGTAGAACGGTAACACTATCCAACTTAAGATGTTAAAAAAGTATACATATTCTATTCTGATTTGATTTTCATTGTGTATATAAAGCGCCAAACAGTTTCGGTTTTAAGTCATGGTCTTTAGAATCGCTTTATTGCGCAATTTATTTCATTTACAGACAGACCACTTTTATTCACAGTCTGAGAGCCTTCCCATTTACATGTAATAATTCCCTCCAATAAATCTGGCACTTACTTAATTGGATTACCCTGGGCTAGTACAATTTCGATTCATTGTTGACTACTTACGAAGCAAATTGATACATGATTCCTAGTTAAATTAGATTGTTGTGTTACTGTGTCGATTTTTTGAGAATGTTTGGAATTCAAACGACAATATCATAATTTTGCTAAAAAGACCAATCATTCTATGGCACCCACCGAAAGATAGGAGTGTGTTTTCCTGTCTATCTCTGTGTTAATCTATCCAACAGCCCGTCTCTCTGAATGTTTGGAATTAAAACACGTAATAAATCGAGCAGTTTATGGCACCGCTACGTAAGATAGGAATATATTTTCTGTTTCCCTATCTGTTCGTCTATCCAACAGCCTGTGTCTCTCAGTGGTGCGGACTAAACGGCAAATGGAGGATCGTGGTTATTTAAATAACAGTCGATTGACCAATTAAATTATTCATTTAGACCGCTTTTTGAACTGCGAAAATTATGTTAGGCACATATGTTGGTTTGGCGACTTCAAGTTGTAGTTTCGAGTTTATGTCACCAGTCAAGGATTTCCCTTTTATGATATATTTTTCTAAAAATATCGTTTTTATACCTCAGTCACACAGGCATGCCGGGGGTCAGTGGGCGTGGCTAGCGATCCTTCATGGCCAATCAGTCCTCTCCACTCAAGTTCCCACATCCCGCAATATTGAGCCATCAGAACATCTTCTTGACCAAACGTATGCATAATTCTGTATAATAATGGTTTTATTGGCCGTGGGACGTTGTTGTTAAGACATTTTACTCATCCAACGATGCTTTACATTTTCATGGAAATCTTCTTTATTCTCCCCTGAGTCCGAAAAACGGGTTAAAAATCCAAGTATATGGGTGCCTTGAGTTAGGCGAATTTTAAAAAAATAAATGACAAGAAATTCACTATCATTAGAAAGTATTGACGAATGAAACCACTTTAAGATAAATATGTCGTGCCCCTTCTGGAGAATGACCATTTTTAAGATTATGCAAATGGTAAAATCGTGGCATTGGCCCTTTCTTAAGTGAGGAAAATACATGTATTTTCACATTCTTTTGTTTATGACCAAAGGATATTTAAACCTGTACATAAATTCAAATATTCGTAAGCAGAACTGGAACTATTTTGATGGTTCTCATTTCTAATAGCGTTTCTGTCGTTGTATGCGAGGTAAAGATAGTTGAAAACATTTTCCACCCAAATAAAGTGAACTAAAATTGAAATTTTCATACAATATTACCAATGAATAGGCCATGACTTTATAATAGAATCGACCACTAGTCCATTCTTAAGAAAGGGTAAAGAACATGTTTCTACCATTTGCCAAGTTTAAAATGGCCATTCTCAAGAATGGGCACTACGTATATACGCCTAGCATGATCTCAAACTGGAAAAAATTCAAAATTCGCTGATCTCAATTTTTTTTTTTTTTTATTCAATTCTTTACCGGTATATTGTCGGATTGTAAGCATCAGGGTGTGTTGTAAACACTAAAGCCTTAAGTTCGAACCCATACACGACCGACATACTTACTTGCATTTCAAAATCGTCACGTGATTAGTCTGTGGTCAATGGTCAGAATATATTCTAGTAATGAGTTGTCGTAGGTTAACCCTTTCCCGTTTAATTCCTGGTTTCTACGTCCCTGTGATTTTATAATTGAGAAAACATTGTAGAAAAAGAAGAAATTGCTTGTAGCAAGCAATTTCTTCCTTTTCCACAATATTTTCTATCCTACTTAACTGTTATTTTTCAAATCCTCAAATCCTCTTTTAATGTCCGTTAGCAAAACCTTGAATTTGGACAGGTTTAAAATATTGCAAAACAGGAAAGGGTTAAATAAGTAGCAGCCCTGTCAAATGATACTATGGGTTGTACTGATGAGGGACATGATATGAGTCATTGGTAGGCGCACAAATAACTTATCATTCTCATATAATGTGTTTTGCTTAAGAAATGAAAAGAATAGTTTTGTTTTCTTTGGGGTATAAGCTTAATTTTCATCTCACTGTTTGAATACGCGAGGCAGATTCAATCGTAAGTGTCAAGTTTATATGTTTAATCCTCAATGAAAACAAAAATATTCTCTTCCTTGCTTATAACTTTCCAAACCAAATATGTGAACTTGTATGGTTCTACTTTATGCGAAAGCATACAAAATAGTAATTGTTCGTGGATGTACGAAAAAATCACCCAACAAAAACGCTAGAATCTTGATAGACGAAACTGAACTTATATCATACTGTTTTGACATCGCTTTAAACAAATTAATCACTCTGTCTTTCACTTATTCATGCCAGCAAGTGGACACACAACTTTAACCTTTTCCTGTTTTGCAAAATTTAAGACCTGTTCAAATTGAAAGAGGTTGCAGATGACTATAAATAAAAGATTAAATTTGAAAAAAAATCATCCTATGTGGTAGAAAATATTGTGGAAAAGAAGAAATTGCTTGTAACAAGCAATTTCTTCTTTTCCACAATGTTTTCTCAAGTATAAAATCAAAGCGCCTGGGGAGGAAAGGGTTAAGATTGATTGAATGGGGTTTAACGCCGCTTTTTTAGAGTATTTCAGTCATATCGCGGCGGCTGAAGCATCCTAGTATTTGTCACACCAGTACTACCACTACATCCTTCCATAGCCTCCAGCTGCTATCCCTCTTAAGTTTGCGATTATCCACTCATTGTTTAGAGACAAATGTCAGAAAGAGTATGTATCGCTGCCGGGATCGAACCCATGACTTCCCATAATTGAAGAATAGGAGTCTGGCGAGCTACCGACTGCGCTATGACGGCGGCGAAAGGGTTAAGAAAAGTCGTCAAATGTGACTGATTTCACAACCCAACCACACCTACATAGTACAATGATTGCTTGTCTTGATAATCTATATATGAAAAGGTTAGATAAGTGAACTGTTATCAAGAACTTCCCGCTAGTATATTGAGTGCTTTTATTGAAGAGTCGCATCTGTCAATCAAAAAATAAATCGGCCAATCAAATCATTCATGTAGATCGGATGTGAACTTTGAACTCCGACATTAACTAACATTTGTAATAAAAGTCCTTTGTCGGTTTGGAAACGTAAAGCTGTAGTTACGTTGTTAGGATCGTTAACCAACAATTCTACCAATTTGTAAAATACTGCTGGCCAAAAATATACAAAAACACATTTTTAAAATTGAAGCTGAACTTACTGTCAGAGTCCGTTGCATGCAGGCCGGCAGTCTGTCACTTGGAATGTTACTGCATGATGCATTTGTTTTCAGTTATGTTTAAACATTATTCGATCACATACAAAAAGATTTGTTATTTAGAAAAACATAAGTCTGTGCTGTTAGAGCAAGCATTTCTGTATCATCAGGAGAAACAAGAATAGAAAAGTTAATTATAATTTTCCAGGTGTCACCGCACCAATCGTGCTTTAGATCAATGTTGCACCTAATTGTGTCCAATCTATACCCTAAATCGATTTGTTAGATAGAGCTTGACTGAAAAATAAATTTGAAAGGATTCAAGCAACACCATACAATGCCGAATTTTTAAGATTCGGAGAAATGCATTTTTCAAAGACAATGTGAGAAAAAGGAGAAATCGCTAATAAAAATCAATCGATTCTTTTCACACATTGTTTTCCACCCGCAACATTTTTTTTTAAATTTACATATGGAAGGATCAGTGCCAAAACATCGTAAGTGTGCAAACTTTGTATAGACAAACCCGTCCATATATGTTTAAATATCGTCTGTAGTCTCTTTTAAATTGGAACAGTCCAAAATATTGTTTTCTGGTGATAAGTTTAAATGGCAGCATTTCTAAGATCGATTAATGTCAAAATTAGATGGGTCAGTATAGTTTTCAACTCATGTTTCTGTTTCTGTTACATAAAAAATCATTTGATAATATAATTGCCGAAACCCACATTTTGGTTTCCATTGCTATTCTTTTCTTGAAATTTTCTTTATCCTAATAAAACTAAGCATTTAAGGGCCACCCTATACCTTCAATTATGACTACAAACAAGTATATAATTTCAGTTTAATGCTAATTTATTCTGCTTAACTCCAAAAAGATCGAAAGAATTACGCACTTGAATTTTGCTGTTTAGTTTTCTGATGAAGATATCAGCTTAAGAGTATATGTATGTTTAGTCACTGACATCAAGACGTGCTGGAGAACGTGACTTTACAATGAATAAAATTAGTCTAATCAAGCTAGACTGCCATATCCAATTTCTTAAACAATACATTAGTTTCAATTTTATTACAGCTCAAAATACAGAAAAAATAATGCTGTAAAACATACAGCACCTACACCATAATAAAGCCACAGAAAGTGACAAATCGTAGGTAGCCGTCTTAACCTCTTCCAGTTTAATCTCTTGTTTTTACGTCCCTGTGTTTTTGTAGAAATATTGTGGAAAAAGAAGAAATTGCTTATTTCAAACAATTATACTTTTTTCGACAATATTCTCTACTCTATCAAATGATTACTTTTGAAATAAATTCTAACTTCAAATTGTCGTCTGCAAAATCTCGCGTGATATAAAGCTGCATATTGTTCTTTAAACATTTTTTTGTTATATAGGACTTAGCAGACACTCTCGAATTTAAAACCTTGCAAGTGTTTAGTGTTGTAAATTAAGTCTCTGAATGTTTAGAGTGGGTGATTTGAATGATATGAATGGAATGATGTCCGAGCGAGTTTGATAAACATTAAGTTGGATAATGGTTACTTTCGTGATATTCGTAACTGTACAGAAATTTTGGGTGTTCTAGAATTGTCAAATACGGTTGTTATTGTTGTTATGTTGTTGTCGTCATTGGGGGTTTGTTGTTGTTGTTGATTTGCTTTATTCTGTTTTGACAAACTTATCAAATTCCATCGAAATAGAATGTTTTTATCTGAGATTTCGTCCGAACTCGCAACTGTTACACGACAGACTTAAATAGTAGCCACTTTGAAAACTGTGGCAACTTAGGTAAGAAATGTGTCTTACATAACCTTGTTTGATATATAACATTTGATATATAACATGTGTGTAAGTTCCATAAATATCAGCTAAATGGATTCAAAGATTTTGAGACAGAGACTTTATCATGTTACAAATCTTGTGTTATAATAATCTTGTAATCCAACTTAGCTCCTGAAAAAAAACGTTTAGATCAGAAACAGATATTCCTAGAAACCCTATTGTAAGAAAAGACTACGTTAATTTAGTAATTTTCATGGCAATGATTACATGTAATTATAATGACAATCGTCGTCAAGTGACCTTGACCTTTGGCGTATCAAATAAATGTTTTCTTGTGAAGAGGGGTCATGAATTAGAAAAGTTAATTTGGAATCCCAGAATAAAAGTGAGATAACATCGCTTTAGAAGACATCAGCAACTTTCAATGTATCCAAAGAGGAGTCTTCAAGGGGATCGACGTTTATGTCCTTGTAGGTAGACAATCATCTTTTACCTTAATTTTGAGCGTTTCCAAAAAACAACATGATACTAGAATGCGAATAGGTGGTGATGTTATTTAGAATAGGATATACCCGGGCCAATATCAACTGATTCGCTTTCTTTTCATAGGGACGTTGACTTGAGGCGAATACAAACGATCTTTCCGCATATTTTTAATATATATATATAGTATTCGGGTAGTGGCAAATTATTTCGAAATTAATAGATTCACGGATAAGAATGGAACACGCACACAAACAGGTGCACACATACTATACTCACACATCGACAAAAGTAACTCTGTATTCCATGATCAAGGTTTGAAAATTGACACATAAAAGGATCCTATCTTCAAGCAGAGTTGCCGTTCGTTAACTTCCCGATACATCTCTACGGTGGACTAAATGGCAATGTTCTTGTCAAACTGGGGAATAAAATATATATTATTCTTCTGTTAATTCGCGAGAAATAGAACGCTAGGTGCATTATGAATATGATTCAAGATACATTTTCGGTCAATTTAAACTAAACAATTTACCTTTAAACCAACGAACTACTTTCGTTGTAAAACTGTTTGATATGTTAGCTGAAAACTATCTTTTATTCATGCGTCAAATTTTGAATTGAATTCAGTTGGGGTTAATAACGTCAATTGACGTATGATGACGTTTTGGCGGGGACAATTTACTGAGTGCTTACAGAGAGGAGCGGAGTGCACTAGAGTGACAATGATCTGTATGAGAAAGGTAAATCAAAGTACTGAAAGTGCTGTAAGCCACCAAATCATGTTTTCATTGAATAATCTTCTTTGACAAATGTCATCATAATTGAAACACAAGGTTAAAGTAACTATGGAGTTAAAAAGTATGCTTTTGAAGGAGTTATCTTCATTTTAATGAAGGTCAATTATATGGCCATAATGTGGCACAGTGAAGACTAAGATCAAACTAAGTCGCTAATTAGCACAAGTGAGTTTGTTAGAAATGCACATTCTAATATAAAAACAGTGAATATAAGATTTTGCGTTTAAACACGAAATTTTATTTTTTCGTGTTTTTTACCATAATTTACAAAAGGACGATTATGGTCCTAAATGGCGATGTGCTCACGAAAGCTAAAACTACAAAGGAGATTAAGTTTCATGCAAAGTTTCCAGTAGATTAAGAATACACAAGAACTACTTTTATGGCATTGGCATTCAATGAATTTTGTTGACTAGCCCAAATTAGCAATTTATACCCGTAATATCTAAAATTACATCTAGTTTGCAATTTAAGCCAGCAAAGCTGGTGCTTGGATGGCTAACAATTTGAACGGAAATATCCTATAACAGCTGTGCTTTACTTTCTAATCAGTTAATCGTACCTTTTGATAAATATGCTACATTCATTACGATTTAAGCGACCATTTGTATGGTATGGTTTCTTTTGCTATTGGTGCACGTAGCATGTTTCTGAAAAAATAAAGTCGTCGTTGTAATTGATATTGTCAAATTTATACGTACAAAATATACTTCTTCAAATATACTCAAAATAAATGCCAGACAAAATCCACGTTCTGTTGCAGTAGACTGACCGTTATAACCTTTTAGTGCTACGTGAAATCCCTAAGGGTAAGAGATACAGAAATGTCATTATCGTGTTATATTTAGCTTCATATCCCTGTTGACGAAATGACCGTCACGAAATTAGGTCCAATTGTCTCACCCCAAAATACAACTAGAACAGAATTGATATTTTTCCTTTTGTAATATGATACCTAATAAAAGATCTATTGGGTTTTGATAGCTCCATTTACCTACGTAATAGGAAAGCGAATGGCTTCTGGTAGAGAACCATTTTTGTATCCTCGAAGATTCTCTATAGTAAAACGTATCTTTTCACAATATTTCGCCCGATAAATGATAGAATGAAAATTAAATTTCACTCTCAGCACCGCTCGTTCTATTTGTTTCATCTCTATATCTTAAAATCGCGAAATATTTGTGAATTGGTATCGAAATTTTTCCATAAGTGACCACAAATGAATTTCCTTGTTAGCTCGAATTCCTTTGAAGTATTAAGTCCATAAATAAATCAATCGGTTATGAAGCCATTTAGGACTCACATTAATGGACTCACAAGTAAGGTTCATATCTGTCTTGTTAATTTTCATTCTTACATTATTAGCTTTAGTTTCTGTTATAAAATTCATATTGGAATAGTTAGATACTCCATAAGATACATTAAAACAATTTGGGCTCGTCCAAATCCGTTTAATGATTCTTTTCAAAACACTGATTCAGAAAAATTGGCAAGAATTGACATAACAAATAATCAAAACACAAAGGCTAATAAAAGAATGATTTACTTCTAAACTTTGTCTCCCAATTGCTAGGAAGGTGGGCCCTATATGTCATTTCAGTATACCTAAACAGTTTTATTAATTTCGAAAACCGGCTACATTGGCATACATACATGATACGGATGAAGGTGTGTTTTTTAATAAAAAATCAAGGCAAAGTAAAGTATGAATTCGCTCATATAAGTATCTTCGAATCAAATTATATCAATTGTAGTACATTTGTAACCAACAACTTTAAATGCAAGATCCACAGGCAAACACAATTAGCTGGATGGTATCTATTAATACAAATCTAGTTTTGAATCACAATTTTACATATTAACATAAAAATAAAACCGGACTTCTAAAAGTTTAAACTAGTTCTTTTCTTTCAATTTTTATACCATAGACGAATACAAATCTGTAAAGTGATTTATTGATTTCTTATACTATCTAAGCCATCCTTACCATCTTTTCAAAAAAGTATAAGTTATTGTGATGAAGTTTTACCATGTGTCTGTCGACACAAAAACATTTATCTTCGTTAATGTAAAATCGTTTAGAAATAATCGAAATTGTTCACTTCATGTGGCAGAAAGTTTCCAAATCTTATTTGCAACATTTCAACCATTTTCCCGTTTGTCTGAAGTGTAGAAAGTACAAAAGTCTATAATTCGTACAGCTTTAAGTAATCATAGTACATAGGTTTACCTTTTTAGCTTTTCAGAAATACTGCTAACTCTGCAACTTCTTTTTATGGCCACATGAATTAACTATATTCAAATTTGGACAACTCCTATAAAAGCACGCCATTTAACCAAAATCCACTCAATCACACTTTTGAAACGCCTCAAGAAAATAGCTATGGAAAACATTGTGGACAATGTTTGTACCAAGCAATTTCTTCATTGTCCACAATGTTTTCTACCCTACAAGACAACGGCTTTCTAATTCCACTAAGCAAAAAAATCTTCGAAAGAATATTACTTTATAAAAGCATGTTTTGCTAGCTTACAGTACTTTCAGTACTTTGATTTCCACAGCTACTCAACGTTTTGTAATAGTTTTTTGGCAAATGGAGCTTTTCAATTCTTGCACTGTAAGTATATATGCCTTTTGTTAATTTTTGGCTGACGTACTGGGAAGAGGACTCAGCAACATGCGCATGAACTACTAACATGGACATATGATATATCAACCATCATAAGAGGTATTGTAATATGCAAAATGGTCCAAATCGCCTGCGATATGATATGAAAGATATACATAGAATCTAGTTTGAGGTTCTATAAGTTGATGGAAAATGAAGCAAAAACTGATCAATATGTGTGTTCTGAGAACTAGTATGACCCTGAGGAAGTCTCCCGAAGACCGGTTATAATAAATGACTGGTCTATTACTTTCATAATATGATTGAAACATATATCTAAAATATGTTTCTTTGTGTGGGAACAAGGCACCATAATACCATTAGTCATTTCTGTTTAAAATTTCACCAACTTCAAATTGTCTTATGCAATATATTTGGACCAGTCTTAAAATCCGTCGTGTTATAATGGGTTAAATCTGTCTATGAAATTTAATGTGTGGACCGTAACTACTCACAATCCAAGGAAAGTGCCTAGTCAGATGGAGTTTAATAGGTGGAGCCAAACCTTAACATTAAGGACTATGGTATCGACCAGTGAAAGGTAGATAATTGTAGATTACACAGATGGAAGAAAATAGAGCTATGTGTGTAGATGTACATCCGAGCGGTATATTTTCATTTATGAAGTATCGGATTTACATCTCTATTTTCTTCCATCTGTATAATCTACGATTGTCTACCTATAATTCGTGAAACACTCGCAGATAAATGTAAACAGGAAATTGTCTGTGGGGGTATGTTGCATAAGCTTATGAAGTGAAGACTTAAAAGAAATCTCCTTCTCCCAAACAATCTGGTGGATTGCTATCAAGACTGCATAAATGTCAAGACTGTTCAAAGATCAAAACTGGCCCGTCCTCCGGTCACAAGTTTAACATTTTATAGTAACAATTTTCAAAGATATTCTTTTCTGAAACAGAAATTTCCAGAACACCAATAATCAATTTAAAGTACACCATAGGTACCCTAAAATCGTTATGGACACAAAAGGAATCGTAACCCAGACCTGGGCGGCACACAGAAGTTCCAACGGTAAAAATGCTTTACAATGATAAATTCATTTGCGTTAATTCTATCGTTTAATTTCATTTTAATGTAAATAGCTGTTGTTATTATAGGAAGATAGTATCTTTCCCGTTATTGTAACTTTGAGAAAAATGAAGCAAATTCCGGACTATTTAGGGGTTCTAGGTAATAAGAACCAGCTGGGGAATGATGCCAACAAGTGTCTGTAAAAGCCCCCAATGGACGCGATTAAATCAGAGAAGTTTTAAAATAGGGTGTTCTAATTCTATATACGAAACATCGGCCGACATACGACGAGAAAGGTAATTCCATGCACTGCAGCTCCTGTTTTTTAACACGAAAACATAATCTCAAGGTAACACTATGTCAGGTGGGGTTTTTTTGTTGTTGTTGTTGTGTGTGTGGTGGGTTTTGTTTGTTTGTTTTATTTTGTTGTTGTTGTTTTGTTTGTTTTTGTTTTTTACATCAACCCTTGTCCATTACTCGATAAAACACAGGTTGGCCATTTCAAACAGATATATTCAAAGGTTCATTATCTAACATGCAGCTCATTAAAGTTGTAGTAAACATGATATGAAATGTTTTATTTTATACCTTATCAGAATTGACCCTTCACCGGGGGTTATATGTTTAACATAGAGCTTATATAGTGAAAAACTTCAGTTTCCTGAACTTCGCTAATGGTGATCTGTTATGATCGTTTTTTGTCTGTGGTCCTTTATAATTCTTATTATTCCCTTTTTTTCAACACAATTGTGGGGAATATAGTAAACAGTCTTTCTGCTCTTTGGGCTCTTGAGTCCGATAAGACTATTTGGACCTGTTGTGTTATATACCTACCAAATTTCCCTATAAGATACGTTTATTGAACAAAAACAAAATAGTACACGACAGAAAGAAACGTACCGTACATGTGTTGATCTGATACTATATGGTTAGATGAAGACATGTTCCCGGTAATTCTTACATAATTAGGCACCATTCAAAAAACTAGAATTGTTTACATCAAAATAGAAATTCTTTCAGAGAAAAATAAAGACGACATTCGCAGAAATTGATATCCGGGGCACTGGCTCGTCCATTAACTACAAGGTTACAACCAAAATCCTGATTTCCCCAGATTTCCCTAAGGGACGAATGACAAATTATTACACTTTAATTGTGTTTTTAATGAACATTTTTGGTAAACCAAATGAGTTCTCAATCATTTAAGAAATACAATCTCGCAGTTTACGCGCTGAAGAAAAATAATCATGGGACAGTGTTTTGAAAAAAAATTAAGAAAACGCTGGGAACAAGCATTTCTTCTTCTTCCACAATACGTTTCACTTTCTTATATATAGTTTTAAGATTTTTGGCTAGTCATAATGCCACTTTTAACTTTTTTATGAGAATGTGTCTTAGTTAAATGCGGCATGGTCATTTATAATGAGACAAGACGCATATACATTTAGGGAAGAATGGAACACGTTTTTTTTTTCAAGATTAACTGCCACAAGGTATACCAGCTTTAATGAAAACCCATAGTAAGTTTATGAAAATAAGGACTATTCAGATTTGAAAACACTAAACAATGATAAGGACTAAAATGACTTAATCCTTGTCATACTGACTAAAACCATCTTAAGAAATTGCACCAATATTGTAGAAAAAGAAGAAATTGCTTGTTACAAGCAATTTCCCCTTTTTAACTGTTTTCTCAATTATAAAATCACAGGGACGTAAAACAGGGATTAACCAGGAAAGGGTTAAAGGAAGGGAAGGGCTCATTTTGGGTATTTATTTCTTTTTAAAAAAAATTATATCATAAACGATTATAGATTGACAACGACAAACAGGTTGTATGGACTACGATCAGACTACACTTATGCGCAAGCTTATTTTTGCCTATACTTCCTGCTAAAACAGGAATAATCCAGGTTCAGCATTACAATGGTAAACATTGCAAAAAAATGTTTGTCAAAATTTTTAAGAGAAACGCCTAGTTCTCAAATTTGAACAACGAATACTTGGCTAATTAAATGAATTTTAAACTTCCCTTATTTCATCTATATTATATTCCTCTTACGGATCGCTTTTCAGGCCATATTAATTCCGACAGGAAGTTCCATTTTGATATTAAACAGAGTCATAGGCATCCTTTATGGTCAGTTACATGAATCAAAATAGTAGAATAATTCGTTATGGACGTAAACGTCGTAACTACAGCTTGAATAAGCTGTAGGTACGACGTTTAAGTCGCCAAATCAACAAAAATGATTCACACAGATGCTGACCGATATTCAAACTTAACCTCCTTCGCGATCCGTAAACTGTTTTTATTTTACTTGGAATTTAAAAAAAAAGTTCGGATACATGGTTTATTTACTCTAACATGTGAAAAATGTAAAAGTTAGGATGGATTTGTCGAAGAATTCAACGTTCTATTCTTGGGATCACATTGCGCTCTACAATAGCGCAATTAAAAATATAAAACCCAAGATTTAAATTATGTGTTAATTTCCTCCGAGAAATGCATTACTTGCATCAAACTTTAAATAGAATTCTCCCGTAAACTATATAAAAATATTCACTAATGATTTAAATACGATCTAGATAAATTTCCCTGTTCAATAAAAAGTAATAATGTGTGAAAGTTAAATGAAAAGTCAACGTATATAGGACAAGAATATAATGGAACTTAGATGTTAACCCTTGTCATGCTGAACCCGGAATATTCCGGTTTTTGCAGGAGGTATAGACCAAGATCAGCCTGCACATAAGTGCAGTCTGATCTTGGTCAACACCTTATGCTTGTACTTTTCCTGCCGAGTTGTTTATGAAAATGATTTCTAATGGAAATATCAATTATTGAACAACAAGTTATATCAGTGCTTTCAGCCCTTTGATATTACAGCAATTCAGTAAGGTATTTCATACAGCATGATAAGGGTTAAAACTAAAACTTTATTGATGACTTCTTGTTGTCACAGACATAGATACTATGTGTGTGTGTGTATTTCCGTTTATTTATCGTCGCTACCGTAGCACATGCCCATATAAGCGACGCCCCAGAGGACGGTTAGTTGTTACGGATGATAGTGCAAGGATACAGGACGAAACTGCTGAGAGCCCCGCCTGGTTTTGTAAAGTGCTCGATGGATAGCATCGTCACACGGGGCCTCTGTTTAACGTTTCATCCGAAAGACAATTAGTTAGTTAGTTGATATGGTCAGCCCTGGGCTCAAACCCGTGATCTTGATGTTTGAAGTCATACTATATTTTGTTGATTTTGCTTTATCAGTTGATCAATTTCTGGCCCCGCTCACTTACTTCGTTAGCCCCGTCTATTGACTCAGACAGAAAGTCCTGCTTCGATTTTAAACTGCGTTATTTTCAAAAGTTTATGGCCAGTAGCATGTAACAAAAAGTAGAATAGTTGGTTGGCGACCTAAACGTCGTAACAACAGCTTGCAGCTGTAGTTACGACGTTTTAGTCACCGAACCAACAAAAAAAGGTGAAGAAAATGGCGACAAATGTCGGGGATCAAAACTTTTGACTGGTCTCACTGAGTTTACTTGAAAAAAAATCTTTAGTAGACTGGTCATTTGATTGATAGCCCCGATTGGTCAACTGAATGGTTGCAGAAAGTTATAAATAGATTGTTTTCAACAATTTATCAAAAATATTTTTTTCGAAAAAAAAACGTTGACAATGCTGCGACGTAGCAAATGTTTTGTTTTTGTTGTTGTTGTTGTTGTTTTCAAAGTAACAACGGACAAGTTACGGATCGCTAACCTTGCCCAATGACTTCAATAGCAATATCCACTTACTCCAACAGGAAGATCCACTTCGATATTTAACGGCGTTATATTACAAAATTTATGGTCGGTAACATTCTCCAAAAAAGTTAACTGTTGACTGGCGACGTAAAAGTCGTAACTACAGCGAATAAAATGAGTTAAAAGTTCTCTTTCAATCTAAATAAATGATTGGATTGATCGATTGATTTTTTGGTAGACAGCCGCGTTGGGTCAATTAACGCTTATACACAGACTGATAGGGCTCAATTAAATCAAGGCGAAGAATTAAAGGATAAAGCCTATCAAAAAAGAATCAATCGACAAATCAAATCATTCACTTAGATCATAGGTGAACTTTGAACTCCAGATTTGACTCAAACATTAGCAGACGTTTATATGAAGCATTTGTGTTAGTTTGGCAACTTAAACGTCGTAACTACTACAGCTTATTCATGTAGCGTCGTTTAATTCACCTACCAACGAATTTACATCTCGTTTCGTGCATCTAACTATAATGATGGGGAGGGGCCATTGCGTTTGGTGAAGTAGCTTCTCTTTTTTGTCAGCATTTCCTACGGTTCAACTGGATTAAAAGCTTTATTACCCATATCATTAAGTTCATTTAAGACTGCAACATTACCTTGATGTCTTTGAATAATGTATACCACAGAATTGAGCACTTACTTAATTAGATAAACTAGGGCACAAGAAAATTTTTTTTTTTTTTTATGTGTGTCTCTTAAATATGCAGATTCGATCAAAATGCCTCCAGGGAGCGCATGATTTTTAAATCTTTCATTTTCTTAGTGAAGAAAAGCCAGCCCAACCATAGAATCCTAGCATTTGTGTAGTTCAATATACCGTTTTGTAACTTAATACTTAGAAAACCAATGCTTATTCGAAAACGGTTTACTTGTATAAGATCGACATTCAACTCTTTAAGTTTATTTAATCTAAATATCCTTCTTTTGAAACGATCACAGTTTGTTTTAGTGCTATTATACCGGGAGTGAATTTTTAACTCCGACATCGGTCGATGTTTATGTGATGCATTTTTAGTTAGTTTAGCGACAAATAAAGGTATTGTAACCTCGTTTAGATCGCTTTCCAACCTTTCTATATTTCTGTGACATGTTTAACGCGATTTTGTATTCTAGTCCAAATTTCCATCGAAGCCGAATGGGCGTGGACCGGCGACCCGTCAATTGTAAGAAAAAGGGGATAAAAGATTGAGAGCAACCAAATCATTGTTCCAAATCGTTAAGGTAATATGGTTTGTGAGGGGGTGTTGTTGTTGATTTATAGGAGGGGTGTGTAGTACAGCGACGGCGAGAGCGAAGGAGGTGGTACAGGTAGAATAATTAAAGAGGCAACACAACGTCCATTATCAGCTACTATCAGCTACATTTTATTTACATATTTACACCCGACCAAGTAACCTGTCTAACTAACTCTCTCTACTACAGTCTCCAGTCTGCAGTCTCCAGTCTCCAGTCTCCAGTCTCCAGTCTCCAGTCTGCGGCTGCGGCGGTTAACAGCATCTTTTATACTCAGTCACTGGTTATACAACACTCTCAGGGCACGCCCCCTGGAACGTGGCCAAGTCACGTTTCACGACGCGTGATATTTACCGAGAATACTGTATAACTACAGTGCTGGCACCCATCATGTTACATCCGCCCTTTTCTTTTTAAAATTTGTAAAACCTGGTTTACAAATTTAACATAATTTTTTTTAATCAAAATTACATTCCTGTTGTAACCCACATCACTTGCTAAATTAACTAGAATCTTGACTATACTATATCAACAGAGGAGTGATGTCCATACTTGAAAGTTTAAATAGAAGCCTAACACCTTACATGGATAATCAATAGAAGTAACATTATTAAAGGACAATAACAATTAATTGACACCTAACTTAATTAAAAAGAGAACATTAACAATGGCAATTGAACATTTATTTTTAACCTTAACTAGCAAAGTAAAACTTAACTCAACCCCTACCTTGAAATAGAAATATTGTCCTTATTTATTGCACATAATTGCTTTAACACTACACTTTGTCCACGACTAATTATTCTTGCATTTCGGTGTATTTACAATGTTCACAATGTTCGTCCGTCTCGTCCTCCTCATCATAAGTCTCGTCCTCCTCATGATAATCGTTTTCGTCCTCACAATCGTCGTTCACGGTCTCGTGTCCATCATCGTCTCCGAGATGTAGACAGCTCCCACAGTCACTGGCATGTGGTTGCTCTACACGAACGACCACGCAGTCATCGTCGTCCTCATCGGTTTCCGTGTTGACGAGGACGCAATCGTCGTCGTCATCGTCACCGGTAAAATCCTCCAATTTAAAGTGGTCTAACACAGCGGCAGTCACTTGCACGGACAGGTGTCCAATATATCTGTCCGGCATCTGGTTATAATTATTGTCACGTATTACACGCTCAATTATTTCTGATACTCTGTGAAAGTGTTCCATGTTTTCGTAAGCAATCTTTAAAATTTCCAATTTTCGGTGTTCGTCTAAATAGGATGAAGATTAAAGCACAAGTGAGAGATATTCTAATTTTCTGGATATATAGGTAAGTTATCAAAGTTTATCAAGGCAATTATTTTTTATAGTTCTCCCAATTATTCTTATTACCTTGCTTGTGTCCAATTTAATTGTTTCCACATAATTACCACGATTTACTACGACATTCTTATCAGCCATCTATCTACAGTTCTGTATGTTAATTAACCCTTTCATGGGCGGTCAACAGGTATGGATACAGTGTAGGTATCCTTTGGTCGGTGCTCGACACTGCCTCAGTGGATGGTTCTTTCCCATCGATCTCCATGGTTTGGAGTTCAACTCCCGTCGAATCCTCGGCCTGTCGTTGTCGCTTCACACACCTTTTACATAAGCAATCTGGCAGAAATTTTCTAATTCTAGGCATAATACAATAGCGAACTACAACAGCAAAGGCAGCCACCAGAGTTAGCACAAGACTAGCAATATACCAGAAACTAAACCTTGCATGTCCGTCTACATAGTGCACATTATGTAGTTGACGTAGTAACAAGTCCAAGGGCATGTCGTTTATAGTCGTCAGTTGTTCTGGTATGTCAATGTTCGAGACATTAGGAAATTGTTCTTTAAAAGGTTTCCAAACCACGTCATCGGTAAAATTTGCAATTTTTAACTGCGTGTATTGTTCATGAGTCATATTTGTTTTACCCACAACGTAGGGTTGTGATAAAGTAAAGAATTTATTGGAAGCAATACAACCACTGTCTATCTTAATTACGTCAACAGGCGACCTAGTATGAACCTCAGTATGTAGGCCATTACATACCAATGCAAAACTTAAGTTCGTCCGCGAAATAATCAACCATGTGGTATCAAGTAAGTATTTAGCTATAGGCAATCTCTCTTGAGATACTTGCGGTGTACAGTAGTCTGTTTTCCTTGCGTCCATGAATAAATTAATCAAACAGGTATGGTCTACATTTACCGGGAATTCAGGACTTATTAAAGTACAAAATTTCGTGCGATGGTGACTACAAGTCTGAACTTCTGTGTCAGAAAGTAAACGATAGCTTGTTCGTGCTTTATCTATCAGGAACGCGTTACTTTCTAATCTGTAATAAGCCAATAAATCAGTACGTTTTGTTCTCCCTCGGTGTTTGACACCAACAGGTGGTGGTACTGGGATTGAGATAGCCTCAAAAACTTCATAGCTGTTATCTAGCCTTATCACTGGGATTGATAAAATAATAATTATTTTGCCATTAACGAAGGCTGTTTCTGTTCGCATGTACTTATAAAACTCCCATATCTCAGTTTTGGGGTCGTTAATTAGTGACATTAAATCAGGCAACGCCTTCTGAATTTCAACTAACAAGCTTTGTAATCTCGGTGGACTAATTATCGTTACAGGAAGTTTTCCAAGCGCCAAATAATCTAAATCAGCTCTCAGCTGCGTGAGATATGTTTTTGCATTTTGTGTGAGAATAGTTATTTCACTAATTAGAAGATTCAGGTAACTGTATATTTCAAGAAATCGACGGTTTTCACTGATTTGCTTGGTAAGTTCTTGAGCCATGGAATTAATTTTTATATCCATTGCGTAAAGACTTCTGATTATTTTCGACATTGTTCTTCGGTTTTCGCGAATGGGTGTTCTTGACTCATTAATAATTGTCAGACTTTGCTCAACAATATGAACTATCTGCTTTTGATTGTATTCCAGAGATGATACCTGATTGCGAATATTCTTTAAGTCAGATTCACTGACTACTCCAAATAACCATGACATTGCATCTCCTACAAATGGTAATAGACTCCTACGATTTCGAGTCTTTTTCGCAAGTGACATGAGAGGAAACAATTCACTCTTAATCTCTTTTTCAACCTCTTGCAAGTACTTAACTTTTTGCCTTAGCCCTTGAAAAGTACGTTGGAAATTTTCTGTCCCTTTCAAGTGACTTGATTCTACGACATTAAATGCCTGATTAACTCGTCTAAGATCTTCAGCTAACCTTGTCAGAAGATCCTGGATATTTTCAAAATCAATTACAATTGTTGCTAGCCATTTTGCCCTAGTGGTGCTTACTTCATTTGTCTTATAATATATAACATTGTTCCGAATGACTATCGCTTCAGCAACGAACGCGGCCGACGAACGCTGTCTGACATTTATGTATAACATTGCTGCCAAAATGCTTAATGTAAATGTGAAGTTAACCATTGTTCTTTCCTATAATGAAAACAAGAACAATTAACGCACAACAAAGTTAAACAACAACAGTTTAACAAAGTTCAAACAAAGCGAAGGTACCTTTTCGCATGCCTCAGTTTTAACTATAACTGAAGGAAGCCTCGTCTTTTACAGATTACAAACTGAAAGGCTATTATTTCTTATCATTTTCTCATTATTATCCTAATTGGATTCTGAATCACGTTTGTTTCGTGACCTTATTCTCTGCCTCAATTCGGCTAGGGGTATATCTGATTCATCAGAACTTTGTGAACGCTGACGTTTCAGCCTACGCACTAATTTACTCTTATCGTAAATTATCGTGTCAGTTGATGATTCACTATCTGAACTATCGCTTTCAGACGAAAAAGGCGGAACAACGTAATTACTTGGTCTTAATTGGCGGCCTGACTTATCTACAGGTACGTGCCATTCCTCTAAATTAGCTAAACGCAGGTGTTCAGCATGAGCTTTGGTCGTGCTTCCATCTAATTGATGCTTGATAATAAAAGTAACAGGTGATGTTTGTTCAATTATCCGATAATAAGGACGCCATTTAATGTCCAATTTATTTTTACGAGTGTGGTTTTTGAGATAAACGGGGTCACCAACCTGAAGTTTGACGTCATCAATTTTTCGGTTTTTGTACTCATTTCGTTTTTGTTTGGCTTTTTTCCTATTTCGATGAACTAAGAGAAATGCTTTATGTTGTTGTTCTAACGAAATTTTATGAGGGTCTTCTCCTTGGTATTTTCGACGCGGCCTCAGAATTGTGTCGATTGGTAATACACATTCTCTATTAAACAAAAGGTAGAAAGGCGAACATTTTGTTGATTCATTTACACCGAACCGGATAGCTGAAAGTACGTGAGGTAGAAATGCATCCCACTGAGCATTTTCAATCTGCATTTTCTTTGACATAACATCAACTAGTGTTCTGTGATATCGTTCTATCAGACCATTACTTTGAGGATGGTAAAAGGACGTTGTTACATGGTGTATATTTAATTCAGCCAAGGTCTCTTTAATGACCTGATTAACGATCTCAGAACCGTTATCAGACAATATTTCAAGAGGACAGGAATAACGAGGTACAATTTCATCTATAATGAGGTGAGCCATCGTTTGCGCACTTTTGTCAGGACACGCAAACGCCTCGGGATAACCAGAAAATAGGTCAATGAAACTGATTATGTATTTGTTTCCGGACAATGTAATAGGATACGGCCCGCTTACGTCGACAGCACATTTTGCCCACGCAAAAGGAGGCGTGTCAGTTTCTTGAACAGCTGGTTTAGTCTTTTTATTACTCCTTGTTTGACAAACTAAACAGGACGTAACATATTGAACAACGTCTTTGAATAGATTAATCCAGAAGTATTTTGCTCGAATTGCATCATATGTTTTATCTATCCCCAATTATCCTAAAGATCTATGATATTCAGACAAAACATCAGTTTGAAGATGTTGAGGAATGTAAAGACGAAGAGTTGGATCGGAGTCAGTAAATGAAATGTAATACAAAATTCCATCGAGAACTAGATGTTTTTTAGCAAGAGAGGGGGATAACGTATCGTTTTGTAATCCTTGTTTAATTTGTTTCAGATTTTCATCTTTGTCTTGTTCAACAATCATATCAAGTGGCTCATAGAAAAGGGGCTTTTCAACCTCGTCTTCAAGATGCGGTTGACATCTTGCGAAACGTTTTGGCTGGAACTCGTTAGAGTTCAGAACATTAATTTGGTACATTTGACCACTCACATCTGGGTCATTTAGAAGCGAATCATCTGTCTGGTTCTTAAGTGAGTTTGGCGGTACACGCGAAAGCAGGTCAGCTACTGAATTCATCGTGCCTGGCAGATACTCAATCTGACAGTCGTAACCGGCAATACTTAAGGACCATAGCGAAACTTTCTTATTCTGGATCGGAGACTCCAATAAATATCTTAAAGGTTTATGGTCACAGTACACCGTAAACTTAGCATTATGGAGGTAATGATCCAGTTTTTGCAAACTGTAATAGATTGCATATGCTTCTTTCTCTATGACAGCCCATCTAGTCTGGGTGTCACTCAGTCGGTGTGATAAATAGTATATAGGACGCTCAATTTCTTGTCCTTGTTCAATAACAGTCTGGGTAAGACATGCACCAATGAATTTGTCGCTAGCGTCAGTGTACAATTTATATGGTAAACTGACGTCGGGGAAACATAATAAGGGCAATTCTGACAATTTGTCCTTCAATTTATCAAAAGCTAATTGGCAACTAGAGTCCCATTTGAACTTGGCGTATTTCCGAGTTAGAGAAATAATAGGTTCAGCTACGCTAGAAAATTGAGGTATGAATCTTCGATAGTAACTACACATACCTATAAAACTTCTAACCTCGCGCACATTAGTTGGAGGTGAAAGAGATCTAATTACATCAACTTTTTTCTCTTCTGGCTGAATGCCATTAGCATTGATAACAAATCCTAAGTAATTTGTTTCTTTCTTCAGGAAACTACATTTCTTGAGTTTCAGACGAAGACCATGTTCACGAAGACGTTGAAACACTTGTTGTATGTGCTTTAAGTGCTCTTCTAAGGTTCTTGAATATATCAAAATATCATCTAAGTAAGCGGTTGTAAAATCACTTAAGCCCTCCAAAACTCTATTCATCAGTTCTTGGAAGATAGCTGGCGCATTTGTAAGCCCGAACGGCATAACGTTAAATTCAAATAGACCTCGGTGACAAGCAAATGCTGTCTTTTCTTTGTCGGAGTCAGACATCTTAACTTGCCAATACCCTGATTTCAGATCAAGAGAGGAGAAGTACCTAGCCTTGCCTAACAGAGCTAATATGTCATCTATTACTGGGAGAGGGTAAGAATTTGTCTTTGTAATTTTGTTCAATTGTCGAAAATCAACGCAAAACCTTTTTGTTCCATCTTTCTTATCGACGATTACAACTGGAAATGACCATGCTGATCTACTTCGTTGTATGATCTTAGATTCTAACATTTCATCAACTGCCTGATCGATAATTTTTCTATTATTCAGTTGAGTACGATAAGGTCTAAGTTTAATTGGTTCATGTGTTCCAGTATCTATTCTCATCTTAACTGTGTCCGTGTGACTCAAATCAGCATCAGTTTTTGCAAACAAGTCAGAGTTTTTGTTCAGCACTGTGATTATTTTTGGCTTGAATTCAAGAGGTACATCTAGTTTATCTAACTCATTAGTGTCAATTTTCTTATCAGTGTTTCCGTGACTTTTCTCACTAATTGGCACGCCCGAAGATTGCTTATCTATGCTCATTATTTCTGTAGATTTAATTTGCCTGATACGTGCTACAGGTGTTCCAGCTTTAAAAGATAACGTCTTATTAGTGGTGTTAACGAGCATAACAGGTAATCTCCTGTTATCAGAAAGCTTAGAGATTGAATTCATCATTAACAAGCCTGGCTCACTGCCAATTTGACCTACTTCGAAGGGAGAAATCTCATACTCATAACCTGATGGAAGATCCACGTGCCTTCTCACCTGACATTGACAAATATGGGCAGACTGTGGAGGAATCTTGGTTTTATGTTTCATCCTTGCAACGGAAGATATATGTATATCATCTACAAGCGGAACATATGACTCATCGACCCGGATACATCCCAAATCATGATACACACGAACCCCTCGTGATTGAAGCCAATCAAGTCCTATTATAATATTTCGGTTAAGGTCTCGTACTACATAAAATTTATGGGTCATTTTTAGCCCTCCTAACATAAACTCAATTTCTGCTATACCATCGATGTGAAGTGGAGTATTTCCAGCAGTTGTTAAGTCTAATTTATGTTTTTGTAACCTAGGTTTAATTTTTAATGCATTATAAACACGACTATGAATCAAAGATACCTCAGCGCCCGAATCCAAAAGAGCTCTATATTTTTGTTTTTGTAATTTGAGAAGAAGAGAATTAGGTCCTTTGTTAACTGAATTAATTTGAATACATTTCCTTTTAGTATGTTTATTCTTTTTCGCAAATTTTGCCTTCAGTTTGTCTTCTGATTTTCTTCCCACACCGGCTTCTACATGTGGGAAGCATTTGAGTTTAAAGAGTTATTTTGTGTTTGCTTCTCTGGACAATTTCTAGCAATGTGTCCAAATTTCCCACACGCATAACATTTAACGTTTTCCATATTTCTTAGATATTTTGGCTTTTCGGAAGTAGCATTTATACTGGCTTTTCGCAGTCGACAGTCTTTTATGACGTGCCCTAATTTCTTACAATAATGGCATTTCAACAACTTAGATCGTGAGTGACCTATTTCCATAGGTGTCTCTTCTCTAGCTTGCGCATTTTGTTGTCCTAACCTAAGGGTAAATCTTTTTCGCAAATTTTGTTCACCTGTGGCGATTCTCACAGCCTCATTAAACGTCGGCGGATTATCACGCATGACTTTCATTTTCATGTAGTCCTGTGCTAGTCCATCAATAAAATATCCCACCAGATGTCGTTGCATCTGATCAGGTCCATCGAATGCGTCCTCAGCGAGAGTTAACAATCTCTCAGCATAAACTTGAATTGATTCTCCCGATTTTTGCTTAACCCGTCGTAAAAGAAACAATGCATGTTGCTGGTCAACAACCTCCCCAAACCTAAGTCGTAATTCTGTCTTTGCTTGATCCCAATTATGTCCTATATTCTGCTCGTAATAACGTTTTAAAAAGTCACTGACAGGGCCACTGCATGCCTGATATGCAATGTACTTAACAGAGTCTTCTGTTACTCCTGTAAGTGTTGCATATTTTTCTATGCTTTTGATCCATTGTTTAAATTGCTTCGGATCAGAACCATCGAAAATATTTACTATCTTCGCCACCCCCTGGGCCCCCACTGCCGTTGTTAAGTTCTTGATCTGTCCCTCAACAGATCTTGCGATCTCTAATAATTCTGCCATGCCTACGCAAAAGAATATGCAAAATTGACAACTTACGGTTCTCGAATTCCACCAATCACAATTCAGCACAGCAAAACTACAGCAGGAACAGTTCAGTTCAATTCAACCCAGATCCTGGTCACGGCACCACAAAAGGCGTCATGTAGTACAGCGACGGCGAGAGCGAAGGAGGTGGTACAGGTAGAATAATTAAAGAGGCAACACAACGTCCATTATCAGCTACTATCAGCTACATTTTATTTACATATTTACACCCGACCAAGTAACCTGTCTAACTAACTCTCTCTACTACAGTCTCCAGTCTGCAGTCTCCAGTCTCCAGTCTCCAGTCTCCAGTCTCCAGTCTCCAGTCTGCGGCTGCGGCGGTTAACAGCATCTTTTATACTCAGTCACTGGTTATACAACACTCTCAGGGCACGCCCCCTGGAACGTGGCCAAGTCACGTTTCACGACGCGTGATATTTACCGAGAATACTGTATAACTACAGTGCTGGCACCCATCATGTTACAGGTGTTCATTTTGTGTGTGAGTATGTGGTTTAACTATGGTTTGTCTGTGCTGTGAAAAAGGGATCCTAAAGAGCTTAAGAGAAACGTATATTCCTCAACAAGCTACTGGCCATAAATTTTCCAAATAACGCCATTAAAAATCGATGCGGAACTTTCTGTCGGAGTTAATGGGCGGGGCCTAAGGAGTCATTGGGAGGAGCCGCCGATTGGTCAATTGCTGCTTATTACACTTTATTTGACCTGTATGAAGGATCGGTTCGATTGCATAACAGGATTTTCTCTTAATCCTATATTGATGGAATTCATAAGAATCGTGTTATTGAATAGATTCTAATGAGATCCACCAACATAGCATTTAATTTTGCTAACTCTATCAGCAAAATCATCCAACCATAAAAATCCTTTGTTTTTTGGAAAGAAAATTTGATGCTGGTCGCTGAGTGATCACGTACTAGAGGTGGTTACTAAGCAAAATTGACTGTATGGTATTGGCTGACTTTCTTGATGCCCCATGTAATGACGGAAATCTACGGGTTCCTACGTTTCTATACGATTCCGATCTCTTTCAGTTTCACTGGATCAATAACGGGTGAAACAACGTTTTGGTCCTGTCGAATAGCATTTCCAATTGGTGTGATTTTAGTTCCATCTGTGAACGTCAGGCGTTTTGGTTGAATGAATTTTTCTTTTCATACTTTAATGGACAAAATTTTGATCTCGCAACTATTTTGTATGCATACGCACAAAGTAGATCCATAAATACTCAAAGAATAAAATTATTTGCTTTATTTTGCTTGATCTTATTGTGCTTTAAGAAATGAAGACATTTTTGTTGTTTTATTCTAACTGATGTAATGTATGAATCCGTCTCGCGTAATCATTCAGCGTGATTAAGTTTTTAGGTTAACATCTGAATGAAAACAAAAAATGTTATCTTTATTTCTTAATTGAAAAGGGCAAACACAAATCTATGATTACGCCTCGATCTATTAAGCTTTAACGAAAGTCATAATAACTTGCCATATCCCTCTAGATTACATTCTATGACATATATATGTTCAATATCTATCAAGAAAATCTTGATTACATCAAATTTCTTGACGGAACACATAAAGTGGATGAATAATGAAAGCTATTTGTCAAATTATTCAAGACATAAACGATAGAAGTGTTTCCATTTGAGCGGCCTGCCTTACGGTGGTTTTCAGAGTATAGCTGAATAACAATCATAATCCGTGACCGGTGATGTGACCACGCTTCACTACATTGATTGAATGGGGTTTAACGCCGCTTTTAACAGTATTTCAGTCATATCGCGGCGGCTGGAGCACCTAACAATGGATTCCTGGTATTTCTCACACCAGTACTACCACTACTAGCCTCCAGCTGCTATCTCACTTAGGTTTACGATTATCCACCCATTGGTGAGAGACAATTGTCGGAAAGAATATTTGCCGCCGCCGGGGGTCGAACCCATGACACCCATGATTGAAGATTAGGAGTCTGGCGCGCTATGGCGGCGGCCTCGCTTCACTACATAAGACCGAAATAATCCGTTAAATGCTGCAAAAAGTAACAAACTATTACGAGTTGGTTTTTCAAGGAAATGCATCTAATTCATAGTACCGGGCTAATTTGCGACGAAAAGGGGTCTGGTTTTTAGATAGCCACTTAAATGTAATCTACATAATATGTATTCTTTTAAATAGTCGACTAAAAGACATTCCCTTAGCTATTTATTTCTACACGAGGAGCCCTGGTTGATGTCAAAATTCCGGTGTTTTATTATAATAGATATAATCAAACGGCGATAACGTGTCACCTAACGAAGACCGAAATGCATCTACACTTACATAATGCGAGTCTCAAAAGTATATATATATATATATATATATATATATATATATCTTTTTTTATGATTTACATAATTAATGACCGATAGACGGTAATTTGTGGAAAACAACACGGTTCCATTATTCTTTCTTTGTAAACAACCAACAATTAAAACTCTATATACCTCGGAGGAATCTACTGATGAAAAATTAAACTCCGAAAAATATGATTAATTTTATTAGGTATAAAATTCCATGTGGCATGACATTTATCTGTGACACTTAAACATGCTTTAGGACTTGAAAAGAACACTTTTCCTGAAACGAAGAAGATATAATAAAGTATGTTATTCAAGACCGAATCCTTGTGCGATTTGTTAGTTCTTATAAAGTCTTACTAATGACCCTCTAAGATACTATAAGCTCCACTGCCGAAAGCAAGACGGACTTTTGTCGTTTTCTAAGTCATGAGTGTGGTTGTCCGTAAAACTTGCCTTCACAAAAAGTTCCTAAGGTGAACTATTGTGACAACCCTATGTCGGCTGGAGTGATTATCTATTTTTTCATTATTATTATTATTAGTTATTTTTTATCCTTAAGCCTTGTGGCAATTGTACTGAAATGAGAGGCCTAATATCTTTCAAAATACTTATCCAGTAAAATCTAAGGACAATAGCTTTAATAGATGGGTATGAAATAGTTAGTCGGTCTTTTTCAGTTTGTTATATGAAATGCAACGGATCATATCAGTGGTCCGCCAGATCTCACAAAAGTAAAAGAGAAAAGAAATGTTTTCCAAATTATGTTTATCTATCATTATTAAAAATATTCAGTAGAAGGGTTTCCCCTACAGAAAAAGAAAGGTATAGATATTAAGGACACAGTGAATGATAAGATTTATTTCTCTTTAGAAAATATTTATTAAATAACAAAATACAGCAGATAAGCTCGTCAGTCTACAGAGGAAATATTCAGGACACCAGAGGTCTAGCCACTTACAGCGCAGTTAAACAGATTAACTGCCATTCACGAAACGTAGTTTACGGCTTGTTGTGTAAAAAGTGTCAGTCGACTGTGCATTTAGGCGAGACCGAGCAGGAAATACACGCCAGAATTACAGAGCGTATACCAGAAAGGATAAGCCGATTAACATACACTTAGGTACAAAAAATAACCCCAAAGAGGTTGTATCCATTGCTGTGTTACGAAGATATTAGGGGTCTGAAAGGATAAAACGTCAGTTTCACGAGGGCTTATGGATTCAGAGAAATAAGAGTGCAATACCGAGTGGCTGTACTGTTAAATATAACCTAAGAACTATTCCGATAGTATGCAATTACGTATTTGCGCCAATTAGTGACATCCCATCGAACAACGTCAATTCGCGAGGTTACGTTATGCTATTCATGCAAAATGACGTCATGTTTCAGTCAGCGACGCTCATCACAACTTTTCAATATGGCAGCACAGTAGTTAAGAAATTGATTTAGTTAATTCCGGGTATTTTTGCTTGAAAAGACATCAGCATAAGTATTCAATAAGAGTATATAAGGGAAGATTGCAGTTTACCGGGTGCAAGATGCGCCATATTGTTTACTTTTCGGTCCATGCTCGAAAATGCAGCAGGTGCTCGTTTTGGTTGCTGGTTACGGTCACACTCCTGTCCGATTTTCACTAATTAGAAATATAGTAAAATAAGGTCAGTTTTGGCAGTGTTTAGCCTTTTTCAAAAGTTTCGTTGGGATTCGAACCTGAGTTCATCTTAAAGAGCATTTGCCTTGAAATTCATGCTAAGACTATGATACCATTAGCGATAATCTTTTCGATAAATTTACATTGAACACAACAACCACCGAAATTTCCTAAATTTTGGACGGCCTAACGTGGGGGGGGGGATTCAAACCAAATCAATAAACAACAAATATTACCAACAGAAATCAATTAGCACACATGTATATGGTGCGGCAGTGGTTACCCTTTCGCAGGAATTTAGACTTCGAGCTTTCGCCAAGACTCGTTAACACCATTCCAAAGGGAGAAATATAAAATTTTAACGGAACTACTTTAGGTTTCAAGGGTCTAGGCTAAAATGCGGATTGGAGTTTGACCTGCCATTTTACTAGATAGCCGCCCATTTTGCTCTCCATCTTAGCCCGATTCAACTATCTAACGGGGATGTTGGAAGGCAGCCCCCATAAATACAATTAAATTATTCAAATTAGAGAAAACTTACCTATATTTACACCAAAAAACATGTAAACTGTCATTCAGTGTGTTTGTAGATACAGATTAATGACCTAATTCTTTTCTTCGCCCCGTTGGGTAAATTTTCTTAATGCGGTTTAGAAATATTCGGCAAAATAGGACACATACAGTAGTTGAACAATACCTTATTTTGATAGGCTGTTTTACGGCATGCCAAGTTGATTCAACGGTATTTTTCCATGCCCCGGTTTCCTTACTAACGTATTCTATGATATGGTTTACGGTTTGATAGCTATAACCTTCTTGCCTAAGGGAAGAGTAAGCTTTCCAGCAGTCACTAATAATAAACAAATTCTTTATTGATTGGGATCAATGTTTCAGTACCCCTGTCTTCAACAATTCTGAAAAGAGGCCGTTTACTGTCACTCTCGATTGCCCCCAAACACCGCCTATTTGTTTCCCTCTGTGGTATTTCCTCTCCCGTGATTCAATTCGTCAACTACTTTATCTGGCCCACCAATGCTTTCACTATCTCTAATATTTCTAGACACACTTCTGAACAAAAATGTACTAGCCAACTATTGTATGTTCACAGCCGATTTTTAGTTCGTGAACAATAGTTTCCTAGGGATATTTGTGCACCAAATAATAGGTTCGCTCTACCATTTTTTGCTAGTGACAGATGGGATTTGCTAAACCAAGAATCTTGAATCCAGCCAATGACAGTCGGCGTTTTACAAACAACCAATGAAAGTTTCCGTTAAATCGTCAAGTAGTAGCAACGTCATCAGCTGACTATTTCATGCCATTTTAATGGCTATATTAATCGGTCTAATTATCTAATTTAAATGTAAACTTATAACTTTCGATATCTAATACGGAAGGTATTATCATAAATTTTCAGAAGCTTTTCATTTCTGATGGAACTTTTGCATTTTCTAGCAGTTAAATGGGTTTTTACTATTTAGCGCGTGAGTTTATACATAGAGGATAATCCCATTTAAATATCACGATTTTTTGCGCCCGATAAATTGCAAGTGTCCCGTATTTATCTTAAAATGTTTATTCATTTTCCTTTGGAAAGTTTTGGACTTATTAAAAATGATAACGTTCTGTCAGAGTTTATTTACTTTTCCAACGGTTTCCATCCGAGAAGTGTTGTGGCGATCTTTGCTCAAGAAATGGAATAAGTGTATTTATTTCTATATTTTGGATATCGAATGTTTAACGACTTTTCTTGGTAAAAGAAAAAATGCCATTTTAGTTCAAAATTCCAAATTCCAATCGAAAGGAGTCTAATTTGTTATCTAGGGCTATCCCTTTGAAACATGCAGGAAGATAAATGGACCTTGCAATGGAAAAAACAATTATACGCCTTTTTACCAAAAAGTACAAAATATTTGCACAGTAAGAGTGCATCTAATCGGTGTCTTTATTTTCGCTGCATAAATAAAACAATCACTATATTTCACACCTGTTACTGTACAGCCTGGTAGGACATAACTGGAAACCAAAAGCCACCATTCCTAACTCTAGACCGCCTGAAAATTGACATTTATTTTGTTTACCAACTCTCACACAATACGGGCTTGATTCCTAACAAGTAACCAGATAACTATATTTTAGACTGGTCCAAATTGAAAAGAGTTTATCAATTTTTGAAAATCTCGGTCTTTGTTAGTAGAATCTTTTGTTGGAAATGAAGAAATTGCTTCATTTTCCATATTGTTTTCCAAAGCATTTTTTTCTAAAAGCAGGTTTGTGAGAAAATAGTTTAAACTCTATTTTGTCATACTATTAAAAAGGGGGAAAGTTAAAATACATGAATTATGTACCTTCATTTTTGTGTAGTTTTGACTCTAAAACTTTTTCTTGTTTTTCTTCGAGACTATCCGAGTATAAAGCTTGTTTTTGAAAGTCTAAGAAATCCCTTGAGTTCAAAGACACACCTTAAAGTAAAAGCCACATTTGTAACCATTTACCACATAAGATGGTCTTATTTTTTAACATTTATTCCATATACAATCGCAAATTGTGAGAGAGATATAAGGTACCAGGTTAAAATGACTTTTTCCTTAACCCATTTAAACACAATCAAATTTTCGACTGATCCAAACTGAAAAGGACATTAGATGACGATTTTTAATTGATGATTTTTTTTAAATCTTTTGTCTTATAGAGTAGAAAACATTGTTTATAATGAAGAAAGTACTTATAACGGACAAGGGGTCGGACGGACAAGGGGTCGGACGGACGGACGGACGGAGAGAGGAGTTGCTGCTATATAATCGTCATTCGGGGAGTGTCTTAAGTAGAAAAGTTCCCAAAATAGCAGAGAAAGGAAAAAAGACCTCCAAAAATAACCAAACAAAAGTTACGATGATCACATGACCTATGCTGTCCGAGTTCACGCATATCAGTATGGATTTTTTACCGATTCTATAACAAATGGCGCTATTTGATTTTTTTTTTTTTTTTTTTTTACATTTTAGAGTTCTATTTCTGTGTCACTTTACATGAATGTTTGGTGTTCTTTTATGACTCGTTCTGAAGTCAAAATAAAAATCTCCCACAAACAACTCAATAGATTTGTGAGATAAATACGAATTCTACATGATCACAAATAAGAAAGATATTTCTTTTAAATGTTAAGTATAAGGCGAAGAGAAAACAAAGAAATCTTGGCCATTGACTTGTATATTTACCTCAATGTCATGTTCAATGTTAATGCTAAAAGCCTTACCCCTAAGGGACTTACTTTTTTGTAAGACGACAGAAAATGTGCGATTAAATGAACGTTTTGGGCATTCCAAAGGAGTGTTTATTCATTTGGAGAAACTATAAACGGTGGCTTAGCTTTTAGAAGTAATACGCTTAAATAATTTATCAGAAAAAAATGTTGGATTATTTTTTCAGGGGATACCACCCACTATCTTAACCCATAATTCCTATTTTTTACGAACTAAGAAAATATTGTCTAGCAAACACTGTGAGAAATGATGAAATTGCTTGTTACATGCACATTCTTTCTTTTCTCACCATGTTTTCTATACTTTTTGGCACATGACTTTTAATTTGCACAATCTTTGAATTGTTGTCGGCGACTTCTTTCAAATCAGACCAACCGAAAATTTTGTTGTGCGGATAATGGGTTAAGAACAACCTTTAACATGCTACTAGTATCATGCTACTGGCCAAAAATTCTACAAAAAAAAAACGTTCAAAATCAAAGCAGAGCTTCCTGTCGGATTCAATGGGCGGGGCCAAATTAATCAGCGGGCGGACCATAGATTTTGTCGGCTTGACGACTTAAACGTCGTAACTAATGATCTTTCGAACTGTAGTTACGTCGTTTAGGTCGCCAATCAACTATTTTACTTTTTGTTACATGTAACTAGCCATATACCTCGCAAATTAACGCCGTTTGATACCGAAGTAAAACTTCCTGTTGGAGCCCAGTTGACAGGGCCAAATATTCGTCAAATATACCTGGTCTCAAAAGGATTCAAAATTCAACTAATAGTCGAGAAAACGTAATAATTATGCTAAAATCTTTGAATCAGAAAACGCTGCAATAAATTCCTTCTGCTTCCATATTAACGTAAATGGCAGAGAACGATAAATTAGCTTCTGGCTGGTATTGATAAGAATGTAAATCAGAAATCTCTTTTCCATATAATAGGTTTAATGTGATAATTTTCTTCAATCACTATTTAAAAGAAAGCCCTCAAAAAGACAGATTGGATTAGTCTTCTTATTTGTCCTTGAACTTAAGATTTTCACGATTTTTGCGAAACAATACTTTGCGCTGTTGGACGACTACGGAGTTAATCAAAACAAAACATCATATTCTTGACTGGCGATTTCTAAGTCGCAACTAGCAAAATGCATGACATAAATACAAGTATCGGAAGTTACAATTATATCTATATCTATAAAGATCTATACAAAAATTTTGATTGGCCAATCGATTTGTTTTACAAACAGCAGGAATCCGTGAGTTTGAAAATGGATCTATTAAACGTCAAATAGATGTCGAAGTTCAATAAATTGCTAAAATACTTCAATAATCAGTCCAAGTAATCGAACAATCGCGTGTGTCAATCAAGTGATTATTCCACAAATGAAATCCTTCATTTGGACTAGAAGTTAACTTTGAACTCCGATATGAGCCGCAATTTATGTGAAGCATTTTCATTGCTTGACGATACAAACGTCGTAAATACAGCTTATTCAAAATGTAGCTATGGCATTTAGGTCGCCAACCAGGCATTCTTCTTTTTTTACATGCTACTGGCCAAATATGTTGCAAAATAATGTTTAAAATCGAAGTGGAACTTCCTGTTGGAATGAAAAGGCGTGACCACTCGAGTATATGATCTGGTACAGCAATTTGCCTATTATAAAAGTTTTATAAGTATCTTTTTCGTAGTAATTGCACTATTCATGTTACTCTTCAAACAGTTTTTACTATACCATTGATTGATTTATTGATTGGGGTTTAACGCCGCTTTTAACAGTATTTCAGTCATATAGCGGTGGCTGGATCACCTAACAATGGATTCCTGGTATTTCTCACACCAGTACTGCCATAACATCCTTTCCTAGCCTCCAGCTGCTATACCACTTAGGTTTACGATTATCCACCAGTTTGTGAGAGAATGTCGGAAAAATTATGTGCCGACGCCGGGGATCGAACCCATGACATCCAATGATTGAAGATTAGGAGTCTGACGTGCTACCAACTACGCTATGACGGCGGCTTTTACTATACCATAGATGTAAAAACAATTCTACAATAAGTTTGAGTAAACTAACAAAAAACTGTAACAAAACTAGGATAGTTTTCTTATCATTTCACATCAGGACATCTTATGGATATACTTAATATGCTGCAATAATAACGTTGTAGAAAATTCTGTGGTTTTTTGATTTTTTTAACCAATCGAGCGTCTGATACAAATACTCATCTTTGTAAATTTGCCTCAAATAAATACCAACTTTCGTCTATAAATCGAAGAAAACTTTCCATTTTTAGTAACCACAGACTGACCGTAATAACCTACCTTTAAGTGCTGTTAGAAATCCCTAAAGCCGAAGAAAATGAGATTATTGTTTTATATTAGTTTTATGTACCACGTGGCTTTTATGGTGGTTACAAAACAAAGTCCATTTGTCCAAGTCAGAATTTTATCTGTTGCAAAAGAGAAAACGAACCTTGCGATTGGGTTTGATGTTATCATTTATGAGATGGAGAGTATTAATGACGGAGTGTGCTGTCATTCAATCGACCAATCAAATAAATCATTCAGCCAGGAAATGAACTTTGAACTCCTACATTGGTCAACATTTATTTATTTTATTTATTATTATTTTTTTTTTTTTTTTTTTGAAATATTAATTTGACGAGTAAAACGTTGTAACCATGGGTTTTATAGCTGTAGTTATGACGTTAAGGTAGCGAGACAACCATTTTCACACATTCGTTACATGTTATTTGCAATACAATTTGCAAAATAGCGTCGTTTAATATCGATTTGGAGCTTCATGGCTGAGCTCTGTGACAACAGTTATTGTTGAATAAAGAATAATTCAAAGCATATTTTTTTATTATTATTTTTTTTTTAAACCTCGCATACTATTCTACAAAACTTAGTTGTAAACCCTTTTGTTAACTCAACAGCATAAAAAACATGCATCATTTTACAATTTCAGTTTGGAAAAATTAAGTGTTAAAAAGTTGAAAAAAAGGAGTAATTTTTCGCTTCTCGGCTATATTTTGATACCTTCCTTTCTTCAACCTATTTTTACGTGAATAGCAGTCAAAATGGATATGATCTCGGTCTATTCCCCGGGTGCAAGTCTAATATTAAGAATAAAATTAACTGTACCGAGAGTACTTTAATGCAAATATATGCACGAGAATTAGCGGGGGGTTGTTTGATTTTTTTTATTTTTTTTTTTAATTATTATTTGTTTTGTTTTGTTTGTTTGTTTAATTTTCTACGGCCGTTAAAATGTATTCTTCGCACAGACAAAAAGGATGTTCAATACCGTTTATAAAAGTCTATTATGGCTTTAATTGTTTGTCAATCCAATTTGCATTTTTGGCTTAGCCTTTAGCATGAATAGTTTCTAAGTGTTGCTTCGTAAAGACGTAGTTTAAAAATCGTTGATATTCTATACCCAATCGGAGAGCAGTATGTCAAAATATATTCAGAGCGTTCTATGTCTAAATATACAACTATAAATACAACCAGTGCGTGAATACCGATAGTTTCCTTTGCCTTCATTCTGTAGGTGTTCCTTACGAAGAACTGGCATCATCATTCCTCGTCCAGGTAATTAGAGTCTTATATGCTGCAAAAGGTCCTGCCACCTGTCTTTAAAATTACATTTATAACCATGACCGATATCTATATTAATTTTAGACTTTTAAATTAGTGATTCAACAGGTTTAACGCCAATTTTAACAGTATTTCAGTCACATCGCGGCGGCTGAAGTCCGTAACCATGGAATCCTGGTATTTCTCACACCAGTTCTATCACCTTGTCCTTTCCGAGCCTCCAGCTGTCTTTTGCATTCTGATATATCAAAAAATATCAAGAAAAATATAAGTCTAAATACTTTGTGAACATTATTATTCTTATTATCATTATTATTAAAGATCAGTGTAAACCATTTACATTATATAAATTACATAGTATAGTATATCGACCATCAATGATTTGTTCTCCTTCTTTATTAAAACACGTGAACATATCCTTTTAATTGAGAAAATAGTGCTGCCGAATAATTTTGTGGAATTTCTTAGATGGGATGTGTTATAGAAACTTTGATTGGCTAATACCCAGAGGAATTGTTATTATTCTTAATAGAGTATTTACACTAAGAAACAAACCAAAAGGAACCTGCGGTTGTGAATAATGGAGAAAGTTGTACTTTATTTCAAATACGATTGACGGATAGTTGATCCCGCCCAACGACTCCACTGGCCAAGCCCACTAAGCTCCAACACGAAGTTCCATCTCGATATCAAAAAAGGCTTCACATAAATGTCTGTCAGTGTTGAAGTTCAAAATTCACTTCTGGTCTAAATAAATGATTTAATTAGTCAATTGAATCTTTGATTGACAGGCATGATCGGTAAGCTGAAATTAGGATTTTCCTACTTTCAAAATGTAATATCTATACAAAAATTAGTAGAGTCAGTTAAATCTTGTGATGAATCGTTTTTGTTTCTTCTCAACAAAATACGGCACAGAGTGATATATTTTCCCCTGAATGTTTTTGATAAGAGTTTCCTTCAGAAATCTCATTTCCTTCTAATAGGTTTATTTGTGATAAGTTTCTTGAATCGCCATTTGTAGACAAAATGATTTTAAAGTTGCTGTCGAAATAGGTCGTTCCTCTGCTTTGACCTTGGCATAATAATTGAGGTGCGTCGGTGTCACAATTTAAAAGTACTCATTTTACCCTTGACCTTTCCAGAGTATGAACCTTAGATTGTAGTGTATCGACGAATTAGTACTAAAACTTTGTAAGCGTCAATACAATGTATAGACACTTACGATATTTTGCTCTAATACGTATTTTTGTAAAGGACGTTAAAATACATTGTTTTTTGTCTAATATTTAATCTGAATGACAGTTTAAGACCTGTAAAGATGTATAAAGGCAGTTGTGGTTATGGCGTGTTGTCCTGCTTTATTCAACTAAACTAATTTTCGATGATGCATATTCAAGAGAAGAGACAAATTTTAACAAAATCAAGTTTACAGTGGGTTCATCAAAATCCTTCAAGAAATGTAGCAGTAGTTGCGCACACAAGACTTTGCCAATCGCTGGCCCTTCAAACTTTAGTCTTTGGCCCTCCCATTGACTCCCATTGGCTTTCTTGCAAAATTAATGGTCAGTACCACAAACCATAAAAAAGTAAAATGATTAGTTGGCGGCCTAAACATCGTAAATACAGCTTGAATAAGCTGTAGTAACGACGTTTAAGTCGCCAAGCCAAAAAAAAAGGTTAACGATTGATCAATTCCAACGGTACCTCCCCTTTTATGCATCACACAGTAGTGAATCATGAACACTGATAATATAAGTTATATCAAATAAAGACATTTAGCGAAATTTCAATCAATTCAGTCAAGAATTGTAGGACTAGTTACGAGAATAGTCTATAAGAATTTTAACAATAAGTCTTTTGTTTGCATGATGCAGTAATGGATCACAAAAAGCTAATAATATATTTGGATCACACGAGGACAAACCATTGCTGAAAATTTCATCCAAAATTGTAGGAGAAGTTGTTCACATATTCACCGATCTATTTAACAGATTTTCTATACAGAAAACCTGGTTACGAATAGTAAAGAAGGCGGGCGAATAACGGGTTCTTATTTGATTTAAATATGATCATAACTAGCATGCTAATGCAATGTATTTTATTGTCACTTCCAGTCTCAAAGTGTCAGTGAAATATCATTCTAATTTGCATTACATTCGACCATTTCTTGTACCATTTGAAATCTAAATCATTTAAGAGACGAAGAGAATACTTTGTGTTTTCATGGAGGTATGAACCGAAAAATCTAATCACACTGTATGAATACGCGAAGCGGATTCATACATAAGTGTGACTAGGTTTTTCGGTTCATACCTCCATGAAAACACAAAATATTCTCTTCGTTTCTGATAATTTAATAGCATCGAGCGTAAAAAGCAAATGTTTTACAAATTCCAATACCTTTTTGAATGGGACTATTTTGTGTGGAAGCATTCAAAATCGCTGTGTGCGCAAACTTTTGTTCATGGAGTTATGAATAATTTTTTCGACAAATCAGAACGTCCGTTTTTGATAGACGAAACTGCAAATTAAATTATTTTAATTTATATTGTACTTACAATGAATTATTTTCCTCTTTTGCAAGCACAATCAATATCGAAAACTAGCTCTCGAATACCGACTGAAAATCACACCGTACTTTTTCGAGTCAATTTCAAATTATTTCACTTTATCACCACACATAGTTACATAGAGAAATAAGAATTGATTCTGGAAGACTTGTTCTTAATGAGAAAATGCACACAAGGTTTTTAAAGTTAAACCAATGCTCACTTTGTTAGATGTTGCGTGCACTTCTGTCTAAATCAGAATTCGTCTGCTTCATTAATGGAATCACAATTAAAGGAGTTGCACATTTCTCACGATTTCGAATTATTTTCAGATTAAGAGGAATGAAATTTGGTTCTATAATTTGATAACATCCATTTATACATGCGTAAATGCGTGTTAGCTATCGTACTATTTCGACAAACTACTCTTGCGTTCTTTTTCTTTCTTAATTAAATTGTCGGATCGTGGCTGTCCTTCAATCGGCCGATCAAATCATTCATTTAGACCGGAAGTAAACTTTGAACCCAAACATTTGCAGTAATTTTGATGAAGCATTTTTGTTGGTTTGGCGACTTATTCAAAGCATAGTTACAACGTTAGGTCTACATCATGAAATTTACTTTTTTTTAACTGCCATAAATTTTGAAAGATAATATCGTTTGATATGTAAGTCGAACCCACTTTCGGGGCTCAGTGCAATTGGCCGGCGATCTGTCAACTGCTTAGAACAGGGGTTTTCCGGTAAACTATGGAAACATGACATCGAGAACGTCAGCAATTTTACACTTGGTAAAAATAACCTTTTATCCTTACCTTTAACTATTAGAAGTTTTGTAGATAAGATGATAAGAATGTGTATGTCTTTAATAGAACAGAAAACAAGGAAGGAATTCATTTTTAATTTTAAAAGACCTCCTTTCTGAAGTAAATATTTTCCTGCTATTTTGGGGAAATTATTCAAATTCTGAATAAGGTTGAGGAATAATGTTACATGAATTGTGTTCAGTGTGTTATTATGTATACCCCTGCTTTCGATTTGATGTAAAGTTAAATAATTTTAAGTCTGTACCAAACTCTCAAAAATACGACCGATCATAATAGATTTCCCTAAATCCGCCCTCACCTTCAGTTTCATTCGATTTAGATTTTTTTATATTCTTTTACATGGTATAGATAAACCTTGAGCCTCCCTTAGTCTAACAACAATATGATTTAATTCTTCAGTTGTAAAAAGACTTATTGAACGCAGATATTTTCTTAATTGTACTGGAAAATTGTGACTTTTTGTATTTTATACATAATTAAGGATAGTTCTCAATTTGTAATCATTTATTCGTTAAATACATTTTTTATGTATAATACATCTGTCTTTATCTTTTCAAAAATTATCTATGCTATGTTTGGATTCGTTCAAATACGCGCGCGAAGTTCGGGGGGTATTTGTGTGTGTGTGTGTTTATTTCTTTTACCGCAACTTTCAGGTAAAATTAATATTTTCTGTGGAAGCAAAATGTATACTACACAGGTTGGGTTACAGGTCAAATGTAAAATCTTTTAATCTTAAGGTCCAATTTTCATACCATTTCAGGCTTGAATAATTGATGTTAGCAAGTGGGCTACATATGATGCGGGTCTCTCTGCAAAAAAGACGGAAAAAGAAGGTCTAAGTTCCCTGGTCCTAATTCACTTTCCAGCATGTCCATCAGAGCGCTGACAGGTTCATGCGGAGCTTTTGTCAAATCCCCATTACCTCTTCGTAATCTGAACGACAATAGATGGCCTTATATGCTTTAGATGGTTTATTTGAGAGACACAGGTAAAAGTCTAAGAAGGTAAAAGACAAAGGTAAAAGTCTAAAAAGACCTGAGTAACTTTACCTCGAAATACAGATCTTGTCCGGTTATGAGCAATCAGATAAAATCCTTGAAAAAGTTTAAATACTCTCAAGGAATTAATCTCTTCAGGTTAACAAGCAAAGGCTCATTAAAATTATCTTTAATTCGTTACCAGACGGCAACATTTTAGACTGGTCGAAATTGAAAGGAGTTGCAGACGACAACATAGAGTTAATGGAATTGTAGATACTTTCAACTTGCTTGGTAGAAAACATTGTGTAATATGAAGAAAATGCTTGTCGCAAGTAATTTCTTCATTTTACATAATTCTTACCCAAACGTTGTGGGGTTTTTTTGGGTGTGTGTGTGTGCGTGTGTGTGTGTGTGTTTTATTTTGGTTCTTGCAGGGCGTCAAACAGCGTCATTGTTTGTGTACGGGTTAAGGAATTCATCTCTTCAGGTTAACCCGTTAAAGTAAAATCATATCATCCTTAAGCTAAACCGCAAACAGATGGGTCTTTTGTAGAGCCGGCTCGGGTAAGCGTGACTCGGTTGTCTCAATGATAAGTCGATCCATGTGAGTACATGCAATTGTGTTAATCTGTCCGTCTGTTCGTCCGAATTCGGTCGAACTAAACGTCCTCCATTCATAGATTTATTACAAAATAGTCTAGCACAGTTGTTCTCAATTGACCAATCGCGGCTGTCAATCAAGGGATAAACCGACCAATTAAATATTCTATTCAGACCGGACTTGAGCTTTTCAACTCCAACATTTACCGCCATTTTTGTTAACCTTTATTGTAGGTAGGCGACTTAAACGTCTTAGTCAAGCTGTAGTTACGACGTTTAGGTCACCAACAAACCATTTTACTTTTTTGTTTCATGCTACTGATCATGAATTTTGCAAAATAAATCGAGGCGGGACTTCCTGTTTGAGCCGATGGGCGTGGCAAACGACGGAAGTAGGCGTGGCCAGCGATTGTCAATTATGAGTGGATTTGCCAATTGAAAGAAATGTTCTTTAAGATCGAGGCCACAGTTCGATGTCAGACGTTGAATTTAGGTAGTCCGGGGTAGATTTCCTACATTCATAGATGAATTCAAAACATCTTCTCTGTTCTCTGTAAAGATTAAATCTGCCATTCGGCTGATTTATTGGCCTCTGTGTGCTTTCAGACATTCGTTTTTGTGGTGAAAATGAAGGTTCATAACTTTAAAAAAGAAAACAGAAAGAATTCTTACGAGACGCCAAATATACCAACGAAGTACAACCCAAATAGTACCGAAATTCGTTTGGTAAATACGTTTTCTTTCGATACAACAACAATTGCCTTATTTGTGGCTCCCATGATGTATGAAGTACGTCATTGGGTTCCGCTAGCAATTCAGTCGTTATGGACATTACCGAGGACTTAGGATCTCATCGGACAAATTCCGAAGTTTCAAAGTAGAAAATAAGGATTATATCACATTAAATTAAACTGATAGTGAAAACACGAAGAAAGAATACCTACAGTGAAAATTACATTAACAGATAATTTCCCTATATCAAATGTTCATGAATTCGGTTCAAGAGTCGCTTTAAATTTTAATATTTCCTAAATTGTACTATAACTCATACAACTTTGGATTGGTTTTAATCCTTTCCCGTTTTTTTTTTTTTTTTTTTTTTTTTTTTAAATATTAGTCCGGTCAAAATTGAAAGAGGTTGCAAATGACAATGAAAATCGAACGCTATTCAAAATGAAACCATCCTATTTGAAAGAAAATATTTTAGGAAAAGGGTTAACATGACTTTAATTTTGAATGCACTTTAATTGGAAATGGAAAAGTTCTAACATTTGTTTGTTTGCTTGCTTGTTTGTTTGTTTGCTTCACCATCCTTCGTGTTACATGTACATATACATCTTTCTTTTCATATTGTCTGTGGTAAGAGAGAGTATCATAGTCAGACAATCAAAACCTCTGATGTCTAACAACTAGAATATATGAAATCAAGATTTATTCAAATATATACGATTGTAAAGAGTACATTTCCTGTTTCAGCAATTCGTCCCAGAAACCGGTATCGCTTCGACGAAAAGAAATTCAAGCGTTTCTAGTGTATCTGTTTTTTACATCTCCACGAATATTGTATGACTGGTGACAGTGCGTCGAAATTTACATGTCTTTATAAAGGAGGACATTATAGTGAGATGCGACCAGTTCTTGTTGTTGTTGTTGTTGTAATAATTAATTGACAGGTGATTGGTCACAAACTAAGCTTCGACAGGAAGTTCCACGTAGATATATGGCGTTACAAAATTTATGGCCCCAACATGCAACGACCTTAGTACCATGATAGTCCTATATCGCTCATCAAAGGCATCTGATGGTTAAAATACTTTTTTGTGCTAAAAAAGAAGCAACTGGAGCCAAATGAATATAACAAATTGAAGATTTGGGGAATAGTATATAAACATCGGAACATGCCACGTATGAATGCCTTAGACTTTATAAAAGTTCAATCAATTACCAAACAATCCCGCATTTCAACTCTATCAAGGAAAATAGTTTTGAAAACGTTTCCGACAATGTTTGAACCCTAAAACTACTTATATTTTGATTTCAATCCAATTAGAATTGCGACCGCAATTCCTTATGGTTTGGACTTGTCTTAAATTTTTGCATCTTTCAATGGGTTTTCAGAAGAAGAATTCAAAATTTCGCTCGTTGAGCATTCTTCCCAGCTGGGACTGGGCCATTTTGACAAATTAGGTACACTTTTGGCATCCATTGTAGAAACCCATCAGGATATGCCACATACCAAATTTGAATGAACAACAACTTATACAAGGGATTTTTTTTATTTTATAATTTCCCATAACATGCTACAAAATGCACTACAGCATTATACACTGGGGTGAGCAGATATCTGAACATGCTGTATTTTTCCAACTTTGCACCCTTGGACAAGGAATGTTTTTGACCCCAGGAGTCCCTACAAACATGGTAGTTAACTGTAGGAGTTATGCTTCATTCCAAATATGAATGCTTAGGTACCTTATAGTTAGGAAGATTTTCTCTCATTTGCTCATATTGAGCGAAATTCCTAACTTCGGACCCCTTCTTTCCCCAAATGCACAATTCTTTATAATATACTTTAAAAACATCTAGCTATGTTACATAACAAATATGAATGCTTTAGGTCAAATAGTCAAAGTGGAGAAGACTTTTGAACTTGCTCAAAATTTGGACTTTAGGAGAGGGGACATTTTGTACCACAGCGGTATATTTTTTCAACATTTGGTAGAGAATCATGTGTTAATGCTATATATAAAAATTAAATGCAATTGGCCTTGTTGTTTCTGAAAAAAGGTTTCCAAAGATAACCAAAAATTACCCTTTTTCAAATACCAGGACTTCCATAATTTTTTTACGGAATAAAATTATTTGAAAAACTTTTATACAGCTTCACCCAAGGAACACCTCTGCAAATTTCAGCTTGATTGGCTTGTTGGTTTTGGAAAAGATTCTTAAAGAAATTGTAGACGGACAGACTGACGGACGACGGTCTTATCACAACAGCTCTCCTCACACTTCGTACTCATGTGAGCTTAAAATTAAATTTGTTAAGTTGGCGACCTAAACTTCGTAACTACAGCTTAATTAAACTGTAGTTACGATGTTTAAATCGCCAAACCAACAGAAATACTGCACATAAGTATCGGTAAATGTCGGAGTTCAAAGTGAACTTCTGGTCTAAATGCATTACTTGAATGGTAAAATAATGATTTGGTTGACCGCCGCGGTTCGAAAATTTTGAAATGTCTACCTTATAAAGGTAATATGTTATGATCAATGCTTGATTTTTTTAGGGGGGGTGTCTGTTTGTTTGCTTGTTTTTTTTAAATCTGCCATCACTGCAGCCGCTACGCATCCGACAATAGCATGACAATGTTTTTTTTTTTTTTTTTGTTTGTTTTTGTTTTTGTTTTTTGATATATATCAAAGCAGAGTATGCATCATAATTCTTATATAGTTAGCGTGTGGAAGTCCTTTATTGAAAAGTGTTTTTTTACCTTCATTTTACTCTCATTAGGTGAGCATTCAAAAAGTAATTGTTAGATTAATTCCAGGAAACAGATGCCTTAATATTCGTTTTCGTTATTTTTATTGTAGATTTTCGTGCATGTGCGTGTAAGCCAGTGATCATGCCTTTTGTGAGCTCTTGTTTGTGTATGTAAGTGTAGGCGTAACAGAGTGTGCAAGTGCATTTACACAATCGTGTTCGTGAGTGTTTGTGATAGTTTGGTTTTGTTCTTGTTGTTGTGGTTATTGTTGTTGTTGTTTCTCCACAAAAAGACCGTTACAGTGAATCCTAATATTTAGAAAATATATATAAACCCTAGTCATGCTGATTCCGGAATATTCCGGTTAAGGCACATAAGTTCAGTCTGATCTTGGTCTACACCTCCTGCTTGTACTTTTCCTGCCAGAGTTGTTTATTAAATTGATTTCTAAAAGAAATATTGATTTTTGAACAACAAGTTCTATCAGTGCTCTCAGCCCTTTTTACAGCAATTCAGTAAGGTAATTTATGCAGTATGACAAGGGTTAAGGGTCCTTGAACTGGTTATTTCATAACAGCCTAGCCCTGTCAAATGTCTTAACGTGCATTATTCTCTTGAACTGTATTTTTCTAATTTAAGACCTTGATTACATCCGCGTGGGACGGTGTTGCGCAATTTGTATGTCAAAACGATGATTGATAACATAATCCATAACAAGACTGATTTGCATTTCTTGGAAATATGAAAGAAGGAAGATCTAATATGATTGGCATGAAATGCTGCTTTGGAACGTAGGCCCTTCATAATTCGAATTTTAATTAATTTATATTTAATATTGAATTTCTTCTTTCAAAAATGTCAAATTCTGGTTTGCTAAAACATTTCTCGAAAATAATTTTGAGTTCAGAACTATCTTTATTGTAGATATTGTCGATCTTTGCTGATTCATTCACTGCAAGCGGATAACCACGGACTTAACAGAATAAGTTCCATATCATTCATTAACTGCTGTAGTTCCCCCCTCCTCCCGGGGAACCGACCCGTCTAATCCCCCGGGTCTTATTCCTGGTCCTTCGCCGGGTTGCTCGGAGGGGAGGAGAGGTACTTTATTTACCCTCGGGGTTGGACTTTTTCATTTCCCGAGCAGCCACACGATTTCTTACTGAGTTATTGTTACTAAAGATGACATTGTTTTATAATGCGGTCCATATGGGATAAGAATACACTCCGTGATCTAAAACTATTTACATTAAAAGGTATAAAAGTCATGTAGGGACAGGGAGTGACCCTCTACAGGACCACTATTTAACCTATTCCCACACAAGAAAGTTTTAGCTGACTGGTCCAATTCCCAAGAACCTGCTTACCACAATTCAAAGTTGATGGATTTTTAAAAAAAGAAGTTTCTTCATTTTCCCGGATCTTTTCTAAAGCCGTTTTGTTAAGGGAAGTAAAAAGGAGGGGTTGAGTGGAAATGTGTTAAAAGAAAACAACATATCATTATCACAAATATCCCACGGAGTGCACACAAGGGGTAGCTGACAAAGTAATTATTATCTACGCGTATTTGCTATGATAATACTACATACATACTTACATACTAATAATACTATATATGGGCTGGTTTGTAATTGAGTGATGTAGCTCAATTAATATTATCGGATGGACCAAAACTGTTTAACGTGAAAGAGACTTGGTTTCATGAAATGTCCAAACTTTCCTACGCTCGAATCAAATGTAAGGTTCTATATCGTTAGTATAACAGAATAATCCTTATGTATGAATGCGAAAGTCACAAACGATTCTCTCAAACTCCTAAAACTCTCGCTTCTTATGAATCTTATCACATGTTCATTGAAAAAGTCAAACACTTTGAAACATAGGCCACGATTTATGATAAGCATTTTTGGCGTGTTTAAACATGTTTGGCGACTTAAACGTCGTAACTACCGCTTATTCTAACTGCAATTATGACATTACGATTTGACTTCCATTCTACATTCTTGTTGCACGTTACAGACCATAAAATTTGCGAAATAGCGCTATTTTATTCTTAAGTCGAACTTCCTGTTGCAGTCTTAGGGCGGAGGCCATCGATCCGCCAGTTGCGGTGCGAACTAAAACCTACTCGAGTTTCAATCCATGGTAGTAATCTACTTCAAACGTCATGGATGAATAAATCTCAAGTACACAAGAAAAATAATCTTTGGACTTTTTAGGACATGCATTCTGTCTGTACATATCTCTGAAGTATGACCGCTATCAACTTGACACTTCCTGCGATGACAGATCTCTATGAGGAAAAATGTACGCATGACTAATGACTTTTTGTTGTTGTTAGGTTTTGTTTCTTGTTTGTTTTTTTTTTTTTTTTTTTTTTTTTTTTTTTTTTTTTGTTGTTGTTGTTGTTGTTGGGGTTTTTTTGTTTTTGTTTTTTTGTTGTTGTTTTTTTTTTTTTGGGGGGGGGGGGTCTTTTTCTTCTTTTTTTCAGTTTCCCTTTGTTTATATAAAACCTGAAATTTTATTGGGAAAACCTTTGAAATTAGTTAAATTTCAACCTGATATATACTAATTAGAAAAGTCTTATTTAAAAAAAATGCAGCGTAGAGGAATTCTAACTACCTCTCGTGCTTGGTAAATTTTGAGTTATTTTCCCTATGTTATTTTCCGAAATAGAATGTGTACCTCTAGAATTTTCATATTTCGATAGATTTCACTGTGAAAACGTGCAGTGTGAAAGAATAGCTGATTTATTGCACTTTGCCGCATTTCAAACTTATATGAAGCATGTCTTAGGAAGAATAGTCGTTATCCACCTAAAACTTTATGTGTGGATGGATATCAGTCAGGATGAGAGATCTTATAAAAAATCAAAGTAATCAAAGTACTGTAAGCTAGCGAAGCATGGTTGAATTTAGAACATCTTTCCCTTGTTGGGTAGAAACATTTTGGACATTGCAGAAATTGCTTGTTACAAGCAATTTCTTCAATGTCCACAATGTTTTCCAAAGGTTGTTTTCTTGAGATGCTTAAATAGCGGAATTGAGCGGAAATGGGTTAAACAGCATGCTTTTGACAGAGTTCTCTACAAGTTGAATTGGGTTTGCAATATTCCTGAAATACGTAAGAACTATTTTTATGGCATATGCATTTAACGGATTTAGTAGTTAAGCCTTCAGTGGCAGTTTGCGCTCGATGAACTTTGAGAAGACCTCAGAATTTCGACTTTTAACTTAAGCAAACAAAGCTGACGCTTTGCTAGCTATAAATTAGCGGTACACTAGAATTCTAAACTTGCCTTTTTCAGTAATTTCTTTTTGTTTTATTTTGGGTCTTAAAATTTGTCTTGTATGTATCCTGAAAGTATCGTACATATCACCTTGAAACTGAATGGACGGGAAGAATCCATTTAGGCGACATACAATATACAGGATTTTAACTCTGGCTTGCTTAGGCTTTGTTATCAATTTCCTTTGTGACGATGTTTAATTTTCAAGGGTGGGGATAGGGGTGGGAGTGTCGGGGCCTTTTCTCTGTATGCATAATATACATCAACTTCTAACTCCATATGTTGTTAAAAAGCTAAGTACACAGAACCGTTACTCGAAATTCCGTTGGTGAATTGAATCAATTGAGGAGAAATGCATTGAAGAACCAGGCTTATTTGGTTATTCGATTGTTGTTGTTTGCTTATTATATTTCCCCAAGAGCGCAAGGGCGTTGTTGTTCCCGTATGACTTGCATATTTAGGAGCTCCTTGTCCGTTGAATAAGACAGTTATGGAACGGGATAGCCTTGTCTGTATGTAGTGTTTTGTTGTTGTTGTTAACGATGTTGTTGTAGCTGTGGTTGTAGTGGTGGTGATGTGAGCGTTTGTGTGTGAGTGTGAGTCAGAGGACTAGATAAAAGGACGTTAGAGCAATCTAAAATCTTCATTTCTCAACTAAACGCTATTTTATGGGTACTCATTTAAATTGTCTCGCTGAGACGATTCAAATGATACCTACAACATTGTGTTTGTGGTAGTATTGGTGGAAGATTTAAGACTAAACCACGGATGACGCCCTCTATGTGTAGCTCTGGTGAGTGCGGTATTTTCTTTGATTGTTTGTTTGAGTTGGGTTTTACGCCACTTTCAACAACCTTTCAGTTATATCGCGGCGGTGGAGCACCTAACAATGGAATCCTTGTATTTCTCACACCAGTACTACCATTACATCCTTTCCTAGCTTCCAGCTGCTATCCCACATAGGTCTACGATTATCGACCCATTGGTGAGTGACAAATAGTCGGAAAGGATGAGTGCCGCCGTCGGGGATCGAACCCGGGACCTCTAGATTGACAGTCTTTGTCGTCTGTTTATTTGTTTATTTATTCGCTCGTTCCTTTTTATCCATGAATCGATATTTTGCTTGTTTGTTTATTGCTATTTATGCGTGAGTATGTATGTGTGAGTGTGTGTGTGTGTGCGGTTTTTTTTTTTTTTTTTTTTTTTTTTTTTTTTCTTTTTGTTATTGTTTTGTTTGTTTGTTTGCTTGTTTGTTTGTTTGTTTTTTAATGGGGATGTTGTTGTTTTTGTTGTTTGTTCTGTTTTGTTTTTGGTGTTTTTTGTTTGTTTGTTTTTGGTGTTTTTTTTAAATCCTTATTAAAAATTCGTTTACCTTGCTTTTATCTAACTAGACGTTCTAAATATGGTACAAGCTAGGCGAAATATCATTTCACCAAGTTTAGAACGATATCTCGGACAAGTAACAACTCATCAACTCTAAAGCAGCACCCTATCTATCATATGATAGCTTACAGTCCGAGAGTATAGTTCACTAGGGTAAGGATCTAAGTTATCCTCGGTGCGTTAGAAAAATATCGTAACTATAGCTTTAATTAAGCTGTAGTTACGATATTTTGCACGCGCATCGACGTTACGTTGTATTGTGCTGATTTCCGGATCTGTCAATTCTGCTGCTAAAAATAGGCTAACTGTCACAAAACAGAACAGGTCTGACATCTATAAACAATTTCTGGCCAATATCCAACCAGGAACGTCAATCAAATCAGCCTGACCACCAATTACGAGCTCTACATCAAGGCAGAACTTTTCACTCTTAACCCATGGCCACAAAAAATCTTCTGGTCCAAAATGAAAGAAGATGCAGAAAACAATTCGAGTTGGTCTTGATTTTGAAAGCAAGTGTCAAATAAGGTAGAAAACGTTGTAAAAAAATGAATAACTTCTTTTTACAAGCAATTTCTCTTTTACTTTTTATTTCCAGAACGATTTCTTACGGCGTAAAAGGCGGGATGGTGTGGTAACGTGTGAAACAGGACAGTTTTTGTCGAGTCCGCTTCAGGAGAGCGAGAAAATAGTTGTCACAATCACAACACGGTGTTTGCTCGTTGGTACTTTGATGCGTCAGTCCGTCCGAATTTGTCCAGAGCATAACTCCTACATTTATAGATTTATTTAAAATTACTTGACACAATTATATTCCATCATGAGAAGGTATGCTGTATGATACAAATTTTTCGGTTACACCAAGGTCAATTTCATGGCTCAAGGTCAACCGTCAAAATTTAGCCTGTCTAGAACATATTCTACATTTATGGATTGAAATAACTTGTCACAAATGTTCTCAATTCAATTTGGTTGAACTCTCTCTTTCTCTATCTCTCCCTCTCCCCCTTTCTCTCTGTCTATCTCTGTCTGTCTCTGTCTCTCTCCCCTCTCTCTCTCTTTCTCTCTCTCCCTCTCTCCCCTCTCTCTCTTTCTCTCTCTCTCTTTCTCTCTCTCTCTCTCTCTCTCTCTCTCTCTCTCTCTCTCTCTCTCTCTTTCTCTCTCTCTCTCTCTCTCTCTCTCTCTTCATCTCTCTCTCTGAATTTTCCAACGTCACAGGTGAAGGTAAAATATTTATCGAGTTCTACATGTTGAACGACTTTCTAGGTAGTGAAGATCAAAGGCTTAATTAAAACAAGCGGAATTTTCTCGTCGAATTTTGTACTTATTACACAGTAAGAATTTTATATTAAGAAATTACTCTCGGTTAGTTTCATAACCATTTCAGTTGAATTTGACCTGTTTATCTTGAGAAACTTTATATCGATGACTACATGTCAGCGAAATACAGCTATAGATCCACAATTTGCTCGTTTACTCCACATATCAACCTTTTCATATACCTATTGACAATTATCAAAACGGATCTCTGTGAAATAATTGCTTAATTAGCGACAGGAGAGGAATATTGTTCAAGTCGTAAATACAGTTTCGTTTAAGTTGAATGAATGTCATTTTGGTGGCCAATGGACGATATTTATATTATATTGGGGTGTGAAACTAAAAACGAAGAGTGATAAAGTTTCAAAATTCAATGAAAACAAAATATATTCGCTTCATTTCTTATCATTTGATTTCATTAAGATATATACTAGAATAATATATATATAATTTGTCCAGTTTTAGACAACCAATTTATCGAACTACTTTGTGCGTATGTCTACATAAATAGTTCGATACTCAAAATGTTCATTGAGATATAGCCACATTTCTTATTTCAACCAGAATACAGGATTTTAGTCATACGGAATTACAACTAAACCTTTCCTTTTATTGTTTGTTTGAATGGAGGTTATCGCCACTTTTAATGGAATTTCAGTCATATGTTTTCTTTTTATAAATTGACAGGGGTGTACAAAACAAATATTTAAGAAGAAAATGTTAAATTACTGTGACATGAAATAACATTCTGTATTTTGACATTCAATACATAGGATCGTAAATAGAAAATGGCGAATAGATTTATATATATTTTTCAGGCAAACTTGTCTTAACACATAACTATACGACAAAATTTTAGACTGGTTCAAATTCAAAGAAATTAAGGGTGAAAATTTTTATTGGTGAAATTCTAAAGCAGCTGTTGCATAGGTTATGAAAGAGGAACATTTCTATCAGCTTCCAGAATTTTAACTTTAACGCATTCAGACATTTAAAAAGAAAGTGATTAATCTGGTTTTGTAATGACAATGATGGTTCGTCACTTAAAAAAATCTCGTTAAGAGACGACATATAAGTCAACGAAGCACAACACAAATGAACAGGAATTTATCGGGTAAATACGTTATGTGTCAACTGCGCCGAAAACTTCCTTATTTGTAGTTCCCATAACGTATGAATTAAGTCATTTGCTTCCACCAGCAATGCAGACGTCATCGACATCACCCGAACATTAACGACGTCACCGGTAAAAATCGTATGTTTCAAAGTAAGACCAGGGTCTATATCACATTGAATTAGATTTATACTGAAATATACAGAATAGCTAAAAAAGAATACCACGATCTGAAACGTTTTTGTTTGTTTTTGTACGCCTATCGACAAAATTTAATCAAATTGTATTGAAAGGTTTCGCTCTTTTCAATTCAAATCCATGACCCTCGAAAACATTAGTACCCACAGCATAGGATTTATTGAGAAGTAAGGATTTTAGAATGCTGTTATCTATAGCCCTGGACTAGCTTAGTTTGACGACCCTACTTATGATGCTTTTACGAAGTCTACAGTAACGAAGAATAGAGATATAATGATTTAGTCAATACCGTATCAGATGTATATCATTAGCCAAACCTTCCATACACAAATGAATATACTGTTCCCCCAAGTTTAAGAAAGATCGAGGGAAATTGTAACAAGTGGAGTTGTAACAATGTTGTTGAAGACGTCCGACGCACCATAGACGACGGACATTCAAGTATTACAAAAGCTATTCCAAATATTCTCCACCTACGTCTACGCACTTTCGCCATCTACGTGGGAGCTTTTGTATTCCCGCTGTGAACCATGATGTAGACCTTTGTTTTAGGTACTGTGTAATAACAGAATCAAAGCCGCCCTGGTCTTATATTACTTTCCAACAAACATTTTGTTCAGTTCTTGAAACAAATAAAACGTTACAGGGGGCGAGTTCTTGGCTATAAGGAGGTTGAGACAACAATTGCCATTTGTAAGAGTTTATAACCGCAATTGTAGGTGTAGCTGCTGCGGTATGGGAGGGGCGTTATCATGAAGAAGGAGGAAATTTTCTGTGCTAACTTGGGACGCATTTTCTTGAGCTTTTCTCTGTGATTTTTCAGAATTATTTCAGAGTAGTACTTGGCAGTGACAGTTTAAACTTTTTGGTATGAAATGAATAAATACCATACCTTGTGAATCAAAAAAGGCAAGAAGCATGACTTTGCCAGAGACAGCTTAAACTTTTAGTAGGTGGGAAACAAGCTGGTTTCGACTGCTTGGGATGAGCTTTTGTCTCGGGTTCGGAATAATGAAACCACATCTCATATCAAGTGATAATGCTGTTCAAAAAATATCTCCTTCACGATTTAAACGACTTAGATATTCTTTTGCATTGAATACTCTTATTGCATTTTGATCTGCGGATAGCTGTCTAGGCACCCACCTGGCACTTAGCTTGCTAATGCCTAGGTGTAAAATCTTGCGTGCCAATGCCTTACCGTTTCTAAACTTGTAGGTTACCTCTTCCAAAGTTACTCTACGATTTCTGTTGACAAAAGCTTTAACATTTGCTCCAATTGTTGGAGGTTACCGCCTCAGCTTTCCGCCCAGTCCTAGGCCTGTCACAAACAATTGTTCTGACTCCACGAAACTGAAAACTCCAGTTGTAAAAGGTCTAACTTGGTACACATTCATCAGCAAATCTCGTTTAAGCCTCTGATAGATGTGGGAAGCCTTTTCACATCGTGTTGTTCCTCTTACAAAGAGTCCATGATGGACGAAACACCTATCATATATCAGAGTGCAAAATACTGTGTAAATACAACTATCATTAAATTTAAACTGACCACGTTTTTGGCGAATTGACATTGTTTTCACCCAAACATATAGCAGAGAAGCTTGAAAAGTCCGGATATTTTCTTACCGTCCCTCGTGTTTTCTAATTATCGAACGCTGCTTTACATCAGTAAAATCAGAGTCTTCACTATATGCTCGTTAGATAGATATATACCCACAGCTACTCTATTCTATGAGCTCTTATTCTAATTGCCCTGATGGCTGTCCGGGCTGCTCGATGTTTGGATTGCTGGCACATGTGAAACGGTTGGAAATATCACGCATATGAACTTATAGTCGTTGGGCAAGCAAAATACCGTAGTACAGCTTTAATAAAGCTATATATTTACGATATTTTGCTCGCCAATCTGACATCTTTATTATCTTTTTTTCTCAACGAAATAACGAATTTTTTACCAGTCTGATTTGTAGAGACAATTATAGACAATTACTTTAAATGAGTTTTGAGTGTTCGTATAAAAAAAAGTCAGTGCACACAATCACACGCACACACACACACACACAAACACACACATACACAAATTCACACACACATACACACTCACACATCGGTGAAATTTTCGGACAGACCCGTGGAAAACGTACATCATTGATGAACTCGTCTACGGAAAACTTACAAAAGGAAAGAGGCAATGTAAAAGAAATTTCAAAGCATTAATTGATTACGTGATTTAATCTTAAAACGATCTAACCATATTTCCGTGCAAGCACTAATGATTTCCGCCTTAGTAATGAGAGAGAAAATGGGTGCAAAATGTGGGTTTTTTCTTTTGTTAAAGTGCATACAGATGGAGATTTGTTATTGAAATATCCATTCTATTTTTTACCGATTGTTGTAAAGTAACCAACACACGACAGCTAAATGGAAGACACAAGTATTTCCACCCAAACTAAATGATGAATTGTGAACTTTGAAAGGTTATCTAAAATAAATTTCGCTTCCAATAAGTACCAAATAACATAATTGATTATATATCTATAAAAGATATGAATTAAAATCTGGCTATCTAATACAACTCGACAGAAAAAAAATCCGTATTCGGCTTGTACCAAAAAAAACGAATTCGTCGAGTACGATTAAACACGGACTACTTTTATGTGTATTGACGTTCGGCTTTTTTCGGAAAGTTTGTTATTTCTTAATCATGCATTTAAGAGAATTTTCTTTATGTCATGTCCTAAAAGGTATATAATAATTACATCAGTGTGTTTTTTTCTATTTGTTGTTATCGTGTTCACGAAACGTGTGTAGGTATTTTTATTGAATTCGACCTTCGGTCTCATCCAATAAAAAATACCTACACACGATTTCCGAGCACGATAACAACAAATATAAACCGTCTTCCAATGTTTTCCAACTAACCCGATACTTATCTTCAGTGTGATTTGAATTTTCATGAAACCATTCGTCCAATTTTGATACAATTTGGCAGTAATGTTATTGTGGTGACCCTTCTGAAAAGTTGCTTATTTATGTTGATTGGAGTTTAGATATGGAGGGAGCTTTGTGCCTCACCTCAGCACAACGTGCTATTGTTATAGCCTGTCGTAATTTCAATGATAATGTCAAGTCAGCATATAATTTCTTACATCGTTCGTCATCCGTCAAGAATTTTAATATCATATCCTCCCAGAACACAGGGCCAATTACAACATTGCAGAAATGATTTTAGGAGGCCATCTTTTAAACTAGTTAAAAGAACTGTTAGCCTTAAAAAATAAGGCAACGAAACTGAAATTTAAAAAAAACATCTTTAATAAAGATCTTCTCCTCTGACCAAGTAGAGCTTTAACCTATATTTTGCATGAGCTGAAATCTTTATCTTTTGGTCCGCAGAGGCGGAGTCCTAAAGGACAGGGTTTATCTGGCAGTTATGAACGACACTTCCCCAGAAAAAACGTATAGTAAATAAAAACAAAATCTGGCCGAAATATTGAAAATCTCTTCGTGACCATGAACATATGATGTATGGAGCATTTAGGATTGACCTTTATCAGAATAATACAATCATACCCAACTTTCAACCAAATAGCAGATATCTTTATATTACTGGTATATTTCTTTGTTCTTTCTTGAAGGGATCTAGACCTAGGGTTACGGGGATTGATCATTTATAAAAATCAAGAACGATTTCTTTAAATATCGCCTACTCCCAAAATGATTGGATACAATTTAAGGTAGGTGTCGATGTTTTTTTATGTCACAGATTTGGATTATTCTTATTCCCTCTCACATGCTATTTCTGAGAAGTTGTGTTAGGAAAATCAGAGGTTGTTTATCAAAATTAACCAGGCCATGTCCCAAATAGCCTGTGTAGGTTGTTAATCTATTTTAAGCCGAGACAGTTTCAAAGAAAATGGGTTACTCACGCGGTGCGCATGACCGTTGGAATCCCGCTTTCAGTTTAAAATTTGCTCAAACCAACGTCATAGTTACGACAACAGGAGTTATGTTCGCTAGCCGGTCTTCAATTCTGTAAAGATCGGTGCAACTACCGTAAGCGTAAATACGAATATAGACACTTACCGTTGTTTCGCGCTAACCATTTTTAGTGCCATGATTTAGGACCTTGGTTGATTCGCTTGTCAATTTGTTACCTTCCGTTGACTTTGGGTTATATGCAAATGAGGTCATGCAGTGTGGACAACCGAACTTGATGATATCTAAGAATAAGCTGGAATTCTTCTGAACCTTATAACCAAAAAAATCCATTACAAGCCGATCAGATAACTGCGAAGACAATATCAGACTCAAAATCAGACGCAGTGCTAGAGCCACAGTGGGGATAAGGCTTATTCATATGAATTAAGTTTGGCAGGCTTGCATCCTAGCCCTCAAACCAATATTAAACTGAATCTTTTGTTACATGCAACGGACCATAAGTTTTGCAAAAGAACGCTGTTAAAAATCGAAGCGGAACTTCCTGTTGGGTTTTCAATGGGCGGAGCTAACACAGTAAGTGGGAGTGTCCAGCGATTTGTCAATAACCAATAACCAGTCAACAAATCAAAGCACGTAAAGACTCAAGTGTAGCATGTCAAATACGATAGTCAATATTTTTTCGAAGCTATTTGATAAGACTTGTGTTTACCATTTTCATGATATTTTTATCAAAATTATATCCCATAAAGTCCACAGAATATTTTTCAATGATGTACCCAGTTTCTAACCTAAGAGATCCAGTATCGATCTCTCCCTGTGATCATATTTACTACATATATATTAATCTTACTAACTTTTAAGAAATTTAAGCAAACAACGAAGACTATAGAATGTCTACGATTTGACAAGGTGGGATTGCTATTCATCCCCAATTACCGAATATTTAGGATTCGATATATTACAGACACCTATATTCTGAACAAGTATTGTGTCCGTTTTTTTTTTTTTTTTTTTTTTGTTTTTTTTTGCTTGGGCAATTGGCGGGTTACTGGCAAGGGCCACTGAGCTCCAACAGAAAGTTCTGCTTCGATATAAAAAGGCGTTAATTTGCAAAATGTATGGCCAGTTACATGTAACAATAAGTCAAAGCACTGGTCGACGACCGAAACGTTTTACTCCAGCTTGAATAAGCTGTAGTAACGACGTTAACCCATTCCAACACAGCAAAATTTTAGACTGGCCGAATTTGAAAGAAGCTGCAGACGACAATTTCAAGTTGATGGAATTTTGAATTTTTTCGTCTTTTTGGATAGAAAACATTGTGGATAATGAAGAAATTGTGTGAAACAAGCAATTTCTTCATTTTCCACAATGTTTTCCAAAGTTTTTTTTCTTGAGGGGCGTAAAAAGGAGGGATTGAGTTGGAATGGGTTAAGATGCCAATCCGAAAATACGCTTCACTTTAATGTCGGCCAATGTTGGAGTTCAAAGTTCACTTTTGTAAAATCTAATTATTTGATCGGTCGATTGGTTCTCTGATTGACAGCTGCGATTAGTTAACTGGTCAAGTGATATTTTAATTATTACACTGTTTGAAACTTGAAATACAAACAACCGCTGAAACACAAATACAAAAAGGAAATATAATGTAAAGTAAACGAACAGAAAGGCAGTTTATTGAGTTTTTTTTAAATACAACAGCTAAGGATATGTTTCTGATGTGGATCTGAGGATATATGGGGATTTTTCGAAAAAATAAATATAACGAATGAAAGATGATTGTAACACACGAATTCATTGGCTTCACTTTCTGACCAATCAGATCGCACAAGGTATTACAGAGTAGTAAAATAAACGAAAGAAACACATCATTGTAACTCAAATGGATTTAACTGGCCGATCAACAACAAATGACAACGTTGATTGTTTTTCTCCCTCGGGAGTTTTTGGGTGAAACACTTCTACCACTCAGACAGAAAAAATACAGTTAAACTCGTATCAAGCGACCACACCTTTGCTTAGGCAATGACGTTATGTTTTAGTGTGTCAAGAAGATGAGTGGGGGCAGGATTCGTGATTAACAATCACATCCTTTCCTTCCAAGTTATTTTTGTATTTTCAGTGTGAAAATTATAATTCGTCCTAAAAGATAGCCTACGTATTTTCAACGATGTAATGGTTAGCTTTGCAAACTATGGATGACTATGCAAATAAGGTAACGCGACCTGAAAATCATAAGAGTAAGCACTCCCTATTATTTTAAGCTCGACAAAGTTGTATCGAAATTGAGATCAAAGAATTTCCGTCCCAAGAGACGACCAGTCGAAGATCACCAGCTAGATTAACCATTTTAATTCAAAATTTCGCTCTGTTCTGTTTTAATCTTTGTTAGGTCTAAATCTTCATCTTACTCCTGGGATTATTTCCATGAGATATGAACGAGTTGCTGCCTTCAAAAAGGCATTCAGAAGATGTGAGCTGATTAAAACTGTGATCTATGACGAGAAAACTCATCTTCAAGCTGAAAACATCTACGCAAAAAGTCTTTGCAGTAACAAAATTTTATGAACTGGTTTTTCCATTTTCAAAGAATAAGACAATAAAAAGACTTATTATATACTTACACATATTTCTAGTAATATATATACATTCCACACAAACATTGGACACGTAAGAAAAAAAAACACAAAAAAAACCCAATGTATCTGATAGTGTCAAATATGGTTCCATATAAGGTAGTCTTCGATGACGTCATTTACATTCCATATAACGTCATAATGCAAATAAATGAAATCAGAATGATAAAGAAGAAGGAATGTCAATGTTGGAGCCTGGTCTAAATGATAAATTTTATTGGTTGACTGACTTTTGGTTGACACACGTGATCCGTCACTTGAAATATTGGATTAATTGTCTATAAGTATCACCTCATCAAATATAAAATGAAATACATTATTTCGTTTATTATTCAAGAGGCCGCCGTCATAACGCAGTCAGAAGCACATCAGACTCCGAGTCTTCAATTATGAGATGTCATAGGTTCGATCCTCGGAGGCGACACATATCCTTTCCGACATTTGTCTCTCACCAATGGATGGATAGTCGTAAAAATAAGTGGGATAGCAGCTGGAAGATAGGAAAGGGTATAGTGGTGGTACTGGTGTTAGAAATTGTTAGAGACTCCAGCCGCCGCGATATAACTGAAATACTGTTAAAAGTGGCGTTAACCCCCATTCAATCAATTAATTATTTTTCAAGAAAGTTCATAAGAAATTCGAATTTCACTTTTCTCAAAAACATTTGACGCAGTGAGGACGATATGTACCAACTTCCCTACATTTATCACAAAATACCACCTCTCCCCTATTCTCTGCCCACAGTAAGGTAATTGAAGACCTAAAGTTCAAGGAGTTCCACTGGACGTGTCGGTCAATGATAATTGGGCCTGGTATCAACCTCAACCAGGAATCAAATCTATTTAACGCCTGACACGAATACAAAATAGCTCTAATCTAACTTCGGTTTGAGATCAATAAAGAAAGGTCACGTTGGTCCTGTGGTATTTATTGCGACCAAGTTCTATTCTATTGTTCATGAATATTTGCATACACACGAGATTGGTATTGCGTTCATGCTTAACGCTTTTGCGCTCTCCTTTTTCTTCTATACTAGTAATATCAAGATATCTGTTACAAGCAATTTCTTCATATTCCACAATTTGGGGGGAGGGATAAGAAGTGGGATTGTCTGGGTATGGGTTACCTCATTCCTCGTATAAATACTATACTGTTTTTACCAAGTTCAATGTCAATTTCAAATCCAGTTTAATATCATATTTCAAGGTCTTTATATGGCCGCTTTTAAGTTCATATTATGCAAAACATATCAATATATACATTAAGATTATCTTTTAATAAGCTATAAATGCTAATGGAGGATGGCTTTCATATTTCACATTTGTATTCCTTGTGGTAACCCTTCCTCTTGACACTATATCTCCGAAGCCTTTTACCATGGTAACTGACGTATCGTTGTGCTCGCACACTGACTCCGCTAACGACGCCAACTTAGCTCCAAGTAGAAGTCCCACTCCGAAATTTAAGCGGATTATTTTGCTAAGTTTATGGCCAATAACAAATAACAAAAAGCAAAATTGTTAATTTTTTACCTATATGTCGTATCTATAGCATAAATAAGCTGTATTTACGACGTTCATATCGCCAAACCAACAACGATGCTTCATATAAATGTTGGAGTTCAAATTTCTTCTTCCGGTCTAAACGAATGGTTTGATTGGTAGATTGAGTCATTGATTGACAACGCGATCCGTCAATTGTCATATTTATTTATTGTTGTATTTATCAACAAAAAACTTTTATATTGGCCTAAACTTATAATTAAAGAGATAAATGCGAAGCTTTTGTTATTGTTATTATTATTGTTGCCATTGTTGTTGTTGTTGTTGTTGCTACTGCTGCTGCTGCTGCTGCTGCTGCTGATGATGATGATGATGATGATGATGATGATGATGATGATGTATTTTTGTTTGTTTGAACAGGTCGGTACACAAAGAAATTTCATATTTAAATCATTAATTGAAATACAGATCATGTTCTGTTACATGTAGTAGTTTATTTACTCAAAACTATGTTAAAAGGATGCAATAGTGCAACGATGAATCATCATGAATCGTGTTTTGATCTTATACCTTCTTAGTTATACGTTAATTTTCATTTATAAAAAACTGACAACATTTGTGAAAAAAATTATGAGAAAGGGGGGACTTGGTGATATATTCTTAGAATTGCCAAGCCTCATACGTTTTATGACAAGCACTTAATCGAAAAGCAAAGCTCGTCTCTGACAGCTTTTATTTTCTGTTAACGCCGCGTTCAAGTCAAGGTAATTTTCCGGGTCAAATTTGTCCGAAATAGTAGTTTGAACATTTATATTAACTTAAAGGTTTTCATTATTCACGTGTGTATTTCTTAATGAAATGTATTTTTGACAATACAAAAGTCAATGCCGTCAATTATTATCAAGGTCAAATATCAAGGTCATATTTCCTAAGTTTTGCCGTTGAAGGTACATTCTTGTTTAACAAACAAATCTTTTCCTGGCGGACTTTTGCAATTACATTAAGCTAACAATTAAAAATTCATCATTTTTATGACAAAGCATTCACCCAAACAATGCTTAAAACTCACGGATAGCCGCTGTGAATTAAAAAGACCTTATCATTAATCCGACCGAAAATGCAGTGTAAACCTTGGACATTTATGTCAAACGTTTCCGTTTGAGGGCGAACCTCACTGTTCTAAACTGTGTTTAACCTGCTACTAGATGAAGAAATTTAAGACTGGTCCAAATTCGAAGAAATTGCAGACGATAATTTTAAGTTGAGAGGATTTTGAATATCTTGATCTTTATGGGCAAAAAAAAACAAGGTTGAAAATGAAGAAATTCCTATAACAAGCAATTTCTTCATCTTTAATCTTGTTTCCCTAAGTCGTTTCTTGGAGTGAGGAAAAAATGGATTATGTGACAATGGGTAAAGCGATATCTATTGTGACTTTTATTTCAGGTCATGTCTTGTGCATCTTTTCGGTTTTATATTTCCGGCTTTAACATAAAATTGTCAAAGTTAACATCATTAATGAAAATTGCGGTTTGAATTTCTAACATCCGTCACGATCTCTGAAATCTCTAATGAAGAGAATTCGTAAATTATTCCACAGACACGATAGGCACGAAGGTTTTGTCATTTGGAGGGGGGATAGGAGGGTTCAAAAAGCATCGAGTCAGACCGCTCACGCCGCACAGGCGGACTGTGGTAGAACAACTTCACATTTTTGGCTCAAATCAATAATCTAAAATAACCATTCTATCTTGACATATATTTATATTCGACCTGTCCTAGATTCATGTCCTTTTTTAAAAACATTTGTTTAACGGGGCGCCTATGAAGTCCCATTTCGTTTATATGTTAAGCATTATCTTTACTCCATTGCTTTATTTATTTACGTTTCCTTCTGAATTTGGCGGAAACATAAATTGGCCTGTGCGTATCATTTTCAACAATTTCGAGCCGAGCCCGATCAGCTCAGTCGATAACGCATTGTGTTCTCAATTCTTGGGTCATGTGTTCGAAACCCGGCTAGCATGGTTTCCTTTGTCTGAGTATTTACTTGGTGCACATGTGACCTTGTTTGGAATATCGCACCCAGAATAGAACAATAACGTAAATCCTGGGATTACAAGCCATGCAAGTTATCAGGTTCGACGTTACATGCAATTTATATTTGTGGCTAATTTATATGTATAGTCCAACCTGTATTAAGTTTAAGGCAGATGCTTGTTTAATACATGTTAATTTCTATTAATTTGCATTGTTTGGCAACTGCATGACCACTTATTCAAAATATGTTACCGCTTAGACGGGATTGACTGTATTTGAAATTAGTATGATTAACAATCTTAATATCATATCATTCTTTATTCCGGCTCATTGTCACAAAATATTACTAAATCAAAGCGCTGAAAGCACTGAAAGATATGTATACACGAGATATGTAACCTAGTCAGAAAAAAGTTTGATGGTCGGGTTATCGGAGTTGTCACTTTCTACCCGTATCTACTGTCGTTCATACGCAGATCTGCCAATTTGTGCGCTAGGGAACAAAATCTGCCCGCAAAAAGTCGACTTTTCTTCCCGCTTTGGAGGTATTGTATCAATATATCGTTACGTATTGTTCCCCCGATTAAAATTCTTTGAAGGAATCTGATTAAGGGCCACCCAAGTGCCCCTCCTGTGAAATTTGGTTGAATTCTGCTCATTGCTTTCTGTGAAGAAGATTTTTAAAGTAAAAGTTGACGAACGGACGGACAACGGACACCACATCATGAAAAAAGCCCGCTTGATTTCAGCCAGTGGAGCTAGAGATACAGGGCTAGATAGATAGTGGGATTTTGAAATGGAGCGTGTAGCCAGGTTCGAACTAGAAGACTCTTACGTGCGATGCGAGTACTCAATCGCATAGAACAATCTGGTTCGTTGTCTGCGCATGTCAAATCCTCCGAAGATTCACCTGTTTTCGGGACCGTATCACTTATCCAGATTGGGATAAATTTTACTACGTCGTTCGCATAACTCCACATTATATCGTCAAAAAGTAGCAAGTGGATAATTGCAATAAAACCTACAATAGTGGAGAATTCAAACTTAACTGTCGCCCAAAATTAATTAGAAAAAAAAATATTTTGAATTGCGAAAACACTCATGTCTTACCTGTGCTCCAAGAAGAGACATCAAAAATTCGAAGCGTGCATTTCATGGGCGCTGAGATTTTAATGTAATTCGATGGAATCGGCCGAGATGTCTCGAATGACACTACCCAGATTGCTAAAATAAGGTCAGTATTTGAACAATGCCACCTATCGGAAGATTACGCAATATCGTTGTGTAAGTATGCGCTTTAAAGAGAAAGAGGGAAGGCGGTCTGTCGTTTACCAGGTTTACATTATTATGTACATCTCTCAAAAACATTATGCAGACGTTGCTGTTACATGTATATCCTATGAGCACCCTGGACAGCTATTCGGGACAATAAGAATTTAAAGAAGCTTTGGGTCAGTATCTATCTACAGAGCGCAGAGTGAAAGGATTTGTGTCGCTGTCAAAGATCGAACCAATTACATCCATAGTAGAAGATAAGGAGTCTGATGAGCTGCCGACTGCGCTATGGCGGCGGCCGACCAATTAATTTGAATTAACAAAACATTCCAATCGTGCGAAAAACCGACGGCTTCGCTTATCAGATACATTCCGCAACTTTGCCTAACCAGACCGTTTTAATACTGTAATTCTAGAATAAGTTATACTATTTCGAAATTTAACAAACACTTTTTTTCCTAACAGTTTGATATGGTTATACATTATCAATAATTTTCCAAAATATTATGTAGCTCGTTTCGTTCTTCCCATTCACTTATCTTGTTTTAATTTTGCCATATTCAGAACACTTTTTTGCTTAACGCGAAAGTACTGTACATTATCAAATGAAATGAATCATGTCTCGCCTTCGTCATTCTTGACTCAATCGGGCGTATCAATCAATCATAATCGCAGAATGTGATTCGATTCGATATACTTTCCATGTGGCAGAAGATTGTATTTAGTGTGTTAGATGTTTTTACTTAAAACTCTACATGGGTTTAAATTTTACAGTGGTAACTTTAGCTTCGCAATCTCAGGCTAAAAATATATGATGAGGAAATGGTTGTATAGTCTAGTATATACGCCCAAATCTAGAGCTGATACCAAGGGTTTAAACCGCTATATACCCCAACTGTTTATTCCTTTTTTTTTCTGAGAACAACGATCACGCCCATAGCCATGCTACAGCAAGAAAGCGTATCTGCACGATACCGTTTACAGTGTTAAACTGTGTCTGTTATAGGGCCAACAATCATGCTGCTTTCAGTCAGGAACACGTCTCGCTGTAGAGTTATTCTCGAGTGGTGACCTCTGTCTAGCTGTGATAATGTGGCTCACTTTTTATAGTCCAAGGTGTGATCGCCGCAATTTACACAAGCCATTTACTTAAAGGGCAAATCCATAGGGGTTACATAATTTTAATTTTGGAAAATCTATTAATAAACAAGTGCATTGATATTCGTTAATTTTTCTTGAGAACGTTTTAAAAGCACTTAATTGGAGTATTTATTTTTTCCTTTTCGTTTTTACGGCCTCGCTTATGTCCCTTACTTATTGGGTACACATGCTTAACTCCCCTGAATTGTGACGTCATAGTGAATGGACGTAGAGTATGACAGCGATTTGAGCGATATTCCCGAAGAAGAAATTGATGTTTCTGGTACTGTAAGGCCATATATGTACGAACCAGTTTGTAGGACAATTGCTACAGAATCGAGGGGTGATGATTATAGTTCTTTGTCTTCTTTTTGCCACGATTTAGACGACTCACTAAAACAATTGGCGCTAAACTAAAATGATTGCACATCATCCGCAATGTTAATGATAGACCTTTGTCATTTAATAACAACCGGACTACGAGAGCAGTATCAAGAATACGCGACGAAATGACAGTAACATCACAAGTCGATGGCTTGGTGCAAAAACATCACAAGTGTCTATACAAAGTATAGACACTTATGGTGTTTTAACACTAAGCTATCGAATTGCAATCGAAATAACCTTGTATTTTTCTTTGCATATTTTGGGGGAAATGATTAAACAATAAACGTATAAGAATAACTACAAAAAGATATATCTCCCTCGCCTGGAACTCCCTAGTTTAAGTGCAGTGGGAGTACGCACTATCACATTTCAGATTTATCGGTTTTCGAATCTCGTGGGTTTCACAAATAATTTAATTTTTAGTTTCGTCTATCAAAAACGGGCGTTCTGATTTGTCAAACAGAAAATTATTCGTTACTCAACGAACAAAATTTTTAGCACGCAGCGATTTTGTATGCTTCCGCACAAAATAGTCCAATACAAAAAGGTGTCAGATTTTGTGAAATATTTGCTTTCTTCGCTCGATGCTTTTAAATTCTAAGAGATGAAGAGAAGTGTTTTTGTTTTCATGGAGGTATGAACCGAAAAACCTATTCATACTTATGTATGAATCCGTTTCGCGTATTCATACAGTGCAATTCTCTTCATCTCTTAAATAAACGGTATAGAAGATTAGAAGTCTAGTATCTGGTGTATAGCCATCACCATTCATCGTGTTTGATACTCATCACAAGTGTCATTTTCATTGTTATGCTTAACCGTCACCTGCTAATATCTAAAGAAAGCCGTAGAAAGAATGATGGCTATCCGTCTCTTCGAAGAAAAAAATATGACGATTATTCATCACAAATGCTCGAATTCTGAAAGTTTTAGACACTTTGTAAAACCGTGGTAAGTTTTTAAAAAAGGCGATGGCTAAATGCATCACGGTATCATGTGCGTGTGTTTTGTGTCGATAAATTGTACACCGATGTTTTTACAAGATAAGATAATCATTAAGGTTTAGAGCATTTTCTATACACCCTATAACTGTACATGGGTCATAGATTTGCCTATATACCATGTCTAGCCATTAAATAAGACATTTTTATATGCTTCATGTAGATATCAAACGAAACGTGATTGGTGGTTTTGACAGGGGATGAAATTCATATATTTGGAATAATTTATCGTCACAATAGGAGGTGACAGTGCGCCATCTGATACTTGACTGATAAGCGGAATAGAACGAGAAAATCCGAGGACAATTAGTCAAGCGTGTAATTGTGCAAATAGAGGTTGCGGTCCTTCAGGTCAATAAAATCGTATTATACATCATATAAAAGGGTAAACCTCAATTAACAACAACCAAGAAAATATCATGTTTTTCCAAAAAAGCGACACGAGAAAAGAGATTTTTGCAGTTTTCTTGATTAGAATTAATGTACCATGAAGGGTTCATTGAAACTTGCAGCATATGTTAATTAGTCTTCAATCTACTGAAACAGGTCAACTTCTACGAGTTTTATAATTTGATTATAATTGCATAAAATGTAGGTTTTCGGGTCGTTAAAGTCGCGTAAACTCGATCCATAAAGCATATACATCACTCCACATCACTTGAAAATGTCGACCGCGCGACACCGCCCGAGATCAAAAGTAGAGGTATGAAATATTGAAAACATAACACGCTACCACAGCTTTTTTGTTCATCAACGCCTGAAACAAAGCAAATTGCATCTCTTGTTCACATTATAGACCTAATTTGCGATTGAAATTCATCTAAATGAATTGACACTCGTTATGTAATCTCTGCAGAGCGAAACAGTTTGTTAAGAGGTCAGAAAATACACACTCTCCTCGCCATGTACCTAAAAAAAGCGGAGCCCCATGAGTTGGGAGGAAATCAACACATATACTAAGCAATACTTATAGTTTCTCATACAATGTGTGTGTATCATCGTAACTACCGTAGCACATAAAATTCCCAAATGAGCGACGTTCCCAGATATGGGGGATAGTACAAGGATACAGGACAAAACGGTTGAGAGATGCGCGTGGTTCTTTAACGTGCTCGGATGATTGCACCGTCACACAGGGCCTCGGTTTAACGTCTCATCCGAAGGACGATTAGTTTGTTAGTCGATATGGTCGACCAAGGGTTCGAACCCGTGATGTTGAAGGGTGGGATACCAGTCTTAGAAAACACACATCTAAAATTTTAATGAATTTTTTATGAACTCTGATTATGATAGTATCATACACTTTATATAGATCTTGCCACGTATGACGTCACGTAAGGGCTTCCCGTACTGGTCTAAATTCTCATTAACACCAATATTTGGGGAGGGGTCTTCATTAGTATGAATAAAGGGCATATTGTTTTGTTTTGTTTTGTTTTGTTTGTTTGTTTCAGTGTAAGATCGATTTATCTTTCATCGGGTATGAAACAAAGGCCATATGAAATATACTTCACGATCTTACACGAATAACCAGCAATTATTCGATTACTTTAATGAAAAATAAAAAAAAGTACCTTTCTAGTGCAAATCCTTAAAAGCGCGTTATTTCGCACGCGTGAATAACATCCTGATGACGTCATCAATATATTTAGGTCCCTCAAAGATGACCTTCAGGAGCGCGAAATGGATGAAAGAGGGGCTGACATTTGCACTAGGCCACCGATTTATTGAGAGCATTTCAAGTTCATATGATTCATTTGATGCTCCCGGTGTTATCTCACGCCCGGTAATCTCGGGCTCCATCTCTTTTTGGAGAACAGTACAAAAAGGAGACAATGACACTTCCGATATGGAGCCAAGGACCGGAACTGAACAGAAAAGGTAAGAAAAACAATGCACCTCGCGCACAATTTGGAATCCCATAAACCCATTATACATTTTCCAAAAACGTCCAGAGTTTCATACCACATAGAAATGATTATTTTATCCGTTGGCGGTGATAGATTTCAAAAATAATTCCGATTGTGAATAGAAACTTGAATCAAAGTTTTGACATCGGACCCGATCAAACACGAAAATGCGTGTTGAAATCGTTGAAATCCATGTTATCAACAATATTGAAAGATATAAGTGGCGATGACTGTGAAATGAATGATAACGTGTTGATATAAAATAATGTTACCATGGAGAACTGCGTTACTCCTACCCCTTTACGGATCTTCTTAGATGAGATTGAGACAAGGATGCAGTGCGGGAGACAAGATTCAGAGGGAGAGGCGATGCATATAAAAATGTACTGTAAAACTTCTTTTAGAACCCCATACTCTTATGTAACCCCGGTCCATCTTCGAACGTCAAACCGACCCCTTTTCTATGATTTTCTGAAAGCATAAGCCTGTAATAAACCCCAAATCCCCAACAAATCAATGCCACAATGAATTCAATAAAGGGCGAATATAACTGTTGTCAACAAAATGTTCAATGCTTACATAATTGATTTGCTTTAAGTTTTTTCTTTATATTTAGTGGGCGCTATATCCTAGATTATGTCAAATAGTAAACAAATTCACTGCTACATTTTATAAAACCTTGAAATTGACAATTTTTGGATGATTTGGAGATGATTTCAGGATGAAATTGAATGAGTGGGAGGAGCGACTTTTGAATGAAATTAAAGGAATGTAATCCAAAATCGCTAATTTCGTCCAAATTCTCTATCAGAAAGCCCTTGAAACAGGCACCCTCCCCCAGGTATAACCAAATGCAAACGTGACTCCACTGTCCAAGAAAGGAAACAAAGAAGATCCTGCAAATTACATACCTATATCCTTAACATGTATACTGTGTAAAGCTCTTGAACATATTGTAGCATCAAATCTAACAAAACATTTTGACAAAAAAGGAAAAAAATATTCTTTATGACTTACAACATGGTTTCAGAGCAAGGCGTTCAATGTGAAACCAAGCGACTGCAACTGACCGACCATCTTGCCAGAAACCTTGCTGAAGGAAAACAAAGTGATCTAGTATTGTTAGACTTCAACAAGACTTTTGATAAAGTTAGCCACTTAAAACTTTTGTATAAATTGCAGGAACATAAAGTAAACAATACTACCCTTTTGTGGATTAAATCTCTTCTTATAGGCAGAACACAAAAAGTAGTCTTACAAGGTGGATGCTCATCCGAAGTTCCAGTCACGTCTGGAGTACCTCAGGGATCGGTGCTTGGTCCTCTTCTGTTTTTCTTGTATATTAACGACCTTCCTATTACCATCACCTCCCAAGTGCGTTTGTTTGCAGATGTCACTGCCGTTTACTTAGTTATAATCAACAAGCAAGACTGTATCACCATGCAAGAAGATCTAGACAAGTTAATGCAGTGGGAGAAAAAGTGGGAAATGGAGTTTAATCCCAGCAAATGCTAAATATTACTAAAAAGAAGAAAAAGATTTCTTTGCTACATGGATAAGTGCTAGAGACTGTGGACAATGCTAAATACCTAAATATCTGGAGATCTTTCATGGAACACACACATTGACAATATAACACCAAAGGCAAATAAAACAAATAAAGGTTTTCTTCGCAGAAACATCCAGACCAAAAATAAGAAGATCAGAGAGACATCGTACAAAAAATTACAAAACATTAGTCAGACCCCAGGTAGAATACGCATCAACCGTTTGGAGCCCTTACACAAAAACCTATGTGAACAAAAGGGAAAAGTACAACGTTGAGCAGCAAGATGGGTTCAAAATAATTTTCATGCAGAAGGAGCTTGGCTGGCAAACTCTTCAATATAGACGAGACGTTTCCAGAGTCACCATGTTTTACAAAATCGTTAATAGTTTTGTTGCAGTGCCCGTACCAGCTTATCTTGAAAGACCAGTTAGGACCACCTGACAAATGCACACAGCATCTTTCAGACAGATCCACACGAATGCTTTCTTCCTTAAATATTCTTTCTTTCCATACACAGTGATATTTTGGAACAGCTTACCAGAAACAGCAACCTGACATTGCAGCGTTCAAAAAGAGTCTCGATTCTTTTCAGATAGTGAGCTATCCTGAATTACCAGAATATGTTTTATTAGATCTCTTAATCTAACATTCACAATACTTTTAAATATGGCACCCTAACCAATGACTAACAGTTAATATTCCAGCACAGACACGCACCTTCCAGTCATACCCGAAAGGGGAGTTAGGCAGTATATATAGATAGATGGAGATTTATTAACTCCCTTTATTAAACTATACATGCTTTTTGTGTTTGTTTGTCCTCACGGACCAATCAGACGCTTTAAAACCCACAGCAGCCGATAAAAATTGTGGAAAATTGTTATTGATTTGAATGAAATGCTGCTCATTTTGGAAGGTTTTTAAATGTTTTTGAAATAATTTGAGCGTTTTAAATGTTTTGGGTGAGTGTATGGAATGAATGATTGGAGCGCTGTGTGAGTGATTTTGAATGGTCATTTCACTTCATGTGTGATCTCAAAGTTAACACAAGTCAGCAGAAAATAATCCAGCGTGTAGCAGAGTTGTGACTGAAAGTAATGAGCTCAAAGCGTGGGTTTTGTATTAATTTATTGGTGAGTTGTGTAACTCGATTCTTGCGACTTTGATATAAATATGGCTGTTCTAGAGAGTCCGACAGACACATTTACTGTTTACAAGGGAAAGAAAAAGTGTCATGTAATATTCATAAAGTTACAGTCCTAGAAAAGTATTCACTGTACTCTTTCATATGCATCGCCTCTCCCTCTGAATCTTGTCTCCCGCACCGCATCCTGGTCTCCTTCTCATCTAAGAAAATCCGTAGAAGGGGTAGGGAAGCGCAGTTCTTTGTGGTAACATTGTTTTATATCAACACGTTATCATTCATTTCACTGTCATAGCAACTTAAATCTTTCAGAACTGTTGATAACATGGATTTAACGATTTCAACACGCATTTTAGTGTTTGATCGGGTCCGATGTCAAAACTTTGATTCAAGTTTCTATTCACAAACGGAATTATTTTTGAAATCTATCACCGCCAACGGATAAAATAATCATTTCTATGTGGTATGAAACTCTGAACGTCTTGGGAAAATGTATAATAGGTCAATAGCAGATCAAATTGTACGCGAGGTGAACTGTTTTACTTACCTTTTCTGTTCAGTTCCGGTCCTTGGCTCCATATCGGAAGTATCATTGTCTCCTTTTTGTACTGTTCTCCAAAAAGAGATGGAGCCCGAGATTACCGGGCGTGTATCTAGGTACGACCTATATTAAATAGAAGCGAAATGGAGGATTTATTCAAAAAATATTATAATGTGAATCCATAAATATAGTAGCTTATAACATACCCTATTGGACTTTGACCGAGTTTGTTCATGTGTTGTGTCAGTGGTCGTGTATGGGCTCTGTCGGTCTATTTTTCATAGACACAAGGAAGGGGTTTTATTTTCTTGCTAGACCAGACAGCTCAGAGCCTTTTTTTCTTTTTTGTTGTTGCTTTGTTTCTATTTTGTTTTCCATGACGTATTCAAGATAAATTTGGCACTTCAGTACTTTAAATGCTTTGATTAATACAGAACTTTGGTACGGAGTAAACAATACTGTTTTGTATTGTATGAAATTCTAATATAAACTACACTCGGCGATAGACAAAAGTATGGTTTCCTCATTAAAACACTTGAACGATTGATTAATGAGAAAAATTGAGAACTTTAAATGCATTTAACTGATTATATGGTTTAATCTTTGACAAATTTAAACGATTCAACTCAATTTCCTTGAAGGCAGCAATTCTTTCCGCCAAAGTAATTAGCTGGAAATCCCTCAATTTTTGCGAATTTGTAAATGAAGAATGGGATCCGAGGAAATATCAATTTAAAACAACCGCAATTCAAACCCATAGCTCACACGCAAATGTCTGCAATGTGCAGTTACGAACATGTAACAATAACAAAGGCTCAGCATTTCGCCTGTTGGCGACCAAAATGTCTACCCAGTTGTCCAAACGTCTGCTTTAAACATCGGGTTCAAAAATAGAATGAATATCTGTTCACGCTGTTTAGAATGAAAAATAATTTTACTCAAAAATCTAAAACTGAAAGTTTGCTAAGTAAGACTTTTTGTAAATATATACTTAAAACAGGTAAAACCATAGTCATGATTCTATAAGAAATCAGGGAAAGGTCATCAGGACTTTAAGATTTTCTTTACCCCTTTCTACACAAAAAAATTGCAGACGACAATTTCGAGTTGATGGAATTTTGATTTTTTTTTATAGAAAACATTGTGGATAATGAAAGATTGCTTAATAGTAGTAATTTCATCATTTTCAACACTGTTTTTCGGAGCTCTTTTGTTAACGGGCGTAAAAGGGAGGGCTTGTGTGGGAATGGGGGCTTGTGTGGGAATGGGTTGCAATATCAAACGCGATCGCTACACTCTCGATCTTGACTTGCCCCAGTCGGTTTTTTGTGCGTATGTTTGATTTCTTTTTTTTTTATTATTATTATTATTACATATTTATTTATTTTATTTTGGGGTGCATTTAATGTATAACATTTTTTCTTTAATTCTCGTTTATGTCTGTGGCTAGTTCTGAACAAAACCTTCTTCTCTTTAGAGACAAGGGACTTAATTGACATCCTTGTCCAACCTTGGAAAGATTTAATTCCCTTTAAGAAGAGTCTAGTAGCCAGTCTATTAGTACGAATTGTACGATTTATGTCAGACACCAACAAAATATATAAGAAATATGAAAATCGAACATGGAATTGAGGTTTCTTTAATATCACACGGGATAGTTGCCTGTAAAATACGGAAAGGAATTGTCAAAGCATTATCGGAAAATTAACAACATTTTTCGGGTCTAGATTGACATTGTCAAAGATTGGTTGTCAGCAAACTTTTGAGTAGTATCATATTTATCTTAGTATTAAGCCTTTGAGATGTGTATATTTACATGTATATTTGGGTAGAGGTTAATTTAGGGTTAATTCACCTTTTGAGTTAGTTTTCAGAGAACTGAAAAGTCTTTTAATCCACACGTCCAATACCCTAGAAAGCATAGAAATTCGGATCGCATGAGGGCAGAAACCTGGACAAACACCCATATGGGGACCACTTTAGGTCCCACATTCGAAATTTAGCACATGCTGGAGCCAAATAGAACCCACACTGATACAAATAGTGCTAAAAAAGACGAAGAAAAAATGAAAAAGATGGCGTACTTTCTAAATTCTTATCCTTGTCCATGCTGTTATTTCGGATAAAAAATTTTCTTATAGCCCATATGGTATTCAAATGTGTCATTAGCCATTACAATTGGCCCTTACAGTTATAAGAGTCCAAAAAGACAGCAAAATGTAAAGTGTCTTTGGTTTTAACTTGGGTGAGCTTCAAAAGTATATAGATAAATATGCCGGATATATTTAAATTATCTACTGAGGTACAATAAAGTAATCTTTTTTGTTGTTGTAGTTATTTTGGGGACAAAATCCGCTTTTCTTTTTTCTTTTTTTTTTTTTTTTTGCACATTTTATCCTATATATATGTTCTTGTTTGCATGTTGAAATTTTTGTGAAACTATTTTGATGTTAGTCTGAATTACTTAATGAAGATTCCCCTACTATTTCCTTAATGTCTAAACCTTTTTTATCAATAGGCCTTTGTTGTGAATTTTAAAGCCCCATTCCCATCTTAGAACGAAATGTACCATCAATACCTATGCCAATGGCGCAAATGGTACCACTAAAACGGGAACAAGAACGGTCCAAAAAGGCCATGCCATTACCCTTTGTGGGTCACAATTTTGACCCATAAAGGTTTACCAGATCGCACTATTATAAATCCCATCTTGGTTCGAGATATGTAGACAAGGTGTGACCCATATAGCTCCCACATGGGTCCTATGTCTTGCTTGCTAGGTTTTTAGACTGTTCTAAATCGAAAGAAGTTGAAGACTTTATTTCAAAGTGAAATAACTCGAAAATAAGTGCAAAATAAAGAATGAAACATTGTGAGAAAAGGAAGAATTGGTTGACACAGGCAGTTCTTCCTTTTCCGAATTTCTCACAACCACATTTCTTTAGGGCATCAAAAAAGAGTATGTGTGGTATAAACATTTCTCGAAGCTTTTTGCGTGCGAGTGTTAACAATCGAAAAAACATCATTATTGCATTTAATTGATATGTTTACAATGACCTTGCTAGGTAAAAAGACGTCACAAAATTAAACGAAGGGATAAGTCCGGCCATTCTGTCAGTTATCCTCTATATTTTGATGGCTGTGAATTCGTTCATTTACACTAATCGCTCCTAATCGAAACTTGATTTTGGGGACAAACAAATATTGCGAAAAAAGACGAGCATATGAATTATTTACAAACATCGACCCGGATCGGAGATGTTCAAGTAACAAAACAGCCGTTCGTTACTGGCATGTAATACACGTTTTGTAACTTCAGCCAGGTTAATTACCAAAAACCGAACTTTTTATGTACTGATTAGAATAAGACTAGAGCAAATCCGTAAAATATCATAGATTATATAAGATGTGACCTTTTGATTCTATAAGAATCACATTTCATAAATAATGCATAGAGTATAATAAATCCTAGCATGATATCTGTGTCTTTTGGGAAAATTTTCAGAAAATGACTACATCAAAGCTATAAAGTGATTTTTAACCCATTACTAGACGGCAAAATTTTAGACTGGTCCAAATTGAAAGGAGTTGCAAACGACAATTTTAAGTTTATGGAATTTTAGATTTGTTCAACTTTCTGATTAGAAAGCATTGTGGGAAATGAAGAAATTGCTTTTTACAAGCGATTTCTTCTTTCTCCGCAATGTTTTCTTAATATTTACTTTTCTTGGGGGGAGTCAAAAGGCGTCATTGTGTGGAGATCGCTTAAATGCTTTTAAGAGAAGGACAGAAACAGATCTAGTACATGTAATTTAGACCAATACTTTTGTAGAAAGGAAGAATGGTGGAAAGTAATTTTTAAGAACGAAAAGAAAGAAAGTACAAGGGCAGCACACTTGTTTTTAAATTATAAGCGTGTGTCTCCTTATTAGTAAAGTCACTTTTCAAAGGAAATTGTCCTCTATTAGAGCAAAATCGTGCTAAAAGCTTTTTGGGAAAAAAACGTTTGAGATGGTTAAATAATTTCTAACTTGAATCATTGAAAATTAATTTAGCAGTTGTACGCTTCACTGTTGTTATTGTTATCAGAAGGTCTCCAGCTGGTGCAACAAAAGCATTTTATGTAATTTTCACTATTTCTTTGTTACATTTGGTGAAGCTTGGTTGTGCCCAAGGGACATTATGTCTGAGCTTTTAGAGGGTTACCATTACATACCTATACAAAATACGAAGCTTCCACACTTATTGTTTGTTACAAGACGACACGTTTACAACAACATTTATAGAAACGAACAGTTAATTCTTTAGATCACCACGCAATTTTAGAAGTTATCGACTTTAATGATGAAGCGGGGGAACTTTTGAAGTCGATTTTTAAAAAAAGAATAATACGTGTGGGTATAATGACATATTCCTGTGTCAGATGTGGTTGCTGTCAGGGATTACATTGCAGATAACGCCAATTTCAATTTTATATAGCCTCATAAAGTATCGTTAACAGTGTTAGTGAAAACTATCCCAAATGCTTTTATGAGGAATCAGACTCCACAATTTATACTCGATGAAGTTGTGTGATCTATCTGCATAGGAATGCATTTATACTACAATAGCTAATCCATTCCCATGCATTGACGTTTTTTAGATGCCAAACAATCCCATTACTAGACGGCAACATTTTAGACTGGCCCAAATTGAAGGAAGTTGTAGACGACAATTTAAAGCTTATGAATTTTTTTCTTTTTTTCAACTCATTGGGTAGAAAACATTGTGGAAAATGAAGAAATTGCTTGTCACAAGCAATTTCTTCATTTCCCACAATGTTTTCTAAAGCTGTTTTCCTTTGGGGCGTCTAAAAGCGTCACTGAGTGGGAATGGGTTAAACTAAACCCTTGTATTTCCTATTAGTAAAGCCACTTTTGCCAAAGGAAAGACTTATAAATTAGGGCAAAACGTGCGACAAACATTTTGTAAAAAATCTTGTTTAAAGGTAAAAACGACTTTGATTCAAGAACGTCCAACTAGGGCTTTTGGGCATCTATTTAGATCTAGCTGTCTTTAACCGCTTCATGTTTGTTGTTGTTTTTAGAAGCTCTCAATGTGTTGTGACATATCAATGTTATACTGTTCTTTAGCTTGGTGAAGCTTGGTTGTGCCCAAGGTACTTTACTTTACAGATTTTGTGGAGGGTTGCTAGAGCATGCCACCTACAAAATACGAAGCTTCTAGGCCTTATAATTGTCACGTGTTGGCAAGTTTATAAACACATTGATAGAAACGAGCAAATTATCCTACCAGACGACACGACTTTGACTGTTCCAACCTTATCGAAGATGCAGGGGAAATTTTGAGGTGGATTTCTTTCTTAAATGGAGAATGTATGTGGGTAGAATGTATAATAATAACTGTGTTAGATGTGGTTTGCCAGCAGGGATTACGTTGCAGATAACGCCAATTTCAATTTTATATTGCCTGATAAAGTAAACTTAAAACTATCCCAGTGCTTTTATGAAGCATCGGACTCCGCAAACGCTTGGTAAAGGAATGTCATCTTTGAGCACTGCAATGTATTAACCCTTTCCCGTACAACAAAATTTTAGACTGCTCCAATTCGAAAGAGACTGCAGACGAAATTCGAAAGTGCATTTAGATTGAAAAGTAACCATTCTAAAGGGTAGAAAACATTGTAGAGAAAAAAAGAAGTGCTTGTAACAAGCAATTTCTTCTTTCCCTGCAATGTTTTCCTCAATACAAAACCTATGGGTCGTGAAAACAAGTGATTGTACGGGAAAGGGTCAAGACTACAATAGCTAAGTAATTGACGGATTCTCCCCGCATATGCAATGTACTCCCTTATTTAATAGTCGGATCGCTGGCCACGCCCACTGACCTCCGTCAGGTAGTTTGACCTAGATATTAACCCTTGTCATGCTGTATAAATTACCTTACTGAATTGCTGTAAAATCAAAGCGCCGACAGCACTGATAGAACTTGTTTTTCAAAAAGACAATATTTCTTTTAAAAATCAGCTTCGTAAACAACTTTGGCAGGAAAAGTACAAGCAGGAGGTGTAGACTAAGATCAGTCTGCACTAAAGTGCAGTCTGATCTTAGTCCACACCTCCTGCCAAAACCGAAATATTCCGGGTTCAGCATGACAAGGGTTAAACGGCGTTATTTTGCAAAACTTTATGGTAAGTAGCATGTAACCGTGAAAGTAAAATGGTTTATTGGCGACCGAAATGTCTTAGCTGCAGCTTTTATAAGCTGTAGAAAAGACGGTTTAAGTCATCAAATCAACAAAAATGCATCACAGAAGTGTCGACCAAGAATTCAATACTTCATTTCCAGTCTCTATTCATTTGGTATCTCCAGTTTCTTGACTTGCACTAGCGATCTTACAATTATTGAATGAAGTTTCCAGAACAATTATAATTAAGCATCATTGAATGTAGTCTGCTCTTAGTCTACATTACCTGCTGGCTTACTTAAGCCAGAGTTGTTTCAAACATGAATTTTCGATATGAATAGAGAATAGAACTATTGATCCTTCCAGTGATTTTAGCTATTGATCTTGAAAGACAATTCTGAAAAGGATTTAACTCAGTGTGATCTGGCCATTTGAAAGCAAAGCGGGACCTTCTGTTGGATTCAATGGGCTAATGTATCAAGCAATTTTTCATTTTTGCACATTGTTTCTATCAAAAAAGACGAAAACATGAAAATCCATTAACTTGAAATTGTCGTCTGCAGCTTCTTTGAATTTGGACTAGTCTAAAATTTTGTTGTGTGGGAATGGGTTTAACGTGATTTTTATGATACAAAGTATTCAAACAATTCCATTTTACTCTTTGTTACTAACTATTTGTTTGTGTTTATTATTAATTGTAAACCTGGAAATACATTTTCCTTACAAATCGACAGAAAAAAATCATTCGTTATATAGAATATGCCCTTTCGACTCTAAGAATCACATATCATAAATAATACATGTGGTGTGATAAATGCTAGCGTGATATATTCTATATTCAGGGAAAAAACTTCAGTACATCACAAATTTGTCAAACTGGCAATTAATTTCACCTCTTTTTTCCTCCTTTTTTTTCCAGGATTAAAGTAAATATTGAATAAACACAAGCCTGAAAATGCATTGAAATTAAAGCTGAGAAAATCTCATAAAGGCCATAAAGACTTGGCACATAATTTACGAATGTATAGTTCAACGGGGATAAAATGTCACTTGTTTACAAAAAAAATGTTTAGACTCACAACATTCGGGGCTCTGCTGTTTAACCAATAAGCGTCTATCGGTAACTCGTTAGGTGTTGTTCTGTTCTGTTCTGGTCTGTTCTATAAAACTGTATATTTCTAACCCATTACCAGACGGCAAAATGGTTGACCAGTCCATATTCAAAGGAGTTGCATACGGCAATTCAAATTATATAAAATATAGGATTTTTCAACTTTCTGGGTAGAAAACAGTGTGTGAATTACAGAAATTGCTTGTCACGCCTCTTACACAATCTTTTCTCGGTCGCTTTTTTGAAGGCGTCAAAAAGTGTCATTGTATGGAAATAGGTTAACCTCTTTTAATTATCTGAGCGTTGACCCAAGTAGGTGTTGACAAAATAAAACACTATCGCCGTACGATTATATCGTTCGTATGTTTTATTGAATGACAGTAACTATGAATGGTAGACTGAAATGTACGAAAGACCGGTGGTGGCATCATGTATTCACAGTTCACACTTCAAACATCATACATATTAAGTCTGAAGTGGGAAGTGTGAAATGTGAATTATGAGATTATAAATTCACAGTACATAATCAAAGCAAAGTAAATATGAAGATTGAAGTGTGAAGTTTGAAGTGTGAAGTTGGAAGTGTGAAGTTGGAAATATGAAGTGTGAAGTGTGAAGTTGGAAGTGTGAAGTGTGAAGTTGGAAGTGTGAAGTGTGAAGTTGAAAGTTTGAAGTGTGAGGTGTGAAGTTTTAAGTTTGAAGTGTGTAGTGTGAAGTTGGAAGTATGAAGTTGGAAGTTTGAAAAGTGAAGTTGGAAAATGGAAGTATAAAGTCGGAAGTTGGAAGTATGAAGTGTTAAGTTTGAAGTATAAAATGTGAAGTGTGAAGTTGGAAGTTTGAAGTGTGAAGTGTGAAGTTGGAAGTTTGAAGTGTGAAGTGTGAAGTTGGAAGTTTGAAGTGTGAAGTGTGAAGTTGGGAGTTTGAAGTGTGAAGTTGGAAGTTTGAAGTGTGAAGTTGGAAGTATGAAGTATGAAGTTGGAAGTTGGAAGTGAAAAGTGTGAAGTTGGAAGTTTGAAGTGTGAAGCTTGAAGTGTGAAGCTGAAAGTTGGAAGTGTGAAGTGTGAAGCTGAAAGTTGGAAGTGTGAAGTTTGAAATATGAAGTGTGAAGTTGGAAGTTTGAAGTGTGAAGTTGGAAGTATGGAGTCTGAAGTTGGAAGTTTGAAGTGTGAAGTTGGAAGTTTTAAGTGTGAAGTTGGAAGAATGAAGTCGGAGTTTGGAAGTTTGAAGTGTTAAGTTGGAAGTATGAAGTGTGAAGTGTGAAGTTGGAAGTTGGAAGTGTGAAGTGTGAAGTTGGAAGTATAAGGTGTGAAGTTGGAAGTTGGAAGTGTGAAGTGTGAAGTTGGAAGTTTGAATTGTGAAGTTGGATGTTTGAAGTTTGAAGTTGGAAGTATGAAGTCTGAAGTTGGAAGTTTGAAGTGTGAAGTTGGATGTTTGAAGTGTGAAGTTGGAAGTGTGAAGTTTGAAGTTGGAAGTATGAAGTCGGAAGTTGGAAGTATAAAGTTGGAAGTTTGAAGTTGGAAGTATAAAGTCGAAAGTTGGAAGTATGAATTGTGAAGATGGAAGTATGAATTGTGAAGTTTGAAGTTTGAAATGTGAAGTGTGAAGTTAGAAGTGTGAAGTTGGAGGTATGAAGTGTGAAGTTGGAAGTTCAAAGTGTGAAGTGTGAAGTTTGAAGTATGAAGTATGAAGTTGGAAGTTTGAAATGTGAAGTTGGAAGTGTGAAGTTGGAAGTATGAAGTGTGAAGTATGAAATTGGAAGTTTGAAGTGGGAAGTGTGAAGTTGGAAGTATGAAGTGTGAAGTGTGAGGTTGGAATTTTGAAGTGTGAAGTGTGAAGTTGGAAGTATGCAGTATGCAGTTGGAAGTTTGAAGTTTGAAGTTGGAAGTTGGAAGTATGAAGTCGGATGTTGGAAGTATGGAGTGTGAAGTTGGAAGTATGAAGTGTGAAGTTTGAATGTTAAGTGTGAAGTATGAAATATGAAGTTGGAAGTTGGAATTTTGAAGTGTGAAGTTGGAAGTATGAAGTGTGAAGTGTGAAGTTCGAAGAATGGATATGAATTTGGAAGTTTGAAATGTGAAGTTTGAAGTTTGAAGTATGAAGTGTGAAGTATGAAGTTGGAAGTTGGAAGTGTGAAGTGTGAAGTTGGAAGTATGAATTTTGGAAGTTTGAAGTTTGACGTTTGAAGTTTGAAATGTGAAGTGTGAAGTTTGAAGTGAGAAGTGTGAAGTTGGAAGTATTAAGTGTGAAGTTGGAAGTTTGAAGTGTGAAGTATGAAGTTGAAAGTATGAAGTATGAATTTGGAAGTTTGAAATGTGAAGTTGGAAGTGTGAAATTTGAAGTATGAAGTCGGAAGTATGAAGTGTGAAGTTGGAATTTGGAAGAATGAAGTCGGAAATTGGAAGTATGAAGTGTGAAGTTGGAAGTATGAAGTGTGAAGTTGGAATGTTTAGTGTGAAGTTGGAAGTATGAAGTGTGAAGTTGAAAGTTTGAAGTGTGAAGTGTGAGGCTGGAAGTTTGAAATGTGAAATGTGAAGTTGGAAGTTTGAAGTGTGAAGTGTGAAGTTGGAAGTATGAAGTATGAAGTTGGAAGTTTGTAGTTTGAATTTGGAAGTTGTAAGTATGAAGTCGGAAGTTGGAAATTTGAAGTGTGAAGTTGGAAGTATGAAGTGTGAAGTTGGAATGTTTAGTGTGAAGTTGGAAGTATGAAGTGTGAAGTTGGAAGTTTAAAGTGTGAAGTGTGAAGTTTAAAGTTTGAAGTTGGAAGTGTAAAGTGTGAAGTTGGAAGTTTGAAGTTTGACGTTTGAAGTTTGAAATGTGAAGTGTGAAGTTTGAAGTATGAAGTGTGAAGTTGGAAGTTTGAAGTGTGAAGTACGAAGTTGAAAGTATGAAGTATGAAGATGGAAGTTTGAAATGTGAAGTTGGAAGTGTGAAGTTTGAAGTATGAAGTCGGAAGTTTGAAATTCATACTTCATTTTTCAAACTTCCGTCTTCCAACATCATACTTCGAAGTTCACACTTCAAACTTCCGACTTCATACTTCCAACTTCATACTTCAAACTTCACACTTCAAACTTCCGACTTCATACTTCCAACTTCACACTTCATACTTCAAACTTCAAACTTCCAACTTCATATTTTACACTTCAAACTTCCAACTTCAAACTTCCGACTTCATACTTCCAACTTCACACTTCCTACTTCACACTTCATACTTCCAAATTCACGCTTCAAACTTCCGACTTCATACTTCCAACTTCATACTTCAAACTTCACACTTCAAACTTCCGACTTCATACTTCCAACTTCACACTTCATACTTCAAACTTCAAACTTCCGACTTCATATTTCACACTTCAAACTTCCAACTTCAAACTTCCGACTTCATACTTCCAACTTCACGCTTCCTACTTCATACTTCATACTTCCAATTTCACACTTCAAAATTCCGACTTCATACTTCCAACTTCATACTTCCAACTCCACACTTCAAACTTCCGACTTCATACTTCCAACTTCTCACTTCAAACTTCCGACTTCATACTTCCAACTTCATACTTCAAACTTCAGACTTCATACTCCCAACTTCTCACTTCTTACTTCAAACTTCCGACTTCACACTTCAGAGTTACTATGCATGAGTGTGAACTGTGAATTCTTGATGTCACCACCGGTCTTTCGTATTACGAGACTTCATACTTCCAACTTCTCACTTCTAACTTCAAACTTCCGACTTCACACTTCAGAGTTACCATGTATGAACTGTGAACTGTGAATTCTTGATATCACCACCGATCTTTCGTAGAAATGACATATTCTACAAGATTACTGTGGTGGATCTTTCTGTGGAAGACTCATTTCCACTAGTTCGTATATGTACATTCTTAACCCATTACAAGACGACAAATTTTGGACTGTTCCCAATTCAATTATGTTACAGATGAATTTTTGTAGTTGATGAAATTTTGAGGGGGTTATTGTTTTGTCTTTGCCTTTTTTGTTAGACAAGTCATTTCTTCATTTTCCACAATGTTTTCTAAAGGCTTTTTCTTTTAGCGTCATTGTGTGGTAATTTGTAAACTCATCCTGAATAAAGTCTTCTACAGAACCGCGTTAAAATCTATAGGGTCAACGCATTACAGGGTACTAATTGTGGGTAGACATTTAGGTTGATAAAATATCTGATAACAACACCTCTGGCTTGAAATGGACAAGTACGAAGTGTACACTAAGACCAGACTACACATATGCGCAAGCTAAACTTTGTCTGTACCTCCAGCCAAAACAGGAATATTCCGATTTCAGCCTGACAAGGGTTAATTTATTTCGTTTGTGGCAATAGACCGATCGCCTGTCCCCGCCTGCCCCGCCTGTCCCCGCACTCCGTTGGCCCAGCCTATTGAATTCGACTGGAAGGTCCAATTCGTTTTTTTATCATAATTATTATTATTATTTATGTAATGTAAAACTTATAGCTAGTAACATGTAATAAAAAAGTAGAATGGTCGGTTGGCGACTTAAATGCTGTAACTTCAGGCTGAATAAGCTGTAGTTCCAACGTGTAAGTCGCCAAATCAACAAAAATGTGAAGGGACGGTCATTTGTGTGTCGGTATATATTTTATACTATTTTCAGCTTTTGTGACGTCAGTGATAATCAAGGTAGAGTACTAAATAAGAAATAAATGAAAATAGGATAACTTAAATAAAAGCTGCCTTCCAACTATCCGGACAACCCTCGTATGCAGCCTTTTAAGACCAAAACTTGGCCAAAATGTATCTTAACGTTTGAAAGATTTCGATGCCATGGAACGGGGCCGAAATTTATCATTTAAGCTAAAAAGACTATTTCCTAATCATTTTTCAAAAGATTTTTGACGCATATTCCATAATTTGGGGCTTCTCCTCAGCTATTTGGTGATACCCTCCTCTAAAATGAACTCGTATGGATATTTGTTAAAGTTTACTTTTGTGGATTTTAGATTTGATTTGTTTTTTTATTTATTTATTTATTTTTTTTTTTTTTTTTTTTTTTCATTTTTATGGGAAAGATTTATCTAGATATTTTTTTTTCTTCTTCTTTTACATAGTGTCTTTATAACCAAAAAGTTTTTAACTTTACATTAACATTTATGTTGGTTCGATCCCCGGTGGCGGCAAATATCCTTTCCGACGTTTGTCTTTCACTAATGGGTGCCAATTGATATACAATTTTGAATTCAAAATAATAGAAAGGATTGGGGACAAAAGGGATATTTTAACCAAGGTTGGGTAAAATGAGAGTAACATTGCAGCAATTAGAATATGTATCGTTCTAAATAGACTGTTTCATGTTCTACTATAAATCGAAATTATCAATTCCACGAAGCCATATTGACCTTTTCTTACTAATTGGTTACAGTCACATGATATCAATTAGACAAAGCTTAAAGATCCATCTACCAAATGACAGGGATTGATTTCATAATGATCAATGGTGATCTGGGATTAATTCGTTATTAGTAGAATCACGAAGGTTTCTATTTTGTCTTTAAATGGCAGTTATGTCAGAAAGTTCTTTTTGTCGACTTTTAGTTCAGTAACATTAACCTGATTTTCTACCCTTTTGTATCGTTAAAAACTGATTAACTTATATTGAAATGCAGGCATAGTTATACTTTGTCTCACATGGTCTTCAAGTGATGGATCGTGGCTTTCAATGAAAGATTCAATGGACCAAACAAATCATTCATTTGGACTGGAAGTTTAGTTTGAACTCCGACATTGGCCGCCATTTAAGAGAATCCTTTATGTTGGTTTGACGACTTAAATGTCGTAACTACAGCTTGAATTAGGTCGCCAACCAACCATTCTACTTATTTATAACTTGACTGGAAGTTAAGTTGTAACTCCAACATTGGCAGACATTTAAGAGAAGCCTTTATGTTGGTTTGACGACTTAAATGCCGTAACTACAGTTTATTCAAGCTGTAGTTACGACGTTTAGGACGCCAACCAACCATTCTACTTATTTATAGCTGGAATGGAAGCTAAGTTTGAACTCCGACATTTGCCGCCATTTAAGAGAAACCTTTATGTTGGTTTGACGATTTAAATGTCGTAACTACAGCTTATTCAATTTGTAGTTACGACGTTTAGGTCGCCAACCAACCATTCTACTTATTTATAACACGCTACTGGCCATTCATTCTTAAAAAAAATCGAAGCGGGAATTTCAATGGGCGGGGCCAGCGATTGGTCAATTAACGGATCATGGCTATCAGTCATAGAAACAATCGACCAACCAAATCATTCATTTAAAGGAGAAATGGACTTTGGACTCCACCATTTGTCATAATTTGTATAGATTTTTTAATGATTAAGCGACTTACATGTCGTAACTAGAAATATTCCATCTATAGTTACAACGTTTAGGTCTCCAACCAACCATTTTTCATGTACTGACCGTTTAATATCTAAGTTGAACTTCCTTTTGCATGGAGCTCGGTGGGCGGGGCCAACGGAGTCTGTGGGCGAGGCCAGCAATCCGTGAATTAAATATATATCAGAAAGTTTTTGTAAAGTGCAATCCATTAATAAAATATAATCAAAATTTACGGTTCCCACAATACCAGCCTGAACTTTTACTATAAAAATTGGTTAGACGTTCGAAACTTCGGAAGAAAGAAAGTCGGAGGTTTTATATCATTCTTCTTAAAAACAGACTGGTATCCTTCATGCACGTAGTCTATATACTCCATTCCCAATTTCTTTTTCAACTGTATAGTACTTGACAGGTCGCTAGTCTCGTCCACTGATCTCCTTGAATAAGCTGTAGTTAAGACGTTTGGGTCACCAAACCAACAAAAATGATTCATATAAATGACGGACAATGTTGGAGTTCAAAGTTCGTTTCCAGTATAAATAAATTATTTGACTGGTCGACTGATTCTTGATTGATGTCGCGATCCGTCGAATTACATAGACATCAACCTAACACTGTCATAGATAAAGTCCGGATATAGACAGACGTCACAAAAAGAATATATATATTCCACTGGAGGACATTCTTCCCACGCACAGTGTTTTAATTGACTAATCGCTGGCCCCGCCCACATACCCCGTCGGCCATGCCCACTGACTTCAACAGGAAGTCCTGGTTTGATTTTATTTTGCAAAATTCATGGCAAGAAGCATACAATAAAAAATGAGATCAGTTGGTTGGTGACCTTAATGTCGTAACTATAGCTTGAATAAGTTGTAGTAACGACGTTTAAGTCTCCAAACAAACAAAACATTTAACAAAAATTGCGGGAAATGTCGGAGTTAAAACTCATTTCTTGTCTAAATGAATGATTTCATTTGCGAACTGGTTATTTGATTGACAGCCGCGATTGGTTAATTGTATTTGCATGAAACTATTACTATGGCGACCCAAAACGGTAGAATGTTTTAGAGAATGACTATCTTAAAACCATTGCCACACAGTCCCGTATTTTACGCGCCTCATGACGAAAGCTTGGGAAAATATTGTTGTAAATGAAGAAATTTGCTTGTTAAAAGCAATTTCTTCATTATCAACAATGTTTTATACGTAGAAAGAGAAAGAATTAAAAGAATCCACCTAATTAAAATTGTCGTCTACAACTTCTCTCAATTTGAACCAGTCTAAAATGTTATCATTTCGATTAATAATGCTTTGTACCATATAAAAATACAAATTCTTGAAGAAAAAAAAAACGCGCGTGGTATAACATATTCATAAACTCGTTATTTCTGGTTTGCATCATTATTTCGAGTCCAGTCACGGCTTCGCGAAATTTGCTGTTTCATTTATCAAGAGGACCTATCTTAATCATAATTGACCTTATATGGCATTTGGTATTCAGACCATGTTCATGCAACATCAAGACCTCTTATGACCGTCTCCTTCATTTATTCTAGCAGAAGAATTAGTCTTTTTCCTAAAAGCTTACATTTGTTTGTTTTCGATCTAGTAAACCATGTGAATATTGAGACTCGAGATGTAGGTAACTTATGATATGTTGAAATGAACAGTAAAATGCATTACTAATGAACGGATCGCTGGCTGCACCCACTGACCTCCAACAGGGAGTTCTTGTAAAGCTGTTTTATGGCGTTATTTTGCACAATTTATCGCCAGGAACATTAAACAAAAATCAGAATGGTTTGTTGGCTACCTAAACGTAGTAACTACAGCTTCAATAAGATGTAGTTACGACGTTTACGTCGCTAAACAAGATTAATAAAGTTAGAGCAAACAACTTTCCATAAAATGTTTATAATAATTAACTTACGGCCTTATGATGGCTTAAATACCTTGCACCTAAAAGCCGACATTAGTTCTTTGAGATCAAAGGTTATAATGGGAATGTAACAGCAAATGATCAAATATTTCTCCATTGTAATAACTCTAAATAAAGTTTTATTCTGAAATGCACTTTTGTAGAGTATATGATTATTTTGCAATCAATTTGTCATTTACGTAGAAAATTACTTATCGTTATTTGCTTTTAATGGCCGTAAAATAGCCATGTCTTTTCATCATGATTCTACAAGGTTTAGTTGGTTTAATAAATAGGGAGTCCCGACACGGCATTAAACAGCATTAACCCTTGTCAAGCTGAACCCGGAATATTCCGGTTTTGGCAGGAGATGTAGACTAAGATCAGACTGCACTTATGTGCAGGCTGATCTAAGTCTATACCTCCTGCTAGTACTTTTCCTGCCATTGTTGTGTATGAAGTTGTTTTCTAAAAGAAATGTTGATTTTTTAACAACAAGTTCTATCAGTGCTTTCAGCCCTTTGATTTTACAGCAATTCAGTAAGATAATTTATACAGCATGATAAGGGTTAATTTGCAAAATTTATGGCCAGCAATATGCACCAAAAAAGGTTAAACTCTTAATTGGCAACCTAATCTTCGTAAGTACAGCTTGAATAACGTTTAAGTCGCAAAACCAACAAAATGCTTCAACAAATATCGGCCAATAATGGGGTTCAAAGCGTTCTTCGGTCTAAGTGAATGATTTGATTTGTGGATCGATTCTTCGATTGTCAGACGCGATCCATCCATCGTCGGATCTTTGGTCTCGTTTATTGACATCCGACTAGATACCAAACGACATTAGTTTGTAATTGATTTATGGCCGGAGACTCAAAAACAACTGCAAATATTTTGTGGACAACCTTAACACCGGAACCACAGCTTGTAAAAGCTTTAATGTTGACGTTTAACTCGCCCTATAAATAAATTAAAAGAAATAAATATCAGAGATCAACAGTTTTACTTTGGTAAAAAAATGATTATATTGGTCAGTCATTTTATTGATTGACATCGACGACAAGTCATCAATTATAACATGTTAATATGTCAATATCTCTTGATTTGTTTAAGCACCATAAGACAATACTGCAAGTAAACAATTTTTGAAAGCAATGGCCTAACGTGTTTTGTTGTTGTTGTTGTTCTTCTTCTTCTTCTTCTTGTATATTGTTTGTTTGTTTGTTTTGTTTTGTTTTTGGGGTTGGTCGAGGGGTGTCAATTTTATTATTTGTATAATATGGAATTTCACACAGAGCTAATTCTAATCCTATTTATGCTGTACGTAATGAAATAGAAGAACTGAAAGCAAAGAATGACTTGTTTGTGGGTCAATATTTCTTTGAGCAGTTATATTTTAGACACAACTATGGCTTAAAGAGGATAAACAGTAGTTTAGACTAAGATCAGACTGCGCTCATGTGCAGGCTGATCTTTGTCTATTCCTCCGGTCAAAATTCGAATATTCAGAGTTCAGCATGGCAGAGATTTATCTTACAATAACAGCTCAAATTGAGTTACCTTTACAAACATATTGTAATTTGAAATTTAAAATATGAACACTTTGGGTCTAAACGCTTTGAAGAAGATGAATCAAAAATACTTTCTTCTTTATTTCTTACTCAAATTGTAGGATATGATAACATAGGGTCTTATATGATCATACAGCCACAATTCAAAATATTTTGATAGATTGGCATAAGGTAATACTCCATGCCAATGTTGAATGGAACATATTTCCGTAATATTTAACGGACAGACGAAAGCCGACTGATCATATTAGCTCTACCTAGCTCTTTGTGCTAAGGTGAACGAAAAAGGTGATAAGCTATTCTAAATGTATTGTTATCGTAAGTGGTTTACTAGCTTTAGGTTTACTGATAGGCTAGTGGATTGTTATAACATTTATGTATAATAAGAATGGCTTTTATAAGCTGTCATAAAGTAAAATATTCTACCTGCAGGTATAAAAAATGTGATAGTCGTAGAGTAGCTCTAGTAGAACCAGTAGTAGTAGTAGTAGTAGTAGCAGTAGAGGTAGTACTATTAGTTGTATTAGTGGTGGTAGAAGTGGTAGTACTTGTAGTGCTATTAGGAAATATATATTGTATTCGGTTATACATTCATTCGAAAGTAGTAATGATAGAGATAGTAATAAGTAATATTAGCGACCTTATTAGTAATATAGAAGTGGTGGTGGTACATGTAGTTGTAAGAAGTAGTTTTTCATGTAGTAGTAGTATATAGTAGAGATCGAAGAATCAATAAAAGTAGCAGTGGTGGTTTTATATACTATTCGAAATTTTCTAACGATCACTTTTTATAGTTAAATATTTTTTAATCTTGGGAAAAAATACACGGGTTTTTTATGTTTCCTAGAACTTTAGTCTTATAGGTTTTTAGATTTTGTTAAAGATCCAATGTTTCGGTTTTCATTTTGATAGTAGTAAAACGTACACAAAGGACCTCAACATTTTTGGTGCTACCATTAAATAAAAATAAAGAGTACTCCCAAAAATTTAGAAGCTTTATGCACTTCGATAGCGTGTATGATATCCCCGTGCTTTAAAAACTGCCTAGTAACGCCTCCGCATACTGCTGATCAGCCTCTTGATTTTATATTGTAAAATTTGAACCCATTGTTAAAGAAGAGCCTGTATAGACTTTGGCTGCATTGAACGCGATGAATAGCCCTCTGTTACATACCCAAAGCATGTTCATTAGATTTAAAAATGCTCATTTTTCATTCTCCGTGCCCTAGCACGTCTATCGGTAAAGTCCGCACAAAACCTGAACTCCTCTGTAAACAGGGTTGGAGCCCAGTAATTTGAGCCCGTGCAAATGATAGCGGGTCAACGGAATCTGTATAACAGGTCGTCTTGACCTCAGACTAGCATCATGCAACCGATTTTTGATCGTTCGGGTACTTATATGCCCCCAGGTATCGTTCTGGAAGTCTCTACGTAATGTTGCGTTTTCAAACCGTTGACGCCGTGTCTATACCACCAGAAACAGGTCTTGAACCTTATTGGTTGAGCGTTTTAGCCCCAAGCATGCATATGCCTAACTTTTCCACTCATGGTAAACCGATTCCATATTCTGGAAACAACACTCTGGGACACACTAAGGACATTAGCAACATGCCTTTGGAATAATTCAGAATGAAGTATGGCAATGTTCTTATCCATCCTCATCTTGACTAAGATGGCGTCATAATTGGTTTGCTAAGTCCAAATATTAACCTATATATATTTATAAAAAAAGAGATTTTGTCGATTTGTTTTGAGCATTAGATCAATGAACAAAAAGGTTATTCTTAGCAAATTTGGAGTAGTATATATTGAATTATAGATGGTGGACGTTATTTAGTAGTAGCTGTGGAAATATTCATATAAAGGAGGAGTAAATGTTGTACTGGTGGTAGAAGTAATACTATATACGAGTGACAATAGTAGTAATGTATAGTAGTAGGGGTGTTAGCATCATTGTATAGTAATAATAGTTTAAGCAGTAGTATATAGTAGTAGTGGTGGTTGTAGTAGTAGTAGTAGTAGTAGTAGTAGTAAGCAGTAATTGTAGAAGTAGAAACATATGATTGTAGTGATGTCAGTAGTGGTAACAGTATAAAGAACAAAATTGGTTGTGGTATAAGTAGTATATAGACGTAGCGGTGGTAGTATAAAGCTTTAGTTGTGGTAAAAGTTATATACAATGTATGCGAGTCGTGGAGTTAATATTGATATATAGTATATAGAAGTGGCGGTAGAAGTTATATATAGAAGAAGTATTTTATCGAAGTAGTGGTGGTAGAAGAATAATATAGGAGTAATGGTAGTAGAAGAATTATAAAGAAAGACTGTTGGTAGAAGTATTATATACGAGAAGTGTTGGTAGAAGTTTTATAAAGGAAGTAGTGCTGGTAGAAGTATTATATAAAAGAAGTAGTGGTGTTACTATTTATTTTAATGAAGAAGTGGTGGTGGTAGAAGTATACTCCCATTTCTTATTTGCATATGTTCCACTACCATGATTTTTGAGTATTTAATATTAATTTCATTCAATGCATGAAGGCTTATTAAATCTTCAAATATATTCTTCTCTGATATCAAAAGGTTCCAAACTTTGGTATTTAATATGAAGCATTTCCTAGTGAACCTCTATCATGTTTGTGCATATTATAACCAAAGGGTCATTTTTGGGCTCTGCATGGGTATATTATGTTTTATATAGAAACAAAGAAGGAAGTGTTCCATTTTTTCTCTTTTATAAAACCAGAAGGCATTGAGAACTTAAATTTGTTATGGAAGAAAATTATTATTCACATTCTCTGAAATTAAAAGGTTCAAAGCTTTGGTATTTAATATGAAGCATTCCCTCGTGAACCTCTTTTATGTTTGTGCATATTATAACCAAAGGGTCATTTTTGGGCTCTGCCTGGGTAGATTATGTTTTAAAAAGAAGCAAAGAAGGAAGTGTTCGATTTTTTCTCTTTTTTCCCAGAAGGCATTGCGAACATAGATTTGTTATGAGAGAAAATTCTTCTTCATATCTACCAGATTTTCTCATTTGATGACCCCTGGATTATTTAGGCTCTCTTTGACTAGAAGGTACTGAGCATTGTTGCTTGGATAATATATTCTAGAAATATAAATACATTCCACACACACAAAATCGGGCACGTCTGATTAAAATCCGTATCTGATAGTGTTTCTTATCGCATGGAAACCAAACTCCATTGCCTGCTAGGACAGTTGCTCTCACACTATCTGTCAACAGCTGACCTGTAATTCGGCCAAATGATCGTCGAGTCCTAGATAGAACTTCGGCTTGTAAACAGACTGTGAAGTAAAATTTAAACTTAACTTTAACCAAAGCGGGGGCTCGTAGTCATCGAAATAAAGAAAGATGCTTAAACGAAAGACAAATAGACAGGGACAATTCGAACCGAAATTGACAGAAATGATACCGAAGAGGCCCCTCCAAATATCGCAAAAAAAAACATGCACACTGTGGAAAAGCATTTACTAACATTCAACTTGATATTTGAGCGGAATGGATCCCTTGTCTCAAGGGCGTGCACATGGAGCAAAAGTCCCCTTGTTTGAATTCCAGGCGAGCAATGGATCAAGACGTGAAGGGCTTGTCAACAATAAATATTAGCAAAGTAAGTCATTCGTAATAGAGAGACAATGCTATAAAGCATTATTCATCAGCATGATTTAATAATTTAGAACGTAAGTGGGTGTTAAACGACATACTGTGAGAGAAAAAAAAATAACATTAATATCAAAGAAATAGAAAGAGGTTTACGAGATCTTGCTTCTATTACGGCTAATTGTTTCACAAGTTTGGTGCGTAAACAACAATAAAGATAAAAGTATCACGACACTTTTATCGTGTTGCACCGACATGTATCAACCCGGTAATATATTGCACAGTTTATTAGGTTTTATCGTCTATGTTTTGTAGTTCTTTGATCTTCAAAGATAAAGTTTTAAATACTTAAAACAAACGTTTGGTGACCAAAACCTCCCCTTTAGGCTCCCGATGTTCTAAATGCATCAAAGTTACTTCGTGATTATCTACATCTGTCTCAGAAAGTGTTGAACACGTCTCTATATTGCGTTGAAACTATTTTTTAAAAAATACTTTAAAGGGATTTGAAGTTCGACTTTATCACAACTATTCAATTAAAATTTCTTCTCTTACTCTTCACATTCAGATAAGAATTTTAAAATTGATTGAAAGGGATAAATATGGAATATTATGTTACGATAGTTATACAAAATCTTGCATATGCTTTGAGCTGCGGAGGAAAATTTTGGTATTTCACGAGTGGTATCTCAAATTTTCTTCCGCAGAGTGGAAATTCGAGGAAATCTTGTAGTTTGAATAAAGAACCGTTGCCGTATTTCAGGTTTTGAATTCTTGAACTAGTTTATTAATTAAATAATGAAGGCCGTGCAACCAACTTAATTTCATAAAAAAAATACCTAAAATAACTTTTTCTTTTTTAACGATATTGCCTCAATCCCTTTAGCCTATATGTCTTGAAAAGAGCATTTTTCGGAAGCAGATTGCAAAAATAATTTGTGAATTTCCGAATGTTTTCTGATGTTTGTTGTTTTCGTTTGTTGTTTCTGTTTGTCCTATCCGTTGGTTTGTTTGTTTGTTTATATTGTTGTTTGTTTGTCCGTTCCTGCTGTTATACTTTCGTAAGGTCGTCATTCAGACTTCGACACTTTAATACTCCTGTAATTTCCCTCTCCTCTCGGGGAACCGACCCGCCTATCCCCCGGGTCTTATTCTGTGTCCTTCGGCGGATTGCTCGTATGTGGGGGGGGATGTACTTAATTTGCCCTCGAGCTTAGAAAGTTTCGATTTCCCGGGCAGCCACACGATTTCTTTCTATATTGTTACAGCTATAAGATGCCAATGCTTAGTAGTGCTGTCTCTATGGGATAAAAATGTACTCCGTGGTTTAAAACTATTTACGTTAAGAAAATAAAAGTACTGTAGGGGCAGGGCTCGACCCTCCACAGGACCATTACTTAAAAGCAAATTACATATTATTTACAAATATACCACGGAGTGCACACAAAGAATAGCTGACAATATATTACATGTAGGTACCTACGTATTTGCTATAATGTTACTAACCTTAATTAACTAATAATAGGGTATATATGGGTTTGATTTAATTGAAGGTGTATCTCAACTATTCATATAGGGTAGATCGAAAATATTCTTAATAATATTCAGCAACGTTGCTAAATTTCCAAATAATTTATGTATATACTTAGGACAGGGGAATATTATTTTTCAGTGGATCCGTGATGTTGTTTATATCGCGGGATGTAATGACCGTTTTCATTGGTGATCTCTTAATTATTTACAGAAAGAAGGTCAATCTGTTTTACTCTGTTTTAAGCTCTATATAGAAAAAATACGGATGGCTGATTGGTCGAATTTCTATTAGCGATAACCCTGCACCAATCAACTTTATTTCATATCGTTTGTAGAGCTATTATCGTATTAAGGTAGAAAATAGGGGATTCAAACGATTAGGATGATGTAGTTCAAACGGTCTCGACATTCCGCGATGTAATCTTGAAAAGTAGAGAGAATGAAATATTTTTAAATGAAGTTATCACTATTGAATATACTTCGCTACCTCGCTTATTTCGATATTGAAGAATATATATGTAGTATGTGATTTTATATATCTATAAGATTGGTTTTCTTTATATAAAAGAGAGAGCTTAATTGCTTTTATTCAAATTTTTTAACATGGATGCATTTAACTTGATTTAAGGGAAATGGTAGGTAATGGGAGCATTGGAACTGAGGATGTATATTTAGGGCCGTCGTCGACGACGCGAGTTATGTTAGTATATCACCTGACGGGGCCAAATTGTCGGTCCTGCCTGATGTTTCGGGTAGGCCCGCACCACGTGGGGGGGTGACACTTTTATAGTCACCAATACTACACAGATACATGAAATGGCTGAGTGCAAAGTTAAGTTCCAGTCTAAATGAATGATTTCTTTAGTCGACCTATAATTCTGTCCTATTTAAATGGATAAACAACATTAAAAATATTTTAATAAAATGCGGCTTGGTCAACATTTGGGACAACCAAACATTTCCAAATGAAAAATGGTTAAAACTTACGGTTAAACAAAGGCTTAAAGATCTCTTTATAAATTCTTGGTTTAGTGTCTTAGAAAATAACGATAGTTGTCACACCTATAAATTGATAAAAAAGAAATTCGGACAAGAAAATATTTAACTGATACTCCCCCTGCACTTTTGGAATACTTGATAAAATTTCGAACTAATAATCACAAACTACCGATTGAAGTAGGAAGATGGTCTAAAACTGAAATAAGAGAACGAACCTGTAATCTCTGTCATAATTCCATTGGTGATGAATACCATTATACATTTGAATGTACCTTTTTCAAAAATTCGAGAAAATCTTATTTACCAGCTAAATACACAGAGAAGCATAATGTATGTAAATTTGAATTTCTATTAAATACCACAAATAAAGTAGTACTTATCAATCTATGCAAATTTATTAGGAATGTTGTAGAACATTTCTGAGAAAAAATTGAGTATTACCAATAGTTTGAAATAATTAAAATTGACTTTATTTAACCCTCCCCAGAACGAGAAAACTTGCAAAATCTTAAGTGAAATACATTAAAGATAACAAAAAAGACTTTAGCTCAGGAGTGTTGATGGAAAGGAAGAAAATACTGGACATCGGTATCTTCTTCCTATCTACCAACGATTCTTGTAACTGAAACACGTCATTCTGTACGGAATGCGTTAACGATTCATTTATTTATTTGTAAACTCATCTATCTACATTGCATGTACATGTATATATATGCCTCGTTGACACTTTGTTTCATGATTGTACATTTACCTCTTGTTTTCCGTAAAGGAACAGAGCGAAATAAAAGAATTGGAATTGTTGACAACCGCGATTGATCAATTAACTTTCATGAGATAAAGATTATTTCAAAAGAAGTTGGTTATTATTTTAAGGTTGAAATAAAAATTTCGTCATCAAAAACGGGATCAGACTAAAAATGAATGTGACAAGAAAGAGGAAAGGTAGGTTTCATTTATTATTCTAAAACGAGTCTTTATTTAAAAGCAATTTGATGCCGAATTGAAATAAGAGTTTCAAAGGTTATCTTGTCACGCGGACTCGAATTGAAAACAAAATTAACACTCAATTTCAAAATGAATTTTGGTTGGATCTGGTTGAATGAAGCCGTACGGCCCTAGCTATTCCAGATACATTAAGGAATTTCTCAGACTGTCTCACAGGATTGGCAAACCCTGTGTTGCTGTAATTTCAAAGTCTAGCAAAGCCTTAATGTGATAATGTGGTTTTGCACCAGCGTACTCCACAAATATTGCGGTCCAAATGTGGCAATTGAATTCCTGACTGGCGTTGGTTGACACTTTCATGTTTTTTACGTCTCTGTATTATCATAACATAAACATTGTGGAAAGAAGAAGTTGTTAGCAACAAGCAATTAATTTATTCTTTTCACTATGACTTTTGCCTGGTTTTGTGCTTTTAAAAAAAAAGAAACCTGAATTATCATCTACAACAGGTCCAAAATTGTGTCGTATGGTAATGGAGGAAGAAACCCATCCAGCAAAGTAGGAAGCATCACCTATCAACTACATACAAATCGAATGTCTAGTGATATAAAACTTTACCAGACGACAAAATTCTAGACTGGTCCAAATTTGAAAGTTGAAAGATGCAGAAGACATTTGAAAGTGTGTGCGATTTGAAAGATGACTGAATATGGTACGAAACATTGTGGGGAAAGGAGAAATGGCTTGTTACAAACCATTTCTCCTTTTCCCAAAATAATGTCCTTAGTATTTTCTATAGGGGCGTTAAAAGGCATTATTGAGTGGTAATGGGTTTGGGACAATAAGAGGAACCAAGTTCTAAGATTGAAAAGCGCTTTGTGAAAAATACAAAAATTATTGAGAAAAATTATTGAACTGCACACTTAAGAACGCAGTCATCGTGTTTAGGAAGGCTATAAACTGAAATGCTCCCTTACATGACTTTTATTGCAGCACGTTTCCTTGTTGTTGTTGTTTACTTCCCGAGAAACCAGACTCTGTTTCTGTTTTGTTTACCAATTGTTTTTCGAAGACAGTTAATAGAGTTCCGTCAAGTGAACGCTTGCACACCACAAAACACGTGCTCTCTTAGTATCCATTGTGCATTGTGCATTACAATATTCCTACATCGGCCGATGTTCCGGGAATTATTTTTGTTCGTTCTGCTGCTCAAACGTCGTAACTACAGCTTATTCAATATATAGTATTGACATTAAGGTCGCCATCAACTATTTACTATTTTGTTTCATGTTATTGGCCATAAATTTTACAAAAAATTCCTTCTAATACCGAAATGGAACTTCCTGTTGTAGCTATGTTGGCCTGGCCTGCAATCCGCTAATTAAAAGGTCAAAGCGTTTTTCACTTGATTCTATTTAATTCGGCGTCCCTCATCGCGAAAAAATCTAATGTCAAAGTGAATAGCCTGTTCTATTTCTGAACAGAACATCAGAGAAAATATCTCCCTATCCAGTGAGCCTCGCAGGAACCCTTTGCACGATAAATATTAGGATCCAATATTTTGGTCAATACATCGAAACTGTATGGGTCGCGAAGCATGGTCAGTAACGACAATATATATAGATTTTCGGTTTATTCCCGATTCTCCCACATTTGAAAATATCGATGAAAATCGATTCAGGTAAGGTGTGAGATAATCCCTGCCCGAGGCTAAATTACCGTTAGGTTCTATAACCCTATTCCTCGAGCGTTTCAAATCGAAATAATGGATTTCGAATCACTAATTCATGTTACTTGTATAAGGTCCCCTTTTCGATCGAAGAAGAGAAGTGAAATCATTTTGATAAAGCCACTTATAACAAACAATTTCCCCTTTTCTGACAACATTTCATATGCTATCTGACAGTTACCTTTTTAAAGACAACCGCCTTATCTATTTCTCAGGAATGAATTAGCAATGACACCGTTGATTGGCGACCAAAATCTCTTAACTACAGCTTTATTCTAATTGCAGTTACCAGTTTTTTGTTGTCATCCGAAAATATGTTATATGGATGCAGATACTCAAAACTAGTTCTACGAAAATTTATGTTTGGAAAAAGATAACAGTTCAAGCATAGGCCAATCGGGATTCATTAAGAGGCAAACATAAAGTGGGGTAGAATGACCATTTCCTGTTCAAAAAATTTTCGACCTTTGTAAATCTGTAATTATTGAAACGGGATTATATAAAAATGTGTACAGAAGAAAAACTTATACCGATTCCATTGTTCTTTCTGGATGATTTTACCTGACTTTGTCGCAAAAAGACTTCTTTGTACATTGCGGACTTCTTTATACATACGGACGAACAACTTTTTAAATGGACAGACGGACGAAATAACAATTATCTACCGATGTGTGGTTATCAAAATTACACACATACACAAAAAATCAAGAAAGATTTATTTTATCGTATTTCCTTTATTTGACTTAGAGTAAAATACATCTTATTATTTAAAAAAAATCTAGATAAAGTTTGTTCCCAATTTCTTTGATTTCTGAAGAATGAATCGGCTATTTTTTAAGTTCAAATACTGTAGTTTTAGAAGAAAACCTTATTAATATCAACATTTTTCAACACATGTACAATGTATATACAAAGTTTGTAAGGGGGCAATTATCTCTGTCTCTTTAAACGCAATAGATAGGAAGCTGCATCGGCATAATGGACCAGCGTCATAGTCTTTTCGACTGATCGAACATCACAAATCATATTTTAGATGTTGGGATGTTGGATGATACTTACAACATATCTGTGACCATCAAGAACTAGGCTCATTCCACCGTGTTTGTTCAAGATGAAGCTGTTCGTTGGCCATGACTGTTCTAGTGTTTGCCGATTTATGATTTTATGTTTCATTTTTGCTTTCCCGTCAAAGTTAAACATAACTATTTTAAAATATTTCTTTCGACAGATTAAACACTTTAAAAGATGGAACTTTATTTTGCCGGCTTCTAAGTGGTTTGATAGGACTTCTCTCTCAAACAGTATTTTCATTAGTTTAATTGCAACAAACGATCTTTAATACATAATACAGGTGGAATACAATTTGAACCTAATTGTAATCACACATTTTCCCTTACCCCTTTCTTCCCACAAGGTAAATGGTATTATTGGATTTTCAAATGTGGGAGAATTGGGAAGACACCAGATTTTCAACTCTTTCAATAATATTGTCAATCAACAGTATTGATAAATATTATTGACAGTATGTAGGCGAAATAATGGTTGATTTAAAGGGGGATTACACCGTTTTGAACAATCATTTACACATTACCAGACGACACAATTTCAGACTGGTCCAAATTGTAAGGAGTTGCAGACGGCGATTTAAAGTTTATTAAATGTTATATTTGTTCAACTTTCTGGATAGAAAACACTGTGTAAAATGAAGAAATTGATTTTTACAAGCAATTTCTTCATTTTCCACAATGTTTTCTCAATTGTTTTCCTTCAGAGGTGTTCAAAAGCTTGGGAATGTGTTAACTCGTCGTCCCTTATAAAATGTTTTACTTATATCGAAGTGAATGGCTGTTTCTATCTCTAAAGCGGTCCTTACGCTATCAGAATTATTGTCATTAATTAGTTTCAACATATTGATCAATATTCAATATCGCTCACACACTTTTAGTAATGTTGTCAACGGCCAGTATTGACTGTATATAGACGACATACACTACCATTACCAGACTACAAAATTTTAGACTGGTCCAAATTCAAAGATGTTACAGTTGACAAATTTTAGTTGATGATATTTTGGTGGTTTTGTCTTTTGGTGTAGAAAACATTGTGGATAATTAAGAAATTGCTTGTAATAAACAGTTTCTTCATTTTCCACAGTGTTTTCTAATGCTTTTTCCCTTGGGGCGTCAAAAAGCGTCTTTGTGTGGGAATACAACAATCATTCAATTATACCACGGCTAAATTCACTTTTTTTTATGTTCTTCCTCGGTGTCACCAGACTTGGACTTCGAACGCCTTGCTTGGGCAGTGACGCTGCTGGGAGTCGAACCTGCATTTCTCGACTCCTCTCAGATCCTCTCCACCTCCCTATCCACTGAGCCTCGCAGGAACCCTTTGCAAGATCAATATTAGGATCTAATATTTTAGTCAATACATTGAAACTGTATGGGTCGCGAAGCATGGTCATTACTTTATTTAAATGGGAAAGGTTTTGTTTGTTTTAATGAAGTGTAACGCCATACTTAACTGTTTTTCAGCCATATCGCGGCGGCTGGAGCACCTAACAATGGATTCCTAGTATATCTCGCACCAGCCCACCATTATATCTTTTTCTAGCCTCCAGCTGCTATCCCACTTCGGTTTACGATTATCCACCCGTTGGTGAGAGACAAATGTCAAAAAGGATATGTGCCGCCGCCGAGAATCGATCCTATAACACCACATGATTGAAGATTTTGATTGATTGTACTAAAATACACTTCACAAAGGGCTGAAAAGTATCGAATACTATGCCGACTTCATATTCATGGCAAATCTGGCTTCATATTTCAAACAAGGTTGCTGTACTCAACTTTGTATAAGTTTAAGAATCCTCATGTTACGTTACGAGGCTCTTATCTCCCAAAGTTGTTGATTGAATCCCCCCCCCCTTTTTTTTCTCTCTCTTTTCCTTAAAGATATTTTACTGTGTTTTTTGTTGTTGTTTGTTTGTTTGTTTCTTAAAAACATAAGAATTAACTTTTAATTTTTCTTAGAGATTTAAAGAATAATTATTCGTAAATGTCGTAAAACCGTTTAATTCAAGCTGAAGTTACGACATTTTTCACACCAAACGACAATAGTTTTTGTTTTCATTTAAGTATGAAACTTTATCCTAATCGTGGATTCATTCGCAAGTGAGATAAGGTTTTTTTCATCTCATTCTCCCAATTAAAACAGTCTCTTCCAATGTACACTAAGATTGTATGGAACTGTCAGATCCAGACAGGACTTTAGCTTACCCACAGGACATGTCTATTTGATTCAGTTCAAGCCTACTTTCGTGCACTATTACATTATTTCTGGCATATAAAAATAAATTCTGAAGCCTAACAAGGTCACACGCGCCATCTACATACACGTGACAGCTCATGTGAATAGCTTAATTAGTTCAACTAAAGAGACTCCAGGGTTTTTATATCATCTAATGGATTAATGAAATATATTATGGAGCAAAAAAAGACTCGAAAATTACACGAGGTCTAATGCACCAGATATTTATTTTCTTCTTTTTTTTCTTTGTTTTAACACATTACCACAGGATAAATTTTTAGACTGGGTTGAGGACGACAATTTCAAGCTTATAAGATTTTAAAAGGTAATTGCCTTTAGGGCAGAAAATATTAATGATAATTAGAAAATTGCTTGTTACAAGCAATTTCTTCATTCTCCACCATGTTTTCCAAATGTTTTATTGGGGGGCGTCAAAATGCGTCTTTGGGGGAAATTGGGCTAATATCGATAATTGTCAGAAAGCTCATGACTGTAGCAAATATCAAATAGGTAATGGGTAATACTTTGATTTCCGCGACATTTTTTCATTTCGTTCCTCCTTACCAATACCAGGGATGTCTTCTTGGTCAAAAATAACTGGATTGGCGCTTTTACCCAGTGACGTTATTTCTGGTGCTTTGATTTCACGCCATTTTAACACGTGTGGTAAATGATTAAAGATTTAGGCTAAAGCAAAATTAATTAAAGAAATCATACCCCAGGCTTAAAAGTATAAGTAAATATGACGATGGAAATTACCAAATCAAAATAATTCTTCATAGAAAGCATACATGAAAGAAGTTTCAATACTTTGAAATGTGACCCAACACAAGTTGAGGTTTGTTTGCAAGAATTATATCGTCAGGATTATCGTTTTTACTTTCGCTCGATCACGGAAATTAACGAAATCGTTTGGTCATCAGCACTTGTGCATATAAAGTCAATAGAGGATATTAGCGATCATGTCCGGTAAATAATCTGGTACATTCGTTTCGATCTCAAAACGTAAACAAACACGAGTTGTAATCGAAAAGAAAAACACAAAAAAACTCTTTCCAAAGATATTCGCTCATACTCTCCTTTTGCATATTGTATTTATGAAGGCTCTTATTTTCTTAAGCGACCAATTAAATAATAGATCAGACTCTTTTTCTCTTCACAGGAGGGAAGATGTGGTTTTAAAGAACTATAATAACACGATAGCGTCAAACGAATGTATAAACAAAGAAAATAGATAGAAATTTATTTCGCGATAAAAGTTCTATGTCGGGTGCAAAGAAAGCTCCGCCCCTATCCAAGTTTGCATATCAATAAGGAAAAACACATGTACATATTCTGCTTTCGAATACAATGACAAACTGAGCGTGTAAATGAGGGTAAAATTTGTGATATACAAGTTTTCACTTGCCAATTCGTGACTGCAGTCAATTTAAAAATGCGTCCTAGTTTACATTGCGATGACAGAATCGAAAGTATACCGTCGAAAGCATTTACTTACCGATAGATCCTGAATAATTAATAAGAATATCACGAAAGCACCAATGATCAATCCCATAATGTTTTCTTTAATACGATTTTCCTCAGATAATCGAAATAAAGAAAAAAACACATAGACTGACCAAGTTGGTGACGTTTTCTTCCACACGGGTAGAATCGGTCTCATCAATATTCATATATGCAAGTACGCTATAAATAGAATCGAATGCCTGTATCATAAACTAATAATAATTTCGATCCTTAATGGTTGGAAAAATTTTCGGATTAAGAAGCCCTGTGATTTTACTTACGTTTCGAGAAAAAAAAATCTTATCTTTAACCTCCGTTTTAGCTAAAATCCAATCAATTATATTCCAAGACATCATCTCGTTAATATTAACGAAATAAGTGAAATGCTCCAAAGGTCGCTCCGCCCTCGGATTTTAGCTTTTGCATATAACTCCTCCCCATCAAGCATAATTCAAGCACGTTACGAGGAAAAAAATACTATGATTTCATAATTAACGTAATGTATACAAATGTTTTAGGTAAGTGGAGTCTCTAAGATAAAATCAAATAAGGGGCAGCGCAAAATTAAACAATCAAGAGTTAACTACATACGCTATTTCCCTCGAATTATGAAAAATTTACGTGTCATTCTCATTGGATACAAAAAAAAGTTATTCCTAAAAAAATATCTTAATAGAGCTTTCAGTTTGTAATTTTGTACTCGGAGCATGACATTATCTAACCGAAACATTATTTTTAGGCGTAGAACGCCAGCTTCTTATATTACTATAACCGTTTCATATTAAATCCTTAACCCTTTCCTTTTTGCAAAATATTGTCAAAATTCAAAGGTTTTGCAGACGAAAATTTTAAGTGGCTTTAATTTGAAAAATAACCATACATTGTGGTAGAAAATATTGTGGAAAAAAGAAGAAATTGCTTTCTACAAGCAATTTCCTCTTCTTCCACGATGTTTTCCCAATAATAAATTTACTGGGATGTGAAAAGCAGGGATTGTACAGGAAAGTGTTAAATTGAAAAGAAAAAAAAAGAACAGAACAGAACATTAATAACGTCAGTTGCTGTCGGCTAATTCGATTTGCTTTTGGTTGGTTTTATGGTTAACTTATTGGTTAGTTGGTTGGGTGGATTTTTGAATCTTGAAACGCTTGAATCTTGATAGACGAAACTAACATTGAATCATATTAAAAACAAATGCAGAACTTTAAACAGGTTTCCCCACTCAAATGAAAACCCCCAAGGAATATTCAGCAACGGCCGCTTCCATCTAATCGCGTCTGTGTAAACAGCAAATTGCGTGTTTCCATGCTATGTCTTGCAAAAGGGTCTCGACAAAAAGTTTTTGGTATTGTAGAAGGATTAAAGTCTAATTTCGTTATCGTTTTATTGAATCGCGGTGGTGTCACTTTGGTTCGTTTGTTTTTGTCTTCGCCTAGCTTCTAAACTAATAAAGAATCCTCTCTCACGCCTGTCAATCACCCCGACAAACGTGATTTCTGAATTAAAATCTCCAGTGACGAGAGAATGAAAAAAACAAGATCACATCAGAGGCCAAATATCAGTACGTTAGCTGGGAAACCAGTTCCTTTTTAAATGTGACCTGTTAGGTGATTATGGAGCATCCGGGAATATGAGCGATTACATAGTCCATGTCTATTGAATACGCCGTTTAATTGCGGCCCCATGTGACGCATCCTCACGAGTAAAGGGATAACACCTTTTTCTAAAAGACGTTCGCCACCCTAGATACGACAAGATACGTGTGACGGTACTATACATGAACAAAGGCTAAAGCCACGATTAATAAACGCATATACAGTCGTGTCCGTTGATCTTGCGCACAATGAGTTTGAGGGAAATTCTTTGGTCTACTAAAGTTTGTCTGTCACAAATGTTTGACTATTCATAGTAAATAAGAATGGTCAGAAAGTAATTTGAGTAAACATTTTTACGCATCTAATGTTGTTTGACGTCATTCTAATTAAGTATTCGTAAATACTGCCTATTGACCCAGTTCCCGATGTAGAGAGGCTATGATATTTTGCCTCCCGTTCAATTTTAAACTTTGTGCGCAAGTTGTGAACTTCGAAAATTATGGGGGTAACTGTTTACATTCTTGGTTTTTGCACTAGGGAAACAATTTTTCTTTCGAAATTTTGTGCCATTGCAATCATAAAGGAATTGATAAACTGTGAAATAATTAGGATATTCGTATACCTATATATTTCGAGTATAATGCTTGATTACAGTTTTCTTAGGTGCGCACCGGACAGTATCGTACATAGCAGGGTCAAACATATTTAACCCCTTCCCACACGATGAAATTTAAGACCAGTCCAAATTCAAAGAAGTTCCAGACGACAATTTCGAGTTATTGATTTTTTTAAGTCGTTGTCTTTTGGGATATAGAAAGCATTGTGATAATGAAGAAATTGCTTATCACAAGCAATTTCTTCATTTTTTTGAAAAAATTTCTCAGAGCTTTCATATTAAGGGGCGTTTAAAAGCGTCAATGTGTGGGAGTGGGTTAAGAAATAGAACCGATCTCGTTTAATTGAACAAAGGTTCGTATTTTGTAAATCGAATAAGTTTACAAGCATGTTGGAATTGACCAATCGCAGGCCCGGTCCACTTACACATTGCCTCCAACAGGAAGTTCCACAACGATTTTAACCCATTCCCAGATGGCCATATTTTAGACTGGTCCCAATTGGAAGGCGTTGCAGACGACAATTTAAAGTTTAGAAATTTTAATTTTTTTCAACTTTTGGGGTAGAAAACATTGTGGAACATGAAGAAATTGCTTGGCACAAGCAATTTCTTCATTTTCCACAATGTTTTCCAAAGCCTTTTTCTTGAGGGGCGTAAAAAGGAGGGATTAAGTTGGAATGGGTTAAACGGCGTTATTTTTTAAAATTCGTAGCCTGGCCAGTAGCATGTAATAAAAAGTGAAATGGTTGGTTGGCGACTTAAACGTCGTAACTACAGCTTGAATAAGCTGTTTTACCAAACCAACAAGAATGCTTCACATGAATGGTGGCCAAGGTCGTAGTAGTAATTTCTAGTCTAAATCAATGATATTGTTGGTTGGCATGTTACTTGATTGACAGCCGCGATTGGTCAATTATCATTCTACATTCATAATATCTGTAAAACGTTTGGAGCATCGTTTGCCCAATCCACAGAAGTCTAACCTATTTCTATAATTCTTCTATATCTAGACAGCTCCTATTCACTCTACAGCTGACAGGGATTCGGTGCCAATCGGAGACTCGATTTACCAATTAAAATTCATCTAGATTGGAAGGGAACTTTTATGTAAAGTATATTAGGGGTGGAAACGTTAACGTCGCAATCTATACGTCGTAACTACAGCTGTTCAAGTTGAAGAAACGACGATTAAGTCTTACTTTTTGTCACATGACCATGAATTTTACAAAAAAGCCGATTATTTTCTAAGTCAAACTTCTTGTTGGAGGTCAATAAATGTGTCCGGCGATCCGTTTTTTCGAGGTGTAAGCCAAGAGCTGATACATGAGGCTACAAAGGAAGGCACCCACATTATTTTAATCGCTAAACTCTTGAATAGATTAAGACTGAAAATGAAAGGGTCCTCAGGTATATATCGTCAAAAAGACGTAATTAAGCCTTTCTTACATTAGATTATCAAAATCATACTTTCACCTTTCATTTTTTCATTAGACTCATCTTTCTATTCATTGTTATTTACCTAATTCTGAAGTTTGCCAGATAAAATCAGGATCCGAATTCGCCAAGCAATGAAAATCACCATTTTGCTTTTAAGTTTCATAACGAGGTCTCCAATTGACGGATCCCTGGCCACGCCCATCAAGCTCTGACATGGCAGTTCGGTGGAGGTAGTAAAAGACACTATTTTATACAATATGCCAACAGCAACATTAATTGAAAAGCAACCTTAACGCTATTACTTAAATAAACAATTGTTACGACGGGTAAGTCGTCTAACGAATGAAATTTTGAACATAAAAGTCGGAGTTCCCTTCCGCTATAAATGAATATTTGATTTGTCTATTGACTTCTTTTTAATGACAGCATCGATCCGTTATTTTATCCAGACACACTTGCTCTCAAATCAGAGCCAATGTTTAAACAAGGGGCCCAGAGGCCTAAGATGCTCTGAATTTCTTATCCTATTTCAGATTCTCATTCAAATCACTGCACTTAGATTAATGGATCATTCTAATAAGCAAACAAATATTTTCAGTAAGTTCAATTATAAAGGCAAATCAAAGGACTGAAAGTCCTGAGAGCGGTTTTACTGGCTTATCAGTAATCGCGCTCAATAATGTCAGCATGTATCATCAATATGAGTAAGTAAATCGTACACCTAAGTTGATGGAGCAGCTGGAGGCTCGAGGATGTAGTGGTAGTACTGGGTACTGGTGTATGAGCTACCAGGAATCCATGGTTAGGAGCTCCAGCCATACCGATATAACTGAAATACTATCAAAAGTTGCGTTAAGCCCTATTCAATTAATCATGACCCCTTACTGTCTACTAAAATTGCTATTTGATTTAATCACAACGTTTTCATTAATTTTATTTCATCGGTGCGTGAAAATTTGAGGTTGTGTGGTAAAAGGTTAGATGATAAAAGGTAACGAAATCAAAGCTAACATTCAATTATTTTTTCGCTGAGCATATTATTATTACAATTGAAGTACTACATGTCTGTTTCAAAGAAATAGTCGAATTTGAGGTAAAAGGTGTACGTTTTATTCGATGGGGTTAAATAGGCGCCTGAATTGCGACTATAACAGGGTTGTACCTAGTTACATATATTGTGTATACGGGGTGTAAATTCGCTCGGCCCTGCCAGGTCAAAACACCAACAGATAGTTTACATGTATTCGCTAACTCCACTAACCACTGGCCTAGATTCTATCTTGAAACACGAGGGAATTATTTCTCTCATTTTGACAATTCATTAGACAATTTACTATGGATATATTAAGTCAAAGTTTTAAATCATTTTCCTGGATATTCATGACTAAAAGGACACTGTGTTGGCTTTCAGCAAGCAAGTTATTTTCTTCATCAGCGATGAAACAAGATGGAGGCGATCACATAGATTTTCACTTCACGTGTATGAGCATGCGTGGAAATGAGCAGAAATGCGAGAAAACTTGTTTCCGGTTGATCGATTCGAAATACCGGTTTTTTCCTAAAAAAACGCTAAAAAAGTAATGAAATTTGCTGCACCATTGATATTCTCACTAAGTTCCATTTTTTCTTGATATTAGTCGGCATGTCTATACAAAAACAGTGGAGTTCTTTCTTATTACATTAAAAAATATTCATCAAGGTTAACAACGAAAAATGTGCTTTGCTATGTAGTTATAAGGATTTTTCAACCAAGCCTTCTTTTTCATAATTTTGGGTGGAATGTTGTAATATTCCTTTTAATATATACCTTTTAACGAGGTTAAAGTAATCAAGGAGTTAACCCATTCCGACACAACTCCTCCCTTTTACGCCCCTTAAGAAAATAATATGGAAAACAATGTGGAAAATGAAGAAAATGCTTGTAACTTCGTTGAACTTTGAGACGACTCCAAAATTTTGTCTGTTAACTTAAGCTATCAAAGCTGACACTTTGCTAGCTAAAATCTTAGGAATTTCTTCATTCCCAACATTTCTTTTCTACTTGAAAGACAAAGATTTCACCAATTTTCGTCCCAAATCGACCAATCGCTGGTCCCGCTGGCGACTCATTTGGCCCCGCCCATTGATTCCAACAATGCTCCGATTTAAAACGGCGTTATTTTACCAAATTTATGGCCACTAGCATGTTACAAATAATTTAAATGGTTAATTGGCGATCTAAGCGTCGTTACTACAGCTTGAATAAGCTGTAGTTACGACGTTTAAGTAAACAAAAATGGTTCACCAAAATGGCGTCCAATATTGGAGTTCAAACTCATCTTAAATTCTAAATGAGTGATTTTCATTTTTCGACTGACTATTTGATTGACAACGAAATATGTCAATTTGGACCAGTCTGAAATTATGGTAAAAGGCCCAGGCTCTTTTCGTGAGACTTTTTTTCATAGTCGTACAAACATGTTCAGCAAGAATCAATTGACCAATCGCTGGCCCCGCCCACTTACTGCTGCAGGAAGTCCCGCTTCGAGTTTTAAAGGCGTTATTAGATGAACTGCACTTGGATTGTTTATTAGACCGGTAGGTCAATACTGAACAAGATCCCTATTTTCATTTACTTACACCCCCTTCTTAAAAAGAGAAGAAAGATACTTGTTACAGGATTCTCGTATTCCAATTTCAGCCATCCAATACAATTATGTGCTCCAAAAAAAGGTAAATCAATTAATTACCTAAATCCAACATTCCGTCTTTCTTAAATACAAAAAATATGGCCATGTCAAGAAAACACGGGCCTAATGTTTCATGACGTCATCAGTCAGATTTGGTCCTTCTTCGTTAATTTGAACAAGTAACAATGTAGGAAGGCGGTTTTAGGTCAATCCAAACATTGATTACTCAATTTTGACATTGATGGGTGGATAATTTAACATTTAGTTTCGTCTGTCAGAAACGAATATCTGATTGGCCAAATAAAATATTCATACTTCCATGAACACAATTTTGAGCACGCGGCAATTATGTATACTTGCGCACAAAATAGTTCCATAAAAACTCATATGATATGAAAAGATTTTTTTTCTTTTCGTGGAGGTATGACATTCTCTTCATTTCTTAAATAACATCCCGGGAGGTGAATATATGAAAGGGCCGTCGACATCTGAGTCCAATAAAAAGCTTCAGCGTAACTTTATCATTTTACATTTACGGGTAAAACTCAACATTTTTGCTTCTACATTTCAATTGACTAAAGTTAAGCAATTGCCTCTTTATAACATTTCACTATGTTTAATACCCTTTTTATACGACCGTCGAAAAGACAGGAAGACAGGACGTATGATTGGTTCACCCATGGCGTTCGTGCGGGCGGGCGTGCGGGCGGCGTCCAGATTCTTTGTCTGGGCATAACTCTTGAACCTTATGTCTGATTGCCTTGAAGCTTTGAAGTTGTATTCATTGCATAACTACAGGGCACAATGCGTAAGAACCATAAGTGTGGTTAGGTTTTTCGGTTCATATCTGCATGAAAACAAAAAATATTCTCTTCATTTCTTATAATTTAATAGTATCGAGTGAAAAAAGCAAAAAACCTACATCTTTTGATACCTTTTTGTATGGGACTATTTTGTGCGGAAGCATACAAAATCACTGCGTGCTCAAAATTTTGTTCATGGAGGCATGAATTGAATGTTTCGACCAATCAGAACGCTCGTTTTTGATAGACGAAACTAACAATTAAATTATTTGTTGGTGGCTTAATATGTGTACACACACATATATATATAAATATAAATGGTTATAGAGCTAGAAAAAGTAATTTGTTTTCGTGAATTCAATTAAAGTTTGAAGAAAAGTAATCTTGGACTCAATGATTTTACAGCATAGTATAAATTTCTAAATAAATCATTTATTTTTTCTGACGTAACACTGAACTTCGTAGAATTTTTCCCATAAAGAAGCATATTAATGTCGGTATTGCCGAAAACTAATAATATATCAAAAGTTGGTCCCTAATATTAGTGTACATATAGAAGTGTACGCTAGTCTCAATACTACCACAAGAACAAAAAAGGAGAGTCAACAAGGATTTTTTTTTTTTTTTTAATGAATGAATTGTGTTTCAAAGAGCTGCATTTATTTCTTATTCTAATATGCATAACTTGAAGTTTCCTTTGTCCAATAATGTACAACTTATTTGAGCTGGGTTTGTTACGCTTAAAATAATTTTTACAGTGTTAGTATGAATCTTGTTCTCGTAGATCGATAGGTAATTTGTTTAAGTCCTCGGTAACTGTCTGTAGAAATGACCTTTTATATAGTTCTGTCTTGGAAATTGGCTCTCTGAGGTTTCGAGATCCGTGGAGGCTGTATAAGGATGTTTTCCTATTGAGTTGGGAACTAACGAACGTACATTTTTGGAAATTATTCCCTTAACCATTTTAAAGTATAATATAAGTTTATGTTTTCTCCTTCGTTCACCTAGAGGTTCCCACCCTGACGCCTTATCGAGATCAGCGAGTGAAACTAGCTTTGTACAGCCTGTTACTTTCCTTTCAGTTTCTGCTTGGATTTTATTGAGTTAATCTTTAAAAAATTCTAGCAATTGTCCCAAACTACATCTGCATATTCTATGCTGGGACGATAAAAGAAAAGTAGACTGTTTGAAGACAATTTTTTCAATAGGGTCATCCCGATGATCTCACAAAATTAAATACTATTACGAAATTTCATCGTGATTTGGCCAAAGTTTATACCCTACAGTGTTAACAGAGAAAATACCAAGGATCCTTTTTCACTTTATTTTGAATATTTTTATTTGAATAGGCTTCATCCTTAAGACCTAATAATCATTCCGCCGGGTATCAGAATTTTGCCAAAATTGTTACTCCACGAGTGTTAAGACAGAAAATGTCAATAAGGCCCCTTTTCCGGTGTTTTCCAATGGAACCTCCCAGTTTGAATTGATTCATCCTTATGGCCTAACTATCATTCTGGCCAAGTTCCATTATATTGAAGCAAATTGTAGTTCCCAGTGTGTAAACAAATAAATTAACCACCTCTGACAATGCACGACAAGCATTCAATGATCTAAAAAGCTCACAATTAGCATGATATGTTTCACACGATCTACAATGGACAACATAGGTATGAAGTGTTCGGGTTGATTGATTGAACGGGGTTTAACGCCACTTTTAACAGTATTTCAGTCATATCTCGGCGGCTGGAGCACCTAACAATAGATTCCTGGTATTTCTCACACTAGTATCTACCACTACTTCCTTTCCTAGCCTCGAGCTGCTATCCCACTTAGTTTTTCGATTATCTATCCATTGGTGAGAGGCAAATGTTGGAAAGAATATGTGCCGCCGCCGGATTGAACCCATGACATCCTTTGACTGAAGATTAGGAGTCTAGTGCGCTACCAACTGCGCTATGATGGCGGCGTTAGGGTTAAACTCTTCCTTCAAAGTTTAAAACTGAAAGACATATACCACTCAATTAAATCAGTAATAATTTTTTCTTTCTTCTGAAAGAGGACAACCTCATGAACGATTTTGGCATAATTAGTATACATTGACCCCGTGCTTTGGAGATGTTTAAAGAAATCTCTCTTTATTCATATAGGTTACACACGCACCTCAAAGGGGACCAGCAGGTATTGATTTCAGAAATTTGGAAAAAGGTCAATGCATTAAATCTTCATGCAAATATCAAGAACCAAGCTTACAGGGTTACATGCTTGTCTTCTTTTTATTCATTTTCATTGCCATTGCGTGCTAAGGTTTTAAAGGATTTCAGTTCTTTGGGCTATTTTGAAAGAGGAAAACATATGGTACATTTCTGCCAGTTTTTTCGAAAGAAGCAAAAGTGACTGCTGACGGTTGACAAATGGACAGATTTGTGCATAAAAATCTGACGTTTGTTTATTTTATTCAATTCACGATTTTGTTGTTATTGTTGGAAATATATTCTGGATTTATTGTAAACCCACTGACGTAAGATTTTCCTATTTTGATTTGTTGAATTTAGTTGATGTGTGTATTTCTGCTTATTTATTGTCGCTACCGTAGCACATGCCCATATGAGCGACGCCCCAAGAAGACGGTAAGTTGTTACGGGGGATAGTGCAAGGATACAGAACGAAACTGCCGAGAGCTCCGCCTAGTTCTTTAACTTGCCGTCACCGGGGCATCTGATTAACGTCTCATCCGAAAGACGATTAGTTTTGTTAGTTGATACGGCAAAGAATTCGAACTCACTATCCTGAGGTTTGAAGACAAGTGCTCTACCAACTAAGCTAATCGGGCTGACTTATTAGTTGATGTAAAGTATGTTATCATTTCTGAAGTCTTTTCGATCATTTTCAGAAACTGTCACCAGTATAGGTCACACTATTTCCTTCGGATTATTGTTTGTCACTTGTTTAGTGAAATTCGACGTGATTATCACCACCGTTTTAATACCTAGACTATGATAATTTGCCTTGATTGCAGTCTAATACAAACACGGGTTGTTATTTATAGGGAAATCAATATGACTTCTATGGACTTTTTTTATCGCAAATATTTTCGCCAGATTTGACGGGGGTTTTATTTTTCGTTTTTTTTTTTTTTTTTTTTTTTGCAAAAATGGCGATCGCCAGCGAAGGTCGTCAGCTATCATAATAGCTCACTTCAGCACTTGTGTTCAGGTGAGCTATGAGCTAAAATCTTGACAAAGTCTCGTTATCTGTTTATAGACGAGTCGATTAAAAAATCTTTACTTCAAGACCACTTTTGTAAATATCAGATATAAATGCCAGATTCAACACTTTTAGGTATTGCACTTTTTGCTGTTTTCAATAATGACTCAGACACTGTACAGCAGGTTTATTTTAAAGTCAAAATATATTCTATTGAGAAATAAAAACTTGACAACTAAAATTTCTCCAAATATTACGATTTGACCATGTGATGTCCATGATAGCAAGGTTTCTCTTTATTGTTGTTGTTATTGGTTTGTTTGTTGTTGTTATCTGGCACATGTTTGGGGTTTTTGTTGGCTTTTTTTTATTTAATTGTTATATATTAAAAGAAAAAAACTGCTTGAAACAAACAATTTCCCTATTTCTCACACTTTCTCACACCAGTTTTACAAATTTATGAGCTAGTTGTTGTTGTTTTTTTCATTTCAATACACTGCGAAATGTTGTCTGCAGCTTCTTTACCATTGGAATAGATCAAAATTGTTTCATCTGTAAATTGGATGAACAAACGAAACAACAGATGGTTGTAGTAAACAAACAAATCAGAACAAGCACAAATAACTGTTTAATATTTATTCTCCACGTTTCATCATCTAAGTTAACAAAATAAAACAAGCAAAACAACTGAAATATAAATTGCATATTTTTCTAAAACATAAAAAAGTAAATACTATTTTATTGCGTTGGAGGGTAGTAGCCTCAGCGTATAAGAGATCTATTTCTGAAACTGAATCAGAAAGTAACGTAATTTAACCCACTACAAGACAGTAAAAGTTTAGACTGGTCCCTATGGAAAGGAGTTGCAGATGACAAGTTAAAGTAGATGAAATTTAAGATTCTTTCAATTTTCTGGGTAGCAAAAATTGTGTAAAATGAAGAAATTGCTTGTTGCAAGCAATTTCTTCAGTTTACACAATGTTTTCTCAATTGTTTTTTCTTGTGGGGCGCCGAAAAAGCATCATTGTGTGGGAATGTGTTAAAACAAATCTATAAACTGTGAAGCGACTATCGGACATCCTGCCCTGCCTCATTACCACTGACATTTGACTGAAATATCAAGTAATGTTAATCTTTTCAACGAAACTTTCCTGTTTTGAAAAAATTTAGACCTGTCCAAATTCAAAGATTTTGTAGACGAAAATTTAAAGTGGATTAACTTTGAAAAATAACTTTTTAGTAGGATAGACAATTTTGCAGAGGAAGAAAAATTGCTTGTTATAAACATTTTTTCTTTTTCTACAATGTTTTCTTAATTATAAAATTGCAGTGATGTAAAAACCAGGGATTAAACAGGAAAGGGTTAATATAGTGTTGGGCATGAAACTCAAGCAAATTGTTGGTTAGCGACAGAAACGTCATAACTACAGCTGGAATAATAGTAACTATGTTTAAGCCACCAAAACACCAAAATTCAAATTTCATATTTGAGAATTCACTTGCCTGATGAAAGATTTGATTGGTTAATTATCTTTTTGTTGTTGACATTGGCAATCGGTTAATTAACCCCTTCCCAAACAATGACACTTTTGATGCCCCCCAAGAAAAGCATTTCAGAAAACATGGTGCAATTACAATGTGCTTGCAACAAGTAATATCTTCATTTTCCATAATATTTTCTATACTGAAAAATTGTAAGAATCCAAAATTTCATACCACTTTAAATTGTCATCTGCAACTGTTTTCAATTTGGATTAGCCTAAACTATTGTTGTTTGGTAGTGGGTTATTGAACACGTAGCCTAACCAAGATCAAAGGGAGACCACTCAAAACACAGTTTCCCCAGCCACTTCGACAGAAATTGGAGACAAGCTTGCAATATATGGTGGGAGCCATTCAAAACTACGTTCATACAGAAGTGCTTTTTTTCATACCTGAATAAAAACAAAATATTTCCACTTCATTTCTTATATTCTAATAGTATAACTGCATAACAAGGGTTAATATCAATTTTTTAATTTGCAATACTATTCAAAGTGTATGAACATAGTATAGACACTTAAAACAGTATTGTAATAAATGCTGGAATTATTAGGTCATAAAAACATTTAATAAGCAATTTTTTTCAACTATTGAAATGATTTTTCATTCATTTACTTTGTTTTCAAAAAAAAGAAATAAGAAAATAGTTCCATAGATGTTTGAAAAAATCAGCAAATCAAGGAATTTTAAAATTAAAACTAAATATTCTACTAATAAACTAATTTTGGCTAGAAGGATTGAACATTCCCTTTTCCAAGGCACCACCTTTTTTTCACATATCATGATCCATTAACCCTTTTCTGGACAAACCGGGGATTTTACGTCACTGTGATTTTATACTTGAGAAAACATTGTGGAAAAAGGAGAAAGCAAATTCTCCTTTTCCCACAATATTTTCTACCACATAGGATGGTCAGATTTCAAATTGCATGCATTTTTCATGGTCGTCTGCAACCTCTTTCAAATTGGACCAGTCTAAATTTCATAAAACAGGAAAAGGTTAAACAGAGGGATCTTTCAGAAAATTCAAAAAAGTATTGTCCCTAGTAAGGCTGCATAAACTGCAGTGACCTCTGCTAGATTCCATCCTATTTTTTCAAAAAACAAAACCTGCAAAACCCTCTTCAATATGCATATCTGAGTTCAATTCTACACATTATATTTGCTGAGAAGATATGGTTCTTAGATATTGTAAGAGAAGGAGAAATTGCTTGTCACAAGCAATTTCTTCTTTTCAAAAAATTTTTTTACTCCATCAGGCATTTATTCTATAATTTGCAAAAGCTTTGCATTGTTGTGTCTTTCAAAGTGGACATGTCCAAAATTTTGTCTGAGGGATTTACAGACTTAAAATGTGACCAAAGAATCAAGCAACTAATCAAAGGTTCATATAGATCAGAAGAGAACTTTGAACTCCAGACTTGATTGACATTTATGTAAACTGTTTTATGTTGGTATGATGATTTGAACACTGTAACTACAGCTTGATGAAGCTGTTATTACAACATTTAGGTTGCCAATCAACCTTTTTTACTGTTTTATTTAGCTTATACTAATTTATTTTAGTTTGATTGCGACGAAAGCTTTCAGCTTATAGAGTCGAACACACAAACTAGATGTTTTCACGTCCCTGAGAGAGAGGCAGTGGCTTAACCCCACTGCTACCCACTTCAACAGCTGGGTAGACTGAGGCTGGCTATTAAGTGTCTTGCCCATGAACACACCTCGGTGATGGTTGGGCTCGAACCCATGACCTTCAGATCGCGAAATACCTATACCACTTGGCCATCAAGGCTGTTTTATTTCACATCATAGACCACAAAATTTGCAAAAAAACACCATTTAATATTGAAGTGAAACTTCCTGTTGGAGCTCAGTGAGTAGGGCCAGCGATCCATTAATAAAAATATAGATGTTTTTTTATTCAGTGGGCAATAAAATGGAATAAAATGACACACCTTATGTCTTTATCTAGAGCATCTTACTATTGAGCCGTATGTAAAGAATAAAAAAGAGGACCATGATGGTCCTAAATCGCTCCCCTGAGTATGATGGTTCATGGCTTTATGGTATATACAAAATAGCAAAGCCCTCTGTCTAATTATTTGGAGAAGCTGTTTAAGAATTTTCTCTTTTAATCCTAGGTATATTGATGATCCCACCATATAGCGCTAATTTCCTCAATATGGTAACGCTTTGAAGTATAGACATCAATACATACCAAGTATCAAAGCTCTAGGCCTAATGGTTTAGGAGTAGAAGGTTTCCAAAGATATCATTCTTAATTCCTATCTAAAATTAGGGATCACACAGAAAAGGGCTAAATTTCAAATGACTGTAATTCTTTGAAGTTTTTCGGTAGAGGGTCAATAGCTGATGATATGCATCAAATGTCAAGGCTCTAGGCCTAATCCTTTTGGCTAAATTTCAGAATACATTTATTCTTTGAAGTATTTTGAAAGATATATTTATTCTTTGAAGTATTTTGGTAGAGGGTCAGCAGGTGATGATAAATATCAAATATCAAAGCTCTAGGCCTTATCATTTGGGAGAAGAACACTTTAAAAGATTTCCTTCTTTATTCCTTTGTAAAATTAGGGATTGTACTTAAAAGGGATAATTTTCAGAGTAGGATAATTCTTTGAAGTATTTTGTTATAATGTTAATAAGTGATGATACATACCAAATATAAATGCTCTAGACCTTATCATTTAGGCAAGAAGATTTTCAAAGTTTCACTTCTTTATTCCTTGGTAAAATCAAGAATCGCACAGAAAAGGGATAATTTTCAGAATACAGTACTTCTTTGAAGTAACTTAGTAGAGGGTCAATGGCTGATGATACATACCTAATATCAAATCTCTAGGCCTTTCGTTCGGGAGAAGAAGATTTTCAAAATTTCCTTCTTTATTCCTTTGTAAAATCTGGGATCGCACAAAAAAGGCTAATTTTCGAGTACGATAATTCTTTGAAGTAATTTGGTCGAGGGTCAATAGGTGATGAATGCGACCGGCAATGCTTTTCTCTTGGTGGGGTTGCTGGATGTATCCCTCGGTTGCAATCTCAATGGTTGAATGGTTGGTTGCTCCCTAGCCGTCTGTCCTGGAGCTACTACGGTAGAGCTGCAGGCACCAGGGTGTGGGCAAGCAGTTCAGTTTAGTTTGGGGAATTAGCATTCACTCCAGGGTCCAGTAACTAGGAAGCTGTGGATGTTGTTGTAGTTCCCATCAATCGGTCGCATTCAAACACATTAACACAGGAATAAATGAAAACAAACTCAGTCTGATGTTTCAATTATCTAGCCAAATATTAATGTTCGAATGTTCAAAATTAATCAATTTAAATAAGTGTTCAAGTAACGAAATCCAACAATGAAAGAGCTTTTGAAATAAAGTGTTATATAGAAATTTCGAATATTAGCATCCTCTGCATAATTTAAGTCTTTCCTATTCTGTTCTTTCTTTTTGGTTAAATTTCATCAACTATTTATCTAAAAGTTTTTAACAGGAAATATCCAATCAGATAAAAGAATTTGAATCCTCCAATAAAATTACAACAATAATCAAGATAATATTAATAGATTTAAAGTCTTTTGAAACCATTTATCTGGAGGCCATATGTGCTAAAATACATTGATTGTTTATCTATAGTAGATAATCAAACAGTCACAACAAAGGATATTGGTTTCTCAAAATATAGCTAGTAGCACAATATGTCATTTTTACACCTATCAAGCAAGAATGAGGATTAACAAAATAAATCTTATTACGAACAAACATGTCAAAACTTGGCCAAAGGTGTTTCTCTTCCTTTTCCACAATGTTTCCAATTTCATATTTATTATAGATTTTATTATTTCATTATTTCTATTATTTAATAAAATATTCAGACAAAATGTTGTCCTCGGTGGCAAATACCCCCTTTGAATACCCCCTTTGTTAAATTAGTTCGTCCCGAACTAATAATCTAACAAACTTCATTTATTTTCACAAATTGTCATTTATCTTTCTTTCATTTTCTACATTTTTTTTTTTTCTCTTTACTTTTTTTTTTTTTTTTTTTTTTCAATGATATTTACAATCCATCTGAAACAAAATACAATGTACATGATACATATACATATATGTAATATATACAAATTAACATTTAATAGTAATTGTTTTAATATTCTATTTTTTAATTCGTATTCATGAAATTGTCATTAAAGGAGTCCAATTGGATTCTCATATCTTGTTTTAAAAAGTACGAAATTTAGATTCATATTTGTTGCAACATGCAAAGTTTTATTAGTCCATTTTAAATAAAGAATTTTTTTTTTCACAAACAAACAGTTCCTTTCATAAATAAGAATTACTGCTGAGTGCAACCTTCGTCATACATAACCCGCCATGCAACCATGTAAATGTGACCATTGTACTTATGCACATACCTAAGTTTTGATTATTTTTCTGTGGGGTGTTCAGAAGAAAAATAAATAAAATTATAACAGTATTAATGTTTTGAAGAAAATTCTCTAAATTGATTTTTAATGCACAAGGTGGATTTTTCAAATAACTTTTTCATTTTTAAACAATAAATATTATTTCTAAAAATCTAAACTGATATTTAAAATTGTAGTATTACGATCTTTGCTGATGTCAGAAACAGTAAAAGCTGAATTGAAAGACTTGCCTGCAGAACAAATCAATCATAGCACTACTAAACACTTTAATTTAATAAAGTAAATGATTGCCTTTACTGCATCCAAGGTCAGTCCACCTTAAGTAAGATTTATTTTTTTTTTGAGAATATGTTATATCGATTAAATTATTGTCAAACCATAAGGTTTAAAAGTTGACTGAAGTTTAATTGGGTTTAATGTTTTTCCTCCTTTTGACAAACTGCAAGTATTGTGCTCTCAGCTTGTCTATAAGTTCAATTATAACACCAGGTGATGCATCTTCAATATTTTTCCATTCTGGAGAAAGATGAAAATTTTTATAATCTAGCAGAACTTTAATGTTGCCGTTAAGATCAAATTTGAGTTCATGTATTGCTTTTTCAGTTACAGACAAATCACGGTCTTTGGTTACCCTTGGTCGGTTGTTAGCATTTAAAGCGTCAATATTGATTTGTCTCATCATATCATCATATTTTTGTCTTAATGAAGAAATAAGGAATTGAGCATCCCAAAAGGCTGATGTAATATTCTTTAGTTGAACTGGATTGTGTCCTATTTGTGTTACAAAATATGCTCTTTGATCTATAAATTTCATTCCAACCAAATATTCTTCAAAAGTTTGTTTATTTGATGCAATATCTATACTGTAAGTGGTTGCTGAATTAAGTCCTGTTTCAGTTTTAGTCTGATTTTGTTTATTGACTGTAGCCTTTGTATCTATTTTTCGATCAGTTTTGGGTGATGCTTGGCTATCTGAGACCTTATTAAAGAATTTATGTCCTGGATTTAAAGGTTTCCTTCTTTTCCTACCATTCATAGTTTTGGCAACATGAAATTCCCTGGCAACTTGTTCTGGTACTTTGCATGCTAGGCGCCACTGCACCTTATTATCATGGAATTTAATTTTGTACCAAACTATATTGTCAGGACGCCTAACAGCTCTTAGGATTGCTTTTATGTGCTCTGCTTTGAAAGGTCTGCATTTGTTAATTTCACAGTCAGGACAAACATTGGAACTGTTCTTTTGAAGTTCAGCTTTTGGAAAATTAGGTTGGCTTTTGAGTTTATCATAATTTACTCTTTTAGCCTCATTCTGTATGTTTTCCTCCTGTTTATTTTCAGGTATAATTTTCTTTTTATTTACATTTTGAGTTTTATTTGACTCTTGCACTGCACAATTGTCTTTTTTAGCCTTGTTACTTGGACTTGTTTGATTTGTTGTTTTATAAGTATCAATACTTTCCTTTGTTTGTTTAGTCTTCTCATTCTTATTTACATTGTTGGTACTTTGCCCACCTTTGTCATTTTTACTTTTACCACTGATATGGCTGTTTCTATCTTTAGTTTTGATTCTTTTATTTTTATCTTTATTTACATTAGTACTCCTTGGTACATTCATTTTAACTTTTGGTTTATCATTACCTGTTTGTATACTTTTATTTGTATTCTTGGCTACTAAGCCTTGGTTTTGGGACTGTTTCCCTGTATCATTTTTGTTTTGTGTATTTTCATTATGATTGTTTGTATTTACATTATCATTATTTACGATTGGATTAGTTTTAACTAATACTTCACTACCTGTATCAGGCTGATCAATGATCTCCTCAGGATCAAGCTCGTCGTCATTGTCTGCCAGGTCATCGGGCGGATTGGTCGGTCTTGTTTCTGGGTCAAAGTATGGTTTTAGCCTAATTGCATTTACAAGTGACTTTACCTCTTTGTTAGTTTTACCGTGCCGAATCCTGTATGTAAAGTTAGGACCTATCATACTAATGTAATATGGACCTACCCATTTCCTGTGGAGTTTTGGTGCCTTGCCAATAGGCACTTTCGTACAATACAGCCATACCCTCTGGGTTGGATAGTACTCAGGTATCTTGGAATACTTATCATACTGCTTCTTGTACTTCTCTTGTGCTTTGGCAATGTTACTACCTGCTAACTTCCTACATACTTCTAAATTTTGAAGGATTCTACTAAGATGTACCTTAAAATTCTGAGGCAAATGGTTCTTGGGCTGTAGGCAGTTGTCAAGAGGAAGATTCATTTCTCTGCCAAACAGCAGGTAAAAGGGACTGAACTGTGTACTCTGGGTGGCTGGGGTAGACCTATAAGCCATCAGTACTCCCGGTAACAGTTCTGGCCAATCATCTTGCTGACCCTTGCAGTATGCACGAAAAGCCTGGAGAATGTAGGAGTTCTTAGATTCCACAAGCCCATTAGTCATTGCGTGGTAACTGGAAGTGTAGGTTCTTTTGATGTTGAACAATTCAGCAAGAGCTTTTACCAAGTTTGACATAAAATTCTTACCTCTATCACTAAGCAGAACTCTTGGGGCACCATAACGAGCAATTATTTCCCTGAACAACACTGCTGCGACTTCTTCGCAAGTCTGGGTCCTTAGTGGGAAACATTCTGCCCATTTAGAGTAGCTATCAACAACAAGTAAAATATGTTTATACTTATCTGGTGATGTTGGTAGACCACTCAAAATGTCCATCTGCCATCGACTGAAAATGTCATCCACTGGTTGAGGGTGTAACGGAGGAGGTTTGGAGTTGAAAGCACGTTTGGATTGCTGACACACTTCACAGGTCTTTACGTACTGTCTTATGTTTTCATACATAGAAGGCCAGTAGTATTTGTTCCGTAATGCCGCATATGTACGTCAAAATCCTTGATGTCCTCCACCTGCAATGCAGTCGTGGTATGACTTCAGCACTTCATCCCTGAGGGTCCTAGGAACTGCGACCTGCCTAATTAAACGTTCTTCTCTACCCACCTGTTTTCCACGTCTGGAATAAAAGTGATGAAGAATGTTGTCTACCAGTTCATAATTGTAGGCTTCTGCAACAATGGTCCTGGCTTTGGCTTGGTCATCAGGGACTACTCGATTGGCGAGATAGTTGTAAATGTCTCTGAAGTCGGGGCACTCCTGTTGAGCCTTAACTAGGTCTGGGAAGATTAGATCTTCAGAGTCATTGGCATCTTTTGTCTGCAGAGCTGCCATAACTGCCGTCTCATCCTCGCCAGGGTAAACAAATGAGACCTGAGTGTACTCTCTGGCGTTGCCACTTACCGAGCCTATATGATCTGCAAGATCTGTTGAGGCGGCTGGGGTTGAATTGTCGTATTCCTGCCTTGACAGAAAGTCAGCATTTCTGTTGGAAGATCCAGAGCGATGTTTGATCTCAAACTGGTAGGCCTGCAACAGGATACTCCAGCGACCCAGTCGTCCATGCTGATCCTTGATTTGTTGAAGGTACTTTACAGAAACATTGTCAGTATAAACAGTAAATTTCTTACTTACCAGATAATGTCTGTAATGCTGAATACCTTCAACTAGAGCAAGACCTTCCTTGTCAGTGATATGCCACCGTTTCTCTGCATCATGCAATGCCCTTCCCCCAAAACAGACTGGATGTTCCTTACCGTTGTGCATCTGAGACAGCACATAGCCTATTGAATATTCCGATGCATCTACGGCTAAGATAAATTGTTTATCAAAGTCTGGGTACCTGAGTATTGGTGCTTGTATTAATTTGTCTTTTAGTTCTTGAAATGCTTGTTCACATTGTTTGGTCCATTTAAATTCAGTGTCTTTCTTTAATAAGTGTGTAAGTGGTTGTGCTATTTTTGCGAAATCTTTGACAAATTTTCTATAATACCCAAAGAGACCTAAAACTTGTTTGACTTCTTTTGGGTTTCTTGGTGCTTTTGCATTTTTAATTTTGTCAGTGTTTTGAGGTAAAACCTTGATTCCTTCTTTTGTCACTATGTGTCCTAAATATTTCACTGAGTCTGTTGCAAATTTACACTTTACTGGATGTAACTTTAGGTTTGCTGATCTTAAGTTTTGAAAAACTAAGTCTAAGTGGTGTAAGTGCTCATCAAAGTTTTTGGAAAATACTATGCAGTCATCAATATACACTAGTGCAATTTTGAAGTTGAGATTTTTGAGTGCCTTTGTCATTACGGCTTGAAATGTCATAGGCGCATTGACTAAACCAAAACTTAATTTCCTGAAATTAAAGATTCCTTGCTCAGTTATAAAAGCACTTTTATGTTTAGTTGATTCATCTAAAGGTACTTGCCAAAACCCACTGCGAAGATCCAAGACTGAGTAGACGGAGGCTTTTGCATCTGCCAGTGTATCAAATACATCAGTCATATGCGGAATTGGGAAGGACATGGGCTCAGTCACTGCATTTAATTTGCGATAGTCCACTGCAAACCGATATTCATTGTTATTTGGTTTTTTAACCAATACAACTGCACTATGCCATGGACTATTGCTTTCCTCAATGACTCCAGCATCAAGCATTTCTTTAAGCTGCTCTTCCATAATTTTTCTTTTCGCAGGAGTTTGGCGATAAGGGGGAGAACGAACAGGTTTAGCATTGCCAGTTTCAATTACATGAGAGTGCAGATTAGTTTCACCTAACTCAGATAAGTCTTTGGCAAACATATCTCTGTTTTTACCCAAAAAGTTATATAATTTATTCTTTTGATCTTTAGTGAGACCTTGATCTTCAATATTTATTCCTAAATCTTTTACTATTTGTTCATAATTTAAAGTTTCATATTGGGTTTTAGCACTAAGGTTTGAAATTGAGGTTTCATCACAGTTGTCTAGCTCAGTAATTGAAGAATTATCAATAATGACGGCTTTAGCTATAGTTTGATTTTTCTTTATAAATACATTAGCACTAGTAGGATTAATTACTCTGTAAGCACATTTAGAGTTAAAAACCTTAGAGACAGTTTTACCCCCTGCAACATTTTTATCGGTTAAGGTTTTATTGGGTTCAAGTAGCGAAATCCAACAATGAAAGAGCTTTTGAAATAAAGTGTTATATAGAAATTTCGAATATTAGCATCCTCTGCATAATTTAAGTCTTTCCTATTCTGTTCTTTCTTTTTGGTTAAATTTCATCAACTATTTATCTAAAAGTTTTTAACAGGAAATATCCAATCAGATAAAAGAATTTGAATCCTCCAATAAAATTACAACAATAATCAAGATAATATTAATAGATTTAAAGTCTTTTGAAACCATTTATCTGGAGGCCATATGTGCTAAAATACATTGATTGTTTATCTATAGTAGATAATCAAACAGTCACAACAAAGGATATTGGTTTCTCAAAATATAGCTAGTAGCACAATATGTCATTTTTACACCTATCAAGCAAGAATGAGGATTAACAAAATAAATCTTATTACGAACAAACATGTCAAAACTTGGCCAAAGGTGTTTCTCTTCCTTTTCCACAATGTTTCCAATTTCATATTTATTATAGATTTTATTATTTCATTATTTCTATTATTTAATAAAATATTCAGACAAAATGTTGTCCTCGGTGGCAAATGTACTAAATATCAAAGATCTTGGCCTTATGGTTAAGGAGGAGAAGATTTTTTTATGATTGTTTACGGACGAACAGACGGATGCTGGACAATAATCGATCACAATAGCTCACCTTGAGCATGTTGTGCTCAGGTGAGCTAAAAAGTAATTGCAAAATATATATTGCCCTTCAGTCATGACTTTGACCTAGGTAGTATCAAACAGAACTTTATGCATGTAACTAGTACTCTTCAAGGGGAACAAATGTGCCAAGTTATTTTGAAATGCATTGATAAATGTAGATGATATGTTCAGGTCAAGAATTGAGGATACACACTAACCAACCAATGCACCCATTGACCTACACAAATGGACAGAGGGATCTCTATATGCCAATCATCACTACATGGTGGAGGCATATGTAATGGTTTGGAAATGTCACAAACTTCATATTTAATTTCCATCTTAGTAGTGCAAGCAGTACACATAATTTCATTTCCATCACGGCAACACCTCAAACAAGGTCAGGGTTCATACAAACTTTCTTCAACAAAATTCCTTGATAATTCCATGGTTTTTCCATTATTAAGAAATGCTATACTAGTAAACGGGGGTGTAACCATAAAAGTAGTTACATTGATGACAGTATACCCGTAAAAGTAGTGACATTGTTTTAACAAATCATTATGGACTATTTCCCGATTTTTCCATGATTAAACCAATATAATCAAAATTCCATTTTTCCGGACAGCACCACTTTTCCATGACATTTCCAGAAATGTATGAACCCTGAAGGTATGTAGTTTGGCCTAATTTTATTGCTGCCTCTGTATTTAATCACAGCAATGGAAACAAAATCATAAGTAACATGGAGATAGGAAACAGGAGGCATATTTTGAATAAAAGTATTCAGAATTTCATAGATTTCTATTGACATTTAATATAATTTGCACCTTTCATGAGAAGAGTCAGATATAGCAGAGATTTCACAAAATAAATATCAATACTGTTTGATAACAACTGCAATATGAATTAACTTGGATTTCCTCTAAAAACAGTGGAGCTAACCGTGAGATCAAACAAGGTAAAAGGCAGAAATGAATATTCTCCGAGTATAAATACTTGATTTAAACCCCTGATTTATTAATATCAAAATATGACCTTTCATGCCATAAGCGAGCTATCAAAGAAATATGTTTTGACTCTTGTAAGACTTAACATTTTCAGGAAAATGAACAAAGAAGAAAAATCCTCCCTTTCGTTTTATTCTTTTTTTTAATGGTTAATGAGTATTTCTGTGGAGTTAATTTGAGACTGAAATCCATGATATATGTTGATGATGTGTAACCTTTTTCTGACTAATTTCCAAATGTATGACCACCAAAAATATTAAGTAAATGGAAAATTCATTGCAAAAATCAATTCCTACCTTTGCTATTTCTTTCCACAAAACATATATGCTATCCATATCGTTCTACCAGTTTTGATTGATTATATGGGGCTTAGCACAACTTTCAACAGTCTTTCTCTAATGTTGCACTAGCTGGTTCACCTAACCATGGATTCCAACAACATTTCCAACAACATTCCATCTGAGCCATCAGCTGCTAACCTGTTAAGCCACATTACTTATCTTTATTCAGGTGAGACACATATAACACTTGTTGCGATGATTTTTGTTAAATGTAGTAAGAATGTTACACATGCTGGCATTCTAGCTCACTACATACTAATTATTGTCCGTAACCCATGATGGTTTTGACCAATCTAAAATTGTTTGTCTGGTAATGAGCTAAAACATGACAGTCCTCTCAGATGGCACTTTTTTTACTTGACAAATCATTCAATATGAAGTGAGAACTAAACTTTACTATGTGTCTATACCGCGTGTTATTGGTACTACTTGGAATCGGATGGTAATGGCAATTCAAATCAGTACGCAAAACCCTGAAATGTTTTTCTTACTTGTCCAAATTCAAAGGGTTAGCAGACAATATTATAAAGTCATTTATATTAAAAAAAACAAACATCCAATATCATTAAAAAGATATTGCGAGAAAAGGAGAAACTGCTTGTAACAAGAAATTTCTTTTTTTCCATGATGTTTTCTCAAGTATAATATGACAGGAATGTAAAAATCAGGGATTGTAAGAGAAAGGGGATAACATAGGATGTGTTTAGAAATAATAATTTTATACTCTTTTAACCACTTTTAACCCCTCACCCCACCTTCCTGCTTTATGACTCCCTATAGAAATATTGTCAAGGAAAATTTTGTGGGAAAAGGAGAATATGCTTGTAATTTGCAATTTCTCCTTTTATCTCAAAGTTTTCTACCACAGTTTACACCAATTTTTGGGACTGGTATTAACCTATTTATCCATTACCACACAATCCTGCTTTCTGACTTCTTGAAGAAATGAGGTCAATGAAGGTTTTGAGGGAAAAGTAGAATTGGCTTGTGACAATTTCTCCTTTTCTCACAATGTTTCTAACATATTTGACAACTGCTTTAGAATTTTTTTGCACTTAGAAATGTTATCTGCATTTTCAATTTGGACCAGTCTATAATCTTGTAGTTTGGTAACGGGTTATCATAATATTTTCATTGTATAAAAACATAACCCATTACCAGACGGCAAAATTTTAGACTGGTCCAAATTGAAAAGAGATGCAGACGACAATTTAAAGTTGGTGAAAGTTTAGATTTTTCAACTTTCAGGGTAGAAAACATGGTGAACAAGATGTGTTTGTAAAACACCATGCCCCCGATACAGGAATTCTTTAGAAATAGGTGATTTTTATTGTTTTTTTTTCTTTGTTTTAAGGAAAAGGGTTAAATGTCGACCTTGATCTTGATGAAATGATCTTCCCTAGTTGCGCCTTGTTGAGACCTATCTACTTACCAAATATTAGCATTGTTACTTAATTAGGGATGAGGTAAAAGAAAAATGTTTAGTTGGCAGGTTAAGTTTTTGAGTTAAGTTTAAGGAAAAAGAGTTAAAATTTTAGTGCTTGACCTTGATGAAATGACCTTCCCCAATTGCGCCTTGTTGAGACCTATCTACATACCAAATATTAGCATTTTAACTTAATTAAGGATGAAGTAATAGGAAAATGTTTAGTTGGTAGGTTAAGTTTTTGAGTAAAATTTTAGGGAAAAGGGTTAAAATTTTGACCTTGACCTTGATGAAATGACCTTTCCCAGTTGCGCCTTGTTAAGACCTATCTACATACCAAATATTAGCATTGTAACTTAATTAGGGATGAAGTTATAGAAAATTGTTTAGTCGGCAGGTTAAGATTTTGAGAAAAGTTTTAGGGAAAAGGGTTAAAATTTGACCTTGACCTTGAAGCAATTAACTTCCCCAGTTGCGCCTTGTTGAGACCTATCTACATACCAAATATTAGCATTGTTACTTAATCAGGGTTGGAGTTATAGGAAAATTTGCAGGTTAACTTTAGCAGACAGACAGACAGATGGACAGACGGACAGACAGACAGACGGACACCGGTAAAACAATATGCCCCCTATCTATCCATGCGGGGGCATAAAAATGAAGAAATTGCTTGTTACAATCAATTTCTTCATTTTACACCATGTTTTTCCAATTGTCTTTATTTAGAGGCGTCCAAAGGCGTCACTGTGTGGGAATGGGTTAATGCAGTCTAGCCCTATTCCCCTGACATAACAAGAATAAAAGACTGTCCTATCTATTCTTGAGGACATATTTATAATAGAAATTACGTAGCTGATCCCAGAACACTAAACTTAAAATTGTATGTGGAACCAGTCTGAAAAAAGAGGGACCAATCCCCTTATAGAATCCCCAAACACCTTCTTGTCTATAAATCTTGGAGAAACAATTTGGGACATTTTTATACATAGTTCCTTTCCCGTCTGTTCCGACTGGCTGGTTATACATCCTTGTGGAGACAACGTCGAAGGGGGTCATACACATGACAACAACTAGTCCTCCCATCATGCTTGCAAGTAATGAATTAAACACACTGAACTCAGGAAAAAGCTGTCAACAAATAAATATGAGGATAACATCTTCAATAACATGAAAACAAAGTTTTGTTGATGTCAATATCTATCCAATTTCCAGATTACAAAAATTTAGACTATTTGATATTCAAAGAAGAAGCAAATGACAATTCTAAATGCATTTGGAATTAAAAAATGAATACCCTATAGGAGTAATCATTGTAAGAAAAAAAAAGAACTGTTATCTAGGGACAATTTCTACTTTTCCATACTGGTTCCCTTTAATAAATCTAAAAATGCAGGATTGTAGATTCTCTGAATGAGAACTTGATATTTGAACTTGACATCAAGTCAACCCATTTACATTAATCCTTTCCTGTTTTTGGGAATTTAAGACAAGCAATTTCTTCTTTATCCACAATGTTTCCTCAAGTGTAAAATCACAGGAACGTAAAATCCCGTATTTGAACGGTAAAGGGTTAACAAACAGTAAACTTTTTGAAAGAAGTTACAAAAGTCTATTCAAATTATGCTGAATTTAATCAATCAGGGCATAAAAGGGTAGAAACCATCATGAGAAAAGGAGGAATTGCATGTAACAAGCAATTTGTCTTTCCCCATTATGTTTTTTCTTGGGTACCTACAAACATGGGAATAGGTAGGAATGGGTACATTAGATTACCTTAACTTTGTTATTCACAGAATGGTCTTTACACAAGTAATAAACACTTTGAATACAAAAGCCCTTACACTTACCACACATAAATGATGCCAAATGTTTGCTTACAAAAAAAGTAGCAGCTAGTGTATTGTAAAAAGGAGGACCAGGAAAAACTACATGCTGCAATCTATCAATGCCACACAAAAAACATACATGTTCTACATGCATTACAAGTTACCACAGCTTCAGTTTATCATCTTTTCACTGTGTCCTACCATCTAGAGTACAGTTAAATATGAATTAATTACATCAGGGTATGGCACCCTATCAGCGTATAACACACATACAATTTTGCAGCATCAAACATCATGAATAGCAAAAATACTTTGTAAGTAGCCAGCAGTCACATATAATTGTCCTAATTACACTCAAGGTATGACAGGTAGCTACCAAAGCAACAACAAATCATTAACATTTGTGGGTCATAGTGTGTATTTACCAGGAACCACATATAATCAACATCAACATTGAGTGATCTTTGCCTTTGCCTATCTCAGTTCAAGATTATAAGACTCTTGCCAGGCTTAAAATTTGACACACTTCCCTTCAGCCTACAAATATTCCACTGTGTATATGTGCTGCTATGATATACTGTTTAACCGATTCGCACAAAAAGAAGCTTTAGGATGCTCCCAAAGAAAAAGGCCTTGGAAAATATTGTGTAAAACAAGAGCTGTCAGAGGAAAGCCACACTCAACTATTCTGAGAGCTGGATAGTAACAGCAATTCCATGTCAACATTTGGCATAATACCTAAGAAGTAATAGAGGTAAAAAATCTTTCAAATAAAATTTATGTCAAACAAGAATTTCTAAGTCAAAAAAGGGTTAAAACTCCACTATAAACAATACTGTAATGAATATTTGCCAAGAAGATGTTATGATAGTCACAAGAGCATGTGCAATGTTTCAAAGGAATAGCATTTGTAGAATGATCGTTATGACCTTACAATCATTCTGTGAAAGTTTCAACAAAATCTGATCAAAGCTGTGGGCTTCAATTTAATTACAGGGATTTTTTAATTGAATTCTCATATAGCCCCTTTTCCCATGTTACTTGATGGATCTGAACTCAACTTACAAAAGTATAATTATTCTGTTTGAGTATAGAGACAACCTCATGAAATCTGTGGACTCAAAAGCATTAACCCTTTCCCGTTCAATCCCTGGTTTTTACTTCTCTGTGTTTTTATAATTGATAAAACATTGTGGAAAAAGAGGAAATTTCTTCATTTAACACAATGTTTTCTACTCTATTGAATGGTTATTTTCCAAAATAAAATTAATTTTATATTGTCATCTGCAAATTCTTTCAATTTGGACAGGTCTAAAATTTGGAAAAACAGGAAAGGGTTTAAATTAAGGTTTTTTAATTGAATTTTCCTAACAATCCATTTAATGTAATAATCATTCTGTGAATGTTTGAAGAGAATTTGTTGAAAACTGTGGACTCTATTGTGTTTACAAGGATTGTTTTAATCAAATTTTCATAAGGCCACCTTTTCCCGTGGCCCTTGACTGATCATACCCAATTTTGAAAGGGACAATCCTTATGATGGTCTAATCAAATCTAAAGAGTATCCGATGAAAACTGTAGACTCTAGAGTGTTGACCAAGAAATTTTCAATAAATTTTAATTAGGCCCCTTTTCCTGTGTTTCTTGACAGATCATACTCAATTTCGAAAGAAACGATCCATATGATGGTACTATCTTTCTGTGAAAGTTTGAAGGGAATCCGATGAAAACTGTTGACTCTAGATTATTAATGAGGATTTTTTATTAGATTTTCAAAGTCCCCATTTCCTGGGTTTCTTGATGGATCATATCCGATTCCTAAAGGAACAATCCTTACATTGGTACAATCATTCTGTGAAAGTTTGAATAGAATCTGATGAAAACTGTGGAGTCTAGAGTGTTAACGAGGATTTCTTAATAGATTGTTTGATTAAATTTTAAAAAGGCCCCTTTTCCTGTGTTTCTTGACAGATCATATCCTATTCCAAAAGGAACAATCCTTATGTTGGTACAATCATTCTGTGAACGTTGGAATAGAATCTGATGAAAACTGTGGACTGTAAAGAGTTAAGATGATTTTCTAATTAAATTTTCATAAGGCCCCTTTTCCTGTGTTTCTTGACAGATCATATCCTATTTCTAAAGAAACGATCCATATGATGGTACTATCTTTCTGAGAAAGTTTGAAGAGAATCCTATGAAAACTGTGGACTCTAGAGTGTTAACGAGGATTTTTCAAAGAAATTTTTAATTTTATTTTCATAAGGCCCCTTTTCCTGTGTTTCTTGACGAATCACCCAATTTCAAAAGGAACGATCCTTATGATGGTACAATCATTCTGTGAAAGTTTGAAGGGAATCCATTGAAAACTGTGGACTCTAGAGTGTTAACGAGGATTTTTTAATTAAATTTTAATTAGGCCCCTTTTCCCATATTTCTTGACGGATCATTCCCAATTTCGAAAGGAACAATCCTTATTATGGTACAATCATTCTGTGAAAGTTTGAAAGGAATCCAATGAAAACTGTGGACTCTAGAGAGTTAACAAGGAAAAGAATACGGACGACGGACGGATGGACGCATGGACGCGCAGACATGGGACGGAAAAAGCCATCGCAATAGCTCTAGTGGCCTTCGGCCAGTAGAGCTAAAAAACCCACTTAACACAAATACAATATACACTTACCTTTTTACTGACAACATACTCCTTTGTAGTACTGAAAGTTGACAGTTGGACTGCTGATCCTACCATAACACGAGCCACAGCGGCCGTCATGCCTCTCCATAAACCTTATTACATAAAATTAACTAGAACTTTGCATTGCCCTTTATCAAATAATACAACATTACTGGAAACACAGTACAAATGTATCTCACAGATACTAAAGATAAACGTATATAAAAGACCTAGGAGGGTATGCTGTTTTTAAACAGATAAAACCCTGTAATAATCATCTTTTCTAAAAGGCAGTTTTTATTAAGTATACTACAACAAACATCCATATTAACCCTTGTGATGCTGAACCCCTAATATTGCTGTTTTTGTAGGATAGACCAAGTTCAGCCTGCACATATGTGCAGTCTGATCTTAGTTTATACCACTTTTTAGTCATTTTCAAACCAGAGATGTTTATAAAATTATTTATCAATAGAAATATTGACCAACAACTTATGCTTCCAGTGATTTCAACCCTTTGCTTTATTGAAATTCTGAAAAAGGTTTTATTCTGCATGACAAAGGTTAACAACATTCAAATCAAAGGATATTTATAGAATTATTGAAATGAACCCTTAATCAAATAACAAAGTGGAATCCTGTCAATCACAACACTAATTTATCAACACTTTTGTTGCAAATTTCCAACATTTGTAATTAAAAGGAACTATTTATTCTTTAAATCTAATCTTTGAGCATAAATTAGTTGCAAATGACCAGTGAAATGCTTTTTACAGGAGTGCAATTTAGTGAATTAACCCATTCCCACACAGTGACGCTTTTTGACGCCCCTGAAGAAAAGCAATTGGGAAAACACTGTGTAAAATGAAGAAATTGCTTGAATCGAGCAATTTCTTCATTTTTCACAATGTTTTCTACCCAGAAAGATGAAAAAATCTAGAATTTCATTAACTTTAAATTGTCATCTGCAACTTCTTTCAATTTGGACCAGTCTAAAATTTTGTTGTGTGGGAATGGGTTTAGAGGATTCCTCTGTACCACATTTAGTGACCCTCTTTAACCCTTTCCTGTTCAATCACTGGTTTTTAGTTCCCTGTGAAGTAATGATTTAGAAAATATAGTAGAAAGAGAAGAAATTGCTTGCAACAAGCAATTTCTTCTTTTTCAGAATATTTTCTTCCCTACTGAATGGTTAGTTTTCAAATTAATTTCACTTTAATTTTTTGTCTGCAAAATATTTGAATTTGGATAAGTCTAAAATTTTGCAGAACAGGAAAGAGCTAATGTTTTGAATTACAGTAATTACAGATATATGTATAAACAGACTTCTAATGCAATATTCTTTATAAACAAATGAATCCTTACAATATAATATTTCCAAAGAGGTCATTTTCATTAAAAGTACTTCATGTTTAACTAAATTCAATACACCATCTTTTTTCACATACCAGCAAAAATTTGATAGGAACAGATTTACAAAACATTTTCCCCATACAAATTGTCTATGAATTGTTCTTAACATATCCAGAAAATTTCATGAAATTTCTCAAACAGCATCCAAAATATCAACAGGACCTATATTTTTTATGACAATGGCTGTTTTGAAAATGGTTGCCACTTTAGGAAATTTCAAATTTTCTTCATTTTCCGCAATTTTTTCCCAGGGCTTTTTCCTTGGAGGAACTGAATTGTATGGGAATGGATTAAACCCTGTATAAATAGAATTGTCGCAAAGCATAACCCCACAAGTGCTTATTCATGAAGTAGCACAGTTAACCTTTGACCAACAATGATCAAGAAATTCAATTGTAACCTTGACCTTTGACTTACATGACCAAAAAAATATGGCACCTCCTTGGGTCATTGATAACATTAGTATAAAGTTTCAAGGTTGTATGTCAAATGGCTCATGAGTTAAAGCACAGAAACAGCTTTCAACCAAAGTTCAAATTTGACCATGACCTTTATGACCCCAAAACAAATGGGCAGTTCTGTGTATCATTTGCATCAATTATACGAAGTTTCAAGGTTGTAGGTCAAATGGTTCTTGAGTTTCAAGGTTGTAGGTCAAATGGTTCTTGAGTTTCAAGGTTGTAGGTCAAATGGTTCTTGAGTTTCAAGGTTGTAGGTCAAATGGCTTATGAGATAGAGCACAGAAACCATTTTCAACCGAAGTTCAATTGTGATCTTGACCTATGACCTGCATGATTCCAAAACAAAAGGATATTTCCTTGGATCATTGGCAATAATTGTGGGAAGTTTCAATGTTGTAGATCTTTTGGTTCTTGAGTTTGGGAACAGAATTGAAAAAAGTCTATGGACACATGAATGGACAGACAGGTGGACAGATAGACATGGTGAAACCATATACTCCCCTCTACTTCATATTCTTTTAACCTATTCCCACACAATCCCACCTTTTTCGCCCCTCAGGCTTTGGAAAAAAAAAAAGACAATAAAGAAATTGCTCGTCTCAAAAAAATTCTCCATTATCCATAATGTTTTCTACCCCAAAAGAACAAGATTTTTAAAATTCAGCATCTTAAAATTATTGTTTAGAAACTCTTTGAATGTGAAGGAGTCAAAATGTTGTTGTCTGGTGAAGGGTTAATATTCTAGAAAAACCTTAACCCTTTCCAGTTCAATCTGTGGTTTTAACGTCCCTGTGATTTTATAATTGAGAATACATTGTAGAAAAAGAAGTAATTGCTTTTTCTACAATATTTTCTACTCTACTGAATATCTAATTTTCTGTTTGGATCCACTTTAGATTTCTTCTGCCTTTGAACCTTTAAATTTGAACAGGTCTAAAAGTTGGCAAAATAGGTAAAGGGTTAACAAAATCTTACCTTTAAGGCCATGTTCTTTAAATATACTGGTAAATCCTCGTAACATACTATCATGAGGATGTTGAGTACCTACAGCTATGGCACGATCTGATCTGGCCTGTAATTGTGTCTTTACCTTCAAAAGAGTAAACAAACAAAATTTGTTTGTAAGACAAAACATTTCCACCTAACTGCAATATCTAATCAGAGAAACCTTGATATTCAAACTCAAAGCATGACATTGACCTTAAAAGGTATGGCCAATTTTAAAGCTTTTACTTTGGAAATTCACGACCCTAAAAAGTGATTTGACAGATGACAATGAAACTCTCTTCAATAGAAGTTGACTATTCAGAACGCCCTTGACATATGATCTTGAACTTGCTTGTACCTAAAGGTCTTTCCACAAGAATCTCACATATGAAACATCATAGTTTTAACACACATCATTTCAGTAAGTTTTGAATTTGAATAAAAGATTTTGACCTTTATCTTGGTATTAACAGAAATTAACACAAGAGAATTGCTTTCCATAAATTATGATAAATGTTTAACAGATTTGACCATGAAAAGAGACTGTGAATTACAATCTTCAATGAGATTTTATCACTGTTAAAAAAATCTTTTAGAATTTAATTAGCAAAGTTAACTTCATTAATCACCATTTATTTCCTATATTACCACAAGAAATTACTAGGCCAGGATTCTGAAATGTCTTGTTTGTGGTTTGTTTGTTTAAATGGGATTTAATGCCACTTTTAACAGTATTTCAGTCAGATCACCTATTAATGGATTCGCTGTATTTCTCAAACTGAAGTTACTCATCCCACTTAGATTTACAATTATCAACCAATTGATGAAAGACAATTCGTCTACAAGAATATTTGTCGTGACCTGCTCATTTACATAACCATTTCCCAATAGCTCTGCCGGGAATCTAACCTATGACCTATGATTCAATTGGGTAATGGGTTGGCCCTCTGAAATACTGATCCATGTAGAACCTGCCCCTGTGTATTCTAGCACTAGAAATCAATAAAGACTAAAATCAACCTGAGTGTCCAGGCAGTCACCCATGGTCACCCTCTTTATCTATGAATTACCCTTTACTAAATCTTAGACTTGTTCAAATTGAAAGGAGACGCAGACATTTTAAAATTAGTAAATTTCAGTGTTTATATGCCAGTCGAAGGGACGTATTATGGGATCACCCGTGGTGTCCGGGCGTCCGGGCGCCCAGGTGTCCGGGCGTCTGGTTGTCCGGGCGGTGTCCACTTCTTTTTCCGGAGCATAACTCTGTCACCATTAGTCCGATTGACTTTAAACTTGGCAGTTATATTCTTCTCATCAATACGGAGTGCAGTGCTCAATAACCATAACTCTACCCAGCCTATTTATTGAGTTATTGCCCTTTGTTGTTTTTCATACTTGAATCTTGTCCGGAGTATATCTCTAAAAGTATTATAGCTAGGATCATGATACTTTATGGGTGTATAGATCTCACCAAGGGGGAGTGCAGTGCACAAGAACCATAACTCTACCTGGCCTATTTTTTTAGTTATTGCCCTTTATTGTTTTTCATACTTGACTCTTGTCCTATGTATATCTCTAAAAGTATAAGAGCTAGAATAATGAAATTTCATGGATGGATAGAGCTCACCAAATGGGAGTGCAGTGTACAAGAACCATAACTCTACCTGGCCAATTTTTTGAGTTATTGCCCTTTGTTGTTTTTCATACTTGAATCTCGTCCGGAGTTTATCTCAACAAGTATTATAGCTAGGATCATGAAACTTCATGGGTGTATAGATCTCACACATGGGGAGTGCAGTGCACAAGAACCATAACTCTACCTGGCCTATTTATTGAGTTATTGCCCTTTGTTGTTTTTCATACTTGAATCTTGTCGTGAGTATATCTCTAAAAGTATAATAGCTAGAATCATGAAATTTCATGGATGGATAGAGTTCACCAAGGGAGTGTGCAGTGTACAAGAACCATAACTCTACCTAGCCTATTTTTTGAGTTATTGTCCTTTGTTGTTTTTCATACTTGAATTTTGTCTGGAGTATATCTCTAAAAGTATAATAGCTAGAATCATGAAATTTCATGGATGGATAGAGCTCACCAAGTGGGAGTGCAGTGTACAAGAACCATAACTCTACCTGGCCTATTTTTTTAGTTATTGCCCTTTGTTTTTTTTCATACTTGAATCTTGTCTGGAGTATAACTCTAAAGTATAATAGCAAGAATAATGAAATTTCATGGATGGATAGAGCTCACCAAATGGGAGTGCAGTGTACAAGAACCATAACTCTACCTGGCCTATTTTTTTAGTTATTGCCCTTTGTTGTTTTTCATACTTGAATCTTGTCTGGAGTATATCTCTAAAAGTATTATAGCTAGGATCATGAAACTTTATGGGTGTATAGATTTCACCAAGGGGGAGTGCAGTGCACAAGAACCATACTCTACCTAGCCTATTGTTTAAGTTATTGCCCTTTGTTGTTTTTCATACCTGAATCTTGTCGTGAGTATATCTCGAATAGAGTAATAGCTAGTATCATGAAATTTCATGGATGGATAGAGTTCACCAAGCAGGAGTGCAGTGTACAAGAACCATAACTCTACCTAGCCTATTTTTTGAGTTATTGCCCTTTGTTGTTTTTCATACTTGAATCTTGTCCGGAGTATATCTCTAAAAGTATAATAGCTAGAATCATGAAATTTCATGGATGGATAGAGCTCACCAAGTGGGAGTGCAGTGTACAAGAACCATAACTCTACCTGGCCTATTTTTTGAGTTATTGCCCTTTGTTTTTTTTCATACTTGAATCTTGTCTGGAGTATAACTCTAAAAGTATAATAGCTAGAATAATGAAATTTCATGACTGTATAAAGCTCACCAATTGGTAGTGCAGTGCACAAGAACCATAACTCTACCTGGTCTATTTTTTGAGTTATTGCCCTTTTTTTTTCATACTTGAATCTTGTCGTGAGTATATCTCTAAAAGTATTATAGCTAGGATCATGAAACTTAATTGGTGTATAGATTTCACCAAGGGGGAGTGCAGTGCACAAGAACCATAACTCTACCTAGCCTATTTTTTTTAGTTATTGCCCTTTGTTGTTTTTGATACTTGAATCTTGTCTGGAGTATAACTCTATAAGTATAATAGCTAGAATAATGAAATTTCATGGATGGATAGAGCTCGCCAAGTGGGAGTGCAGTGTACAAGAACCATAACTCTACCTAGCCTATTTTTAGAGTTATTGCCCTTTGTTTTTTTTCATACTTGAAACTTGTCAGGAGTATATCTCTAAATGTATTATAGCTAGGATCATGAAACTTTATGGGTGTATAGATCTCACCAAGGGGGAGTGCAGTGCACAAGAACCATAACTCTACCTAGCCTATTTTTTTAGTTATTGCCCTTTGTTTTTTTTTCATACTTGAATCTTGTCTGGAGTATATCTCTAAAAGTAAAATAGCTAGAAACATGAAACTTCATGGATGGATAGATCTCACCAAGGGGGAGTGCAGTGTACATGTACCATAACTCTACCTAGGGTATAATTTGAGTTATTGTCCTTTGTTGTTTTCCATACTTTGTTTGAGAAAAAATATTCATTCAAAATAACCTCAGTTCTATTCAAACCTCCAGTTAATATTAAGCAGTGTGACGGGCGTATTTTGTGACAATTTGGCACCTTGTTTAATTTTTTGTGGGTATAAAATATTATGAAAAGAATAAATTGCTTGAAACTTGCAATTTCTTCATTTTACATTATTGCTTTCCCTATTGTTTTTCTTCAGGGGCATTAAAAGGTGTCATTATACTGAAATTTATTAACAACTCACCATGTAAAATGGGCTGCCAACTGCAGCACCCATACACCCAGCAAATGCTCCTGCTAGCACACTACAGAACCAGCACACATTCCCATCTTTATCCTTTGTAAAACCTAGGTTACCAAGAACTTGATATGTGCCCAGTCGAGTACCATTCATACATAGCTGGTACCAAAGGGCTGGAACCAGACCCTTCTGAAGGGCAAACAGTCCATCTGTTCTTCCAATTGTGTAAAAGGCATGCAGTGAATTTCTGAAATGGAGTTCATAGGTGTATTCTTAGAGCAAGATTGTAAGAATTCTTTAATATTTTTATTCTTTGTATTTCTTGAAACACTGTAGAATTTCCACAGTCTTCCAAAACCCTAGAATAAAAATCTTAACCCATGTCAAGCTGTATAAAATCCTTTTTCTGAATCACATTAAAAACAAAGGGCTGAAAGGACACAGTGATGGTGCGTCAATAAGTCTGTAGAAAATCATAAACTAAATATAACTGGCTCAATAGAGACAAACATGTGGTGTAGATTAAGGACACTAACCTAGGTTCGGCACCACAAGGGTTAATAAATCTTTATTACTTACCTATAAATATTTCTAGTAAAATATATAAATTCCACACAAAACAAGACCGGAAAAGAAACCTGTATCTGACAGAGTCAATATTTTCTTTTTACAAAATAAGACGGACATCATGGCCCTGGATTGCTCACCTGAGATACTGCAAAGGTACAATGTATACGTATTGGCACTTTTCACTTTTTTTAAACTTTCTTTTTTTGCTATATTGCTCTGAATTTCTCTTAAATTCTCAACTGAAATTGATTCAGTAGACAACATCTTTTCTTAATCAATTCTTACTCAATGATGCTTTTTGATGCCCAACAAGATTTTTTTTTTTTTTTGAAGTCATTATGAAAAATTAGGAAGTTGCTAGAATCTAGAAAGTTGAAAAATCTAAAATTTTGTAAACTTTCATTTGTAATCTGCAACTCCTTTCAATTTAGGCCAGTCTAAAATTTTCTCTTCTGGGAATGGTTAATATTAATGCAAGTATCTTTTCAGCAAGTGTTCCTAGAAAGCCACAAAGGTGCTCACAACATAGGGTTAATATAAATCACATCATCATAACCATTGTTAGATGACAATGAGTCAATGCTACATGCTCTAGGCCTTACAGTTTCAGACAGTTTTTCTTAGAATCCATAAGAAATTTCCATAGCAACCAGACTTATTAACAAATTACTTTTCTCTAAAAATAATTAAAGACCATCATCCAAGAATCATTTATGTAAAGTGTAAATTGAAATCAGATGTTTAGTTCAGGATGTGATGAAATTCCAAGTGCCCACAACATAGAGCTAAAATGAATCACATTACCATAACTTGATGTATTTTGGTAGAGGAATATGAGCCAATGAGAAGATTTTAAAGAATCCCCTAGGAAATCATTTTGGTTGCCATAGCAACTGAATTTATCAACAGATTACAATTCCTTGAAGTAATTGGAAGGTCATCACCCAAGGATCATTCCTGTAAAATTTCATTGAAGTCTGATGGATAGCTTAAAAGGAGAAGATTTTAAAAATTTGTTCACAGACATAAACACATTTGTGTCCCAGCTTCATGCTTGGGTCAGCTTAACCCTTTCCTGTTTTATGAAATTTAGACTGGTCCAATTTGAAAGAGGTTGCAGACGACAATGAAAAATGCATGCAATTTGAAATCTGAAGATCCTATGTGGTAGAAAATATTGTAGGAAAAGGAGAAATTGCTTGTTACAAGCAATTTCTTCTTTTTCCACAATGTTTTCTCGAGTATAAAATCACAGTGACGTAAAATCCCGGGTTTGTCCAGGAAAGGGTTAAAACCATAATAAGAATAGATTAAGAATTCTTTAAAAGATCTGATCAAACTATGGGAAAAATATGTTTTTCATATGATAGTGATTTGGTTGAGGAATCTATTAACCAATTCCAACACAACTCCATTTTTAAAGCCCCTCAAGAAGAATGCTTGATAAAACCATTGTTTGTGACAAAGAAATAGATTATGATAAGCAATTTTTTTTCATTTCCAGCAATGTTTTCTGCTCAGTAAGTAAAAGATTTTCAAAATTTCATACTTAAAAATTATTGTATGCAACTTCTATGAATTTAGACAATTGTAAATTTTTGAAATCATGGAATGAGTTAACGGATCACTCAAGAAATATTTGGTAAAATCCCATTGTAAGCCAGCTTATAGTTTCAGAATTCCAAAAAGTTTTAACCAAAATAAGCATTAATCAAGGAAAGTGAGAATAGGTCACCCAAGGACCATTCCTAAGAATTCAGTTGAAATCTTTCAAGTCGTTTCTGAGGTTTTTGAAGAACAACAGCATGGCGTGCCAATCCCAATGCTCAGCTGTTTCAGTGCTTGATAATGGGTAAAACTTCCATGTTGAAAATGGAGGCATAATTCATTCAAAATGCTTATGAAATTATCACCTGTGTTGGTAAAGATTGCTTTTTTGATAGTGACAATATATGCCAAGTTTCAAATGAATGTGTTCAGTATACTAAAGGTATAAAAAAAAATGTCAAAGTTTTCAAACTACGATGATGCAGAAATGGACAAAACCTGGCTAAAGCAACAACTCAAGTTTTCTCCAAAACCAGCCAAACTGTCAATGTACAGACTGAAAGATACATGTATAATGAACACAATGCCATGACAGGGTTTTAGTCGGACATCAACAAAGCCTGGTTTGGGGAACTCAAAAGCCATGGTCATAAGAGCCCTTCCTGAAGATTTGGGAGCCCCTCATTTATTTCTTTTTAACTATCATGGTGATTTTCAGATAAATATTGAACTTTTCTCTTTAAACTCAAACATTATTCACATTGATTCAAAGATCATATGACAAAGGTAACCAAAGCATTTGACAGCAATGATTCCATGAAGCTCAAGTTCAGAAAAGATTTAATGATTGTTTTAACCTATTCTATAACCTAATCCTATGCTTTTTGATGCCCCTCAAGAAAAAGGTTTTGGAAAACATTGTGGGAAATGAAGAAATTGCTTGTATCAAGCAATTTCTTCATTATCCACAATACTTTCTGCCCAAAAAGAGAAAGATTTCTAAAATTTCTTCAACTTGAAATTGTTGGGTGCAACTTCTTTCAATTCAGACCAGTCTAAAATGTTCTCATGTGGTAATGGGTTAAACAGTCTTCTATTCTTTTCTACAGTTTAGCCTCAAAGGACCCATAGGACTCACATCAGGTACTTTGGATATTCCTGGCTGATTAAGTGTAAGTCTCAAACTCGCAGAACCAGCATCCGTTCAACCCTGCATGACAATAGCCCTTGGATATGTAATTAATGTACTCAAGATCAACAATACTGAATTTGAATTGACATGTATTGTGCTAATCCATTCAAACACGGTCAAAACTGAAAGGGATTGCAGACAACAATTCAAATTTTGTACAATTTGGGATTTTTCAACTTTCTTGATAGAAAACATTGTGGAAATGAAGAAATTGCTTAATATAAGTAATTTCTTCATTTTCCACAATGTTTCCAAAGCCTTTTTCTAGAGGGGCATCCAACAGTGTCATTGTGTTGGAATGGATTAAACCATTACTAAACAACAGAATTTTAGACTGGTCCACATATAAAGAAGTTGCAGATAAATTATAGTGGATGAAATTGTGAAAATCCATATCTTCAGGGGCAGAAAACATTGTGGTAATAAAGAAATTACTGGTAACAAGCAATTTTTCCTTTCAACAATGTTTTCCAAAACTTTTTTTCTTGAAAGACGTCAAAAAGCAGTATTATGTGGGAATAGAATAACCTTATCTCCTTCTAAACGGTAATTTATTCTTTGGAATCTGATAATTTATTCATACTTGAGCTTCAAACCTAACTTTCAGCTTTGAAGGTTTATCCATTTTTCTACAAGCTATATCAGAGAAGTCTAACTCATTCCCACACAATGACACTTTTTGATCCCCTCAAGAAAAGAATTTAGGAAAACATTGTGGACAAAAGAAGAAATCGCTTGCATCAAGCAATTCCATCATTTTCCACAATGTTTTCTACCAAGAAAATTGAAAAAAAGATAAATGTCATATACTCGAAATTGCTATCTGCAACTCCTTACAATGTGTACCAGTCTAAGACCTTGCGATCTGGTAATTGGTTAGTAAATCAATTCACAAGGACAAACAAAGTAACAAGAATACCTATAATGAACAGTGTAAGCACCTTTCCTCTGCAGCTCTCCTTGTAGCTGCATCCTTGTCTTTACAACCTTAAAGTAATAAAGAGAAGAATTGTTTGTTTCCATTGAGAGAGAAAAAATAATTACTTTTTTACAAACAAAAAGCAACCAGACAATTTTACCAGAAACAGATGGTGTATTATGGTGTTCTGTATTAACCCTTGTCATGCTGTATAAATTACCTTACTTAATTGCTGTCAAATCAAAGGGCCGAAAGCACTGATAGAACTTGTTGTTCAAAATTCAATATTTTTTTTAGAAATCAATTTCATAAGCAACTCTGGCAGGAAAAGTACAAGCAGGAGGTATAGACTAAGATCAGCCTGCACATTAGTGCAGTCTGATCTTAGTCTACACCTCCTGCCAAATCCGGAATATTCCAGGTTCAGCATGACAAGGGTTAAGTCATGTATAAAAATGTTAGACAGTCAGTCTTGCCAAAGTGACCACCTCTATTAGCCCATTACCAGACAACAACACTTTAGACTGGTCCAAATTAAAGGAACTGCAGATGACAATTTTAACTTTGTAAAAGATAAGATTTTCAATTTTCAAGGTAGAAAGCACTTGTTGCAAGCAATTTCTTCTTTTTACACAATATATTCCAAATTGTGTTTCATAAGGGGCATCTAAAAGTGTCATTGCTCTCTTTCTCTCTTTCTTTTAGCAGCACTATCAAAAATTCCTTCCAGAAGAGGAGCTCTTCAGAAGTTGATATATATGCAAAAAAAATATTGAAAATGAAATTAATTTCTCAAAGAATTGGAACCTTTAACCTGAGGCTGACTTCTGATGTTTTTCTGTTTATCAATTAATGAGTATTCAGGAAAAGATCACCAAAAACAATCACAGCCACGTACAACTCTTAATCATGTGACCTAGGTTCAGCCCCAGTCCGCTGCAAATATCCTTTCAAACTTTTGTCTCCCGAAAACGGGCATATAATTGTAAACCTAAGTAGGATGAGCAGCTGGTGGGGGGCTGATTCATAAATATGCAAACTATTGCAAAATATTGAACTATGACCATCTATGACTAAACTTAAGAAAATGATTGAAAACTCTTTTGGACGTTTTTTAGTTGAGCCCCAGACTTCCCATGAGACTCATGTTGAATAATTTGAGAGTAATGGCTCTGTTAACCAATTCCAACAGAATCCCGTTTTGGTTCTCCACCCCCCCCCCCCCCGCCCCCGTAAAAAGCTGTGGTTTTTCATTTAACTTTGATCTGTCTAAAATTCTGTTGTCTGGTAATGAGTTAAATTTCTCAACATCACGTACCTCTAGTGGATTTGTGAAAAACCCAGCTCCACATGCTGCTATGCCACCAAGGCCAAACTCTCTCAGTTGGGAGACTTGCATGGTTTATGCTCTAACCTGATATTGGTGACGTTTTCCTTTCAGTCATTCAGGTCATTCTTTGTCACAATCAACAATCTATAAAGAGGAGAACTACATGTGCTTTTTCTGGTGCTTGGCTATTTGACCCCAGAAAGTAAATGCAAAAATTTGAATATGGAGAAATTGGCATAAACTGTACAAAAATGTGTTACAGTTTCAGGGGAGGCAATTTGTAGTGGTATGCAAATAAAGAAACCTCAAGAAAGACAAGTGACTCTTTGTAGTTACATATAGACAAAGTTAGCTGTGATATTGCCAGCAGATTATTAGAAAGAGGGCTACCTCCGGGCTACCATATTGCAGCTAGGACAAAGCCTACCCATTTGGAGATGAGGATCTACTTTACTCCGAACGGATGAGCTTTGCATACCAGCTCTGAACGTAACAAATGCATTTAGGGTAACCTTCCTAGATACATGTAATTATAGTTTGATCTTAACCCATTACCACACCATAAAATTTTAGACCATACCAAATTCAAAGAAATTGCAGACGACAATTTTAAGTTGATGAAATGTTTAACCCATTCCCACTTGGCAAAATTTTAGACCGGTCCAAATTGAAAGGAGCTACAGATGACAATTTAAAGTTCATGAAATTTTAGATTTTTCAACTTTCTGAGTAGAAAACACTGTGTAAAATGAAGAAATTGCTTGTTACAAGCAATTACTTCATTTTACACAATGTTTTCCAAATTGTTTTTCTAGGGGGATGTCCAAAAGCGTCACTGTGTGGGAATGGGTGAAAATCTTTGTATTTGGGATGAAAAACACTGCGGATGATGAAGAAATGGCTTGTAACATTTTTTTTTTCATCTTCAATGTTTTCAAATCTTTATATTTGAAAAAAATGAAAATTAAAACGTAAAAAAGTTAAAAATGAGCATATATAATCTGTCTAGAATGAAAAGTCTTCAAAGACATCAGTATTTCGTTTGAACTAGTGAACCTTTCGAAGTAGAAATCAACCTTGTGCCTGTTGTGTCTACGAATTAATACTAATAAATAATTTCTATAATTCTTTATTTGCCAAAACATTTTAATCAATACCGTTTAAAGACATCAAATGTAAATTTAAATACTACTTTTCTGGATACCCGGATACTTTAGTAACTAAAAATAATTTAGGTTTATGATATGAAATACCAAGAAATTTTTATACGACGATTCCTACTTAGATTTTTTTTATCCTTAGCAATATTTTCCGAGTATTATTGGGGCCGAATGTTTGACGAGTATTTTCGACCTTCTTACTCGAATGAACAGTTCGTCTCAACTCGGCCGGTTCCGTAGATCGCCCGAGGGTTGTCGAATCGGAGGGTCTAGTATTTCAGCGTAAAATCTATGTATCAGTCATTATTGAGCTAACAACAAATCTATATATTCACTAATGACTGATCCAAGATTGAAAATATACTTTAAGTATTCACGAAATCAAAGATAAATCCGGATCTTACACGGATTTAACGTTCGATCAATTATTCATTTTCTTTTAATTCTAAAATACAAAAAAAAATCTTTAAATTTCCAAAAGTGGATCATTTCGTACATGAATTACGCGACGAATTGATTACGTTACCAGTTTCTTTGATCCCGCGAAGCAATCAACGAAAGCAGGACTTCACTACCGAAACAGTGAGTTTACTATATTGATAATTTTACTCGGTGTTTTGTCAAGAAATAGAGGATAATTGTCTGAATTCGATGAAAGATCTATATATAGTTATAGCATTTGACCGAGGACATTTTTAGAGATCATAACTAGGCATTTTTAGAATCTCTGTCCGTCCTATGATAATATCTCTAAGGATGATATTGACTTGGGTTATGGTTTTGGTCGTATGACCACGAAATTATGAAAAATCTTGGACTTTTAACTCGAATGATCCACTGTATAATTATTGGAGCCATGTACTATTCGGAAATCACAGTATTTTAGATTTAACCCATTCGAACACAACTTATTTAGACTGGTCCAAATTGAAAGAGGCTGCAGACGACAATTTCAAGTTGATAGAATTTTTATTTTTGCATATTTTTTTTTTTTTTTTTTTTGAAAGAAAACATATGAAGAAATTGCTTGTAATAAGTAATTTCTTCATGTTCAACTTTATTTTCCTTATTTTTTTTTCTTTGGGGCTTGTTTGGGGGGGGGAGGGGGGGGGAGTAAATTGCCAGTTGGAGTGGCTGGGTTCTTTCTACATTTCACGGGGGTGGGGGTAATGGATATATTTTCACAATAAAAACTTGTTGAACCATTACTAAACACGGCATCGGAAATCAAATATTGTGAGTTCAGTATTAGAAAGGTCGACCCCGAACCCCGACGCTTTAGTCGAATGGTCCACGATATAATTAATCTAGGCATATATTTTTCGAGAATCAAAGTAAATGTTCGTTTTTCAAGGACTAATGTTTAGATGTTTTTGTTGAATCATTACTTAACACAGCATCGAAAATTAAATGGTGCGAGTTATTTCAATGGTCGATCCCTAACCCAAGTGTCGAAATAGGAATTATTTTTGGCCAAATATATCGAGAATTGTTGCGCTTGTTGTAAGCAACATTTGCCCTTCTATATTACATTTCCAATAGACGTATGCCGTGTCTATCAATTTCTTTGAGGAAGCTCTAAGAAATGTAGCTAAGAAGAGAGGGTTTGTAATAGATAATAGAAAACAAGGCGATGCGTAGTTGGCTGGACGGATAAGAACCATAATTTTCATTTCTCGCAGATACAGTTTAGATTAAAAATTGTAGGAACAAGGGTGTGGGTAGGCTCCCTGTTCGCTTTAACAACAAAAGTGTAGACTGGATCAAATTGAAAGTTGTAAACGGATATTCAAATTCAAGAAATTTTAGAATTTTTCAAATTGTTGGATACAAAATATTGTGGAAAATGAAGAAATTGGTTGGTTCAACCAATTTCTTCATTTTCTACAATGTATTTTTTGTTGTTTTTCATAGGGGGTGTCGAAAAGCGACATTGTGTGGGAATGAGTTAAATGATTTCGGTAGATATATAACAGAAACCCTTTGTTCTGAAAAGTGCCTAAAAATATGCACATTCTCTCAACTTAGCCTCCCCCCCTTTTAAACCGTTGTATACGTACCTGGATTATCAGCCATTGGAACCAAGGTAAATATATATGCCGCTTAAGTAACTGAAAATAAGGATAGCAAAAGCATTGCTACTTTCCCGCCATACAAAAATATTACAGAAAAACATTTAGGTTGTTTAAAATAGACCAAAATTGGACAATTTGCCTGGATGCATTAAGTTTATTAGAGAGTTTCTACTTACCCTTTTGTAGCATTAATTTTCTAATATATCATTTTGACTTTATTCAACATAGATTCATATCTTTTTAGGCTCTGAAAATTAAGATGAAGTTTCTCTGTATGAAAAATACATTTGTTAAGAACGTGATTCCCTGGCTTATCATTAAGTTAATGTGTTGTAGTATTATTTTTTTTCCTGTGTTTTATTGAAATGGTTGAATGTAATTTCAGTAAATTCCACAAGTTATTCAACATTTTTCCATCCTTTTGATGCTATTTTTGCAGAGAAGAAACGAATTTTCATATCTTTTTTTAAATAAAACATACATGAAGAGTTATCCTGATTTTTCAGCATATCATCTCTTATATATATACCTTGTGCATTGTATTAATTTCGTAAATATTGCAAAAAGTATGTAACCGTATCGGCCCACCTTAACGAATCAAGGCAAGTGGAGACTGATTTAGTCAAGCGAGTATTAAAATCAATACACTTGATATACATGTTTGTTCACAACCGAATCGATTGTATAGGATCGATATTCGGAACACATGCAGGTTTAATAGATTTGGTGAGTATAGGGCTTAATATCAAAATTACTTCATAATTTGGTGTTTCTTTTATTGTCATATCAAATGATTTTAATGTAACTTTGAGATTAATTGTGTTCTTAGTTTTACAAGTAAGTTTTGGGGGATTTTTTTTTGTTGTTGTTTTGGGATTTTTTTGTTTTTGTTTTTATCTGTAAAACGGTAATCTAATTATAGTCCTCTTCAACCATTAAATTCAAGTTGAAAAGGAAAACGACCGAAATCGCTTCGTTTTCCTGAACATAGCCACGTTTTAAAGCTTCGTAGTGGGAAAAAGTAAAACTAGTGTTTTTCACAGATTGCGAATCATCAAATTCAAGTTTCACTCGATGTCATTCTCTTAACCCTTGTCATGCTGAATTCGTAATATCCCTATGGTGAAAGGAGGTAGAGACAAAGATCAGCCTGCGCATAAGTGTAGTCTGATCTTAGTCTACACCTCCTGTTTGACACCTTCAATTCAAAGTTAATTATCAATTTAATCTTCAGAATAAATGTTGACCCTTAATCGTGCTACCCCCGGCCAGTGCTTTCAAGCCTTCAAATTCAGATAAAGATTATCAGCATGACAAGGTTTAAATAGGTCTGAATATGGAATCGTTTTAATCTTTGTAAATGGTTGACATTGAAGAAGAAGAGACTTTTGTAGCATGTGCATAATAAAAACGATCCCAGAAAACAGGCCAAGATCACGTTAGATTATGACTGAAAACCCAAAATTCTATTGGTGTCACAATTGTGTGATTATTGCTACGCCACTCGAGAAAAAAGATGTGGAAAATATTATGAAAAATGAGGAAATTACTCGTTGAAAGCAATTTCTTCAGTATCCGATCAATGTTTTCTACCCAAAAATTCCATTTTAATTCATTTTATCAACTTTTAATTTTATTGTCTGCGATTTCTCAAAATATGGAGCAGTCGAAATTTTTATCGACTGTAAGGGGCGAATATACAGAAACATTTGTAAGTCTGTCAGTTTTTAAGATATTGAGAATTGACCAATCGCTTCTGTCAATCAAGGAATAACTCGACCAATCAAATAATTTATTCAGGCCGGACCTGGAATTATTAACTCCGACATTGGCCGCCATTTTGTTTAACTTTATTGTTGGTTTGGCGACTTAAACGACGTTGAGGTCACCAACCATATATTCTATTTTTTGTTGCATGCTACTGGCCATAAATTTTGAAAGATATCCCTATTAAAAATCGAAGCGGAACTTCCTGTCGGAGTTAATGGGCAGGGCCTAGGTAGTCAGTGGGAGGGGCAAGTAATTGGACAATTTCACTTTTGTGAATCAGAAACAAACGAAAATGCCTCACAAAAATGTCGGAGTTCAAAGTTATTTTCCGGTCTAAATGAATCATTTGATTGATCGTTTGATTCATTGATTGACAGCCGTAATTGGTCAATTAATGAATGCAGTGCACTCTTTAAACAATTTCTCGTCGACTTTAACAGTAACATAAGCAATGTGTTTTCAATAGAAATACAGGAGTTCTCAACGTATCAGTTGGTTATTATCATTACCATAATCATTTAATAATATTATTATTTTGTCTAGATCATGGCAACCACGAACCTCCTAACGACCTCGAGTTCAGCTGTTGCTATAGCCGAAGACGAAGAAGCAGAGCAGCCGTCTTTTGAAGTAATTCTTCATCCAGGCAAAAAGACAGAATATAAAAACCCCAAACACGAGCCACTTGACGTCAAACGTAATGATCAGTGTACAAACGTCAATATTACAATCGACAAAACTGTCGTAAAGGCACACTTTAAGGTCCTGTCGCAGTTTTGTAAGACATTGAAAACAATGACTTTTCCAGAAACAAAAGATGGTAACGTAAGGTCTATTGTTACCAAGAATTCGAGTGTAACTGGAATAAACTCTATTTTGGACTATTTATATGATGGCCACGTGATAATGGAAGACAAACTAGTTCCGGACATTCTAGCCTCAGGACACGAATTCAGCTTACAGTGGATCATTGACATATGCAAGGATTATCTTATCAAATATCTTGCATGTAGAGACTACGCGCTGGCAGTGAGACTTGCAGAGAAATATTCGCTTAGTGATATTCGCGAAACAACAATACAGTATTTTGGGGAGAATCTACGAAGCCTTATAGAAAGAGGTGACTTTTATAAGGAAACTTGTTTCGACGTCGTATACAATTTTCTAGAATCGGGGTTTTTTGTGGACGTCTCAGAATTCTTATTATTGCAGGTAAGAATACATGTATATACCGTCTAATGCATTCTTGTAATTCGTATGTCTATCTCATCTTGACTTGGACTGTTCATCATACTGGCCAACAACAATCAAAGTAGTCACGGCAAGTGACCAATCGCTGGCCCCGCCCACTTACTTCGTTAGCCCCGCACATTGACTAAAAAAAAAGAGGCCCCGCTTCGATTTCAAAGGGCAATATTTTGAAGAAATATGGCCAGTAGCATGTTACAAGAAAGATGAATTGTTGGTTGGCGACTTAAACGTCGTTACTGAAGCTTAAATAAGTTGTAGTTACGACGTTTATGTCACCAAACCAACAAAAACGGTAAACAAAAATGGCGGCCAAAGTCGGAGATCAAAGCTCATGTCTCAATAAATGATTTGATTTGTGGACTGGTTATCTGATTGACAGCCGCGATTAGTTAGTTTGATTCTTACCAGAACAGATTCCCCACTTTTAAGCTCTAACGGCTTCCAAAACCATAGTACCCTTTTTAAAGTTTTTTTTTTTGTTTGTTTGTTTTAAGTTTGACTTATGAAAATTTAAACATCTTTAATAAAATTCAGTAGAGGGGGTTGTCTGAGAACCCCTCCGTAGACCTTAACAAAACTTCACACTCGCATCAAATACATCTAACACATAGTTTGGTTTCACCGGTATCTTAACAATGAAATCGTTATCGGACCAGTGAGGTCGGGTCCAATTAGCTTTGTTGGTAGCGCGCTGTGCCCTCGGTCCTAGATCGTGAGTTCGAGCCTAGGGTAAACCAACACTTTCCCGTCATTTGATAAAAGTCGTCGCTAATATAGATGCGTCATTTGTCTCCCTTTAGTAGTAGTACGCCTTACTGAAGGAATTTGACTGTCAATCAAAGAATCAATCGACCAATCAAATAATTCATTTACACCGAAGGTGAGCTCTGGGAGACATTTATGGGAAGCATTTTTGTTGGTTTGGCGACTTAAACGTCATAACTACATCGCATTTAAGTTGATATTATCTTCTGCAATTTCTTTCAATATGGACCAGTTAAAAATTGAATAACTTGGTAATGAGTTAACCAAATTGAAAGGAGTTGTAGGCGACATTTTAAAGTTTATAAAATTTTAGATTTTTTCAACTTTCTGGGTGGAAAAAATAAGGAAAATGAAGAAATTGCTTGTAACTTTCAACTTTCTGGGTGGAAAAAAATGTGGAAAATGAAGAAATTGCTTGTTACAAGCAATTTCTTCATTTTACGCAATGTTTCACCAATTTTTTTCTTTAAGGGGCGTCAAAAGACGTCATTGTGTGGAAATGGGTTAATGAAATTAGCAATGTTAGGAAAGTAGCAAAACGGTCAAGCTTCGTGATCAACGCAGTCTTATACAGGAAACATTTTTTTATTACATCATCATCATCGTCGTCATTACTAGTAACAGAATGATTTATGTTATACAGATTGTTCTGAAATGGGTTGGAACTAACAAGTCTATTAGGACGGAGAAACTTTTGACATTATTAAGGAATATCCGATTTCCACTCATGACGATTGAAGAATTGAACGGAATTTCTAAACCAGTAACAGACTATCCAGATATCAATTCTGAGGTAAATCTTTCTTCTTCTTCTTCTTCTTCTTCTTCTTCGTCTTTTTTTTCAAGTTTGATTTTGCAAAAGAAAAATATTCAGCTCCAAACTCTTTGTTGTGGGAACCTGTTTCAAGACGATTTCTTCAACATGGGGATAAAGACGATTCGATAAAAAAAAAAAATGCCGCCCTGTTTGAAGCCAAGAGGCCTCGATCTGAATTATAGTTCAAAAATAGATAGTCAGATAGATAGATTTTGTTGACTATACAGTAGTTAAATCCATTACCAGACGACAAATTTTAGACTGGTCCAAATTGAAAGGAGATTTAGACGACAATTTAAGGTTTGTGAAATTTTAGATTTTTCAGCTCTCTTGGTACAAACCACTGTGGAAAATGGACAAATTGCTTGTCACAAGCAATTTCTTCATTTTACACACTGTTTTCCCAATTGTTTTTCTTGGTGGGCGTCCAAAAACGTCACTGTGTGGGAATCGATTAACAATTTTAAAATTTACCTTCGGTAGAAACGATAGGCCAGAAACAATAACACTGGTTTTGCATGTCTGATTCAGAATATCCTTTTTAAACATAGTTCTCGCGTAACAATGGAATCATTGGATATATGAACCTTTGTCCAACAAACCCTGCTTAATTGACAAAATAAATGCTTTCTTTTTCAAATTTTACATAATTTGTAGACGACAATTTCGTTGGTGGTAATTATTCGAAGGTCTGTATTCTCCGGTAGAAAATATTGCGGAAATGAAGAAATTGCTTGTTTCAAGCAATTTCTTCATTCCCACAATGTTTCACAGGGCTTTGTTTCATGAGGATAATAGCAATAATCAGACAATTGTGATGTCATCAAAGCAATGGTATTTTCAAACGTCATTAAGTTTCGTCATTTAGACAGGTTTTCCTGCGTAATGGATGAATTAAAATGATTGTTAGCAGTAAACTTTATATATTTCTAGATTATTTGGCAGTAGAAGAAAAAAACTGACTTAAACAGTGTACAATGAAAAAATGCTGATTATGATCAATTTCGTTGATGCCTACAATGTTTTCATCACAAACTGGCATGTTTTTTTTTTTTTTTTTAAATCAGCCGACCAGGAACTGTCATCTGTAACATCTTTCAATACGAACCAATCTAAAATTGTGTCATACAGTAATGGTTTAGTTTTGAATCGACGGATATACGAACATTCAATACAATTTGCAATACACAAATTATATTAGTTCTTGGTTTTGATATCTCTAGATTCAAGCGGCTATTAAGTACCAGACGAACATTCCGGCACAATGTCTTCAGACAGGGGCGAAATATTTGAGTCGAGGTGCCCGGCCTACAGTGATTTTATCTATGTTTGGAGGAGAAGATAGTGTCGTAATATACAAGGAACCAGTCGACAACGAGGACGGTTTGTTTGTAGAACGACTTGGACCAGCTGGTAAGACCCTGACTGAGGTTATTTAGAAACCCTTTTTATTGTATCCTCAGAATCAAAGAAAGTACAGATAGAATTGAGAGTAATTGACGGATCACTGCACACGCTGACTGCTCTCCAACATGGTACTCAGACAGAGATATCATATTTGTGGCCAGGAATATAAAATGCTAAGAACATCGTTGGTTGACGACCTAAACAAAGTCGCAAAACAAAGTCGCGAAACAGACAACAATACTTGGCTTAATATATTGGGGGTTAACATTTATATCAGTCGTAGTGAATGATTTGATTGGTTAATTATTTTTCATACTGACCCGTCAAATTTTTAAAGTGGATAAATATGTGAAATAGAAAAAAAGCTATATTGTACATATGTGTATGGACACATGTAACCAGTATATAACCAGTAATAAGATATAAAAATGTTCAGTTGGTTTTCAATGAAAATTTGAATGGTAATAAATCATGTGTGTATGTTTTTGTTTAATTTTTTTTCAACATAGATGAATCAATGAGCTTAGCGACTTTAAGAATTTAAATCACAAAAGACACCACGATAAATATTCTCACCAGGCTTGCAAAGGAAATATTTTATATATTATTCAAATTGAAAACATTTTTGTGCGTTTCCAGGTGTATTCGAAGATTACAGTACAACAACCCAGACTGTTCTCGGAAATTTTCTGTATGCAGCTGGTGGATTTAAGGAGGAACTTCAATCTTCCAGTAGTATGTACAGATATGACCCACGTGACCGGAAATGGACACCTATTATCAACATGTCTCAGTCTAGATCTTCATTTTCAATGTGTAGCTCAAAAGAAAGGATCTATGTAGTAGGTGGTGTTTATCATGACATAAATGATGGAGGAGAAGAAATAATTCTGAAATCGGTAGAAAGTTACAATCCCGGGGAAAATGGTTGGAACGCGATGCCTGATCTTCCATACGGAATGTTTGACACGGCTTCGGCTATTTGTGACAGTATTTTGTATGTAAGTGGAGGTATATCTGAACACAGCGTGGTTCTGGCACCACAGAAAAACATGTTTTCTTTTGAGTCAAAGCATGATAAGTGGACAGCGTCACCAGATATGATTCATCCAAGACAGGGACATAGTATGTCAGCAATTGGTAAGCATATTTATGTACTTGGAGGCTATACGGCACAAGAACAAAATCCAAGATTAAGAAATTGTCATGCATGTGAGGTTTTTAACACAGTCACTGAACAATGGTCGGAGATAGCTTCAACACCAGCAAAATTTGGCCACCTTTTCCGCCACGTTGGTGTGCTGGAGAATAAAATATACTTCTTGTGTACGGAGGATTCCGAAGTATTTTCCGCTTGTTACGACTCTGACGGAAAACGTTTCAGTGAATTTGTGAAAGTTGAACTCGGGGTGTGCAAGGTTAGTGTGCTATCAGTTGGATATCCACATCCTTGGTAGAAGGGGTAGACATATTTGAGCACGTGCGTGACAATTCCAACCATTACACATGGTCATAAAAAGGCCGGTTGTTTGTGGATAGGTCAAGCCAATGGAAATTTTATTTCAAGTTGAGATAAAAATTTTCGTGACAGTTCTTCAAGATAGTATAACCTTTTTAAACTTTTGATTGTTCAAAGTTTGCTCTTAATACTTCGTGATATCATAAAGCTGTATATGGGGGAAAAGCCGGCATACTTGATCGAAACTCTTTTGTTAACTTTAAACAATGTGGAATTTATGTATTTGTTGACTGATTGGTACACTCACTATTGATTGATCGGTTATTCGATATGCATGTACAGTAAATTTTGTATTAACCCTCGTCATGCTGTATAAATGACCTTAATGAATTGCTATAAAATCAAAGGACTGAAAGCACTGATGGAACTTGTTGTTTAAAAATCAATATTTCTTTTATAAATCAATTTCATAAACAACTCTGACAGGGAAAGTACACGCAGGTGGTGTAGACCAAGATCAGACTGCACTTAAGTGCAGGCTGATCTTGGTCTACACCTAAGTGCAGGCTGATCTTGGTCTACACCTCCTGCAAAAAACGGAATATTCCGGGTTCAGCATGACAAGTGTTATGCGACCATTTAAGGGACGACAAAAAAGCGATCGCTCATGAGAATGGTCGCTTAGGATACTTTTTTGCCAAAGATAATAAGGATTGATTAGATTGTATGCATAAATTATTACAGAATTCTCGCTTTATCCTACGTTGTTGGTACTCATAGCAAATTTCTCATTGAGAAGATCCTAATGAGTGCCAAAAACATAGGATTTAGGTGTGATGTTACTTTTAAGCAAAATGCCTTCACTTCATTAGAGCTTCTACTTTTGAAAAAAAGAATTTCGATTATGGTTGCTTTATAGACGTGGTCGCTTCATGGAAGTGGTCGCTTGGGCAAGATTGACTTCTAATAGACGCTCTTTTGCGATGAAGCTTGAAAGAATGTTCCGATATCTATCATTAAAGTGGACCGATACAACTGAAAAATAACTATTTTAGAAAAATATAGAGATGTATAAATTACTCCCGTTTAGCTAAAAGTATTAATTTTATCACTTTTGATGTAATTATCATTAAAAAGAATAAAGATAAAAACGCAAATAAAAATTTGCTTGTTCGCTTCTGAATTACTATGTGTGAAAACCTTATCGGAATAGAAGAAATAGCTATTTACAATCCGTCAATTGCAGATATCCCGATCCCGTATACTTCATAAGTCCCGCCAGTTGACTCCGACAGGAAATCTCGCTTTGTTTTTAAACGGCGTTATTTTGAAAACATTATGGCCAATAGCATATAACAAAACAGTGGAATAGCAAGTTGGCGACTTAAAAGTCGTCCTTATAATTGGTTTCCGGGTTCGATTCCTGGCAGCGGCAAATATCCTTTCCGAAATTTGTTTCCAACCAACGGATGGATAATCGTAAACCTTAGTGGGATGAGCGGCTGGTGGCTCGGAAAGGATGTCGTGGTAGTACTTGTGTTAGAAATACCAAGAAACCATGGTTAGGTGCTGCAGCCGCTGTGATGTGACTGAAATACTGTTACAAGTGACGTTAACCCCATTCAGCCAATCGATCGACGAAGAATCGGGTGCATTCGACTCGATCCCAATATGTAAACAAAGACGAGTTGAAATCGACAAGAAAAACAAGAAATTCTCTTACCAGAGAACATCCCTCATACCCTCCTTTGTATAACGATATTTAAACAGCCCTTGCTTGCTTTAATGAACAAATAAATGATAGATTCTTTAAACTGATTTTCCTTCCTCTGAGGGCAGATATGCCTTTAAATGGCCAGCAAATATATCGCCAGTAGAGAAAAGGTTCGTTAAATAATTCATCTATCCCACTAGCCTTGTCCCTTTTCACTTTAAGGGAGACCGAGGCTGGTTGTCATACGGGGCTAGATGAAACAGCGGACAAATATTAAATGACATCACTTTTGAGATCAGAATGCCTCCGTTTTCAAGCTCTATGGCAAACTGCGGCCATCTTATACAGTGAATCTCATAGCTTTTCGATAATAAAGTGTATTTTTATGTCCATTTGTCTATTTTTCTGAATTTGTTTGCAATATCCAGATAAAATAATTTTGATTTAGTAAGCATTATCAAAGCGTTGTTTTGAAGAGTTCTTACAGTGATAGCCTCGGCGAGTCTTTGGACACAAAATGGCGACATGGGGCTAGTTTATACACATACTCCAGGGCTATTTGATACAGTGTATCAACTAGCCCCATGCATACATTTTCATTTATGTTCAGTTTATATCAAAGATATATCTGATTTGATAAAATCCATGTGAATTATCTTCTTTTTTTATTTGTAAGTACTAAAGTTTTACTAACTTCTAAACATGATATATAAAATATTTTCTGCTAGAATTTCCATAACGGTTGTAACGAGTAGTTAGAAAAACGTACTTGTGAGTACAATCTCAAATTGTAAACTATCTTGCAATTAATATACCTAGAAACAGAATAAATAGCAAAGTGATAAAATGAGAAAATGTTGTTTATTATAGACGATTTTTGTGAGCATTTCAAAGTATACAATGAGTGGTACAGTATGGAACATCAAGAATTGACTCTTATTACGATACCTCTGCAATTATTCCCGTTCCTAATTTCTAGCATAAGAATTCCAATTCCATTATAGTATTCCATGTAAATACTTGTAAATTTGTCACTGTACTGGTGCTTTATAACACGAAAAGCCACTTGAAAACATTGTTTGAAAATTAGAAATTGCTCGTGACGAGCGATTCCTCATTTCTTCACAATATGTTTCAACATAGATCCCGAAACGTTTCCCGCTCACAATTCAATCCGATCTTAAAAGGTTCGCGTTCAGCATCCCTCACCTTTCACTCTTTCTTAAAAAAACACACACACACGCGCGCGCGCGCGAAAATGAACGTGTCGCCACCGAACAAGCCACTACCATTGACAGTGAAATACACCAAACTTGTCAAGAAAGCGTACTTTCTAATAGTATTACCCTAGAATAATGGGCATGACAAATCGAAGAAAGCGAAAGTTGGCTATATTAACTGGCACAAAATACTAGCAGCTTTTGAGCATCTGAATCCAACCGCCTTATGTTATGGGTAATTTGTTTTTCCTTTCAGTCATCCAGGAGTTATTCTTATGGCAACTGGTTTCTGAGAAGAAGATTCTAAAAGTTTTAACCATATATGGGAATTAGCCCCGCCCAAAGAAGTCATGATTTTAAGTTATCCGATCACAATTTTTCGAAGGAATGTGTTTAAGGGTCACCCAAGCATTACTAATTTGATAATTGATTGAAATATGTGCAGTACTTTCAGATGAGAAGGTTTTTAAAGTAAAAGTTTTCGGACGGACGGCTGGACGCATGTATGCACACACAGACGGACGCACTATGACAATAGCTTTCAGCCAGTGGAACTAAAACATATATTGAAAAAATAGAAATTGGAAAAAGCAAGGCGACAAAAGTACACACCACAACAAACAAGTAGAACCATTTGATGACGATGAAAGGATCGGTCTATTGTGCATAGCGCTAAACTAAAACCCTTAACCCCGGGAAAAATGAGTATATTACGATGATTGTCATGAATAGGAATATGCCGAGTTCACAAATGTTCCCAAAGCGCGAGTATATGTCTATCACAACTGTGATTCTGACATTAATGTCTTTGCTTATTATAGTATATCAGGTCGCCCCGCACCCTGTATCAACAAGGCACTGGGCTAGTTGATACACAACTGGGACATTCAAACATAGTTACATGTTAGACTTAATATTAATTCAAAGTCGAAAAAACAATACTATTTTTAACAGAGCATATCTAAAACTCGTCTATATTAATATTATCACTGGCTCTAATTCCCCTTTTTGAAAAATGTTTCCAGAAGTCTTGGGCATTTTATCTTTCATTTTTTCTATTTTCTTTACTTCGCCTTTCCTTGTGATAATTTTTCTTTGAACTTATAAAACGTTCTCTTATATAAATACGTGCGCTTTTCACCCCCTTTTTTCAAATTATAACGTTCTAAAGAGTCAATGTATTTTAGCTTTTTTACAATAACACTCACTCATCATCGAAACATGGCATTCAGCTTGGTTCACAATTTTGCTGTCTCCTTTTAAAACAACAGTCGTGCTGCTATAGTAATCAAATCGACAAAACCCGTAATCATTGTGTCAATGCAAATTCTGGTAGACGGGCCAACTATTAGCTTATTTAATTCTGGTAATAATTAAATTATATATCTCTTTAATGTATTGGTGTTATCATCATCCCATATTGTTTGACTACAACTTGTTTTCCCGTTCGATCAAACAGTCAAATTTCAATGTAATTTTATGTCAAAATATCAAAGATTCATGATCAGAGAATGCGTAAAATAGTTTTATTTCAAATGACGAAATTGTTCTAGGTACATAGTAAATAGTCCATAACAGTACTGCCTCCGTGTTGTATCTAAAATAAGCTCATAGGCTCTCAACATGGTAGTTTGGCTGGGGTATCAAGCAGCATAATATTCTTAAATAAACATATATATACAGACATAAAACAAAGGGCAAATCTTTTCTTGTGTATCTTTTACATGTCGTGACTGCTCTCCTCATAGCCTGATTGACCAATTGCGGCTGTCAATAAAAGAATCGATCGACCAATCAAATGATTTATTCAGACCGGAAGTGAATTTTAAACGTCGACATTTACGCAAGCCATTGATGTGAAGCATTTTTGTTGGTTGGGAGACTTAAACATCGTAACAACAGATTATCCAAGCTGTAGAAGCCACGTTTAAGCCGCCAACCAACCAAATTTACTTTTTCTCTACATGGTTCCTGCTATAAATTTTGCAAAAATAACGCCGTTTGATATCAGAGCGAAAATTCCTGTCGGAGTCACCGGGACCAATAATCCGTCATTTAAAATGAGCTAGATCTAAAAGGCTACAAAAAAAGATTAAAAAAAAATGTAATCTGTTACCCATCGTGTTTTTTGAAGTATGGGTATTTGTCTTGAGTCTAGTAAAATATCTACAATGCAGACACTCTTTCTGTTAACCCATTCCAACACAATCCCGCTTTTTGGTGCCCCTCAAGAAAAATGCTTGGAAAATATTGTAGATAATGATGAAATTGCTTGTTATAAGCAATTTCCTCAATGTCCACAATGTTTTCTACCTTAAAAGGCGAAGGTTTTATTAATTGTGCCAACCTGAATTTGTCGTCTGCAACATCTTTCAGGTTGGTGCAGTCTACAATTTTGTCATCTGGCAGTGGGTTAATTTAAACTATAATACTGAAAATTGGCACTTTTCTTAAATCTCGACGGACAACTGTCTGTGGTTGGGTCGTAGGTTTACTGATTGGAGAGGAATCGAAGGCAACGGGTTCAAAATCCGTCCCGATCGCGTTCTGGTACAGTATATGTATTCCCTTGGTAAGAAATTTCAGTGCCCTGGCCTATAAGCCCAATTTTGTTAGTCAAAAAGCACGTGAACAGTGAAAGTTTATCATGATTGACCGAAATATTGTTGAATAATGACGTTAAACCAATCAAAAGAATTTGTGAGATCAGGATATCTGTGGATTATTTGTTTCTAAAACCTTTGAAAATAAGTTTAAATTAGCGACAATTTCTCGGTAATACAATTATTTTTTATTTTTGTCTTTTCAATGTTAGTTAAAAAGAACATTTTTTCATGGATGATAAGTTACGGATTCCAAATCAGACGGGTTGGCTGGAGTGAATTGAGCATTGGCCTTTGCGGCTTTGAACCTTGCCCACCGGTCGTATTAACGGCTAGAAAAGAGAAAATGGCAACAGGGTGTATTTATCACCCACACCTGACTTTAATCCAAGACGGCAGATTTTTATCATCGTCCAAATTTAAAGGAGTTGCAGACGGCTATTTTACGCTTATGAAATTTTAGATTTTTCATTTGTTGGTAGAAAACAATGACAAGCAATTTCTTCATTTTACACAATGTTTTCCCAATTGATTTTTCTTGCCGGGCGTCCAAAAGCAACACTGTGTGGTTATAGGTTAAAATCTATTGTTAATGTGTTCAAAGGTTGATAATAAGATATGTTTGACGCAAGACATGTGAACAAGCATTGTGTGTATGATATTATACATTTAACCCTTTCCCGCATAATGACGCTTTTAGACGCCCCTCAAGGAAAACGATTGAGAAAACATTGTGACAAAGCAATTTCTTCGTTTTACACGATGTTTTCGTCTCAGAAAGTTGAAAAAATCTAAAATTTCATGGACTTTAAATTGTCGTCTGCAACACCTTTGAATTTGGACTAATCTAAAATTTTGCCGTTTGGTAATAGTTTTACTGATAAAACTAGTCGAAATGAACGAGTTGTGGCTAGGTTATTGTGTCACATTTAACCAATTCCTACATAACTCCGCGTTCGACGCTTCTCAATGAAAAAGCATTGGAAAACAATTGTTTTGTAACAAGCTATTTCTTCATTAGCTTTTATGTTTTCTTCCCCAAAAGAAAAAAAAAATCTCCTCAACTAAGATTGTCGTCTGCAACTTTTTTTAATTGAACCAACCTAAAATGGGTTAATGGTGTTATAATACGATCGATGATGATATAACCATCATTACATGTATATGATCTAAACCATTCCAACACAACAAAATTTTGGACTTGTCCAAATTGAAAGAAGCTGCAGACGACAATTTCAAGTTGGTGAAATTTTAAATTTTTTCGTCATTTTGGATAGAAAACATTGTGGATAATGAAGAAATTGCTTGATACAAGCAATTTCTCCATTTTCCCATAATGTTTTCCAAAGCTTTTCCTTTGAGGGGCGTGAAAAGAAGGGCTTGTGTGGGATTGGGTTAATTTTTAGTTTCATATATCAAAAATGATCGGACGGTTCTGATTGACCCCCAACCCCTTCCCCTAAAAAAAGTCCTACCTCCATCGACAAAATTTAACCCTTTTCTCTTTTAAAAAAAAAACAGACATGTCCATACTCTAAAGTTTTGCATATGAAACTTTAAAGTGGGGTTAATTTGGGAAAAAACTATTCAGTGAGGTAGAAAATATTGTGGAAAAAAGCAATTGCTTGTTACAGGCATTTCTTCTTTTTCTACAATGTTTTCTCAAAAATCATAGGAGCGTAAAAACCAGGGATTAAACTAGAACGGATTATTTCAAGAGATGAAGGGAGTATTTTGTTTTTGTTGTTTTGGTGTGTGTGTGTGTGTGTGTGTGTGTGTGTGTGTGTGTGTGTGTGTGTGTGTGTGTGTGTGTGTGTGTGTGTGTGTGTGTGTGTGTGTGTGTGTGGTTTCATGGAGGTATGAAGCGAAAAAAACTAATCACATTGTATGCGGAATGTTCTCTTCCTATTAAATAAACCTATTCCAACATAATCTCACCTTTTTATGCACATCAAGAAAAAGCTTATGAAATCATTGTGGAAAATGAAGAAACTGCTTATCACAAGCAATTTCTTCAATATCCAAAATGTTTATAACCCTAAAAGAAAAAAGAAAAATATCGCCAACATAAATTGTCGTCTGCAGCTTCTTTTAATTTGGACCAGTCTAAAATTTCATTGCGTGGGAATGGGTTAAGGACAGCAATAACTATCATCTTTTTGTAAGCGTCTGACCTTCATATTAGGATAATTGATCAATCGCGGCTGTCATCAAAGTAAAAACGGGCGATCAAGCCATTCTGACCGAAAGATCATTTTGACCGGAAGTTAAATTTGAACCCAAACATTTGCCTACATTTAAGTGAAGTATTTTAGTTAGTTTGGCGACGTAAACATCGCAACCAAGCTATAGTTACGACATTTAAGCTGCCACCAAACCATTTTACTGTTTTCATACATGTAACTCGTCATAAATTTTGCAAAATAACGGTATCACATTTCGAGGGTCATACTAAAACAAGCCCTATGAAATATACAGCCTCACAGACGCCCTATGGAATTGTACGCGCCCAAGTACATTCATGAGCGATAATCATGTATCATTTTTAGTTAATAGGATTTGAAATTGCATTCCGTACAAGAAATATTTATATAAAAGATATTTGATCATGAATTTGTTGGGCGATCACGATAGGGCATTTCGCCAAGTGCTTCTGGTCAAATTATCTGAGACTATAAAGATCAATAGCATTCTTAATGACAAGAATCCATCTCAAATATTACAAAATAAGAAAAAAAAATTGTTAAGTCCATCATTTGAATGACAAATGAATCGACTATATCGCTCATATACTCAGACTTGAAGTTACAGGTTAATCTTTGGGCAGACAGACGTACACCGGTAAAAACTACATGCCCCAATTTATATTAGATATGCACTGCTTAAAGTGTATTCTCGATTATTTATCGTCGCTACGCCTTAAAAGCTCCGTCACACGGAGCTTCGGTTAAAAGTCAAATCCAAAAGACATTTAATTCAAGTTGGTCAGCAAAAGCTCGAACCCAAGATTTTGAACGTGCTAATAGGCTGACAAACTCGGCTTAACCCTTTCCCACACGACAAAATCTAAGACCGGTCCAAATTGAAAGAAGCTGCAGACGACAAATTGAAATTGATGGAATTTCAGATTTGTCTGTTCCTTTGGATAGAGAACATGTGGATAATGAATAAATTGCTTGGTACAAGCAATTTCTTCATTTTTCACAATGTTTTACAAAACGTTTTTCTTGGGGACGTTAAAAGGAGCCGGCTTGTGTGGGAATGGGTAAAGGATTAATAAAGCATATTTTTAGACAACTCTTTCCTCTGATTGATTCCACAAGTTTTTAAAATTCAATGTCTAATTGTCGAAGGGTTAAAGTCCGTAATATAGGCGTGTATTAAAGTAGTATGCAAATTATTAAAAGGGTTGATCAGCACTTGCCTTAAAATACGTAATCGGAATTAATTAGCTAACGCCATTGTCTAATCAATTATTTTCAACAAATACAGTAAAGGTCAAGTGTTCGATACAAGATAAAAGGTCGGACATCTTAGTAGTTTATCATTAAATACATTTATCATTTTAGATATATCTTATAGTAAGTTTGGGTCGGTTTGACGATTTAGGAGCCGGTTTAACACCCCCCTTTTTTTAAATTCGGGGGCTGGTTTGACTTTTTTGTTGGGCCGGTTTGAAAGGGGCCGGTTAGACTGGTTCCCCTCACAGGGCGAGTATAAATTCCATAGGGTGTCTGTAGGACTGTAAGTCAGCCCGATTAGCTCAGTTGGTAGAGCACTTGACTTCAAACCTCAAGATCACGGGTTCGAGCCCTGGGCTGACCATATCAACTAACTCAACTAATTGTCTTTCGGATGAGACGTTAAACCGAGGCCCCGTGTGACGATGCTATCCATCGAGCACGTTAAAGAACCAGGCGGAGCTCTCAGCAGTTTCGTCCTGTATCCTTGCACTATCCCCCGTAACAACTAACCGTCTTCTGGGGGCGTCGCTCATATGGGCATGTGCTACGGTAGCGACGATAAATAAACGGAAATACACACATAGGACTGTAAATAAATGTCAGCCCGATTAGCTCAGTTGGTAGAGCACTTGAATTCAAACCTAAAGATCACGGGTTCGAGCCCTGGGCTGACCATATCAACTAACAAACTAATTGTCTTTCGGATGAGACGATTAACCGAGGCCCCGTGTAACGATGCTATCCATCGAGCACGTTAAAGAACAAGGCGGCGCTCTCAGCAGTTTCGTCCAGTATCCTTGCACTATCCCCCGTAACAACTAACTGTCTTCTTGGGGGCGTCGCTCATATAGGCATGTGTTACGGTAGCGACGATGAATAAACGGAAATACACATAGGACTGTAAATTCCATAGGGCTTGTAGCGTGACCGCATTTCGAAGCCGCAGTCAGTGGGTGTGGCCAGCAGAGTCTGGGGGCGGAGTCATCGATAAGTTCTTGCTGTTGGAAGTTAGCAGTTTTGGAAATGACGGAGATTTCTCTAATTTTTTTACAATCAAGTCTTAAGACTACACGCACTGAAAAAATGAAATAATGATAAAAACGTGTAAGCTAAATAACTTGAGCCATAATAACGCGAAGATAATCCATCCAGTCTATAAAAAATAAAGATTCCGGTCTAAAATCTGAAACGATTTCGAACAAATTTTAAAGCTACAAATTCAGAAATGTGGTGTAAGAATGTTGGTCTCTGTTTCCTCTAAGCATTAAAAAGTGCCTTGAAGATAGATTTGTGCTCAGAATCAACCCAAAGCTTTTACGTTTGGGATTTAACCCAAAACAAGTTTCACTTTCAACATCTACTTTCACTTTCCAGAAAAAGTCCAGTTTTGTCGTACAAAGATATTCTTATACATACATGTACCATCTAACTGATGCGACATCCTAATGGATCGTTCAAAAAACGACCGAAGAGACGAACTAGTCAGACGTCTTATCCGATATCTTCTGCAGAATAAGTGTCCGGTTCGGATCAGGGTCTTGGCTCAATCTTTCGGCGATGGCGTCGACATTGAGGGATTATGCTCCTTTATAGACATGTATCCAGGTAACTTCGAAAGGTTTAACGATGGACAAAGGAGATTTGTCAAGCTAATCACAGACTTGTCACTTTGTGAAATCCACTGTTCAAAGGAAACATGCAGCGGGCATTTACCGCACTGTACGGGATTACATATCTGCAAGTATTACGTCATGTCAACATGTAGATTTGCGGGCAAATGTCATTTTGGTCATGATCTGACAACATCCCACAACTGTCGACTTCTTCACCAACATCGTCTTGATGATGTAAATAAAGATGATATCAAATTCTTACTGACAAACTCTCAGAAAAGATCAGAAGTTCTTATTCCTAAAATTTGTAAATTTTATAATGTACAAAGTGGCTGTGAACGTGGAAATTGTGGGAATCTTCACATATGTAAACACTATATTTATGGTGAGTGTAAGTTTGGAGCAGGATGCCGTAGAAGCCACAACATGGTAGATCCTGGAATTATCAGTATCCTACAAAAACATGGTATAGATACAAAAAGGCCACCAAAGGAAGTTTTATCAGAGTTGCGAGCCATGATGAGGCAGGATGAACATGGAAGTGAAGACAGCTCATTGCCAGACAGGTGATGTTCTGTCATGTATTAGCATTCTTAGCTCATTGCCAGACAACAAAATTTTAGACTGGTCTAAATTGGCAGAAGTTACAGAGGACATTTCAAATCATTAAAAAATTAAGAAATTTAAGGATAAGTGTCTAATAGGGTAGAAAACATTGTGAGAAAAAGATCAGTTGCCTGTAACAAGTAATTTCTTCTTCTCCTACAACGTTTTCTATGATTATATTTCTTAAGGTTGTTGAAAAGCGTCATTGTGTATTGAATGGCGAAATTTTAAACTGCTTGAAATTGATAGGAGTTGCAGATGAGAGTTTTTAAATTGATATGAAGAAATTGCTTATTGCAAGCAATTTCTTCCATTTCCTAATATGTTTCCCATGTTGCCTTTTGAGGGCTGTCATAAAAAGTCATTGTGTAGGAACAGATTAATGTGCTGAATAAAATCCCTTCCTAAGAATTTCATTTGAATAAAAGGGCTGAATGCACTATAAGCCTGAATTGTGGGTAATATTTATTTTGACAAGTATTTTCATAAACAATACTTACAAATAGACAAACAGACTGTCGATTAAGATCAGATTACACAAATGACACAAATGATCTTTGTCTATGCCGTCTGCCCAAATAGGAATATCCTGAATTAAGCATGACAAGGGTTATCATTTCTAAAAATTCTACTAGTGGAGTCTGAGACAAGGAAACTTTCATATTCCGTAAGCAGGTGATAAACATTAGCGTTATACTGCTACAGGCTTTTGAAACTAGAATAGTTTTATTCTGTCAATTTAAAGCCAAGTAGACAAAAAGTTTGTATAAAGACTAGCTGAATGAAAAGTAGCTGAAAACAATAAATACCACTTAACCCTTTCCCGTTTTTGGAAATTTTAGACTAGTTCAAATTGAAAGAGTTTGCAGACAACAATGAAAACTGGAAGCCATTTGAAATGAAAAACATCCTATATGGTAGAAAATATTGTGGAAAAAGGAGAAATTTCTTGGTTCTCTAGTATAAAATCAAAGGATCGTAAAATCCCGTATTTGAAAGAGAAAGGGTTAATATGGCTTAACTCATTACTACATAATGATGCTTCTGACGCCCTGAAGAAATGTGATCATTTAATTCTTTGAGGTAAAGGAGGAATTGCTTGTAACAAATAATTTCTTCTTTTCTAACAATATTTTCTACCCTATTTGGCACATATTTTTATGTTTTAGTAACTGCATCTGCACTTCCTATGAATTTTGACTTGTATAGAATTTTATCATCTGGTAATAGGTTAACCTATTTAAATTTACCAGATGTCAACATTTTTGTTTTGTCTACAATAAAATGCATTCCTAGAAACACTCCAAACTTACCTACATGTAGCTTGAAAAATGAAAGCCATATTATGTACATGTATATAAGATTGTTAGAAAAGGATAAACTGATTCCTTCAACCTATACAATTAAAGCTTTTTGCATGCTCTGCCAAAGAAATAATATTTAAGAAAACATTGCAAAAAAGAAGAAATAACTTGGAATAAGGAATGTTCCTGTCTCACAATGTCTTTTCATGATACTGTAATTAATTTTCAATTTAATTTTACTTTTGTTTGTCGTCATGACCTTCTTTCAGTTTTGACCACTTTGAACTTTTACTGTCTGGTAATAAAAATTAAACAAAAATACAAATAATCAACTTAGTCTAACCAAACTCATATGAAATAAAATCTAGTAAAATATTTCAAAAATTTTGGTCATGGATTGATCAGATCGGCCCAAACATTGCTTGACAGTGTAAACATACAGTTTTCTGTCTTTCAGATTGAATCTTTTGGAGTTAAATGATGACTTCATCGACAATGATCATATAACACAGAGAAAAGGTATATTCAGTTCTCTATTCTAGGAAGTAGGGGGGGGGGTCATGTTGTCCAGTAAACTGTTTTAACTCTTATCATATTCCTGGTTTTTGCAGGAGATACAGACAAAGATCAGCCTGCTCATATATGCCATCTTATCTTAGTTAACACTGCCTGCTTATTTCTTTTAAGTCTGAGATGTTAAAAAGATTAACATTCAAAATAAATATTAACCCATTTTTTTATGCTGCAAGTGCTTTCAACCCTAGGAATTTAACCCTTGTCATGCTGTATAAATTGCCTTACTGACTTGCTGCAATATTCCGGGTTCAGCATGACAAGGGTTAATTTCATTCTGTATAAGATTATATTCAGCACAACAAAGGTTAATAATCCGACTGTTTTCTCAATACTTTATCATAAAAGTCAGGACAAAAAGTGCCATTACTCTTTCAATGTCGTCAATTCTGAGTCAAGTTTCCTCCTGCATTTCGAATCCTAGAATAGACATGTCTGTATATTGTGATGTGCAGCTTTGATTAGAGAGGAATAACTTAGTTTGAGTTGTTTCCTTGAAAGCATGCATAAAATTTGCAGAGCCTGTTTGCTTTTTTTATCCAAAGCCAGTTTTCTTTGACGCGCCAAAATATGTTATGGTCTTGTAATGGATTAAATCTAGCAAAACTTCCAAAATCAGTGGCTCAAGATTACCTTACCTTGACTGCCTCGATGGCTGAGTCGTATAGGTGCTTGACTATTATCTGAAGGTCACAGGTTAGAGCCCACCATAATGGGGATGTGTTCATGGGCAAGACACTTAATAGCCTGCTCCAGTCTGCCCATCTGTAAAAGTGGGTAACAATGGGATTCAGCCATTGTCTTTCAGGAAAGTGAAATTGTCTGTCTTCTGAGTGTTCAAGAGTGACTTTATAGCTTAAAGCTTTTGTTGCAATCAAACTAGAATAAATGAGTAAAGACTCATTTGAAAGGGTTTGTCAAGGATATATGGTCTCATAATGAAGATATTTTCAATTTATGACTCCTAACAGGAAAAAAAAATCCTGAAATTAGACAAAAAGTGAAAGAAAAAAATTGATTGGACAGCATTTTAGACTGATTCATCTTGAAAGCTGCAGTTATGACGCTTTAGTTGCCAACTAACAATCAGTTTTTGGTTTATGTCCCAACCACATATTTTGAAAACTAACACCATTTTTTTATCTCAGTAGAACTGCAGTTTCAAACTCCAGTCAGGGTAGTCAGTAATCTGCTTTAAATTTGAAAGTTGTTTTTTTCCAGGAAAGAGACAGCAGCCCTCTGGAATGACCAGGGCTACATCAGCCAGTAATGTGTCAAGAATCTCTCCAAATAAAGGTTTGTTTAGACATTTTACATTTGTTTTCATTGTCTTCACAATAATCTTCCCAGAGTCTGGTTCCTGAAGAGTACCTGCATAAAAGATACGGGTCAATAGCAACTTTCAGTACTAAACCTCAGGACCTTCTGATTATAAAGTTGGGTCTTTCCTCACGTCCATGGTCACCAAATAATTATACATGTAGATATATAAAGGCTCATTCTGTAATAAACATATTGAGTTTAGCTGTGCTGGCCATCCATGTCTCTTTCTGTCTGCTTTTTTAGCTCCACTGGCTGAAAGCCAGCAGGCTATTGTCATGGTATGGTGTCTGTTGTGTGTGCATGTGTGCATTTGTCTGTCCATCCATAAACTTTTACTTTGAAAATCTTCCCTCCTCCCTTGCTGAAAAGAATTCGAACACATTTCCCAGGAATGGTCCCTGGGTGACCCTTTATCATTTAATCAGATAAAACATGGCTTTTATGGGTGGGGCTAAATCCCATATATGATAAAAGCTTTGAAAATCTTCACAAAAACAGCAGATAGATTTCAACCAAATTTCACAGGAATGATCCTTGGGTGACCCTTTATCAGATTCCTTAAAAGTGTTTTTTGGATGAAAACATGGCTTTATTGGACAGGATTAATATATGGTATTTAGTGAAAAATGGATGGATTTCAACCACATTTTGCAGGAATGAATCCAGGTGAGTCTTTGTCAGGTTCTTTCAAAGAATTTTGATTGTTTAAAAAGGGGGCTTTATATGTGTGGCTTATGTCCATATATGCTATAAAGTGAAAAAATTGAAAATTTTGTCAATACTTTTTCATATATCTTAGTAAATGAAAATAACTTTACTAGTCTTTTGTAAAACAATTAAAAGATAAAATTACTACTGCATTTCAAAGATTTCAATGACTAGATTCATTCGCCAGATATTGCAAAATGATTCAATTTATACTCAATTCCTAAAAAGTACTATTTCCTTAATCAGTACATTCAGGCCTTTGAAGCCATTCAGGGTGCTCAAACACGTCTGTGCAGGTGTACTTCCATTTGTTAACTCTTACTTCAAAAATTTTCTGCTCAGAACGCAAGTAACACAATTTAAAAAAATTTCACAAGAATGATCCTTGGTTGGTCCTTTAGCAGATTCCTTAGAAGAATTTTGATCAGATTTTAAACATGGTTTAATTGGATGCAGCTGATTTCATATACAAATGGTGAAAATTTTGAAAATCTCCTTCTCAGAAACCAGCAGATGGATTTCAACCAAATTTCATGGGAAAAATCACTTGGTGACCCATATAAGATTCATTCTAAGGATTTTGAATTGATGAAAAACATAGCTTTAACCCATTCCCACACAGCAAAATTTTGGACTGGTCTAAATTGAAAGGAGTTGCAGACGACAATATAAAATTTATGAATTTTAGATTTTTTCATCTTTCTGGGTAGCACAATGTGCTCAAGGTGAGCTTTTGTGATCACCTTTTTGTCAGACGTGCATCATCCATCGGAAGGCATCAACAATTCTTTAAACATCTTCTCCTCAGTAACCACTGGGTGGATTTCTACCAAACTTGGCGGGAATATTCCTTGGGTGACCCTTCTCAAAAGTTGTGCGCGGAATTTGATTGACCCCCAAATAAGGGCGTGGCAGGGCGGACAATTTTTGACTTTGAACTCTTTAAACATCTTCTCTTCCCAAACCAGTGGGCAAATTTCAACCAAACTTGGCTTGAATGTTCCATGGATGACCCTTTTCAAAAGATGTTTGCGAAATTTTGATTTACGCCCAAATATGGGCTAGGCAGTTTTTATACGCCCGTCGAAGACGGGACGTATTATGGGATCACCCGTGGCGTCCGGTCGTCCAGGCGTCCGGCCGTCCGGGCGTCCGGTCGTCCGGTTGTCCAGGCGGTGTCCACTTCTTTGTCCGGAGCATAACTCTGTCACCGTAAGTCCGATTGACTTTAAACTTGGCAGTTTTATTCTTCTCATCAATACGGAGTGCAGTGCTCAATAACCATAACTCTACCTGGCCTATTTTTTGAGTTATTGCCCTTTGTTGTTTTTTTATACTTGAATCTTGTCCGGAGTATATCTCTAAAAGTATTATAGCTAGGATCATGATACTTCATGGGTGTATAGATCTCACCAAGGGGGAGTGCAGTGCACAAGAACCATAACTCTACCTGGCCTATTTTTTTAGTTATTGCCCTTTGTTGTTTTTCATACTTGAATCTTGTCCGGAGTATATCTCTAAAAGTATGATAGCTAGAATCATGAAATTTCATGGATGGATAGATCACACCAAGTTGGAGTGCAGTGTACAAGAACCATAACTCAACCTGGCCTATTTTTTGAGTTATTGCCCTTTGTTTTTTTTCATACTTGAATCTTGTCCGGAATATATCTCTAAAAGTATAATAGCTAGAATAATGAAATTTCATGGATGGATAGAGCTCACCAAGTGGGAGTGCAGTGTACAAGAACCATAACTCTACCTGGCCTATTTTTTGAGTTATTGCCCTTTGTTGTTTTTCATACTTGAATCTTGTCCGGAGTATATCTCTAAAAGTGTTATAGCTAGGATCATGAAACTTTATGGGTGTATAGATCTCACCAAGGGGGAGTGCAGTGCACAAAAACCATAACTCTACCTGGCCTATTTTTTTAGTTATTGCCCTTTGTTGTTTTTTATACTTGAATCTTGTCCGGCGTATATCTCTAAAAGTATAATAGCTAGAATAATGAAATTTCATGGATGGATAGAGCTCACCAAGTGGGAGTGCAGTGTACAAGAACCATAACTCTACCAAGCCTATTATTTGAGTTATTGCCCTTTGTTGTTTTTCATACTTGAATCTTGTCCGGAGTATATCTCTAAAAGTAAAATAGCTAGAAACATGAAACCTCATGGATGGATAGATCTCACCAGGGGGGGGGGGGTGCAGTGTACAAGAACCATAACTCAACCTAGCGTATAATTTGAGTTTTTGTCCTTTGTTGTTTTCAATACTTTGTTTGAGAAAAAATATTCATTCAAAATAACCTCAGTTCTATTCAAACCTCCAGTTAATATTAAGCAGTGTGACGGGCGTTTCTTGTGACAATTTGGCACATTGTTTTCTTTGAAAGCTTTAACATTTTCTCCTCAGTAACCAATGGGCCAATCTAACCAAACTTGGCATGAATGTTCCTTGAGTGACCCTTTTCAAGAGATGTTTGGGAAATTTTGATTGACTCTTAAATATTGGTGTGGCAGGGATCTTTAAACATCTTCTCTTCTGTAACCATGGGCCAATTTCAACCAAACTTGGCATGAATGTTCCTTGAATGACCCTTTTCAAAAGTTGTTCGTGAAATATTGATTTACGCCCAATTTTGGGCGTTGCAGTTTTTGACTCTGAAATCTCCTCCTTCCAAACCAGGCGGCCAATTTCAATCAATCTTAGAATGAATCATACTGACAATGGCCAATGGGGCTACTAATGTGTTGTTGTGTCTGTGTATACATCAGGGCTGCCACCATAGCACAGTTAGGAATGCGTCAGACATCCAATCTTTAATCATGGGGTGTAAAAGGTTCCCATGCTACAGGGAAAACGGCAAAAAGTCGGGAATTTCGTGAAACTCCTTTCCGGTCAATAAAAAGACTTTGTTTTGTGATATCTTTAAAAAAAACAAAAAACGGGAAAAACTAGGAAAGAGACAAACCAATTTGATGAAAGACACAGGACCCAGTTAAAGTACGTGTTCCAAACAATTGACAAATATCCCCCCGCCAGTAGGTTTTTTAACACACTCTCAGTGTAAATTACAAGGGGATGCATTATTTATAATGTCTGCCAAGAAAGAGAAATTGGTATTTGATTCACCAAAAAATACAAGCAGGGTACTTAATTTTCTGCTAGAATGGTAAGTAGGTGTCCATTTTACAAAATATATGATTGAGTACATAAAACAATATTTAGGAGAAAATCCAAAGCAACATCTTAAGTGTACCAGTGACTGGACATGAATTGAATTTGGATACGAAAGTAATAAATGGCCTCTGATTTAATTCAACGAAAAAGTGAGCTCTTGGTAAATAGACATCAAAAATTTTCATTCACATTATATTGACAATCTACATATCTAGAAGCAATCAACTTTATCCATTATTTTATATTATTGTAGTTTTCTGGACAGAGTTTTATTTTGACATTTATAAAATTGGGTCTCAGGGACTCAACAATCAGTGTCATAATAACCCTTGCTTTAACTATGTAATGTTGTCTATTGCATACCAGAGGAAGTGTTTGCTGTACTCTATGGGTACTGTTGTTCCTCCACTAGAGGGAGCAACCACATTTTCATAAGAATAAAAAATGCATGATATAATTAGCTTTTGACAAAAACTTTTGAGGTATTTTTGAGACTTTTGTTGATGAAAAAAAAATCTTGAATTTTAAAAAAATCCTGGAAAAAGTTTTGAATTCGCAAGCAGAAAGTAGTGGGAGCCCTGGGTGATGTGAGTTTTAATCTCGGTGGCAGCACATATCCTTTACCGCATTTTGTCTCCCCAATGGGTAGATGATCCTAAACCTAAATGGGATAGCAGCTGGAGGCTAGGAAAGGATGAAATGGTAGTACTGGTGTGAGAAATACCAGGAATCAATTGTTCAATGCTCTGCAATATGACTAAAAAATTGTTAAAAAATACTTTGGTCAATTTGAATCAGACATTTGGCACAATCATTGTGACAAGTACCTTTTGTCTGCCACCAATGTGCAAAGTACAAGTGGTATGCGCAAGTGAGATGGGCAACTAGTGAGAATCAACAACTGATCTCAAGTGTTGGGCAAACAGGAATACTTTTAAGATTATAATTACTTTCTTTTTATCAAGCCTACTTGTAGTGAGCAAGACAAAGTTGGCTCTATGACAAGTCGGTGTATGTGCCTTAGTCCATATTAATGAGGACCATTTTTGGTTGCTAAAAATAAAATGTCACAATTAATCTCGATTGTGAGTAGTTATGCCATTTGAAAGATATTTCAGTTAACCTCAATGTCACAGGTCAAAGTCAAACATGCCTGTTTTCTTTCAAGTTTTTTTTCAATCATCTGAAATTAGTCAGGTGAGTGATTTTAGGACCATTCTGGCCCTCTTGTTTCCATGGTGGTATATAGTGAAAATTTTGAGGTCACCTTGTTCGAAGAAACTGGAGGATGGTTTTCAATTTAATTTCTCATGAATGGCCTTATGGTGTTTCTTTGTGAGATTTTTAGCTCCCCTAAGCACAAAGTGCTCTTGGGGAGCTATTGTGATCGGTTGTCGTCCGTCATCGGTCTGAAAATTAGCCCTTTTCTGTGCGATCTCTGATTTTACATAGAAAAAAAGAAGGAAAACTTAAAAAATCTTCTCCTCCCAAACCATAAGGCCTAGAGCTATGATATTTGGTAAACATCGTCATCTATTGACCCTCTACCAAAATACTTCAAAGAAATACCGTATTCTGAAAATTAGCCCTTTTCTGAGGGATCCTTGATTTTACGCAGAAATAGAGAAGGAAATCTTAAAAAATCTTTTTCTCCCAAACTATTAGGCCTAGAGCTTTGATATTTTGTACAAATAATCATCTATTGACCCTTTACCAAAATCCTTTAAAGAATTATCGTATTCTGAAAATTAGCCCTTTTCTAGGCGATCTTTGATTTTACATAGAATAATTTGTTTGGATGGAGTTTTACGCCGCTTTCAACAATCTTTCAGTTATATCGCGGCGACTGGAGCACCTAACAATGGAATCCTGGTATTTCTCACACCAGTACTACCATTACATCCTTTCCGAGCCTCCAGCTGCTATCCCACATAGGTCTACGGTTATCGACCCATTGGTGAGAGACAAATAGTCGGAAAGGATGAGTGCCACCGTCGGGGATCGACCTGGGACCTCTAGATTGACAGTCCAATGCGGTACCAACTGCACTATGACGGCGGCCACATAGAATAAAGAAGGAAATCTTAAAAACAATCATCTTCTCCCAAATCATAAGGCCTAGAGCTTGATATTTGGTACAGATCAATATCTTTTAACCCTCTTACAAAATACTTCAACGAATTACCATATTCTGAAAATTAGCCCTTTTCTGTGCGATCCCTGATTTAAAATAGTATAAAAGAATGAAAATCTTCTTCTCCCAAATCATAAGGCCTAGAGAATTGATATTTTGTATACATCATCATCTATTGACCATCTTCCAAAATAATTTATAAAATTACCTTAGCCCTTTTCTTTGTGATCCCTGATTTTACATACAAATAAAGAAGGAAATCTTTAAAAATCTTTTTCTCCCAAAACATTAGGTCAAGGGCTTTAATAATACCTATTGACCCTCTACCAAGATGCTTCATAGAATTACTGTATCCTGAAAATAAGCCCTTTTCTGTGCAATTCCAGAAAGGAGTTGTGAAGGATATCATAGAAAATGTTCTCCTTCTCACAGGGTGCCTATTCACTTACTGCAGTATGTAATTCACGTACAATTACGTCAATTCACGTACAAATCTTTCACCAAGACGTGCATGAACGTACAGAAAAATAAATGAATGTAGAAACAAAAATGCCATTATGTGTGTGTGCATTGAAAATAATTAGCGTACACCAGAGAAACTCTTCGTGCCCGTTTTCTCTAAAAGCCCAAAGTTGCAATCAAAGTAGACCAAAATCGCATCGGGAGCAAGTGATTTCCCTAGCATTCAACGGGAACCATCGCTTTTTCTGGCCTTTTATCCTCCATATAGAGAATAGGGGAATCAGCAGCTGCAAATTGACGTATAATGCGGATCTTGATGGCCTGACCAGTTTTTTTTTAAAATAAATCCAAAGTTGCGCTATTTTTCAAACAAAACGCAAGATATTTATGTGTTTTAGGCGAGAAACTGACAATAATTCTTCCTATAGAGTTTGATTTTGAAATGAGTTTCTCTCGTGAGTTCCGTTGTACATGTAAGTCGGATGTGACAAAATGGAGCCGTTTATTTAACGTTGTAGTTTTGTTTTAGCTACGTAATTTGCTGTCTGTCACAACAAACCTATTCTATTTCTATTGTGATTTTTGAACAAGTATAAGGCTAGTTGATATTTTCTGTACCAGTATTGTTTCAATACCAGAGTTTGAGCTAGCAATTAGCTGACATGCCTGGTATTGCCTGCTCCAATGCCTTCCCCAACCTTGTAATTAACCTGTTAGAGTTGTTTAGCCATTGCTCTCATATCATATTCAGCCCTTCCAAAATCCAATAATTAAAAAAAAAGCAAATTTTCAAAAATCAGCTTTGCTATCCTTTGCTCTAAATTTATCTGAAACTGGCAGACGACGTGTGGCACTTATTTACTGATTATTAACAAAGTAGGTATATAATTATAACATTGTCATTTGGTAAAGGGTTCAGATTCGTATGGTGTACCCTTAACTCTGAAAATAAGGGGTACACTGTACCCTCAGATTTTTCTTTTTTTCCCCCTATTTCAAAACCTAAAGGGTACATGTACCTCCAAAATGAAAACCCAGTGGGCATGCTGTTCTAAACCATTAGGCCTAGAGCTTTGATATTTGGTATGTATTAATGCCTATTGACCCTCTACTTAAGAACATCAAAGAATTACCATAATTTTGAAACTGGCTTAATATGGTTGAATCTTGACTATACCTAGGATTAAAGGAGAAAATCTTTAAAAAATCTCCAAAATAATTAGGTGTAGGGCTTTGATATTTTGTGTATCATATCATTACGCCTTGAGCCATCATACTCAGGGGAGCGATATAGAACCATCATGTTCCTCTTGTTTTTTTTTTAAAGTTGTAATGCGTTTTATAAAAAGGCTAACTGGGTTGCTTCCTATGTTACCAAATACTAAATCAGCTTTATGATAAGTAAATTCTGGCCAGTGGAGTGAATCAGGTGCTCAAGTGCCTCTAGTTTCTTGATCAAATTTCTGAAACTACAGTGCAGACTTTGATGAAATTTTACTCTCTTGTTCAGCTTAACCCATTCTCACACAATGATGCTTTTTGGTGCCCCTGAAGAAAAACAACCAGGAAAACATTATGAAAAATGGAGAAATTGCTTGCAACAATCAATTTCTTCATTTTACATAATGTTTTCTACCCAGATAGTTGAACAAATTTGAAATTTCATAAACTTTATATTGTCTATTTTGACCGGTCTAAGATTTTGCCATCTGGTAATAGATTAAGTGCTTGTAGAGCACAAACCAACAGTTATTCATTTGCTGAAAGTTCAATGTTAAACATCAAGTTCAGACCAGGAGCTTGTCCAGATGAATTGTTAGTGCATATGTGGTTGATTCTGATTTTATTTCATACACATGTTTAGTTTTAGTTGTGCATCTCCACCCCCAAACATATTTCATATGAAAGTTCAAGATCACAGTTCAAGGTCAAACGTCAAAATTGTACTGCACTAGCTTGTCCTGGAAATATATCTGTAACTATGAGATAGATATTTGATGATATTTTCACAATTGTTAACCCTTGTCATGCTGTATAAATTACCTTACTGAATTGCTGTCAAATCAAAGGGCTGAAAGCACTGATAAAACTTGCTGTTCAAAATTCAATATTTTTTTAGAAATCAACTTCATAAGCAACTCTGGCAGGAAAAGTACAAGCAGGAGGTAAAGACTAAGATCAGCCTGCACATAAGTGCAGTCTGATCTTAGTCTACACCTCCTGCCAAAACCGGAATATTCCGGGTTCAGCATGACAAGGGTTAAGTAGCAGCATTAGATCTTTTAGCAACAAAGATGTATTCAATTGCTGCAAGTGCAATGTCAAAGTTCAAAGCTTTGTTTCCTCTATGTCTAAACTCTGTGACAAAACGAGATCATGTGACATCATACACTGTACTTTCTAAAATGTGTACCTGCAGCTTGAATAAGCTGTAATCAAAACATTATGAATGCCAAAGTGGTTAGACTGAACCACAAAAGGGTCTGATGTTAACCCTTGTCATGCTGTATAAATTACCCTACTGATTTGCTGTCAAATCAAAGGACTGAAAGCACTGATAGAACTTGTTGTTCAATAATCAATATTTTTTTTAGAAATCAACCTCATAAACAACTCGGGAAGGAAAATTATGAGCAGGAGGTGTAGACTAAGATCAGCCTGCACATAAGTGCAGTCTGATCTTAGTCTACACCTCCTGCCAAAATCGGAATATTCCGGGCTCAGCATGACAAGGGTTAACATGATAACTCTTGAATCAAAAGAAAGATAGATAAATCTGTCAATCAGCTTTTTGACTGACGACGGTAACTGACAGGTAGTGGCTGATAATCAAGGAATCAATCAGACAATAAAATCATTTATTTAGACCTGAAGTAAATTTGAACTCAGACATTGGCCTGCGTTTATGTGAAGTTTTTTTGTTGGTTTGGTGACTAACAAGTCATAAATTTTATCAACTTAAATTGTTGTCTGCAACTCCTTTCAATTTGCATCAGACTAAAATTTTGCCGTCTTGAAATGGTTTAAAGCTTTAAAAACACTGTTTCAAGCAGTTTCTCTATCATCCTCAATTGGGGTATTTTTTTTATCTCCAGTGGCAGATATTTTGAAATTTTCATCCACTAAAATCATTTTTGACATTTGTTATTTGGTGAAATGACTTAACTCACCCTTCTCTTGCAGTACCACAAGTACCAGACAAAGGAGCTCGACCAAAGACTACAGCTGGTTTGTTTAACCCTTTACCACACGAACAAATTTTAGACCGGTCCTAAATGAAAGAAGTTGCAGACGACAATGTTAAGTTGATGAAATATTTGAAATATTTGTCTTTTCCGGTAGAAAACATTCTGGATGTTGAAGAAATTGCTGGTAACAAGCAATTTCTTCTTTCTCTACAATGTTTTCCACAGTTTTCATATTAAGGGGCGTTTAAAAGCGTCATTATGTGGGAATGGGTTGACCCATTCCCACATAATTCTTTCTTTTTACACACATCAAGCTTTGGATAACATTGTGGAAAATGAAGAAATTTCTTGTTAAGAAATAAATCTTTTTAATCATTTTTCTCTACATCATTAGGCCAAGATCTTTAATATTTGGAATAAATCATCATCTGTTGACCCTCTTCCAAATACTTTAAAGAATTACCATACTCTTAAAATGAGCCCTTTTCTGTGTGATCCCTGATTTTACGTATAGCATTGATATTTGGCATGTATCAATGCCTATTGACCCTCTTTGGTCAAGCTGTAGTTACAACGCTTAGATGGCCAACCAGCCATTTTATATTTTTGTTACACTGTTATTTACCATAGATACTGCAAAACAACTTTGCCAAATATGGAAGTATAACTGTCTGTCGGAGTCAGTGGGCAGGCCAGTGTAGTCAGTGGGTGGGGTCAGTGATTGCCGAATTTAGGATTATCATGTTCATCTTATTACATGGAGGTGTGTTTTTCAATTATAACTCAAAAGCATTTAGCTCCCATTTTTTCAACCAAATAGGTAAATAATCAAAAGAAACCTTACTATTTACAAGAGTTTTGTTCCTTTTCTGAGAAAGCTCTTTTACTGCCTTTCTTTTAATCACTGTAATTTATGATAAAATGTTCAACTCCAGGTAACAGAAACATTCCAGATCCCATAAAGAAAATGTCAGCAAGTGAGTATTTGTGACCTGTATGGCAATAATTGAATTCCTATTTCTCTTTGTTGTCTCGCTTTTGTGTCTTTACAGTCTAAATAATGGCCACCTAAGAAAGAGTTGGATTCACTCAAATCTGACCATAGAGATGGCTAAAGGGACAAGCCAAAAGGGGGGGGCATGTGAGATATTTTGTTGTAAGTGTGCAGAAAGTACACAATGTCATAGCCATCTATAGTGTCTTTGGACTTTCAACATATGAATTGAAATCTGTTTAAAACTCTGGTTGCCATGGCAACAAAAGTGAAATATCAAAATAATCTTTAAGAATCTTCTCCTTCTGACCCAGAAGGCGTAGAGCCTTGATATTTTACATGAAGCATCAGTATATTGATCTCTTACAAAATAGCTAAAATCATGATCCTAGGGTCTCCAGGGGCAGACCGGGGGGGGGGGGGGGGGGGGTATAGGCATGAAGCATCAGTTCACAGACTTCTTTCTTATTTCTGAAATTATAACCCATGGAAAAAGTTTTTTCCTTCTTTGAAATCAGCACTAAAGCCTTGGAATTTGTAATTTAGACTTTTCGATCCCCAGGTTCATAGTCTATATATGTAATTGTGGGCCACTTGTTTCATAATCCTAACCTTAACATGAAATTAGACCGTTGAAAGAAAAAGAGCCTTTATCTCAGGTGAGCTCCCCAGGGCCTCTTGTTCACTATGTTTTCTATCCCAAAAGACAGAAAATTTAAAATTCCATCAACTTGAAATTGTCGTCTGCAGCTTCTTTCAATTTGGACCAGTCTAAGATTTTGCCATGTTAGAATGGGTTAATAGATGAGCCACTACTGTAAATGATACTCCAGATGTGTCAAGATTTTTTAAAGTAATCTAGACTAGTCGCATGACCATTTAACAGGATATTAACCCATTCCCACACAGTGACGCTTTTAGACGCCTCTCAATATAAAAGTTTTGGAAAACATTGTGGAAAATGAATAAATTGCTTGTCACAAGCAATTTCTTCATTATCCACAATGTTTTCTACGACATAAGACAAAGATTTTAAACATTTCATCAACTTTAAATTGTCGTCTGCAACTTCTTTGAATTTGGACTGGTCTATAATTTTATCATGAGGGAATGGGTTAGATGTTAAGACAATTAAAGGTGACCCCTGCATGCATGTGAGGGATTGTTGCCATTTACAGTATCTTTGAACCTAGACAGAACTGAGGCAGATAGACCTCATATTCAACTGTGCTTCAAATCCTATTAAGCCTTGATTTTGTCACGAATTGCTAGTTTGATTGAATCCATCATAACCCATTCCCACTTGATCCCTCCTTTTTACGGCCCTCAACAAAAAAGCTTTGGAAAACATTGTGGAAAATGAAGAAATTGCTTGGATAAAGCAATTTTTTCATTATCCACTGTTTTCTATCCAGAAAGATGAAAAAATTCAAATTCCATCAACTTGAAATTGTCGTCTGCAGCTCCTTTCAATTTGGATCAGTCTAAAATTCCACTGTGTTGGAATGGGTTAATCATTTTCCTTCATTCAATATTACAGGTATACAGCATAATTTTAGACTGGTCCAAATTGAAAGATACTGCAGACAACAATAATCATAAGTTGAGGGAACTAAAAGGAAAACTTCTCCTTTTATGTTAGAAAAAAGGGGACAGTAGGAACACTTTTGTAACACACAATTTTCTTCATTCTTTGCAATGATTTTAATCTTTTTGTTGAGGGTTGTGAAAAAGTGGGATTGAGTTGGAATGTATCAAACTCCTTTTAATAAAAAAATATCAACCCATTACCAGACAATAAAGTTTAAGACTAGTCTATTTTCAAAGAAGTAGAAGATGAAAATTCTTAGTCAAAGCCATATCTTCCTTTCAAGTAAGGAAAACAGTTATGACAGTTTATTGTTGGTCTCTGAAGCAGAGAAGGGCCTTTTTAATATCTATGTGAAAGAGGAGGGTATAAGTGAAGTTCTCTGAAAGTAGTATTTTGTGTTTTATCATCAAATTCAACCTGTATTTGTTTTACATTTTGTGATCAAGACATATGCAACCAATTCTTCACTTGAAATGTTCTCTTATCTTCGGCATCGACTGATATGATGCAGATGACTTCACTCTACAGGAGATTTAATCGATATGTTTGACTGGTGGTTTTTTTTTAATGACAAGCAAAAGTTAAAACGTATTAACTGATCTCATAATTTTATGTAAACAAACCTTAATTTGTGATGGGTTACAATTTAAAATATGGAAACTTCTTTTGTGAATTGCAGGCTTACTGCATAGAATTACATTGATCTTAAAATTTTAATCGTCATATATATTTATGCTTTTCTCATTAATTTTGTTGTGTGTTTTGGGAGAAGATATCGCTCCACAAGAAGCTTATTGGTTTAACAACATAGCCAACAATATTGTGTTTTTATAGGTTTATGTAATTATCCCTTCTACACAATGATGCTTTTGACGCCCCTCAAGAAATACAATTGGGATTACATTAAGAAAAATGAAGAAATTGTTTGCAACAAGCAATTTCTTCATTTTACACAATGTTTTCTGCCCAGAAAGGTGAACAAATCCAAAATATCATTCAATTCGAATTGTCTTCTGCAGCCCCTTTCAATTTGGACCAGTCTAAAATTTACCCATCTGGTAATGTGTCAAACAAATGATATCAGCATTTAAGGAACATAATGGGCCTTTTGTTATCATTGGGTAAGAGTGGAATTTTTCTATACATAAACCAGACATCAAATATTACAGGTGTGCCAAATTTACATCAGCAACTTTCAGAGGAAAGGGAAACCCCTCAATGGATCTGTTTGTATAATCTCAGTGGGACTTGTATGTTTTTCATAGAGCGATGTTTTAATGCTCATTATGACTTGCCGTATCAATGGATGTACCGGAAGAGATCTGACGATCCATGGAATTCATTTGGCAAAAATGGAGGGAAGGACCATAATCAAGAACTAGAAATAACTTATAGTGATCCATCAAATGGGGAATGTTATCTGGAGTTTGGGTAAGAAAAAAAGTTCCAAATTCTGGTTGTTGTTTTGGTTTCAGAGTAAAACATATGGTTTATTTCCTTATATGAAGTGGTGGACACTCATCTGAATGAAATGACTGACATATTGCTGGCCACGCTAATTGAGCTCTGAAAGGAAGTTTCACTTCCGGAGTAATTATGCTCCTTGAAGGGTGAGCATATAGCCATCGCTTTGTCTGTCCATCTAACATTCTATCCATCTATCTGTCTGTCCGCTGCTATTTCTCAACAACCGTTGGACAACATTGGATGAAACTTTGCTTGCAAATTCTTAAAGATATAGTGCTGATACATTTTCCCAATTTTTTAGCTCCACTGGCTGAAAGCCAACAAGCTATTGTCATGGCGTTATGTCCGTTGTGCTTGCATGCATGCGTCTGTAAACTTTTACTTTAATCGTCACCTCAGAAAGTACTGAACCAAATTCAACCAAGTCTCACAGAAAGGATCCTTGGTTAACCCTTTATCAAATTCCTTCAAAAAATTTGATCGGTTAAGAAAACATGGTTTTGATGGGAAGGGCTAATTTCCATTATGGTGAAACCTTTAAAATTCTTCTCAAAAACCAATAGATGGATTTCAACCAAATTTCACTGGATTGATCCTTGGGTGACCCCTTATCAGATTCCTTTGAAGAATTTTGAATTTAGTACAAAAACCATGGCTTTATTAGGCAGGGCCAGGGCTCAAGAAAATAGATAAATTGTTGGTCTTGACTTAATTTGAATTACCAGACCAATTGGAATTCCAAAAATAACACCAAAATTGATCCGAAATCTTCATTAAATTTCACATTGAATTTCTTATTAGTTCACCCACAATCCATCAAAATCCACTTAAAACGATTCAAGGGTTTCAAGCATTACCTGCAGATTAAGGGATTAACAAAGGTGCCAAAATGGATAATAAGTTTACCCACTGGCCATTCAAGTGCCCATCTTCAGTTAGCCAAAGTTTCACACTTGACCGAACTTTTGGCATCAAGTTTTTGGACTTTTCGTTACTGCGGGAGACCGGGCTTGAAATTTGTATAAAAAGTTCATTATATGTCTTATGGTATGTCATTCACTGAACGTAACTTTAACTGATACAGGGAAAGAGAATAGCAGGGGCCCAGTCGCCCATGGCCCCTAGATTTTGGGCTGGGCCCCTAGAACTTTTGAGAAAATGCCTATACCTCTAATATTAAATACTGAATTTTGGAAGGCTGGTCCCCTAGGTTGAAATTAATTGTCTTTTTCCCTGTGATATAATTCAAATAATAAGCGGAAATCCCCAGAATGCAGATACGGGTAATATGAATTTAAACTAAAACAGCTGCTTAATGATATTGCTAGTTCTCTCTATAAAATTAATGAAACAACAACTCACCTGACATTTTGTGACGTCAGCTGTGTTTTTCCATCAACAGAGGCTAGTGTTGACAGAAAATCGCTATGATAGGGTTAAATTAACAGAACTAAGGATAACTAGTTTATGAAAAAAGATGTTTCTACTATAATTAAGTCGGTGGTATTCAGGGTGGGTATATTCTTTAAAAAAACGGAAATTTTAATAACATAATTTATTTTTCTATCTAATTTTAGTTTTGATATTGGAATTTCCTGGACTGCCATTGAGGCCTATAAGTTTGCAACAAAATTTCAAAAAATGATCTTTTGGTGACTCTATGTCAGATTCCTTCACAAAATATGGCTCAGATGAAATCTGTGGCTTTTGCAAACATTATTCATGGCTTTTAACTAAATTTCTCGGAAATGATAAATAAATTCAGGTCAGTGGAGCAAATCAGGGGCTCAAGCGCCTCAAGTTAGCTCACCCAAGCACAAAGTGCTCATGGTGAGGTATTTTGATCTTCCTCTGTCCCATGTCCATCGTGTATTGTCTGTATTGTGTCAACAATTTTAAAACGACATCTCCTCCTAAACCATCGGACCAATTTCAACCAAATTTGGCAGATATGCTCATTGGGTGATGCCTTTTAAAAATTGTTTAAAGAATTTATTTCTGTTGAAAACACCATTGCAACAAACCTTAAATTTTGATAAAATCTTTAAAAGTTATCTCCTCCTGACCCAGAATGTAAAGAGACTTGATATTTTGCATGCAGCATCAGTACATTGACCTTTTTCAGAATTGCTAAAATCATCATTGATTTCCGACATAAATAACTTATTGTTATATATTTATATCATAACTCATCAAAGTGGTCATTGAGAGTTTAACTGTTACTCTATGTTTTTTTCCTTTTTTGTATGCGCGCGCGTGGGGGTGGATGGGTAAAAATATTTTCAAAAATCTTACTACATTGGAAATAGTATTGTTATCGCCAAATTTGAGGTACATTATATTTCATATGGCCTAGATACCTGGCCGTTTTAAACTCGATTCGGTTACTAATACACGATAATTTCATCAATTTTACTTGTTACAACTAGTCTGCATATATCTGCTCACAGGTTGGAACTCTTTTTTCAGCCAAATTTTGATTTTCAACCTTTGTTTTTGCTCGTTCAAAATAGCTATTTTATATAGAATTATATAGGGATAATTTATCGACTCCCCACAACCGATCACGTGACTTAGTCTCATGTAAATATTGCTTTTAACGAGATTGTATTTGACGCATGCGCTGTGAGGTCGTGAAAAGGTCTATTCCTTCAATAATAGATGGATTTCAATATGACTTGGCACAATTGTTCTCTATCATGAGTACCAACAAAAATGCCTCCATTAAATGTTGGCCAATGTCAGAGTTCAAAGCCATGATTTATCAATTGAAATGAGAAGCCACAACATAGGAATTCATAGGGAAACAACGATTGAAGAATGCCATAACTCTTTCTATCACTAAAACTCATTGTCAAGGCTTCTGGTTTAACATTTTTCAGTCGTATTGTGGAGGCTGGAGCACTTAACCATAGATACCTGTCAGTTTTTAACACAACTCAGATTCAGGACCGACTTTCTCGAATGAGCCCTGTCCCTCTACGAGTTGACAAAATCCCACATTGGCCATGTGGAATGTAGATCTACATTCCTATCATCTTGGCTGGAAATTACCACTGGTTTTGATATGAAAACAATCGCATGATTTGCAACACTCATATAACAGCAAAACTAGATCTACCATTTATTAAATTTCCAGAAAGATCAAATCAAACTGAAAAGAAAAAAAAAAGAAATCATATTTAAAAGGTAATTAAGTTTAAGACCAAATTGGTAAACTGATATATAATAGAAAATAAACTTTGTGGAAATATACTAAAACTGCTTGTTGTATTAGGCTGTTTAGCATCCCTGATTCTATGATAGCAATCTTAATATTTAGAATTTAATCATTTTCCCTCAATTATTCTATTTATGATAGCGATCTAAGAAAAAAACAGCGATTGTTTGAAAATGAATTTACAAGGCTATCAAAGTTGGGACCCCTGAAATAAGGGCTGGGACCCCTGATCTTTTAAGGTTGAGTCTCTGGGACCCCTAATTTCGACTAGCTTGTTAAAACCATCTAAACCCCAACAAATAAATTAAATCACATTTCACAAACTTATTCCTTTTTGAAAACCTATCAGTTAGTACCAAGGTCAAGGTGACAGCCAAAATTCCAGTGACAAAATTGACTTTGTCCAGGGCATATCTGCTTTTTCATGGCTAGATTTTAAAAAAGACTTTTTATTCCCCTTCATGAGTAACAAATTAATATGAAAGGTTTGATTTGATATGCCTAGCTCAAGGCCTCTGTTGAAGGTTAAGTGACAAATCTGACTTTGTTCATTTCCAAATTAAGTTCTATTTATTCAAAACATTTGCTGTGTTACTCTCAAAATCAAAGACACATTTGGAAGTCAACAAGATTTTCCTTGTTAAGAGGTCATAGGTCTAACCCTTATATGGTATTCTGTATTTATTTAACCCACTATTAGACAACAACAAATTAGACTGAGCCAAGAATGAAGAAGTTGCAGACGACAATTTAAAGTTGATAGAACTTCAAATCTCTCTTGATAGAAAAATATGAGGAAATTGCTTAGAACAAGCAATGTACGTATATCCACATCTTACTGGTACTATATTTATGAACAAATTTGAATGAAATTGTTCACAAAATGTTCCTAGTCATCTGAACTTGTACATATTATCTGGGTTTTACCATTCTAAGCTCCATCACATCAAAAGAGACCTCAATGGGGTGGCATATATTGTTAACATGGCACTTTTGTTTTTCCACAGGGAAGGAAGGATCTGGGAAATTAACTTTAAAACTATGAAGGCTAAAGATAAATATGATATAAAGAGGCTCTCTACTAAGTCCAGCTCTGAGGACGAACGTCATCCGTTTGCCACGCTCTGGAAATGGTACTGGAAGGACCAAATTGGGAAATGGAAGGAATATGGAGAGGTTTGTAGCTTCACAATGACTTTTTAGCTCAACTGAGCAAGAAGTGCTCTGGGTGATTTCTTGTTATCAGTCATCATCTAATGTCCATCCCTTCATCTGTCTGTCCGTGGATTCACAATTACAAAAAAGATCTTCTCCTCCTAAACTAACCATAGAAAATCAACCATATTTCACATAATTGGTCCTCAGGTCATGCTATTTCAAAATAATCCAAAGAATTGAGTTCTGTGACGAACTTTTGTTGCAATGGCAACAAAGAAAAAAACTTAATTAATCTTCTCCTCTCAAACAATTAGGCCCAGAGCTTTGGTATAAATCATCATCTATTGACCCTCTACCAAAATACTTCCAAAAATTACCATATCTTGAAAATTGGCCCTTGTCTGTGCAATCCCTCATTTTACATAGAAATAAAGAAGGAAATCTTTGAAAATCTTCTTCTCTCAAACCATTAGACCCAAACCTTTGATATTGGGTATATATCATCTCTATTGACCAACTATCAAAATACTTCAAAGAATTACTGTTTCTAGAAAATTTGCCCTTTTCTTAGTGATCCCTGAATTTATATAGAAATAGAGAAGGAAATCTGTGAAAATCTTCTTCTCCATAACCATTAGGCCCAGAGCTTTGATATTTGGTATAAATCATCATCTATTGTCCCTTTACCAAAATACTTCAAAGAATTATTGTACTCTAAGAATAAGCCCTTTTTCTGTGTGATCCCTTATTTTACATAGAAATTAAGAAGGAAATCTGTTAAAATCTTCTCCTCCAAAACGATAGGGCCTAGAGCTTTGATGTTTAATATAGATAATCATCTGTCGACCCTCTACCAAAATACTTACAAGAATTACCCTACTCTGAGAATTAACCCTTTTCTGTGTGATCCCTGTGTGATTTTGAATATGATCAATACCCAAAATTGATTACAATATCAATAATATTTAAGCTCATTTGAAAATTGGTCTGGTTGAAAAGTAGCTCACAGTATCACTTCTAAGAAAAATGATGTGATTTCTGCAAAGATCTCACTTTTCATACGCCCGTCAAAAATGGAACATATGGTGGGATAACTGGTGAAGTCCGATGTCTGCTGTCTGGGCGGCGTCCACTTCTTTGTCCAGAGCATCACCCTAAGTCCAATTGACTTGAAACTTGGCAGTTATATTCCTCTCAAGATTACAGAGTGCAGTGCACAAGAACCATAACTCTGCCTAGCTTATGTTTTTAGTTATTCCCCTTTGTTGTTTTTAGCTCAGCTGAGCACAAAGTGCTCAAGGTGAGCTTTTGTGGTTAGGTGAATGTCCGTCGTGTGTCATCCGTTGTCAACATTTACCTTGTATGCACTCTAGAGGCTGCATTTTTTGCCCAATCAACCTGAAAATTGGTCAGAATGATTGTCTTGATAAAATCTCGGACAAGTTTGAAATTGGGCCATCTCGGGTCAAAGACTAGGTCACTGGGTCAAGCCTTAGAAAAACCTTGTATGCACTCTATAGGCCACATATTTTTCCCAATCAACCTGAAAATTGGTCAGAATGATTGTCTTGGTAATATCTTGTGCAAGTTTGAAACTGGGTCAACTTGGGCCAGAAACTAGGTCACTGGGTCAAATCTTAGAAAAAACCTTGTACGCACTCTAGAGGCTACACTTTTTTCCCAATCAATCTGAAAATTGGTCAGAAGATTGTTGTGATAAAATATTGTATGAATTCGAAACGGGTCAACTAGGGTTAAAAAATAGTTCACAGGGTCTAAACTTAGAAAACATTGTATGCACTTTAGAGGCCACATTTTTTGCCCAATCAACCTGAAATTAGTTCAGAATGATTGTCTTGATGAAATGTAGTGTGTGTTGAAAATTTGTCAACTTGGGTCAAAAATTAGGTCACGTGGTCAAATCTTAGAAAAACTTTGTATGCACTCTAGAGGCTGCATTTTTTGCCCAATCAACCTGAAATTTGGTCAGAATGATTGTCTTGATGAAATCTTGCGCGTGTTCAAAACTGGGTCAACTGGGGTCAAAGACTAGGTCACAGGGTCTTACCTTAAAATAACCTTGCATGCACTCTTGAGGCCACATTTTTTGCCTCATCAACCTCAAATTTGGTCAGAATGTTTGTTGTGATAAAATATTGTATGAATTCGAAACTCGGTCAACTAGGGTAAAAAACTAGGTCACTGAGTCAAATCTTAGAAAAACCTTGTATGCACTCTAGAGGCCACATTTTTTGCCAAATCAATTGTCATCAATGAAATTAAATAACGAATTTGAGACATTCAACTCAGGTGAGCAATTTAGGGCCACCATTGCCCACTTGTATGAAGTAAGCCAGACTTGGTTAAATCCCTATCATTTTTTAGATAGTTAGCAAGGCATAGGGAATCAACAAATCCATTTTATCATTCTATAAATTGTATCAGTAATGTAAAAAGTTCAGAGAGCTGATAAAATTATAGTGAACTTATCCAAATAATCACATGGGTAAAATTCTTATAGGATAGACATCTTGCATGTGTCAACTCCAAAACTTTCCCAAAAATGGTCAAATATCTGGTGGCAGCACGTTTGATCTCCTTTCCTCCCCTAGGTAAAATAAACTGCGCCAAAAATAGTTCACCTCATATAACTGAAATTATTCATTTTTGTTTTGTTTGTTTGGTCAGACAGACTGTGATTTATTTTGGGTTGTCAGGTAACAAGCTTTATTTCCCTGAAAAGAGCAGTTTTTTACAACAGATAAACTTTCGAAATTGGGGTAATGACTTGTTGGGGACAAAGGAAGGAATTTTCTATCTTGGCTGAGGAAGTGCTGATTTCAAATTTTTGAGAAAATAGCTTAAAAGATAATTCAAATGAACAGCACAATAGGTATCAACACGCTTGTCAAGTTGTTACCTTGACACCATGTCTCGGGTATAAGGTGTAAAAGTCTGCTATCAACTTTGACCAGACAACAACTTTTTGTATTCACACTTGTCAAAAGTCCAATCAAAACCATATGTTTGGATGGTAAAAGTTTGATAGGGATAATTGAATCACATTTATTCGGATTTTTAATAATTCATTCCTGATCATTTCTGTCTGGTTCCTAAATGCCAGTTCCCAGTTTATTAGGTACAATTTATGAACAAAAAATAATTAATTTTTCTGGTTTGCGAATAATCCAGTTTAACAACATCCGTATAAATGCATCCTGACTGTAACCAGTCAATAAATGAAATTATTCATGTAGACCAGAAAGGAATTTTGAACTCCTAAATTTTTGTTAACATTTTTTTGATGGTTTGGTTACTTAAACTTAAATACAGCTTATTACATTATTATTATGTGTTGCCAACATTTAGGTCACCAACCAACTAATTTGCCTTTCTGTTAAAAGCTACTGGCCATAAATTTTGCAAAAACACCTTTTAAAATCAAAGCTGGACTTTAAAGTATCTACAGCTTACTTAACCCATTCCATCTCAGTGAAGCTTTTAGATGCCCCTATGGAAAAAAACTTTAGAAAACATTGTGAAAAATGAAGAAATTGCTTTTTACAGGCAATTTCTTCATTTTCCAATGTTTCTACCCAGAAATTTTAAAAAAATCCAAAATTTTATAAACTTTCAATTGTTGTCTGCACCTTCATTCAATTTAGGTCAGTCTAATATTTTGCCATCTGGTAATATGTTAAATGGTGAGGTATTTTGATTGTCTTCTGTCCGGCGTATGTCATGCGTCAACAATTTTAAAATGACAACTCCTCCCGAACCACTGGGCCAATTCAACCAAATTTGTCAGAAATGTTCCTTGGGTGTTGCCCTTTAAAAATTGCTAAAAGAATTGAAATCCATTTAAAACTCTGGTTGCTATGGCAACAAAACTGAAATTTTGATAAAATCTTTAGAAATTATCTCCTCCTGACCCAGAAGGTTTAGAGCCTTGATATTTTGCATGCAGCATCAGTACATTGACCTCTTTCAAAATTGCTAAAATCATCGACCTTGGGTCCCCAGGGGCATTGCCCAAGATGAAAACTCTGGTTGCTATGACAAAAAGAGTAAAATTCATGAAAATAAAAAAATCATCTCCTCCTGAAGCAGAAGTTGAATAATATTAAATTTTGCTTGAAGCATCAGTACATTGACCTCTTTCAAAATTGCTTAAATTTCAGAGCCACAGGGTGATTGGGCTTAATTAGAAAATAAAGAAGGCAACTCTTTCACAACTATTGGGCCAGTTTTAACCAAATTTGGTGGAGTTTACCTTAGATTGCCTCCTTTTAATAATTACTAAAAGATTTGAAATCTTTTGAAAGCATTGATTGGCATTGCAACATATGTTGATTTTAGTTATATTTTAAATGAGATTTTCCCCTGACACAGTTAGTATTGGTCTTGAAGAAAAAGAGCGTTATCTCAGGTGAGCGCCAGGGCAACTGGCCCTCTTGTTAACCCTTTCCTGTTTTTTTGTAAATTTTAGACTGGTCCAAATTCAAAGGTTTTGCAGACGACAATTCGAAGTTGAATTTATTTTAAAAATAATCATTCAGTAGGTTAGAAAATATTGTGGAAAAAAAAAGAAATTGCTTGTTATAAGCAATTTCTTCTTTTTCCACAATGTTTTCCCAAGTATAAAAACACAGGGACGTTAAAACCAGTGATTATACAGGAAAGGGTTAAGCTGTTTTAGCCAGCAAGCTATTAACCTTGTATTGTGTCGGTCATGCTTCCGTCTATGCGTCTGTGTCTATCCCTAAATTTTTACTTTAAAAATCTTCTCCTCAGAAAGTACTGAACAGAATTGAACCAAGTATGGACATCAACTTTGACCAACATTTTGTTTACCTTTTTAGTTGGTTTTGCAAATAAAAAGTAATAACTACAAGCTGTAGTTACGCTGTTTAAAATGCCAACCAACTTTTCTACTTCTTTATTTCATGCTACTGGCCATAATTTTTTGAAAATTTATGCCGTTTAAAATCGAAGCAGGACTTCCTGTCTGAGTCAGTGGGTGTGATCAATGGAGTAATTGGGCTGAGCCAGCGATTGGTCAATTTTACGTTCATACGTATTCATAACCAAGCTTGAATGGTTGGTATGTATTAGTTCTAATCAATAGACATAGGGGTTCATATAGACAATGTAGTGGTAGTACTGGTGTGAGAAATACTAGGAATCCATTGTTGGGTGCTCCAGACATTGCAATTTGACTGAAATACTGTTAAAAGTGGCATTGAACCCAATTCAATCAATCAATCAGCATTATAGATACATTCAGACCTATGATGAGTTGAGACTATACTGATTACTTTCTTGAGGTGACAATTACATAGACTACACGTTTGGAATGGCTGCATAATAAACTTGGCATTTTTATTCTTTCTCATTAATAGCCACACATATGAAACATTCACATAGACCAGTGGTCAAGCTCAAAGTTTTGTCAAGACAAGAACTCCTGAATTTAGGGATAGATTTTAATATAAGTTTGCACAAATGATCTCTATCATGAGGAGATTTCCTTTTTGAAACATTTGTTTAGGTATTTTCAAGGGCAAGGCTGTATTGGAAGGTCAAACCAAGTTACCCTTGGACAACCATTTCAGTCTTGTCCACTGGTGTGATCTAAATTTTGAACAAGTTATTAAAAGGCTTTAATCTAGTGAATTTATTTCTTATTTAGGGCTATAAATCACATTCAGAGATAATTTACTTTATTTATTATAGACTGATCGTGGATACATGTCTACTATAACAAGTGGAGACATTGAGCAGGAATATCTAGCGCGCCCTGGTGGCCAAACGATGTTTGCTACGCAGGGTCACCAGTACATCCTTGACTTTAAAGAGATGGTTCAGAAAAATATACAGTATCGCACAAAGAGGGATGTGGTTAGAAGACCTGAATTTGTTGATGAGACAACTTTTAGTCAGAAGAAGAGGTCAGTGTTCTAAATATAAATTGAGTATATTTTCTGAATTTAAAACTTTGTGTTTTTAGCGTTTTTTTTTTTTTTAGGAAAAAAATGATATTTCAGTTCAATCAACCAGTAAACAAGTTTTCTCACATTTCTGCTCATTTCAACACATGCTCATAAACGTGAAGTGAAAATCTATGTGATGGCCCCATCTTGTTTTATCATTGATGAAGAAAATAATTTACTTGCTGAATGCCAACAGCCTACTTTTAGTCATGAATAACCAGGAAAATGGTTCAAAACTGACTTAATATATTCATAGTAAATTGTCTAATGAATTGTCAAAATGAGAGAAATAATTTCCTCGCGTTTCAAGATAGAATCTAGGTCAGTGGTTAGTGGAGTTAGCAAATACATGTAAACTGTCTGTAAGTGATTTGACCTGGCAGGGCTGAGCAAATTTACACCCAGTGTACACAGTATATGTAACTAGGTACAACCCTGTTATAGTCGTGATTCAGGCGCCTATTTAACCCCATCGAATAAAACACCTATTACCTCAAATTCAACAAAATCTTTGAAAGGGACATGTAGTACTTCAATTGTAATGATAATATGCTCAATGAAAAAAAAATAGAATGTTAGCTTTGATTTCTTTACCTTATCATTTAACCTTTCACCACACAACAACAAATTTTCACGCACTGATGAAATAATATTAAGGAAAACGATGAGATTCAATCAAAATAGCAATTTCGATAAACAGTAAAGGGTCATAATTGATTGAATAGGGCTTAACACAACTTTTAAGACTATTTCAGTTATAGCGGTGCGGCTGGAGCTCCTAACCAGCGATTCCTGGTAGTTCACACACCAGTACTACCACTACATCCTTATGGAGCCTCCGGCTGCTCCTCCTACTTAGGTGTACGATTTACTTACTCATATTGATGATACATGCTGGCATTATTGAGAGCTGTTACTGATAAGCCAGCAAAACGGCTCTCGGGACTTTGTCCTTTGATTGCAGTGTAGTAACTCCTGGCACAATCCCACATTTGTACATCCCTCAAGAAAAAACTTTTTGAAAACAATGTGTAAAGTAAAGAAAAATTTTATTACAAGCAATTTCTTCACTTTCCACTTTGTTTTCTACCCTAAAGACAAAATAACATATTTAAAATTCTATCCATTTGAAATTGCCACCTGCAATTTCTTTGCATTTTGACCAATTTTAGTTATGTCATCTTGTGATGGGTTAACCAATTACCAATGACAAAATTTAAGACTTGTCCAAATTTCAAGAAGTTGCAGATGACAATCTGATGTTAAGAAATCTGAAAAATTGTTTGTTTCTTTTTGGGTAAAAAACATGAATAATGAAGAAACTACTTGCTTTAACAGGGGATGATATTACATAGTGACATTATGCTGTCTTAACCCATACAACACAATCCCACCTTTTAATGCCCCTCATTAAAAAAAGTCTTGGAAAGAAACATAGAAAATAAAGAAATTTCTTATTACATGTACAAGCAATAATTTCATTGTCTTAAATACTTACCACCCCAAAACAATTTCTTTTTGATATCATCATCTAACATTTGTTGTCAACAGTTTATTTGAGCTTGAATCTTTCTAAAAAAATGTTGTGTGGGGGTTATCTGTATCCACACAATCCACGTGCCTTATTTTATTGACAACTGTAATTGGTCAATTGTTTATAGATAATGATTATTTTCAAAGACTGTGTAGTCAGAGAAAAAAGGGCACAAAGGGTCATGATGTTGAAGATAGACAAAATTCAGCTCCTCCCACTTGGTTGAATGTTGAACAAGATTTGAGTGATCATTTCCAGATAAACCAAGTAAGTGCTATCCTTGAAGTGCAGACATTGGGCAATAGTTTATTAAGAACTCGCACTGATTGCCTTAACCCATTCCCTCACCGAGACACTTTGAGACATCCCAAGCAAAAAGTTTTGGAAATCATTGTGGATAATGAAGAAACTGCTTGTTACAGCCACACAGTGTATTTAGAACTCTCACTGATTGCCTTAATCCGTTCCCACTCAGTGACGCTTTTAGACACCAAAAGAAAAAAACTTTGGTAAAGATTGTGAAAAATTAAGAAATTGCTTGCTGCATTATCCATGTTTTCTACCCCAAATAGAAAAAAGAAAATACAAATTTTCCTGAGCTTGTTGTCTGCAACTCCTTTCAATTTGGACCTGTCTAAAATTTTACAGTGTGGTAATGGGTTAGAAAGCTTTGAGTCAGTAGCTAACTACAGATTACATTGTGAAGACTTGTATTAGACTGTGAGGATAACCTGAGTTAATGTGAAATTGTTGGAAATATTGTCAATAGGCTGAAATACAAAGGATGTATAATTCCAACCCTAATGATAGGCAGATAGAAAGTATTTTTGCCTTGTCCCAATGTTCATTGTTCTGTCTCTGGACCTGAAATGGTGTGGAGCATAACTCATCGATAGATTAGAAATTGATTCAAGGTTGTTTTCAGTCTTCATCAGAATTGATATCACCTTTACAATAAAGTTTGGTAAATGTTAAGATTTAACCCATTCCAACACAGCAAAATTTCAGACTGGTCCAAATTGAAAAAAGCTGCAGACGACAATTTCAAATTGATGGAATTTTGAATTTTTTCGTCTCTATGAATAGAAAACATTGTGAATAATGAAAAAATTGCTTGTTACTAGCAATTTCTTCATTTTCCACAATGTTTTCCAATTTTTTTTTCTTGAGGGGCGTAAAAAGGAGGGATTGAGTTGGAATGGGTTAAGGTCAAACATTACTATCAAATGATATGATTGCTTAAATAATACTATGTTTTTTTTTTAACACACACCTACATTTATGGACAAATTCCAAAAAAGTATTGCATTGTTGTTTAATTTGTTTTTAACCCATGCCCACACACTGATGCTTTTAGAAACCTCCAAGTATATAAGCTTCAGAAAACATTGTAGAAAATGAAGAAGTTGCTTGTTACTAGCAATTTCTTATTATCAACAATATTTTCTACCTCAAAAGTAAAGAAAAATTCTAAAATCTCATCAATTATAATTTATTGTCTGCAACATCTTTGAAATTGGGCCAGTCTTAAACTTTGTTGACTGGTTATGGGTTAAAAGCCATCTATAACACATTTACAGAGAGGGTCAAGGTCAAATGTTGACATAAGTATAGACTGAGTTGGTCTGGTCAATGACATGGAAATTTGCTTATTGATTTGAAAAATAATTTGACCAGGGTCCTTGTCATCTTTATAAGTTATAAGTCATTTAACCCTTTCCTGTACAATCAAGCAATTTCTCCTTTTTATACACTGCCGGAGGCGGTCGTATATTGGTGTCATCTTGTCCGTACGTCCACTTTTCTCGTGAGCACAACTCCTCCTAAGTTTCTGGCTGGGTCTTTTTGAAACTTTGTCAATGTTATCGCCTTAATTGGTAGATGTGCATGAAGTAAGGATTTTATGGTTCATTGATTTTTGCCTCAGTTATGACCCTTAAAACTTTGTCTCTGGGGCTTATTTAATTGCAGCCTTGTGAACCAAACTCCTCCTAACTTTTTGTCTTGATTTAAATGAAACTTGGTCATTGTCATCACCATAATTTGTAGGTGTACTTGGATTTAATAGTTCATTGATTCTTGCAAGAGTTATGCCCCATTTAAAATAAGTTTGGGCCCATTCAATCAATCATAACAAACAGTTTGAACTTGACAATCTGAAAAGGTAGTCTGCAAATGTTTTGAATTTGGTTCTGTTAAAAAAAAGTTGTGTCTACAATTATATAGGTGAAACAGCAGCAAAGTGGCAGTGTATATTGTGACCATGGCATTCTTGTTCAACAATATTTTCTGCCACATAGCATGTTTTCATTTCAAATTTTATCCAATTTTCATTGTCGTCTGCAACCTCTTTCAAATTGGAATAGTCTAACATTTCAAGAAAAGGGAAGGGCGAAATGGTTGCAAATTATCCAGGAAAGTACCTTATTTTTTGTGCCATAGCCGTCATCTAGGTCAAAGGTGAAGGTCACTATTGAAATTTGATCATAAACTGTTTCTGAGCTCATAAGCCATTTCACCTTGGACCTTAAAACTTTATACAAATATTATGTGATGAGCTAAGGCTAAGGAGATGCTTATTGATTTTAGATAATAAAAGTCAAAGTTCAACTGTGCTATGTGAGTGACAAAAGGCTGATAAGCTTCAAAAACGATTTGTGACAACTCTAGTTTGGTGTTGTCAATTTTTTGCCATTTATACCTAAGACATACTGGTTTTATTTAACATTGATTAATACATCATTTCCAGCTACAAGTTGGACATATTTGAGGAGTTCAAGGCTAGATCAAGGGAAATAGCTCTATGTTGATTATCAAACAACATAAGTCTTAGGCATATTTCACTTTAACCCTTTCTTCTTTTTCCAGAATGTTTTCTCAAGTATAAAAACACGGGGACATAAAAAAAACAGGGATCAAACAGGAAAGGGTTAACTATATAATACTGAGATCAACTTTATGATACTGAATCAAAATTGTGTTTTATAGGTAGTATGTTTTCTCTATGGTGCTTATATAGGGTAGTAATCTAAATTGTGTTTTATAGGTAGTATGTTTTCTCTATGGTGGTAATCTAAATGGCATAATGTCCCTTTTCAAGTACAAATATTCATTATACTAAAGACCTGTGTTCATTTAAGAGATGAAGAGAATATTTTTTGTTTTCATGGAGGTATGAACCGAAAAACCTAATCACACTGTATGAATATGCGAAGCGGATTTATACATTAGTGTGATTAGGTTTTTCAGTTCATACCTCCACAGGGTGTCCGATCACGTAGAAATGTATGTGAATCACGTAAGATGAACAAAAATCACATACTATTTTTTCTCCAAAAACGTCCAAGAACGTACGCAAAATGAACCCAATATCATGCCTGAAAATCTCGTGATGACGATCCTCGTCGATTACGAAAGGAAAAACAAGTTCGGTAGCAGAGTAATAAAATCGAAACTGCCAAATTCGGTGATTCGGATCCCTCTGTTTTCCCGATAATATTGTTATTGACCAAAATGCTGCGTTTTTACGATTTATTCAACCAAAACGCTATGTCATCGCGATCGACTGCTTGTCATAATGGCATCTAAACAACAAACATTGGACTTCTTTAAAGGGTTTTACAAATATTTACTCTCTTCTTACATTTTTTTGTTATTTTCTCCATCTAAGGTCATAAATAGGCATATTATGTCCTGCTAGCCCCCTGTGGCTTTTGATACGTTTAATACTTCTCTATCATGGAGTCAATAAATTGAAGAACTGGTATTATTTTTTTGTACCCCCATTTTTTTTCTGTATCCTCAACTTTAACCACCAAGAGGAATAAAAAAACCCTGTCAAATTTTTCGGTGGACACACTGCCTCCATGAAAACAAAAAAATATTCCCTTCATTTCTTATAATTTAATAGCATCGAGCAAAAAAGCAAAACTTTACAAATTTTGATACCTTTTTGTATAGAACTACATGTATTTTGTGTGGAAGCATACAAAATGGCTGTGTGCTCAAAATTTTGTTCATGGAGGTATGAATTAAATTTTTGCAAGAGGTATTTGTGACACACTTATTTCTGGAAATAAATTTGTCATAACCAGGTTCACAAGAAGAGATTACCCAGAGAGTATTCTGAAATAGAAAACCTGTTTTTTGAAAGTATGCCAAATACTTTTACCATAACATCAATAGAGAGAGTAGAAAATGGGGACCTCTGGCTGGCTTTTCTAAGGTATGTAATATAGCCTATCCCATTACCAGAAAACAGAAATTTAGACAGATCCAAATTCAAATAGAAGTTCCAGACAACATTTAAGGTTGATGGAAATTTGAAAATCTTTGTCTCTCTAGGTAGAGGGCTTGAGATAGGAGGAAATTCCTTGTTACACACAATTCCTTGTATTTACCACAATGTTTATCAATAGAAATTTCTTTAGGGCTTAACCCATTACCACACAGTGATGTTATTGAACACCCCTCAAGAAAAACAATTGAGAAAACATTGTGTAAAATGAAAAAATTGCTTGTGACAAGCAATTTCTTCATTTTACATGTTTTCTACCCAGAAAGTTAAAAAAATCTAAAATTTCATAAACTATTAAATGTCGTCTGCAGATCCTTTAAATTTGGACCAGTCTAAATTTTTCTTGTGTAGTAATGGTTTAAAAAGGTGGGATCTCTTTGGAATAGGTTAACTAAATTTTCTCCATGATATACCGGTATTACTATACTGCCAAATATTGGATGACCCAATAAGGCAAAAGTAAAGAAATCATTCCAGAAATAATTCATCAAGTACTGGACATTAAAAGAAAGCCTGATCATTTGACTCATTGTCAAAAGGTAAAAATTAAGACTGGTTGAAATTGAAAAGAGTTACAGACAACAATTTAAACTTTATGAAATTTTAGGTTTTTTCCAACATTTTGGGTAGAAATATTGTGGAAAGTGAAGAAAAACTATGTTTCTAAAAATTCCTTCATTTTTCACAATGTTTTCTCAATCGTTTTTCTTGATTGGCATCAAAAAGTGTCATTGTGTGGGAATGGGTTGCATGGTACATTTACAACTTGTGTGGTTACATTTCTGTCACCCTGATCCTGACATTTATGGTAAGTGTTTTAAGGCATTATGCTCCGGACAAGCTTAATTTTAGTGTTTGACCTTGAGCTCTGACTTTGAACTTGAAGCTATCCAAAAAAAATCTTTCTAACAGGACATCTACCCATGATGGAGAATAATTGTGCCAATTTATTTTGAAATCCATCCATAATTGCAGGAGTAATTGTTCCGACAAATTTGGATGCACTGATGCACATACACAGACTTGTCATAGTGACAACTATGTCTCGCTCACCGCAAGCGGGCTCAACAAAAATATTATTGTTTTATTACTCAAGTGAAACTGTCACGTCAGGGATCAGTTCTCCACCAACTACATAGTATTGATATGTTGTATGCATTTCAGCAAGAAGAGAAAGATGGAAAAACGCAACTCATCAAAACAAGTGAAGGAATTGCGACTGTTCCATGGAACTTCCAGCGAGTATTGCATGGCTATATGTCACCAAGGATTTGATTTCAGACTTTCTGGCAGATCTACAGGTAGGCTGTCCAAAGAAGGGCCCTTTTAGGCTCCAGGGACATGCAACTTTAGTGTAGTCATGAGCCACAGTCTGATTTCTAGCTTCACTGTTGGTTACAGGGGTAATCTTTGAAAAGGTTTCAGGGCATCAGCTAAGAGCTTGTCACACTAATAGAATAACTGCCATAACAGGGGCATTTGTTTTTCATAATTATATTTATTATATAAAAAAAACTAATGTACAGACTTAATAAACAACATCTATTCTTGCAGGGGATCTCAGTTCATTGTAGCTAAAACACTAGTTAAAAGCAACTTCTTCTTTTCACACAGCTTTTGAGGTCACCTGATGAAAGGTGATGTGTTTTGTCCATTGTGAGTAGTGCGCTATCTTTTTACATTTTCAACTTCTTAAGAACCACAGGATGAATTTCAACTAAACTTGGCAGGAAGCATCACCATGGGAAGGGCTCTAAGTTTGTACATAGAATGTATTTATCTCCCCTTGAGGCCCCACAAGGGGTAAAATTGGGTAAATCCTCTTGTCATGAACAACCAGTTGGATTGGATTCACATTTGATAATTGGCGTCTTTAGGGAAAGGACTACAAGGTTTATACAAATGATAATTCAGTCTAGAAATGGCTGGGCTAGGGTATGGGTAGATGGTTTTTTTTTGGGGGGGGGGGGGGTAGTTAAAATGCTGAAAAACAGTGTGAAGTATAAATTTTCCCAAAACTTTCACCTTTATGTCTGTTACACTAGCAGCTCCTTATCTTTGCCTTTGTGTACAACAAAATATGTGACTTTGTCTGATGAAACTCTGCGGTAAGATGGCAAATCTTCTATAAAATTTGTTGGGATTTAAATCATCAAATCCCAGGAAAACCACATGAGCTGTTGCCATGGTTCAACGTCCGTCTGCTTTGAGAATGATGAGTTTTCAGTTCTCCTTAACTTCACTAAAGGTGACCTTCTATTGTATTTTGTGTATTGTATCTATACTTCTTATAGATGCCCTTGCTTCAATACTCATGGGGAATATAGTATTTTCCATATCCATATATCCATTGTGTTTTCTGCTTCTTGGACTCAAGTGACCAATAGAGCCTTTCATTAAGTGTGTCAATTTTTTTGATTGTGTGATAATGGTTTAACATTTCAGGCACCTTGTATGGTAAAGGCAGCTATTTCTCCACAACAGCCAAGTATTCAGACGCTTACACAAGATCCTCAGAAAGACTTATATTTGTTGTGCGTGTCCTTGTTGGTGAATACACGAAGGGAAAGAAGGAGTTTGTACGCCCACCAAGTAAAGATCCGTCCAATTTGTGTAGTGATCTGTACGACTCTTGTGTAGACAATCCAGACAATCCCAAAATTTATGTGATTTTTGACAATAACGGACAAGTGTATCCAGAGTATGTGATCAAGTATGATAACTCACTGTAGAGAATAATGTTTGATGATACATGTATAGATAAAAAAAATGAAGAAATTTCTTGTAACAAGCTCTATCTTCATTATAGACAACCCCAAAATTTATGTGATTTTTGACAATAACGGACAAGTGTATCCAGAGTATGTGATCAAGTATGATAACTCATTGTAATGAATAGTGTTTGATGATACATGTTAAGTGAAAACTGAAGAAACTTCTGGTAACAAGCGCTTTTTTCATTTTCCACAACGTTTTTTACCCTTTTTTTTAAATTTCATCATTTTGAATATGTCATAAGTAACTTCTTTCAATTTGGAACAGTCCAAAATTTTATCTTCTTGTATTGGGCCAATGCCTGTGAGAAATAATAGTAAAGAAATCATTATAGAAAATAATTTCTCCTTATCTCACAATGTTTTCAACTAATTTTGCCCTAATTTACCACCAATACGCAATTCCAAAAGTAAGCAATCTCTTCACCTAGTGTAAAAGTCTTGTAATGGGTTAGACAGCTCAAAATTGAAAGACATTGCTAATAAGGCTTCAAGGTTGATAAAATTATAAAATAGGCATTTTTTAAAACACAGTGCTTGTTTCATATTTCTACCTCCAACAGAGTGATTTCCTTTGCAATGCATTGGATCAAATCATTCAGAGTATTCTATTATCAAATCATGACATTAGGGATCGATGATGGTAATGAAAGCAACTGCAGATTAAAATAAATTGGTTTGAATATCTAAATAACCAATGCCACTGATATTTATTGGGGTGCAACAACTTAAAGTAAATTTTCGGCCAAAACTAAGGGAACCTTTATTCGATTAATTACCTACCCAAAAACCAAACAGCCCCTTTAAATTAAATGTGTATAAAAACACATTAGAAAACACATAAACAGATCAGTAGGTGTAAAAAAATCAAGATATGTAGTGATTTTTGACACTTGTTAGTCCATGATAGGATCACACCTATGAATTAAACATGGGCGTTTGTGCTATAGTCATAATATCCGGACTTGAAATGGCCTACGAACTACGAACCACTGACGTTCAAATTAGACAGTTTTCTAACAAAGTTAAAAAAGGAAAAAGATGGGGCTACATAAAGTATACCAACAAACAAATACCTATTAACCAGTGACATTTGAATTAACAAGGTTCTACTGTACTTCAAAGAATTAAATCCATGAAGAAATTTGGTTGCCATGGCAACTGAGTGAAAAAAACTTAGAAAAATCTTATCCTCCAAAATCATTATTCCTAGAGCTTTGATATTTTGTATAAATCATCATCTATTGACCCTCTACCAAAATACTTCAAGGAATTACTGTATCTTGAAAATTAGCCATATTCTGTGCTATCCCTGATTTTACATAGAAATAAAGAAGTAAATCTTTGAAAATCTTCTCCCAAACCAGAAGGCCTTGAGCTTTCATATTTTGGTTGTATCAATGTCTATTGTTCCTAAAGCAATATACTTCAAAGAATTACTGTAATCAGAAAAATAGACCTTTTCTGTATGATTTCTGATTTTACACATTTGAATAAAGAAATACTTCAAAGAATTACCGTACTGTAGAAATTAGCTCTAATTGGTAGGAACTTCAATATACCTAGGATTAAAGGAGAAAACCTTTTAAAAATCTTCTCCAAAATAATTTGGTGTAAGGTTTGAATTTTGTATATATCATAAAGCAGGGCTCCGGAAATTTGGAAATTTAAATAGGTCCGGGACAATGCCCCCCCTCCCGCCGGCAAAAACGGATACCCCACCCCCACCCCTCAGCCAGCAAAGCGAATACCCTGCCTTTTTCATCTTTCCTGTACGTAAAAGGCTCCATCATTCATTCAGTAATGGCCTTCTTTTTCAAATTTTCCGAAAATGATTATAATCAGATAGATGAAAACAACTGACAGCTCTATCCTACCTTTATTTTGTTTTTGAAAATTTGGCTGTGTATAAATTGCATCTCCGGCAATGTACAGCAGTCCACGAGTAACGCCGATTTAATTATAGCAATGATATACTTTTTCATAAGCTAGTTATCCAAAGTTCTGTTATTTTAACACAGTCATGGAGATTTTCTCTCCAGATAAGTTTCTGTTGATGGAAAAACACAGCTGATGTCACAAAAATGTCGGGTCAGTCCACTCTACTCCATGGGATCGCAGAGTTGTGACGTACATCAATAAGACTGACGAGACAAACTTGAGTGGGTCGCCCACATGTTGCACTATTTTTCTAGAGTTGAATTTGTGCTCAAATCTCGGTCATTTATTAATTGTAGTTGATTTGCGATTTATTATTCGGGCGTTTTCAACCCCAGAAGAAAGATTTCATGATTCGTTGTTTCTTTGATTTTATTGACGGAACTAGTGATATTATAAAGCAGTCGTTTTGGTTTATATTCAAATTATCTGCATTCTGCAGATTTCCACTTATTGTTTGAATTCTATTGTCTATGATTCTTACCGTGAATGAAAAACATTAACGGCTTGACTTTTTATACAATCTTAAACCCGGTCTCCCGTGCTTTCTTGTGATAAATTAATTTCACAAATGCGTTGTGCTGAGCTACTCCGACTTTATACGAATGGCAACAGAAGCCTGTTAATTTCTCAATTTATATACGCATCCCATATTATAGTCAACGGAATTTGTTTCATTAGTAACAGCAATTCAAATTGACGCAGTATTAGATGTCCATTCTGATAAGACTTCGAACATGTGTAAGTCAAACCAATTCCATATTGCAAATAGTTTACAAAGCTTGATACCTGAAGTTCGGTCAAGCATGAAACTGTGGCTAACTGCAAATTACAAGTAGGTCCACATGCGGAAAGGCACTTGACTTGCTGGCAGGTAAACTTATTAACTATTTTTGGCACTTTTGTTAATCCCTTAATCTGCAGGTAAAGTGTGAAACCCTTGAATTCTTTCGGTTTCAAGTATATTTTGATAGATGGTGGGCCAGTTTATCAATATTTCAACGAGAAAATTAATGAAAATTTCGGACTGATTTTGGTGTAACTTTTGGGATTCCGATTAGTCTGGCAATTCAAAATTCGGTCCAGACCGGCAATTAATCAGATTTCCGGAGCCCTGTCATAAAGCCTTGAGTCATCATACTCAGGGGAGTAATATTGGACCATCATGGTCCTCTTGTTTCAAATGATGCAGGTTTGCAGTTTTAGAGTACCATGCTAGTTTAAAGAGCCATTTCCAGAATTAACATTTACAACTCATGTTGGCATTATTTAGTCCAGTGACTGTTCCCAGACTTTTATACATTGATGCATTTTGAGCCAGGAATGCATTTTAATATTGAGTGAAAAGTAGGATATACCATCTTTGTTAACAACAGGCATTTTGACTGGTGACAAAACTATACACTTTTCCCTTGTTGGACATTCATCATAGGATGACATTTGTTATATTTTCTGTGTAATTGAATAAACTGTGTTCACTCCTTACCAGACGATGAAGATTTAGACTGATCCCCTAAAAATGAACAACTGTGAAAACATGGTGTAACAGATGAAATTGCATATAGCAAGCATTTTTTTTTAATTTACCCAATGTTTTCTACCAAGAAAGCTGGGAAAATCTGAACTTTGATCAATTCCCACACATACCCTCCTTTTTATGCCCCCAAGAAAAAAGTTTTCGAAAACATTGAGGAAAATGAAGAAATTGCTGGAACCATTTGTATGTTTTTAATCCAAAAAGAGGAAAAAAAAAAAAATTCCATCTGCTTGAAATTGTCGTCTGCTTCTTCTTTTGATTTGGACTAATCTAAAGTTTTGTCATTTGGGAATGGGATTGTAATCTGAAACTCTTTTCAATTTGAACCGGTCTAAAGTTTTGCCATCTGATATTGATTAAGTCTTTGATACAGCTACAGGACTATAAAACCAATTACCAGCTTCTGGAAAATTTTGTGATAAGTGTAAACTATATGTTAATGTTCAAAAATAAAAAAGAGTTATCTTCCATCCCGGTAGAATTTGAAACAATAATTGAAAGGTTTACATATTTTAGGAATGATATTTAAAAAGTAGCTAAATTCAATTATGTAGGCTAAGATTTTAGCAGAAGTTGACCTTTTGGGACAGTCTTAACCCTTTCCCATTTTTTGACGTTTTAGACTGGTCCAAATTCAAAGGATTTGCAGACGACAATTTGAATTCGGATTTATGTAAGAAAAATCTTTTGGTAGGGTAGAAAATAGTGTGGAAAAAGAAGAAATTGCTTGTTACAAGCAATTTCTTCTTTTTCCACAATATTTTGTCAAATATAAAAACACAGGGATGTAAAAACAAAGGATTATACAGGAAAGGGTTAAGGATTTATCTTGAAAAGCAACGATGTCAACGAGTAAGTCATTGTGCAAAACCATGCTTCATTCATTTGATTCCTTTGTTGCATTTATTATACACCCACTAACAAATTAAGGGAGTATACTTGAGTCACCCTTTCCGCTTGGTTGTCTGCATGTCTGTTTGTCTGAATTTTTCACATATACATGTAGTTATAGCTTCTGCAGTAGGAAAGCTTTCAACTTGTAACTTCATCACTGATGCAACATGACGAGTAGAAGTGCAGTATGCAAGAACCTTAACTCTTCTATCCTTATAAATGGAGTTACTGCCTCTTGATCTTCATAGTTTCCCAGTTCTATTTATTTATTATTTTTTGCAATAACCTTTTTTATGAAGAAAGTTTTCAACTTATAACTTCATATACACTTATACAACATGACTAGGGGAAGTACAGTACATTTTATATAAGAACTAGAGATCTACTATTTCTACATTTGGAGCTATTACCCCTTGCTATTTTTCAACTTCTTCATTGTATCATTTTGCCCTGACTTCTCTAGTAAGAAAGTTTTAAACTTAACTAATACAAAATCAATAAGAGAAGAATTAAAATCTGCTTTTTGCAAACAATTAGGATATTGTGCGTATCGTAATTTGTTGCGGTCCATCAACTAAAGATTTGCATGTTGGATTCTGAGTACAGTACATTGACTTTTCTTGGAGTTTTTGCCCTTTGTAGAAAAAAGGATTCCAGTGACAAAATGTTGGAGTGTTTGTTGGCATGTCCTATTTCTTCTACAAAGCATGTTTTTACCATTAATTGATGGATTTTAACCCTTGCCATGCTGAACCGTGAATATTCCGCTTTGGGCAGGAGTTGTAGACCAAGATCAGCCTGCACTTAGACCAAGATCAGCCTGCACATAAGTGCAGTCTGATCTTAGTCTACACCTCCTGCTTGTACTTTTCCTTCCAGAGTTGTTTAAGAAATTGATTTCTAAAAGAAATATTGATTATTGAACAAGTTCTGTCTGAGCTTTCAGCCCTTTGATTTTACAGCAATTCAGTAAGGTGATTTATACAGCACAACAAGGGTTAAAATAACTTGATACAGTTGTTCCTTGATCAAAACTAGTGCCATGGGAAAACTTGTGTTGGATGTTGCCAAGCTCAATGTCATGTGTCAGGCATTTATGTCCTGGAGGGGGGCACCTTGTCATTTGTAGGCTCATTGTATTTATGCACATATGAAATTGTGCATAAGCAATTTTGATGATCTCACTATTATTGGTTTTATAATTATCTCCCCTTGAACTTGCATTTTGAATTGAATTATTGTTTTCCGGAGCATTATCCCTCAGTATTGCTTGCTCTGAACTCACATTTTCTCTCAAAACTCTTGTTTATTTCTAAAATCAAGTGTTTTATACTGAACTATATAGCATTATGGGATAATGACTGTTTTTGCAACAAGGCTCTGTAGGGGGTATGTTCACATTTAGTGATAGCTCTAGTTATATATTTATTCAAGCAAGGTCTAGGGATGAACAGAGTCTGAACTGATAAAACTTTTACAGAGAATATTTCTTGAAAGAAGTTTAAATGTCAAACAATCATCTTGTAATTCAGCAATTTATAGTGAAATAGGAAGAAACCAAGATATCATAAATACAACAATTGATTATGAATAATTAAGTACTATAATAAATTATTTGAAGTATATACTTGTACATATAATTTATTGCAGTCTGCATGTACTTGAAACTTAAATGTCTAACATAAACAGTTTGAAAACAGGATTTCATGATATGTGGTAATTTTAAGAATCAGGCAATTTGATAGTAATATTACCTATTTTTCACAGCAGATTGATCGGTATTTGCACCAGTGAATACCAGTAGTTTCAGGATTTTAGCAGCCCTTGATCTCCACTAATTTTTATTCCCACCATTTCGGCAAAGGGGATATAGTAATGGTCTCCGTATTTGAAATATTTGAATGAAACCTTGTTCAAGGATTATTCCTGTTTTGACAATATCTGTGGGAGGTGTGTAGACTAAGATCAGCCTGCACAGATATCTAGTCTGATCTTAGTCTACTCTACCTGCTTTTTCTTTAAGTGTTGAGTAAATATTTGAACACAAAGTAGTTATAAATTCGACAAAAATTTAAAATTTTTGAAGAAAGGATGAATACTCAGCAGGACAAGGGTTAAATGGTCTCACAATGCCACTATTTGAAGAATAAAGGAAACAATTGGTACCGATGATAAATAGCAATATTTTATTGATTTTTTCAGTTTTGTTTGTTAACCCATTCCAACATAATGATATCCCCCAAAAAAAATATTTGGAAAAAAATTCTGCAAAATGAAGAAATTGCTTGTGACAAGCCATTTATTCATTTTCCACAATGTTTTCTACCAAGAAAATTGAAAAAATCTAGAATATCATAAACTTTGAATTATCTGCAACTTTTTTCAATTCGGACCAGTCTAGAATTTAGTAGTCTAATAAAGGGGTTAATTTCTAAATAAAGTTTGTGAGTGTGTAAAGCTAGATCATGGTTTTTAAAATTAATATTAGTGTTAATGATAATTAGATGTTACATTTTGAATAAACTTTTGTTACTTTAATTTTTAGTTTCGTCTATCAAATATCACTGTTCTGATTGGACGGAAAAAATTATTCCTTCCACCATGAACAGTTTTGTGTGTTTACATTATCAATGTCTTATCCCATTCCAAGAGAATGTAGGATGCACCTTGTAGGACTAGGACTCCTAGATGAACCTGCAACCCAAGTTTCAAGTCGTTGCTATGAAGTGATAGTGAGAAATTTGCAACAAATGTATCACCATACCATCAATGTGTGATCAAAATAAAGTCCAGAAACAAAATAAAAGTAGATGACTTGCAGACCTAATTTCGGTAAGCACAATGTAGGAACCCTGGATGAACCTCCTTTCCATGTTCCAAATCAATAGTTGTTTAGAAAAATGCAACGAAAATATACAACTTTTCCACCAAATATGTCCGAATAATTATGTAAAACAAGAAGTAATTGACTAGGAGACCTAAATTCAGTAAGCACAATGTAGGACCCCTAATTGAACCTCCACATCAAGTTTCAGGTCAATGCTTTGATATTTGCTGAGAAAAGTGTGATGAAAATAAACCAATTTACCAACAAAATCCTTATATGAACAAAGTTGTACAACAGGAAGTGGTTAACTAGCAAACCTAAATTCAGTAAGCGCCTTGTAGGACCCCTAATTAAACATCCACACCAAGTTTCAAGTCAATGCTATGAATAGTTGCTGAAAAAAGTGCAACAAAAATATTGGATACAGAGGAATAAAAGGACGGACAAGGGTAAACCATTATACCCTCCTCTTCTTCAAAGAAGGGGTACAATAAACAAGAGGACCATGATGGTCCTAAATCACTCCCCTGAGTATGATGGTTCATGGCTTTATGATATAAACAAAATAGCAAAGCCCTATGTCTAATTATTTTGGAGAGGATGTTTAAGGGTTTCTCTTTTAATCCTAGGTATATTGATGATCCCACCATATAGCACTAATTTCCTGAATATGGTATTGCTTTGAAGTATAGACTTCAATACATACCCAGTAAAAAAGCTCTCGGCCAAATGGTTTAGGAGTAGAAGGTTTTCAAAGATATTTTTTGTTCCAAACAAAATTTAGGGATTGCACAGAATAGGGTTAATTTTCTGAAAACGGTAATATGGGTACTTTAAGGAACTTGGTAGAGTAACAATAGTTGATGATATGTATCAAATATCAAAGCTCTAGGCCTAATAGTTTGGATGAAGAAGACTTTAAAAGATTTCCTTCTTTATTCCTTTGGAAGTCAGGAATCGCACAGAAAAGCCTAATTTTCAGAATACTGTTATTCTTTGAAGAATTTTGGTAGAGGGTCAATGGCTGATGATATGTACCAAATATCAAAGCTCTAGGCCTTATGGTTTGGGAGAAGAAGATTTTCAAAGATTTTCTTCTTTATTCCTTTGATAGTCGGGGATCACACAGAAAAAGGCTAATTTTCAGAAAACCGTTATTCTTTGAAGAATTTTGGTAGAGGGTCAAATTGGCTGATGATATGTACCAAATATCAAAGCTCTAGGCCTTATGGTTTGGGAGAAGAAGATTTTCAAAGATTTTCTTCTTTATTCCTTTGTAAAATCAGGGATCAAACAGAAAAGGGCTAATTTTCAGAATACAGTAATTCTTTGAAGTATTTTGGTAGAGGGACAATAGGTGATAATACATACACAATATAAAAGCTCAAGTCCTTATTGTTTGGGAGAAGATTTTCAAAGATTTTCTTCTTTATTCCTTTGTGAAATCGGTGACCACACAGAAAAGGGCTAATTTTCAAAGTATGATAATTCTTTGAAGTATTTTGGTAGACGGTCAATATCTTATGATATGTACCAAATATCAAAGCTCTTGGTCTTATGGTTTAGGAGGAGAGGATTTTTAAAGATTTCCTTTGTAAAATCAGGAATCGCACAGAAAAGGGTTAATTTTAAAAGTACAGTAATTCTTTGCAGTATTTTTGTAGAGGGTCATTAGGTGATGATACATACCAAATATTAAAGCTCTAGGCCTTATGGTTTAGGCTTGGAAGTTTTTTTAATAATTGTTTACGGACGAACGGACAGACGGACTCCAGACAATTACCAAACACAATAGCTCACCTTGAGCACGTTGTGCTCAGGTGAGCTAAAAAGTCCTAAGAGTGGAAAGTATTGTGTGAAAGGAGAACATTCGTTTTTTCGATGCATCAGAAGAGGTATTATGTGATAATCGATGTAGGGAATAAATACTGAAAAATTATATTTGCTTGGGGAGTGGTAATGGTGTCTGCTTTGAAAGAGGGAGGTAGAAGGTTCAAATCTTAGTGGAACACAGTTCACTAGGCTAGAACTGAGGCAGGCTGGTGGCGAGTTCCAGCTACATAAAGATTGGTTGCAAATCACTGCCAAAGAAGGGATTCAGGAAGTTTTGATTGATTGAATGGGGTTTTAACACCACTTTTAACAGTATGTTGTGGAGGCTGGAGCAAATTTGAATTATGAATTCCTGGTAATTCTCACAACAGTACTACCACTACATCCTTTCTGAGCCTCCAGCTGCTCACTCACTTAGGTTTAGGATTATATACCCTTTGATGGGACACAAATTTCAGAAAGGACCAAGGATCAAACCAGGGATCCAACGGTTTCATACTGATAGCGTAATTGGTAGTGCGTCAGATTCAGGATGCACTGTACACTCAAGGAAAAATTGTCTCATAAGCCAAAACTAGAGGTGCTTGAGCGCCTGTATCGCTCAACAGGCCTGAATGTACTGATTAATCAAATGGTATTTTCAGGAATAGCCTTTACCATATACACATGTATCTGGCAAATAGATCTGGTCACTAAAATTTTTGAAATAGTTCTGGAGAAGCATTTCAAAGTTTCTACGTTTTACAACAGTCAAGTTGGGTTATGTGAAATTCATTTACTAAATTAGATGAAAAGGTATTTACAAAATTTTCACTGTTAATCAAATATGGACATAAGCCATGACAATAAAAGCCATGTTATTCAACAAATCAAATTTATATTAAGGAATCTGACAAAGAGTCTTCTGAGGATCACTCCTGCAACAATTGGTTGAAATCCCTCAACAGGTTTTTCATCAGAAGATTTTAAAAATATATTCCATTTATGGAAATAAAACCTGCCTCACTGAAAAGCCATGATTTTCATCCTATCAAATTCATTGAAATCCAATAAAGGGTCGTCGAAGTATAACTTTCGTGAAATTAGGTTGAAATTATTCAAATGGTTTCTGAGAAAGATTTTTTAAAGTTTTCACTTAATACCATTATGGGAATTAGCCCCGCCCATTAAAGCCATGTCTTTCATCTGATCAAAAGTCTTTTAAATAATCTGATAAAAAGTCACCACAAAATCTTTCCTGTGAAATAAGTTAAAATCAACTGATTGGTTTCAGAGAAAAAGGTTTTTCGAAGTATGGAAATTAGCCCCGCCTGATTAACCTTCTCCAGTTTTTGGTATTTTAGACTGGTCCAATATAAAAGAGGTTAAAGACAACAATGAAAATTCGATGTAATTCGAAATTAAACCATCCTATGTGGTAGAAAATATTGTGGTAAAAGGAGAAATTGCTTGTCATAAGCAATTTCTTCTTTTCCACAATGTTTACTCAAGTATGGCAACGTAAAATCCTTGGTTTAAACAGGAAAGGGTTTACCTATGTTTATCATATTATCAAAATTCTTTGAAGGAATCTGTTAAAGGGTCACCCAAGGTTCATTCCTGTAAAATTGGGTTGATATCCATCAAATGGTTTTTTAGAAGAAAATTTCAAAGGTTTCACCATATATGGAAAATTAGCCCTTCCCATAATAGCCATGGTTATCATCTTATCAAAATTCTTTGAAGGAATCTGATAAAGGGTCGATCAAGGAATAATCATGTGCAATTTGTTTGAAATCCATCACATGGTTTCTGATAAGAAGATTTTAAAAGTTTTCTATATATGGAATAAGCCCCAGCTATTAAAGCTATTTCATCCAATCAAAATTCTTTGAAGGAATCTGTTCACCGGCAGGGATCATTCCTGTAACATTTGGGTCAAATCCGTTCTGTACTTTCGGAAAAATATTTAAAATAAAAGTTTCAAGACAGATGGACGCCCGCACGACTGACACAACACCATGACAATAGCTTCGCTGGCCTTTGGCTAGTGGAGCTAACTAGATGGCCTTTTAATTTCACCCATTTACAGAAGCAAAGTTTTAGACTGAACCAATTGAAAGGAGTTGCAGACGGTAATTTTAAGATTAAGTTTTATGAAATTTTAGATTTTTTTAACTAGAAAACATTTTGGAAAATGAAGAAATTGCTTGTTGTAAACAATTTCTTCTCTTAACTATATGTTTTCCAAATTGTTTTTCTTGTGGGCCGTCACAAAGCATCATTGAATTAAAATGTGTTGAGAAGGGTTGACACTATAACATTATGTTAACCCTTTTCTGTTTGTCAAAACTTTAGACCTGTCCTATTTGAAAGAAGTTGCAGATGACAACTAAAGTAAGTGCAATTTGAAAAAAAATCAACCTACAGGGTAGAAAATATTGTGGGAAAAGAAGAAATTGCTTGTTACAAGCCCACAATCTTTATTTTTAAAGTTTAAAATCATAGGGAAGTAAAAACCAGGGAATGAATAGGAAAGGGTTTATACAAGGCAACAGTTTGTGTACAGGTAAACACCGGCTTACATCTCTTTCATCAGATTAGCATAAGAAAAGGGACACCATAAACTTTTGATTTTTTTCAAACAAAGTTTATTAATTTATATACATAAATGATTGCTCTACACAATAATTATTATGACACAAGGCTTATCTTGGTATCTTTTTTATTTCTTTACTGTATGGCAAAATTTTACTCCTGTCAAAAATTCAGAAGTTTTGCAGACAACAATTTAAAGTTGATTTAATCCTGCATTCAATAGGGAATTTCCACAACATATCCCAGTTTTATGCCCCCAGTAATAAGCTTGTAAGACTACTGAAAATGAAGAAATTCCTTGTTACAATCTTTTTCTTCAAAATCCACATTTTTTTAAAAAAAAGATTTATCTCAAATGATAATAAAATATTAAATTTCATCACCTAATTACTGTTGCCTGCAACACACATTTGTATTTGAACTTGTATATTTAAGTTGTCTGGTAATGGGTTAACCCATTACCAAACAGCAAAATTTCAGACTGGCCCAAATTGAAAGATGTTGCAGATGACAATTTAAATGTTATGAGATTTTGGGTTTTTTCAACTCTCTGGGTAGAAAACATTGTGAAAATGAAGAAATTGCTTGTATCAAGCAATTTCTTCATTTTCCACAATGCTTTCAAAAGCTTTTTCCCTTGGGGGGTCTAAAAATGTCACTAAGTTGGAATGGGTTAACAACAACTGGCTTTGTTTATTGAAGGTTAACTGACAGATGACTGGTGTCAATTAAACAAGAGGCTCATGAGGGCCTGAGACTATCTACTGGCTATCACGTTTTCTGTTAAAGTAATTTGATATTTAAATTACTTAAAGAAAAATGGATAAAATGAAAATAACAAACTGGACTTTATCCCCTTAATTATTTTCAGCAAAAATCCTTAAGGCCCCTTTTCCTATGTTTCATGACAGATCCACTCCATTTCCAAACAGAAGTTTCCTTATGACCCTACAATCATCCTGTGAAGTAAACAGAATCCAATAATAATTGTGGATGTTATCATGTAAACAGGACTGTTTTGAGTGCAAATCCCTTTTCTGTGTTTTTTAATGGATCCACTTCATTTCTGATAGGAACTTTCCTTACGACCCTACAATCGTCCTGTGAAATTTCAGAGACAATCTGATAATAATTGTGGATATCATTACATAAACAAGAATGTTTTGAATGAAAACCTTTAAGGCCCCTGTTTTTCTGTACCACAATTATTCCATGCATCTTTGAAGAGAATCTGACAAAAAAAACTATTAACTTTATTGTGTTTAAGAGTAAATTTAAATCAAGTTCTCATAAGACCCCTTTTCCTATGATACTTATTTGATCTTACCCATTTTACTCTATCAATTTTTCCAGTGATTTTTGACTGATCAGATCCAATTTCAAAAAGAACCATCCTAATCATGGTTTAATAATTCTGTGAAAGTCTAGAGTGAATCCGATGAAACAAGGGGACTCATTGTGTTTACAAGAATATCTAAAAAAAAAAATACTGAAATGCCCTTTTGTGCATGATAATAGATGGATTATACCAAATTCTGAAAATAACCATACTTATGATTGTACAATCATTCTGTAAAACTTTGAAATGAATCTGGTGAAATCTGGGGTCACAATTGTGTTAAATAGAATATTTCAATAAGCTTTTCATAAGGCCCCTTTTTGTGTGATACTTGACAGATCAGATCCATTGTCAAAATCAAAAAGCATAACAATAGTACAATCAACCTGTGTAACCTGTGGACTTTATTGTGTTAATGAGGATTTTCATAGGGCCCTTATCCCTGATACTTTACAGAACCAAATTTCAAAGGAAACAAGAGCATTGTCTGACATGGCCATCCCCGCCGTCAAAGCTTGATAGTAAACTGAAGCCAGTTAGATTTATGCTTCTTGTGCACTGCATTTCTTCTCAAAGAATTCGATAATCGCTATTATACTTTCAGAGATATGCTCAGGACAAAATCTAAGTCTTTAAAACAACTCCAGAATAACTCCAGTATTATGCAAGCAAGAGTTGTGGTTCTTGTGCACTGCACTACTCCTAAATGAGATCTATCCACCTATGAAGTTTCAAGTTAATAGCTATTATACTTTCAGAGATATGCCCCGGACAAGTTTAGTGACGGAATGACGGATGGACAGAATGACGGACGGAGACCATTACTACATCCCCTTCGCCGGAATGGCGGGGGATAAAAATACAAATGAAGGTACAATCATTCTGTAAAAGTTTTAAGACAATCAATGAAACAGTGGATTTAATTGTGTCAAGAAATGTTTGTAGTAAAATTTTCATAATGCCCCTTTTCCTGTGAAACTTAAAGGTAGGTATCGATTTTTTTTTCATGTCACAGATTTTTGATTATTTTCATTTCCTCTCGTATTATATTTGAATACAATATGCCGAAAAGTAGTTTTGCAAAAATCTGAGGTCGCTTTTCAGAATCAAAGCCCTGTAGGGCCTGAGAGTTGCAACAACAGACTGTCTGGAATTCATTACTATACATAAACTGAAGTCTGTTGACCTTTGACTGATCAAATGAGATTGATCCACTAAAAACTAAATTCTGTGTATTTTTGTTTATTTAATTCTGTGTTAGTGAGTTCTATTTATAGTATATAGTATTGTAATTATATAGCATAATGTATTTGAAACTATTGTTCAATAAATTTTATAAATCTTCTTTTACATTATGATTTCATTGTTGTAATATAGAAACAAACATTTTTGGGAATAGTATCGATCTAAATGTTTGTGTTTTTTCAATGTTCATTTAAATCTTCTACGATCTAGATAGGTTTTTCTAACATCTGATGGATGATGGATAAAATTTGTTTACTTTATAATTACACATTAAAGTATTTAAAAAAAAATAAGGATAAGATTAAAGTGCTTGTGTTTTTTCAATGTACATTTTAATCTACAACGATCTAGATAGGTTTTTCTAACATCTGATTGATGGTGGATAAAATTTGTTTTCTTTATAACGAAAATAAGGATAACATTAAATTTAAAGTTCTTTTCTCTTTCAAAAAAAGTCCATAATAAAATTTTACACATATCACTATATAACATATACAGAGGAAAAGTTGACCTTGCCGAGTTATACGATGGGCCGAGTCATACAATGGGCCGAGTTGCAGATGGGCTGAATTGACCAGTCACCCTTGAGAAAACCATGACCTAATTCGGCGTTTCCATCCATCTGGTAGGTAAGTCAAATCAGCCTATAGAAGATCTGACATTAATCTCGGATACAACCATCGTCTCGAGGGTGAATGCCTTTACTCGTCACAAAATAATCTTTATCTATTGTCACGAAATCAAACAACAACTCGGATTTAAATCAGGAATCAACATTCTCGTTTAGTATCGGGGCAGGAAATAAAAAAGTGCACGCGCATGCATCGTACACCAAATAGTGTTGATGATAATGTGCATTGAGTAGGTTAGGTTTGCCCCAGTATATTTGAAATCACAAATAACTTCACAAAATCAATATTTAATACATTGATGTTAGTATAAATGACAGATTATAGCATTTTATCCTTAAAAATACCAAAATAAGTTAATATCGTCTACGCAATTCCCTACGGACCCATTTGATATATACGAAGCTGTAAGGCCCATATCACTTATACAGCGTGTTTCAAGTATCGTATGTATTTATGCTCAATTTCGTTGATAAATTGTTTCATCAGAGGTAAGCGATATGAGATTTGTATTGCATTTGCAGATATATTTCTAAGAAATATAAAATGACGTGAAGATACACGCTGTCCTTTTGAATTTATGGTCTTTTAATCAAAACTGACGATCTAATTATTTGTATGTATCTAGGTTATTTACGCGTTGAATGTAGTTTGCTTGTAAAATCAAAAGTTTGGAAAAAATAGGATATTTTTGTAATGAAACCTGTAAAAATGATGCCATCTTTTAAAAGAGTGTCCAAAAATTTATAATTTGGGCTGGTAACACAGAATGAACCCATTTAAGAAACGACAATGTCAGGGAGGTTATTCGTCCTGGGCCATCAGAGGAATACATGAGAAAGTTAAATCGTGCGACGAAAATGAGTAGCTTCAAACCTTCGGTTTGCCACAACTCAAAAAAGCAGGGTCTTTCCCTAATAGCCTATGTAGCTATTCATTTATTTTTAGATAAATCCGAGACCGTTGCGAAGAATATATGATCGTTCACGTGGTGCAAATAACTGTTGGAACCTTGAATTTAGTTTGAATTACATCACACCAACGTCATCGTTACGTTATCAGGAGCTATGTTCGCTAGCCGGTCTTTAATTCTGTAAAGATCAGTCCAAAACTGTCGTAAGCGTTATTACAAATATAAACACTTACCGAAGTTATGCCCTAACACTTTCATGTGACATGAATTAGGTTGTTGGCTCTTTTGCTGGTAAATTTATTACCTTCAGTTGACTTTGGGTCATATGCAAATGAGGTCATTTGATGTCGACAGCTGAATTCTGTGATATCTAAAAATAACCTGGAATTCCGCTGAACCTTTCCAATATAACCACAAAAAGCCACTTTAGGCCTATTGGATTACCACCAAGACAATACCTGACTCAACTTAAAGTAATAAATGTTCGTTTGAGTGTATTTTTCAGCACTTGGTATTATTTTCTTATCTAGTTTTGAGAAACATCGATACCTCCCTTTAACAAATCTGACCAAATTTCCAAAGGAACAATCCTAATGATAGGTCAATCATTCTAAAAATTTTAAGAAAATGATAAAGACTGAGGAATTTATTGTGATAACAACATTTATGTAATGAAATTTGTTGACAACTGTGTACTCTTAGAGTATTGAAGAGGATTTTTTTTTTACTCAAACTTTCATAAGGCCCCTTTTCTGTGTTTTCTTGATGGATCAGGCCCATTTCAAAAGGATCAATCCTTATGATGGTACAATCATTCTGAGAAAATTTGAAGAGAATTTGATGAAAACTGTGGACTCTAGAATGTTAAGGACCCCTTTTCCTGTGTTTCTTGACAAATCAGACCAAATTTCGAAAGGAATGATCTATATAATGAAACAATCATTATGTAAAAGTTTAAAGAGAATCCAAAGAAAACTGTTGACTCTAGAGTGTTAACAAGAATTATCTAATTCAATTTCAATTTCAATTAGCGTTTACATGGATTTTTGATAGACTTTTCCATTAAATTTTCATAAGGCCCCTTTTCCCAGGTTTCTTGACGGATCAGACCAATTTGATGGTAAAGATCAATATAATGGTACAATCATTCTTAGAAAGTTTGAAGAATATCCAATCAAAAATGTGGACTCTAGAGTGTAAAGGAGAATTTTTTAATTAAATTTTCTTTACCCTTTCCTATACAAACACGGGATTTTATGTCACTATGATTTTACACTTGAGAAAACAATGCAGGAAAAGAAGAAATTGCATGTAACAAGCAATTTGTTTTTCTAGAGAACCATTTCAAAATTTTCAATGTTTTTATACAAAAGTCAAATAAGTCAAGGTAAAATTCATTATGTAAAATTTTCACTGTTTACCATATATGGACATAACCACCATAATAACCATGTTTGTCGACCAATCAAAATTATATGAAGGAATTTGACAAACAGTCAGCCATGTTTTTCATCCGACACAACGCCATGACAATAGCTCATTGGCTTTCAGCTAGTGGAGTTAAAAATCTATAGTCACTGCTATAGTAACTGTCAAAGATGCCTTATTGTTATTTCAAGATGTAAACTGTCAATTATCGACTTAATCACATGTAGTTGATTTATTGACGTGTAATTACCCATTAATATTTATTTGATCTTTTTGAGTGATAATTATTGATTAAAGTATACGGTTGGGTCGTTGGGTCTCTTTGAATAAATGAATTTTAGCATTTAAGGTTGTTTAACATTTAGCAAACTGAATTCTTGAGGTCTTTTAACTAGGTGAAAACTTGCATTTGCTGTCAATTCTCGCTATAATGTTGCTCTCTAAACGTAAGTTCTTCTCTCTAGAGGATCGTGTGAAAGTGGTTCGCATGCTTGAATCTGGACATTCTTCTAGGATCATTGGTAGTGAGTTCGGTGTAGGTCATACGCAAGGGTCAAAATATAGCTAAACGTAAATGAGAAATTCTCGAGGAATACAAAAATGGTGATCCTTCTTCAAAGCGTGTCAAAAAGAATGTTTCATTTGAAAACATTGGTGATTTGTGTATCAAGTAGTTTATGGACGCCACATCTTGCCAAATGAACGTAAATGGTCCACTAATCAAAGAGAAAGTTTTGAAATTTGTTGCAGACTTGAATGATGCTGAATTTAAAGCATGGTTGGCTTAATTCTTTCCTTAAGAGACATCAAATTGTGCTTAAGAAACAAAGTGGTGAACGATGTTCAGTGAACACTGAAGTTGTGGACAATTGAAAGATAAGTTATCTTCTATTTGTGATGGATATAGCCCTTGTGACATATTCAATAAGGACGAAACTGAATTATTCTATTGTGACACAACTAAGACAACTTACTTCAAGAAAAGATTACCAAATATGGTATATCAAAATGGCAGCCCTATGGATACTGTGAACAGCAGCCAATCTGTGAAAAGCAGCCGATTTGGCCCTCTCCCTTGACTGGCTGTTGTACACAATCAAATGTATATACATTATTCATGTTAATCTAAATTATATTTTGTAAACTGTGTAAATAATTGATGCACATATTTAAATCGGGTAACTAAATGTGTAGCTTCTGTATTGTTATTGTCATTGTCATAATGGAATCACCCCCCCTTTTTATTTTGCTGAACCAAAATCCTTTGAAGAAATACAATAAGGTTCACTTTTTTTACAAAAATATGATGAAGACAAAACCAATGATAAAAATTTATTAAAATCCAGACACTGGTTCCTCAAAAAAAGATTCTAAGTTTACGCTTCATACAATTTATTGAAATTAGCCTCATCCATAGGAGCTATGTTAACCATATCCTGGTCAAACCCTGGATTTTACGACGCTGTGACTTTATGCTTGAGAAAATATTGTGAAAAGATTGATTGATGGGGTTTTCAGTAATATCGCGTCGGCTGGAGCACCTAACAATGGATTCCTGGTATTTCTCACACCAGTACTACCATTATATCCTTTCCTAGGCTACAGCTGCCATCCCACTTAGGTTGACAGTTATTCACCCATTGGTTGGAGACATATTGTGAAAAAGAAAAAAATGCTTGTAACAAGCAATTTCTACCACATAGGTTGGTTTCATTTCAAATTAAATCCCATCTTTATTATCGTCTGAAACCTCTTTGAATTTGAATTAGTCTACAATTTCAAAAACAGGAAAGGGCTAACCAAACAACATTCTTTGAAGGAATCTAATAAAGTGTTACACAAGGATGATTCCTGTAAAATTTGGTTGAAATCCATCAACTAGTTTCTTAGAAAAAGATTTTCAAAGTTTTTCTCTATATATAACATATTGAAAATAAGCCCCCTCCCTTTGTAAATGTAATTTTCTTTTTTGGAGAATCTGATAAAGAGTCTTCAAATGATCACTCGTATAAAATTTGGTTGACATCCATCCGCTGTTTTTTAGAAGATTTCAAAAGTTTTCATTTCATATCATATGTGAAATTTAGCCCAGCCCATTGCAGCCATGTTTTTATCTGCTTAAGGGTCACCTAAGGGTCATTCTTGTTGAATTTTGAAATCTGTGCTGTTCTTTCTAGGGAGAAGATTTTTAAAATGAAAGTTTATAGACTCAAGAACCGTATGGATGGACACAACACCATGGCAAAAGTCCCCTGGCCAATTTAGCTTAGAATGAGTAGACAAGATTTTTAAACTAAGGACAATAACTCCAAGAAAAAGAGAAGCTTTAGCACCTGAAGCACTCCACTGGTATTACAAAATAGTTAGTTTAGCTGGAGGCATTATATTTAACCGATTCCAACACAGCACAATTTTAGACTGGTCCACATTGAAAGAAGCTGCAGACAATTTCAAGTTGATGGAATTTAGAATTTTTTCGTCTTTTTGGATAGAAAACATTGTGGATAATGAAGAAATTGCTTGATACAAGCAATTTCTTCATTTTCCACAATGTTTTCCAAACTTTTTACTTGGGGGGCGTAAAAAGGAGGGATTGAGTTGGAATGGGTTAAGAAAAATTCAACCTACGTAAAGCAGTATCAATTTTACCCCTTGTATCTTTATTTAATATCTACCAGAAATAAACACAATTCTCCAAACCATATGATTTCACCAATTATTTTCATTTTTTTCAAGAATTCTGGAAAGAGCGTCATCAATGACCATCACTATGATTTTCAGTTGCAATCATACCTCCAGTTTCCAAGAATTTTAAGATTAAGATTTTCAAAGTTTTCACTATACATCATATATTCAAATCACCCCCCCCCCCCAAATTGAATCTGATGAAGTGCCACAAAATGATCATTCAAATCAAATTTGGTTAAAATCCATCAACCAGTTTCCAAGAAGAATACTTTCAAAGTTTTTCACCATATATGGAAATTTACTCCACCCATTAAAGCCATCCAATCAAACTTCTTTGAAGGCATTGTAAAAAGCAGGATTGCATGGGAAATGAAAACATGGTTAAAAATTGAAAAAAATGCCAGTAACAAGCAATTAGGTTATTCTCTGCCATGTATATATATAGAAGAACAAAGATATTCATAGTTTCATCAACTTGAAAATATTTTTCAGTTTGGACCAGTCCAAAATTTTGTCAAGTGGTAAGAGAATTAAAGTGAGAAGGCTAAAAGCATATTGAAGAAAGTCCACACTGCTAGACTGGTAGTATGGTTTGTGTTGTCTTTGAAGCAGCTGCATAAAATATTTGTGAGAAAAATCGTAGACCAGTCTGTCCACCGGGAATGTAACTTATTATATACCTGAAATTAAAATGAAAAGTTTTATTTTATTACTCACAATAACAAAATATGAAACTATCTCTCATATTAAGCATTGGGTGTGTATGCAAACACTTGGCTGTTCAAGTGCTTGATAATGGATTAAACTTCCAAGTCATAATATAGCATAAGATTTATCCCCCTTGTCGGTATAAAATGTGCTGTTAATAGTTGAACATATATTCCAAGTTTCAAGTGTATGTGTTCAGTAATACAAGAAATAATATAAAATATAAGTTTTCCAATGACCTTGCCACAGAAACAGACAATGACCTGGCTTTAGCAATACCGATAGCTAAAATTCAGATTCTACAGGTCAACAATCACAAATTGAGTACATAACAGAATGAACATTCATGACAGAACACATTCCAACACGACAGAATTTTACACTGGTCAAAATTCAAAGAAGTTGCAGATGAAAATTTTTAGTGGGGGAAATTTAAATATATTTGTCTTTTAGGGTAGAAAACATTGTGAATAATAAAGAAATTACTTGTAACAAACAATTTCTCCGTTTTCCACAGGAAGTTCCTCTTCAATTTTAAGCAGCGTTATTAATAGTCAGTATCATGAAACTAACAAGAAGACAATGATGGTCCTATATTGCTCCCCTGAGTATGGTGGCTCAAGGCTTTGTGATAAAATATACAAAATATCAAAGCCATACACCTAATCATTTTGGAGAAGAAGATTTTTTAAAGATTTTCTTGATTAATCTTTGGTATAGTGAAGATCCAACCATGTTGAGCTAATTTCAAGAGTATGGTAATTCTTTGAAGTACTTAATTAGAGGGTTAATAGGCATTAATTCATACCAGATATCAAAGTTCTAGGCCTAATGGTTTAGAGGGAGAACATTTTCTATATCCTTCTTCATTTCTTTCTGGGATTGCACAGAAAAGGGCTTATTTTCAGAATCAAGTAGTTCTATGAAGTATTTTAGTAAAGAGTCAATAGGTATTATTACACACAAAATATCAAAGCCATTGGCTTTATGGTTTGATAGAAGGAGATTTTTAAAGATTACTTTCTTTATTTCTATGTAAAATCAGGGATTTCACAGAAAAGGGCTAATTTTCAGAGTACAGTAATTCCATGAAGTATTTTGGTAGAAGGTCAATAGATGATGATTTATACAAATATCAAAGTTCCAGGACTTTTGGTTTGAGTGAAGAAGATTTTTAAAGATTTCCTTTGGGAGAAGAAGATTTCTAAAGATTTCCTTCTTAATTTCTATGTAAAATCAGGGATCACAAAGAAAAGGGCTAATTTTTAGAGCACAGTAATTCTATGAAGTATTTTGGTTCAGGGTCAATAGATATTAATTTATACAAAATATCAAAGCTCTAGGCCTCATGGTTTGGGAGAAGAAGATTTTTAAATTTTTCCTTTAATTCTAGGTAAAATCAGGGATTGCACAGAAAAGGGCTATTTTCATAATACAGTAATTCCATGAAGTAATTTAGTAGATTTTTTTTGTTTTGAATGGGGTTTTACGCCGCTTTCAACAATCTTTCAGTTATATCGCGGCGGCTTGAGCACCTAACAATGGAATCCTGGTATTTCTCACACCAGTACTACCATTACATCCCTTCCTAGCCTCCAGCTGCTATCCCACATAGGTCTACGATTATCGACCCATTGGTGAGAGACAAATAGTCGGAAAGGATGAGTGCCGCAGTCGGGGATCGAACCCGGGACCTCTAGATTGACAGTCCGACGCGCTACCAACTGCGCTATGATTGCGGCAGTAATTTAGTAGAGGGTCAATAGATGATGATTCATATTAAATAACAAAGCTCTAGGCCTTATGGTTTTGGAAGAAAAAGATTTTTTTAATCAGGGATCACACAGAAAAGGGCTAAATTTCAGAGAATGGTAATTCTTTGAAGTATTTTGTAGAGGGTAAATAGGTGATGATTTATACCAAATATTAAAGCTCTAACCTTATGGTTTGGGAGAGGAAGATTTTTAAAGTTTTCCTTCTTTATTTCTATGTAAAATCAAGTATTGCTCAGAAAAGGGCTAATTATCAGAGTACAGTAATTTTTTGAAGTATTTTCGTAGAGGGCCAATAGATGATGATTTGTACCAAATATCAAAGCTCTAGGCCTTGGCTTGGGAGGAGAAGATTTTTTTTACTCCATTGCCATGGCAACTTGGAGTTCTTCATGGATTTCAATTCTTTGAAGTATTTTGAAAGAGCATGATCTAAGGATCATTTCTGTGAAGTTTGGTTGAAATTCCATAGTTAGTTTAGGAGGAGAAGATATTTTGTAATTGTGAATGGACAGATGGACTAACAGATGCCAGACAATGACTGATCACAATAGCTCATCTAGAGCACTTTGTGCTCAGGTGAGCTAAAAAGTAAAATGGTTGGCAACTTAAGCGTCTTAAGTATAGCTAAGTCACCAAACTGACAAAAATGTTTCACCAAAAATGGTGGCAAATATCCAAGTACAAGGCTCAATTCTGGGCTGAATGAATGATTTGATTGGTCCATTGATTTGTTGATTGACAGCCAAAATTGGTCAATTGATTGATCTCTTGATTGACATTGACTGTCTCCTAATTCAAATTAATTTTGTTATTTCCTGCATTTCTTACTGGAGCTGTTTCTTTATTTGTATGTTTTAACCCGTTACTAGATGACAAAATTTTAGAAAATGGCTCAAGTCAATCTGTCTAATTTCACGGTCCTGCAATACTTTCAGAATAGGTCCTACCAGGGACTGAAGAAAAATAAAGAATGCCAAGAGAGAAACTAAATGTGATATTTTTGTCACATCATCTTCAAGGTTAGTAATTGAAGGATATCGAGGTACGTGCCTTTTCTCTATTGAAGTATTATCAATGACAATGGCATTAACCACCTCAATGTCAGAAAGTTTGACCAAAAAATCAAACTGATTTATTAATTGAAACACTACGCATGTCATCAATCTGACAAATCAATTATCTCTGATTTAATGCATTAATTGCCATGACCATCCACAATCAGGTGTTAAAAACCTACCTGGCTTTGAGTAGTTATCAATTTTTATATGTAACCCTTTTTTTTCGAGGGGTCAAAAGGAGGAATGAAAAAATTGCGGTCAAATCAGAGTTTATGTCATATCTCAGCATTGGCAACCCAAAATGCCCCCCCCCCCACAATTTTTGAAGCCAAGCCAACCCTGCATTATAATGGAGTCAGCGCTGTGCCGGGGAGCATTATAGAGGAGTTGCAGGGTACTGCGTTTGTTTCTTTTATTTACATGTAACTTGAGATTCTCCAGTAATTAAAATTCCCCTGATTTTCATAAATATTTCATTCTTAATACTTTTTAGTTTCTAATGAGATCCAGCAGTAATTCATGTAGGCGGTCAAACTAATCCATTAACAAACAGCTACATAAACCCATAATAAGACAATAAATCTTTACACTGATCCAAAATGGAAAGAAGTTGAAGACAATATTCAAATTGTATTAAAATCGGAAAACAAGAGCCCAACACAGAAGAAAACATTGTAAGAAAAAGGTAAAATTGCTTGTTACAGGCAATTTCTCTCTTTCAAATGAAGTTTTCAATGAAGGTATTTCTTCAGGTCGTTAGAGAACATCATTCACATTGTGTGTTAATGGGTTGAGGGACCATACTAATCCATTCCCACACAGTAACGCTTTGGAAACCCAAAGAAAAATAGCTTTGGAAAACATTGTGGAAAATAAAGTAATTGCCTGTTACAAGCAATTTCTTCATTTTCCACAATGATTTCTACCTCAAATGTAAAAAAATCCAAATTTTCATTGACTTTAAATTGTCGTCTGCAATTCCTTTCAATTTGGACCAGTCTAAACTTTTGTTGTGTGAGAATGGGTTAAATGACCATATATTGTGTATCCCTTGAGAGGTTGCTAAATACAAGTCTAAACTTGTCGTATTTCCGTTTATTTATCGTTGTTACCATAGCACATGCCCATATGAGCGACGCCCAAGAAGACAGTTAGTTATTTGGGGGAATAGTGCAAGGATACAGGACAAAACTTCTGAGAGCTCCGCCTGGTTTTTTAACTTGTTCAATGGATAGCATCGTCACACAGGGCCTCAGTTTAACGTCTCATCCAAAAGACAATTAGTTAGTTAGTTGATATGGTCAGCCCACGGCTCAAACCATGATCTTGAGGTTTGAAGTCAAGTGCTCTACCAACTGAGCTAATCGGGCTGACATGTTTAAACTTATTTACATAATAGCAATACATATTGTAATGAGCAAAACTGACATAGAACATTTCAAACAAGAGGGCCAGAATGGCCCTAAAATCGCTCACCTGACTAACTTAAGATGATTAAAAAACAAGAGGCCCATGAGGGCCTGAGACGCTCTACTGGTTATCAAGTTTTCCGTTAAAGAAATCTGATATTTAAGGAAGTTAATTGCTCAAATAAGAATGCATAAAGAAAAAAAAAGGGGCTTTATCCCCTTTAGCATTTTAAGCAACAATCCTCAAGGCCCCTTTTCCCATGTTTCATGACGGATCCACTCCATTTCCAAAAGAAAGTTACCTTATGACCCTCATTCTGTGAATATTTCATCAGAATCTGACAATAATTGTGGACTTAATCACATAAACAGGATTGTTTTGAATGAAAATCAATAAGGCCCCTTTTCCTGTGTTTTCTGATGGATCAATTTCATTCCAAAAGGAACTTTCCATACAACCCGACAATTGTCCTGTGAGATTTAAAAGACAACTTGATAATGATTGTGATCTTCATCACATACACAAGAATGTTTTGAATGATAATCTGTAAGGCCCCTTTTCCTGTGTTCCAAATGCCACAATTATTCCATGCATCTTTGAAGAGAATCCAATAAAACTGTTGACTTTATTGTGTTAACAAAGATATTAAATTCAAGTTCTCATAGGGCCCCTTTTCCTGTGATATTTTACTGTTGGTTTTATCATTCTATGAAAGTTAAAAGTGAATCCGATGAAATATTGGAAATTCATTATGTTTACTAGAATATTTAAAAAAAAAAAATTATATGTCCCCTTTTTACATGATACTTGATGGATTGTACCCAGTTCTGAAAAGAACCATCTAAGTATTTGTACAATCATTCTGTGAAATTTTGAAGTGAATCCGGTGAAATCAAGGGACATCATTGTGTTAACCAGAATATTTAAGAGAGGTTTTTTTTATAAGGCCCCTTTTTATGTGACTCTTGCTATAGTCAGATCCATTGTCAAAATCAACAATTGGAATGATGGTACAATCAATCTGTTTAATCTGTGGAATTTATTGTGTTAATGAGTTTATAGTGAAATATTCATAGGGCCCCTTTTTTCAAGATACTTTACAGAACAAACCAAATTTCAAAAGGAACAATTCTAATGAAGGTAGAATCATTCTTTAAAAGTTAAAGAGAATCAATGAAAACAGTGGACTGAATTGTGTCAAGAATTTTTGTAACTAAATTTTCATAAGGCCCCTTTTTCTATGAAACTTAACAAATCAGACCCAATGTACAAAGGAACAATCCTAATGATAGTTTGAAGAAAATGATAAAGACTGAGGACTTTATTGTAATAATGATGTTTTGTAATAAAAATTTTATAAGGTCCCTTTTCTTGTGTCACTTAACCAATCAGACCTAATTTACAAAGGAACAATCCAAATGATGGTACAATCATTCTATTAAAGTTTGAAGAGATTCTGATAAAGACTGAGGGCATTGTTGTGTTTATGAGGATTTGGAAATACTTTTTCATACAGCCCCTTTTCCTATGATACTAGACAGATCAGGCCCAATTTGGAAAAAAACAATCCTTATGATGGTACAAACATTCTGTGAAAGTTTGAACAGAATCTGATGAAAACTGCAGACTTTATCTTGGTGCCAAATTTTTAAAATAAAATTTTCATAAGGCTCCTTTTCCTGTGATACTTGAAGGATCAGGTCTCATGTCAGCATCAACAATTGTGATTATTGTACAATGATTCTGTGAAGGTTTGAATAAAATCCAATGAAAGCTCTGGACTTGGTTACAAGGATTATAGATAAAATTCTCTAAAGGCCCCTTTTCCCATGATACTAGACAGATCACGCCTAATTTGAAAAGAAAGAATCCTTATGATGGAATAATCATTCTGTGAAAGTTTTAACAGAATCTGATGAAAACTTTTGACTTTATTGTGGTACAATGATTTTAAAATTAAATTTCATAATGCTCCTTTTCCTGTGATACTTGACAGATCAGGTCTAATGCAAACATCAACAATCATTATTATTGTACAATTATTCTGTGAATGTTTGAAGAAAATCCGATGAAAGCTCTGGACTTGGTAACAAGGATTTATAAATGAAATTTTCATAAGGCCCCTTTTCCTGTGCTTCTTGACAGTTCAAACCCTGTTATGAAAAGAATGATAGTTATGACCTTCCAATTATTCTGTGAAAGTTTCAACAAAATCTGATCAAAGCTGTGGGCTTTATTGTGTTAACAGGGTTTTATTAATTGAATTTTCATATAGCCCCTTTTCCCATGTTACTTGATGGATCTGAACCAATTCCAAAGGGAACTCTTCTTACAAAAGTATAATTATTCTGTTTGAGTTTAAATACAACCCCATCTCATCTGTGGACTTACAAGCATTAATTAAGATTTTTTTAATTGAATTTTCCTAAGGCCCCTTTCCCTATGTTTCTCAATGGATCAGACCCAATTTGAAAGGAACAATCCTTATGATGGTACAATCATTATGTGAAAGTTTGAAGTCAATCAGGTGAAATCTAGGGCCATTACATGTTTACTAAGATTTTTTTTATTAAATTTTCATAGGGCCCCTTTTCCCATGAAACTTGATGGATCAAACCTACTTCCGAAAGGAACAATCCATTTAATGTAATAATCATTCTGGGAATGTTTGAAGAGAATTTGTTGAAAACTATGGACTCTATTGTGTTTTCGAGGACTTTTTCAATCCAGTTTTAATCGGGCCCCTTTTTCCCGTGGTCCTTGACTGATCATACCAAATTTTGAAAGGAACAATTCTTATGATGGTACAATCATTCTGTGAAAGTTTGAAGTCAATCAGATGAAAACTGTGGACTCTAGAGTGTTAACAAAGATCTTTGAATTAAATTTTAATAAGGCCCCTTTTCCTATGTTTCTTGAGGAATCATATCCGATTCCAAAAGGTACAATCCTTATGATGGTACAATCATTCTGTGAAAGTTTGAAGAGAATCCGTTGTAAATTGTTGGCTCTAGATTATTAAAGAGAATTTTTTATTAAACATTTCATAAGGCCCCTTTTTCCTGTGTTTCTTGAAGGATCATACCAAATTTCAAAAGGAATAATCCTTATGATAGTACAATCATTCTGTGAAAGTTTGAAGGGAATCCGATAAAAACTATTGACTCCAGAGTGTTAACAAGAATTTTTTAATTAAATTTTCATAAGGCCCCTTTTCCCCTGTTTCATGACAGATCAGACCCATTTTCAAAAGGAACAATCCTTATGATTGTACAATCATTCTGAGAAAGTTTGAAGAGAATCCGAAGAAAACTGTGGACTCTATCGTGTAAACGAGGATTTCTAATTGAATTTCGAAAGGAACAATCCTTATGTTGGTACAATCCTTCTGTGAAGGTTTGAAGAGAATCCAATGAAAACTGTGGACTCTATCGCGTAAACGAGGATTTTTTAATAGAATTTTTAATGAATTTTCATAAGGCCCCTTTTCCCGTGTTTCTTGACAGATCATACCCATTTTCGAAAGGAACAATCCTTATGATGGTACAATCATTCTGAGAAAGTTTGAAGAGAATCCGATGAAAACTGTGGACTTTATCGCGTAAACGAGGATTTTTAATTGAATTTTTAATTAAATTTTCATAAGGCCCCTTTTCCTGTGTTTCTTGACGGATCATACCCATTTTGGAAAGGAACGATCCTTATGATGGTACAATCATTCTGTGAAAGTTTGAAGAGAATCCGATGAAAACTGTGGACTTTATCGCGTAAACGAAGATTTTTTAATTAAATTTTCATAAGGCCCCTTTTCCCGTGTTTCTTGACGGATCATACCCATTTTCGAAAGGAACAATCCTTATGATGGTACAATCATTCTGTGAAAGTTTGAAGAGAATCAGATGAAAACTGTGGACTTTATCCAGTAAACAAGGAAAAGTTTAACGGACGGACGGACGCACGGACGGGGGACGCCGGACGGGAAAAAGCCATCGCTATAGCTCTAGTGGCCTTCGGCCAGTAGAGCTAAAAATTGAAAGAACACAGGCATGCTTGACCCTGAGCGTTGACATTGAGGTTATCTGAGAATTTCTTTCAAATGCCAAATCTACTCACAATTGAGATTAATGGTGACATTTTATCTTTAGCAACCAAAAATGGCACTCACAAATATGGACTAAGGCACATACACCAACTTGTCATAGAGACAACTTTGTCTTGCTCTCTACAAGTAGGCTTGAAAAAAAGGAAGTAATAATAATCTTAAAAGTAGTCCTGTTTGCTAAACACTGGAGATCAGTTGTTGTTTCTCACTAGTTACCAATCTCATTTGCGCATACCACTTGTATTTTGCCCATTGGTGGCAGGCAAAAAGTACTTGTCACAATGATTGTGCCAAATGTCCAATGAAAGTTGACCAAATCGTTTTTTACAATTTTTCAGTTATATTATGGAGCATTTATCTATTGATTCCTGGTATTTCTCGCACCAGTATTACCATTACATCCTTTCCTAGCCTCCAGCTGCCTTCCAATTTGAGATTAGGATCATCAACCCATTGGGGAGACAAAATGCGGTAAAGGATATGTGCTGCTGCCAAGATTCAAATCCACGACACCCAGGGTTCCCACAACTTTCTGCTTGCAAAATTCAAGACTTTTTCCAGACTTTTTCCAGGATATTTTCCGTTGTCTGCGCATGTCATATTCTCCGAAGATTGACCTGTCTTGCGGACCGTATCACTTATCGAGATTGGGGTGAATATTACTGCGTCGTACGCATAACTCAATATTATATCGCCATAAAGTAGCAAATGGATAATTTCAATGAAACCTACAATAGTGGAGAAATCAAACTTAACTGTCGCCCAAAATTGATTAGAAAATAATTATTTTGATTGCGAAATCACTCATGTCTTACCTGTGCTCTGAGAAGAGACATCAAAAATTCGAAGCGTGCATTTCAAGGGCGCTGACATTTTGAATGAAGTTCGACGGAATTGGCCGAGTTGTCACGAATGCAACTACCCAGAATGCTCAAATTAGATAGGTCAGTATTTGAAAAATGCCACCTATTGGAAGAAAACGGGATATTTTCTAAATTTCAAGACTTCTTTTTCATTGACAAAAATCAAAGGATTATTATGACACAGAATGTTGAGTCCCCAAGACCCCATTTTATTAATGTCAAACTAAAACCCTGAACTCTGTCCAGAAAACTACAATAATATAAAATAATGGATAAAATTGATTTCTTCTAGATGTGTAGAATGTCAATATCATGTTAATGATAATCAATTTCAATCTCTATTTACCCAGAGTTCTCTTTTTCATTGAATTGAATTGGAGGCCATTTCTTACTTTCGTATCCAAATTTAATTCATGTACACTTAAAATGTTGCTTTGGATTTTCTCCTAAATATTTGCTTTGTGTACTCTAATCATATATATTTAGTAAAATTGGACACCTACCTCCATTCCTAGCATTAAGTACCATGCTTGTATTTTTTGGTGAAACAAATACCAATTTCTCCTTTTCAGCAGACATTGTGATGTGATAATGCATCCCCATGTAATTTACACTGTGATAAAACCTACTGGTGGGGGGATACTTGTAAACTGTTTGGAACATGTGCTTTAATTGTGTCTTGCATCTTTCATCAAATTCATTTGTCTTTTTCCTAGTTTTTCCTGTTTTTTTTTAAAGATATCACAAAACCAAGATTTTTTTCCGGTAGCCTGGGAACCCTGGACACACCATGATTATGACACATTCCTAACTGCCTATGGTGGCAGCCCTGATGTACTCACAGACATAAAGGCATGGTAATAGCCCCATTGGCCATTGGCAGTGAGATTCATGCCCAGTTTGATTGAAATTGGCCCAATGTTTTGGGAGGAGAAGATTTTAATGTAAAAAACAGCCAAGCCTATATTTGGGCTTCATTCAAAATTTCACAAACTAATATTGAAAAGGGTCACCCAAGGAAAATTAATCCCAAGTTTAGTTGAAATTGGCCCAATGGTTACCGAGGAGATGTTTAAAAATTTCAAAGTCAAGAATGCCCCGCCCTGCCACGCCTGTATTTGGCATCAATCAAAATTTTGTGAACAACTTTTGAAAAGGGTCACCCAAGGAATATTCATTTCAAATTTGGTATGAATTGGCCCGATGGTTACTGAGGAGAAGATGTATCAAGATTCAAAGTAAAAAAAAACTGCCCCGCCCTGCCATGCCAATATTTGGACGTCAATCAAAATTCCGCAAACATCTTTTGAATAGGGTCATCAAAGGAACATTCATGACAAGTTTTGTTGAAATTGGCTAATGGTTACTGAGAAGAAGATGTTTAAAGATTTCTAAGTAAAAACTGCCACGTACATATTTTGGGCCTCAATCAAAATTTCACAAACGCTTTTTGAAAAGGGTCACCCAAGGAACGTTCATGCCAATTTTGGTTGAAATTGGCCCAATGGTTACTGAAAAAAAGATGTTTAAAGATTTCTAGGTAAAAACTGCCCATTCCTACCATGCCCACATTTAGGCATAAATCAAAATTCCACAAACAACTTTTGAAAAGGGTCTTCCAAAGAAATATTCATGCCAATTTTGGTTGAAATTAGCCCAATGGTTACTTAAAAGAAGATTTCTAATTCACACACAGCCCCATCCTGCCACACCCATATTTGGGGGTCAATCAAAATTCCACGAACAACTTTTAAAAAGGGTCACCCAAGGAACATTCAAGCCAAGTTTCTTTGAAATTTGATCAATGGTTACTTAAAAGAAGATATTTAAAGATTTCTAAGTAAAAAACTGCCCCACCCTGCCACGCCTATATTTGGGCATAAATCAAAATTCCACGAACAACTTTTAAAAAGGTTCATCTAAGGAACATTCATGCCAAAATTGGCTGAAATTGGCCCAATGGTTACTGAGGAGAAGATGTTTAAAGATTTCAAAGTAAAAAACTGCCATGCCCTGCCATGCCCATATTTGGACATGAATCAAAATTTTGCGCACAACTTTTGAATAGGGTCATCCAAGGAACATTTATACCAAGTTTGGTTGAAATTGGCCAAATGGTTACTGAGGAGAAGATGTTTAAAGATTTCTAAGTAAAAAACTGCCACGCCCTGTCACACCCATATTTTAGGGTCAATCAAATTCCCAAGACAAACTTTTGAGAAGGGTCACCCAAGGAACATTCCTGCAAAGTTTGGTTGAAATCTGCCCAGTGGTTACTGAGGAGAAGATGTTTAAAGAATTGTTGACGCCTTCCAACGGACGACACACAGCAGACAAAAGGTGATCACAAAAGCTCACCTTGAGCATGTTGTGCTCAGGTGAGCTAAAAACATCTTTTTTCCAAGTTAAAAGAAAATCGAGAAGATGTACATACCATAACAATGCTATTATCTGTAGGACTGCAAATATCACAGTAAAAATAGTACTTCTAACCTGTCAAATATACCATTAAAGAGATGAAAGGAATATGTTATGTTCTATGTAGGTATGAAACATACTAGAGAAGCATTTCAAACTTTTCACTGTTTTACAAAAGTCAAGTCGAGTTATGTAAAATCCCTTTACTAAATCAGATGTAAAGGTTTTAACAAAATGTTCACTATATACCCTATATGAACATAAGCCAAAACAATAAAAGTCATTTCTTTCAACCAATCAAAATCATATAGAGGAATCTTACAAAGAGTCACCTAAGGATCAAAACTTTCAAAATTGGTTGAAATCCATCAACAGGAAGATTTGCCAAGTTTACAAAGTATATTCCACATATGGAAATAAGCGCCCCCACAAAGTCATGATTTTTATCCAATCAAATTCATTGATGAAATCTGATAAAGAATCTCCAAATGATAATTCCTGTCAAATTCAGTAGAAATCAATCTACTAATTTCTCAGATTTTTTTTTCAAAGTTTCACTATTTACCATATATGGAAATATGCCCCTCCTATTTAAGCCATATTTTTCATCCGTTCAAAATTCCTTGAAGAATCTAATAAAAGGTCTCCAATGGATCATTTCTGTGACATATAGTTGAAATCACTGGTTTTTAAGAAGAAGATTTTAAAGCTTTTACCGTATTTGGAAATAAGCCCCACAACTTTAAACCATACTTTACATCCGACCAAACTTTTTCAAAGGAATATGATTGAGGATCATCCAAGGATCATTCATGTGAAATTTGATTAAAATTCATCATCAGCTGCTGTCTGAGAAAAAGATTTTCAAGTCTTTCACCTGATTTGGAAATAAGCCCTCCCATTAAAGCCATATTTTTTATCTAAAAACAAATTCTTTGAGGAAAGGGTCTCCCAAGGATCATTTCTGTAGGACTCAAGTACAGTTATGTAAAAGTCATTGATTACTAAGGCAGATGGAAAGGTAATAACAAAATTTTCACTGTACACAATATATGAACATAAGCAACAATAATATAGGTCTTTTTTTCAACCAATCAAAATTGTATAAAGGAATCTGACAAACAGTCATCTGAGGATCAATCCTTCAAAATTTGTTTGAAATCCATCTACAGTGTCCAAAGGATGATTCCCGTGAAAATTGGTTGAAATCATTCCACTGGTTTCTGAGGAAAAAATTCAAAGTTTTCACCATATACCATATATGGAAATAAGCCCCTCCTTATATGACATGTTTTTCATTCAATCAAAATTCTTTTCAATAACCTGATAAAAAGCAACAAAGGAACATTCCTATAGAATTTGATTGAAATAGAGTGACTAGTTTCTGAGGAAAAGGTTTTTAAAGCTTTCACCATATATGGAAATTAGCATATATGCATATATGTCAAACCAATTCCCAATTAACTCAAACTTTTTACACATCCCAAGAAAATATATTAGAAAAACATAAAAGCCAAAGCATATTTTAATTTCATCATCTAAGAAAAAATGCTTGAAACTTCCTTTTTCTGGTATTTGGTAAGCAAATCTTTGAATTTGAATCAGATAGGAAAAACAAGAGGGCCATGATGGCCCTTATGGCACACTTGAGGGAGTTTTATTGAATTACAGAAGGTAGGGTTCACAAATAACATGGTGGTGATTCATGTTTCTGATAAAATCAGTGCTAAGTGAAGAGACAAAAATAAAAATATTTTTAGAAGCTAGGTGGCTTCCTCAGATCCAAAAGATTCTATATCCTCAGAGTTGGGGTTTGAACCCACAGTGGGGAAGACCCTAGCTAATATGGGAGCCCCTGATAGCTAAGGAAGTCCCTGGTTGCTTAGAAAGTTAAAGTTTGCTAAGAAAACCATCAGTTTGTAAAGATGTCCTTGGTTGCTAATGAACCAAGAAAGTAAAAGATGTTTTTCTTTATAACTCTCTTTAGTTGGAAGTAAAAGGCAGTGAGTAAAAAAATACCCCTAGTGCTGCATTAGTGACCCTAGACCAGAGACAGTGTGAGCCACAGATCATGATTGCGTCAAACATTTTAGAGGGAGACTAGGCACTGCTTCAAGCAAAATATCAAAGCTCTAAGTTTTTTGGTTCTGGAGGAGAAGGCTTTCCTATATAAATTCTATGTAAAAATTAAGTGACCCTTGGGGCAGGGCCAATTTGACCCTGTGGATCACGATTTGAGATAACTTGGTAATGCTTCATATAAAACATCAAAGCTCTATGCTTTGTTGTGCTGGAGAAGATGATTTTCAAAGTTTTCCTATATAAATTCTATGTAAAGTCAAGTGACCCATCAGGCAGGACCAATTTGAGACAAGAAATTTTGAACCACTTTGGGGGCCTCAGAGCCGAAGTGTGCAATGGACCAGAAGGATAGGAGGAATTTCAGAAAAGGGCTACCCAAGCAACATTGCAAGAAATTATTCTTAAAATTTCCCAGCCGATTAGGAGATGTTGTTTTAAGCTAATTTCTTAAGCTCTGAACCTTGTAGTTTCAGACAAAAAGATTTTTGAAATTTGTACATTTTGAACCCCTCTTGAGGCTTCACAGCCAAGGTGTGCATTTGACCAATACAATATGAGCAATTTTGGTAAAGGGCCACCCAAGGGCCATGGCATGAAATTATTTCAAATTGGACCAGCTGTTTAGGAGATGTTTGAAGCAAAAGTTGACAGACAACAGACAAAAGACAAGAGTATGACAGACAGACAAAGGACATCCGTTGATTCTAAAAGCCCACATGAGCAGTATGAGCTCAAGTAAGCTAAAAATATTGTGGAACAAGGAGAATATGCTGCTAAAAATGATATTCTTCTTTTTTCACAATGTTTCTGTATATTCCTCATTTTTCTTCAACACATAAAACTGCAGGTTTGTTTTTGGTAATGCAGTGTAAACGAAAAAAAACTTCTCGGATTAAGGCACACAATTTTTCATTCCTTTTAACCCTTTCCTATTCAATCCCTGGTTTTAATGTCCCTGTAATTTTAATTAAGAAAACATTGTAGAACAAGCAATTTCTTCTTTTTCCACTATATTTTCTACCCTATTACTGGTTCTTTTTCAAATTAAATCCACTTTTAAATTTTGTCTGCAAAACCTTTAAATTTGGACAGGTCTAAAATTTATCAAAACAGCAAAGGGCTAAGATTTACCAACTTACCCATATCGAAAAATAAATAGTTGCAAACATTGTCCCAAAATATACAAATGTAAACGGCAGTCTTCCAACTGAGCAAAGATGTTTCACATGATTCATAGGTCCCCACAGCATAGAAAAGCTACAATAAAAGAAAGATAGAGTAAAGGCACTACATAAATGAAATATAGAATTGCATATATAAAACTGAATGACAACATGATCCATTACCATACTACAAAGTTTTAAACTTGTCAAAATTCAAAGAAGTAGCAACTAACAATTTAAAAGGCAAGTAAACTGGCAATAAGAAGCAATAAGAGTCACATATGGTTAACCCATTACCACTCAATCCCTCCTTTTTACGCATCCCAAGAATAAAGCCTTGGAAAACATTGTGGAAAATGAAGAAATTGCTTGTATCAAGCAATTTCTTCATTATCCACAATGTTTTCCATCTGAAAAGACGAAAAAATTTAAAATTCCATCAACTTGAAATTGTCGTCTGCAGCTTCTTTCAATTTGGACCAGTCTAAAATTTTGCTGTGTTGGAATGGGTTAAAAGGCATGTAAACTGGCAATAAGAAGCAATAAGAGTCACATATGGTTAAGAAAATGTGGAACAAAAGGGCATTAGCCCTAAAGTGCTCACCTGAGTCGCTGACTGCAGAAGTAAACAAGAGGTCCATAAGGGCTTATCAGTCATCTGAGTTCGAAGTGCACAAAAGCAGATAAATGTCCACCAGATGATGCTACATACCAAATAAAAAAGCTCTATGCCTTTCTTTATGGGAGAAGATTTTCACTATACAAGCCTATGTTAGACTTGTGATATCTGGAAAATGGCCAATTTTTGCTTAATTTATACTATCTTGATAGAGATCCACGATTGTGTACCAAATATCAAAGCTTTAGGCCCTCTTGTTTGAGTAACCTTCAAACATGAAATTTCATCTGTTAGATCCCCGGCAGTGGCACTAATCCATTCAGACATTTGTCTCTCACCAATGGGTGGATAATTGTAAACCTAAGTGGGACAGCAGCTGGAGGCTAGGAAAGGGTGCAGTGGCAGTACTGGAGTGAGAAATACCTGGAATCCATTATTAGGTGCTCCAGCCCCCGCGATATGACTGAAATACTGTTAACAAGAGGGCCGTTTGCCCTGGGGTGCTCACCTGAGATAAAGGCTCTTTTTCTTTCAACAGTCTAATTTCATGTTAAAGTTAGGATTATGATACAAGTGGGCCACACTTATATATAAAGACTATGAACCTAGGGATCCAAAAGTCTAAATTACAACAAATTCAAAGGCTTTAGTGCTGATTTGAAAGAAGGAAAAAACTTTTCCTCCCTCTGGATCCATGGGTTATAATTTTAGAAATAAGAAAGAAGTCTGTGAACTGATGTTTCATGCCTATTACCCCGGCCTCGCCCCTGGAGACCCAAGGATTATGATTTCAGCTATTTTGTAAGAGATCAATATACTGATACTTCATGCAAAATATCAAGGCCAGATGATGCAACATACCAAATATAAAAGCTCTAGGCCTCCTGTTTGGGAGAAGAAGATTTTTAGTTAGCCTATTTTAAACTTTCCATATTCAGGGATTGGCTAATTCTATCCCTGGGGCCATAAATTTTACAATCTTGATATAGTTCCACCATATGATGCCATATACCTAATATTAGAGCTGAAGGTGTTTTGGTTTGGTAGAAAAAGACTTTCAAAGTTGTCATTATGTAAGCTTATGCCCCCCACCTAAGCAACCCCCTTGCACGGCCTTTTCTTGATAGATTATTTTTTCTTGTACAAATTTTATAGTCCCTGGCCTAAAAACTCTAAATGCCAACTGTGATTCCAATCCAACAGACAAGAAGATGTACCCTTTTTTGCCTCTTTTTTTTCAACCAATGGGGCCCCTAGGGGAGAAAACTCCATAACCTGTGCAAATCTGAAGCGCCTTCCAATGGGGATGCTTCCTGCCAAGTTTGGTTGAAATCTGTCCAGGGTTATTAAGAAGAAGTCGAAATGTAAAAAGCTGCGCACAATGACCAAAGAAATATGATTGAAATAGGTCACCATGACCTTCTGTCACTTGACCTTAAAAGCGAAAGAGACCTAATTTTGGCCAAAAATGACCTTTTATCAAATCTAGTCAAAACAAATGTTCTTATAAAGTTTCAAGGTAATTTTACAAGAAAAGTACCATGTAAATTGTAAAGAATATTTTTTTAATTAGATCTAGTGACCTAGTCTATGATGTCATAAGAACAAATATCAAACTTGAGAAAGACTTTAATGGAAACAAACATTCTAAACAAAATCAATGCAATTGAGACAAAAATGCTGCCTCTGAAGTACATACAAGGCTTTTCTAAGATGTGACCTTGTGACCTATTTTTTTTATTCAAAATGACCCAGTTCATATTTGGCTAAGATATTATGGGGACAATTACCCAAAACATGCCCTCTAGAGTGCACATAAGGTTATTTCTTAGATTTGATCTAATGGACTAGTTTTGACCCTGCATGATCCAATGTCAAACTTAACCAAGATATAATTCAGATAAACATTCTTAGCAAATATCAAGACATTTTAGGCAAAAATGTGACCTATAGAGTGCTCAAAAGGTTTTTCTAAGATTTAACCTAGTTACCTAGTTTTTTACACTGTGTGACCCTGTATTGAATTTGCCTAATGTTTCATGGAGACAAACATTCTGACTAAGTTTCAAGACATTTGAGCTTAAATTATGGCCTCTAGGGCGTACACAAGGTCATTTCTAAGATTTGACCTAGAGACCTTGTACATGTATTGAACTTGACCAAGATGTGATGCAGATAAACACCCTGACCAAATATCAAGAAATTAGAGCCAAAAATATTACCTTGTGCACACAAGGTCTTTCTAAGATTTAACCTAATGACTTTGTTTTTTTCCCCATGTGACCCAATATTGAACACATAATCCTTAAATTCTCGTCTGCAACTCCTTTGAATTTGGACCAGTCTAAAATTTTGCATTCTGGTAGTGGATTAGGAGTAAAGATTAGAATATGACACTGTTTAGACAACTATAACACGATACTTCATGCACAAATAAAAAGCTCTAGATCGAGAAGGCTTTCTAAAGATTACATTCTTTTTAACCCATAGCCAGATGAAACAAGATGTGTTTGTGAAACACTATGCCCCCGAAACTGGAATTCTTTAGAAACAAGTGATTTTTATTGTTTTTTTCTTTGTTTTAGGGAAAAGGTTTAAAATTCTAACCTTGACCTTGATGAAATGACCTTCCCCAGTTGCGCCTTGTTGAGACCTATCTACATACCAAATATTAGCATTGTACTTAATCATGGTTTAAGTTATAGGAAAATGTTAAAGGTAGGTATCGATGTTTTAGCCTACGTAGGCTATTAATCTATTTCTAGATTGATCCGAGACATTTACGAAGATTATAGGGCGTGGCGGGAATAACCGTTAGAACCTTGCATTTAGTTCAAATTACATCAAACCAACGTCACCGTTACGTCATCAGGAGTAATGTTCGCTAGCTGGTCTGTAAAGATCAGTCCTTTCATGTGACATAATTTAGGACGTTGGCTATTTCGCTAGTAAATTTGTTACCTTCGTTTGACTGGGCTATATGCAAATGAGGTCATCCAATGTCAACAGCCGAAATTCCGTGATATCTAAAAATAACCTGGAATTCCGCTGAACCTTTCCGATATAACCAGAAAAAGCCACTTTAGGTCTATTAGATAACCACCAAGACTATACCTCACCTAACTTAAAGTATTTCATTGTTCGTTTGAGTCTATTTTTCGGCACTTGGTAATTTTTCTTATCTAGGTTTCAGAAACATCGATACCTCTCTTTAAGTTTGCAGGTTAAGTTTTGCAGACAGACAGACAGAAAGACAGACAGACACCGGTAAAACAATATGCCCCCCCATCTTATTGATGCGGGGGCATAAAAATTGCAAACTAGTCACAAGAAGTTGTGGGACAGTTTTTAGTAGATGAAAGTAAAGAAATCTTTTTATCTTTGGGTAGAATGAAGAAATTGCTTGCATAAAGTTATTTATTCATTTACCACAATAATTTACCAACTTTTTTTCATAGAACATAAAATGGCGCAATTTTGTGGGTATTTTCCAAACTTTTTTCTTAGGGGCGTCCAAAAGCGTCATTGTGTGGGAATGGGTTAAGAGCAATAATTATCATGTTATACAACAGCTTTTTCTCAATTTTAAAAGGGCTCATCTATCTGGCCATAATAAGGTCTTGAGAAATGGATAAAAATTGTAAAGTTCAAAACAATGATAAGTATTTATAATTAAACTATATAATCCACATTTCCCCTGGGTTAGTAATAAGCTATAATCTTCCAAATGCGAAAGAAGTAACCAATCAGACAAATGCTACTTTCTACTACTTTCTAACGTCCTTGCATCTCCTTGATCTATTCATAGATCTGCAAAGAGGAATACTTTTTCTACTAGTATGGACACAAAAAAATGCAATGACTAAATGGTGTATTCCTAGTTGCAACAGTATTCCTCGGAAATGGGTTGTTCATAGGTTCAGATACAGTAGTGTTTAAGATTTAAAATCAATTTTGTTCAAACTTTCCAACCCTAAACACTAATTTGTTGGTAATGATTAGGATAGTGTTATTGAAAGGGTTCAAATGAACTTCCACAACACATGGTTTCATGGAGAAAATACAGTTTGAAAGTAACATTACCTGTTATCCCAATCTCTGTAAAACCATCAAGTCTCAGAAATCCATAATACAACTTATCTCCCAACACATCCTCTTTACTGACAGTAAAAGATATGAAGATTTGCCATTCAAGAATGGCGATTTAAAAATGCTTTGGAAAACATTTAGGAAAATGAAGAAATTACTTGTTATTATCTCCTAAAATATTTTCTACCCCAAGTGATAACAAGATATTTATACTTTAAATAACTTGAAATTGTCATCTGGGAGTTTTTTTCAATTTAAACCAGTCTAAAATTTTGGTCACCTGGCAAAGGGTTAAAACTCCTAATTCATCAGTCATAGCTTACCTTCCTATTATGAAGAGACTGCCTAGTGTATACAGCATGGCAAATTTTCTGGCTTTTAAGAGCAATAAAGGTATATAGAGGCAAGCCTGAAAGAAATGAACTTGAACAAGATGTTTTGTGAAATACCATGCCCCCGAAACTGGAATTCTTTAAAAACGGGTGATTTTTTGTTTGTTTGATTTTGTTTTAGGGAAAAGGGTCAAAATTTTGACCTTGGCCTTGATGAAATGACCTTCCCAAGTTGCCCCTTCTTAAGACCTATTTACATACCAAATATTACCATTGTAACTTAATCTGGGTTGAAGTTATAGGAAAATGTTTAGTTGGCAGGTTAAGTTTTGAAGACAGACGGACAGACGGACGGACAGACAGACACCGGTAAAACAATATGCCACTGATGTGGGGGCATAAAAATATGAAAATTTTTGGTATTCAATCCATTTCAACATGGCATAATTTTTGACTTGTCCAAATTGGAAAGAGTTGAAGACTACAATTTAAAGATATGGAAATTTTAGATTTTCTCAACTTTCTGGGTAGAAAACATTGTGGAAAATGAAGAAATTGCTTGTTACAAGAGATTCAGAATTTCTCTTAACAAGACTATTATGTACATGTGACCTAGATAAGTGACCTTGACCTTGTCATATGACCAACCTTGGTATCTATAGTTAAAATTTATAGTCATTTTCTATGCCTAGCACATTCAAAAAACTTTACTCTCTGGTGGAGAGGTGCAATGTGGAGTAAGTTTTTTGCTCAGAAAAATTCCCATGGTCTGGGCGGGATTCAAACCAGGACTCTCCTATCCCAAGGTCTAAGTCTTACCACTAGACCACAGATTCCACATGTATCAATGCAATCTATCATTGTACCAAATATGAAAACTGAATCTTGAAAAGGGTTAGAGTAATAGTAAAAGTTAAATTTTTTGGATAAGTTTGACAGACGGACCTAAAAACAGACAGACAGACACACCTGTAAAACAATATGCCCCAATCTTTCTATGCTGTGGCATAAAATTTTATATTTCACAAAATGTCACTTTTAATAGTATTTCAGTCATATCGCAGTGACTGGAGCACCTAACAATGGATATCTGGTATTTCTCACACCAGTACTACCACTACATCTTTTTCTAGCCTCCAACTGCTATCCCACTTAGGTTTACGATTATCCACCATATGGTGAGAGACAAATGTCGGAAAGGATATGTTTCGCTGCCTGAGAAATCATAGAAGGACAACCTTAATATCAGAATTACTGCTTGAATAGCCAAATAATTTACCTACCTGTGAGAAATAATCCATTACAACACAATCCCGCATTTTCATGCACCAAAGAAATACATCTTTGATAAATATTATGAAATAAGAACAAACAATTTCTTCTTTTCTCACAATGTTTTTTACCTCATATATAGCCCTTCATTTTCAAGTTAAATCAACTTTGTTTGGCCTTCTGCAAACCCTTTCAATTTGGACCAGTATAAAATTTTGACGTTTGCAAATGGTTTGATTGACAATGGAAATGGATTTTTTTTACACATGCCCTGACGATTCCAATTTTCTACATCCCTACAGAAAATAGCCTTTAAAAACATTGTGGAAAATGAAAAAAAATGCAATTTCTTCATTATCTCAATGTTTTCTACCTCAAAAGAAAACAATTTTTAATTTTCATCAACATTGTTGTTTGCACCTTCTTTTTAGTTAGCCCACTCTAAAACATTGATCTTTGGTAATTAGTTTTAATTTTGTAATTAACTTAATTCGCTTTGTCTCTAGCAAAATATAATGAGAGGCTAAACCAACTTACCAATGTGAAACAAAAAGTTCCCATACATAAACACAACACAAAACCTAGTATCCTTTGCTTTTTGGTCTGAAATAGGAAAAACTAGGCTATCATTAAATGTTATCAATACCCCCCCCAAAGGTTCCTTCTTAATGGAAAACATTCTGTCATCAAAATTAAGCCTTTTTTCCAACAAGAGGACCATGATGGTCCTATATTGCTCCCCTGAGTATGATGGCTCAAGACTTTACATAATAAACAAAGTATCAAAGCCCTACATCTAATTATTTTGGAGAAGATTTTCTCATTTAAGCCTAGGATATTGAAGATCTCACCATAGGGCTAATTTCCAGAGATCATTAATTCCTTGAAGCATTTTGGTAGACAGTTGAAAGGCATTGATTCATACCAAATATCAAAGCTCTAGGCCAAACCGTTTAGGGGGAGTATATTTTCGAAGATATCCTTCTTTAATCCTTTATAAAATCAGGGATTGCACAGAAAAGGCCTATTTTAAGAATAAAGATGGTTATTCTATTAAGTATTTTGGTAAAGGGTCAATAGGTATTGATACACCCCAAATATTAAAGCTTTAAGCCTTATAGTTTTGGAGAAGAAAATTTTCAAAGATTCCTCTTTATTTCTTTGTAAAAACAGGGATCACACAGAAAAGAGCTAATTTTCAGAGTACTGTCATTCTTTGAAGTATTTTGGTAGAGGATCAATAGATGATGATTTATATCAAATATCAATGCTCTAGGCCTTATGGTTTGGGAGAAGAAGATTTTCAAAGTTTTCCTTATTTATTCATATTCAAAATCAGGGATCGCACAGAAAAGGGCTAATTTTCAGAGTATGATAATTCTTTAAAATATTTTGGTAGAGGGTCAATAGATGATGATTTATACGACTTAGTTGCCATGGCAACCAAAGTTCTTCATGGATTTCAGTTCTTTGAAGTATTTGAAAGAATATGACTAAGGCTCAGTTTTGTTGACATACCATGGTTAGTTTGGGAGGAGAAATTTTTTGGAATTGTAAACAGACAGACAGACAGATGGACGGATTTCGGACCATGACAATCAAAATAGCTCATCCGGAGCACAAAAAATTGATTTAACAAGTTTGTCTATTTGAATTAAACCCATTAACCCATTCCCACACAGTGACGCAAGAAAAACAAATCGGAAAACATAGTGCAAAATGAAGAAATTGCTTGTAACAAGCAATTTCTTCATTTTACACAATTTTTCTACCAAGAAAGTTGAAAAAATCTAAAAATTCATCAACTTTAAATTGTCGTCTGCAACTCCTTCCAATTTCAACCAGTCTAACATTTGGTCGTCTGGTAATGGGATAACAGATGACAAATTTCAGGCTGGTCCAAATTGAAAGAAGTTGCAGACAACAATTTTCAGTCGATTGAATTTTGAAATTCTTTATCAAAATTGTGGACAATGAAGAAATTGCTTATTAGAAGAAATTTCTTCATTGTCCATTATGCTTTTCAAAGCTCTTTTCTAGAGGTGCATAAAAAAACCAGGATTGTGTCAGAATGGTTTAAGACAGAGGACAGGAAGTGATAATGTGTAACATTTCAATAGTTCAGAGTAAAACAGTTGTAACTTTCTAAAAACATATAGGTAGTCACAACTGTTTCCCGCTTACCCATTCATTTGTGTAAAATTCAGGGGTTAGACAATTTCTTTCATTCTTTCAATTCAAACAATAACAGTTTGTGACAGTGTAATTATCAACAGTTGATCAATGTCAACAATACAAGAATCCAACACACAATATGAATTTGAAGGCAGGGATGCATGAAGGCATTCAATGGTGACATATGTTATTGATAATTGATTGACTGATGATTGGTCTTTTACGGCGCATTGATAGCTGTGGTCATACAGCACACAAGAAACTAAGGAAAGTATAACATATATCATACAGAACAATATAAAGACAACCACAAGATATATAAAATGAGCCTGTGCGTGACATTTCCAACAATTTCGCATGTGTGTGACTCGGACACATTGAGCACCCTGGACAGCCATTGGGCGCAATTAGAATATTCGCTGATTGTTTAAAGAAGCTTTGGGTCAGTATCTATCTATAGAGCGCAGAGTGAAGACTCTGGTCAGACTGTGCGGATGCACAGGCTGATCTGAGTATTTGCTTTGCGCACATGTGTAATTGTTGGAAATGCCACGCATGGGCTCAAATGATAGATGAGGAATGAAACAAAAGTGATAAATGAAGACTGTTTAGTCGCCTCCTAAAACATGACAGTTATCATACTTGTTCTGCTAAATGATATGGCAGATGTGACAGGGGTAGGCCTGCAGTGGTTTATTCTTATACCCGTTTAACTACATGGGTCTCACACACAGGCCTTTGCTTTTCATTCCAAAGCTTATTTACATCAAGATAAAACTAGAGGTGATTGAGCACCTGATTTGCTCCGCCAGCCTGGATTTAATTATCATTCCTGAGAAATTTGGTTGAAAACCATCCTGCAGTTTGCAAGAATAAGATATTCGTAATTTCACTATATATTGACACAAGTTCCCCCATAAAAGCCATAATTATCATCTAAGCCATATTTATGAAGGAATCTGACAAAAAGTCACCAAAGGATCATTTTGTGAAATATTGTTTCTATATATGGAAATTAGCCTAATCCATTAAAGTAATGTTCACAGCCAATCAATTCTTTTTTTAGCAATCTAATAAGAGATCACCAAAGGATCAAAGTGAAATTTGGTTGAAATCTATCCAATGGTTTCTGAGAAGAAGATTTCAAAGTTTTCACCATATATGGAAATTAGCCCCGCCCATTAAAGCCATTAAAGATCATAAATCTTTGAAGGAATCTGATAAATTGATTGATTGAATGGGGTTTAACACCCCTTTTAACAGTTTTTCAGTCATATCCCGGTGGCTGGAGCACCTAACAATGGATTCCTGGTATTTCTCAAACCAGTACTACCACTACAGAATCTAATAAAGGGTCACCCAATGAGCATTCCTGTAAAATTTAATTTTTAAAGGTTTAACCATATATGGAAATTTGTCCTGCCCATTAAAGTCATGGTTTCATCAAATCAAAATTCTTTGCAAAAATCTGATAAAGGGTAATCCAAGGATCATTTCTGTGAAACTTGGTTGAATTCTGTTCAGTACTTCCTGAGGAGAAGATTTTAAAAGTAAAAGTTTACAGATGGACACATGCATGGACGCACAACGGACACAATCCCATGATAATAGCTTGCAGGCTTTCATCCAGTGGAGCTAAAAATTATAAAGTTTAAACTGTCATCTGCAGTTTCTTTGAATTTGGTCCAGTCGAAAATTCTAACACCTGGTAATGGGTTGAAATTAGGCCTATCATTCAGAAAATCAAATTGAAATGTATGAATGCCCTTTAGTTTTATACGGTGTGATTTACTTTTAGGTTCATACCTAAATAAAATAAAGAAATATACAACTATACCAGTAAATGTCTAATATTAAAACAAGTCGTAAAATAGGAAGTAGATAAGTTACGGACCTAAATTGGCTTGGCGCCATGAAGGACCCCTAGATGAACCTCAACACTACGTTTTAAGTCAATGCAATGAATAGTTGCTGTAACAAGAGGGCCGTTGGCCCTGGGGCGCTCACCTGAGATAAAGGCACTTTTTCTGTCAACAGTCTAATTTCATGTTAAGGTTAGAATTAGAATGGGCCATACTTACATATATAGACTATGTACCTGGGGATCCAAAAGTCTAAATTACAAATTCCAAGGCTTTAGGGCAAATTTGAAAGAAGGAATTTACTTTTTTCTCCATCGTGATCCATGGAATATAATTTCAGAAATAAAGAAGTCTGTGAACTGACGCTTCATGCCTATAACCCCCCTTCCAGGGCTCCGCCCCTGGTGACCCCAGGATAATGATTTTAGCTATTTTGAAAGAGGTCAATATACTGATGCTTCAAGCAAAATATAAAGGCTCTATGCCTTCTGGGTCAGGAGGAGAAGATTACTTTAAAATTTCATTTTTGTTTCCATGGCAACCAGTGTTTTAAACTGATTTCAGTTCTTTTAGCAATCTTTTAAAGGGTCTACCTAAGGAACATTTATGCCATATTTGGTTCAAATTGGCCCAGTGGTTTGGGAGGAGATGTCATTTAAAAATCATTCTATATTTCTATATAAACCCCAACCCCTAGGGGCTCAGCTCCTAGGGATCCATGGATCATGATTTTAGCTATTTTGAATGAGGTCAATACCCTGATACTTCATGCAAAATATAAAGCCTCTACGCCATCTGGGTCAGGAGAAGAAGATTTTTTAAAGATTATTTTAAAATTTCACTTTTGTTGCCATGGCAACCACAGTTTTTCATGGATTTCATTTTTTTTTTTTTTTAGCTATTTTCAAAGGGGACCACCTAAGGAACATTCCTACCAAATTTGGTTCCAATTGGCTCAGTAGTTTGGGAGGAGATGTCGTTTAACAGCTATTTCACAATAAATGTCCCAGGAGTGTAACATTTTCATGAAAAAATGAAACTGATTCCTCACCTTATTTGTCACTATTTTTTGAAAGTAACATATCTGAAGTAATCATTTCTAAAAAATCTTTGAGTAATGTCATCTGGTTTCCAAAATATTATCCTTGATATATAGGAGGGGGGAGCCATTATCAGCATGTTCCATTGATATTGTTATGCTGTAATATGGTCAATGTCATACTAAACAAATGGGTTTTTTATATAGAATAAGTAAATTTAGTGCAATACTGATATTATGACCAATCAAAAGTGGGTTAATGGAAACTTTATTATAATTTTTCATAATTGATGATTTTGCTCATTTTGCTGTTTTTTCACACAATGATACACATTTTAACTCTTTAAGTTTTATTTTAACTAATATACCATTCATTTCAAACATATTATACAGGCAAAGTCTTTAATATACACAGAAAAAATTGTTCTCACATAACTGAAAGTTTAATTTTTTATTTTTATGTATAAAATAAGCTAATTAATTTGTCACGGACACTACAACTTTCACAAATGGATAAAGTTAATTCATTTCCTCTAAATTAGTAGACAATACATCTTAGATTAATATCTTAAGGTTCTCAGAGAAGGTGTAATAAAGTATTTGTAACAAAAAATATTTTTTTCTTTTTTTTATGCAGTGTAACATAGCATCTTTAAAAATTATGATTCTCATATATTTTAGAGAAAAATATTCAAAATTACTGAAGTATTTTATTCAATATACCATTTGGCTTGGAGCACCTCTTATCAAATATTCTAACTTAAAAAATAACTGTGATATAAATTATTATAAAACACACATGAATTTCTGAGAGGATGTCACGGACGGACACTACCAATTTTACATTTTTGCTATTTCAAGTAATTATGGCAGATTAATTTTGATTGAATTGAATTTAAATTGAGAACAAGTTTCTCTGATGCAATTAATGTAAATAAATACCTATTCTAATTATCAAAACCAATTAATATTAGGTTTAAGGGATTGTAGCAAGAATAGAATTGAAAAGTAACTTTGAATATTATTCATAAGATATTTTGGCAATTTATGTCAGAACATTTCGTAAAGTCATTTTATAACAATTCAATGTAAAAATTGTAAATTCAAGTAAACTCGACTTCAAATGTCAGCAAAATATTGTTAACAAATGTCTTGTCACTGTCACAGACACTACACAAATCTACCAGGCTTTACAAAAAGATAAACAATTGTCTGTCATTGGTGCTGTGTGTATTTCCGGTTATTTATCGTCGCTACCGTAGCACATGCCCATATATGCGACGCCCCCAGAAGATGGTTAGTTGTTACGGGGATAGTGCAAGGATACAGGGCGAAACTGCTTAGAGCCCCGCTTGGTTCTTTTGCGTGCTCGATAGATAGCACCGTCACACGGGGCCTCGGTTTAACGTCTCATCCGAAAGACAATTAGTTGTGTTAGTTGATATGGTCAGCTTAGGGCTCGAACCCATGATAGAGCCGCCATCATAGCGCAGTCGGTAGCGCGCCAGACTCCTAATCTTCAATCATAGGTGTCATGGGTTCGATCCCCGGCGGCGGCAAATATTCTTTCCGACAATCGTCTCTCACCAATGGGTGGATAATCGTAAACCTATGTGGGATAGCAGCTGGAGGTTAGGAAAGGATGTAGTGGTAGTACTGGTGTGAGAAATACCAGGAATCCATTGTTAGGTGCTCCAGCCGCTGCGATATGACTGAAATACTGTTAAAAGCGGCGTTAAACCCCATTCAATCAATCAATCAATCGAACCCATGATCTTGAGGTTTGAAGTCAAGTGCTCTACCAACTGAGCTAATCGGGCTGACAACTCTTTTGATAGAACTGGATTGAGATGCTTTCTACAACACTTTCTCTACTTTCCCATGATGTTTAAGGTGTCAAGGGCAGATTTCTCGGTGTATGCTCTATGAAAGATACTTGAATCTTGTCAAACAATAGAATTCAAATTCAATTATCTCTAAAGTTTTAGTTAGCAATATGAAGTCTTACAGTATATTTAATGATAGGAACTCACAGTTGTAGCTCATTTTAATTTCACTTTTAGCATAAACATACATTTAATTTGCATATAATTGTATACATGTATATCTGTGTGTGTGTGTGTTTGTTCGTTTGCAAAGTTTTATGTAACTGCTTACTTTTCTTTTAACATTTTTCTTGTGTGTTTAGGCCGCCGTCATAGTGCAGTCGTTGGCGCGCCAGACTCCTAAACTTCTATTATGAGTGTCATGGGTTCGATCCCCCACGGCGGCAAATATTCTTTCCGACAATTGTCTCTCACCAATAAGTTGATAATCGTAAACCTAAGTGGGATAGCAGATGGAGGCTAGGAAAGGATGTAGTGGTAGTACTGGTGTGAGAAATACCAGGAATCCATTGTTAGGTGCTCAAGCCACCCCGATATGACTGAAATACTGTTAAAAGCGGCGTTAACCCCATTCAATAAATCAATCTTGTGTGTTTCTCTCCATTTTTACTGAAAAAAATATATCTGTTAACATGTATGACAAGAATGAAAATAATGTAGTGTCCGTGACATTAAAATGTTACTAAATAATATGATTAAACATTTAAATTTAATTTCTTATTTCATCTTTTTTAAGTTGCATATCAAGGAAGCTTGTTTGGAAACTGAAATTGAGCACTATTCTACTGAAATTGGAAAAGATAAAGTAAAATGACATTATAGATCTATGCAGTAGGCAGAAGTTTGTGTTATGAACATAAATTGTGAGCTCTAAACACATTTCAAAGAAAAACATACTTTATTACACCTCTGCCATGTAATATATTCTCTTTCCAAAATATCTGTTCATAAAAAATATACACTTACAACCTTTAATGCTTTAAATATTGTTTTGTCACGGACACTACATTGTTTCGGACTCTACATTTTTGAGAAAAGATATTTCAATTTTTTTTAGCCTTTTCAATAAGTGTAAAAACTTTGATTGTTTTTTGTGTACTGCTGCTTGGGCTATTTATAGCACATAACACTGGTGTATTATTTTCAATACTGAAAACAATACATCAGTGTCACGGACACTACAGGAAATTTGTCCCCTCGTTATACCTGAAAAGGAAGGTGCAATAAAAATATTAGTATATATTTTTATATTCTCAAACTTTGTTTTTATGTTCACTCATATGAAAGATCATTTTTTTATTTAAAAAGAGTGACTTACTGTCTTTTCATCTTTCCTTTTTACATCATATTACGGCTTAAGTGCTCAAAATTCCAAAAAGTATAACACTACAACCCTTTCAAATGAACCTTCGTCATTTTGTCAATTTGTATTCGATTTTCATCAAATAAACTGCAACTTAAAGCTAGAAAAAACAGCTTTCAGAATTGTGTTGCATCTGAAGTCCAAACAACCAGAATATTTTAAACTATCAATTTACATTCTGCCTTTTTTTGAATGTTACAACATAACATGTTTTTTACACCCTATTTTGGACCGTTCTTGCAGTATTTTTCTCATCTCAAGAACATATGAGTGTTTTGTATCATTTAAAACAGTGGGATAATGACTTTTGTATAGAAATCATAAATTATATTGATATTTTCTTGCATAATTAAGAAAAAACAATGTATATAACCTGCCCTTGTTTGCTCTGGGACATTTATTGTGAAATAGCCGTTAAAGAAATTGTTGATGGACGACGCACGGCGGACGACCCACGACCGCTGAACAAAGGGTGAGCTAAAAATGTGACAAAAGTATTGGTTACAGATGGATGTATAAAGCAAACTATTATACTCCCCTATTCTTCAAAGCGAATGGAACATTGAAAACAACTAGTGTTTCCAGTGCTTTCAGCCCTTTGATTTTAATGCAATTCACACAAGTTTGTTTGTATCTTTGGGGTTTAGCACCACTTTTCACAGTATTTCATTCATATTATGGTGGTTGGATTACCTAAAATGGAGTCTGGATATTTCTCAAATCAGAAATACCATACATCCTTTCCTAGCCTCTAGCTGCTCATGACACTTAGGTTTAAATCTATCCAACCATTAGTGCAAGACATATGTTGGAAAAAATATTTGCAAAGGCTAGGCATCCTAACAAGGACATCATAATTTAAATTCTGATGCCAACTGTGCTACAATTTAGTTGAGGATTTAACTGGCATGACAAGGGTTTACTAATTACCACACAATAAAATTTTAGACCAGTCCAAATTCAAAGAACTTGCAGACAACAATTTAAAGTTGATGAAACCTTTAAATTTTTTGTCTTTTGGGATGGAAATCCAATCAATGAAGCAATTTCTCCATTTTCCACAATGTTTTCCAAAGGAGGTGTTTAAAAGCTTTACTGTGTGGGAATGGGTTAAATAAATTATCATACCAGACTAGGCAAACATGGGTCCTTCTGTGCCTGGGCGAACCATCCACTAGCAACATCACTAGAACTATCTTCTTCAACAACTTTTTTCTTTCCAAAAGGATTAAATCTGGACAAGTTCATTGTACTGCTGCCCCCTCCATCTTCATTTAGCAGCGGCTCTGTGGATTGGCTTTTGGATAAATAGTCCCTCAAACTTCTGTTCAAGTCTGCCATTCTTTAAGTATTTTAAAGCCAGCCTAAAAGATTGATCATAAACTTCTTCATCCATTTTGAAACAGTTCCACTTTTTGACACCCCCTCAAGTAAAATGCTCTAGAAAACATTGTGGACAATGAAGAAATTGTGTTTAACAAGCAATTTCTTCAATATCAACAACATTTTCTACCCTTTCAGGTTGCTTTTTTTAAGTCCCCTTACTTGAAATTGTGGTATACAACTTCTTTTAATTTGGACTAATCTAAAAGTTTGTTATCTGATAATATTTTTACCCATTACCAGATGGCAAAAGTTTTGGACTGGCCCAAATTGAAAGAAGCTGCTGACAACAATTTAAAGTTTTGGAAATTTTAGAGGTTTTCAACATTCTGAAATAGAAAGCATTGTGTAAAATGAAGAAATTGCTTGATTCAAGCAATTTCTTCATTTCGTATTATTTTTTCCCAAACCCTGTTATGAAAAGAATGATCATTATGACCTTACAATCATTCTATGAAAGTTTCAACAAAATCTGATCAAAGCTGTGGGCTTCATTGTGTTAACAGGGACTTTTTAATTGAATTCTCATATAGTCCCTTTTCCCATGTTATTTGATGGATCTGAACAAATTCCAAAGGGAACTATACTTACAAAAGTATATTTATTCTGTTTGAGTATAAAGACAACCCCATGAAATCTGTGGACTTAAAGGCATTAATTAAGATTTTTTTAATTGAATTTTCCTAAGACCCCTTTTCCTATGTTTCTCGATGGATCATACCCTATTTGAAAGGAACAATCCTTATGATTGTACAATCATTCTGTGAAAGTTTGAAGTCGATCAGATGAAATAAAGGGCCATGATTTGTATACTAAGATTTTTTTTTAAATTTTCATAAGGCTCCTTTTCCCATGAAACTTGATGGATCAAACCCACTTCCGAAAGGAACAATCCATTTAATGTAATAATCATTCGGGGAATGTTTGAAGAGAATTTGTAAAAACTATGGATTCTATTGTGTTTACAAGGATTGTTTAAATCAAATTTTCATAAGGCCCCCTTTTCCAGTGGTTCTTGACTGATCATACCCAATTTTGAAAGGAATAATTCTAATGATGGTCTTATCATTCTGTGAAAGTTTGTAGAGAATCCGATGAAAACTGTAGACTCTAGAGTGTTAACGAAGATTTTTTAAATAAATTTCAATTAGGCCCCTTTTCCCATGTTTCTTGAGGGATCATACCAAATTTTAAAGGAACGATCCTTATGATGGTGCAATCATTCTGTGAAAGTTTGAAGAGAAACCATGAAAACTGTTGACTCTAGATTATAATTGAGGATTTTCTATCAAATTTTCAAAGTCCCCTTTTCCTGTGTTTCTTGACGGATCATACCCAATTTTGAAAGGACCAATCCTTGTGATATTGCAATCATTCTTTAAAAGTTTGAAGAGAATCCGATGAAAACTGTGGAGTCTAGAGTGTTAACAAGGATTTCTTTATTGACTTTTCGATTTAATTTTAAAAGGCCCCTTTTCCCGTGTTTCTTGATGGATCATATCCGATTCCAAAAGGAAGAATCCTTATGATGGTACAATCATTCTGTGAAAGTTTGAATAGAATCTGATGAAAACTGTGGACCCTAGAGTGTTAACGAGGATTTTTTAAAATAAATTTTCATAAGGCCCTATTTTCCCATGTTTCTTGACGGATCATACCAAATTCCGAAAGGAACGATCCATTTAATGTAATAATCATTCTGTGAAAGTTTGAAGTCAATCAGATGAAAACTGTGGAGTCTAGAGTGTTAACAAGGATTTTTAATGGGATTTTTAGTGGAATTTTCATAAGGCCCCTTTTCCCATGTTTCTTGACAGATCATACCCAATTTCAAAAGGAACGATCCTTATAGTGTTATAATCATTCTGTGAAAGTTTGAATTGAATCTGATGAAAACTGTGGACTCTAGAGTGTTAACAAGGATTTTTTAATCATGTTTTCATCAGGCCCCTCTTCCCGTGTTTCTTGGCAGATTAGATCAAATTTCGAAAGGAACGATCCTTATGATGATATAATCATTCTGTGAAAGTTTGAAGAGAATGCGATGAAAACTATGGAATCAACAGTGTTAACAAGGATTTTTGATGGAATTTTCATAAGGCCCCTTTTCCAATGTTTCTTGACGGATCATACCCTATTTCGAAAGGAACTATCCTTATGATGGTACAATCATCTGTGAAAGTTTGAAGAGAATCCAATGAAAACTGTGGGCTCTGGAGTGTTAACGAGGATTTTAAAATTAAGTTTTTTATAAGGCCCCTTTTCCCATGTTTCTTGACGGATCTGACCCAATTTTGAAAGGAACGAACCTTATGATGGTTCAATCATTCTGTGAAAGTTAGATGGGAATCCGATGAAAACTGTGGACTCTAGAGTGTTAACAGGGAAAAGTTTAACGGACGACGTTGGATGGACGGCAAACAGATGGACAGCCGGACACATGGATGCAGGTAGGGAAAGAGCCTATTACCAAAGGAACGATCCTTATGATGACACAATCATTCTGAGAAAGTTTGAAGAGAATCAGATGAAAACGGTTTACTCTAAGAGTGTTAACGAGGATTTTTAATTAAATTTTCAATTAAATTTTCATTAGGCCCCTTTTCCCATGTTTCTTGACGGATCATATCCAATTTCGAAAGGAATAACTCTATTGATGGAACAATCATTCTGTGAAAGTTTGAAGAGTTTCAAAAGGAACAATCCTTAGAGGGAGGTATTGATGTTTCTGAAACTTAGATAAGAAAAAATACCAAGTGCCGAAAAATACACTAAAACGAACATTTAATACTTAACTTGAGTTAGTTATTGTCTTTTGGTGGTTATATCGGAAAGGTTTAGTGGATTTCCAGGTTATTTTTAGATTTCACGGAATTCGGCTGTCGACATCAAATGACCTCATTTGTATAAGACCCACGGTCAACTGAAGGTAACAAATTTACTAGCGAAACAGTCAACGTCCTAATTCATGTCACAGGAAAGGGTTAGCACAAAACTACGGTAATTGTTTACATTCGTAATAACGCTTACGACAGTTTTGGACTGATCTTTATAGAATTGAAGACCAGCTAGCAAACATAACTCCTGATGACGTAACGATTACGTTGGTGTGATGTAATTTAAACTAAATTCAAGGTTCCAACGGTTATTTGCACCACGTGAATGACTTTATATTCTTCACAACGGTCTCGGATTAATCTAAAAATTGATTAATAGCCTATGTAGGCTATTAGGGAGATACCCTGCTTTTTCTGATACGCAACCTCAGATTTTTGCAAAACTACTTTTCGGCATATTGTATCTAAATAGTATACCAGAGGAAATAAAAATAATTAAAATCTGTGACATGAAAAAACATTGATACCCACCTTTAAGATGGTATGGTACAATCATTCTGTGAAAGTTTGAAGGGAATCCGATGAAAACTGTGGACTCTACAGTGTTAACAAGGAAAAGTTTAAAAGAAGGACAGACAGATGCAGACACGGACGCCGGACGGGAAAAAGCCAGCGCAATAGCTCTAGTGGACTTCGGCCAGTAGAGCTAAAAAAAAAATCAAATTTTTGTAAGGCCCCTTATTCCGTGTAAAAACTTCTTGATGGATCAATTTTGAAAGGAAGGATCTTTATGATGGAACAATCATTCTGCGTAAGTTTGAGAGAATCAGTGAAAAATGTGGACAATAGAGTGTTAACGAAGATTTTATGAATAAATTTTAATTAGGCATCTTCTATCGTGTTTCTCAATGGATCTGACCCATTTTTGAAAGGAATGATCCTAATGATGGTACAATCATTCTGATAAAGTTTGAAGAGAATCCCATGAAAACTGTGGTCTCTAGAGTGTTAACAAGGAAAAGTTATTGGAAGGTTGCTGGACAGCTGGACGCCTCAGGACAGGAAAAGCTATTGCTATAGCTCTTCTGGCCTTTGGCCAGTAGAGCTAATAAGTACTAGATTATATAAATTGTATTTGGGCTCTTTCACTCATAAATATAGTCATTTTCCTAAACAGAAAGAAACAAAATATATTTCAAAACACAATCTCAAATTTATATCACTCAAAATTTGCTTTTGTATTTTTGGATTTGAATTCATCTCTATATCAAAAGAACAACACGAGCAGCGAGCTGACTAATTTTTTACTCTAATTGAATCAATCACAAATCCCAAAATAGGGCCTGTGTTTAGCCATATGAATATTATTTTACCCTAACAAAATGTTAGTATAGATAGATTGTAATTGGTGTGGTATACATTGGTAATAGGGAAACTGAGAATACCACTATGTCAACCTACCAACTTTACAATACTACGTTTTTGCAGCTAGTCCCCTGTAGACCATAGGCACTTAAAATCTGGAATTTCTAACAACATACTTTATCTCACTTTTTAGCTGCATTACTTTGTTAACATTATATCATAGAGGGAGATATTTTTGTTAGTTGTTATCAATTCCTGAATCCAAGTACCTATGTTTGAAGGACTTAAAGGACGTGTTTGTTCATGAACCAACCATCATTAACGCTGTATAATCTTTGATATAGCTGTAATACAAGCGTGGAAGAACATGACACAACAGTTTGGTTAGCATAAGAAGGGTTAGCTGCGATATCGAGCCACGACATCGCAGCTAAATAAGGTTCGATAGATCCCTGTTACGAAGTACGAACATCGACCTACACGGTATGTATTCTAGAATACAACGCATTTGTCTGGAAAACGTATAGTTAAAGCTGGAAATTGTCTTCATTAAAACTTATCTCAACAGTTGGATGTTGTTTGTGGTTGGTATCGGTAGCTACCAGTCTACACAGATTATAGCCCTTTATCTCCCAGTCTACGTGGATTTTGACTGGAGGACCTGTACTAGGATAGACTGGGTAACCTGCCCAATCTGCGCTGCTCTCAGATATTTGGACAGGAAAAGCCTAATTTTTACTAGCCGGTTTTTTGACTGGAAAGCCTATCATATTCTGACGATATAAGGACAGGTTAATACTAATGTAAACACCACATTCATTCGTTTGTAGTTCCTATCTTTACATTGGTCGAATTTTTTTGATATATCGGTCATTCTATAATTATTGTACATTGCAAATTTCAAAAGACCAAAGGGGGTGATCTAAAGGTTGCATAAGCAGATGCACGTATTATCATAGTTACCAGAAAACTGATTATTGCGTATTGATCTCTTAATTCACATCAAATAAGACAAAATAGATGTCAGACCGTCGAGTAAATTGTCAACTCCGTTACACATATTTTCTTGTAGAATAATTCTATTTCAAGTGACATTCTTTTCTAGATAACCATGAAGAACTTATAGAATAAACTTATAAGATTCCTTTGATTAACCCGAAGAAATACGTAAAAATACACCAACATGGAATACAGTACTAAATTTATCATTTCATAGAGAAAGGTGATTATTTTTCTCACATTCCAAATATCTTCATTTGAGATCGTTTTGTGAATTTTATACTGAACACCAAAATTCAATTATCAGAAATAAGTATTTCTACATTACGATTCATATGACAGGTAAAATTACAACTGTATTCTTAAATCATAAGAAACCTGCGTGTAATGGAGGTGACATTGTGTAACGGAGGTGATCGTGTTGGTTCGACAACGTAACGGAGCTGACATTTTACAAACATTTCTGAAACACATGGGGAAAAAACAACAACAAAAATAATAAACCACCAAAAATGTTTTGGGGAAAAAAACCTGGTCTGTTTCATACTTATAACAATTAAATTGCCATTAAATTTTCAACCAAGTCCCATTTAATCGAGGTATTTCACATTACCGGGCCGTCACATGGTCGAGATAAGTGTCCAGCAAAGTTAGTACGCAACCTCTGGTGAAACAGCATCTAGGTCGACAACTTTAGGCCTAACGAAATTATTTTTTCCAACTTTGTTCAAAGCATGAAAAGAGAATATTGTGAGACATTTCAGTTATTTGAGTTATTAATGCTATAAATTTTATCCAGAATGAATGGTCTCTTTCGACTTAAGGAAAGGGAATTGCATAAAATATTTGCTAATTTGAAAATATATACCAAAGACTACCAGTATATGAAAGGGAAACATAATAGGTTGACTGATATCATAATATTAACTCCCAAATCCTCCTTGTCACTATCAAGTATTATCCATAGAAATGGTAAACTGTCATAGCTTTAAATATTCCTCTACGCATTCGACCTATTTCAGCTGTAATAAAAAAAGGAAAACAACATGAATGAGTTTTAGAGGGATATGACTACTTGGGTTTGTAATCAGGAAAATCTGATTATCAAACTAGTCGTCATGTTTTTTCTATGGCACGTTATGTTTAATTATTAATTCAAAACACATAATTGTATAATTAATTTGTTATTAATTGAAATAAAACGGATGCTATCAAATAGGTATTGGAGCGGGACAATAGCGACAACGCTAGAACGTGATGTTTCAAGATCTCATTTTTCCTAAAATTCATACAAAATATCAAGTTTTGTAGTTTCATTTGCTGGAAATATCTATAACTATATATTTATGTGGAAAACTCTGTCTAGACTGGATTTGATATATAAATATACCAAAGGGACATAGGTATGTACGATAATTATAGAATGACTGATATATCATACATAATATTGGTAAAGGGTGATTTCGTTCTCCTGAACAATACTTCTTCATTCCAAGACAAAATGAAGACATACACAAAGTAAAGGCAAAGGATAACAACAAATCTCTACTGAAAAAAAAAACAAAAAAACTTCTTTGTTAAATATCAAGGGCTTTAGAATTATATGGTCCTATCTGTTCGGGCAGATAAAGGGGAGAGTCGGGTGTGGCCACGCTTTGCAGAATATACATGATGTTTAACCGCGACCCCTTTAAATTAAAAAAATCGATATTGAAATATAGATTATAATCCAATCGTTATTCAACCATTTCTTATTGATTGTCATTTTGGGTGTACAAATTTTTTTCTAATAAATGGGTTCATGCGATAACCTCAAGGATTAAAACTCAAGTAACAGTGATGGATGCTCGCTTTCTCCTTTTCTTGTGTTGTTTTCGACTGGATTATAAAAAAAAACCTCTGCCTAGATAATTACCCTTTGTGATGCAGCATAATCTAGTCATGACCTAGAAACATGATTTCAACTCGATCGGCCGATAAGAGTTTTCAGGTAACAAATCCGAGGAAGTTAGAAAATCTAGAAAAGCTAAATAAATTATTTTTGGTAAAGGAGATAATGCACAAAGGGAGAGATAATATCCACAAAAGTCCCGTTTTTAATTAGTTGCGTGGTATTTTTCTAAACGCGCTAAGAAGCTGCTTTATGTGGAACCGTAATTCTTCTTTAAATTTTGTCTTTAACCCGACGTTTTTAAAATCAATTTTCATCATATTTGATGTTTGACTTGGTGTCATTCGCGTTAATGAGATTTTTCTACGTGATAAAAAGGTCGCCGTCAACTGTAGGACTCGCGGATGATTCCATTGGTTATACAAGCCAACCCTAGAGGAGGAAAAAAAAGAGTTAATTAAAAATGAAAGGAAGAAAGGGAGAGAGAGAGAAAGTGCACTTGGCGACCATCATTACTTCATTACGTCTTAAATTTCATGAGCTCGTAAAGTAAACAACAGATATATCCATCTTTTTCTTAATAAAATGTATTCCTTTCTTTCATATACATCTCATTAGATTTATCCAACGCGCATCCGCTAAAAAGGGGGTAGACCCGTTGTCTGCGCATGTCATATTCTGCGAAGATTGACCTGTCTTCGGGACCGTATCACTTATCCAGATTGGGATAAATATTACTAAGTCGTACGCATAACTCCATATTATATCGCCAAAAAGTAGCAAGTGGATAATTGCAACAAAACCTACAATTGTGGAGAATTCAAACTTAACTGTCGCCCAAAATTTATTAGAAAAATGATTATTTTAAATTGCTAAAGCATTCACGTCTTACATGTGCTCCAAGAAGAGGCATCAAAAATTAGAAGCGTGCCTTTCATGGGCGCTGACAGTTTGAATGTAGGTCGACGGAATCGGCCAGTTGTCACGAGAACGCTCAAATTAGATAGGTCAGTATTTGAAAAATACCACCTATCGGAAGATAAAGGGAGCAGACCGGTAACGCAGTCGACTTCAACAAAGCCGACAGGTAGATTCCAAACGACTGCATACAGAGATTGGCTGATGGGCATTTAATTGCGTATACCCAAACGTCGAATCTGATTGGCTGATCGATTGTTTGTAAACAATATGGCGGAAGCTGGACGTGGTGTTGAAAAGGGTGACATTCCAAGGTTTTCCTCGCACACAATTTCGATTGTTGGTGTGAAAAATGTTTTAAAATGTAAACTGAGTACTTTAAAACTACAGAAGTAAGATTTTTATCGTACTGGATGGAATTCCCGCGACGTGTCCAAATTTTTCAACAAAATGAGCTGCGCATGCGTAAGCCTCGTTTTCGACATTTGTAAGGAAAAAACCTAACGGACCAGGCTTTCCGTGTATGTACCGAAAATCAGTGTCTATTGTCGGCTTTATTAAAGTCGACAGTGGTACCAGTCTAAAAAGGGGGCAGCCAATCAGTTGCATCAAAAGATTTCGACCAATGAAATGATAGAAACTACCGACGATTGAATGTTTTGTTTACATTATTATTTACATGTCCTTGTAACGTCAGATTTTGACTGGCGAGCCTGTTCTAATCTGACGATTCCAAGACAGGTAAATACTTATGTAAACATCGTTTTCATTCGTGTGTAGTTCCTCTCTTTAATTACTCGAAATATTTTGAGGTCGCTGATTGGTTGCGTTGTTTTAAGCGGATGCGTGTTGAATGATTCTAATGAGATGTATATGGAAGAAAGAAATATCTTAAATTCAACCAGTTTGAACTTATGTTGCCAGGTCATGGGGATTAGCTGTATCACCAAGGGTAATTTCCTTGGCAGAGATTTTTTCAAATCCAGTCGAAAACAATATAAGAAAAGGAGAAAACGAGCAGTCTCACATTATTCCAAATCCATCACTTTTACTTGAATAGACCTTTTCACGGTCTCACAGCGCATGCGTCAAATCGAATCTCGTTAAAGGCGATATTTACCCGAGACTTTGTCACGTGATCGATTGCGGGGAGTCGACAAATTATCACTATATAATCCTATATAAATTGTCTATTTTGAACGAGCAAAAATAAAGGTTAAAAATCAAAATTTTGGTGCAAAAAAGGTTTCAATATGTGGGCAGATATATGCAGACTAGTTGTAGCGAGTAATATTGACGATATTTTCGTGTATTAGTAACAAAATTAAGTTTAAAACGACCTGGTGTCTAGGCCATATGAAACATTACGTACCTCGAGTTTTGCGAAAATTACACTTTCATACAATAATATCTCCTACGAAATAAGATATTTTGGACATATTTTTAACTCCCCCCCCCCTCACACACATACAAGGAAGGAAAAGTAAAGAGTTATAGTTTGACACTCGACGCAAACACTGAATGATTACGTTGATGAATGGAAAATCTCGCCTTGCAGTATACGGACAAGTGTCAAACATCTTGACAGAAATAATATTGACTAAAATAACATTCCAATATCAATCCATTCCCAATGAATGAATTTTTGACTGGTCCAAAAGAAGCTGTAGACGACATTTTAGAGCTAATGGAATTTAATTGTTTATTTATTTTCTTTTTTTCCTTATGGGACAGGAAAAATATTGCGGTTACCGAAGAAATATACTTGATCCAAGCAATTTCTTCATTTTCCACAATGTTTTCATATGCTTCTTCTCAAATTGACATTCACATCGTTCTGGTAATAGAAGTGTTGGAGGAAAGGAGAAAATATATTCTTTGATTTATATAATCTGCTTTTCGTCTAGATATGCCATATACCGATTAAAAAGTGTATATGGAAATTCAAAATTGAGAGCACTATATATTAACGAAAAAAGGATTATTACAGAAATCATAATAGTATGATGAAGATGTTAATAGTGCGAAGAAAAGAATGAAAACTAGAAATAATCAAATGTAATGATTATAATGGAGTGCTGTTCGGTAAACAGTCTTGATGTAAAGGGTTCCCTTTGGTATACCACATATCTATATGGTGCTATGTGTAGACGGCAACATGTCACCAAGCATCCAATAAACAACACCGCACACTCTTTATGTATATTAGTAAAATTCAGGAATTGATGAAACAAATTTGTCTTTTTATGTTTCAACCGATATGCCGCCAAGTTCTGGGCCCTGATCGACGAATCAAAGAATCCGACCAGACGTCGTTTTCAATCGGCATGGGAATATTATTGCATTGTGTTTATTTATTTATCATTATCATTTCAATCTTTTACCAAAATAAAAATAAATTGAATACGCTTAACAACTTTGAGTGGATACTTTTTGCTGTGGGATATATATTATCCTAAAAAGATGGGTGGAAATGACGATTGTTGCGTGGTCGATTGTAGATCGACAAGGCATAACTCTAATATATACTTCTATAGAATTCCGAAGAAACCGGAGTCTAGAAGAAAATTATGGATGAAGGCAACTGGAAGAGTCCTCCGTGGAAGAAATAAATTTGCACCAACGAATAATTCTTTATTTTGTGGTCGACATTTTGTGAATGGGAATTAAGAGAAATGATGATCCAACGTCTGTGGACTTTATACCGACAATGAATCTTCCGGTGACTTTGCCAGTAACATTGAGGCAAAGGAGAGCTACTGTTTCCAGTATGAAATCGTCCAAATATGACGGAGCAGTAGAAACCCTTGTGAAAGAAAATTGTAGCGTGTGTTACACCAAGAAACGCGTTTTGTTGCCAGAAATTGATCTTAGAAATGTGCAGAACGAAGTTCAGATTTCACATGAGCGGTCAGATGAAATGACAGAATGCGAGATGCTGCATTGCAAATCCCCTGCGAGGTACGATTTCAATTAAAATCTAACGTAAGTTTGGTAGGATTTTCCCTGGTATGAAGCAAGGACACGGGAACTGATTGAATACAAGCTGGTATTTTCCACAGTTTTTTCAATGTGACTGAGTCTCTGGACAAATCCCTCTTCAAAGTATTTAAACGCCTTCACTGACTTGTAGGCCCGGTCGCTTTCTTTGTCAAACGATTTGTCCCGCGATTCCACTAAATATTTTTTTAATTTTGATATGTCAAAGGCCGGAACATTTTTCAAACCATTTTCCCATCTACTGTTCGGATTTGTAAACACTGACTTCACCAAAAGAAACTTGTTTTCTGACATTTTAACACTGTCAAAGTTCAAGGTCGTATCGAGCCTTCTTATTTTCTATTGAGTTTTATCAAACCGGAAGTAAAAACTCCCCGCAACGGGAAAATGTTGTTGTTGTTATTTTTTGAAAGCGTTTAACGGATGTAGACTTTTTAGTCATCTGGCGCTTTGCGTGAAAAGGTCTATTTTAATACTAGAAGTTATCTCATGAACATGTTATTAGAAGATTTTCATACACCAAAATGAACGGAAAAGAAGAAACGGTTGGTTAACGATTTGATTATAATCGAGATATCAAAATTTTATCGATTTTTTTATAAAAGGGGTCGCGGTTAAACGTCATGTATATTCTGCAAAGCGTGGCCACACACGATTCTCACTTTTATCTCCTAGAACTGACAGGACCATACAATTTTAAAGCCTTTGATCTTTAAAGCAAAATAAACAAAGATGTTATTTCGAAAATTAAGATTTGTTCATATCTTCTGCCTTTAATTTTTGCATATCTTTATTTTGTCTTGGATTAAGAATTATGTGAATTATGATTCAATTAGTAACCTCAGTCCGGTTCGTCTCAATGCCGTGCATAAAAAATGGAAGACATAGTGAAAAAGGAAGAACTTACTCTCACCAAAAGTGCTCTTCGTTTTATCACAATGCTTTATATCCGTTTTTCCGCTTAAAATTTAATTCAAGTTGTAAGTATTTAGAAGTCTGCATCTTTTTTCTTTATTAGTTCTGTATTAGTTTTATCCGTACAAAATATTGTACTCGGGTAATTGGTTGAATTCCATTCAGAGTTAAGCTATAACGACATGATCCTGAATTTCGAAAATATGAAGACATTTAGCTTTTGAAAACATTGCGAGAAAAATAGATAATGATCTCCTGTTCTCTTGATGTTTCCATCCTATATGAAAACTATTTTACAACGAAAATCAAAGTTGGATTTCGTCTGCATCTTCTTTGAATTTAGACAAGTCGTCTTGCAATAGATGCTCACTTAATGGTCAGTTATTACACAATTCATCCTTTCGGAATGTTGAATGAACATCATCGTAGAGAGATATCGGTGCCCGAGACAAATTAGAATGCACAGTTTTCGATTTCCCAGAATCTCTAAATTAATGAAGGCCATTCTACCTTACCATGCCACATGATTAAATTTTCTTATATCCACAGAATAGAGAGAAAGTGCTAGTATACGTGTTTAGAACTAGCTTGTAAAAGCATTACCTTTCCCGCTATCTTAACGCATTGTCAATCTTTCATCATAAACATTTTTGTCTGAAAATTGTTTTTCTCTGCACAAGCTAATATCAATTTTATAGTATTACCTGCTTGAGCAAACTCGTCTGATTGAGCAGACTGATCCGAGTACATGCATTGTTTTTGTATTACCAGTTATTTTGAATTTCGTCATACAAAGACACTCAATTCACAAAAAAGTCTGATTTTCACCTTCAAAGGAGATATTCTTGAAAATAAGAGTGGATATTTGAAATAACGATAAGAAAAACGATGATAGTAAATGAAAAATAAGTATTTAACTCTTTCCTGTTGTGGTGTAGTCTCCAAGGAATAAAGGAACAACAAAGACGAACGTAGCCAGTGATCGTATAATGTAAGCCAAAGAAGACGTCGTGGACAAGTAACGCAGCCAAAAATACAAGTCCCCGATGTATAAATTGCTCGGGCTTATATACACAGCCAGAACAATTAAACACATCAGATTTACAAACATGTACAATAAAATTCTCATTAGCTCAGTGCATGCTAATTATTCATCCCCCAAAATACGTATCTACTTGTCAATCGATGACCTCTATGCACTGAGGCATAGGTGCGTTAAGGCAAACAGAGACATAAAGAGAAAGTGAAATTAACTTAATTTCACTACACGCCCTTTCCTTATAAATAATTTTGGCAAAAGTCCTCGGGTTAGCACGGAAATGACTTAATTATTGAAAATCAGATTATAGAAATTTGACAGTGATTAGATTCGATTTTGGGATAAAATTAAGAGTAATTTAAACGAGGAAGTAATTTAATCCTCGAGTAATAATTGCTACTCCAATTAAGCGACGGATTATAAATTAAGATAACATATGATAGAGAAAACGTACGCAGTTCATAGCCTGAATGCACATGGTACGAATAGGATAAGACGTATCGTAAGGTTTCTCTTCAGATACATGAACATTCCCTCTGAGAAGAAGTTTTAAAGCATTGATACGTATTTTGAAATATTCGAAGTACTTCAGAATTATAAAAAAGGTTTGTCTATTTTAGACAGCACGTTTTAAATGTCCTTAATAGCAAATATTCATGGAAATAGATAATTGTGATAAAACATATACAAGAAATAAACAATTAAAACGTTGGCAAACAATTGAAATACATGAAATATACAATACATAGTGAAATGTCAGGTAAAAATGTACATATGAGATAACAGCAAAATATTACATATATTTGGGCCCTTCAATTTTTTTTTTTTTTTTCTTTCTTTTTTTTTTTTTTTTTTTTTAAAGAAATTTAAACAGTATACATTTTTGTGGAAAATTACTAGGAAAGAATTCTGTGAGAATACTTTACTAGAGAAAAGAAAATAGATTTGCTTACGTAATTGACTCAATTGGAGAAATTAAATAGCTTACAAAGTCTTTCCATGGTCTATCGGACTTACATAATCATGATGGTGACTGGGACTGAATCGACAGATAATAGACCGATCTTGCTCGTTTATTAGCCTTGTGACATAACAAGTAGCTAATTCCCGTCCTAACTGTAATTTGTCGCGTGAAATGAAGAAAATGTAACGTGTACGAAAACGTTGTACCTTAAAACATGAATAAAAATATTTGAAATTGAAACATTGAAAAATAGTAACATGTACGAAATTTTGAGGTTAAACAATGAAATGCACAACTACACCAGTTTTGTTTGTTGGAAAGCGTTTGAACGCCGTTTTTCAACGAATTTTTCAGTTTGCTTGAATGTGGTTTAAATTTTTCAGTCATACTAGATTAACATCAATAACTGACATGTATTAGGAAATTAAACATCGTCTAAGGAAATCGGGTATTGTAAAATTGACATGAACATGTACAAAGAAATGGAAATAGATTAGAGTAAGATCGTAACATTTAACAATCACAAACACATATATTTTGAAAGAAATTATGAATCGCCGTAACTAGTGTTTAATCAGTTCCAATGGAATTTTCCGTCATTGCTGGATAAATTGCACATGAACTTATCAGGACACAGTTTTGAATCCGTTATCCAACAAGAAATGCACTGTAAATTCTAGTAGTGTATACAAGACGTCTGCACATTTGGTGTGGTGTAAAGGGCACTGAATATGGTGAAGATCACCCCCTTTATCTAGCAATACGAGAGTCTGGTTCAGGAAACGTTTAAAACATGGCGGCTGTTTCTCCTAAAGATGAGCAACGACAACATCCCCAACATCCCTGTAGCTGAGGATGCGTAACAAATTTTGCGACGCACCAGAGTCACATCCGTACGTCTTGACGGCGTCGACGTAGGCATCGAATAATTTTACGGTTACTTCCATGATGAGTTGAGAGATAGTCCGTTTGAATAGGAAAATTGAAAAGGAAATGGTGATTGTGAACGTAGATCAGCATCCTATAAAACTATGGGTGTCCATGTGTTGCGTAGTGTCATGTCATCCAGACAGATTGTAATGACGAGTGATTGACAGAAACATGACATGAGTAATCTGTAATAGTCCATTGTCAACAACTCAGAAATCGAAACATGACATCAGTAATGTGTATTACAGGTAACATGACATCAGGAAAGTGTATTACAGGCGACACGACATCAGGAAAGTGTATTACAGGCGACCGGTTGCGCAAACCAATTTGGTCCATAGTTGGGTAATAGCGTGGTCATATGCTGTTGTTTCATCGGCGCTGAAGGGTGCAGAGTAGAAACAATAGTCCGCAGTAAATTCTGATGGATTTGGTTAGACATTGGTGTGGTAGTAGTAGCCAACAGTTTTCGTCTTTCGGGCAGTTCAGCATCGGGTTTGGTGAACCTTACATAACTATACTTCATTCTTTCCCATGACGAGCAATTTTGGTACACAATTTAATCTTGCCAAATGTGCCTAATACTGTTACAGAAATGACAATAACGACGATCGCGATTTAACAATTGATTGGCGATCTTTTCTGATTGAGAACGGTCGAAGAATAATTGCAGAAATGTAATGGTCGATGGCCATTTCGGAAATCAAAAGTATGCATTGAATCTGACTGGTTAGTTGATTAACAAAACGCGGGTACGAACGAAGATCCATTACTAAAGTTAATTTCCAATGAGTCTGTGAGTTAGCAATCGTATTTACAACAAAATCATATAAATAAGAAGACAATAAATTGCTTGACATTGTAAAAAAACATGTAATTTAGATCATAAACAGATCGATGCATATGTACAAAGGACGTTACCTCATTAATCAAAGGTAACAACAACAACAAAAAAAAACAACATTAAAAGCATTCTACTTATTCAGAAGTAACAAAAACTATATTTTGGGTCATAAAAAATGATCATTTAAACACAGTTCACACTTAATTTGCGTATTTGGTTTAATGATTAGAACGTAATCTCTACTTTCAAAGTATCAACTCAGAGATAACGAAACTTCTTATTCTGACTATAGTGAGTTGACTATCCTGATTATACCTATATACATACATGAAATCTTATCAACAGCATTTAGACAAAAAAAAACTATCTTGGAAAAGGAAATAGTCTTACTCTGACCGTAATTCCGTCCCAATATAAGATGCGTGTTGTGAATAGTAATGTATCCGTCCATAAGATACACTTTTACAGATAAAGGAGAGTTTTAAAAAGAATAATAATCAACATTGCCTTAAGGAATAGGGTAAGCATCTGATGCTGAAAAACCAGTTCAGTGTTGTCATTGTAGTCAATTGCATTGATATGGGTAGATTGTCTAGTAACTGTATTGCAGTCCATGGGGGACATGTTACCTTGTGACAAATCATTTTGTGATATGGTACTGTCAGAACTTTCCGAGAGTGAATCCGACGGCTGATCTGATATACCGGTATCAGATCGTTTGTCACCTGATTTTGTATTAGATCGGGACGAGGTCATGTGATTTGCGTGTGATTGACTGTCCGAACCATATAACCTGTCATTTTGCAATTTACGTAGGTTTGCTTGAAGGTGGGCTAAAGGAATGTTGTCTTCAGAATCAGAAGGATTTGAGAGCACGGAGTCGTTTCGATTATGTTGAATCCTAGAACCTGTTGCTCGGGGCAAAGGAACCTCCAAATCGGAATCTTCAGATGAAGCGTCAGAACCAGTACTTGCATTGTCTGATAAAGATCGATTAATATATCTGCAATTACGGATAGGGCGAGCATTTAATTGCTTGTCATTAGGTAACGGCCAATCTTCTATCTTTGCCTTTTGGACTTGATCTACATGACAGGTAATTAGTTGGTTGTCTAACTGGTTAATAATAATTAATCGTTTACCTGGTAATAGTCGAATTACCCTGAAATAAGGAGCCCATTTTGCTTCGTGTTTGACAGTTTTAGGTTTAAGGTAAAAAAATGGGTCGTGAACTTGCAGATCTAAAGTTTTAGTATTCTTGTTAGCACTAGCTTGGCGAGTTCGGCGAGCTTTTGCTATTGCGCGGTAAGACTGACAAAATATTTCATGGGACCTTTCTAACGTTATTTCCCCAGGATCTTCCCCATAATAAGGAGTCCGTTTATTTAACAGAAGGTCAACAGGTAGAAGAGGGTCCCTGTGAAATAAAAGGTAGTATGGACTCAGACCGTGGTCACTGGAAGGGGTAAACCTTAAGCTACCGGCTATTTCAGGGAGTAACATGTCCCATTCCTTGCGATCTTTAAGTAATTTCGCTAGTATCCTGCCGTAATCTAAATGAATTCGTTCGTTGCTACCATTTGATTAAGGTCGATAGGGAGTTGTTTTGGAGTGAAGTATGTTAAGTGATTTTAAAAGGGAAGCGAAAGCTTTCGAAACGTATATAGAACCATTATCCGTAATAACTTTGAGAGGAGCCCCGTATCTCCAAAATATAAGATCGAAAAAGGCTTGTATGAGATATTCAGTTGTAGCTTCTGGAACCGCTCTTAGTTCAGAATATTTTGAGTATTCACAGAGAAAACAGAATATGTATTTGTTCTTACTGTGAGATGTAATTAAAGGTCCAATAGTGTCAATAGAGATGACACGAAAAGGCCCTGGGGGAGGATCTCGGTACAATAGAGGACTCCGATTTTGACGTAGGGTGACTGTTTGACAGCTTATGCACTCTGTAACGAATTGTGCTATATCATTGAAAAGACCCCGCCAAAAATATTTTGACTTGATCAAAAGAAACATTCGTTGTATACCTGGATGACCTATTTCATGAAAAGCTCTCAAGATAAATGTATGTAAATGTTGTGGAATGCAAGCTCTTAAAGTAGGAGAGTCTTCATCGGCTGCGCCAATATAGTATAGAATTCTCTCTTTTATAATAAATTGTCGGCTGTCTTTACCAGTAACGGAATTAGTACGAATTTTGTCAATGAGTACCTGAAGCTCGGCATCTTTGCTTTGTTCGGTAGCTAAATCTAGAGAATCTAAAGAAGGGATTTCTAAGGGTGGTAGAGATTGTGGTGGTCGGGCCGAATTTAGAATTTCCTTTGGGTCAAGCTCTAGGGAATTGATAATATTGACTTCGCTGGGAAAGGGTGAATTTTCGGGAGGAAAGGGAGAAACATGCTGAGTATCATATGGTGAGTTTAAAGGTTTGCAACTTCTTGAAATGTAATCTGCAACGACATTTTTTATTCCGGGAATATGGACAATTTCTACATTGTAGTTCGAAATCTCGAATGCATAGCGTTCCAAAAGTTTATTCTTATAATTTACGGAATCTAATCGAACTAAAGGTTTATGGTCTGTCTGAATTTGGCACTTGTTACCGTACAAATAGAAGTGTAATTTTCTGAGAGAAAGCACTATTGCTAAACATTCCTTTAGAATAGTACTGTATTTTCTTTGAGTTCTGGAAAAAGCGAAACTGACAAAATGAATAGGAAAACCATTTTGAGACAAAACCCCTGCGGCTGCTTCATCGCTAGCGTCAGTCGTGAGAACGAAAGGGTCATTCGGTGAAGGATGACGTAAGGTCGGGATATGTGATAAGGCCAATATAAGTTTGTCATACGAATCTTGACATTCGGCTGTCCAATTGAACTTCGTACCTTTATGGGTTAAACGAGTTAAAGGTATGGCTAATTGCGCATAGTTTGGAACAAATTTCCTATAAAAACCAGTGACTCCGAGGAATCTCCTTACGTCTCGTACAGTCGATGGTATTGTGAGAGATTTGAGGTCTTCTACCTTAGCAGGGTCGGGTTTAATACCGTCTGGAGTGATTTTATGTCCTAGATAAGATAATTCAGATAAGAAGAATTCACATTTACGTAACTTCAGCTTTAATCCATAAGACTGTAGTTTCTCAAATACAATTGCGAGATGTTTCATGTGATCTTCGGGGGACTTACTAAAAATGAGTAAGTCGTCAATATAAACGCTAGTGAAATCTGAGTGATCTCGAAAAAGTTCAGTCATAATTGATTGGAAATAGTTAGCACTTGAAACTAAGCCCTGGGGTAGACGGTTAAATTCTAAATGATACCCTGGTACAGAGAAAGCGCTCTTATGTTTGTCTCTTTCTTCAAGTTCTATTTGGAAGTATGAATTAGATAGATCTAAAGATGAAAAACATTTAGAACCTTCTAGACTTGAGAGAATATCTTCAACTCTTGGTAGAGGAAAATTGTTCGTTTTAACTTGTTTGTTAAGTTTCCTATAATCAATGACTAGTCTATAGTCTTTGGTGGACTGTCCTTCAGATTGCTTTTTCGGGATCAATTATGCGGGTGCTGCATAGTTTGAATTTGAATGCCTTACTATTTTAGCGTTCAATAGGTCTTTTACCTTATTGGTCATTTCCGATCTTTGGGAAAAAGGTAATCGATAACGTGTAACTTTAAAAGGGCTGTCAGAATGTGTTTCGATTGGCACACGTGCCGTTGGATGACAACCAAGGTCGAATTCATGTTTACTAAAAATTGTATCATATTTGCGTATTAATTCTTGAATCCTAGGTTTGAAATTATCTGGGGCAATAAAGGAGTCCGGTGAATAAACTTGGTCAATTAAGTTGACAGATGATCTTGCTGGAGGGCTGTGGGAGGATTGTAAATTGTCAACCGTATAATTATCAATATTTTGTAATTTAGCGATAATGCAACCCTTTCTTAAAGTAAAAGATTTTGAGGTATAATTGGTTATAGTTACAGGAAATTTTCTCTTCTTATTTAAACGTATTAAAGCCGGATGTAACTGATTAGGTTCTTGATTAATGAAACCCCTGTCAACCCCCATTACTTCGTAATCATTGTGTATCGGTAGTGATGGGTTATTTTTCACTTGGCCTAACGAGGTACATATCGAACGGGGCTTAATGACAGTTGTTTTTGCAACTCTCACAATAGATGCTATGGAAACATCATTCTCTAGCGGAATGTACTGATCCATAATACGAAGGCAATTTAGGTCATAATATATACGAACACTAAATCTAGTCATGAAATCCCGTCCTATAATACAGTTTCTAGATAAATTTTCCGCAACGATAAAAGCATGGTCAAGTTTAAGCTTATTTATTTTCATTTTGATTGGAACTGTACCTAATACCTTAATCGAATCTCCTGATGCAGAACTTAATGAGATATTAGTATGTTTTAGAGGTGGTTTGGGTTTTAAAGAGTCATATATGCGTTTGCTGATCAAAGAAAAACTAGCTCCGGTATCTACTAAGGCTCTAACTGAAAGTGAATTTAGTTTAATTAGACAAGAAGAAGGCGTAGTGATTTCGTTCAAATGTGAATTGTAGTGTGAATTGTATTCAGAAGACTTTAAATTCTCTGATAGGCTGACCCATTTCCTATCAGAGGCATTACGTTTTTTGGAATATTGTTGAAATTTTGTCTCAAATTCGCGTATTCATGGCATTCTGATCTGTAGTGTCCTAATTTTTGACAAAACCAGCAAACAACAGTGGATTTATCCCTTACCGGTCTCTTAAGCTTAATATTATTATCGCGAATTGGAGAATGTTGTGAATGCGAGTGCGTGTATTGATCGGGTGATTGTTGTTGTGTCTGTCTTTCGGGTAACTGTCGAGATTGCATGTCAGTTTGTCTCTCAATTTCATCCCTTATTACATTGATGCTTGATTGGCGTTTGCGTCAATCGGCAATGACATGTCCATGTCTCTTACAGAAAGTACAAAAACGTCGTCTGCTTAAGTGACTGACATCCATCGGTTCAGTTTGTCTGTCATCCGTCGAAAAATGTGTGGGGCGGTTATTACTTGGATCTGTCCGTAGTTTACATTTGACCTTGAAATTTTGTTCGGCGACTGCAATTGTTACTGCCTGCTGATACGTAGTCGGACTTTCCCTAATAAGTTTTTGTTTAATATTGAAATCCAACAGGCCATCAATAAAAAATCCAATTAGCTGATGGTCTATTAAGTCATTATGACTCGAAAATCCATCGTACGCTTTTTGTGCCAAACCGAAAAGCCTCTCTGCAAAATTTTGAATATTTTCTGAACGGAATTGCCTAACGCGTCTGAGTTCCGCGAAATGAACGTATTGATCTGTAATATCGCCAAATCTCCTATTAAGTTCTGCCTTAATTTGTTCCCACGTAGCGGTAGGGTTTTCTTTTATATTCCGAGCGAGGAAATCGGACACGGGCCCCTTACTAAAACGGTACGCTAATAGTTTTTGTTTTGGTGGGGAGAGATCATGTAAAAGAGTAACTTTTTCAATTGATTCTATCCAATTTTGAAATTTTGAATGATCGCCATCAAAAATTGTTACGACATCTGATAAACCGGTTAAACCTAAATTGCCTATTTGATCAGTTAATTTCTGTACCATTTCAAAAATTTGTTCTTCGCCTGACATGGTTGAAAGAGTTGAAATATGAGTTTAAGTAAGTTCACTAACCTTTACTGCTTCCTGCGTGGTAGATGGAGTACTTCAGTCCTAGGTCACGGTACCAAAATTAACGTCTGTGGTGTAGTCTCCAAGGAATAAAGGAACAACATAGACGAACGTAGCCAGTGATCGTATAATGTAAGCCAAAGAAGACGTCGTGGACAAGTAACGCAGCCAAAAATACAAGTCCCCGATGTATAAATTGCTCGGGCTTATATACACACCCAGAACAATTAAACACATCAGATTTACATACATGTACAATAAAATTCTCATTAACTCAGTGCATGCTAATTATTCATCCCCCAAAATACGTATCTACTTGTCAACCGATGACCTCTATGCACTGAGGCATAGGTGCGTTAAGGCAAACAGAGACATAAAGAGAAAGTGAAATTAACTTAATTTCACCACACTGTTCATTCCCTGGTTTTTACGTCCCTGTGATTTAATACTTTAGAAAACATTGTAGAAAAAGAAGAAATTGTTTGTAACAAGCGATTTCTTCTTTTCCCGCAATATTTTTAACCTGTAGGTTTGTTACTTTCCAACTTACACCTGATCTTAATTGTTGTCAGCAACGGGAAAGGATTGATCATGCTGATACTGATAATAAAAGAAGAATATTGGCTTTTTTTACAAGTTGGACCCATTAATGCTGGAGAGAGTAATAATGTAACGCTCGATCCAGAGCAAAGGGTAACGGCTATTCTTATCAACAACTCACTTCGAATCGTTTATATTACCGGATACTCTATAGTGTGGTAATTTCTAACTTAATTTACATCGCAGTCTTCACAAATTCAATATATAATAAAATGAAATCTTTCGGCTTAAGGTGAAAAAAAAGTTGGTTAACAGACAATATTCTTTTAATGAAGGAAATCAATTCCTTCCATTAAATCCCGTTGAGTTGGGAGTTCAACGAATACTCTTCTCGCACATGCGCACTCGTTACGAGGCAGAAAACCGGCTGGTAAAAATTTTTCCTATCCCAATATCGGAGAGCAGCGCAGATGGGACTGGTTCACAAGTCTACGTCAGATTAGGACAGGCTCTTTAGGTTACAGGGAACTTATACAGGTTTCCCGCCATCTGTCACATTTTGTGTAGGGTATATTATGGTGATTTAAACAAAGGTCAAAGTGACCTCTGATTGGTTCATATAATATCAAGACGAAATCTAACGATATGATCCGATAAATTTATACTCTGTTAATAACTTAGGAGCGAAAAGGGGCGGTTTCATTACCCTGTTTTTTCGGAAAATGAAGTAAAACTAGCTGCAAGAAGGGGTTATCTTAAAAATGACGTCATAAGTCATTGATAAAAGGGATCATGTTACATCTGAATTCAGTTATTTTGACGGATGAATGGTTGTTCTTGAAATTAACACATGGTTTGACCCCCTTGCAATCTCTGGGGATGAGCTACGTGCGATTTTCTTATAATGGTCGCGTATGGAAAATGGAGAAGTTCCCCGTAACCAAGGACATATTAGACTGGTCATTCTGTCCCATCTACGGTGCTCTCCGATTGTATCGTCAGACTAAGACTGGCTCGCCAGAAAAAAGACAGGTTAATACTAATGGAAACATTGCATTTATTCATCTGAACTTCCTCTTATTTCAATTGTCAAAATCTATTGAGGTCGCTGATTGACTGACTGAGCGCCTTTTTTATGCGAATTATTGGGGTGGCAATTGCCGCCCCTGTGGACCCTGACGCGAAGCTACTGCCCAAAGGAAGGGTAAGAGAGATTTATTGAGTGAGAAAGAGATGGAGGGAGAGCACGGACTGAGCGCTTTTGACGAACACAGTGTCGTGAGTCTGACTTGTTCAGATTTAACATTCCAGGATAGAAAATGAAATATCCATCCCACTTGCAATTGTCCTTTGCAGCTTCTTTCAATTTGAACCAGTATATATATATATAATTTTTTTTTTCGTTTGGGAATGGGTTACAGGTCAAACTCCATTCCTCACAACTCGGCCGAGTCCGTACCTACATCTGCGAAAGTAGTTCCAGGATGGAAACCTACGTAATACGGACCAGGTTAGATGTAGGTACTGAATCGGCCGAATTCGTCAAAAGCGAACAGCCCTAGCTCTCTCTTACTGTATCTATCTATCTTACTTTTCCCTCTCTTTAGATTTGGGCAGTGGCATCGAGTCAGGGGCGATTACTAGAATAATTCACCTAAAAAGGGCGCCCACCAATTGGTTAAAGTTACCGCTTCTGAAAACAAAATATCTAAAATGTTTATTAGAGCGGCGTAAAAGACAAATGGATTCGGACGTTTGTATCAGTCTCCAAGGATATCGATACAAACCCGCTAGTTGACTGGCGAACCTGTCCTAATCTGACAATAACAGAGAGCAGCGAAGAATGGGACAGGTTCTCCAGTCCAACCCGCTATGGCCCAACTCCCTTCATTTGATTGTGAAAGTGTTGCATAAACGACGCACGTAGCAGTTATAACTGAGAATCGATAAAGTATAAACAGATAACTCATTAATCAAATGGTAAAATAGCTTTGGTAGGTCGGAAGTAATTTTTAGCGGCGAAATAGCGGCGAATTTGATAATTGCAACTAATAATTGAGATTATACAGACGTAATATTAATTTCTTTTACTCATTAAACATGCCTGTATTTTTTCCCTGTTCAAATCCCATATTTGATAAAGCAGTATATAAATGTTATCAAAGCTTAACCGAACCAACCCGTAGATTCCAAGAAACATTCATTTAGAAAGAAACGCCTAAACTACGTTTATTTAATCATCAATGGCTAAAAGATCACCCAAGGCTCCACTACAAGGACATATGTAACAGCTTTGGGGGGGTTGGGTTGGGGGGAAGAGGGGGAAGGGGGGGGAGAGAGAGTTGACTTGAATCGCTACGTTAAAAAATTCCATTCCACAGGCTGGTACTTCGATGCCAAAGAACTAATATCGTACTCGATAGTCTGTTCATTTGTAGAATATGTATATATGTATGTACAGTCAAAACTGTGTTAGTGGTCACCGGAGAATAGCGGCCAATCTGCGTATAACGGCCATCTCAGGTCCGCCCTTGCAATTTGTTCTTTAAAATTACTGTGAATAGCAGTAATCTGTCGTATGTGGCCAGCGGTCACCTTTAATTGTCAAATTAAGACTGTGTGTACATATTTTAAACGGTCACGCAACTCGACTAACTGTTGACAGGTGTCATGTATTAAAAAAAAAAAAGATGCGTCTTGGTAATCTTGTGCATAAACTGATAAACATGAACATGCCACTTAAAGGTGCACCCTTTTAACGTGTTTTTGGTTGAATGTAATTTGATAGTTATGTTGATTATAATTAATCAATTTGATGGATTTGACATGAAGTCTTATTTCATTTCCTGTTTGTAAATTGCAAAGATGGGTAGATTTACCAAAAAGCAAAATTTTAGACCGTCTTCATTTCCCACAATGTTTTCCGAAGCCTTTTTTCTTGAGGAGTGTAAAAAAGTGGGATTGTGTGAGGATGGGTATAGGGCTGGATCCGAATAGTATTTTTACTCTGCGTTCATCAAGCAGTTCATAGACGTTATATAGATCGATGTAAAGGAGACATACGGTCATAATACACGTCCGGTAATCTCGGGCTCCATCTATTTTTGGAGAACAGTATGGAATGGAGACAATGATACTTCCGATATGGAGCCAAGGACCGGAACTGAACAGAAAAGGTAAGACAAAAAGTGCACCTACGTGTACAATTTGATCTCCTATAAACCTATTATGCATTTTCCCAAAACGCCAAGAGTTTCATACCACAAAGAATGGTTATGTTATCCGCTGGTGGTAATAGATCTCAAAAATTATTCCGTTTGTGAATAGAAACTTGAATCAAAGTTTGGACATCGGATCTGATCAAACACGAAAATGCGTGTTGAAATCGTTCAAATCTATGTTATCAACGGTTCTGAAAGATTTAAGTGGCGATGACTGTGAAATGAATGATAACGTATTGATATGAAATAATGTTACCACAAAGAACTGCGTTTTCCTTCCCCTTTTTACGGATTTTCTTAGATGAGAAGGAGACAAGGATGCGGTGCGGGAGACAAGTTCAGAGAGAGAGTCGATGCAAATAAAAAAATACAGTGAATGATTTTCTAGGACTGTAACTTAATGAATATTACAGGGCACTTTTTCTTTTCCTTTTACACAGTAAATGTGTCTCTCAGACTCTCTAGAACAGCCATATTTATATCACAGCCGCAAGAATCGAGTTACACATCTCACCAATAAATTAATACAGAACCCGCGCTTTGAGCTCATTACTTTCAGTCACAACTCTGCTACACACTGGTCTGTTTTCTGCTGGCTTGTGTTATTTTTGAGATCACACATGAAGTGAATTGGCCAATCAAAGATATTATTTCAAAAGTCTTTATAACAGGTACGGCCGACAGTATATCTAGCACTTTTATAACGACAATCATTTGCAGGGTCATGTCAAAACCAAATGACATGAATTTTATCTCATAAGTCATTATTCAACAGGCCATAAATCCCACACATTTTTGAAGTGATACCTATCGTGATAAATTCAATGGTCTTTCCAATTAACTGCCACCATTCCTGTTTTATCATACCCTCATAGTTTAATAAAGAAAACGTTTAATGTGGCCGAAAAAAACTCATTCATTCACCAGCATGGATAGTCACGTACTCTTAGTCAGATAGAAAATATCGTGCAGCGGTATATGTGAAATAGACACTCTCTGTAGGTCGCATTCATCTCCCACATAACGCCATCGTTTTCTAACCCATCATATTATCTAATGTCAGAATGAAACGAAAGATTATGAAGACAACCAAACTTTGTACTATATACTTTTTGTAATTTCAATTTACTATATTCGTGTTGTTTTGATTTAGCCTTCGCGATTTTCTGGATTAATGGTATTGGGTAGTGGGGCTAAAGAAAAATAAAAGAAAGAGTTTAATTTACTACAGAAAATTACCTAGTCATTCTCTTGAAATATCGAAACTTTGTGCGAGACATAGTAACTTGGTCAATTGGGGTTTTTTGTTGTTTTTTTTTTTTTTTTTCTTCAACATTTTTGGGGGTCTTACAACAGTTAGAGGCGGCAATTAAAGTCGACGCGTGTGAAAAATTGTATCATAAAACCAAAAGGATTTAACAAACACATTTATCATTAGATCAAGCTACCTTCGTAACTTCAGCTTCACCACACTTCTTTAAAAATGGGTGGGTGTTAATTACAGACTACAGATGATAAGACGGAAAAACGGGGGGGGGGGACAAAGATTTACTTCGACTGCTAAGAGCAGATCAAAACCAAAGGTGGTTCATGAATTTACAGTATACAAAGTATACAGTTAGTAACATCGTAAAATTGTCAATCACATCGATCAAAACCATTCAAAATCACTCACATAACGCTCCAATCATTAATTCCAAACACTCACTCAAACCATTAAAAACCGCCCAAAATAGTTCAAAAACATTTAAAACCGTCCGAAATTAGCAGCATTTCATTCAAATCGATAACAAAGTTCCACAATTTTTATTTTGCTGCTGTGATTTTTAAAGCGTCTGATTGGTCCGTGAAGACACACAAACATAAAATTACGTATACTTTGATAAAGTGAGGTAATAGATATCGCAAAGTTCGTCCGATTTTGACAAAATTGGCGATCTTGGATTACACCCCTTTAATTTCATTCAAAACTCGCTTCTCCCACTCATTCAATTTCATTCCGAAATAATTTCCAAATCATCCAGAAATTGTCTATTTCACGGTGTTATTAACTGTAGCAGTGAAGTTTTTAATCTTTTGACATAATCTAGGATACAGCGCCGTCTAAATATAAAGAAAAAAAACTTGAAGCAAATCAAGTATCTAAGCATTGAACCATCACAATAGCGGAACATTTGATTGTGAACAGTTATATTTGCTTCATTGTGGCATTGATTTGTTGGGTATTGGGTTTATTACAGGCTATGAGTTTTCAGAAAATCATACAAAAAGGGTCGGTTTTGACGTCCGAAGAGGGGGCTGGGGTTACATAAGAGTGTGAGGTTCTATTAGAAGTTATACAGTACATTTATATATGCATCGCCTCTCCCTCTGAATCTTGTCTCCCGCACCGCTACCTGGTCTCCTTCACATCTAAGAAAATCCGTAAAAAGGGGTAAGAAAAATAAAGTTCTTTGTGGTAAGATTATTTCATATCAACACGTTATCATTCATTTCACAGTCATCACCACTTAAATCTTTCAGAACTGTTGATAACATGGATTTGAACGATTTCAACACGCATTTTCGTGTTTGATCAGGTCCGATGTCCAAACTTTGATTCAAGCTTCTATTCACAAACGGAATTATTTTCAAAACCTATTACCGCCAACGGATAATATAATCATTTCTACGTGGTATGAATTTCTGGACTTTTTGGAAAATAACAGGATATCAAATTGTAAACTTAGGTGCACTTTTTGTCTTACCTTTTCTGATCAGTTCCGGTCCTTGGCTCCATATCGGAAGTATCATTGTCTTCTTTTTATACTATTCTCCAAAAAGAGATGAAGCCCGAGATTACCGGGCGTTTAATAGAAAATCTAGAATAGAACTTTCGAAGAGAAAAATTCAACGGAACGTCGGTCTCGATCATAAGTCGTTCGACGTTTTATCTCGCAAAGAAGGAAATACTTGTTATCAATCATGATTTTGATACAGAAAATACATGCGAAACACGAAAGGTGACTCCTTCGAAACTATCGTTAATTAGCTGGATGGTACCTTTAAAGTAACATAAATATTGCCATTCGTAATTCGCCTATTGAGTTCTTCTTTTAAACCAAATGACAAATTCGCGAGTCTGGTGCACTCAAGTTAGCTACACAATCCCGTTTTTAACGCGTTTACATAATCACAATGTAGTAATTGAAAAGGAGAGATTTTGTGCATGTCATTTCTCTTTTTATTTATTTTTCTTTTTTTCGTATAGTTTTATCCCTTGAAAGAATGTATTCGGTTTTTGCTTATATATCTGTATTTCCACCTGCAAACTCTTTAAATTTCGACCAGTCTGTCCAATAAACTTCATAACAATGTGTAATCTCGTTGGCTCAAATTTTGATTATTCCAGTCGAAAACAACATTAGAAACAGAGAAACTTAGCATTTTATTTTCACAGTATTTAAAATCCCTCTCTGTTATTTGTGATTTTTAATCCCAGTAGTTATCCCATGAATGTATTGTTAAAAGATTAATGTACACCGGACAGACACATTGCAAAAAAAAGAAGAAGTGGTTGTTTACTTGAATCATAATGCAGATGTCATTTATCGATTTTTGTAATTAAAAGGGGTCTCGGTTAATCTACAAAGCGATGAAACATCCGGCTCTACCTTTATTTTATCCTAGCACACTGATAGGACTATATCCTTTAAAAACCTTTCATTTTTAAAAGAGGCGTTTTCGGAAACTTCTGTCTTTACTTTGTGTATGACTTCACCTTGTCATGGAGTAAAGAAGATATATGTTTGTGAACAAAATTATTCGCTAGCATGTATGTCTAAATCGATTTAAACTGTAACCAGACAGTGTAGCCGCACTCTATAGGGCACTCAAGAAACAAATGAAATGAGAAGAAAAAACGAACAGATTTGGAACACTGTCATAACGAAGAATGCGCTAACAACAAATATTTTCTCCTTTTGACACAATGCTTTCTATCTTTTTTGTAATTTAGAATTCAGTTTACATTTACTTTGAAGTCTGCATCAATTTTCATAAAACACTTTCAGAGTTAGACCATTACCGCATAATTCGACCTTTTAACACCCTGAGGATATTAAGCTTTGGAAAACATTATGAGAAAGGGAGGATAAATTGCTAATAATAGGCGTTTTCTCCCGTTTTCTCTTAATGTCGCCATCATTAATGTCAGTTTTAATTCAAAGACAACCAGCGTTAGATATCCATCTGAATCATCACCTGCATCTTCTTTGAATTCTGACCGGTCTGAAATTTTTATCATCTGGAAATGGGATCTCTCGAAATGAATCACGAAATAATAATTACACAATTCATCTTTTTGACACACATAATGAACATTGCTGTAGAGGGATAATACTTTTCGAAAGTTAGACCGGTGCCCCTTGATGTTGGGTCCATTTTGAAATCAAGTTTCAGGGGCACTAAAGTATATCAATGTATTTCTGGTGGAAGGGCCTTTCCTCTCGAGGAAGAATAATATATCTGCCTTTCAACCCTTTAAGATTAATTCTTCCAGAAAAGAATGTGTGGGAAAAGAGAGAGAGAATAACCGATGAAAAAATAAAATGTAAGTGATAAATAGTGGTGATGATAAAACTTGTAAGTGGAGGATATAAATTTTTACGACTTTATCTAAATAATGGAACCGTTAATGCAGTTGTTAATAATAAGGAGAGAGGACGGGGAAAATAGAATTATAAAATGAGAACGATAAAATGCGAAATAGAAAAAGTGTAACGTTTATCGAAATTAGTTTCGGTGATGTTACCAAAAACTCTTTGGTGTGAAGGGTTGCTGCTTGCAATAAACATGCAAAGAGAGATTCTCAGTATACAAATCAAGGTAAATGTGATGTACTTTTAACAATTTTACACAAGAATTTGAAAAATAACGTTCATTTGGGTTTCTATTAATTCAGTGATATTTCTTATGCTCTCGATAGTAATTCATGCAATAATCAAAATGAAAATATCGCTACAAGAGCAATAATGACATAACACTTGGTTGACTGGCTTAAAAAATGTATTGGCAAAGAAAGTCATTTCCAGCATGAAATTCCAATGAGTTCGAATTTCATCGAATACTATCCTCGCGCATGTGCACTCGTTATGAGGCAGAAAACCAGCTAGTAAAAATTAAGGTTTTCCTGTCCAAATATCGGAGAGCAGCGTAGATGGGAGAAGTTTCCCCGTCTAACCTGGATTGAAACTTGAAAATTCGCACAGTGTGGCACTACTTAAAGTAGAGGAGCTCCAGTAGAAGAAAAGATGGTTTGATGTGTGTGAAAGTAGTACTATGGAGCCCTACCGTAGACAGAGGAGCCTCAGTAGAAGGATAGTTTGTCTTTCGTACTATGGTGCCCTGCTACAGGTAGAGAAGATCTGGTAGAAAGACAGACTGTATGTTTTGTATCTTAGTAGTACTGTGGAGCCATACTATAGGTTGAGAATCTACAATAGGATTGTTAATCTGTAAATAGTACATAAAAGTAGAACTGTGGAGCCCTACTTTAGGTAGAACAAAGCTATTACTGTGGAGCCCTGCTTATCGTGGAGGAGCTCAAATAGGATTATTTGGCTGTAGTATACGAAAATGGTATTTTGGAGCCGTACTATATGTAGAGAAGTTCCAATGGGATAGTTTGTCTCTAGAAATCGATAGAAATACTTCTTAGCTCTAACATCGATAGAGGGGATCGAGTAGGATAGTTTGTCTGTAGTAAACGCAAGTAGTACTGTTGAGACCTGCTATAGGTAAGTAGGTCAAGTATATTAGTTTGTAGTATACGAAAGTAGTGCTGCAGAGCCATGCTATAGGTAAGGGAGGTCCAGAAGGATAGTTCATCAGTAGTATTTGAAAGTAGTACTGTGAGCCCTACTATAGGTAGAGGAGCTCGAGTAGAATAGTATGTTTGAAGTACACAAAAGTAGTGCTGTGAAGCCCTGCTTTATGCAGAGGAGCTCAAGTTGGATAGTTTGATTCTAGCATAAGACAGTAGTACTTTGAAAGTAATACTGCGGAGCCCTGCTATAGGTAGAGGAGCTTCAAAAGGAAAGAATGTCTGTAGTTTACAAAAGTATTACTGAGGAGCCCTGCTATAGGTAGAGGAGCTTCAAAAGGAAAGAATGTCTGTAGTTTACGAAAGTAGTACTGAGGAGCCCTGCTATAGGTAGAGGAGCTTCAAAGGGAAAGAATGTCTGTAGTTTACAAAAGTATTACTGAGGAGCCCTGCTATAGGTAGAGGAGCTTCAAAAGGAAAGAATGTCTGTAGTTTAAAAAAGTATTACTGAGGAGCCCTGCTATAGGAAGAGGAGCTTCAAAAGGAAAGTATGTCTGTAGTTTACGAAAGTAGTACTGAGGAGCCCTGCTATAGGTAGAGGAGTTTCAAAAGGAAAGAATGTCTGTAGTTTACGAAAGTAGTACTGATGAGCCCTGCTATAGGTAGAGGAGCTGAAGAAGGATAGTTTGACTACATTATACGAAAGTAATACAGATGAGCCCTACCATAGTTAGAGAAGCTACAAAAGAATAGTTTGTCTATAGTATAGGAAAATAGTATTAAAGAGCCCGGCTGTGGGTAGAGGAGCTCAAGTAGGATAGTTTGACTTTAATGTACGAAAGAATTATGTTTCCTACAATAGGTAGGGGAACTCCAGTATGATAGCTTATCTGTAGTAAATGAGAGTTGTACTGTAGAGCCCTGCTATAGGTAGAAGAACTACAAAGGGATAGTTTGCAGTATACGAAAGAAGAACCGTCGAGCATTTATTTACAGCAAACTAGAATTGCATATTTTATGTATTCATACACTTAGAAAAGTATTCCTCTTTGTAGTTCTAAAATAGATCAAGGAGAAGCTAGGACGTTAGAAAGTAGTAGAAAAGGGTAGAAAGTAGGGTTTAGTCTTATTGTCTACTGCGTACTGAAGATAAAAGCTTATTAATAACCCAAGGGAAATGTGGGCCCATTACCAATGAGGCTCAATGGGTCCAAATTGAAAGCAATCCAAGGTTGGTGGAATTCAAAGGTAGGTATCGATGTTTTTTTCATGTCACAGATTTGAATTATTTTTATTTCCTCTTATAAACTATTTGGAAACAATATGCCGAAAAGTAGTTTTGCAAAAATATGAGGCTGCTTATCAGAAAAAAGCAGGGTATTTCCCTAATAGCCTACGTAGGCTATTAATCTATTTTTAGTTTAATCCGAGACATTTACGAAGATTATAGGGCATTCACGTGGCGTGAATAACCGTTAGAACCTTGCATTTAGTTCAAATAACATCAAACCAACGTCATCGTTACGTCATCAGGAGTAATGTTTGCTAGCTGGTTTGTAAAGATCAGTCCTTTCATGTGACATGATTTAGGACGTTGGCTATTTCGCTAGTAAATTTGTTACCTTCATTTGACTGTGTTATATGCAAATGAGGTCATCCGATGTCGACAGCCGAATTCCGTGATATCTAAAAATAACCTGGAATTCCGCTGAACCTTTCCGACATAACAAGAGAAAGCCACTTTAGGTCTATTAGATAACCACCAAGACATTACCTCACCTAACTTAAAGTATTAAATATTCGTTTGAGTCTATTTTTCGGCACTTGGTAATTTTTCTTATCTAGGTTTCAGAAACATCGATACCTCCCTTTAAAAGATCTTTGCCAATTAGGATAGAAAATACTGTGGACGATGAAAATTGCTTGTTATAAGCAATTCTTCATTTTTCACAGTTTTTTCCAAAGCCATTTTGCTGAGGGCCTCAAAAAGCGACAGTGTGGGGAATGGTTTAATTATGATTTTCTTATTATGTCCCGAACTTTAAATTTTTTCCTAGAAAGTTTTCTTGATTGCCAGATAAATGAAACCTTTTAAATTGAGAAAAGTTGTTGTATTGCATGGCAATCATGGCTCTTGAGAGGAATTTTGTCGTTGCAGGGGGGGGGGGATAGATTTAACATTTCATTAAATTCGTTGAAACCGTATGTAGCCATGAATATAATCACTATTTAACAGAAAAGATTCTGTTTGAAAAACAAATGAAAATAGACTGATAACTGATTTATGTTTTGATTGGAACCTATTCAATTGTTTGCAACATATCTGTATTCGAACTCAGAATTAATTGATTTTGACAAAACTCAATATTATGGAACTTTCGCAGAAATTTATGAAGCTAAGAAAATAGACTCTTTAAAGGAAAACGCAGATGCTTGTACTGAACATGACATACTTACTTTCAAGTACCTTAACCCGTCAATCAAACCTGACATTGCAACATCTGTGATAGAGTCTAATCCATACCCAACACAGTGAAGCTATTAGTATATAGATGCCATGCAAAATTTAAAGTTGATTTTATAAAAATTGAGTCTAAAAATGGCAAACAAAAAGTGTATACTTTTTTAGCTCACCTGAGCACAAAGTGCGAGGTGAGCTATTGTGATCGGTCGTTGTCCGTCGTCCGTCCGTCCGTCTGTCCGTCTGTCCGTCCGTCTGTCCGTCTGTCCGTCCGTCCACAATTTCTTTAAAAATCTTCTCCTCCTAAACCAGTAGGCCAATCAAGCTGAAACTTTGCAGGGATGTTCCTTGGGTGAAGTTCTACAAAAGTTGTTAAAAGAATTTAATTCCGTCAAAAACTCTGGTTGCCGTGGCATGAGAAAATGGGAGTCTTTAGTAAATCTGTTTAAATCTTCTCCTCCTAAACCAGTAGGACAATCAAGCTGAAACTTTGCAGAGATAATCCTTGGGTGAAGTTCTACAAAAGTTGTTAAAAGAATTAAATTCCGTCAAAAACTTTGGTTGCCGTGGCATGTGAAAATGGGAATCTTAAATAAATCTGTAAAAATCTTTAAAAATTTTCTCCTCCTAAACCAGTAGGCCAATCAAGCTGAAACTTAGCAGGGATGTTCCTTAGGTGAAGTTCTACAAAAGTTGTTAAAAGAATTTAATTCCGTCAAAAACTCTGGTTGCCGCGGCATGTGAAAATGGGAATCTTTAGTAAATCTGTAAAAATCTTTAAAAAATTTCTCCTCGTAAACCAGTAGGCCAATCAAGCTGAAACTTTGCAGAGATAATCCTTGGGTGAAGTTCTACAAATGTTGTTAAAAGAATTTAATTCCGTCGAAATTTTGGTTGCTGCGGCATGTAAAAATGGGAATCTTAAATAAATCTGTAAAAATCTTTAAAAAATTTTCTCCTCGTAAACCAGTAGGCCATTCAAGCTGAAACTTAGCGGGGATGTTCCTTGTGTGAAGTTCTACAAAAGTTGTTAAAAGAATTTAATTCCGTCAAAAACTCTGGTTGCCGCGGCATGTGAAAATGGGAATCTTTAGTAAATCTGTAAAAATCTTTAAAAAATTTTCACCTCCTAAACCATTAGGCCAATCAAGCTAAAACTTTGCAGGGATTTTTTTTACGTGAAGCTCTTCAAAAGCTGTTAAAAGAATTTAATTCTGTGAACTCTTGTAACTGCGGCATATGAAAATGGGAAATTTTAGAAAATCTTTGTTGTCTTTTTTTTAACAGACTACAAGGCCAAAGGCATTTAAATTTTATATAGAGCTTAATCATATGATTCTCAACCAGTTTTTTTTTAAATATTTAATCTCTGGGGTCAAAAATTGCCCCACCCCTGAGGTCCAAAGTTTGGAAAAATGCTTAATTAGAGCAATTTCAAAAGACTTATCCTCTTTAACTATAAGGTCTAGGATATTCATATTTGGTATGGAGCATAACTAGATGGTTTTGCACCATATCACTAAAAGTTGTCTTGCTCAGGTCAAAAACGGCTCTGCACCAGGGGTCCAAAATTTGGAAAATGCAAAATTTGAATATGTTAAAAAAAAAATCTTCATTTTAAGGAGGAGGGCATTTATATTTTGAGTGTAGCATAGCCTGGCTGTTATCTATCTGTTTTGATCAAATTATGCTTGTAGGTTAATAAACACCCCTTCCCTAGGTGTCCAAAGTTTTTAAAAATGCTCAATTAGACCATGTTCAATAGTCTTTTCCTCCAAATCTAAAAAGTCTAAGGCATTCATATTTTGTTTATAGCATATCCAGATGGTTCCCTACCATGTTCGCTAAAATTTTACCCCTGGGATAAACATGGCACTGCCCCAGTTAGAGCAACATCAAAAGTCTTTTCCTTCTGAAAAATAAGGTGACGGGCATACCTATTTGGTATGTAGCATGACAAAGTCTTGGATAGTTTGGTAATGGATTAAACTATAAAGCAAAAGGCATTCATTATTATTGTAAAGCATTACTGGATTGTTTTGTACAAAGCCCAAAATCTTATATATCTTATTTATTTTGCTCAAGTTGTGTCTTTTTTATACTAATAAGTACTGTAATTTGGAGATGCCTCAGGTGAGCGATTTAGGACCATCATGGTCCTCTTGTTTACTTCAGAGTATATAACATTTACCAATATTGTTCGTAACAAAATTTTGTTTTATTGCATCATAGTCAATTTGGTCCTTGCTGACCGTAGTATCAGAAAGTAACAGGACTGGATGTTATCTCATTTTGTGCATAGAAGTTGGAAGACGAGTTACGGCTTTTAGCTTTTGTCAAACACTTAAATTTGGTAGTGAGACAAGCAGTTGGCACTATGTTCTATGTGTCGAGATTGAGATAATGGTTTAGAGTTGAATAAATGAAGATGATAAAACCTGTTTTATCTTAAGATTAGGTTTGTTAGCAGCATCCAACTTGTTAAGGACAAAGCAAAATAATGGTGTTGAAATGCCTTCATGTGCTGGTATTTCAGTGATCAAGAACCTATAATGCTACTACAGTGGTCTCGCGTTCCCTGGAGCAAGCGCTAACAGCTCTAGCTCATGTCTCGGTCCCGGTCCGTTGTCTCCGATTTTCTTATTGGTTATTACTACGATAACTCGAGCTCTCTAGTTGGCTCGATGCCTCCAGCAGTAATCTCGATCCCGCGGTCAAGTTCCACTATATTCAATCGAGATAAGGGGTTCGCATCTTTCTGACAGCTATTGTTTTTTAACGAAATTTATTCACGGTGTGTGATTGGATTCACACAATGAAGGAATACCGTATAGGCCGTCTTTTAGGTTTATTTTAACGAATTTTGATATGGCATGCTCCCTCTTATCAATTACTTATGACGTCATTTTTAAGATATCCCTCTTCGCCCAGTTTCCGAAAAATACCATTGGATTTAGAAACCACCCCCCAGGGGCCGAAAGGCATTAAATGTTATCCCTTTCGCTCCAAATGTATTGACAGAGTATCAATTTATCGGATCAAATCGTTAGATTTCATCTTGATAAAATATATGGTCCAACCAGAATCAATTTGATCTTTGTTTACTTGCCCGGACTTTCTCTAGACCAAAAGTGGCAGATTGCGGGAATCTTTATAAGTTCCCTGTAACCTTAATCATGAAGTCGGAAATAAGGTGATCACTAATAAGATTTCGTTGTTTAGTCTGTGCTAAGGACAGGTTGTGGTCTGGCCGCTAGGGAAGATGCTACAACTGACCAATCACGGCTGTCAATCATATAATCAGCGGTGTATGTAAATGCCAAATACATACAAACGCCGAAATACACCGAAATATACCAAAATATACTATATAACCAGTCAAAAAATGAAACTCTTCATCGATACCAGACATGAGTTTTGGTCTCAGACATTGGCCGCAATTTTCGTCAACCTTTTCGTTGGCTTAGTGTTTTGAATGTCGTAACTTTAGTTTATTTAAGCTGTAGTTACAACGTTTAGGTAACCAACTATTCTACTTTTTGCATGCTATTGCTACTGCTACTGACCATAAAACTTTCAAAATAACGCCGTTCAAAATCGAGGTTGAACTTCCTGTCGGAGTAAGTAGGCGGGGGCTAACGAATCAAGTGGGCGGGGCTAGCGATTGGCCAACTTTCGAGTCCGCTATTACAGGAGTGCTTCATCTGCCCCTAATACAACAGTAACGTCAGAGTTTGTGCCATTTAAAATTGGTGCGGGTACTATTCTAGAATCTGGCGATACATCTGCTCTTACAACAGAAGTTGCGTCTGCTAGTACGATAGATATTGCGTCTGCTGGTACAATAGGTGCTATGTCACGATCTTATGGTATGAATTGGCATTCTATTGAATATCACATAAGAACGGAAGCCCTTTAAAATATTACTCCCTATTACCGCATTTTCTCATGCATCCTTAAATAAAGCAGGAAAATTCCATTTTGAAATCTGGCGAAAAAAGCTTTCCTTGAGATATTTGGGATCAAACTTCATTGTAAGGCCTGTTCAATTGGCCGAATATTGAACGATTTAAGGGCTGGTTATAGTGAGTTGTGTTTGGTGTTTGTGCCAATATATGCCGGATGCTTTCCTCCATGCTCTCATTAGCAGACCTAGTTATTCACGATATGACTTTCCATCAAGTATATAAAGTTTGAGCCATTCGGACCACAAACTGGGGATAGCCGCCCTACAATTTTGTCCTTTGGCACAGGATATGTCTTTTTGAAAGGGCCAGTTTCGGGCTCAATCAAATACCACGCCGGGCAGCCATCTTTACTGCATCTGCAATTTTGTTTCTAGGGCAGGTGATTTGTTTGTTTGAATGCGGTTTAACGCCGCTTTTAACAATTTTTCAGTCATATCGCGCGGCTAGAGCACCTAATAATGGATTCCTGATATATCGAGCACCAATATTACCATTTCATTCTTTCCTAGTCTCCAACTGCTATCCGACTTAAGTTAACGATTATCCACCGATTGATGAGAGACAAATTTCGGAAAGGGTATGTGCCGCAGCCGGGGATCGAACCAATGACACCCCGTTTTTGAAGATAGGAAGGCTTATGCGCTACCATATCTAGAGCAGGTGAGGTGAGCGGGGTCTTCCATGCTGAACTCCCGAGGGTGTTTTTCCGCTGATTTCGTCTGCGATAGTAGATTTAGGCACCTTGGAAATCGCAGCTGATTTTTGGGTGGAAAAGGAGAAATTGGAAAATGTTTAGTGACGTCGGCTCGACGGACGCAGGTGTATACTGACGGCACAATTTGAAATGGTCTCTCGTAAAATTGAAAGGTCTAACTAATTTCAACAAACAATATTCCAGATACATGTTTATCAATATATTTTTTTCTTAGATTGACCTTCACCCATGACTTCCAAAATTGATGACATGAAACTTCATGCTTAATATGAACACTGCACCTTGCGTAGTTTGGGACTTTAGTTAAGCTAAGCAAATAAAATTTACAAGTTACGCTTTGGGCAGACAGATAAACGGACATACATACGAACACGGGTAGAACAATACGCCCTATATAATATACTTGTAGTAATATACATTAAATTTGCACTGCTTAAAGTATATTCTCGTTTAAAGGTCTACTGGAGCTATTGTGATGGATTTCCCCGTACGGCGTCCGTCCGTCCGACGTCCGTCCGTCCGTCGTCAGTCCGTTAACTTTACCTTGTTAACACTCTAGATTCGACAGTTTTTATCGGATTCCCTTCAAACTTTCACAGAATGATTGTACCATCATAAGGATCGTTCCTTACGAAATTTGGACAGATCCGCCAAGAAAACGGGAAAAGGGGCCTAATTAAAATTTAATTAAGATCCTCGTTTACACTCTAGAGTCGACAGTTTTCATCGGATTCTCTTCAAACCTTCACGGAATGATTGTGACAACATATATAAGAATCTTTCCTTTCGAATTTTGGCATGATCCATCAAGAAACATGGGGAAAGGGGCTTTATTAAAATTTGATAAAAAAAAATCCATTTAAAATCCTCGTTAACACCCTAGATTCCACAGTTTTCATTGGATTCTCTTCAAACCTACTCAGTATGATTGTACCATCATAAGGATCGTTCCTTTCGAATTTGGGATAGAACCGTCAAGAAACACGGGAAAAGGGCCTTATGAAATTCAAATTTAAAAGATATCGTTAACACTCTAGAGTCCACATTTTTCATTTGATTTTCTTCAAATTTTCACAGAATGATTTTACCATCTTAAGGATTGTTCCTTTCGGGATAGTGTATTATCCGTTAAGAAACACGGATAAAGGGCCTTTTCAAAATTTAATGGACAAAACCTATTAAAAAATCCTCGTTAACACTATAGACTCCGCAGTTTTCATCGGATTCTTTTCAAACTTTTTCTGAATGATTGTACAATAATAAGGATTGTTCCTTTCGAATTGGGTGTGATCCGTCAAGAAACACAGGAGATGGGGCCTTATGAAAATTTAACAAAAAAATTCTCGTTAACACTCTAGAGTCCACAGTTTTTATCGGATTCTCTTCAAACTGTCACAGAATGATTGCACCAACATAAGGAACACACCATAGCCCTAGATTTCACCTGATGGACTTCAAACTTTCAAATAATGATTGTACCATCATAAGGATTGTTCCTTTCAAATTGGGTATGATCCATCAAGAAACATAGGGAAAGGGGCCTTAGGAAAATATAATTTAAAAAAATCAATTAATGCTTTAAAGTCCACAGATTTCCTAGGGTTGTCTTTATACTCTAATAAAATAATTATACTTTTGAAAGTATTGTTCCCTAGGAATTGGTTCAGATCCATCAAGTTACATGGGAAAAGGGGCTATATGAAAATTCAATTTAAAAATCTCTGTTATCACGATGAAGCCCACAGCTTTGATCAGATTTTGTTAAAACTTTCACAGAATGAATGTAAGGTCATAATGATCATTCTTTTCATAACAGGGTTTGGACTGTCAAGAAACACGGGAAAGGGGGCCTTATGAAATTTTAAATCCTTGTTACCAAGTCAAGAACTTTCATCGGATTTTCTTCAAACATTCACAGAATATTTGTACAATAATAATGATTGTTGATGTTGACATAAGACCTGATCCATCAAGTATCACAGAAAAAGGAGCATTATGAAATTTAATTTTAAATCCTTGTACCTCAATAAAGTCATCAGTTTTCATCAGATTCTGTTTAAACTTTCATAGAATGATTGTTCCATCATGAGGCTTCTTTATTTTCAAATAAGGCCTGATCTGTTTGGTATCATGAGAAAAGGAGCCTTTTGAGAAATTTATCTATAATCCTTGTAACCAAGTCCAGAGCTTTCAATGGGTTTCTTCAAACCTTCACAGAATCATTGTACAATAATTACGATTGTTGATGCTGACATGTGACCAGATCCTTCAAGTATCGCGGGAAAATTTTATTTTAAAATCTTCTCACCGAGATTAAGTCCGCAGTTTTCATCAGATTCTGTTCAAACTTTCTCAGAATGTTTGTACGATCATGAGGATTGTTTCTTTCCAAATTGGGCCTGATCTGTCTAGTATCATAGGAAAGGGGTCGATGAAAAAATTATTAGCAAATCCTCATTAATACAAGAATGTCCTAAGCCTTTATCAGATTCTCTTCAAACTTTAATAGAATGTTTGTACCATCACTCAGATAGTTCCTTTGTATATTTAGTGTGAATGGTTAAGTGACACAAGAAAAGGGCCTTATAGAAATTTTATTACAAAAACATCATTATCACAAGAAACTCCTCAGTCTTTATCATTTTCTTCAAACTATCTATCATTAGGATTGTTCCTTTGTACAATGGGTCTGATTTGTTAAATTTCATGTGAAAAGGGGCCTTATGAAGATTCTATTATCAAAAATTCTTGACACAATTCAGTCCACTGTTTTCTTGATTCTCTTTAACTTTAAAAGAATGATTGTACCTTCATTAGAATTGTTCCTTTTGAAATTTGGTCTGTTCTGTAAAGTATCATGGGAAAAGGACCTTGTGAAGATTTCACTATAAACTCATTAATACAATAAATACCACAGATTACATAGATTGATTGTACTATTATTACAATTGTTTATTTTGACAGTGGATCTGATTATGGCAAGTGTCACATAAAAGGGGCCTTATGAAAAACTTTCTTAAATATTCTAGTTAACACAATGATGTCCCTTGATTTCATCGGATTCACTTCAAAATGATTGCACAATATCTTAAATGGTTCTTTTCAGAACTGGGTACAATCCATCAAGTATCATGTAAAAAGGGGCCATATATATTTTTTTAAATATTCTAGTAAACATAATGAAGGTCACATATTTCATCAGATTCACTTTAATCTTTCACAGACTGATAAAACCAACAGTAAAATATCACGGGAAAAAGGGCCTTATGAGAACTTGATTTTAATATCTTTGTTAACACAATAAAGTCAACAGTTTTATCGGATTATCGTCAAAGCTGCATGGAATAATTGTGGCATTGGAAACACGGGAAAAGGGGCCTTACAGATCATATTTCAAAACATTCTTGTGAATGTGATGAAGTTAACAATCATTATCAAATTGTCATTTAAATTTCACAGTTCCTTTTGGAATGAAATTGATCTATCAGAAAACACAGAAACGGGGCCTTATGGATTTTCATTCAAAACAATCCTGTTTATGTGATAAAATCCACAGTAATTGTCATATTCTGATAAAAATTCACAAGATGATTGTAGGGTCATAAGGTAACTACATTTTGAAAATGGAGTGGATCCGTCATGAAACACGAGAAAAGGGGCCTTGAGGATTGTTGGTCAAAATAAATAAAGGGATAAAGTCCATTTTTTCCTTTATGCATTCTTCTTTAAGTTATTAACTTCCCAAATATTAGATTTCTTTTCCTTTATGCATTCTTCTCTGAGTAATTAACTTCCTTAAATATCAGATTTCATAAAGGGAAAACCTGATAACCAGGAGAGTGTCTCAGGCCCTCATGGGCCTCTTGTTTCTCGTCGCTACCGCTTTAAAGCACCTACACAAAACCTCGGTTAAACGTCTCATCCAAAATATATTTAGTTTGTTAAGATGGTCAGCCCAAAGATCTATCCCATGATTTTGAGGTTGAAAGTCAAGTGTTGTACCCAATGACTTAATAGGCTGACAAACTCTGCTTAAAAAGGAATAATGAAGCATCTTTGTATAATGCTTTCAACTGATTGATGATTCCACAAGTTTGAAAGTTCAATGTCTTATTGCCGAGATCAATAGGATTAGTGGCCGTAATAGGTATGTTCTAAATTAGAATACCGATTATTAAATAGGCTTGATTAGCACTTGCCTTAAATTGCGTACATTGTTCATACATAGGTTAAAATTTCTAAAACGCAGAAATTAAATTACAATTAAAATGTATGAATAAAAGGTTGGAAACGTTAATAGTTAAATACATTCATCATTTCACATACATCTTACAATAATTTTGGCCGGTTTGGCGATTTGAGGGCTGGTTTGACCGTTTGTTTTAATCCAGGGGCTTGTTTTACCTTGTAGTGGGGCCGGTTTGACCGATTTGGGGCCGGTTTGACCGGAGCGGGTTTCACGAGGGGCCGGTTTGACTGGTTCCCTTCATTGATATTATCGAAATAATTTCTCGAACGTATATATGTCCATTTAGTCGTAAACGTGTCCTTTTTCGCGTGCAGAATTATCAATAGCTAAAGATGTAAAGAATTGATTAAGCTCCAATAAAATTTCAGTAACATAAATAGAAATAAATTTCCATAATATAAATCTTACGGAATTTTTATGTATTAAATATAGAGTTCCGATTTGCCGATAGACGTAGAACAAGAGCTGAAATCAAAAAGTAAAGTTACCGCACCAATTGGCAAAATGTTATTGAAATGTTCATCAAACCCATTTACGATACATATATAACCTATATGATATTATCGTATCGACTTATAGCAGATATGTAAGTCCATTTCGTCTTAGTGACGTTCATTTTTTGGGCGATGCCGGCTAAGAATAAAACTTGCATGAATCATATTTTATTTAACAAAACTTTTGTCAAATCATCAGTTAAACTTTCAAATGACCCGTATGAGAACATAAAAAAATATGATGTTATGAAAGTAGTTTTTGATTCGCGTGTAGAATTCTATTTCGCCCTGGTGAGGTCCATATCGTGGACGATGTCAGCCAAGAATAATTCCTAAGAATGCATAAGAATACTATCTTATCTAACAATATTTTTGCAAATTGAAAATTCAAATGGTCCGTTAAAGAAGGAAATAAACTTTATGATGTTAATAAAGTGCTTTTGATTTCACACAAAGAAGTCCATTTCGTCGAAGCGAGGTCCATTTCGTGGACGATGAGGGCTAAGAATAATACGGACGAAAGACCGCCTATATGTCACCCGTATATGCACAAGTCATATACCCATAAAACAAAAATCGGCCATTTTGCTTTTTTCTTTAAAAAAAAAAGCTCCTATGTCAGTCTGGTTCTCAACAACTACTTCCTCAAAAGAAAAAACATGCAGAAAAACTCGTTTTCGAAAACACAGTCAACTTTTCCAGTAAAGTTCTCAACAACTATTTCCTAAAAGGAAAAAAATCTTATTCTAAAATACAGTCATTTTTTTTCTTAAGTAAATCTAACAAATAAATTAACGAACCGTAGCAATTATTTTAAGTATTGCTGCTTCAATTGAACTTTATTCCGTTACACGTGTGGTCGCAGAGAATTCCAGTTAAAATAATGTCAACATAAAACTTTATTGATCAAACCTGTGACGTCATGGATTAGTGAGTAAATGTCTCGCATTACCTAGGTGGCAGTCCGTCCTATTCCAATGGCTTCCGGGTTATATACTAGAGATCATTAGACAGAGAATATCTTGCCAACGATTTCTATAACGATCGTCCAGGGCCTTCCTTTGCGTTCTTAAGAAGGTAATTTAACATAGTTTGAAAAAAAATTGAGATTTTATGGTTCTATCATATTTAACAAAAGATCAGATAAGAAAGTAATCATGGTAGCAACCCCGTATTTTTGCTTCCTATCTTCTATCTTCATATATTCAACCCATTACCAGACAATAATTTATTTAAAACTTGGCCAAATTTAAAGATGTGACAGAAGACAAATTTTAAAAATGTTAATTATTCATGTTATTTCTTATTCATTTATGTATTAATTTGTCATTTTGAGATAGAAAATATTGTGGACAATGAAGAAGTTGTTAGTTACAAGGAATTTTTATTTTTCCACAATGTTTTCCAAACCCTTTATCTTTAGGAGAGCATGAAAATGCCTGGTTGTGTGGGAATGGGTTAAGTCATGATTCCTGGTGATAATTTCAAGTGATATAAACATAATGTACACAAATTTAATTAGCATGAATAGTTCTCATCAAATCAGCAGGGGGAATTGACCAGAACGGCTGGATTAACCCATTCCTACATGACAAAATTTTAGACTGGTCTAAATTCAATTGCAGGTGAGAATTTTTAGATGGTGAAATGTTAAAAATCTTTGTCTTTTGTTGTAGACAATATTATTGATAATGAAGAAATCGCTTATAACATGCAACTTCTACATTTTCCTTGATGTTTTCCAAGCATATTTCTTGAAAGGAACATCTTTTGAATATAGGTTATTCTTTGTCCCTGTAGGCTATATGACAGGCTTTTATAAAATTAACAAGCACCAACATCTAAGGCAAAAGAACATAGAATTATGCTTGTTACATGTAATATTCTCTCTCTGTGCTGAAATTCACTCAATTGTATATTTGCGTACATGTCTCTACACCAATTACAAATTGAGAACAAAATATACCTTAACACTATGGTAGAATCACTGGAAATCATAAATTGTCGTAACAAGTCAGAGCTTAATGGATTTTCACTCTGTACTTTGGGCAAACAAATGATATTTGTAAAATGTTTCTTGCAGAGCCAAGAGAGACAAGTTTGTATATCTGTAAAACTAAACCAGAGTCTTTACACAGATACGGAGTGTAATTCAGATTTTAAATATAAATATTTCAGCATTAATGCTATAAACCCTAAGTTGTAGAAGCTCATTTGATTCTTTTCATCAAGACTTTTCAAATAAGTGCCAACAACATAGGAAATGAGGATTTTAGAATGCTACTACCTCCTATTATCTAGATATCTGTTTAAGTCAAGCAACATGAATTTGTTAAAGGATTTGAATAAGAAAAAGTATCGACATGTTGTTTACATCTAGGGATAACTTGCGCCTATGGATTCCTCCCCCTTTTGGACTCTCTCAAGCCCGTTTGAATGATCACCGAAGCTTTGCGACTGTAATTGGAGAGACCCCTTCCATTGGTCATATAATGATTCAGTACAGGAGTCCTTTTTAATATAATTCTCTCAGGTTTACTGTCAAACCTGTCTCTTGCAAAATATTTAAAGCATGTTTATTGTTCTACTTAGATATTGTTACCTCTGCAATGAAGAGGATATTTCTGGTATGAGCATTAATTAGAACGGAATTATGGGATAAATGATCACCTGAAGTAGGATATAAATTTGTTACAGTAGAGTCACAAAAAATAAAGTCTAAAACTCAAATCGATATCGTATGATTTCTTGCTGCTGTAGAAGATATCGCCCGCAACCTAGGCTTTGCCTAATTTCATATTACCTAAATTATAGTATGCTCATGGATCCCTTCTTATCTAACAAGATATTTATAAATCAACAAACAGTTCATTAAAACGATACATAAAATATAACAAATCTATTATATTAATTCGTTTTATGGCATTTATTGCTCATATAGAAGTCCATTTCGCAGTGGCAAAGTCGATTTCGTAAACATGCACAAGAATCCCTCCTTATCTAACGATAATATTTGCAAATCTCAAAAATAACATTAAAGTATCCCATTAAAGACAAAATTAAACTACACGAAATCCTTAATTCGACATTTGTTTCATCTATATAAGTCCATTTCGCCGTAGAGAGGTCCATTTCGCCCCATTTTGTAGTGAATGGTCCATTTCGTATTTAGGGCCAACCGCGTAATTTTCGAATGATTTTTCTTTGCATGTTCGAAAAAGATGTATTTACTTTTAATTTACAGCTAATTTTATGTCAAAGACAATATATTTACACAGATACATGTTATAAGATATACGAATATTTCCCACGCGATGTTGGCAAATATTTGGGCATGCGCACTATAGTCTTTCCTTTACTTCGGAAGTTGCCCTAAGTTGCGACACGTGAGATTTGTTGTCGTCCGAAAGAGTATAATTAAGTAAGACACCTCTAAATATGATTCCTAATTCTTGAACATATATTCTACACATCTAAGTTCCACTCTAAAACTTGTTTGTTTCATTCCGATGTCAATTTTACAGGGTATCTAATGACTGTAAAAGGATTTGTTTGCATTGCTCAATCTAAACCGCCATATTGATTATATTCTAATAAAAAAAGATCTACGGAAAGTTAGTAAATAGGCAAGGTGTTTTGGATCTCTAATCGTTATGGAGAAAAAATAAAATCTTTTTGTTTTGCCAGGTGTCGAAATTCCTTCCATAAACGGGTTAGGGAAAAGTCAACTTACAACACCCAGTTCAAGCATCGCTTGAAATAAAGTGCATGTAAGGAAATTGGTATTCATTACAAACCAAAGAATGTTTGTATTGCAGTCAGGATACTGACTAATCTGGGAATTGCCAGAATTCCTGTTTAGCTTCTAGGAACCTGACGACAATGTGTAAAACTTGTCCTTGCCCGTGAATTGATTCATAATTTCTCGTACTATTTGAAAATGTAAGCCCATTCATGAAAAAAGATGTTGGGTCAAAAAGGCCCAGTGTCAGAAAGGCCCGGTCCAAAAAATGTCAAATATCAAGATTGAGTAGTGGGCCTTTTTGGTCAGAATCTAAAGTGGGCCTCTTTGGTCATTTTTAATTGTAGCTTTTTTGGACCAGGCCTCTCTGACATGGCCTCTTTGAACAAACACCTTTTTATAAAGTAAAAGGTCAAATCACTGATGTGCGCTGTGATTAAGGTCACAACCTTGACTGATACTTTTACTTTACACAACAGACACCCTAGACTGGTATTGCTATGCCTACTAGCTACTGAATGGTCAAAGGCAGAGGTACAGATAAAATGCCTTTTGCATAAAAACGTATTGCCAATCACTAAAATCGTATTTTGAAAATTATCATTGGGTTGAAAATGCATTTAAAATGACCGATCAGCATTTCAAATATTTCCAATGGATATTTTTCAAGGTCCACTATTATTCCCATTTCCTAAAAGTCGGGAACCCAACACATGCATTAGTTCCCAGTTTTCGAAAGATACCTGAACAAAATATTGAGAATGTAATGGCTTCCAAACTTTCTCAATTTCGAAGCTAAAACTTTACTCATAAATATCTATTTGTTCAAACTCTTTTGAAAGATCAGATGGTGATGCTCTAAAAACAAGCTGCTTCAAATGTAAATTTCTTAATAATGGTGCCGCCATCATAGTGCAGTCAATAGCACACCAGACTCCTAATCTTCAATAATGGGATGTCATGGGTTCAATCTGGTGGCACATATCCTTTCTGACATTTCAGGGCTTTTTTCCGAAAATTGGGGGCCCTAGCCTTTAAACGGGGAAATTTTGTGTGAACTTTGGTTAAATTGGGAAAAAGTTAAAAACTAACAAGAGATAAAAACATCTAACCCATTATCATGTGATCAAAACAGCAGACAAGACAGGCGTTTATTAAGATGAAATTGATAATACTTTAATAAAAAAGTACAATAGTCTTTTAACGTATTAACGTCATTCTTTATTTGCTTCAACACCTTAAACTTCTTGAGGGTCTACACAATTAACAGCGAGCCTAATCATCAGCATCTCTCTTTTTAACAATTTTAATAATATTTACCTTTTGTGGTCTTTGTAAAGGTATGATTTTCTTGTATTTTCAACTACATTCTAGCAACATTGTTTTTGTGAATTTGGTTGTTGAAAGATGTGTACAGGAAAACCTGTTGGGAATAATTATGTTCTGTGTAATGCACCAATTACATTTTTGCTGTTTTCATGTTCAGCATAGATCTCAATTCTAACTACAAATAACAATGCCGTAGTTTAAAACCACAGGGTTCGCACAGGCTTGAAAAGTACTTGAAAATGAAGGGCTGTCTTGAAAAGCCCTTGAAAACTAAATTTGTCTTGAAAAGCACTTGAAAAATAGCCATTGGCCTTGAAAAGCACTTGAATTTCACTTTTCCGGTATTCCAAGCAGTTAGCTTGGGTTTCTAAATCAAAAGTGACCATTTAAAAAGAATTTCGGCACGTTTGAATGATAATAAAAAAAAAAATCGGCGAGAGCGCCATAATGTAGAATTTGAGTTGCTTCCCTTGCGGAATGGTTGCGGCACTCCGCAGCGTGTCCGAAAAGTAGAAATGTACGTGAATCACGTAGAATTGACAGAAAACACGTTAATCTTTTTCTCTCAATACGCCCCGATTCGTACGAAAAAGAAAACCCAATTATGAAGAAAGTAACCATCCTAGATCTTTCCTATCGAAAATTTAAATCAGTCCGGGACAATGCCACTTCCCCCGCCGCTGATTTAATTATAGTAATGATGTACTTTTTCATGAGCAAGTTATCCAAAGCTCTGTTAATCTAACACAGTCATAGCGATTTTCTATCAACACGAGCCTTTGTTGATGGAAAAACACAGCTGACGTCACAAAAACGTCGGGTCAGTCCATTTTACTCTATGGGATCGCAGGGTCGTGACGTACATCAAAAAGACCGACGAGACAAACTCGAGTGGGTCGCCCACGTGTTGCACTATTTTTCCAGAGTAGAATTTGTGCGCAAATCTCGGTCATTTATGAATTGTAGTTGATTTGCAATTTATTATTCGGATCTTTTCCGCCCCTGAAGTAAGATTTCATGGTTCCTTGTTTCTCTAACTTTATTGACAGAACTAGTGATTTTATTATGCAGTTGTTTTTGTTTATATTCAAATTATCTGCCTTCTGCGGATTTCCACATATTATTTGAATTCTACCGGCTACGTTTTTTATCGTGAATGAAAAAATATAAAACATATTATCGACGCGACTTTTTTTTACAAATTTCAAACCGGGCCTCACGCGCTCACTTGTGAAAAATAATTTTATAAAAGCGTTGTGCTGAGCTATTCCGACTTTATAGGAACGGCAACTGAAGTCTGTTCATGTCTCGATTTATATGCCCCTCCCATATTATAGTAAAAGAAATTTGTTTCACGAGTAACAGCAATTTAAATTGGGGCAGTATTAGATGTCCATTTTGAACGTGTTTCAGTCAAACCGATCCTCCATTGCAAATAGTTTACAAAACTCAATACCCGAAGTTGGGTCAACTCAAACTATGGCTAGCAGTAAACTGCAAATCAGGGTCACGTTGGGATTGGCACTTGACTGGTTGTTGGGTAAACAAATTATCAATCTACGGCACCTTTGTATTACTGAATAATAAGTCCTTGAAAATGGTAAGATTTGTTCTTGAAAAGTCCTTGAAAAGTCCTTGAATTTCACTTGGCATTGTCTGTATGAACCCTGAACCAATGTCAGTATAGTTTAGCACAACAAATTCAGGAATTTATTAGTATTAATTTTATTTTGAATTAATCATGTTGGACCACTTTGTTCCAGGCTTCTCAGAGCTAGAATCAGCAAATGGAATAGGAAAACAAAGCCTGGTAACCTGCCACATTTAGCTCTACTGGCCGAAGGTCACTAGAGCTATTGCGATGGCTTTTTGCCGTCCAGCATCCGTGCATCCATCCGTCCGTTAAACTTTTTATCTCACCTGAGCACAAAGTGCGAGGTGAGCTATTGTGATCGGTCATTGTCCGTCATCTGTCCGTCCATCCACAATTTCTTTAAAAATCTTCTCGTAAACCAGTAGGCCAATCAAGCTGAAACTTTGCAGGGATGTTCCTTGGGTGAAGCTCTTTAAAAGTTATTAAGAGAATATCATTCTGTGAAAAATTGTTGTAACCGCGGCATCTGAAAATGGGAAATTTTAGTAAATCTTTGTTGTTGTTTTATTCATAGACTACAAGGCCAAAGACCTTTATATTTTGTATAGAGCTTAATCATGTGGTTCTCTACCAAGTTTTTTAAATATTTAATCTCTGGGGTCAAAAATGGCCCTGCCCCGGAAGTCCAAAGTTTGGGAAAATGCTTAATTAGAGCAATTTCAAAAGACTTCTCCTCTTAACCCATTCCCACACAGTAAAATTTTAGACTTGTCCAAATTGAAAGAAGCTGCAGACGACAATTTCAAGTTGATTAAATTTCTAATTTTTTCATCTTTTTGGATAGAAAACATTGTGGATAATGAAGAAATTACTTGATACAAGCAATTTCTTCATTTTCCACAATGTTTTTCAAAACTCTTTTCTGTAGGGGCGGGAAAAGGAGGGATTAAGTTGAAATGGGTTAAACTATAAGGTTGAGGATATTCATATTGGGTATGTAGCATCACTAGATGGCTTTGTACTATATCACTTAAAGTTGTCTTCCTAGGGTCAAAAATGGCCCTGCACTAGAGGTCCAAAAATTGGGAAAAATGCAAAATTTGAGTATGTTTCAAAAAAAAAAAAAATCTTCATTTTAAGGTGGATGGCATTTATATTTTGAGTGTAGCATAGCCTGGCTGTTATCTATCAATTTTGATTAAATCATGCCTGTAGGTTAAAAAACGCCCCTTCCCTTGGTGTCCAAAGTTCGTAAAAATGCTCAATTAGACCATGTTCAACAGTCTTCTCCCCCCAATCTACAAAGTCTAAGGCATTCATATTTGGTATATAGCATGAATAGATAGTTCTTTACCATGTTAGCTAAATTCTTTGCCCTGGGATAAAACATGGCACTGCCATATAGGTTCAAAATTTTGGAAAACATCCAATTAGAGCAACTTTGAAAGTCTTCTTCTGATGAAATATAAGGTAAAGGGCATTCATATTTGGTATGTAGCATGACTAAATAATTTTGTACTATGTTACAGGCACATATGCGCTTAGGATAAAAAACGCCTCTGCTCTTTTGGTCGAAAATTGCATAAATTGCATTGAAAGAATTTTTAAATAGAAATTGAGAAATTGCTTGTCACTCCCTTTCTCACAATGCTTTCTTAGACCTGTTTTCCCTTAGGGTGACAAATTTTATGATGGTTTGGTAATGGATTAAACAATTAAAGCAAAAGGCATTCATTTTTAGCTCTACTGGCCGAAGGCCACTAGAGCTATAGTCAGGGTTTTCAATAAGTATTGGGTCAACAGATTTTATTTGGAAACCAACAGATTGGCCGGGGGTCAAGGGGGCCGCCTTAGGCCCCCTTGTAGGTCCAGGGCAACGCCCTGGTAGGGGGCCCAGTGGGGCAAAGCCCCCCGGCCGAAAAAGAATTAAGGTATTTCTCAATCCATTTGGAGAGCTCTCCTTAGTGTTTTACATTGCAGATTTTCTTATATATCATAATTCTTAGAGTATGTTTTAGTTTTATACAAATGAGACAGTATAACCCTACCATGTTCAGAGTTCTGCCAAGGGCGCGCCATTGCGGGATCGGCGCAGAAAAATTACAGATGGCCCCTAAAAAATGTGTCCGGTGGGCCGACCGGCGCGCTAGAATTACGAACCATGAACTGTAGGTACGAAGATACCTTGGGACAAATCAGCGGATGTTTGGGGTTTTATTTACTTCCGGGTTTCCCTTGGTAATTCAGAGCGTTAATATTGATTGAAAAGGTCGCTCTTATTGGTTGACTGTGCACTGTAAATTCCATTTTTCAGTCATATCAGCCAATCAATAGCGTTTTAATAAAAATAACAAATTTAAGTTTGACGTAACGAAATATTCCTTCTGCATAATAAACTCGGTGTTTTGTGTCGCCGCGTTGGCAGAAAAAGAAAACATAAACAATCTTAAGCTTCTTTAGCCAAAGAGAGCACGAACTGGCGCAGATGATCCCAAACGAGCCCGGGACCTCAAAATCGGCCGAATCTCAATCGGAATCCAGGCGCGAAACAGCTTAATCGAGCTACGAAAAACAGTTCCAAAATTAATAGCTTTCGGACTTTTTGTGGCTATCTCACGATTCAAGTAAAAACTCAATGACTTGTTCTCTTTGTATTAAGCACAAGAAAAATAATTCATCAACAGCTCAAAACTGTATCTTTAATTCAATATATTGTTTATTTTGAAATGAGAAGAAAGCCCTTGAGATTTCTTCTCAATGATTGGGTTCACATCATATATCCGATCTCATAGTAAAGTGGCCCCATGTTTTGGAAAAGTGGCCCCATATTATTGGCTTAGATGGGCCAGTGGCCCCCTAAGGTCAAAAGCTTGGCAGAACTCTGCATGTTTATCTTTATTTTTTTCAAAATACATTATTTTGCGTTTTTATTATTATTATATCGAATTATTGCTTGATTATGTGCAATTTGAATGACTGGTAAATTTCAATATATTTTTAAATCTGCAGCTGATGCATACTTAAATTTCCTCACAAATGAATAATTTTGAATATTTTTGTATTAGTAATAATTATACTTAATAAATAATCAATATTGAATTGATTTTACACTAAATAAAATTGGGGCAGAGATATACGTTCGGCCGACTTTCCGATGGGTCGAGTTGACCGGTCACCGTCTATAAGACGCATTAATTGACCAAAATTACACTAAAACGCAAAACTATACGCTTAAAAGCTCATAAATTATTATATGTCAAATCATTCTTATCGAAATCATCGTCTTTTTTAATGCAAAGTCGAAGAAACCACGATTGTCTTCAGTAGAGACTTTTTTCTTTTTAGTTTGGCGTCCATGTTTACCAACATGTGAAATCAATTTCGTATCGTTGTATATGATTGGATGACTGGTTTAAAGTATCCAATGATAGGCCTCGTAACATGGATACGCAAATTAGACGGGTTTCGCGGTAAATAAAGTGGTGGTGGGGTAAAATCTCACCGGTGTCGCGGTAAAACTTCTATGGCATTAAAGCTTTATTTTGTAAACAAAAAGTGACTGACATTTCTAAATTCCGGCGAAAACAACCGATCAAAAGTTGATTTCAACCGATGTTTTAGATCGGCAATCGGTTATTAATGAAAACCCTGTATAGTGATGGCTTTTTCCCGTCTGGCCGGCCGTCGTCCGTCCGTTTAACTTTTCCTTGTTTACGCTATAGAGTCCACAGTTTTCATCGGATTCCCTTCAAACTTTCACAGAATGATTGAACCATCATAAGGATCACTCCTTTTAAAATTGGGTCAGATCTGTCAAGAAACATGGGAAAAGGGGCCTAAATAAAACTTAATTAAAAATTCTCGTTTACGTGATAAAAGTCCACAGTTTTCATCGGATTCCCTTCAAACTTTCACAACAGAATGATTGTATCATCATAAGGATAGTTCCTTTCGAAAATGGGTATGATCCGTCAAGAAACATTGGAAATGGAGCCTTATGAAAATTTACTTAAAAATTCCATTAAAAATCCTCGTTTACGCGATAGAGTCCACAGTTTTCATCGGATTCTCTTCAAACTTTCTCAGAATGATTGTACCAATATAAGGATAGTTCCTTTCGAAAATGGGTATGATCCGTCTAGAAACATGCGGCCTTATGAAAATTTAATTAAAAAATCCTCGTTAACACTGTCCAGAGTTTTCATCAGATTGTATTTAAACTTTCACAGAATGATTGTACCTCGTTTACGTGATAGAGTCCACAGTTTTCATCAGATTCTCTTCAAACTTTCTCAGAATGATTGTACCATCATAAGGATCATTCCTTTCGAAAATGGCTATGATCTGTCAAAAAACACGGGAAAAGGGGCCTTATGAAAATGTACTTAAAAAATCCTCATTAACAATATAGTCCACAGTTTTCATCAGATTATATTTAAACTTTAACAGAAGGATTGTACCATCATAAGGATTGTTCCTTTGGGAATTTGGTCAGATCCATCAGGAAACACAGGAAAAAGGGCCTTATGAAAATTTAATTGAAAAATCCTTTAAGAAAGTCTCTTTAACACTCTGGAGTCAACAGTTTTCATCAGATTCCCTTCAAACTTTCACAGAATGAATGTACTATCATAAGGATTGTTCCTTTCGAAATTGGGTATGATCCGTCAAGAAACAGGAAAAAGGGGCCTTATGAAAATTTTAATAAAAAATTCGCATCAATAATCTAGAGCCAACAATTTTCAACAGATCCTCTTCAAACTTTCACAGAATGATTGTTCCATCATAAGGATTGTTCCTTTCGGAATCAGATATGATTCCTTAAGAAACATAGGAAAAGGGGCCTTATTAAAATTTAATTCAAAGATCTTTGTTAACACTCTAGAGTCCACAGTTTTCATTTGATTGACTTCAAACTTTCACAGAATGATTGTACCATCATAAGAATTGTTCCTTTCAAAATTTGGTATGATCAGTCAAGGACCACGGGAAAAAGGGGCCCGATAAAAACTGGATTGAAAAAGTCCTCGTAAACACAATAGAGTCCATAGTTTTCAACAAATTCTCTTCAAACATTCCCAGAATGATTATTACATTAAATGGATTGTTCCTTTCGGAAGTAGGTTTGATCCATCAAGTTTCATGGGAAAAAGGGACTATGAAAATTTAATAAAAAAATCTTTAGTTAACACATCATGGCCCTAGATTTCACCTGATTGACTTCAAACTTTCACATAATGATTGTACCATCATAAGGATTGTTCCTTTCAAATTGGGTCTGATCCATTTAGAAACATAGGAAAAGGGGCCTTAGGAAAATTCAATGAAAAAAATCTTAATTAATGCTTGTAAGTCCACAGATGAGATGGGGTTGTCTTTACACTCAAACAGAATAATTGTACTTTTGTAAGAAGAGTTCCCTTTGGAATTGGTACAGATCCATCAAGTAACATGGGAAAAGGGGCTAAATGAAAATTCAATTAATAAAACCCTGTTAACACAATGAAGCCCACAGCTTTGATCAGATTTTGTTGAAACTTTCACTGATTGATTGGAAGGTCATAACTATCATTCTTTTCATAACAGAGTTTGAACTATCAAGAAACACAAGAAAAGGGGCCTTATGAAAATTTCATTTATAAATCCTTGTTACCAAGACCAGAGCTTTCATCGAATTTTCTTCAAACATTCACAGAATAATTGTACAATAATAATGATTGTTGATATTTGCATTAGACCTGATCCGTCAAGTATCACAGGAAAAGGAGCATTATGAAATTTAATTTAAAATCATTGTACCACAATAAAGTCAACAGTTTTCATCAGATTCTGTTAAAACTTTCACAGAATGATTATTCCATCATGAGGATTCTTTCTTTTAAATTATACGTGATCTGTCTAGTATCATGGGAAAAGGGGCCTTTTGTGAATCTTATTTATAATTCTTGTAACCAAGTCCAGAGTTTTCATTGGATTTTATTCAAACCTTCTCAGAATCATTGTACAATAATCATGATTGTTGATGCTGACATGAGACCTGATCCTTCAAGTATTACAGGAAAAGGAACCTTATGAAAATTTTATTTTAAAAATTTTACACCAAGATAAAGTCTGCAGTTTTCATCAGATTCTGTTCAAACTTTCACAGAATGTTTGTACCATCATTAGGATTGTTTCTTTCCAAATTGGGCCTGATCTGTCTAGTATCATAGGAAAAGGGGCTGTATGAAAAAGTATTACCAAATCCTCATAAACACAACAATGCCCTCAGTCTGCATCAGAATCCCTTCAAACTTTAATAGAATGATTATACCATCATTTGGATTGTTCCTTTGTAAATTAGGCCTGATAGGTTAAATGACACAAGAAAAGGGACCTTATAAAAATTTTATTACAAAACATCATTGTTACAATAAAGTCCTCAGTCTTTATCATTTTCTTCAAACTATCACTAGGATTGTTCCTTTGTACATTGGGTCTGATTTGTTAAGTTTCACGGAAAAAGGGGCCTTATGAAAATTTTGTTACAAAAATTCTTGACACAATTCAGTCCACTGTTTTCATTGATTCTCTGTAAATTTGGTTTGTTCTGTAAAGTATCATGAGAAAAGGGGCCCTATGAAGATTTCACTATAAACTCATTAACACAATAAATTACACAGAATACACAGATTGATTGTACCATCATTCCAATTGTTGATTTTGACAGTGGATCTGATTATGGCAAGTGTCACATAAAAAGGGGCCTTATGAAAAACTTTTTTAAATATTCTGGTCAACACAATGATGTCCCTTGATTTCACCGGATTCACTTCAAAATTTCACAGAATGATTGTACAATCACTTAAATGGTTCTTTACAGTACTGGGTACAATCCATCAAGTATCATGTATAAAGGGGCCATATGATTTTTTTAGCTCTACTGGCCAAAGGCTACTAGAGTTATAGCGTTGGCTTTTCCCCGTCGTGCGTGCGTCCGTCCGTCCGTCCGTTAAACTTTTCCTCCTTTACGCGATAAAGTCCACAGTTTTTTTATCGGATTCTCTTCAAACTTTCACAGAATGATTGTACCATCATAAGGATCGTTCCTTTCGAAATTGGGTCAGATCCATCAAGAAACACGGGAAAAGGGGCCTAATTAAAACTTAATTAAACAATCTTCGTTTACACGATAAAGTCCACAGTTTTCATCGGATTCTCTTCAAACTTTCACAGAATGATTGTACCATCATAAGGATCGTTCCTTTCGAAAATGGGTATGATCCGTCAAGAAACACGGGAAAAGGGGCCTTATGAAAATTTACTTAAAAATTCAATTAAAAATCCTCGTTTACGCGATAAAGTCCACATTTTTCATCGGATTCTCTTCAAACTTTCACAGAATGATTGTATTATCATAAGGATTGTTCCCTTCGAAAATGGGTCAGATCCGTCAAGAAACACAGGAAAAGGGGCCTTATGAAAATTAAATTAAAAAATCCTCGTTTACCCGATAGAGTCCACAGTTCTCATCAGATTCTCTTCAAACTTTCACAGAATGATTGTACCAACATAAGGATGGTTCCTTTCGAAAATGGGTATGATCCGTCAAGAAACACGGGAAAAGGGGCCTTATGGAAATTCATTAAAAATTCAATTAAAAATCCTTGTTTACGCGATTAAGTCCACAGTTTTCATCGGATTCTCTTCAAACTTTCACAGAATGATTGTACCATCATTAGGATTGTTCCTTTGGAAATGGGTATGATCCGTCAAGAAACAGGGGAAAAGGGGCCTTATGAAAATTTTATTAAAAATTCAATTAAAAATCCTTGTTTACACGATAGAGTCCACGGTTTTCATCGGATTCTCTTCAAACTTTCACAGAATGATTTTACCAACATAAGGATCATTCCTTTTGAAATTTGGTATGATCCGTCAAGAAACATGGGAAAAGGGGCCTTATGAAAATTTACTTAAAAATTCAATTAAAATACCTCGTTTACGCGATAAAATCTACATTTTTCATCGGATTCTCTTCAAACTTTCACAGAATGATTGTATTATCATAAGGATTGTTCCCTTCAAAAATGGGTCAGATCCGTCAAGAAACACGGTAAAAGGGGCCTTATGAAAATTTAATTAAAAAATCCTCGTTTACGCGATAGAGTTCACAGTTCTCATCAGATTCTCTTCAAACTTTCACAGAATGATTGTACCAACATAAGGATTGTTCCTTTCGAAAATGGGTATGATCCGTCAAGAAACATGGGAAAAGGGGCCTTATGAAAATTCATTAAAAATTCAATAAAAAATCCTCGTTTACGCGATAGAGTCCACAGTTTTCATCAGATTCTCTTCAAACTTTCACAGAATGATTTTACCAACATAAGGATCATTCCTTTTGAAATTTGGTATGATCCGTCAAGAAACATGGGAAAAGGGGCCTTATGAAAATTTAATTAAAATTCCATTAAAAATCCTCGTTTACGCGATAGAGTCCACAGTTTTCATTGGTTTCTCTTCAAACTTTCACAGAATGATTGTACCATCATTAGGATCGTTCCTTTCGAAATTGGGTCAGATCCATCAAGAAACATCGGAAAAGGGGCCTTATGAAAATTCAATTAAAAAATCTTTGTTTACGCGATAGAGTCCACAGTTTTCATCGGATTCTCTTCAAACTTTCACAGAATGATTGTACTATCATAAGGATTATTCCTTTTGAAATTTGGTATGATCCTTCAAGCAAAACAGGAAAAAGGGGCCTTATGAAATGTTTAATAAAAAATTCTCATTAATAATCTAGAGCCAACAATTTTCATCGGATTCTCTTCAAACTTTCACAGAATGATTGTTCATGAAATAAGGATTGTACCTTTTGGATGGATATGATCCATCAAGAAATATAGGAAAAGGGGCCTTATTAAAATTTAATTCAAAGATCTTTGTTAACACTCTAGAGTCCACAGATTTCATCTGATTGACTTCAAACTTTCACAGAATGATTGTACCATCATAAGAATTGTTCCTTTCAAATTTGGTATGATCAGTCAAGGACCATGGGAAAAAGGGGCCCGATAAAAACTGGATTGAAAAAGTCCTCGTAAACACAATAGAGTCCATAGTTTTCAACAAATTCTCTTCAAACATTCCCAGAATGATTATTACATTAAATTGATTTTTCCTTTCGGAAGTAGGTTTGATCCATCAAGTTTCATGGGAAAAGGGGCCCTATGAAAATTTAATGAAAAAAATCTTAGTTAACACGTAATTGCCCTAGATTTCACCTGATTGACTTCAAACTTTCACATAATGATTGTACCATCATAAGGATTGTTCCTTTCAAAATTGGGTCTGATCAGTTGAGAAAAATAGGAAAAGGGGCCTTAGGAAAATTCAATGAAAAAAATCTTAATTAATGCTTGTAAGTCCACAGATGAGATGGGGTTGTCCTCATACTCAAACAGAATAATTATACTTTTGTAAGAAGAGTTCCCTTTGGAATTGGTTCAGATCCATCAAGTAACATGGGAAAAGGGGCTATATGAAAATTCAATTTATAAAACCCTGTTAACACAATAAAGCCCACAGCTTTGATCAGATTTTGTTGAAACTTTCAAAGAATGATTGGAAGGTCATAACTATCATACTTTTCATAACGGGGTTTGAACTGTCAAGAAGCACAGGAAAAGGGGCCTTATGAAAAATTCATTTATAAATCCTTGTTACTAAGTCCAGAGCTTTAATCGGCTTTTCTTCAAACATTCACAGAATGTTTGTACCATCATAAGGATTGTTTCTTTCCAAATTGGGCCTGATCTGTCTAGTATCATAGGAAAAGGGGCTGTATGAAAAAGTATTACCAAATCCTCATAAACACAACAATGCCCTTAGTCTTTATCAGAATCTCTTCAAACTTTAATAGAATGATTGTACCATCATTTGGATTGTTCCTTTGTAAATTAGGTCTGATTGGTTAAGTGACACAAGAAAGGGACCTTATAAAAATTCTATTACAAAACATCATTATTACAATAAAGTCCTCAGTCTTTATCTTTAAAGTATCATGAGAAAAGGGGCCCTATGAAGATTTCACTATAAACTCATTAACACAATAAATTAACAGATTGATTGTACCATCATTCCAATTGTTGATTTTGACAGTGGATCTGACTATAGCAAGGGTCACATAAAAAGGGGCCTTATGAAAAACTCTCTTAAATATTCTGGTTAACACAATGATGTCCCTTGATTTCACCGGATTCACTTCAAAATTTCACAGAATGATTGTACAAATACTTAGATGGTTCTTTTCATAACTGGGTACAATCCATCAAGTATCATGTAAAAAGGGGACATATGATTTTTTTTTAATATTCTAGTAAACATAATGAATTCCCAATATTTCATCGGATTCACTTTTAACTTTCATAGAATGATAAAACCAACAGTAAAATATCACGGGAAAAGGGGCCTTATGAGAACTTGATTTTAATATCTTTGTTAACACAATAAAGTCAACAGTTTTATTGGAATAATTGTGGCATTCGAAACACAGGAAAAGGGGCCTTACAGATTATCATTCAATACATTCTTGTGTATGTGATGAAGATCACAATCATTATCAAGTTGTCTTTTAAATTTCACAGGACAATTGTTGGGTTGTAAGGAAAGTTCCTTTTGGAATGAAATTGATCCATCAGAAAACACAGGAAAAGAGGCCTTATTGATTTTCATTCAAAACAATCCTGTTTATGTGATAAAGTCCACAATTATTGTCAGATTCTGATGAAATGTTCACAGAATGATTGTAGGGTCATAGGGTAACTTTCTTTTGGAAATGGAGTGGATTGTTGCTTTAAATGATAAAGGGGATAAAGCTCCTTTTTTTTCTTTATGCATTCTTCTTTGAGCATTTAACTTCCTTAAATATCAGATTTCTTTAACGGAAAACTTGATAACCAGTAGAGCGTCTCAGGCCCTCATGGGCCTCTTGTTTTAAAATATTATAGTAAATATAATGAATTCCTAATATTTCATTGGATTCACTTTTAACTTTCACAGAATGATAAAACCAACAGTAAAATATCATGGGAAAAGGGGCCTTATGAGAACTTGAATTTAATATCTTTGTTAACACCAGGGCTCTGCAGACTCCCAGAATTTGGGGAGAAGTCTTTTCTCACTAGTCTGAGAATTGGGAGAAGTTTTTCAAAATGGGGAGAAGTGGTGAGACTTTCAGGAGAAGTGGATCACGTTGAAAATTAAGTTTTTGCGCGTATTCCTTATTTCTATCGGAAAATAAAATAGCTTTACAACCAAGTAGTTGCATTTTACATTATGTACTATGCAATAAACATAGAAAGTACTGCTTATCCTTTCAGTACTCAATAAAGACCTTATTCCTGTGAAAAATACTTTTGTATTATTCTTTTTTTAGGTTTGAGAATAAAAGAGTTTGATTCTGACTTTTTTTTAATATTTCATAATAGATTCATATATGATAAAAAAAAGTCAACTTATAAAAAATGCAAATAGTTTATAGGCGGTCTGAATGAAATGAGTAGTGTTCCTATTTGAAGCAGAAAAGGAGAAAAGATTTTATTGTAACAACATGTATCTAATCAAACCATTACCAGAAGAAAAAATTCAGACTGATACTGATATAAGACATTTCAAAGTTTAAACATTTTGAATAAGTAAGAAGGTGCCAAAGAGGGTAGAAACATTGGGGAAAGGATAAATTGCTTGCTGCAATCATTTCCTCCTTTTCCCAGTTTCCCATAAAAACATTTCAAGATGTCAAAATGGGGAATCATGTGGTAATGAGTTAAAGTCTGTCTACTTTACCTGATAACATATAGGGCCTAAATGGATAAAAATTGTCATTAATTGGTCAAAAAAGGTCCTCTGTGATTAAGTCAGTGATAGTGTGTAAAGGGCAGCGTGCCCACTGGGTTTTTATTTTGGGGGTACATGTACCCCCTAGGTTTTGAAGTGGGGGTACAAAGAAAAATCTGGGGGTACAGTGTACCATTTACTTTCAGATTTAAGGGTACACAATACGAATCTGAACCCTTTACCAAATGACAGACAATGTTGTAGTTATATAGTTTGTTATTACTCAGTAAAGAAGTGCCACACATCATATGCAACTTTCAGATGAATTTAGAGGGAAAGATAATAAACTTTCTGTAAAAACCTGGTTTTTGACAATTCACTTTTTTTAATTATTGGATTTTGGACGGGTTGAATGGAATATGAGAGCAATGGCAAGTTAATTACAAGGGTGGGAATGTCATCTTGGAGCAGGCCATACCAGGCATGTCTGCTCATTTTTTAGATCAAACTGTGGTATTAAAACGATTCTGGTACAGAAAATATCAAATGGTCTTATAAGTGTCTAAAAGTCACCATTTGTGGCGAAATAGAATAGGTTTTGTTACGACATTTTGCAGACAGCAACTTACGTAGCCAAAACAAAACTACAACGTTAAACAAACGGCTCAATTTTGTCCCGCCTGAATTACATGTACAACGGAACTTACGAGAGAAACTGATTTCAAAATCAGATTCTATATCATGAGTTCTTGTCAATCTTGCCCAAAAAACACGTGAATATCTTGCGTTTAGTTTGAAAAATAGCGCAAATTTAGGCCTATTTCAAAACAAACTGGTGAGGCCATCAGGATCCGCATTATACGAACTTTTCCAATTGCTGGTTTCCCCATTCTCTATATGAAAACAAACCAGCTGGTTCCTGTCGCATGAAAGGGAAATCACTCGCTCCCGATGCGTTTTGTTCTACTTCGCTTGCAGTTTTGGGGGGGGGGGGTTTAGGGAAAAATGCGCACGTAGGGTTTCTCGTTTTATACGCTAATCATTTCAAATGAACACACACGTAATGGCATTTTTGTTTCTACGTTCATTTATTTTTCTGTACGTTCATGCACGTCTTGGTGTAAGATTTGTACGTGAACCGACGTAGTTGTACGTGAATTACGTACTGCAGTACGTGAATGGGCACCCTGAAGGGTAAGGGTTACTGCTGAGTACACAAAACCAGACTGTGTACATGCAGAGGTTTAAAGTTAACACAGGATAATTTGCTCCATTTTATAGGATTACATGTTATTTAAAGGAATTATTACCAACACAAGTAAGTGAAATTTAGTTTTCGGAAAAAATGTATCATAACAAGAATCTCAGGAGAAGATGGTAGCAGCCTTTAAATTGTACGCCATAATTTTCTTCACTTGTTACAATTAAAGCAGATAATTCAAATTGAAGGATTCTAATAAAAATGGTAGTTGTATAATTGCACTCTGTCTCCTACTTTTATAGCCACTGGGCCAGATTTGCTTATCACCTATCGTATCCAAGCGACTTCCCGAAAATTCCAGGAGACTTCGACTTCGCTTTGATCAGCAAATCAGGCGAAGTTTTATGAAACCAGGCGACTGTTTCGCCCACTCTGCAGAGCCCTGAACACAATAAAGTCAACAGTTTTATTGGATTCTCTTCAAAGATGCATGGAATAATTGTGGCATTCCCAACACAGGAAAAGGGGCCTTACAGATTATCATTCAAAATATTCTTGTGTATGTGATGAAGATCACAATTATTATCAAATTGTTGTTTAAATTTCACAAGACAATTGTAGGGTTGTAAGGAAAGTTCCTTTTGGCAGGGATGTGGAAATACGGATTTTCTCTACTTGTCCATGGACAAGTAAAATGTGATTTTCTACTTGTTCAGGATCAAAATCGACTTGCCAGTGAAAAGATGAAGAACAGATCAATTTTGAGAAAACATTATTTTTAAAGAAGAAAATGATGAAACTCAGCATTTTCTTCATTAAAAACAATATTTTCTAGCCTTAGATACAAACACTACACTCATAAATCTCTTCTATCTATCCAGTATCATTCCAAGATTTGCCCTGATATCTACTTGTCCACGGACAAGTAGCCTCAAAAAATGTACTTGCCCGCAGCTAGAAAAGCCCATGTCGGACAAGTCGGGCATGGGAATTCCACTCCCCTGCTTTTGGAATGAAATTGATCCATCAGAAAACACAGGAAAAGGGGCATTATTGATTTTCATTCAAAACAATCCTGTTTATGTGATTAAGTCCACAATTATTGTCAGATTCTGATGAAATATTCACAGAATGATTGTAGGGTCATAAGGTAACTTTCTTTTGGAAATGGAGTGGATCTGTCATGAAACAGTGGAAAAGGGGCCTAGAGGATTGTTGCTTAAAATGATAAAGGGGATAAAGCCCTTTTTTTTTCTTTATGCATTCTTCTTTGAGCAATTAACTTCCTTAAATATCAGATTTCTTTAACGGAAAACTTGATAACCAGTAGAGCGTCTCAGGCCCTCATGGGCCTCTTGTTTCTTATCTAGGTTTCAGAAACATCGATACCTCCCTTTAAACCTCATTAAACCAATCAAAACCACAATTATTGTCAGATTCTCTTGAAAATTAAACAGGATGATTGAAGGGTCATAAGGTAACTTCCTTTTGGAAATAAAGTGGATCCGTCATGAAACGCGGGAAAAGGGGCCTTGATGATTGTTGCTCAAAATAATAAAGGGGATAAAGTCCAAAATTTTTTTCCTTTATTTATTCATCTCTGAGTAATTAACTTCCTTAAATATCAGATTTCATAAACGGAAAACTTGATAACCAGTAGAGCGTCTCAGGCCCCTCTTGTTAAAACTTCCCAAAATTGAAACTTGTAATTTTAAAATTCCTGAAATTGGTCCTTATTGAGAGCACTGCTTTCCAACATTTGTCTCTCGGCAATGGATGGATAATCGTAAGCCTAAGTGGGATAGCAGCTGGAGGCTAGGAAAGGATGTAGTGGTAGTACTGGTGTGAGAAATACCAGGAATCCATTGTTAGGTGCTCCAGCCACCGCGATATTACTGAAATACTGATAAAAGCGGCATTAAAACCCATTCAATCAATCAGTCAATTTTCTGTGCAAAAGGAGTAAACAAGCATCAGGGCTCTGCAGACTCCCAGAATTTGGGGAGAAGTCACTTCTCACTATTCTGAGAATTAGGAGAAGTTTTTCAAAATGGGGAGAAGTGGTGAGACTTTCAGGAGAAGTGGATCGCGTTAAAAATTAATTTTTTGCGCGTATATCTCATTTCTATCAGAAAATAAAATAGCTTTACAACCAAGTAGTTGCATTTTATATCATGTATCATGCAATAAACATAGAAAATACTGCTTATCCTTTCAGTCCTCAATAAAGATCTTTTTCCTGTGTACAAATACTTTTGTATTTTTCTTTTTTTAGGTTTGAGAATTCAAGAGTTTGATTCTGATTTTTTTTTTTTTTTTTTTTTTTAATATTTCATAATAGTTTCATATATGATAAAAAGTCAACTAATAAAAAAATGCAAATAGTGTATAGGCGGTCTGAATGAAATGAGTAGTGTTCCTATTTGAAGCAGAAAATGATAAAAGATTATATTGTAACAAAATGTATTTACTCAAACCATTACCAGAAGAAAAAAATTCAGACTGGTACAAATTGAAAGACGCTAAATAAGACATTTCAAAGTGAGCTTAAATAAGAAAGAAGGTGCCAAAGAGGATAGAAACATGTGGGGAAAGGATAAATTGCTTGCTGCAATCATTTCCTCCTTTTTCCACAGTTTCCCATAAAAGCATTTCAAGATGTCAAAATGGGGGATTGTGTGGTAATAAGTTAAAGTCTGTGCACTTTACCTGGTAACATATAAATGGATAAAAATTGTCATTAATTGGTCAAAAATGGTCCTCTGTGATTAAGTCAGTTATACTGTGTAAAGGGTAAGGGTTACTGCTCAGTATACAAAACCAGACTATGTACATGCAGAGGGTTAAAGTTGACACAGGATAATTTGCTCCATTTTATTGGATTACATGTTATTTAAAGGAATTATTACCAACACAAGTAAGTGAAATTTAGTTTTTGTAAAGAATGTATCATAACAAGAAACTCAGGAAAAGATCGTAGCAGTCTTTAAATTGTTTGCCATAATTTTCTTCACTTGTTACAATTAAAGCAGATAATTCAAATTGAAGGTTTCTAATGAGAATGAATTAACTCTACGTAGATTTTCGGCAGAATTATTTTCATTTCAAATTTTTGACAAAATTTTGACTTCTGGTAAATGACACGGTGTCCGTAAATGTCGGCCATTATTCTCATTATGTGAAAGTAAGCACAAATCTCGTATTCTGATGATAACTTAATTTACAGAAATAATTAAAACATAAAAAGGGAAAGGATTTTAAATAAAGATTTCTTGTGCCGATAGTATACAAAGCATTGTCGAAACCAATCAGCGTAGGTGTGAATGAAGGACTATAAGCTGCCAGAACATACCCCTCTTTTTGATAATCTACTGGCCTCGCAACTATCGATACAGATTTTCAAATACGATCAAAGGTCTTCCGATCGGCAGTTGTATAATTGCACACTGTCACCTACTTTTATAGCCACTGGGCCAGATTTGGTTATCACCTATCGTATCCAGGCGACTTCCCGAAAATTCCAGGCGACTTCGACTTCGCTTTGATCAGCAAATCAGGCGAAGTTTTATGAAACCAGGCGACTTTTTCGCCTGAGTCGCCCACTCTGCAGAGCCCTGAGCATATGATAGAAAATGTTCTTCAAAACCATTAGGCCTAGAGCTTTGATATTTGGTATTTGTTAAGGCCTATTGACCCTCTACTCGAGTACTTGTAAGAATTACCGTACTCTTGAAATTAGCTCAACATTATTGGATCTTCAATATACCTAGGATTAAAGGGGAAAATCTAAAATATCTTCCCCAAAATGATTAGGTGAAGGGCTTTGATATTTTGTATATTATATCATTATGCCTAGAGCCATCATACTCAGGGGAGCAATAAAGGACCATCATGGTCATCTTGTTTGAGTTATACATCCCTTTGTTGTTTTTGATACTTGGATTTTGTCTGGAGCATATCTCTGAAAGTTTAAGAGCTATCATCATGAAACTTTATGGGTGGATAGATATCATCAATGAACATATCTTTTTTTCAAATCTCTTAAAGCAGGGCTCCTGCTGCCGATCGCCAATGGCGCCAAATGCGACAAAATAAAAATTCTGGCTCCAAAATCAGCGAATTGGCGACTTTACTGGCATCAACTTTCAAAATAAGGCAAAGGGATGTTGAGTCCATTTAATTGATCACCGACGCGCAACTTAATCTTTTACACATCCGCTTATTTGTTTGGGAGACACGGGACCATCTATCCATTGCATATCTGTGTCAATCAAGACAGATTAGTTAAGCATTGCTGACCTTATTGATTCTTACATCACTCAAGTTATTGGGATTTTCCCTGCATCCCGCCGGGAACCATCATGTAAACCAATATGGCGGAGAGTCACATCGCTTGGGCTAAAAAATTGACGATTTTTATTCCTCAATCACTTTTTGAGATTCATTAGAGTGCTGAATAGAAAGCAAAGATAACATTTTGATTATCTGTTGATGATTTTAGTAACAAAGTTAAGTGAATTTCTGAGAAATGAGAAATATCGAACATTAATAATCAAAGTACTGCGGACAGTAGTAATTAAAGTACTATGGCGTACCAAAAATTTGAGCTGTCGTCCAGCATAGCTCTAGGTGTTCTTAGAATTTTATTAGCTCACCTGAGCACAAAGTGCGAGGTGAGCTATTGTGATCGGTCGTTGTCCGTCGTCCGTCCGTCCGTCTGTCCGTCTGTCCGTCCGTCCACAATTTCTTTAAAAATCTTCTCCTCCTAAACTAGCAGGCCAATCAAGCTGAAACTTTGCAGGGATGTTCCTTGGGTGAAGTTCTACAAAAGTTGTTAAAAGAATTCAATTCCGTCAAAAACTCTGGTTGCCGCGGCATGTGAAAATGTGAATCTTTAGTAAATCTGTAAAAATCTTTAAAAATCTTCTCCTCCTAAACCAGTAGGCCAATCAAGCTGAAACTTTGCAGAGATGTTCTTTGGGTGAAGTTCTACAAAAGTTGTTAAAAGAAATAAATTCCGTCAAAAACTTTGGTTGCCGCGGCATGTGAAAATGGGAATCTTAAATAAATCTGTAAAAATCTTTAAAAATTTTCTCCTCCTAAACCAGTAGGCCAATCAAGCTGAAACTTAGCAGGGATGTTCCTTGGGTGAAGTTCTACAAAAGTTGTTAAAAGAATTTAATTCCGTCAAAAACTCTGGTTGCCGCGGCATGTGAAAATGTGAATCTTTAGTAAATCTAAAAAAATCTTCTCCTCCTAAACCAGTAGGCCAATCAAGCTGAAACTTTGCAGAGATGTTCCTTGGGTGAAGTTCTACAAAAGTTGTTAAAAGAATTTAATTCCATCTAAAACTTTGGTTGCCGCGGCATGTGAAAATGAGAAACTTAAGTAAATCTGTAAAAATCTTTAAAAATTTTCTCCTCCTAAACGAGTAGGCCAATCAAGCTGAAACTTTGCAGGGATGTTCTTTGGTCGAAGTTCTACAAAAGTTGTTAAAAGAATTTAATTCCGTCAAAAACTCTGGTTGCAGCGGCATGTGAAAATGGGAATCTTTAGTAAATCTGTAAAAATCTTTAAAAATTTTCTCCTCCTAAACCAGTAGGCCAATCAAGCTGAAACTTATCAGGGATGTTCCTTTGGTGAAGTTCTTCAAAAGTTGTTAAAAGAATTTAATTCCGTCAAAAACTCTGGTTGCCGCGGCATGTGAAAATGGGAATCTTTAGTAAATCTGTAAAAATCTTTAAAAATTTTCACCCGCTAAACCAGTAGGCCAATCAAGCTAAAACTTTGCAGGGATGTTTTTTAGGTGAAGCTCTTCAAAAGTTGTTAAAAGAATTTAATTCCGTGAACTCTTGTAACTGCGGCATATGAAAATGGGAAATTTTAGAAAATCTTTGTTGTCTTTTTTTTAACAGACTACAAGGCCAAAGGCATTTATATTTTATATAGAGCTTAATCATATTGTTCTCAACCAAGTTTTTTTAAATATTTAATCTCTGGGGTCAAAAATTGCCCCGCCCCTGAGGTATGAAGTTTGGAAAAATGCTTAATTAGAGCAATTTCAAAAGACTTCTCCTCTTAAACTATAAGGTCTAGGATATTCATATTTGGTATGGGGCATAACTAGATGGTTTTGTACTATATCACTAAAGGTTGTCTTCTTCAGGTCAAAAAAAGCTCTGCACTAGGGGTCCAAAATTTGGAAAAACGCAAAATTTGAATATGTTAAAAAAAATTCTTCATTTTAAGGAGGAGGGCATTTATATTTTGAGTGTAGCATAGCCTGGCTGTTATCTATCTGTTTTGATCAAATTATGCTTGTAGGTTAATAAACACCCCTTCCCTGGGTGTCCAAAGTTAGTAAAAATGCTCAATTAGACCATGTTCAATAGTCTTTTCCTCCCAATCGAAAAAGTCTAAGGCATTCATATTTTGTATATAGCATATCCAGATGGTTCCCTACCATGTTAGCTAAAATTTTAGCACTGGGATAAAACATGGCACTGCCCCAGAGGTCAAACATTTTTGAAAACGCCCAATTAGAGCAACATCAAAAGTCTTCTCCTTCTAAAAAATAAGGTGAAGGGCATACATATTTGGTATGTAGCATGACTAAATAATTTTGTACTACATAACAGGAAAATATGCTCTTAGGATAAAAAATGTCTCTGTTCCTGGGGTTGAAAATTGCGTAAATTGCATTGAAAGAATTCTTCTTCTTAAAAATAGGTTCCAGAGCATTTACATTAAAAACAAAGGATAACATTATTGTTATCTACCATGTTAATATCCTTTTGACAAACATGGCCCTTCCCAAGGCATCCAAGGATATGAAAAACGCTCAATAAGAGCATGTTCAAATATTTTCCACTCCTCATGTATAAGTTGTAATGCATTCATATTTTGATTTATAGTACATCCAGATTGTTCTCTACCAAGGTTGCTAAAATTACACCCATTGAAGTTGCAGACGGTAATTAGAGTTTGATTGAAATCTAAATACAAAGAATTTCAGGTAGAAAACACTGTGAGAAATGGATAAATTGCTTGTCACTCCCTTTCTCACTATGTATTTTTCAAACCTGTTTTCCCTGAGGGTGACAAATTCTGGGATAGTTTGGTAATGGATTAAACTATAAAGCCAAAGGCATTCATTATTATTGTAAAACATTACTGGATTGTGTTGTACAAAGCCATAAATCTTGAATATCTTTTATTTATTTTGCTCAAGTTGTGTCTTTTTTATACTAAAAAGTACTGTAATTTGGAGATGCCTCAGGTGAGCGATTTAGGACCATCATGGTCCTCTTGTTTTCAAATGAGAATTCTCTCGTTTTACACCTTTTAACCCATTCCCAATTTAATCAACATAATATACCGTATTTATTCTAATAATCGCCCATATTCTAATAATCGCCCATCCCCTAAAATACTGCATAAAATGTGGCCATTTTCGTCGATTTTCAGTAACAATGGGTGATTCTAATAAATGCCCGTCCCCTTCTATGAAGTCGTGATTAATTTGCGTATTTGAATGAAATGAAATAATTTTTGATTTGAATCTATAAGGTAAGTAATGTATTCCTATAAAAACGTAAAGAGATCGCTGCTGCGACTCAATAATTATCCATTATTCAACTTGAACTACATTACTTTTGATATGTTATTTAAGTTAGTTATTTCAATCTGCTAAGGTCAGTTAAAGACTGGCTGTGAACGGAAAGAAAAATGGAGTTTGTCACTTGATTTTGAAAACACTAAAACAATCTATTTCCATATCATCTGGACATAGGAGTGATTTTAAACTTTGTTATGAGGCTCCCATTGTCTCGGTGACTGCGAGCGTGAAAATCTTAGATGGAATGTTACTTTGAATTGAAATAAACCTATTAATATTGAAAAAAGATTATTGTTTATTATCCAATTAAATGGACGAATCCAGAGAGTCTACGTTTTTAGGTAAAAACTACCGAGAACTACCAATAACAATGAAATCATTTTCAAGTATCAACTTATTTCTGGTCTTGAGAATTCTTACCTCAGTAATCAGAAAAAGCCAAGAAATCATTTATATTAAATCTGATCAGTTAGGACAAGGAGATACGTGTAAAAAAGACACGAAAGTTTGAAATAGCAAAGAAAGACCTTTACCATGGACAACCCTATCTAGGGCTGTTGACAGGAAGATATAACAAATGTATATCGAATTTTTCAAAGCTTTTCAATTTTTCAAGTCCACAATTATAACTGGATTCTGGTGATAATTTCATAGGATGATTGTAGGGTCATAAGGAAACTTCCTTTTAAGGAAATGGAGTGGATCTGTCATGAAAACGGGAAAAGGGGCCTTGAGGATTGTTGCTCAAAATATTAAAGGGGATAAAGTCCAATTTGTTATTTTTTTCTATGCAATCTTCTTTAAGCTATTAATTGCCTAAAATATCAAATTTCTTTAACGGAAAACTTTGTAAGCAGTAGAGCGTCTCCAGCCCTCATGGGCCCCTTGTTTTTTGGGTTTTTTTTACTTTGTCAGAAGCTGTAACCAGAAAGACAATTTTTGCTATCAAACAAAAGGGTGACAACTCTAAATGAATTTTTGTATAAGTTTTGCTCTTTATGCCCCCAAATTGTAATTGTTGATGGCATGAATAATAATTTGATGCAGTTATTCTTGATTAATAACTAGTGTTGTGCAGTTTGTTTCTTTTGGAAACTACTTTAGACTTTTGTATTGTTGTAATAAGTTTGATAAGATCCGCATTTTTTACTTCCAAACTGAAGCACTTTATCATTAATATGACTTAAATTTTTGTGGTTCATAATATTTTTCAAATTCATTGGTAATGATATTACATGAAATTCATTTGATTTATTTCACAACCACTTTGCAGGGAATATCATACAACTGCATGCAGTGCTCTTGTTAATTTCAGGAACCTAGAAAATGTCTGATGATGAGTTTCAAACCGCTGATGCTGGTGCCTCAACAACATACCCACAACAGTGCTCAGCCCTTCGTAAAAACGGATTTGTAGTAATAAAGGGGAGACCATGCAAGATTGTTGAAATGTCAACATCAAAGACTGGCAAACACGGTCATGCAAAGGTATACCAAGATGTTACCTGTCATGTAAATAGGGAATAATTTGTTACAATTGCAATAACTTTTTTGTGTCGTGAAATATCTAAATCTCCTCATCATGAAGTAAATACTAGATGTATTACTATCGTAACTTAACATTCCATTTATAATATATCAACATTTTTTGTGCTATGGTAAGCTATTGCAATTTGTCTTTGTCTGTTGTCCATCAATCCACCCATCTGTACTTTCTTTTAGATCTATAAAAAAAATCTTATAATAACGATGGAACTTCAACCAAACATTACAGGAATGATCCTCCGAATTTTTCAAAATTCTTCCAAGAATTAAAATTCATCAATTCTGGTTTCCATGGCAATCCAGTAAATAATTCTTCTCCCAAACTATAAGGCAAGGTACTTCAATGTTATTTTGGTATCCTTCATTACTTATTGCACCTTTACCAAAATACTTGAAAAAATTACCCTACTCTGTGGTGAGCCCTTTGAGTGTAATTCCTGATTTTATGTAGAATTAAAGAACATCTTCGAAACCTAAAGGCATAGTGCTTTAATATATGGCATACAGAATTGCCTATTAACCCTTTACCTTTTAATTACCATGCGCTGAAAATGAGAAAATTATTGTGCAATTCTTGATTTTAGATTTATAAAAAAAATCTTTTAATAACGATGGAACTTCAACCAAACTTTACAGGAACGATCCTTCGGATTTTTCAAAATTCTTCCAAGAATTGAAATTCATCAATTCTGGTTTCCATGGCAATCCAGTAAATAATTCTTCTCCCAAACTATAAGGCAAGGTACTTCAATGTTATTTTGGTATCCTTCATCACTTGTTGCACCTTTACCAAAATACTTGAAAAAATTACCCTACTCTGTGGTGAGCCCTTTGAGTGTAATTCCTGATTTTATGTAGAATTAAAGAACATCTTCTAAACCTAAAGGCATAGTGCTTTAATATATGGCATACAGAATTGCCTATTGACCCTTTACCTTTTAATTACCATGCGCTGAAATAAGAAAATTATTGTGCAATTCTTGATTTTAGGGTCCATTACCTGCTAGCCAGAGCCATTGTCATGGTGTAGTGGTCTTCGTTTTTACGTCTGTGTGTCCGTCCATAAACTTTTACTTTTAAAAATCTTCTTCTAAGAGATTACTTGACAGAATTCAACCAAATTTCACAGAAATGATAATTTTGATAGTTGAAAATCCTAGCTTTAATGGACAGGGGTAATTTCCATATAAGGTGTAAGCTTTTTAAATAAAGGTTCCTTCGAATAATTTTGATCAGATGAAAAACTGGGCTTTAATGGGCAGGACTGATTTCCATATATGGTATATGCTGAAAACATTGAAAATTTCTCAAACTTGTTGATGGATTTCAACCAAATTTTACAGGAATGATCCTCAGATGACTGTTTGTCCGAATTCTTCATATAATTTTGAATGATTCAAAAAACATGGATATTTTGGTGGTGGCTAATGTCCATATATGGTTTTAAGTGAAAAAGTTTTGAAATTTGTTTTATTTAATGGGCAGGGCTAATTTCCATATATGGTATAAGCTGAAAACATTGAAAATTTCTCAGAAACTGTTGATGGATTTCAACCAAATTTTACAGGAATGATCTTCAGATGGCTGTCGGAATTCTTTCTATAATTTTGATTGGTTGAAAAACATGGATATTATGGTTGTGGCTTATGTCCATTTATGGTTTACAGTGAACAAAATTGAGAATTTGTTAATACCTATTCATCTTATGTAGTAAATGAATTTTACCTGACTTTTGTTAAAACAATGAAAAGCTTGAAATGCTTCTCTAGAATTATTTTAAAGATATCAATGACTAAGCTTTATTTTCTTTTTATTCAGATTATATTGAATTCATAAAAACCTCTGCTTGATCAGTACATTTATGCCTTTGGAGCAATTTCTTCATTTTCAACAATGTTTTCTACCCAGAAAATTGTAAAAATCCAAAATTTCATTCACTTTAAGTTGTCGTCTGCAACTTATTTGAATTTTGGCTAAAATCATGATCCTAGGGTACCCAGGGACAGAGCTCCAGCGGGGGGCAAGTGTGTTTATATAGAAATAAGGAAAGATTTTTAAATCACATTTGTCTCTCACCAATGGATGGATAATCTTAAACCTAAGCGAGATAGCAGCTGGAGGCTAGGAAAGGATGTAGTGGTGGTACTGGTGTGAGATATATGAGGAATCCATTGTTAGGTGCTCCAGCCGCCACGATATGATGGAAATATTGTTAAAAGTGGCGTTAAACCCCATTCAATCAACCAAATTGCTCAAAAGCCTTGATATTTATAATTAAGACTTCTTGATCCCCAGATACATAGTCTGTATATGTATAAAGTATGTCCCAATTGTACAATAATCCTAACCTTAACATGAAATTAGACAGTTGAAAGAAAAAGAGGCTTTATCTCAGATGAGTGACCCAAGGCCTAAAGCCTTCTTGTTTTGTGTTCAACATCAATGTCGGTCACGTGATTCCCCCCCCCATTGCTTCTGACTTGGTACAGTCATTCAGCTAGAGTACTAGTGTCATGCCTTGAACTATGTTGGATATTCCCAAAGTTCAAGATCACAACTAAAGCCATATGACAAGGAGTTATGCGTCTATGCCAGTCCTTTACTGATAAGAAGAAAAGGTGATGAATCGAGGCAAGTATTTGAATTCTGGAAGTTGCAGGCTCTTTTATAAAGCATTGAAAGAGCAAAATATGGAATTACATACAGCTTTTAAAAAGCATATTAACCCTTTAAAATTTTCTCTTTTCAGGTTCATTTAGTTGCTCTAGACATTTTCACTGGAAAGAAATATGAAGATATATGTCCATCAACACACAACATGGATGTTCCAAATGTTTCTCGCAAGGATTTTCTGGTAGGCCATGTGTTTAATCAAACAGAATGGAATTAATTTTTCTGATTGTTGAAAGAAGTGTGGAAAAATTACTGTATTTCTGAGTTGTGGCAAACCGAACGTTTGAAACTACTCATTGTCGTACACGATTTTACTATCTCATGTATTCCTCCGATGGCCCGGGACAAATAACCACCCTGACATTGCTGTTTCATAAATAGGCTCGTTCTGTGTTACCAGGCCAAATTATGAATTTTGGACACTCTTTTAAAAGATGGCATCATTTTGAAAAGTTTCAATACTAAATTATCGTAATTATTTTCAAAACGTTTGATTTTACAAGCAAACTACATTCTATGCGTAAATAACCGCGATACATACAAATAATTAGATAGTCAGTTTTGATTAAAAGACCATAAATCCGAAAGGACATGTGGATCTTCACATCATTATATTTTGCTTAGAAATAAATCTGCAAATGCAATATAAATCTCATATAGGTTATCTCTGCTGAAACAAATTATCAACGAAGAAATTGAGCAGTAATACATATGATATCTGAAACACACCATATGAGTGATATTGGCAGTATGGCTCCGTATATATTAAATGAGTCCATATGAAATTGCATAGTCGATATTAACTTATTTTGGTATTTTTAAGTATAAAATGCTATAATCTGACATTTATACTAACATCGATGTATAAAATAATGATTTCGTGGAGTTATTTGTGATTTCAAATATAGTGGGTCAGACCTAACAGCCACATAAAACCTACCGAATGCACATTATTAACACCTATTTTGTGTACGACGCATGCGCGCACACTTGTTTATATCCTGCCTTGATACTAAACAAGAATGTTGATTCCTGATTTAAATCCAAGTTGTTGTTTGATTTTGAGACAATCGCTAAAGATTATTTAGTGACAAGTAAAGGCATTAACCCCCAAGACAATGGTTATATCCCAGATTAATGTCATATCTTCAATAGGCTGATTTGACTTACATACCAGATGGATGGTCATGGTTTTCTCAAGACGTCTACCACAATTTCTGTGCTTCCTGCTAAAGGTTATAATTTGATTGCATGAAAAATATGTTTTCTCTTGTACAAAAATTGTGTTTGTACCGCCCTGGCCCGGGCTTTCCCCAGTTTAGTAAAATAATTTTTCGAACTGATTTTCTACTATTCTCATGCCGAACCTTCTTGCGTTGGATGCAATGTAAGGAAATACACGTTTGACATATTTTCAACTTTGAAGTCCAGGAGAATTAAGGCATATTTTTTCAGTTACACACCCATACGAAGCAGAGAAAAGGTTATTTTCATCACATCATTCATACTCAATGTTCAACCAAAACCCAAATTATTATTTCCTAGTTGATATGTATGAAGTTTTTATCAAATGGATTGAGGTTTATTTTTTTTAGTATTCATTTCAAATTTCAGCTGTGATTTGAAGTTCAATAATTTGTATAATCAAAGCACTTAAAGTTCCTCTGATGAGAAACAGAAACCAGATTTATACAAGAAATTACTTTCTACCCAATTACCTCTGTCCTCTGAATTTGCTAAGGAGTTTTAAAAACTGCTTTCCAGAGCTTGTTGTGCAACACTGAGAAGAAATATTCTCTGATGTCTATAAATAGTGGAAAATGTTCATATTTCAAAACACAATTCACCTCAGATAATCCATGATTGTTTTAAGTAGCCTGTGTGATATGAAGTCAAATCTAAAAAAATAGCAGCCACCGTCATAGCGCAGTCGGTGACGCGCCAGACTCCTAATCTTCAATCATAGGTGTCATGGGTTCGATCCCCGGCGGCGGCAAATATTCTTTCCGACATTTGTCTCTCACCAATGGGTTGATAATCGTAAACCTAAGTGGGATAGCAGCTGTAGGCTAGGAAGGGATGTTGTGGTAGTACTGGTGTGAGAAATACCAGGAATCCATTGTTAGGTGCTCCAGCCGCCGCGATATGACTGAAATACTGTTAAAAGCGGCGTTAAACCCCATTCAATCAATCTAAAAAAATAGTACCCAAATGCAAGGTCCAATCACACTAAGCTCTAAAAATAGAACTCACCAACACGGAATTAAATAAACAGAAATACACACACAAAATTTACTTGAATTGGTCTCCTAAGTGGATCAATCTCATTTGATCAGTAAAGGGCAAACAGCCTTCAGTTTATGTTTAGTTGAAAGTCTGTCTGTTGTCGCAACTCTCTGACCCTTCAGGGCTTTGTATAATCTACCAATATTATCTATCCGACTTTGGATGAGAAGCTTATGATTTTTTAGACATTACAATCAAAATTCACGCATTTTCTGTATTCAGCGAAAACTCCGCAACTACGACTGATTGTTTTCAAAGCACTTTGACGCAATTTTATCTTCATTTCTACATCCGTAGCGACTACCCTCTCTGAACTCTGGATACCTGCAGACTATGAAGTGAAATTAAAAGTAGGCTCAAGTCAATTTGTCTAATATCAAGGTCACGCAATACTTTCAGATCAGGTCCTACCGGGGACTGAAGAAAATTAAGAATGCTGCAAGAGAAACAAAGTGTGATATTTCTAATTGCATCAAGGTTAGCAACTGAAGGGTACCAAGGTGCGTGCCTATTCTCTATTGATGACCTACAGCATTAAGCACCTCAATGTCAAACAGTTTGACCAAACAATCAAAATGATTTATAAATTGAAAAACTACGCATGTCATCAATCAAACAAGCAATTCTCTGATCTAATGCATTAATCGCCACAACCGTCCACTGTTAGGTGTTGAAAACTTACCTGGCTTGGGGTATTATCAATTTTTTGTGCAACCATTCTTTTTCCAGCAGACCTAAGATGGGATGGAAAAATCACTGTCAAATTAGCACTAACTTTCTATCTCAGCATCAGCAACCTAAAATGGTCCTCCTGCCCAATTTTTAGAGCCAAGCAGACCCCGTGTTATACTGAAGTCAGAGCTGTGCCGGGTAGTGTAACAGAGGAGTTGCAGTGTAAATTGAACTCTTTCAAAATAGCTAAAATTATTACCCTTGGGTCCCCAGGGGTGAGAGCCAGATGTGTGTTTCTATATAGAAACCAAAAAGCTCTTTACACACTTTAAAATCTCCTCCTGACCCAGCTGGCCTAAAGTCTTGACATTTTTAGCTCACCTGAGCACAACGTGCTCAAGGTGAGCTTTTGGTATCACCTTTTGTCCGTTGTGCGTCATGCGTCAGAAGGCATCAACAATTCTTTAAACATCTTCTCCTCAGTAACCACTGGACGGAATTCAACCAAACTTGGTAGGAATGTTCCTTGGGTGACCCTTCTCAAAAGTTGTTTGCGGATTTTTGATTGACCCCAAAATATGGGCGTGGCAGGGCCTGGCAGTTTTTGACTTTGAAATCTTTAAACATCTTCTCCTCAGTAACCATTGGGCCAATTTCAACCAAATTTGGTATGAATGTTCCTTGGGTGACCCTTTTCAAAAGTTGTTTGCGAAATTTTGATTTATGCCCAAATATGGGCTTGGCAGGGCGTGGCAGTTTTTGACTTAGAAATCTTTTAACATCTTCTCCTCAATAACCATTGGCCCAATTTCATCCAAACTTGGCATGAATGTTCCTTTGGTGACCCTTTTCAAAAGTTGTTCGCAGAATTTTGATGTATGCCCAAATATGGGCGTGGCAGGGCCTGGCAGTCTTTTACTTAGAAATTTTTAAACATCTTCTCCTCAGTAACCATTGGGCCAATTTCAACCAAATTTGGCATGAATGTTCCTTGGGTGACTCTTTTTAAAAGTTGTTCACAGAATTTTGATTTATGCCCAAATATGGGCGTGGCAGGGCGTGGCAGTTTTTGACTTTGAAATCTTTAAACATCTTCTCCTCAGTAACCATTGGGCCAATTTCAACCAAATTTGGTATGAATGTTCCTTGGGTGACCCTTTTCAAAAGTAGTTTGCGAAATTTTGATTTATGCCCTAATATGGGCTTGGCAGGGCGTGGCAGTTTTTGACTTAGAAATCTTTTAACATCTTCTCCTCAATAACCATTGGCCCAATTTCATCCAAACTTGGCATGAATGTTCCTTTGGTGACCCTTTTCAAAAGTTGTTCGCAGAATTTTGAGGTATGCCCAAATATGGGCGTGGCAGGGCCTGGCAGTCTTTTACTTAGAAATTTTTAAACATCTTCTCCTCAGTAACCATTGGGCCAATTTCAACCAAATTTGGCATGAATGTTCCTTGGGTGACTCTTTTTAAAAGTTGTTCACAGAATTTTGATTTATGCCCAAATATGGGCGTGGCAGGGCGTGGCAGTTTTTGACTTTGAAATCTTTAAACATCTTCTCCTCAGTAACCATTGGGCCAATTACAGAGCCGCCGTCATAGCGCAGTTGGTAGCGCGTCGGACTGTCAATCTTGAGGTCCCGGGTTCGATTCCCGACGGCGGCACTCATCCTTTCCGACTATTTGTCTCTCACCAATAGGTCGATAATCTTAGACCTATGTGGGATAGCAGCTGGAGGCTAGGAAAGGATGTGATGGTAGTACTGGTGTGAGAAATACCAGGAATCCATTGTTAGGTGCTCCAGCCGCCACGATATGACTGAAAGATTGTTAAAAGCGGCGTAAAACCCCATTCAAACAAACAAATTGGGCCAATTACAACCAAACTAGGCATAAATGTTCCTTGGGTGACCCTTTTCAAAAGTTGTTCACGGAAATTTGATTGATCCACAAATATGGGTGTGGCAGGGCGTGGCAGTTTTTGTCTTTGAAAGCTTTAAACATCTTCTCCGTAACCATTGGGCCAATTTCAACCAAACTTTGCATGAATGTTCCTTGGGTGACCCTTTTCAAAAGTTGTTCGCGGATTTTTGAGTGACCCCCAAATATGGGCGTGGCAGGGCGTGGCAGTTTTTAGCTCTACTGGTCGAAGGCCACTAGAGCTATTGGGATGGCTTTTTCCCGTCCGGCGTCCGTCGTCCGTCTATTAAACTTTTCCTTGTTTACGCGATAAAGTCCACAGTTTTCATCGGATTCTCTTCAAACTTTCACAGAATGATTGTACCATCATAAGGATCGTTCTTTTCGAAATTGGGTCAGATCCGTCAAGAAACACTGGAAAAGGGGCCTTATGAAAATTTAATTAAAAAATCTTCGTTTACGCGATAAAGTCCACAGTTTTCATCGGATTCTTTTCAAACTTTCACAGAATGATTGTACCATCATAAGGATCGTTCCTTTCGAAAATGGGTATGATCCGGCAAGAAACACAGGAAAAGGGGTCTTATGAAAATTTTTATTAAAAATTCAATTAAAAATCCTCTTTTACGCGATAAAGTCCACAGTTATCATCGGATGCTCTTCAAACTTTCTCAGAATGATTGTACCATCATAAGGATCGTTCCTTTCGAAAATGGGTATGATCCGTCAAGAAACACAGGGAAAGGGGCCTTATCAAAATTTTATTAAAAAATCCTTGTTTACGCGATAGAGCCAACAGTTCACATCAGATTCTCTTCAAACTTTCACAGAATGATTGTACCATCATAAGGATCGTTCTTTTCGAAATTGGGTCAGATCCGTCAAGAAACACGGGAAAAGGGGCCTTATGAAAATTTAATTAAAAAATCCTATTTACACGATAAAGTCCACAGTTTTCATCGGATTCTTTTCAAACTTTCACAGAATGATTGTACCATCATAAGGATCATTCCTTTCGAAAATGGGTATGATCCGGCAAGAAACACAGGAAAAGGGGTCTTATGAAAATTTTTATTAAAAATTCAATTAAAAATCCTCTTTTACGCGATAAAGTCCACAGTTATCATCGGATGCTCTTCAAACTTTCTCAGAATGATTGTACCATCATAAGGATCGTTCCTTTCGAAAATGGGTATGATCCGTCAAGAAACACAGGAAAAGGGGCCTTATCAAAATTTTATTAAAAAATCCTTGTTTACGCGATAGAGCCAACAGTTCACATCAGATTCTCTTCAAACTTTCACAGAATATTTGTACCAACATAAGGATCGTTCCTTTGGAAAATGGGTATGATCCATCAAGAAACACGGGAAAAGGGGCCTTATGAAAATTCATTAAAATTTTATTAAAAAATCCTCGTTTATGCGATAGAGTCCACAGTTTTCATTGGATTCTCTTCAAACTTTCTCAGAATGATTGTACCAACATAAGGATCGTTCCTTTCGAAAATGGGTATGATCCGTCAAGAAACATGGGAAAAGGGGCCTTATGAAAATTTAATTTAAAATTCAATTAAAAATCCTCGTTTACGTGATAGAGTCCACAGTTCTCATCAGATTCTCTTCAAACTTTCACAGAATGATTGTACTAACATAAGGATCATTCCTTTCGAAAATGGGTATGATCCGTCAAGAAACACGGGAAAAGGGGCCTTATGAAAATTCATTAAAAATTCAATTAAAATCCTCGTTTACGCAATAAAGTCAACAGTTTTCATTGGATTCTCTTCAAACTTTCTCAGAATGATTGTACCAACATAAGGATCGTTCCTTTCGAAAATTGGTATGATCCGTCAAGAAACACGGGAAAAGGGGCCTTAGGAAAATTTAATAAAAATTCCATTAAAAATTCTCGTTTACGCAATAAAGTCAACAGTTTTCATTGGATTCTCTTCAAACTTTCTCAGAATGATTGTACCAACATAAGGATCGTTCCTTTCGAAAATGGGTATGATCCGTCAAGAAACACGGGAAAAGGGGCCTTAGGAAAATTTAATAAAAATTCCATTAAAAATCCTCGTTTATGCGATAGAGTCCACAGTTTATTCTCTTCAAACTTTCACAGAATGATTGTACCATCATAAGGATTGTACCTTTTGGAATCGGATATGATTCCTCAAGAAACATAGGAAAAGGGGCCTTATTAAAAATTAATTCAAAGATCTTTGTTAACACTCTAGAGTCCACAGTTTTCATCTGATTGACTTCAAACTTTCACAGAATGATTGTACCATCATAAGAATTATTCCTTTCAAAATTTGGTATGATCAGACAAGGACCACGGGAAAAAGGGGCCCGATTGAAACTGGATTGAAAAAGTCCTCGAAAACACAATAGAGTCCATAGTTTTCAACAAGTTCTCTTCAAACATTCCCAGAATGATTATTACATTAAATGGATTGTTCCTTTCGGAAGTAGGTTTGATCCATCAAGTTTCATGGGAAAAGGGGCCCTATGAAAATTTAATAAAAAAATCTTAGTTCACATGTAATGGCCCTAGATTTCACCTGATTGACTTCAAACTTTCACATAATGATTGTACCATCATAAGGATTGTTCCTTTCAAATTGGGTCTGATCCATTGAGAAACATAGGAAAAGGGGCCTAAGGAAAATTCAATTAAAAAAATCTTAATTAATGCTTGTAAGTCCACAGATGAGATGGGGTTGTCTTTATACTCTAACAGAATAATTATACTTTTGTAAGAAGAGTTCCCTTTGGAATTGGTACAGATCCATCAAGTAACATGGGAAAAGGGGCTATAAGAAAATTCAATTAATGAAACCCTGTTAACACAATAAAGCCCACAGCTTTGATCAGATTTTGTTGAAACTTTCACAGAATGATTGGAAGGTCATAACTATCATTCTTTTCATAACAGGGTTTGAACTGTCAAGAAGCACAGGAAAAGGGGCCTTATGAAAATTTCATTTATAAATCCTTGTTACCAAGTCCAGAGCTTTCATCGGATTTTCTTCAAGCATTCACAGAATAATTGTACAATAATAATGATTGTTGATGTTTGCATTAGACCTGATCCGTCAAGTATCACAGGAAAAGGAGCATTATGAAATTTAATTTTAAAATCATTGTACCACAATAAAGTCAACAGTTTTCATCAGATTCTGTTAAAACTTTCACAGAATGATTATTCCATCATAAGGATTCTTTCTTTTCAAATTAGGCGTGATCTGTCTAGTATCATGGGAAAAGGGGCCTTTAGAGAATTTTATCTATAATCCTTGTAACCAAGTCCAGAGCTTTCATTGGATTTTATTCAAACCTTCACAGAATCATTGTACAATAATCACGATTGTTGATGCTGACATGAGACCTGATCCTTCAAGTATCACAGGAAAAGGAGCCTTATGAAAATTTTATTTTAAAATTTTACACCAAGATAAAGTCTGCAGTTTTCATCAGATTCTGTTCAAACTTTCACAGAATGTTTGTACCATCATAAGGATTGTTTCTTTCCAAATTGGGCCTGATCTGTCTAGTATCATAGGAAAAGGAGCTGTATGAAAAAGTATTACCAAATCCTCATAAACACAACAATGCCCTCAGTCTTTATCAGAATCTTTTCAAACTTTAATAGAATGATTGTACCATCATTTGGATTGTTCCTTTGTAAATTAGGTCTGATTGGTTAAGTGACATAAGAAAAGGTACCTTATAAAAATTTTATTCCAAAACATCAATATTACAATAAAGTCCTCAGTCTTTATCATTTTCTTCAAACTATCATTAGGATTGTTCCTTTGTACATTGGGTCTGATTTGTTAAGTTTCACAGAAAAAGGGGCCTCATCAAAATTTTGTTACAAAAATTCTTGACACAATTCAGTCCACTGTTTTCATTGATTCTTTTTAACTTTTAAAGAATGATTGTACCTTCATTAGAATTGTTCCTTTTGAAATTTGGTTTGTTCTGTAAAGTATCATGAGAAAAGGGGCCCTATGAATATTTCACTATAAACTCATTAACACAATAAATTCCACAGATTAAACAGATTGATTGTACCATCATTCCAATTGTTGATTTTGACAGTGGATCTGACTATAGCAAGGGTCACATAAAAAGGGGCCTAATGAAAAACTCTCTTAAATATTCTGGTTAACACAATGATGTCCCTTGATTTCACCGGATTCACTTCAAAATTTCACAGAATGATTGTACAAATACTTAGATGGTTCTTTTCATAACTGGGTACAATCCATCAAGTATCATGTAAAAAGGGGCCATATGATTTTTTTTTTTTTTAAATATTCTAGTAAACATAATGAATTTCCAATATTTCATCGGATTCACTTTTAACTTTCATAGAATGATAAAACCAACAGTAAAATATCACGGGAAAAGAGGCCCTATGAGAACTTGAATTTAATATCTTTGTTAATACAATAAAGTCAACAGTTTTATTGGATTCTCTTCAAAGATGCATGGAATAATTGTGGCATTTGAAACACAGGAAAAGGGGCCTTACAGATTATCATCCAAATCGTTCTTGTGTATGTGATGAAGATCACAATCATTATCAAGTTGTCTTTTAAATTTTACAGGACAATTGTTGGGTTGTAAGGAAAGTTCCTTTTGGAATGAAATTGATCCATCAGAAAACACAGGAAAAGGGGCCTTATTGATTTTCATTCATAACAATCCTGTTTATGTGATAAAGTCCACAATTATTGTCAGATTCTGATGAAATATTCACAGAATGATTGTAGGGTCATAAGGTAACTTTCCTTTGGAAATGGAGTGGATCCGTCATGAAACATGGGAAAAGGGGCCTTGAGGATTGTTGCTTAAAATGATAAAGGGGATGAAGCCCCTTTTTTTATCTTTATGCATTCTTCTTTGAGCAATTAACTTCCTTAAAAATCAGATTTCTTTAACGGAAAACTTGATAACCAGTAGAGCGTCTCAGGCCCTCATGGGCCTCTTGTTTTACTTTGAAATCTTTAAACATCTTCTCCTCAGTAACCATTGGGCCAATTTCAACCAAATTTGGTATGAATGTTCCTTGGGTGACCCTTTTCAAAAGTTGTTCGCAGAACTTTGTTTCATGCCCAAATATGGGCGTGGCAGTTTTTGACTTTGAAATCTTTAAACATCTTCTCCTCAGTAACTATTCGGCCAATTTCAACCAAATTTGGGCCGCCGTCATAGCGCAGTTGGTAGCGCGTAGGACTGTCAATCTAAAGGTCCCGGGGCCGATTCCTGACGGCGGCACTCATCCTTTCCGACTATTCGTCTCTCACCAATGGGTCGATAATCGCCTATGTGGGATCGCAGCTGGAGGCTAGGAAAGGATGTAATGGTAGTACTGGTGTGAGAAATACCAGGATTCCATTGTTAGGTGCTCCAGCCGCCGCGATATTACTGAAAGATTGTTGAAAGCGGCGTAAAACCCCATTCAAATAAACAAACTAATCAACCAAATTTGGTATGAATGTTCCTTGGGTGACCCTTTTAAAATTTGTTAGCGAAATTTTGATTTATGCCAGAATTGATATCTGTTAAAAACTCTGGTTGCCATGGCAACAAAAGTGAAATTTCAAAATAATCTTTAAAAATCTTCTCCTCCTGACCCAGAAGGCGTATAGCCTTGATATTTTGCATGAAGCATCAGTATATTGACCTCTTTCAGAAAACCTAAAATCATGAACCTCAGGTCCCTAGGGGCGGAGCCCAAGGGAGGGGTTAATATAGAAATAAAGAACAGTTTTTTAAATGACATCTCCTCCCAAACCACTGGGCTGATTTGAACCATATTTGGCTGAAATGTTGCTTAGGTGGTCCCCCTTTAAAAAATAGCTAAAAGAGTTGAAATCCATTAAAAACTCAGGTTGCCGTGGCAACAAAAGTGAAATTTCAAAATAATCTTTAAAAAATTTTCTCCTGACCCAGAAGGCATAGAGCCTTGATATTTTTAATGAAGCATCAGTATATTGACCTCTTTCAGAATAGCTGAAATCATGATCCTCGGGTCCCAGGCAGAGCCCCAGGGGGGTGGGGTTTACATAGAAATAAAGAACAATTTTTTAAATGACATCTCCTCCCAAACCACTGGGCTCATTTGAACCAAATTTGGCAGAAATGTTGCTTAGGTGGTCCCCCGTAAAAATAGCTAAAAGAATTGAAATCTGTTAAAAACTCTGGTTGCCATGGCAACAAAAGTGAAATTTCAAAATAATCTTTAAAAAATTTTCTCCTGACCCAGAAGGCATAGAGCCTTGATATTTTGCATGAAGCATCAGTATATTGACCTCTTTCAGAATACCTAAAATCATGATCCTCGGGTCCCAGGCAGAGCCCCAGGGGGGTGGGGTTTACATAGAAATAAAGAACAATTTTTTAAATGACATCTCCTCCCAAACCACTGGGCTTATTTGAACCAAATTTGGCAGAAATGTTGCTTAGGTGGTCCCCCGTAAAAATAGTTAAAAGAATTGAAATCTGTAAAAAACTCTGGTTGCCATGGCAACAAAATTGAAATTTCAAAATAATCTTTAAGAATCTTTTCCTCCTGACCCAGAAGATTTAGAGCCTTAATATTTTGCATGAAATATCAGTATATTGATCTCTTACAAATTAGCTAAAATCATGATCCTCGGGTCACCAGGGTTGGAGCTGGGGGGGGGGGGGGGGAAGGGTATAGGCATGAAGCACCAGTTCACAGACTTCTTTCCTTATTTTTGAAATTATAACCCATGGATCCAGAGGGAGGAAAAAGCACTAAAACCTTGGAATTTGTAATTTAGACTTTTGGATCCCCAGGTTCATAGTCTTTATATGTAAGTGTGGCCCACTTGTTTCATAATCCTAACCTTAACATGAAATTAGACTGTTGAAAGAAAAAGAGCCTTTATCACAGGTGAGCGCCCCAGGGCCAACGGCCCTCTTGTTTACTTTTCCCGACGAATAACGTATAAATTAAACTTGTTACAGGAAGGTTGTCACGAATTATATATTTTGCCCCAATTTTTCAGTGACACATCTTAAATTGTATTGAAAACTAATAAATTAGTTGTTTACTTCATATCTTTATGAGAGATTTATCAATAAATCAACATACTGCTTAGGTCTTTTGTTCTCTCCCCCCCCCCCCTGTTAGCATTTGCCTCTCCCTCATTTGAGTAATTCAATGAGGGAGCTACCCCTCTTGAAAGAAATCCTTGATGCAACACTGACATCCTAGATTACCAGACTCTGACTGGTCATTGGTCACAAGTGACACATAGCTACAAATATGATGAGTGAAAACATATTGCAAATCACTAAAACGCATTTTGAAAATAATCATTGCGTTAACTTAAATCACTGATAAACATTTCAATTTTTTCTGACCATTCAGATTCCAACAATCAATTTCTATATAAAGCGGGTACAAAATATTGAGAAATTAATGGCTTTTGAACTTGTTCGAATCACGAAGCAAAAATTCTACACAGAAACCTGTATTCATTTGAAATCTTTCGAAACATCGGAGGGTGATGCTCCTAAAACTATCTTTCGTATATTTTGTCTGAATTTGACTATTACGCAGTTGATCAAGTCAGTTATGGGTGAGAAAACATGGTGGGGAATCTGTCCCGGGGGGGGGGGAGGTTGAAGTCTTCAAATGTGATTTCATAATAAGGAAAACTTAACAGACACATCAGAGAATGACTTCAATTATCACACAAATTGTTAATATACAGTCCTGACTACATTTTAGGCCGTTCAGGCCTTTGATTTATACAAATTTCAAACCTGGTCTTTCGCACTTACTTGTGATAAACTATTTTCATAAGCGTTGTGCTGAGCTATTCCGACTTTATTGTAAAAGCAACTGAAGTTAGATCATGTATAGATTTTTATACGCATCCCATATTATAGTAATAGAAATTTGTTTTACGAGTAACAGCAATTTAAATTGACTCAGTTTTAGATGTCAATTTTGATAAGACTTCAAATGGGTGTAAGTCAAACAGATTCTGCAAATAGTTTACAAATCTCGATACCCAAAGTTCGGTCAAGCATGACACTGACAAGCTGCAAATTAGGTCCACTGGGGATTGGCACTTGACTGGCTGGCGGTTAAACTAATTATCGATTTGCACTTTTGTTAATCCCTCAATCAGAAGGTAACATGTGAAACCCTTGAATTATTTTGGTTTAAAGTGGATTTTGATAGATAATGGACGAGTTTATCAATATTTCAACGTGGAATTCAATGAAAATTTCACACCAATTTTGGTGTTATTAGTTCACCTGAGCACAAAGTGCTCTGGGTGAGCTATTGTGATCGGTCATCGCCCGTCCGTCCGTCCGTTCACAATTACAAAAAAATCTCCTAAACTAACCATGGAATTTCCACAAAACTTCACAGAAATGATCCTTAGGTCATGCTCTTTCAAATTACTTCAAAGAATTGAAATCCTGGAAAACTCTGATTGTCATGGCAACAGAGTGAAAAAAAAAATTAGGTGATCTATTTGAAATTTGCAGAAATAAGATGTGACGTGGAAAAAGGGGGCTTAATGTTTGATAGCTTTACGTTAGCTCTCCATTTCTCAGCAATAAACTTATATTGGCCATTACTTTTGATTAACAAGAGATATAGCCTTCATATTTCACATGTTCATTGTTTATGACAAAACATTTCTGTTGGTATTAAGGTCAAGGTCGTCTGTTAAGGTCAAGGTCCTTTCTCAAGGTCAAAATTTCAAAAAATTTAATATTGTCCATAAGTTTACAATGGTAAGTGATATAGCCTTCATATTTAGAGGTGCATTGCTTATGACATGACCTTTCTGTTGGTGTTAAGTTCAAGGTCATCTGTCTAGGTCAAGGTCATTTCTCAAGGTCAAATTAAAAAAACAAACTTTTTAACATGGCCCATAATTATACAATATTAAGTGATATAGCCTTCATATTTTACATTTGCATTGCTTATGACATGACCTTTCTGTTGGTTCTATGTTCAAGGTCATTGGCTAAGGTAAAGGTCATTTCTCAAGGTCAAAATTTCGAAAAATATAACTTTAACATTGTCCATAATTTTAAAATTGTAAGTGATACAGCCTTCATATTTCAAATGTTAATTACTTGTGACAAGACTTTTCAGCAGATACCAAAATCAAGGTCATTGGTCAAGGTCAAATTGTCAATGTCATTAATTTTCAAATATACCTCCTTTACAAATTGCTAAAATTTCTTGTTTCTTTACATGAATGTTGTTTATTAAATGCCCTAGGTAATGCATATTTCAATTTTTGACCCAATGAGCCTTACCATGCTAAAAGGGGGCTACTCTAAAATGAATCAGTCTATTGTTTCTGCAAGACTACTCAAGTTAGTCTTCAATTTTTGTTTGGAAACATTTTTCATTGATAACTCCGATGGTCAAGGTAAAATAAATAACCCCTTACCATATAATGATATTGAATTTTACTAGATTCAGGCCTGTGAAGCCAAACAGATTCCTTCAATGTTTATCAATATTCCAAATTTCTTGTGAACTGAACTCTCAAACTGTAGTTGCATTTAATAAAAAGTTTTTTGTCCAATAATGGCATACAGTTTTGTGACAAAAGCCTTATTCGGGGAGCATAATCCGTCTCCAACAAATCTTGTTTTTATGCCCCCCATTGATAAGATCGGGGGCGTATTGTTTTACCGGTGTCTGTCCGTATGTCTGTCCGTCTGCAAAACTTAACCTGCCAACTAAACATTTTCCTATAACTTTAACCCTGATTAAGTTACAATGCTAATATTTGGTATGTAGATAGCTGTCAACAAGGCGCAACCAGGGAATGCCATTTCATCAAGGTCAAGGTCAAAATTTTAACCCTTTTCCCTAAAACAAAGGAAAAACAATACAAATCACTTGTTTCTAAAGATTTCCTGTTTCAGGGCATAGTGTTTCAAAAACACATCTTGTTTTAGTTAGTATAGAAGTATATAAGGTATGATTGTGAAACTTTATGGGTGGATAGATGTAATCAAGGGGAAGTGCAGTGCATAAGAACAGTAACTCTACCTGGCCTATTTTTAGCTCACAAAGTGCAAGGTGAGCTATTGTGATTGGTCGTTGTCAGTTGTCCGTCTGTCTGTCTGTCCGTCTCTCCTTACTTAAAATCTTCTCCTCCTTAACAAGTAGGTCAATCAAGCTGAAACTTTGCAGGGATGTTCCTTGGGTGTTGTTAGAAGAATTAAATTCCGTCAAAAACACTGGTTGCCATGGCATTTGAAAATGGGAATCTAGTAATTCTTTAAATATCTTTAAAAATCTTCTCCTCCTAAACCAGTGGGCCAATCAAGCTGAAACTATGCAGGGATGTTCCTTTGGTGAAGTTCTACAAAAGTTGTTAAAAGCATTTCATTGCATCAAAAACTCTGGTTGCAGCGGCATTTGAAAATGGGAATCTTTAGTAATTCTTTAAATATCTTTAAAAATCTTCTTCTCCTAAACCAGTAGGCCAATCAAGCTTAAACTTTGCAGGGATGTTCCTTGGGTGCAGTTCTACAAAAGTGTTAAAAGAATTTGTATGATACCCCCAGTCTTAACTCTTATCTTGCTGAACCCAGATTATTCCGGTTTCAGCAAGAGGTATAGACAAAGATCAGACTGCACATAAGTACAGTCTGATCTTAATCTACACCACCTCTCTGTCATTTTGAAACCACGGTTGTTATGAAATTAGTCTTCTAAATAAGAAATGACAACTGAACAAGTACTAACGGTGCTTTCAGCCCTTTGATTTTTCTACAATTCAGAAAAGGATTTTATTAGGTGACCTATTGAGATCGTGTATTGTCTGTCATCGTGTGTTAACTCTTTAAGTTTTTCTACATCTTCTTAATAACCCTTGGACTGATTTCAACAAACTTGGCAGGAAGCATCATCATGGAAAGGCGCTTCAGATTTGTACACCTCATGGAGTTATCACTCCTTGGGGCCTCATAAGGGGCAAAAGTGGGTACATCACTAAAAAATCTTGTCATAAACCAGCGGTCAGATTTGATTCAAGTTTGTACAAGAATAAAAATCTGTCAAGAAATGGCCGTGCCTGGGTGGGGGGGGTGCATAAGCTTACATAGTGACAACTTTGAAAATCTTTTTCTACCAAACGAAAAGACCTACAGCTCTGATATTTGGTATGTGACATCATCTAGTGGACCTCTATCAATATTGTATAAATTATAAACCCAGAGTCAAAATGGGCCCTTTCTTGGATGTCACAAGTTTAACATAGGCTTATATTGTGAAAATTCCAAAAATCTTTTTCTCGCAAACGAGAGGGCCTTGAGCTTTTATATTTGGTATGTAGCATCATCTAGTGGATTTCTATCAAGATTGTATAAATCATGTTCCTAGAGACAGAATTAGCCCATTCCCTGACATCACAACTTTAACATAGGCTTTAATAGTGGAAATTTTAAAAATCTAATTCTCTCAAACAGAAAAGTGTAGAGATTTGATATTTGGTATGTAGACTCATCTGGTGGATCTATATCATGATTGTATAAATAATCCCCCCAGGGACCTAATTAGCCCATCTTCTGACATCATAAGTTTTACAAAGGGTTTATATAGTGAACATTTTAAAACTCTTCTCCCAAATAGGAGGGCATAGAACTTTGATATTTGGTATGTAGCATCATCAGGGGTTGAAAAATCCACTCGCCCACCCGCATTGGCGAGTAGAAAATGCCGTAGGGCGAGTAGATTTGGGGACGAACTAGTCTGACGGGGCGAGTGCAAATTTAGGACTTGAATCACGCTGATTGAGGGGAAAAAATAAAGGATCGAAAAGAAAGTATTTATTTCAAACAACTTCATATCGGAAACAATAATATTCGCTGTAAAATTAGACCGTTCCCTGTTTATGTTGATCAATCTTCATAGATGCTTGATATGTAGACTGGAGACCATGTCGAAATACACGATAATGTATAGACAGGATCTCCAGTCTGCATAGTATTCCGTATCTTAAAACGCTTGATTGATCACTGTAATATGTATTGCAAAGCGAAAATACGTCAATCTAGATGAAATTCGTTTGTTTTAAAACTCATGGCTGGAACATCGGACATCCAATCGTTTTTTGGGTAGAAATTTTCTTCATCTTTAAGGGCGAGTTTGGTTGCCTTAAGGACGAGTAGAAATTCAGAGTTACTAGTCCTACAGGACTAGTAGGTTTGAAGAAATTTTTCAACCCCTGATCATCTGATGGATCAAAATAAGTCCATTCCCGGACGTCACAAGTTTAGAAATTAACATAGGCATGTATAGTGAAATGTTTTAAAATTTTCTTCTCCAAAATAGATAGGCCTAGAGCTTTGGTAGGTGGATCTTTATCAATATTGTATAAATTATGGCCCAAGGGTCATAATTAGCCCATTCTGGGACGTCACAAATTTTACATAGGGCTTATATAGTGAAAATTTAAAAAATCTTCTTCTCCCAAACAGGAGGGCCTAGATCTTTGAAATTTGGTAGATTGTATAAATTATGACCCCAGGGTCAGAATTAGCCTGTTTCAAGATGTCACAAGCTCAACATAGGCTTGTTCAGTGAACTTTTAAAAAATCTTCTTCTCCCAAATTAAAAGGCCTTGAGCTTTGATATTTGGTATGTAGCATGATCTGGTGGAGTTTATCTATTTTTTGTGACCAATAAAGCCCTACAGGCCTCTTGTTAAGCATTACAAGGGTTAAAATTAAATTTGTTTGGTGGGAAAAAAAGAGCCTTTCTCAGGTGAGCCTACCAGGACCAACGACCCTCTTTATTATCCCCTGCCGTTTCGGCAAAGAGGATATAGTAATGGTCTCTGTCCTTCATTACGTCCTTCTGTCACTAAACTTGTCCGGTGCTTATCACTGAAAGTATAATTGCTATCAACTTGAAACTTCATAGTTCAATAGATCTCGTTGAGGAGAAATGCAGTGCACAAGAACCATAACTCTTGCTTGCATAATTTTGGAGTTGTTGCCCTTTGTTGTTTTAAAGACTTAGATTTTGTCCCGAGCATATCTCTGAAAGTATAATAGCTATTATCAAACTCATTGAGAAGAAATGCAGTGCACAAGAAGCCTAAATCTAACTGGCTTCAGTTTACTATCAAGCTTTTACGGCGGGGGATGGCCATGGCCATGTACGCCATGGCTCTTGTTATTTCTGTTGTCATTGACTCAAGTGAGTGCTTAGGACTCTTGCTTCACTTAAAATATTCCTGTTTATGTGAAATAATACACAATTATAAAGGAACTTTTGCAGTTTATTGTAGAGTCATAATGATAAAGTCAATCTGAAGTTGTCTTCAAGTTGAAACTTAGATTTCACAGTGAGTTTGTGTAAATGTTTTTGCAAGCAGAAGGACTTATTATTATGACTCAACAATAAACTTTTAAACGTTCTTTTTACATTGTGTAAATTTTTCCACAATGTTTTCTACCCCAAAGACTGAAAAAATATCACCTTTGAATTATGTCTAACTCATTTCAATATGGACCAGACTAAAATATTGGCAATCTGGTAGTTGGTTAAGGCTGACATTGCTTGGTAGAGTGGTATATTTTGTTGTTTTTTCCTCAGCCACCATTCGATAATTACATTGACTTGAAACTTGATGTAGAGGTTGATCTTGCGCTGCGTATTGCGTACAGTAAAACCCCTCCTAACAACCACCCCGGAAATACGGGCACCCCGCTATTACGACCGAATTTTTACAGAACGGAATTTTTTGTCCTTTATTTCAATGGTCGCAAACCCCTCTAAAACGGGCAACCCCCTATTCCGAATTACCACCACTTAATTCAGTAGCAAGTAAAGCTGATCCACTGTTTTGAGCCCCACTAAAACGACCAGTAACTTCACACATTGATACCGACCACCCGAATTTCACACTTGATAAGAGCGACACTAATTGGGTACGAATGCATTGTCAATACAATATCGGATTTTTGATTATCTGATATCGAACCCTTATTATAAAAGGTGTTATTTCTATTAAAAAAATTAAAGTGGCCAATCACTTTTAGGAATTATAGCATATCTTTTTAATTGTTATTTGAATATGTCACGGGTTTTGAATCGAGTAATAAAGTCGGAAGTGAAAAGGTATCCAAGAAGTTGCGATTAGTTTGTTTACAGAGTTCCGAATTTAATTAAATATTGATTTCAACTTAATTGATGTTTGGTATTCGCATTATAGAAGATATGATATCAACAGTTTGACACTTTGAACCTGTACTTACATATAAATAATATGCGGTCGGACTTCTGAATCAGATCAAAATTGAGGAGAGAAAGTCGAACTTACCAAAGGTTGTAAATTTGAAAATGACACGATTCCGCTTAAATACATGTTTTTATAGTTTTATTTTTGTATTTCAAATACACTGCTCAAAAAAATTAAAGGATCACTTTTTATATGGATTCTAGGATTGCCATTTTGACATATACATATATATCGATTGTTATAATGTATAAATGCATGCTTCCTCAAAATAATCACGTGTAAACTTAGGGTTTTTATTCCCTTGCAGTCCGTGCAAATTGAGATACCAACGATACCCCTATAAAAGGCATGCTTTCTTGTATAGGAGCATAATTGTGAAGTTTGGTGAAAATAGGCACTATGAAATTTCTCTGGTCTTTTCTTGGACTTACTGTGTTTGTTCACTTATGCATTGGTGTTCGACGACATTTAAACCCAACTTAGGTCGCCATGGCAGTACAAATGTTGCTCGACGGACACTCGCAGCACGCTGTGGCTACGTCATTAGGTGTGTCCCAGAGCGTGGTCGCAAGGTTGTGGTTGCGTTACCAGGAGACAGGACATTTCACTAGACGCCTAGGTCAAGGTCGATCACGATGTACAAGCGATGCTGATGACCGATTCATACGGCTGATGGCCTTACGAAACCGCAGGTCCACTGCTACACAGCTCCAAACAGAGTTACAGCTCGCCACTGGCCAACGAATATCCACTCAAACAATCCGCAATAGACTCCACAGTGACGAAATGAATGCAAGGCGTCCAGCAAATGGTCCAATTTTGACACGAATGCACCGAATTCGAAGACGACAATTGCAAAGAACCACCTTAATTAGAGGATGCGAGATTGGGAGTCAGTGTTGTTCACAGATGAGAGCAGATTCCATTTATCATCATGTGATAGGCGTGCTCGGGTGTGGAGACGACCTGGTGAGCGATATGCGGAGTGTAATATTGTGGAATACGATAGGTTCGGCGGAAGCTCTATCATGGTTTGGGGTGGGATATGCTTAACAGGTCGTACCAAGCTCTATGTGTTTGATCAGGAATCTTTAACTGCTTTAAGGTACAGAGATGACATTTTGGCACCTATTGTACGACCTTTTGCTGGAGCTATAGGTGATAGATTTGTTCTTATGCAGGATAATGGCCGTCCACATACTGCTAGGATTGTGATGGACTACCTTAATGAGGAGAGTATTGAGGTAATGGACTGGCCAGCTTGCTCCCCTGACCAAAAACCCTATGACTACATCTACAGACAGATTTCGCAGCGAGAAAACCGGCCCTTAACTGTGCCAGACCTCAGACAAGCACTCATCCTAGAGTGGAATGGGTTACCTCAGCAAATGATCGCCACCTTAATCGGGAGTATGCCAAATCGGTGTCTAGAGTGCTATAACAGACGAGGGGGACACACACATTACTAGCAGGCATAATTTGAGTCAGTACTATTCTGTTAAAAACAAAATCGTATTCAATATTCTAAGGTATGCCGTTTACAAGAATTATAACGTTTTCTTATTTTTTCCAAATTTTTGTTGTCTATGGACATGTTGTTGATTCTACCAGCTTTGTTGAGTCGAGGAATTATTGTCATTACATGTTTAAAAATCCATATTTATTTATCTTTTCATAGCGTCCATCAAATCCAAAATATTTGCATGATCCTTTAATTATTTTGAGCAGTGTATCAATATATTCAAACATCGAAGATAAATTAAACATGAATTACTTGACAACAAACGACCAAACCTCAGGATTACGACCACCCGATATTACGACCACTTTCAGAAAGTACCGCAAGTGGTTGTATTAGAGGGGTTTTACTGTAATTCCTGTTTTCTGACTTAACTGTATTTTTAGGCAATCGTTTATTTTTGGCCATTTCCTGGTATAGTGGTATCTCTTCAATACTTGATGTGGAGTTGAAGCTTTGTGTCCTATATAGTGCTTACTATATATGTTCCATTGAGGGAAAATTTCATTTCCACTGTAGTTTGCCTTGGAGCATGCAGGAGTATACTCCATGAGTTTTTACTAGCATATTTCTTGCTGTTTCTGTAATTTGAAAGATCTTTATTGTTTGAGGTAGAAAATATTTTGGACAAGGAGGAAATTCTTGTATCAAGCTATTTCTTCATTATCCACAATATTTTCCAAGCCTTTATATAGAAGAGTGTGAAAAAGAGGGTAGGATGGTAAAAATAATTTGCGGACAGTAAAAAAATTAATTGAAGGAAAATGCAGTTTCTTTGACCAGGACTACTGATGCTTATGCCTCGGGAACAAAGAGTAATAAGATCTGATAAGTTGATTACTGAAGGTGATATCAAATATTTATATTTACAGTTGAATAATATAGATGATGAATACCTAGATTTGATGGATGATGCTGGAAATACAAGAGAAGACTTGAAATTACCAGCAAATGATGTTGGCAAAGAAATAAGAGAAAAATTCGAGAACGGTGAAACTCTCATGGTATTCTTTACTTTTAATCATATGGTGTCTTGGCTCCCCTGGTCAAACTAGTGGGATAGCAGGCTATTGTCTATGGATTGTGTCTATTAGGCCTCTGTCTGTGCCAAGGTCAATAACCTCAATAGCTCACCTGAGCGCATTCTGTTCAAGAAGAGCTTGTAGGATCATCCTGTCTTATAAGTCAATATTTATGTCCCCCTTCGAATAAGATGGGGTATATGGCTTTGCACCTGTCAGGGTGCCCATTCACGTACTGCAGTACGTAATTCACGTACAACTACGTCGGTTCACGTACAAATCTTACACCAAGACGTGCATGAACGTACAGAAAAATAAATGAACGTAGAAACAAAAATGCCATTACGTGTGTGTTCATTTGAAATGATTAGCGTATAAAACGAGAAACCCTACGTGCGTATTTTTCCCTAAACCCCCCCCCCCCCCCCAAAACTGCAAGCGAAGTAGAACAAAACGCATCGGGAGCGAGTGATTTCCCTTTCATGCGACAGGAACCAGCTGGTTTGTTTTCATATAGAGAATGGGGAAACCAGCAATTGGAAAAGTTCGTATAATGCGGATCCTGATGGCCTCACCAGTTTGTTTTGAAATAGGCCTAAATTTGCGCTATTTTTCAAACTAAACGCAAGATATTCACGTGTTTTTTGGGCAAGATTGACAAGAACTCATGATATAGAATCTGATTTTGAAATCAGTTTCTCTCGTAAGTTCCGTTGTACATGTAATTCAGGCGGGACAAAATTGAGCCGTTTGTTTAACGTTGTAGTTTTGTTTTGGCTACGTAAGTTGCTGTCTGCAAAATGTCGTAACAAAACCTATTCTATTTCGCCACAAATGGTGACTTTTAGACACTTATAAGACCATTTGATATTTTCTGTACCAGAATCGTTTTAATACCACAGTTTGATCTAAAAAATGAGCAGACATGCCTGGTATGGCCTGCTCCAAGATGACATTCCCACCCTTGTAATTAACTTGCCATTGCTCTCATATTCCATTCAACCCGTCCAAAATCCAATAATTAAAAAAAGTGAATTGTCAAAAACCAGGTTTTTACAGAAAGTTTATTATCTTTCCCTCTAAATTCATCTGAAAGTTGCATATGATGTGTGGCACTTCTTTACTGAGTAATAACAAACTATATAACTACAACATTGTCTGTCATTTGGTAAAGGGTTCAGATTCGTATTGTGTACCCTTAAATCTGAAAGTAAATGGTACACTGTACCCCCAGATTTTTCTTTGTACCCCCACTTCAAAACCTAGGGGGTACATGTACCCCCAAAATAAAAACCCAGTGGGCACGCTGCCTGTAGGTTGGTTGGTGGGTCCTAATACCACTTTTAGGTAACCTGACCAAAGGTCAAGGTGACCTATTGCGACAGTTTTTCGTCCATCATTGTGCAATTTAACTTTTTCAACTTCTCGAGAACTCTTTAGTGGATTTCAACCAAACTTGGCAGGAAGAATCCCAATGGAAAGGGGCTCAAGATTTGTACAGCTGCCATCACAGCCCAGTCGGTAGCGCATCAGACTCCTAATCTTCAATAATGGGAGGTCATGGGTTTGATCCTGGGCACATATCCTTTCTGACATTTGTCTCTCACCAAAGGGTGATAATCGTAAACCTAATTGGGATAGCAGCTGGAGGCTAGGAAAGGATGTATTGGTAGTACTGGTGTGTGAAATACCAGGAATCCATTGTTAGGTGCTCCAGCCGCCACGATATGTCTGAAATACTGTTAAAAGTGGCATTAAACCCCAATCAATCAAGCTTTGTACAAGTCACGGAGTTTATTTCTCCTGGGGGCCCCCATAAGGGGCAAAAAAGGGTACATCTTTAAAAAATATTCTTGTCATGAACTGGCTGTTGGATTAGATTCACATTTGATAATTAGTCTTAGGGCAAGAACTATTAAGTTAGTTCAAGAATAAAAAAAATGGTCAAGAATGGCAGTGCTGGGGAGGGGAGCGCAAAGGGGCATAAGCTTACATAGTGACACTTTGAAAACCTTTTCTACCTAACCAAAAGACCTACAGCTCTGATATTTGGTAGGTGGAATCTTCATGTGGACCTCTATCAAGATTGCATCAATTATGGCCCCTGGGTCAGAATTGGCCCATTCCTGGATGTCACAAAATTTACATAGGGATTATATATTGAAATCTTTAAAAATCTTCTTCTGCCAAATGGGAGGGCATAGTGCTTTGATATTTGGTATATGGCATCATCTGGTGGACCTCTCTGAAGATTGTATAAATTATGGCTCCAGGGTTATGATTGGCCAAACCCCTGACATCACAAGTTTGACGTAGGGCTTTTACAGTGAAACTTTGAAACAATTTTTAAAATCTCTAAAACCTAGAAGGCATATAGAGCCTTCATATTTTGGATGAATCATTAGTATGTTACCTCTTTCAAAATAGCTATGATTGTGACCATTGGGTCTCCAGGGGCGGAGTCCCAGGGGGATGGGGTTTATAGAGAAATTAAGAGTGATCTTCCAAACCATTGGGCCAATTTTAACCAAATTTGGCAGAAATGTTCCTTAGGTGGTCCCCTTTATAAAAAGCTCAAAGAATTGAAATCAGTTGAAAACTGTGGTTGCCATGGCAACAAGTGGAATTTAGAATAATCTTCCCTGACCCTTAAGGTGTAGAGCCTTGATATTTTCAATGAAACATTATATTAACCTCTTTCTAAATAGCTTCAATTACGACCCCAGAGTCCCTAGAAGCAGGGGATAGGGGTTTATATAGAAATAACAAATGATTGTTAAACGACATCTCCCAAACCACTGGGCCAATTTGAACAAAATTTTGCAGAAGAATGTTGCTAAGGTGGTCCCTAATGTAAATAGCTAAAAGAATTGAAATCTGTTTAAAAAACTCAAACTGCAATGGCAAAGAAGCTGTATTTCAAAAAGTGATCTCTAAAAATCTTCAGTATATTCATCTCTTTCAAAATTGATAAAAACTTTACCCTTGGGTCCCTAGGGGCAGGGCCACAGGGGGATTGGGTTTATAGAGAAATAAAGAATGATTTTTAAACAACATCTCCCAAACCATTTAGCCAAATTTGAACCAAGTATGACAGAAATGTTCCTTAGGTGGTCCCAATTAATAAAGGCTAAAAGAATTGAAATCTGCTTTAAATATTAGTTGCCATGACAACAAAAGTGAAATTTTCAAATAATCTTCAAAAATCTTCTCCTGACCTACAAGGTGAAGAGCCTTTATATTTGCATGAAGCATCAGTTCATTGACTTCTTTCATATTTCTGAAATTATTACCCATGTATCCAGAGATAAGTGTTCTCCTCCTTTCAAATAAGTCCTAAAGCCTTGGAATACCATCTTTGGGATCCCCAGGTAGAGAGCCTATGTATGTATAAAGTATTGTCAAGCACACGATCCTAACCTTAACATGAAATAAGACTGTTAAAAAAAAGAGCCTTTATCTCAGGTGACCACCCTAAGGCCAATGGCCCTCTTGTCTTTAAACATCTCCTAATCTTTGGGATCCCCAGGTAGAGAGCCTATGTATGTATAAAGTATTGTCAAGCACACGATCCTAACCTTAACATGAAATAAGACTGTTAAAAAAAAGAGCCTTTATCTCAGGTGACCACCCTAAGGCCAATGGCCCTCTTGTCTTTAAACATCTACTCCTGAACCTATTGACCAATTTGGACCGAACTTTGCAAGAATGTTCATTAGCTGACCCTTTTCAAAACTTCTTTGTAAAATTTCGATTTATGTAAAAAGGGGGGCAGGGCAGGCTTATCAGACTTGGAGAAAGAAAAATCATGAAATAATTCTGTAAAAATCTTGTTCTAATCCAATTTGCCAATTTGGACCAAATTTTGCAGGAATGATCCTATTGAATACTTGTATGTGAAATTTTGATCACTTGAAAAATTAGGGGCTGGTCGGTAGGGCTTATCAGATCAAATCATTCTCAGGTGAGCAGTTTAGGACCATTTTAGCCCTGTTGTTAAAAACTTAAGTGAAATTTTGACGTGCAAAAGAATTGAGGGCATGACAGGCCAGAGTTAGTCAGACGCAGAAAAATCATGAAATAATTAGTTGCAAATCTTCTCCTTAACTTATTGGCTAATATGTACCAAGCTTAACAGGAAATATCTTCGGTCACAAGGATGAACCTTTTGAAAATGAGAAGACTCTGTTAGAAAACACAGGAAAAGAGATTTAAATCTAAATTTTTTGCCTACACTCTAGGGCATGGAAAATTTTGAGAGACGCCTACTTGCCTATGGCAAGTAGAAAATGCATTTGGCAAGTAATGTTGTAAGGGCCCAGGTGGCAAACTGAAAACTGGACAAAGTGTCATGATATATTAGACAGGATCCAAGTGAAAGTGGCACTAATAGTCATTATTATTAGCTTGGCTGTTTTCGGAGAAAACCCTAGGTTTTGTCATCACCTTGGCGTCTTGTGCATCGGCGTTTGCATTGGCGTTGGAGTGACAAACTTTTACCTTGGTCATATCTCTGTTGTTATTTAAGATAACCTCATCAAACTTGGCATGTGTATTGACCACCACAGGAGTTACCTAGACTATTAAGGGGTATAAATTCAGTGTTGCATCTAGAGCGCGGGAGTGCGGGAATCCCGCTAGAATAATCATAATCCCGCATGATAAACATTTCTATGCGTACCCGGTCGCGCTAAAAATTAAATTGGGCGCGAAAATTTCATTGCCGTGCGTGCTGATATTTTTTTAAGGTAAGGTAACAGGTTACCTGACAAGAAGTTCTCAAAATTTGCAAGTAAAATGTAATTTAAATTCTTTTTTCATGGAAAAAGGATTGTAATACAACTTCAAAACGAGCGACTGATGACGGTTACCACGGGCGAAAAATTCCAATACTTGAATGGTTTTCGTCTTTCAAATTAGACTAGAATTTGAAAGAATTTATAATTATTTATTTTCTGTACATCGCAAACCACAAACAATTTCACAATTTTTTTATTAAGAAAAAATGGATAGGATTCAAGACCCCTTTCACAATTTATTAGCGTGAAAATGCGCTCCTGGCCAATTTTTTTGGAAATGGAAAAGGGTCGGGCTTCCAGTTTAATAAACAGACCGGGTTCCAGCCTCGGATGACGTACCGGAAATCGTCTGGACAACATGACTGATCTAAGCGCACATCAGTCTCCTCTATCGAAAATTTACCATTTTTCCGGTTAACTAACGCGAGAGACGGATAATAGAACTGATGATGATACCTCAAGCCTCAGTGAAAGTGTAATTAGAGTGAATTCGAGTGATAGTCTGGTTGAAAACGGCGACGAACATGATCGGATCACTAAAAGAAAAAGCCTCATGTCTATTTGGACTCTAAGCGAACAAACGAACCATGGCTTTATTCAAATGACAAAAAGGCTATGCTGTAAAAATGAGGATTATAATTTACTAAAAACTGCTAAGGAAGTGGTTTTGTAAGTAGTTACTGTGACTGTACTATTAGACAATACCTGAATATTTTAGAGTTCACTTGAAGAATCAAAGACTTATTCATGTTATTGAAGACAAAAGTATTGTAAGGTAAACACTATCATATACATTGAATTTTACACCCCCCCACTTTACCCAATAATTTGGATTGGCCCCCCTTTTTCTGATTGTTATGAGGGACAGCCCCCCATTTTGAGAATTTCTAGATGCAACCCTGTAAATCTAAAAGCATTTTTGTAAGAGTTATGCCCTTTTTTCGACTTAGAATTCTTGCATTATCCAGCACCTGCTGCCGAGCATTGGCACTCGTGGGCGGTGCTCTTGTTAGCTCTACTATCCAAAGGCCAGAAAAGCTATAGTAATGATGTGTTCCTGTCCAGCCAGCTGTCAAGTCGTCTCTTCATTAACCTTTGCTTGTTAACTCTCTTGAGTCCACAATTTTCATCAGATTCTCTTCAAACTTTCTGAGAATGATTGTACCATCATGAGGATCATTCCTTTTGAAATTTTGTCAGATCAGTCAAGAAACATAGGAAAAGGAGAGTAATTAGAATTGAATTCAAAAATCCTCATTAACACTTCAGAGTCTAGAAACATGGGAAAAGGGACCTTTTAAATATTTAATTAAAGAGTCTATATAAAATCCTTGTTAACACCCTAGAGTCACCAGTTTTAGTAAGATTCTCTTCAAACTTTCACCATTTGATCATTCCTTTTGAAATTGGGTCAGATCCGTTAAGAAACACGGGTAAAGGGGCCTTATAAATATTTAATTGAGAAATCCTTGTCAACACTCTAGAATCCACAGTTTTCATTGCATTCTCTTAAAACTCTCACTAAACAATTGTATAGTTATAAGGATCATTCCTCTCAAAATTGAGTCTGATCCATTGAAAGGATCCATATGAAAATATAATTGAATCAAAGTACTGAAAGTACTGTTGGAGAGCAATTTCTTTTTTTTTTGTTGCTTTGAAGCTGACGAAATAATTTGTTCAAAGAAGAATACCAATTGCTTTTCCTTTGATCATATACAGTGCTTTCTAAGAAATTCGCAATCTTTTCCTACCCAGAATAAAAGAGGTTTAAAAAATATGAACAGGCTGCCTGCATTTGCACTGAAACTTTTTTAGCTCACCTGACCTTGTAGTGGTCATGGTGAGCTATTGTGATCGGGCTGTGTCCAGCATCAACTTTCACCTTGTGTGTATTCTAGAGGTCACATATTTGGCTCAAATGTCTTGAAACTTTGTCAGAATGTGTGTCCACTTGTTATCTCGGACGAGTTCTAAAATGGGTTATGTGGGGTCAAAAACTAGGTCACCAAGTGAAATCTCAGAAAACCTTGTGTGCACTGTAGAGGTTACATTTTGTGCTCAAATGTCGTGTAACTTGGTCAGAATGTTTGTCTACATGATAACTCAGAAAAGTTTAATAAAAATTGGTAATGTTGGGTCAAAAACTAGGTCACCAGGTCAAATCTTAGAAAAACCTTGTGTGCACTTTAGAGGTCACATTTTTGCCCTAAATGCTTTGGTTAAAAAAGAATGTATACAGTAACTATAGGACAAGTTCAATCAAAGTACTGACAGTATCGTTAGCTAGCAAAGGGTGGTTTTGTTAAGTAATCCTCTTTGTCAAAGGTTAACATGATAAATAAACTTTTATTATGAAATTAAAGTAACCCAGGAGTTAACTCTTTCTTATACTGATTCAAAATGAAAGAAGTTGCAGACAACATTTTCAAGATAGTGGAATTTGGAAGAAAACATTGTGGACATTGAAAAAATTGTTGTTACAAGCAATTTCTTCAATGTCCAAAATGTTTTCCAAAGCATTTTTCTTGAGATGCTCAAAGAAGCGGAATTGAGTTGGGACGGGTTAAAAAGCATGCTTTTGAAAGAGACCCTACAATTTGAATAGAAATTCTATTTATAGAATGTTGAATTCTCTCAACTACGGAAGAGACTCTTGTCTTTTTCAACCATAGTGGAGAAATAATATTTTATTTGACTCTTACGAGATTCTAAACTACGCTGATACAACAACGCCCCCTAGCGCTGCAATATCCGACGGCATTAACCTCTGCCCTACTGAGACATCCCCAAAAAAGGATGTTCAAATAACGCATATAAAGCTTCCAGACACTGCAGCACACTCAGAATAAGGGATCTATTTTTAGAAATTCTATTTATAGTATATTGAATTCTCTCAACTATGACAGTGACTCTTGTCTTTTTCAACCATAGTGGAGAACTTATATTTGATCTGACTCTTGCGGGATTCAAACCCTCGTGGATACGGCAATGCCCCCTAGCGCTGCAATGTCCGAAGTCTTTAACCTCTGCGCTACCGATACATCCCCCAGAAAGGATGTTCAGTTTACTTGTATATAAAGCTTCCAGACACTGCAGCACACTCCGAATAAGGGTTCTATTTTTAGAAATTCTATTTATAGTATATTGAATTCTCTCAACTATGGCAGTGACTCTTGTCTTTTTCAACCCTAGTGGCAAACTAATATTTTATTTGACTCTTATAGGATTCGAACCTACAAACCTGAAAATACATATTGCAATATACCCTTTCTTTACACTGAAAATTATGAGTTGAACTCTTATAGTCACTGTAAATGCAATACTTAAAGGGAAAAAAGTTGAAAACTAATGAATTCTGTCTAAACTCTTCAATTATTTCAAATTAATGAAGGTAATGAAAAGTTTTCTATGTAATTCTTTTGTATGAATGAATAAAACAAACAGCATTTCAATTCACACTAAAATTGACTGTTAATTTAACACTGACATTATTAGAAATTCAGTAAAATGACCAAATGACATGTCAACAGTTATTCTGAGATCGAGTTACAGATCAAGACTGATTTTTTTTTTTACAAAATTTAGCATGTCAATTTTGTCAGAATCCAAAGATGCCATCTATGTTGGTAAATATCATGAGCAGTCCTGAAGCCTCGCTCAGAGTGCACATTTGACAGCAACATGCTGTCTGTCACAGCAAGCAGTATTTGTGACGATCCCTTGAGATTCTCATTTTCTATCAAAAGAAAATGTGCCCAAACAGTGCTTTTTGCCAGTAGGTTATTCACCAGTTCGAATTGATCCACTTGGAAGAAAACCCGAGGTATTGCTATAGCCTTGGTGTCGTCGGCGTTGTTGTCGCCATGCAAAAACTAAGACATTTCGTGATATCTCTTGTTCTACTAGAGACATTCACTTGAAACTTGATACACTTGTTCACTATCAAAAGAGCAACCTCAGTGTTTATTCTAGGCAGGGGGATTGGGGAATTGCCCCACGTAGATCAACACCTATCAACACCTATTGACCCTCTACCAAAATACTTCAAAGAATTATCATACTCTGAAAATTAGCCCTTTTCTGTGTGATCCCTGGTTTTACAAAGGAATAAATAAGGAAATCTTTGAAAATCTCCCAAATGATGAAGCCTAGAGCTTTAATATTTGTTAGGGATCATCATCTATTGACCTTCTACCAAAATACTTCAAAGAATAACAGTATTCTGAAAATTAGGCCTTTTCAGTGCCATCCCTGATTTTACAAAGGAATAAAGAAGGAAATCTTTTAAAGGCTTCTCCGAAACGATAAGACCTAGAGCTTTTATATTTGGTATGTATGATCATGTATTGACCCTCTACCAAAATACTTCAAAGAATTACCGTATTCTGAAAATTAGCCATGAACCATCATTCTCAGGGGAGCGATTTAGGACCATCATGGACCTCTTTTCTTCTATTACAGATTACTGTGCTGAAAGCTATGGGTGAGGAAGTTGCTATTGCTGTCAAAGTTGCTACATAATTCATTTGACTACCAGAAAAAAACTCAATTCAAGATCCTTTCTAGTTGTGCATTTAAATTTCATAAACCAAGCTTATCTTACCAGTAAATGAATTGAATTCTTTGGAATCTAAGACTCCTCTAATAAACACAAAATTGAAATTTCCATGAGCAAGTTATTCTCGTGTGTCTGGTGATTCTTATTACTCAACCAGCAAGTTCTTAAGATTATATCTATCTTTACAGAGTAGTGAAGTTAGGTTAATGCTGTATTATATATTTTCATGGTACATGTTCATCTCAAAATATTAACTCACTACCAGACAAAACAATTCAGACATGTCCAAGTTAAAAAGAGTTGCATACATTAATTTCATTTTTTTGAAATTTAAACAGTCTGTCTGTTGGGGTAGAAAATGTCTGTTGGGGTAGAAAATTGCGGACATTGAAGAAACTTCTTCAATTAAGGAATGTCATGATTGTCCACTAATTTTTCTTCCATATTTTTCTTGGAATGAAAAACAAGGATTGAGTTCGAAAAGATTAAGACAGTTTTCACACAACCCAACATTTTGGTATGCTCAACTAACTTTTTCAACTTTTCCTTGTACAAATATTACTGATTCAGCCGTTTATCATTTGTCTACAGTAACTTCTTTCGATTTTAACCAAGTACTAGACAACAAATTTCTAGACAGGTCCATTTTGAAAGAATTTGCAGAAGAAAATTCTTATTTGATGAAATTTTAGAAATAATTGTCTCTTGGGGTAGGAAACATTACGTAGAACGAAGAAATTATTTGCTAAAAGTAATTGATTTTCACAAGTATATCATTTTTCTATGAAGGGTGTATTAAGGAATATGTGTAAATGAGCCATATTTTTTGTTTGATAAGCTGTAACTCCATTACTAGATCAAAAATTTATAGACTGGTCCAAATTCAAAAAAGTTGCAGATATTTTAAAAAATGATAATCTGTCTTTCACAAAAGAGAACACAGTGGAAAATAAAGAAATTGCTTGTTCCAAGCATTTTTTCGTTTCCAACAATGTTTTTCCCAATATTTTATGCCCCGCATCGAAAGATCGGGGGCATATTGTTATACCGTGGTCTGTCTGTCCTTCATTCTGTCTTTCCGTCTGTCTGTCTGTCTGTCTGCAAAACTTAACCAAAAAACTTAGCATTGCCAATCACTACCAGCCTATTCAAGATACAATGCTCTTATTTGGCATAATGATACATCTCCATAATAAGCATCTCCTCATGTCAAGGTCCTGTGATAAGGTCAAGGTCACATACCAAGGTCAAACTTTTAGGTGGGGGCGTTGTTTCACAAACACATCTTTTTTCTGCAGGTTTTTGTTGAGCCTGCTTGGGGAGAGCGAGACAGTTTTCACTATGACTAGTCGGTGTATGTGTGTTAGTCCGTCCGTCCGTTCAAATTTGTCTGGACAATTACTCCTACATTTATGGATGGATTTTGAAATAATATGGCACAATTATTCTCCATCATGAGTAGAAGTGCCATTTGAAAGAATTTTTTGGATAGCTTTAAGTTCAACGTCACAGCTCAAGGTCAAACACTGAAATTTTACTTGTCAGGAGCATTTCTCCTACATTAACAGATGGATTTCAAAATAACTTGGCACAATCATTCTCTATCATGAGTAGATGTGCCACTTGAAAGAATTGTTTAGATAGCTTCAAGTTCAAGGTCACAGCTCAAGGTCAAACACTAAAATTGTGCTTGTCCGTAGCATTTCTCCTACAATTATGGATGGATTTCAAAATAAATTGGCACAATTGTTCTCCATCATGAGTTACAAACTTTGCAGGCTCGACAGTAGTTGTCCTGCGACAACCATCTAGTTATGAAAATGGGATTGTTTTGGAAAGGCTTTCACTATTGGAAAAGACATCTTTGGACTGTATGGTAATTTAATGTTTTGTGATTCCATTAATGTATGCAAGGTCTCATCCAAGAGTCAGTGTACATGGTGCAGAGATAGATACAACTAAAATGTCAAGGTATTCAAAAACTTGTCTTGTCATGACAATTCTAGTGAATGTCTCAATACTTTAGGTTTTCTGTAAGAAATAACAGGTAATGATCCGATTCTGAGCACCCTGAACATAAACAATTAATTTCATAAGTGTTAACAACTATTTCTTATTTAATTCTTTCATTGCATGTTCTACTCCTTTGTCTATAGTAAAAAGTTCGTGTGTGTAAATCATTTCACATTCTGTCTGATATTTTTATTTTTTTGGTGTAATATATACAACACCTCAATTTTGAGACACCTGGAAAATGCCACTAGCTGGCCCCACCTGCTAACTCAATTGGCCCAGCCCATTGGTTCTGATAGAATGATTTACTCTGACAGGAAGTTCCATTTTGATTTTAGACAAAATTTATTGGCTTTAGCATGTAACAAAAAAGAAGAATGGTTAGTTTGTAACCTAAACATTTAACTACAGCATGAATAGGCTGTAGATACAACATTTAAGTTGCAAACCACCTAAAATGTTTCATACAAATGGCGGCAAATGTCCAAGTTCAAAAGTTAACTTCCAGTCTCTATGAATGATTTCATTGGTTGACTGATTATTTGTTTGATAGAATGCCTATATAGAGAGGTGAGGCAACATAGAAGAAAGTGAAAGAGAATCTGCATTTTTTCTTTTTATGTGTTATCACTCTTTAACCCATTCCCACACAATGACACTTAAGAAAAAAATGGGAAAACATCAAAACATTGTGTAAAATGAATAGCTTGCTTTCTACCCAGAAAGTTGAAATAATCTAAACTTTCATTAACTTTGAATTGTCATCTGCAACTCCTTTTAATTTGGACCAATCTAAAACTTTACCGTTTGGGAATGGGTTAGAATTGAAAGAATTTTGTTGACAGCAAGTTAAAGTTGATAAAATCTTTTTTCTCCTGAAGAAAACACTGTTGATGACTAAAAAATTGCTTTTATCATGCACAATTTATTTTCCACAATGTTGTCCAAAGATTTTTATTTTTGGGATACTCAAAAAGTGGGGTTTTATGGTAACTGGCTAATGCATTTTAACACAACTCCACATTTTTCAACGCTGAAAAAAGTTCGAGAATATGCTGTAAGCCACTATTTCTGTCAGACATTTGACAGGTTATCTAGATATGTATCATTTGTCTCATCATTGGGTTGGGTTAATGATTAGTGGAACTAAATGGGAAGCTGGTGGCTTAGGATTGAATGTTGTTGTACTGATGTGAGAAATAACAGGAAACCATGGTGAGGTGCACTCAAATACAGAACTGAAATACAGATGAAAGTGGTATTGAACCCAATGCAATCAAACATTTGAATAAATGTTCATTTCATAGCCTATGATATTGCATTAATTTGGCTTTTCAATTGTTTGTATCTGTGGAATGTTCGTATTTAAAGACACTTGTAATAAATTGTTATTGTGTATTAGCTATGTTAACAATGTTGAATTTGGAAATGAAACAAGGTGGAACAGAATCAAGCAGAACTGATTAAGATTAACTAGCTTAGTTGGATACTCTTTCCTTTGCGTCTATAAGCTAGAATTGCATTTTATTAATTCATTACATTTGCATCATCATCCTAATAGTGCTGTAAAGTTGTAATTGTAAAATTATATCAGTCTGAGAATCATAGATCAGTCTAAGGTAGGTAAATGATCAGGCTCTTGTCAATATTTTCTTAGTTTTGTCTGAAGGTTTGTCTTGTTATTATTATAAACATCGGAGGGAAAAGACTGGGTTTGTTTGTTTTTTTCTCGGTTTATCAAGTTGCCACCTGCTGCTTTAAAAAACACTACATGACAACAAGACGACTGGTCCAAATTCAAAGAAGTTTCAGACAAGAAGTTTTAAAGGCTTTTTGAAATTCTCTATCTTTGTAGCATAGAAAAAATGTGAAATTTGGGAAATGTCTTCCAGAGAGTAATTGTGTAGGGTAGTAAAAAAGACAGATTGTGTAGGAATGCCTCTGAGAAATAATTGTAAAGATCATTACCAGGAGCTCTAGAAAAAGTTCTTTTTATATCCTAGGTGATATTACATTTTTTTGTTATTTGCCTTTGTAAAATGTGTAATTCTGATTAAATTCATTACCATAGAATCCAGCTTTTTGATGCCCTGAAGAATTAAGGTTATGGAAAACTTTATGGGAAAAGGATAAATTGCTTATAACAAGCAATTTCTTGTGTAACAGGCAATTTCTTCTTTACTCACCATGTTCTTTACTCACCATGTTTTTGCCTTATTTGGCACTCATTTTTCAACTCCAGTATTTGAAATGTCATCTATAACATCTTCCTACTTTGACTGGTCTTAGATTGAGTTGTCAGGTAATTGGTTAGATTTAGTTGTCAGGTAATTGGTTAACACAATTTTTCTATCATTGAAATTATATTTTGAAGTAAGAACTATGTAACATTTAATCATTTCAACTTTCCCTGAATACTTTTTATTGAGCCCCCCCTTGTGGTGAGCGAGAGATAGTTGTCACTATGACAAGTCAGTGTATGTGCGTTAGTCCGTTAGTCCATTTGTCCGTCCCAATTTGTCCAGGCAATTACTCCTACATTTATGAATGGATTTCAAAGTAACTTGGCACAATCATTCTCTATCATGAGTAGATGCGCCATTTGAAAGAATGTTTTGGATAGCTTCAAGTTCAAGGTCAAAGCTCAAGGTCAAACACTTAAATTGTGCTTGTCCGGGGCATGATGCCTACCAAACTTTGTGGGCTCGACAGGAGTTGTCCTGGGACAACCATCTAGTTTGTTGAAGCTAATGAAGACTTATGTTTTATTGTTTTTGCCTTGATTGGACTCATCCAAAACTTGAAGCATCCTTTTAGATAAAGCTAATATACTCCAGTCTTAAAAGTTTGATTTTGCTTGGAATTCGGGAAAAAGACTTTATGATCTATAGAAATATATATTCAACTTGAGTTTGACTGATGCACTTAAGCGAGTGTTTTGTGTAAAAGATAATTTTAAGTTGAAGTATATTTGAAGAATTATGAAAATTTATGGTCAGTATGTTAAGTGACTGAAATAATATGCAAAATGAACTTAACAGAATTAAGATTTTTGTCTTTTGCATATGATAGTTACCAATAGTGGAATAGAAAGTATATTTTTTCTTTTCCAAAATATATTACATTTCATATGTATTTGTAACCTACTATTTCAAGTGGCCAATTTCACAAAGGAACTCAGAAACCAATCTCCTTTTTCAAAATCCGCCGTCATAGCGCAGTTGGTAGCGCGTCGGACTGTCAATCTAGAGGTCCCGGGTTCGATCCCCGACGGCGGCACTCATCCTTTCCGACTATTTGTCTCTCACCAATGGGTCGATAATCGTAGACCTATGTGGGATAGCAGCTTGAGGCTAGGAAAGGATGTAATAGTAGTACTGGTGTGAGAAATACCAGGATTCCATTGTTAGGTGCTCCAGCCCTGCGATATAACTGAAGGATTGTTGAAAGTGGCGTAAAACCCCATTCAAGCAAACAAACAAATCCTTTTTCAAAAACTTTGAACAATAAACAAGCATAATCTAAACCCAAATTAAAAGGTACTCATTAGAATTTGGGCCTTAGCCATAGCGCAGTGGAAGTGCATTGGACTCCCAATCACGAGGTCTTGGGTTTGATCCCTGGTCAGGGCAGATATCCTTTCCGACATTCGTTACCACCAATGGGTATGTAATAGTAAACTTGTGTGGTATGAGCAGTTTGATGCTTGGAAAGGATGTAGTGGTAGTACTGGCGTGAGAAATACCAAGAATCCATGGTCAGGTGCCTCAGCGGCTGCGATGTGACTGAAATACTGTTAAAGTGGCCTTTAACCCATTTGAATTTAAAGGAATTGTCTCCATAAAGTATTTAGCCGCGGTCATAGCGCAGTTCATAGCGCTACATGTATTTGTCTCTCACCAATGGGTCGATAATCGTAGACCTATGTGGGATAGCAGCTGGATGCTTGGAAAGAATGTTATGGTAGTACTGGTGTGAGAAATACCAGGATTACATTGTTAGGTGCTCGAGCTGTTGTGATATAACTGAAAGATTGTTGAAAGCAATGTAAAACCCCATTCAAACAAATCCAAAATCTATTTCTAATGGGTAACAAGAGATTCAACGAGATTGATGATATTTTAGTCTATTTCTAAAATGTTAACTAATGTTGTGGATAATGAAGAAATTGCTTGAAATTGTTTGTTGCAAGGCTTGAAGCAATTTCTTTGTTGTCCACAATGTTTTCTTTTTTGCTTGAAAGGTCACAAAAGGAGGGATATTGTTTTCATCTAAGATTTCTTCGCAGCTAGTTAATATGTTTTATGTAAAGCAGTCAGTTATAATCATTGAAAGAGCAAGTTTAATTTGGTTATATATTGATATTGTACAACAACCAGCAATTTGAGAGAAAGTTTTAAACCTGCAAGTAATCCTAGAACATGTTATTTAGTGTGTCTGATATGATACTCCATTTCTGAAGAAGCCGCTGGGTTTTCATTCACTGGCTATTCAAGTTGAATTTCCATCAAGTTATACACTGCTCTTAAGATGCACTAAGACAAAGGTTTCATCTAATTATGTGACTGGTCATGTTGAGTTTGAAAATACTAACAACTTTAATTTTTATCAAGTTAAATGGTTGACGCATTGATGAACGCGCTCATATTTTTTATATTGAAAACAATTTTTGAGATAAATTGGCTGGAACATAAAACAGAAAATCAATCCGGGGAATGTCTGAGAGTTTGTAACAACACCTTGAATTGGCTGTAACTATGCTTATATAATTGCCCCTTAAAGGAAATGTAGATATATTTATCGGATTTAACCCATTCCAACTCAAGCCCTTCTTTTTACGCCCCTCAAGAAAAATGCTTTGGAAAACATTGTGGAAAATGAAGAAATTGCTTGTATCAAGCAATTTCTTCATTATCCGCAATGTTTTCTACCCCAAAATACTGGCAAATTTATAATTCCATCAAAGTTAAATTGTCGTCTGCAGCTTCTTTCAATCTGGACCAGTCTAAAATTTTCTTGTGTTGGAATGGGTTAAACATAAAATTTCTTAGCTAAATGAATGATTCAATAGATCAATCGATATTTGCATTGATAGTGGTGGTCCCTCGATTGCCATTAAATACTATTTATATATTTAATGATTATGGCCCAACTGAGCACAAGTGTTCAAGTGAGCTATTCTGATCACCTTTTGTCTAGCGTTTGTCCGTCAACATCTGTATACTTCTTTCATAATTGCTAAAATCATGACCCTCGGGCCCCGAGGGAGTGTGGTGTTCATTAAGAAATGAAGGATTTTTTTTTAAACAACTCAAAAACCATTGGGCCAATTGGAACCAAATTTGGCAAAACTGATCCTTAGGTGGTCCCGTGTTGAAAACTTTGGTTACCATGGCAACAAAAGTGTAATTTTATAATAATCTTTAAAAATCTTCTCCTCCTGATCCATAAGGCGTAGAGCCATGATATTTTGCATGAAACATCAGTACATTGACCTCTTTCAAAATCGCTATAATCATGACCCTTTGGTTCCCAGGGTTAGAGCCCCAAAGGGGTAGGAAGTTATATAGAAATAAAGGATTTTTTTAACATCTCCTCCCAAATCATTAGGTCAATTTGAACCGAGTTTGTAAGAAATGTTCCTTAGGTGGTACCCTTTCATAATAGCTTAGATTATATATACAATTCCAATGGAAGAAATCTGGTTGCCATTGCAGTGAAGATTTCAATATTTAACAACCTCCTCCAGTTGGTCTTCGGCCTTGATATTTAGCACCGTAAAGTACTCGCCACATTTCATATGCAATGAAATCGGTAATTAAGATTTGGATCCCTAGGTACAGAGCCTGTAGATGTATAAAGTAAGTTCAGGCCAAGTATATCACAATCCTTACCTTATCATGAAATTGACTGTTGAAAGAAAAGAGCCTTTATCTCAGGTGAACACTAGGGCCAACGGCCCTATTGTCAAAATTTTGGACTTGTCCAAATGCAAAGGGGAAGCAGACAAAATTATAAAGTAAGTGAAATTCAAAATGTCACTATCTTATATGAATGAAAGCATTGTGGGAAAATGACAGACAATTTCTTTTTCTACAATGTTTTCTCAAGTATGATAACACAGGGAGGTAAAAGCAAGGGATTACACGGGAAAGAATTAATATGTCAGTTTATTCAATTGGAAGGGCTAATTGTTTTAATATGAGACCATAATGTTGATAGGCCCTGATACCTCATTTTGGATGTTCTTATGTACGATAATTTTTTGTCGGTAACATAAACAATGAAAGACATCAATAATTGGAATAAACAACTTAATTATTTAAATTTTGTTCTTGTGAATTGTTCTGTGACAAGCCTGCTCAGAGAGAAGGATCTACCAGACTTTTTAAGACAATCATGCCTCCTTTTAGCCAACCTGAGCATATCGTACTCAAGATGAGCTATTGTGATCACCCTCTGTCAAGCATCTGTCGTCTTTGGCGTATCCACAATTTCTTTCAAGGACATCTAAACTACGGAGCTATGTCAAAAAAAAAATCGGAAGGATTGTTCCATGGATTGCTGCAAGAATTGAAACCTGTTTAGTCTGTTAAAACTGGTTGCCATGACTATTTGGAGTTGAAACGAACATAAAATTTTGATCTTCTGTCAGATAAGGCATAGATCTCAATACTTTGCATTTAGCATGTGTTTAGCAATCTCTTTTAAATTTGCCAGAATTTAGACTCGGAATTCACAAGGGACAGAACCCGGGACGGGCATATAGAAGTTAGGGTTTTCTTAAAACAATATTTTCCCAAACTGACGAGTTTACTTAAACCAAATTTGACAGGCATGTTCCTTGGGTGCCTCTCTGTAGATTGCTTAAGCAAATGAAATCGCTGAAAAACTAGTGTCTATGGCAACTAAAGCTGGAATTAAGACAATTGAAATTTGCTATAATCACTAGGGGTTTAATCGCAGGGCTATGGGGCCTCAAAAGAAATTAAGAAGAGTTTCTATTATAACATATCTTTTCAAACAGCATGGACATTTTCCGTCAAATTTGGCACACATTTTTAGTGGGCACTCTCCTGTAATTGGTGCCAAAAGATTTGAAATTTGGTCAAAAATTCTAGTTAATATGATTGCTTGAATGGGGTTTAACGCAACTTTTAACAGTATTTCAGTCATATCGCGACTGATGGAGCACCTTACAATGGATTCCAGGTATTTCGCACACCAGTACTACCGCTACATCCTCTCCTAGTCTCCAGCTGCTATCCCACTTAGGTTTACGATTATCCACCTATTGGTGAGAGAGGTTAGTTTAGAATATTCTTTTGTAATTGTAGCCGCCGTCATAGCGCAGTTGGTAGCGCATCGGACTTTCAATCTAGAGGTCCCGGGTTCGATTCCCGACGGCGGCACTCATTCTTTCCGACTATTTGTCTCTCACCAATGGGTCGATAATCGTAGACCTATGTGGGATAGCAGCTGGAGGCTAGGAAAGGATATAATGGTAGTACTGGTGTGAGAAATACCAGGATTCCATTGTTAGGTGCTCCAGCCGCCGCGATATAACTGAAAGATTGTTGAAAGCGGCGTAAAACCCCATTCAAACAAATCTTTTGTAATTGTGAACGAACGGATATTGAACGTTTATGTAACTGTGGTTGATTGATTATGATTATCCACCCATTATTGAGCAGACAAATGTCGGAAAGGATATGTGCCGCCGCCGGGGATTGAACCCATGACATCTTGTGATTGGAGATTTGGTTCATAGACCTTTTCACGTTCTCACTGCGCATGCGTCAAAACTAATATCGTTAAATGCAAATTTACTAGAGACAAAGTCACGTGGTCGATTGCAGAGATTCGATAAAGTATCGCTATATAAACATATATAAATTGGCTATTTTGAACGAGCAAACTAGGGGTAAAACATCAAATTTTTGTCCAAACCGTGAGCAGACATACCAATATTGATGACATTATCGTGTAATTGTAAACAAATTTAGTTTAAAGCAGCCTTGTATCTAAGCCATAGGAAGTATTACGTACTTCGAGTTTGATGAAAATGATCCTTTTCTACAATGTTATTTCCAATATGATAAGATTTTTCTTTATATTTTTTTACCCCCCCCCCCACCCCCCCACCCCCACCCCTGAAAACTCATACACGGAAAGAAAAAAATACAGTTATAGTTTAACACTCGGTATAAACACTGGTTGATTACTTTGAAGAATTTTATATAAGTTATTTTTCCCGAAAATCAAAGGTTGTGTAATATTTACATCTATCGACGCTGCACAAAAGAAATATACATTCTTACTTATTCCGGCACACTGATTTGTTGAACTTGCAAATATGCGTCACCATAGGCATGTGAAACATGGCGAACCCCGCCCATCAGTACGTAAAACGATGTCTACAAAAGCCTGCATGAATTAATTTTGGCCAAATGTGAACCATTATTAAATCTTATTTGAAATCAAGAGCAAACAGTCCTACAAAGTTTCAAGATATTTAAGCCAGAAAAGTTGTATGTAAATTCCCAAGAAGATTTCTTTGAATAAGACCTAGTGACCATGTTTTTTATCCTATGTGACTCGATATAAACATTGACAGATATTTCTATGGAGACAATTATTCTGAACAAGATAGTCAAGTCAGATGGGCCAAAAATGCAACCTCTAGAGTGCAAATCCTGTGAACAAACTCTGGCCTCTGGATTATAAACGAAGTATATCTAAGATTTTACCTGTTGATTTAGTTTTTGTCGAGCCCGCTTGCGGTTAGCGAGACATCAATGTCACCATGACAAGTCGGTGCATGTGCGTTAGTCCGTCCGAATCTGGCCAGACAATTACTCCCACATTTATGGATGGATTTCAGAATAACTTGGCACAATTATTCTCCACCATGATTAGATGTGCCGTTTGAAAGAATTCTTGGGATAGTTCTAATATCAAGGTCACAGCTCAAGGTTAAACACTAAAATTGTAATTGCCAAGAGTGTTTCTCTTACATTTATTGATGGATTTCAAATAAATTGACGCAATCATTCCCTATCATGAGTAGATGTGCAATTTGAAAGAATTGTTTGGATAGCTTAAAGTTTAAGATCAAAGGTCAAGGTCAAACGCTATTAATGATTGTAAAGGTCAAGTTGATGGTCAAAGCTGCGTGCTCGACAGTAGTAGTCCTGGGACAAACATCTAGTTTTCAGTAACCATGCGACCCAAACTCAAACTTGGTCGACATATGAACTCAAAAATTCTGACGAAATACCAAAGCAGTAGAGCCGAAAATGTGTCCTCTAGAATACACACAAGATTTTTTTAAAGATTTGACATAGTATCTTAGTTTTTGACAACCTGTCACCAATTTGATATTGGCCAAGATGTCATCGACACAATCATTCTGATTAAACATCAAATAAAATGAACCCAAAATGGTGCCTCGAGAATCAGTTTCCTAGTTTTTGAGCCAACTTGACCTAAATCCAACCTTGACCGAGACAAACATTGACAAAATATTGAATCATTTTAGCCTAAAATGGTCCCTCTAGAGTGCACACAAGGTATTTCTTAGATTTGACCAAGGGACCTAATTTTCGACCCAAAGTGACCCAAATTCGAATTTGGCCGAGATGTGATAGTAACAAAAATGCTAACAAAATATTTAATTATCCGAGCCTAAAATAGTGCCTCTAGAGTGCACACAAGGTATTTCTTAGATTTGACTAAGTGACATTGTATTTTACCCAAGTTGAACCAAATTCGAAAATGGCCGAGATATTGATAACAAAAATTATGACCACATATTAAAATATTTGAGCTTAAATGTGCTCTCTAGAGTGCACACAAGGCTTTTCTAAGATTTGACCTAGTGACCTTATTTTTGACCCCACGTGACCAAACATCTAACTTGACCGAGATATGATGGTAAAACATTCTGATCAAATATAAATTGATTTGGGGCTAAAACTGTGCCCTCGAGAGTGCACACAAGCCTATTACAAAGATTTCCTGTGACCTAGTTTTTGACCCACATGTCGGAATATGGAATTTGACCAAGATATAATGTAGACAAACATTCTGACTAATTATCAACACATTTGAGTCAAAAGTGTGACTTTTAGAGTGCACACAAGGTTCTTCTTATGATCTAGTTTTTTATCCCACTTGATCCTATATTGACCTTGTCCGAGATTTCATTGAGACAAGTTTCAAGGCATTTGATTTAAAACTGTGGCTTCTAGTGTGCAAACAAGATGTTGACAGACGGCTGACGCCAGACATAGCAAGATCACAAAAGCTCAACTTAAGCACTTCGTGCTGAGATGAGCTAAAACAATTTCAACAAAAATACAAACACCTTTTAAAAGGCGAGTAATTGTACATAAATACTTAATTATCACGAGTTAAGGGATCATTTGGGAAGGGCAAAATGTGTCGGGCCTGGTGAGACTGGCGCATTGTCTTGATTTTATTTGATCTTTCTACCTTACTATACTTTGAAATGCGATACCTTATTGACCATTGCTGGATTAGACATATTTTATCTATTGACAGAATTCCCAGATGGTCCTTATTAGCTTGACTGGTTACAACTTCATAACATAGAAATATTTTGATAAAAAGGGTAAAATAAAAGGACTGAAAGTACTGAGAGGTTGGAATGCGCCGAAAGGTTCATAACTAGAATTCGGTTCAAATTCATTTATTACTTTCCGAGTAGGCCTCCCTCCCAGCATTCCCATTCGTGTACATGTGTGCGTGAATAACGCACAAAAACACAAATCCACTTACAGAAATAAAATCTAGCGTTGTCCTAACCCATTCCAAGACAGTGACGCTTTTAAATGACCCTAATTATGAAAGCTTTGGAAAAAATTGTGGAAAATGAAGAAATTGCTTGTTATAAGCAATTAATTCATTATCCACAATGTTTTCTATCCAAAAAGACCAGGATTTTAAAGATTTCATCATCTTACAATTGTGGTCAGCTACTTCTTTGAATTTGGACTGGTCTAAAATTTCATCATGTTCGAATGGGTTATAAGCTCGTGCCATGCACAGCAAAATTAGAATTTTCAAGCATAACATTCTCCTTTTGATCAACTGTAACACGTGAACTTTTTTTAGAATCTTGAACACAGAGAATAACAGCTTCTACAGTAAGAAATCAATGACCTCGATGATTATTTGACCCTCAACTCTGCCAATTCTGTAGCGATTATACTAAACTCACGTAGATTTTCACTTCAAGTTTATGATTATACGTGGAAATTTGCGGAAATGCACGGAAACTTGTTTCAGGTTAATCGATTTGAAATACCGGTTTAGACCTAGGAAAAAAGAATATTTAAAGCGTTATGAGTAAAATTCAAAAGAAAGAAGAAAAAAAAAAAGACTTTAACGTTATTGTAACGTTATTGTTTGCACATGGTAGTTTTGCCCTTTTCTAAAAATTTTCTATAATATGAGGAAGATAGTATCAAATTAATTTCGGCGCCCTGTAATCGCGCGATTTCCTTATTCGGCTTTAGAACCGTAAAAAACCTTTAGTAAAAAGGACCAAGCTGAAAGCTTGATGACTCTTGTTAAAGGTTTGATGTGTTATTTGTAAATAACGACATAATATGGCGTAATTATTTAGTTAATTAGTAGAAACCGGAAGTCGATATGTTTACATTCTTATTTTCAAAATCTTCTACTTTCGTTTTGCATTTATTTGATTTTTATTGGGTAAAAGCTGTAAATTCCACAATAACCGCGTTTGCTTGATGCCTACGGTCCCCCTTAATCGCCCTAGAATGGTTTAAAGCACTGGGCGGTGTGATTATTGTAAAAATGCATTTGCGACCTGAGCCATATTGGAAACATTGCCTATCTATGGTCACATGACTATCACATGTCACTTCAGATCACGTAATTACCAAACACGGGACGGCGAATCACAAAAAACAAATTACTGCGCTGATTATTACCTTATTTTTCAATAATTTAAAGCATAGAAGTCTCTAAACGAATTTTATAATAGCCTTTACATGTGCCATATTATTGTCTTCGGCTACAACTAACCGATTGTCCCTGGCAAGTTGAGATGAGAAGTGGTAGTCATGCGACCATAGATAGGCAATGTTTACAAATATGGCTCAGGTCGCAAATACATTTTTACAATAATCACGCCGCCCAGTGCTTAAAAACTTTCTAGAGCGATTAAGGGTGATCGTAGGCATCAAGCAAACGCGATTATTGTGGGATTTACAGCTTTTACTCAATAAAAATCAAATAGATGCAAAAACGAAAGTAGAAGATTTTGAAAATTAGAATGTAAGCGGTTTCTACTTATTTAGTAAATAATTACGCCTTATTATGTTGTTATATACAAGTTTAAATCAATAATAACACATCAAACCTTTAACAAGTGTCATCAAACTTTCAGCTTGATCCTTTTAAGATTTTCTACGGTTCTAAAGCCGAATAACGAATAAGGAAATCGCGCGACTACAGGGCGCCGAAGTTAATTTGATACTTTCTTCATCATATTATAGGAATTTTTAGGAAAATGGCAAATCTGCAATGTGCAAACAATAACGTTACAATAACGTTAAAGTCTTTTTTTTTTTTTTTTTTTTTTTTTTTTGAATTTTACTCACAACGCTTTAAATATTCTTTTTTTCCTAAGTCTAAACAGGTATTTCAAATCGATCACCCTGAAACAAGTTTCCGCGCATTTCCGCAAATTTCCACGTATACTCATAAACTTGAAGTGAATATCTACGTGAGTTTAGTATAATCGCTACAGAATTGGCAGAGTTGAGGGTCAAATAATCATTGAGGTCATTGATTTCTTACTGAAGAAGCTGTTATTCTCTGTTTTCAAGATTCTAAAAGGAGTTCACGCATTACAGTTGATCAAAAGGAACATGTTAAGCTTGAAAATTCTAATTTTGCTGTGCGTGACACGAGCTTATAACCCATTCCAAAACGATACAATTTTAAACCAGTCCAAATTCAAAGAAGTAGCAGACGACAATTGTAAGTTGATGAAATCTTTAAAATCCTAGTCTTTTTGGGCAGAAAACATTGTGGATAGTGCTTAAAACAAGCAATTTCTTCATTTTCCACATTGTTTTCCAAAGCTTTCATAATGAGGGTCATTTAAAAGCGTCACTGTCTAGGAATCGGTTAAGACAATGCTTGTTTTTGATTTCCGTATGTGGATTTATGTTTTTGTGCGTTATTCACGCGCATATGTACAAGAATGGGAATGCTGGTTTAAGTTTAAAAGAGGGAGGTTTACTCGGAAAGTAATAAATGAATTTGAACCGAATTCCACAGTTATGGCCCTTTCAGTGAATTCCAACTTCTCAGTACTTTCAGTCCTTTGATTTTTTCCCAATTCTACTCAAAACGCTTTAAATACTTTTTTTTTCTATATTGTTTTCGGGTCGGGAATTGAGAGCCTTCCAGTTCACTGACTGTGATTGATAAACACTTTTACATCCATTTTTTATTAGTCCATTGGGACACATTTACATATTTCAGTGTTTATGGTACCTAAATTTTAACGAAACTCTAAAATTGGCTGGTTGTGTGATGCAAGTACTGGCCCTCAGGGAGAATACAGACATTTGACGGACTTTGTAGAGTGATTGTGAGATAGGATGCCTGGTTGTAGGCCTTCCGCGATGATGACCTGGGGACCGACACATCCGTGAGACGCCGGGGTCCGCGGGAAGCACTATTAGCCATTGTTATCTGTTTTTCGGAATAGTCCCCGCTTGGGGATGCCCGTTGAGTGGGCCGAGCTGCACTGGTGTGGGTAGCTTTATGGTCCCATCATCGAGATGTGTCTGGGACGCGTTTGCGGACCTCTCCATGGTTGGGGTCTTGGGCGCTCCTAAGCGGGTTCGGGCGCCTCGATCTTTTAAGTCGGAGACCTGCTGCGTTGGGCTTATAGGAGTATTCTCCGACCCTGCGCGCTGAGTTAGCCTCCATCCTCCTGATCCGGGACATACGCCCTAAGCATCAGGCAGGACAGACTCGATTTCCGACCTAACGGAAAAAATACTTGTGATACATATAACCAGCACCCTCTCAAAATCGTAAAAAGTTTACCCCCATACGAATCAAGGGGCACGACATAACTTGTTAAGCTTTTAGCTTCTTAGAATATCTTTATAGCTTTAGCCAGGGTGGCGCTGGGGCCCAGTGGGGTCGGGTAGGGTCGATCCCTTCTTCCAATCGTTTCCCCCCGAACCTGGTAGGTCAAAAAGCCTCCCTGAAGAAATAGTCATTAAATGATGTTAATTTTCAAAATTTGTCTGTTTTGCTTCAAATAGCCCGGAACGGAAGTGGGTCAGGGACCACTTTACGGTCAACTGTCAAGTCAAGTCTATAATTCAGTTGACCGTTGAAAATCGATTGACAATTTCTATATTGAGGTAGTAGTAGAGTATAGTGGACTAACCTACTTTCGCGATAATTAACAGAAGCCAACCTATCACAGTTAAAATGTATCCTACGTCTCCCATTGGCTGCACTTGATTGTTTGCGAAGGTTGATCAATCCACTCTCCTACACATTAATCAGCATCAAAATTGTATTTGAATTATCGTTTGTAATGCTAAACAATGACACAAGACTTATTTTATCGTATATCTAAATAATCTTTTTTTTCTTTTGTCAACTATTAGGGGTAAATAAACAATTTGAAATAAACAAATAAATTAAGTTTTCTTTGAGTTATTAAGAAACACGCGAAATAAACAGCTGAATGTGGCCGTCTCTCTCTCTCCTCTCTCTCTCTCTGAACCTCCCCCCCCCCAAAAAAAAAGCAGCGATAAGTAAGCTGCATGGGGGGATTTGAGAAGAATACAAACAAGCAAAATGGTGTCTCGCAATTCAAATAAATTGATGAATCATACGATATCTAGAAAAAGAACCCTTCTATGACGACCATAACCTTAGAAGAACAGAATTTAAGACAAGCCTTTTACACGACGTTTTGGTCGCCCAACAGACACTCTCTCTGTCACTGTTCTTTATAAATATACAATGTAGTTGACAATTAACACTCATTGACACATTCCTTTTAGAAAATATGGTAATGAGAGAAAAAAAATTTTGATTAAACGGTATGATTTTTAAATGATATTTAATTCATATATCGGAGGGTAACGTAAATGGGACCGGTTTAATAGTATAGACCAAAAGTCAATGAGGCTATCGTCATGGTGTGTTGTCTGTAATGTGAGCGTCCGTCCGTACGTGTGTGAGTCCTTCTGTAAGCTTTTACTTAAAAATCTTCTAAGAAACTTTGGATGAATTTCGACCAAATTTCACTTAAATATCCTTGGTCGACCTATTTTTCGAATTTCTCAAGAAATTCAATTGTATAAAATACATGACTTTTTTAGGCGGAGATCATGTCTAAATATGGTAAAAAGTGCCTTTTCTCAGAGAACTATGGAAGGAATTCGACCAAATTTAAAAGGAATAACCCTTTAGTAACCTAAATCATACAAGAGAAAAATATTTTGATTTGAAGAAAAACATTCCTATTATGGGCGGAGGTCATGTTCATATATTCAATAGGTAAAACTTTGAATTGCATTTTGCCAGAAGGTAAATTATCAATTTCTACTGTGACCCTTTATAAGAATGTAAAAAAATATGATTAAACATGCCTTTTACAAACAGAGATCATCTCCAGTAAGTTACATAATAAAACTTTGACCAGAGGCCACCAGTCTTGATATTTAGCATAGATCATCAGTATATAGACTTTACGGAAAACTGCTTAAATCATATCTATTTCCCAGGTACGGAGCATGGGATTCGGGTTGGGATTCAGGCCTGTATGAAAATAAAGAAAGGATTATTTCAAACGTAATCTCTACTTCTGATTCGATTTATAACAAGGTTGTATCTCAAGTTGTCCTCTTTCAAAATAGAAAAAAAGAAACAGTGAGGAAATAATGTTGAGATGTCAACCAAATTGAAAATCCCAAAGAAAATCTCTAAAAATCTTATTCTCCTGAACCAGAATCCCTACATCCTTATTTATTTTGCATGGAACATTACATCAGTCCATGGACTTACACAAAAATAACTAACCACGATCCATTGGTGACCAGGGACGGAGCCTTGGATATTAGGAAAGGGGGTTAGGTCAATGAACAATTAAGAAATTTATCTAAATGACTTGAATTGTCTGCCAAACCTTGTCGCCAATTTGGTGCTCCAATTTCCAAACAACGTAAACAATTCAATATGCGGAAATCTGCAAATCTATTCTTTCCTGGAACTGTTTAGACAAGCCCTTTAAAGGGGCGTTTATATCAAGGGAGCAACACCGGACCAAGGATCCTCTTGTCCCAAAATTTTATCAAAAATTGATACAATCATTTTTAAGATTTAATTCAAGAATTTTAATTAATTGATTAACATATAGGTCGAATGCTAGTGCTGTCAGAAACACGGGTCCAAAGTCTTGGTAGCCTGCTCGCTGATTGTAAAAAACATAGGAGGGAAAATGGCCATTTCTCTCATTTACTAATTGCATTCAACGCATTCCAAAATCGCAGTACTTTCAGTGCTTTGTTTATTCAGAAGCAAGTTCAAAAGCCTTCTCCCAATCTATGGCAAAGGGCATTTACATTTGGTTTGTAACACAACTAGATGGTTTTGTAGAGCAATTAATAATATGCCCGAAGGCCAGCGAAGCTATTGTCTACCGTGCATGCGTGCGTCAGTCCGTCCGTAAACTTTTACCTTAAAAATCTTCTTCTCAGAAAATACTGAACGGAATTCAACCAAATTTCACAGAAATGATCCTTCGGTGACCCTTTATCAGATTCCTTAAAAAAATGATCTGATGAAAACTGTGGCTATAATGGACGGTGCTTATTAGCTCACCTGAGCACGAAGTGCTCTAGTGAGCTATTTTGATCACCTTTTGTCTGGCGCCCCCCGTCGTGCGTTGTTCGTCAACAATTTCCTTAAACGACATATCCTCACTAACCACTGGCCAGTTGGAATCAAATAAGGTGGTCCCCTTTAAAATAGTTAAAAGAATTGAAATCCATTTAAAACTCTGGTTGCCATGGCAACAAAAGTGAAAATTTAATGTAAACTTTAGAAATGTTTTTTTTAAATTTCAAATAAACCCCTTAAATAAAAATTGATGTAGAAGATTTTGTACCCCGGCGCCAATGACGACAAAACGATGTAAAGGTCTTACATATAGCAAAGAAGAAAACTTGAGAAACAAATCAAATTAACTGAATTTAACACATCGAAATGTCACCCCTTTATTACCTTGTAAAAGAATGTAAAAACGTTGAAATACTTCACTGAAAATAGCGCCTTTTAACGCCCCCCACAAGAAAAAGTATGAGAAAAGCATTGTGTAAAATGAAACAATTGCTTGCAACAAGCAATTTCTTCATTTTCACAATGTATCTATCCAGAAAGCTGAAAAAATCATCGCCAAAAAAATTGTTGTCTGCTTACTCCTTTCAATTTGATCCAGCCTAAATAAGTAGATATTTTAAGTAAAGTTTATGTTTAACCAGAGTCCGTTATTTTGCTATTATCACACTATTTTCATTTACTTTTTTCATTATTTGTGAATTTTTGAGATTATGTGGTAATGGGTTAAATGTTAAAAGGACAAGGAAATCGAAACTGACATACTAAGCTTCTTTTTCTAATGGGCGTTTCATTACTATTAAACTCGAAGTGCTACATGCACGTTTCGAAAATACCGTTCGAATTCGATAGTTGAGGGATCTTTAATTCGGTAGAATCTTTGCAGAGCTGTTACCATATCTTTATACCTGTGTAACGTTCCGACTTAGTAGACAAAGCCTATCCATTCAGAGAAAAGGATCCTAAACCATAAATGAATCGACCTTGTCTATATATAACTCCAAATAGTCCCTTGACTCTTCTGAAGGTTCACTAATTTGCATTACACGGCAAATTACCTCCCCTGGAACCGTTACATCTGCTGTAGCTGATGGAGAGATTACATGTATACGATTGACTCCACTGACCACTGACCTAGATTCTACCTAGGTAAGTATATATCTTCTCTAATTTAGTTTGTTTATCTTAAGATACAAGATTATCGAATTTTAAACCACTTTCCTTGTTATTCATTACAACAAAACAGGCTGTGAGCATACGGCAAGTATGTTATTTTCTAAATCAACGATGAAACAAGATTGAGGTTTTATGAGAATGCGTAGAAATGCGTGAAAGTTACATCCGGTGTTTGGGTCAATTTTAAATGGCGGTTTTGTATTAACAAAACCGCAAAAAACGGTCCTGCCCTAGGCGCTCAAAATCGGGAAAAACGCACATTTGAGTAATTTCAGAAAATATTCTTCGTCACTATGAGGCAGAGGGAATTTATATTTGGAATGTAGCATAGCCTGATTGTTATCAACCAGTTTAGATGAAATTATGCCTATAGGGTAAAGATCCTTCCCTAGATGCTCAAAAGTAAAAAATAAAAAAAAAACTTTTAATTAGATCATGTTTAAAATTCTACCCCTCCAAATCACGCCCGGTAATCTCGGGCTCCATCTCTTTTTGGAGAACAGTGCAAAAAGGAGACAATGATACTTCCGATATGGAGCCAAGGACCGGATCTGAACAGAAAAGGTAAATAAAACAGTGCACCTCGCGTACAATTTGATCGCCTACTAACCTATTATACATTTTTCCAAAACGTCTTGAGTTTCATACCACATAGAAATGATTATATCATCCGTTGGCGGTGATAGATTTAAAAAATAATTCCGTTTGTGAATAGAAACTTGAATCAAAATTTGGACATCGGTGCCGATCAAACACGAAAATGCGTGTTGAAATCGTTCAAATCAATTTTATCAACAGTACTGAAAGATTTAAGTGGCGATGACTGTGAAATGAATGATAACGTGTTGATATGAAATAATGTTACCACAAAGAACTGCGTTTTCCTACACCTTTTACTGATTTTCTAAGATGAGAAGGAGACCAGGATGCGGTGCGGGAGACAAGATTCGGAGGGAGAGGCAATGCATATATAAATGCACTGTAAAACTTCTAATAAAACCCCATACTCTTATGTAACCCCAGCCCCCTCTTCGGACGTCAAAACCGACCCATTTTGTATGACTTTCGGAAAACTTATAGCCTGTAATAAACCCCAATCCCCAACAAATCAATGCCACAATGACTTCAATAGAGGGCGAATCTAACTGTTCTCAACCAAATGTTCCCCTTTTTTGATGGTTCAATGCTTAGATAATTTATTTGCTTTAAGTTTTTTTCTTTATATTTAGAAGGCGCTGTATCCTAGATTATGTCAAAAGGTAAAAAACTTCACTGCTACAGTTAATAACACCGTGAAATTGACATTTTTTGGATGATTTGGGAATGATTCCGGAATGAAATTGAATGAGTGGGAGGAGCGAGTTTTGAATGAAATTAAAAGTATGTAATCAAAGATCGCTAATTTCGTTCAAATTTGTGATATTTTTACCTCCCTTTATTAAAATTTACGTGATTTTGTATTCGTGTGTCTTCACGGACCAATGAGACGCTTTAAAACCCACAACAGCCAATAAAAATTGTTGAAAATTGTTATCGATTTGAATGAAATTCTGCGCACTTTGGACGATTTTTAAATGTTTTTGAACTATTTTGAGCGTTTTTTAATGGTTTGAGTGAGTGTTTGGAATAAATGATTGGAGCGCTGTGTGAGTGATTTTGAATGGTTTTGATCGATGTAAATATCAATTTCACGATGTTTCTAACTGTTTACTATGTAAACTTTAAATTCATTCCATTCATGAAACACCTTTGGCTGTGATCTGCTCTTTTCAGTCGAAGTAAATCTTCGTTCCCCTCCCTTTTTTCCCGTCTTAACATCTGTAGCCTGCAATTAACACCCGGCCCTTTTTAAAGAAGTGTGAAAATTCTAATTAACCACAGGTGTTGTTATACAGCTTTTACCACGTATAAGGCACAGAACGCCCGTTTATTGCAGATCTGAACTCCTTCCGCGTAACATATTTCTAAGATTCTAGCGTATTTTTCAAAATTTGTGATGACCTGAATTCTCAAATTAGCTATTTGCTTTTCTTTGAAAATGTTTCGTTAGAATAGATTTACAAGAATTATTACACGTTCACTTTATATTCACCATTGTGGCCCGGTACGTCAGTTTGGAAAAAGGAGAAAAATATAGACCAGATATAAATATGGCTGTTCTAGAGAGTCTGAGAGACACATGTACTGTGTAAAGGGGAAAGGAAAAGTGTCCTGTAATATTCATAAAGTTACAGTCCTAGAAAATCATTAGCTGTATTATTTTATATGCATCGCCTCTCCCTCTGAATCTTGTCTCCCGCACCGCATCCTGGTCTCCTTCTCATCTAAGAAAATCCGCAAAAGGGGTAGGAAAACGCAGTTCTTTGTAGTAACATTATTTCATATCAACACGTTATCATTAATTTCAAAGTCATCGCCACTTAAATCTTTCAGAACTGTTGATTACATGGATTTGAACGATTTCAACACGCATTCGTGTTTGATCGGGTCAGATGTCCAAATTTTGATTCAAGTTTCTATTCACAAACGGAATTATTTTTGAAATCTATTACCGCCAACGGATGATATAATCATTTCTATGTGGTATGAAACTCAAGACGTTTTGGAAAAATGTACAATAGGTTAGTAGAAGATCAAATTGTACGCGAGGTGCACTGTTTTATTTACCTTTTCTGTTCAGTTCCGGTCCTTGGCTCCATATCGGAAGTATCATTGTCTCCTTTTTGCACTGTTCTCCAAAAAGAGATGGAGCCCGAGATTACCGGGCGTGCAAATGTATAAAGTCGAAGGCATTCCGTATTTGGTATATAGCATAACCAGATTGCTCTCTACCATGCTAAAGTTGTATCCCTGGGATAAAACATGGCCCATTGTCCAAAGTCTGATAAGATACCCATTTGACAAGTTCATAAGTCTGCTCCCTCTGAAATATAAGGAAATTCTCCTTTGTAAACAGTGGGCAAAAATCTTCTAAACTTGACTGGAGTGTTCCTTCGGTAGCCTTTTTAAAAACTTGTTCGTGCAATTGTGAATCGCAAACAAATGGGAACTTTGCAGGGCTTGGCTTTTCAGACTTGAAGAATAACGAAATAAGTCTTTCAAAATCTTCTCTTAAAGCACTGGGTCAATTTAAATCAAACTTGGCAGGATTTTTTTGGGTGACCCTTTCAAATATTGTTCATGAAATTTTAATTAGAGTAAAGATGGAAGCGTTACAAGAACGGGCTTATCAGACTTGTGAGAAATAATTAGATTCTTTTCCTCAGTAACAATCGAGCATTTTTTAACCAAACGTTCCTCTGGTGACCGTTTTCAACACTTTATCGTGAAATTTTAATTTGTAAAAAAATGGGGCTTGGGAGGGCTGCCTTTGAGAAGTCATGAAATCTTTCCTAGATAAATTTCCTTTTCCTAAACCCTTGGGAAAAGTCCGACCTAATTTGGCAAGAATTTTTCTTGGGCAAGGATGACCCTTTTGCGAGTTCGTTAAATTCGTTTTGTGAAAAAAAAAATGTAGGTGTGGCGGGGGAGAAGTGGAATTATAGGAAATATCGAAGTAACATTTTCTCCTGAACTACTAGGACAATTAGATTAAACTTGTCAGGAATCGTCCTTAGTCATCTTTCTCAGAGTTTAATCGTGAAATTTTGATTCAGAAAGAAAATAGGGTGAGGCTTATAAGACAAAACAAAATCATGAAATAATTATCTTAACATCTCCAAAACCGCTTAGCCACTTGGGAATTTTCCTTTAATGACCCGTTTCAAAAATTGAAAATGTTGGCTTTGCAGGAAATTGAAAATTATGAAAATAATTATTCAAAATTCTTCTTCTCCCAAACGCTAGGTCAATTTGTACCAAAACTGGCAGGACCGATATCTAGGTGAAATTTTTCAAAACTTGTTCGTGAAATCAGTCTTAGATACATTGTTGAATGATACTCAGGTGAGCGTCATTTTGCCCTCTTGTTTCTCCTTCTTATCTGAGTACCAAGTATCGAGACCTCTACAAAAAATATTATGGCACCCACAGTGCACTCAACATGTTGATCGACATTGGATGTCTTAAAACAGACGACGGACAGAGCTAGATCACAAAAACTCACATTAATCATGTACGCAATTGAGGCAGAAAGGTATGTTTCCATGCTTTCGAGAATACATAAAGAGGACCATGGTGGTCCTAAATCGCTCACCTGAATCATCTGCTAGTTTAAGTACAAAAATGTCGATAACTATAAGTAACATTCGAAAGGTTATCACTCTAAGCCTTACAGTTAAGAAGAAAAACAAGAGGCCAAAGAGGACATGTGTCGTTACACTGGCTAATATATGTCCACTTTTACGATGTAGATCATTTTCCACGATGTTCTCTACCCATTTAGACAATCAAATTTCGAAAATTCATAAGCTAGATATTGCTATCTGCAACATCAAGCAATTTCAAATCTTTAATTTTAGAATGTTGGTATATTTGGATGGGTTGATAGGCTCTCCTCATTTCTCCTATGGACCAAATTTCCTTTTATTTTAGTTATCAACCTACTGTACATGTAGTATGAACAACAGGTCTTAAATCTAACTTAGATCTTAGATGTGGACTTAATCCATTTGGATGACATTCTTAGGGATGTAAAAGTTTTCCATCTTTTACCATAAATCAAACACATTACAGCGACTACATGCAGATCGGCTTTTTACCTTCTAAGATGTATGATACAAGGTATACCTATTTGACCAAAAATATGCGCCGTCTCCATTAATTAAATACAGTATAACTACTACAAGTGTATGCTTTACATAGAAAAAAGCCATAACAGTAAATATTTTTGTTTTTTGACGAATCAAAATAATTCTATAAATCTAGGTAGGTCATGTAGCAAGGAGCATTTCTGCAAAGGAACAATTAATTCAAATGAACAGAGAGAAAATGGTTACTAAAAGACTTCTTGGTTGCCATTGCAACATTCATAGAACATTATTGTTTGAGGGAATCTGAAAGAGGGCCATGTAAGGAACGATCCTGTGACGTTTTGATGAAAGCTGACCAGCAGTTTCCGAGGAGAAGCATTTAAAAAACCAGCTAACGGACGCACAGACGAACTACAGACATAGTGCCTTGGTAAAAACTCGCTGGCCTTCGGCTAGAGGAGCAAATCATTCCAGTTCGCTCTAATTGAGCGGGTGTTAAGCTCCACTGGCTGAAAGCCAGCGAGCTATTGTATGATGTTGTGTCGGTCATGCGTCCGTCCGTGCGTGCGTGTGAGCGTCCGTCCGTAAACTTTTACTTTAAAAATCTTTTCCTCAGGCAGAACTGAACAGAATACAAAAAATTTCACAGAAATGATCCTTGGGTGACCCTTTATCGGGTGCCTTAAAACAATTTTGATCCGATGAAAAACATGGCTTTAATGGGCGGGGCTAATTTCCATATATGGTAAAACCTTAAGAAAATTCTGTAACATAACCCATGATTCGAGCCTACCATTAAAGCTCATATATTTCTTTCACGGAGGAATAAGCAGACAAGCCACAGTCCGAATGAAATAAATACAAAATATTGTGTTGATGGGTCGAAGATAGACACGCCCATCTGCTGCCAATACTTTCTGGAATGAACATTTTTGAGAGGAAGATGCGAAACAAGATATTTGATTTGTTGACATAGTATTTGATCCCATATCAATAGGGAAGGAAATACGCAGGAAAAGGGGGGGAGCGAGCCGACAGTTTGAAATTGGATAGATCGCGTAAATAACTGTTTGGGGCTTATGCTCCCAGAATGGGTTTAGAAGTATCAAATATTGTATGAAGTAAACACAAGTTTGGAGTTATTGTTAATTTGCAGAAACATAAGTAAAGATCAATACTATAATACATTTTTAATTTGGTGCAGAGTGACTTTGATCGGCTAACAGTCGTTTTACGGCCTTGGGAGGAAGATCATGATAAGCAGGAGCTATGTACTTCAAAGCTTTCAAATCTCTCGGTACTAGACTTGACATTCACTAAGTCGGAAAACACTTTGGAAAAAGCAACGTTCACATTTAAATTGTTATTTTTGGATGAACTTTAGGCTGCACATTAGTGGCTCGGGTAGGAACTTGGGCAGTTAAAACGAGGAAAAGATTACGTTTCGATGCCAATCTGATACATTTTTGAGATATTAGATGGTTGGAGAGGATCCGTTGAGATCGACGGGGCCATGTTGATGAAAAACTCGACAGGTGCAACGGAAAACATAAAGACAATTTAATGATATTCATTTTCACCGTAAGTATTTTGTTAACATGGAACATGACTTCTAGTCAAAGCCAGCCAGATTTAGGGGCCATTCTTTAAAACTTTTCAGAGCAACTCGAGGGGTTAAAAGATGCAATTCAAGCTCAGGGGGGGGGGGGGGTTCTCAAATTGTTCCGAATTTTAAGGGAGAGTCACGAGAATTTCAAAATTGGATTAAAGCAATAGATCGGTACGCGTTATTGGTTCGAATACCTGATCAAAATATTTAATTGCTTTGTAAACTTCAGCCGGTATTGTAGCCGACTATTTACAAAGGTCTTTGCAATCGCGTCTTATTTGCAAATGGGAAAATTTAAAGTTTGAATTAAGTTCGAGGTTCGCGTAAGGGACCCCAAGCATTCGCTTACCCCCTATCTAGGGTTAGACAGAGACAAAGAGAAAATGTGAGGATCTTCACTGAACGTGTGTTAAGTCTTTCCACGCATGCGTTTGGGGATCAAGGAGGTCCGGTTATGGGGCAATAATTAATCGGATATTTCAAAACAATTAAGATGCGGGTCTTGCGAGAAAAACCAACAACTTTTCAAGATGCTGTGAAAGCCGCAGCTTTTGAACAAAATTTATTGAAAATGTTTCAATGGGCCCCTACCGATATCCAGAGTTACTCCGCTTAGTTTTAGTATTAGAATGACCTCCCTTAAATCTTTGGGTAGTTCCGGTGAAAAAATCGATTATATCGGTATCGAAAATATTAACAGGTTGTTGCCAGCTCTTACTACGTGTCATCAATGTTGAAACCCTAGATGATCTAGAGACTACTTTACTATAACAACTGAGCTTATTCTTTAAAGCTTAGTGACGTTTTAGGTGCTTATAATCGTAAATGAGCCGATATGAAAGTGTGTTTTTCGGATATACCCTAAATCCGGATAGACGTATGAATTACCATAAAAAGAGCTTTTTTGATCGAAATAAATACAATGATACTCACGGAAATACATTTAAAAAATGGTTTCACATGTCAAGCGGGGCTTTGAATTTATAAAATATCTTTCATTTTACAAACGGGAACTGTTACAAAGAAGCTCTCCATACGTCTTCATTTCATGACCATGGGATTTTACCAAATACCCTTTTCATTAATGAATATGAAATAAATATAACCAGAGTTTCACTGCATGATCCTCAACAAGCTTTGTAAAGTGTCTGAAGGCTTATGGAAATGATTGTTGCCTCTGTAGGTCCTCCCAAGATATATCATTCGTTTCGTAGCAATGGCAAGTAAGATATATCACTAATTTCTCACCAATCGGCAAATGATAAGGTCTAAGTAGGGTGAGCAGCTGGTTACTCAGATGAAAGGTCTGTTATGCTTAGTAACTGATTTAATGTTGAAAGGAGTGTTTAACCGACAACCGGAGGGCAAAATATTAGACTGTGCTAAATTTAAAGGAGTTGCACATGACAACTTAAAGTTTATGAATTTGTAGATATTTTCATCTTTCTGGGCAGAAAACATTCGGCAAAATGAAGAAATTGCTTGTAACAAGAAATTTGTCATTTTACACAATGTTTTCAGATTATTTTTCTTAATGGGCGCCTAAAAGCGTCATTGTGTTGGAATGGGTAAACCAATTTAAAAATCAATCAACCTGCACAAGCTTTAGCATCTGATATTAAATGTGTGCACAAATTTATATTTTTCATATAAAAGTTATTCTGGTTAACCCTGGTTTACACGTCCCTGTGGCTTTCAAATTTAGAATGCATTGTAGGAAAAGAATAAGCAAATTGAGAATGCATTGTAGAAAAAGAATATGCTTGTTTCAATCATTTTTTTCCCTTTTCCACAGTATTTCTGCCCTACTGAAAGTTTTTTTTTAAATTAATTGTTTTATATATCATTTCATGTATTTAAGTATTTGAGAAAAAGTGAGAAATAAAAAAAGTTGAATATAAAAGAGATGACTGTAAGAAGTGTTACAAAGATCAAACTAAGACAATCTTTTTGAACGTGTTAATACATTTACCAAATTCTTATTACTATATTGAGATATATCATGCAATGACATATATGATGCAATGTATACATACTAAAAATTCAAATATTTTTGTTGTAAAAAAGTGATCTTAAACATTTTTTTTCAAATTTTTCTTACTTGAACAATTTTTTCTAAATGAGAAACATTTTTTTCCAAATTTTTCTAAATAAGTAACGTTTTAAAATAGATTTCCTATACCTCTTGCATTTATAATCCTATTTAAAATGTACGAATTCGTAATTTCCTTAGAATTAGAGGGAATAGCAAACGACTTCCTTTGTTACTTGTAATAAGGGGATATCGGGTGAAAATCAAAAGCAAATAGCCGATCATTGTGAGATACATCCAGTGAAGATCCAAAATACCACCCGTGGTCTATTACGCAATCAGAGATACCGATCAGAAGCGTGTAAGTTACTTGGATTAAAACAGCACTTTATGAGAGGACATCGTTAACTTTTAAATTTGATTTATCATTTAACCCTTTACAGAAAAAAAATCTCAGAACGAAAGAGGATACGAACGAAATTTAAATAGCCATGTGTACCAAAAATAATGGATCTTTCAAATGTGGAGAAAATCGACGTAAAAAGTACTCTTTAGCGCAATATTGTTATTCTTGGTTGTTGTTGTGTGGTTTTCTTGTTTTAATAAGTCTTTTCAAGTTAAAGAAAGTAAACGCAATGATTTCCAACAAATGACGCCTTTGCTAATTTTGTTCCGAAAATCAGAAGTAAAATATGAAAACTGGACAAGATTGAAATTGATTCCTAGGTCGGGAGAGAAAAACGATAAAACGTGTCAACGTTTATATAAACTACCACAACAATTCCATATTCCAAGAGTATTTTAAGAGTACTCAACATTCCTCTGTATCAAATGCTGAAAAAAAAATCTGATTCTACGCAAAATAGGAGCATTTAGTCTCAGCCCTTATATTCTCTATATAGCAATTTCAAACCGGAACTACCCAGTCAAGTCAAGGGAGTTCATTAAAGGGCAATTTTCAGGGCAACTCCGTATATCGGCCCATTGCGAGTACATATCACGCAGAATACTGAGGTCAACGAGCCAAGGACTCTCTTTCAGGGCCAAAAGAATGTTACAAGTGTCATCGTTATGGACACATAATGGGAGATTGTCGTTTTAACAACGATGGTAAATCAAAGTTAAAAAAGCTAGTCACGTCTGTGTGTACTGAAGCCGCCGTACGGACAAAGAATAGAGTACAAAAATATAAAATTAATATTTCAGGAATTCCAAAAACTATTCTAGTAAATGTAGAAAAACAAAAATATCGCGCATTAGAAGATAGTGGCGCAAAACTATCTTTAATGCATAGAAGAGTTCATCAAAGTTTTGAAAATAAACCGAAATTATTCAAAAAGGCTATTTGTTTAAAATCCGTAAATGGTCATTCTCTTAATATTGATGGCTGTGTGAAGATTTTATTTAAAGTAAATGATTTAACGCCGACGCATGCATTTGTAGTCGTTAAAGAAATGAACAGAAATCTAATTTTAGGTCATGATTGGTAAAACGAGAAAGGCGTCAGGATTTACTTTGATTAGGAGTGTAACGTATGGATAAGACTTACGTTAAAATGCAAATAATTTAATTGTTAGTTTCGTCTATCAAAAACGAGCGATCTGATTGGTCGAAAAATTTAATTCATACCTCCATGAACAAAATTTTGAGTACGCAGCCATTTTGAATGCTTCCGCACAAAATAGTTCACTACAAAAGATATCAATTTGTTAAGTTGTTGCATTTTTCGCTCGATGCTATTAAATTATAAGAAATGAAGATAATATTTTTTTGTTTTCATGGAGGTATGAACCGAAAAACCTAATCACACAATGTATGAATCCGCTTCGCGTATTCATACAGTGTGATTAGGTTTTTCGATTCATACCTACATGAAAACAAAAAATATTATCTTCATCTCTTAAGAGGATGTACATGTGTCATCTTAATTCGCCTCAAAGAAAATTTAGTAATTAATCCTTCTACTTGTTGCGTCTTTGATTGTCGCTTACAAATGAATCTAGGCATCGAGTAAAATGTACTTTGTGAAATATAAGGTATGGGGAAAAAGTTTTTATTCAATGAATATTGTATTTCTCTGGTGAACTCTGTAAACACGTTCAAAGATAAAAGGTTAGAAATAATGTTAACAAACAGTACCGGAAAATCTGTCAAACTAAAACAGGGCATCGTGGTAGCTCTAGCTACTCGGGTTAGTGAGCAAAATTATGCCTCTTTAACTAAAGAGATTGCAGCTAATCAGAAAAATAGGTCTGACATGGATCTGTCTGATTTACGCTGTTCGGAAAATTATCGGAAAAATGTCGCAATTAATCATTGAAAATAGAAGTTTAGAGCGACTAGTTTCAGGAATTTGGTGTTTTCTCGTTCTAATTCTTATCAAACCAGATAAGACTACGAGAATTTGTGTTGACTTTAGGAAGTTGAATAAATAACCAAGAAAATGACTTATCCATTACCTTCAATCGATGATATATTGTCAGGTTTTAGTTAAGGGAAGTTTTTCTCAAGTTTAGACGTATTTTCGGGGTATTACAATGAAAAGTTAGATCCTAAAACTAAAGAAAAGAAATATTTACTACTCATCTCGGAAATTACACCCTTAACGCTCTTTGATTTGTTTTAGGTAATGCCCCTACTTTGTTCCAAAAGCTGATGGACATCGCTTTGGAAGGGTAACCATTTGCATTTCCATATATTGACGACAAAGCAATAGTTTCCGAAACGCCCGCACAATATTTTGATCATATAAAACAAGTATTTGACAGGTTACGTCAACATAAAGTGAATAAAAAATTGAAGCAATGTAACTTCTTTAGGGACGAAATGCGTTGTAGAGGATTCAGAGTAAGTAACTAGATGGTTGTGCCAGGACAACTGCTGTCGAGCCCGCAATACTTTTATAGGTATTATGCTCCAGATAAGCACAATTTTAATGTTTGACTTTGAGCTTTGGCCTTAAACTTGAAGCTATCCAAAACATTCTTTTCTTGAACCACAAGAAAAAAAAAGCTTTGGAACAAGAGGACCATGATAGGCACAATTTACTCATGATGGAGAACAATTGTGCCAATTCATTTTGAAATCCATCCGTATGTGTCGGAGAAATGCTCCGGACAAGCACAATTGTAGTGTTTGACCTTGAGCTGTGACCTTGAACTTGAAGATATCCCAAAGATTCTTTCAAATTGCACATCTACTCATGATGGAGAATAATTGTGCCAAGTTATTTTGAAATCCAACCATAAATGTAGGAGGAATTGTCCGGACAAATTCTCACGGACGGACGCACTAACGCACATACACCGACTTGTCATAGTGATAACTATGTCTCGCTCACCGCAAGCGGGCTCAACAAAAATGGTGGACAGAGGCGGGATTTTAGAAAAATTATCAGACAAACCAGCGATGATCAGAAAACGGTTGATTCTGAGGATGAAAGTCAAGGTTTAGAGTTTGTAGACCAATCAGTGAATCACATGCGAGTTGATTAAACTCCATATTAAAAAGATAACTGAATATGAGAAACAATCCATTTTGTCATATTTAATAGTAAATATCACAAGCTTTCAGCGGCACAGCCGCCTTCCCAGGTGTAATCCTATGAATGAACATGTTTGTTTACGTAACGTCAAGGTAACGCTGACGGCGTTATTTTGCTAAATTTATGGTCAGTATGTTGTAACGAAATTAGTAGAATGGTTGGCTCGCGACGCAGACAACGTAACTACAGCTTGAGTAAGCTGTGGTTGCGACGTTTTGGTCGCCGAACCAACAAAATGTTTTTTTTAAATGGCGGCGAATGTCGGAGTTCATAGCTTAGGTCCGGACTGAATAAATAATTTGATTGGTCTGTTGATTCCTTGTTTGACATCCACAAACGGTCAGTTTATCAATCGCTGGCCCCGCCTATTGACTCCTTAAATTCAACAGGACGTTCCGCTTCGTTTTTTATCGTTGTTATTTCGACAACTTTATGGCCTGAACGTGTAATAGAAAAGTAAATTGGTTGGTTGGTGGCCTGGGTGTCGAAACTGCGTGTTGAATAAGCTGTGGTTACGACGTTAAAGTCGCAAAGCCTACTTAACAGGTTAACAAAGACGGCGGCCAATGTTGGAGTTGAGATCTCAGGTCCGGGCTGAATAAATGGTTTGATTGGTCGGTTTATTTAATGATCGATAGTCCCGGTTGGTTGAAGGAACTATACCCAGTTATTAAGATTGAGTTATCTTGCATTATTTATGGCAAGTAACTCATTAATACAAAATAAAATAGTATTTAGTGACCTAAGGGTCATGGCTGCAGCTTAGGTAGGCTGTGGTTGCGACGTTTTGGTCACTTATTAAACAAGATTGTTTGGCGTAAATATCGGAGTTTAAAGTTCTCTTCGCGTCTAGATATATGATGAGGTCGTTGTGTGTGGTTTTTTTTTTTTTTTTTTTTTTCTCCTTTTTTGTGATTGACGGACACGATCCGTCTGTTGACGGACTGCTGATGGTAGCCACAGACCTCCGACGGAAAGTTCCAATCCGACATTAAATAGCCTTAAAACATTTTGGTCAGTTAGATGCACTAAATGATGAAACTGCAATCTGAGCCTGTGGTTGCGACGTTTAGGTCTCTTTTTATGTACGGCTGATCGCATTATCGGTGTATTGACGGAGATTCGTGGCTATAGCTAAATGGGCTGTGGTTTCGAGGTTTTGACTCTCACAAATAATGTATAAGTAGCGTTTTTAAGCAACTGCATTTAGTTTGTTTTCGTACCTTATATATATAAATTTGATGAAATCATGGTGGCTTCCTCGGGACTCGCTTGTTATAAGCGATTCCTTAGCCTCCTGCTATGTTCATTAACTCTGAACCGCTGTACTCTTGGCTATCTGTAGCGTATTTCTATCGGTTTAATCCCCGTATGGCGGGATTATCATGACGTTATCCCGGGTCGTTGTATCATTTTTAAGTGACGTCAGCGTCGTGAGGAAGGCGGCTGTGCCGCTGAAAGCTTGTGATATTTACTATTAAATTAACTTTGTCTCAAGAAGAGGAATTTAGTTATTAACATTTTGTCATAAATGATTTAGTTGTACGAATGGAACCTGATAGTGGCGCAGATGCAAATGTAATGTATGAGTGCCAATCTGAAACACAGGCGCAGAGTAGATGGTAATATCGACTTGAAAAGATGTTATACTAAGTTGAGCACTTTACAGAATGAGTTACCTGTATCAGGCGTATTCAATGCTATACTGCGAAACACTTATCGAGGAGCAGAAGCATCCATTATAGTAGTAAAAGGAAAGATTAATTCACCACTGCTGTTGGGTTAAATAACGCTTATTGAATTGGGAATGTGAGAGATAAGACCTGATGGTTCAGTTATAGCTGAGAATGATAATTGTAAGCCGAATGTATTAAAGAACAAATTTATGAAGAGGTTCAACCTGGAGAACCGATCACTTGGTGTTCACCTTTATTTATCAACCAAAACCTTGTGTTGAGAAAGACAATCTTGAGCATTATATGTTCAGAGCGAGTGAAGATTTGAGAATCCCAAATAAATATATGGAACGAAACAGAATCATGAAGGCACCAGTCGTTGAAGATTTTACGTCCAAATTTCATGCTTGCAAATATTTCTCAAAGTTAGATCTACGTCAAGGTTATAACCAACTAGTTCTGCACCCAGATTCACGATCAATAGCTACATTTAGCACACCTTGGGGCAACCTGAGACCTAAGAGATTGATATTTGGAGCCAAATGTAATATAATCTAATATAATCCCGGCCTTTTCTCCTGATTCTACAATGTTTCTTCTCAGTGATCGTATAGTGGATAATTTAACAATAACTCAAAACTTCTGTTTACATCATACAATATTTATTTCTCCTAAACTTCTCTGGGAGCAGAAGCCCCAACAGTCATATACGTGATCTATCCCATTTCAAACTCTCGGCTCTCTGCCCCTCTTGCGCATTTGCTTCCCTATTTATATGGGAACAAAATACTATATCAACAAATCAAATATCTTGTTTCGCATCTTCCTCTCCGAAATTTTTATTCAAGAAAGTATTGGCAGCAGATGGGCGTGTTTTCTTCGACACATCAACATATTGGTTTCATGGATTCGGACGGTGGCTACTCTACTAATTTCTTCGTGAAAGAAATATATGAGCTTCCACAATAGGCTCGAATCATGGTTTATGTTACACAAAGCATCTCTGGATTTGTTTGATGAAGCTATGTTCAGGCTATTTGGTGATAATCCATTCTGTCTAAACCAGCGGGATGACATATTGACTGGTGGTATAACACTTGAGGGACACAACAAGACATAAAACATGGTTCTGCAAAGGGCAATGGTATATAATGAAAGGTAATAAATGGAAGCATTACAAGCATCAACCAGAGATTAAGCCATTTTATCAAATACGCCAAGAATTATACCAAGCAAATGGACTGATATTAAGAAATAGACAAGTGGTTATTCCAGAAAGATTACAGAAAGATACTATCAGAGCTGCACACAGCATGAGACACTTTGGGATAACACTTAACAAGGGAAAATGTCAGTTGAGGCGTAAGAAATTGAATTCTATGGATATAGCTTTACTGATGAAGGTCTTAAACCGACTGTAGAAAAAGTTAAAGCAGTGAAAGAATGCAAGCCTCCTGAATCTCAGAAGAAGTACGCAGTTTCTGGGTATGATTGGATACCTTTCGAAATTTATTCCAAGATATGCAGTTCTTACAGCTCCACTGAGACGACTGACAGGACAAGAGATACCGTTTTCTTGGGGTCCAGATGAACAAGCAGCGTTTCAAAAGTTAAAAGTCTTTCTTTGATCCAAGATTACCAATTATTGTACGCACAGAAGCAGGTTTTCAAGAGAGACTCTCAGCTGGACTATTCCAGAAAACTAGGAAAGGGCTACAACCTGTCCATTATAACAGCAGATCAATGACAATGACTGAGAAAAGATACAGTCAGACCGAGAAAGATGCACTAGCAGATTAAAAGCTAAATCAAGATTTAGCATGTATATTTTGGGAGCTCCTGAGATTCAGATAATGACATCTCAAAGCCCCTGATACCCATGTTAAATAGATCATGTACAAAGCTTCCTCCAATAACCGGGAATGGATAATGAAAAATGCAGGATGTAGATTACGAGTTGATCTACGAACCAGGTAAAGATGCCGCAGATCCCATTATTATCTAGACACCCGTTAGATGAAAAAGAGAATGGTGATACAGAAAGTGTTATAAAGATTATTGTCTTTAATGAACATGGATTGATCACAGATTCAATTAAAGAGGCTACTTCTACAGACGAAACACTGAGATTGATCAAAGATATAATGAAAGGTAATAAATGGGAGCATTATAAGCATCAACCAGAGATTAAGCAATTTTATCAAATACGCCATGAATTATACCAAGCAAATGGACTGATATTAAGAAAAAGACAAGTGATTATTCCAGAAAGATTTCAAAAAGATACTATCAGAGCTGCACACAGCATGAGACACTTTGGGATGACCAAAACAAAGCTGATGTTGCGAAAGAAATATTGGTTTCCAACACTCAAAAATATGTTGGAAAAAACAATATCGAAATGTTTCCAATGCCAGGTTATTTCAGATAAACAGAAACAACAGCCAAGTAAACCAACTAAGATTCCAGATATGGTATGGAATACATTATCAGTCAAATTAGGGGGACCTTACCCTGACGGTCATTATAACTTGGTTACAATCGACAAAAGGACCAGATATCCTGTTGTTGTACAGATTCGATCAACATTATTCAGAGCAACTTCATCACATCTTAGAAAGGTATTCTCTACATATGGTAAACCTGAAGGAATTGAAACTGAAAATGGACCACCATTCAATTCCACCGACATTCGCCAAAGAATACAGGTTTCAACATCACAGAATACCTCCAGAACATCAAAGAGCTAAAGGCTTATGAAAGTATTAAATAAAACAGACAGGATAGCACACGGCGAAGGAGTGCTGTCAGAGATAGCTATTCAGAATATGCTTATAAGATATAGGTCAACCCTACATCCATCAACGGGGTATACTCCTTACGAAGCTTTAATGAGAAGAACAGTGAGAACAAAATTAGATTTTCCGAAAGAATCACAACCGCAATTGAACATTAGTAGAATGGTGAAAGAGATTACAAAGAAAGATAAGGAATATAAGCAAAATGGGATAATCAGAAAAGACATCCAAGGACCACAGCTCACAACTTTGAGTTCGGGGAAAAAGTATTACTTAAGAAGAAAAAAGAGAATAAATGGTCACCAGCATATGAACAGGAGTATTACATAGGTGTAAGAATAAATGGATCCAGCATTTAGGCACAACGAAAATCTGACGGGCATACGGTTTACATATATGCATCCAAATTTAAGAGATTCTTTGAAAATAATGATGAATGGGGTGAACAGTTACTGCGATTACATGGTAAAAGCAGATTAGTCACGAAATACCAGACCGAGAGATCAATATTGAACGTTCTGAAGTTCAACTCGGTCAAAGAAATGAACCAATACCCAGTGATGTAACTGATGATCAGTCATACAGAACCTAAGACACAGAAACCTACAAAACAAACCAGAGAACTACCGAAACGATTAAGACGATTACCATGAAAGTTCAAAGACAATATCTTAGACCATAAGAAATAATTCAAAATTCATTTTTTACAATTTACTTAAACTTATGACAATTAGACTCCAAAGATTTTAAAAACACGGGTGAAATGTGATATGATCACTATTCTATTTATAGATTTCATGATGTCGTTTCAAAGCGACGTTGCTAACGTCATTATTATTGTTTTTATTTTCAAAATGGTTGATTAAAATTATAGAAATGATTTATTGATATTAATTCATAGACACAAAAAACACTATTGGCGGGGGGGGGATACTTGTCAACTGTTTGGAATTTGTACTTTAATTGGGTCTTGAGTCTTTCATCAAATTGATTTGTCCTTTCCCTAGTTTTCCCAGATTTTTTAAGATATCACATAAGCAAGACTTTTTCCCATTTTCCCGGTACCCTGGACACACCATGATTATAGATTGGATGTCTGACACGTTCCTAACTGCCTATGGTGAAAGCCCAGTGGCTATTGTTAGTAAGAGTCATGCAAAGTTTGATTGAAATTGGCCCACTGGGTTTGGAGGAGAAGATTTTAAAGTCAAAAAACTGCCACGCCCTTATTTGGGCGTCAATCAAAATTTCGCAAACAATTTTTAAAAAGGGTAACTGAAGAAACAATCATGTCAAGTTTGGTTTAAATTGGCCATGTTGATATTGTGGAGAAAGTGTTATAAGATTTCAAAGTCAAAAACTGCCACGCCTTATTTGGGCGTCATTCAAAATTTCGCGATCAAATTTTGAAAAGGGTCATCCAAGAAACATTCATGCCAAATTTGATCGAAATTGGCCCAATGGTTACTGAGGAGAAGATAATTAAGATTTCAAAGTCAAAAGCTTCCACGCCCTTCCATGTCCATATTTGGGCGTCAATCAAAATTTCGCGAAAAACTTTTGAAAAGGGTCATCAAAGGAACATTAATGCCAAGTTTTGTTGAAATTGTTGGCCCAATGGCTACTGAGAGAAGATGTTTTAAGATTTCTAAGTCAAAACTCCCCCGCCCTTCCACGCCCATATTTGGGCGTCAATCAAATTTCCGCAAACAACTTTTGGGATATTTTCCTGCAAAGTTTGGTTGAAATCCGCCAAGGAGAAGATGTTTAAAGAATTGTTGACGCCTTCCGACGGACGAATCACAAAAGGTGATCATAACAGCTAGCCTTTAGCATGTTGTGCTCAGGTGGGCTAACAAGAGGGGCGTTGGCCCTGCTGGTGAGATAACCTGAGAAAACGGCTCTTTTTCTTTCAACAATCTAATTTAATGTTAAGGTAAGTCTGGTTACACTTTATACATCTATCAAATGACAAAGCTTTAGGGCTTATATGCTAGGAAGAAAACACTTTTTCTCCCCTCTGGACCCATGGGTAACAATTTTAGAAATATGAAAGAAATAAATAGACTGATGCTTCTTCATAAATATGAGGACTGAAAGCCAACTATGTCGGGAGAAGAATTTTAAAGATTTAACTTTATTGCAATTGAAACCAGAGGTCTTCTCCTGGATTTCTATAATTATAGCTATTACGAAACATATCGAAACATATGATTGAAATTGGTCAGTTTCTTGTGGAAGAGATGTCTTTCAAAAATGCTTCTTTTTTTCCCAGACGCGAGGGTAATTATTTTTAGCAATTTTGAAAGAGGTAAATCTACTTATGTTTCATTTAATATATATAATCAATATATAAAATATATGTAAAAGACATTTTTGAAAGAAGTTTCAGACGACAATTTATCGTTAATGAAGTCTTTTTCGATAGAAAATATTGTAGGTGATGAAGAAATTGTTTAATCTAAGCAATTTCTTCATTTTTCAAAAGCTTTTTTCTTGAAGGGCATAAAAAGGAGAGTTTGTAACAAGTGGCCAAAGAGGGCCTGAGACTCTCTACTGGATATCAAGTTTTCATTTAAAGTAATCTGATATGTAAGGAAGTCAATTGCTTTAAGAAGAATGCATAAAAATGAAAATAACAAATAGGACGTTATCCCCTTTATTATTTTGAGCAACAATCTTTAAGGCCCCTTTCCTCGTGTTTCATGATGGATCAACTTCATTTCCAAAAGGAATTTTCCTTACGACCCTAAAATCACATTGGGAAATTTTAAAGACAATCTGATAATAATTGTGGACTTCATCACAGAAATGAGAATGTTTTGAATGATAATCTGTAAGGCCCCTTCTTCTGCATTTCCAATGCTACAATTATTCCATGCAACTTGAAGAGAATCCGATGAAAACTGTGGACTTTATTGTGTTAACAAGGATATTTCAATCAAGTTCTCATGAGGCACATTTTCTCGTGATACTTTATTGAACTGACCCATTTTAAAAAGAAACGATCATAAAGATTACGCAGTCATTCTGAGAAAATTTGAAAAGAATTCGGTGAAAACTACGGACTTCATGATTTAAAAGAATTTTCATCAGGTCCCTCTTTCCATGATTCTTGACTAATCAGATCCAATTTCAGAAAGAATCATCCTAATGATGGTTTAATCATTCTGTGAAAGTTTATGGTGAATACAATGAAATATAGGGACTCAATAGAGTCAACAAGAATACATTTAAATAAAATTTTCATAGAGCCCCTTTTTACATGATATTTGACGGATGAGCCCAATTCTGAAAAGAATCATCCTTATGATTGGACAGTCATTCTGTGAAAAATTTGTTTGAATGGGGTTTTACGCCGCTTTCAACAATTTTTCAGTTATATCGCGGCGGCTGGAGCACCTAACAATGGAATCCTGGTATATCTCACACCAGTACTATCATTACACCCTTTCCTAGCCTCCAGCTGCTATCCCGTATAGGTCTACGATTATCGACCCATTGGTGAGAGACAAATAGTCGGAAAGGATGAGTGCCGCTGTCGGGGATCGAACCCGGAACCTCTAGATTGACAGTCCGACGCGCTACCAACTGCGCTATGACGGCGGCTGTGAAAAATTTGAGTGAATCCAATGAAATCTATGGACATCATTGTGTTAACTAGAATATTAAAATAGATTTTTTATGTGATTCTTGCCGGACCAGATCCACCGTCAGAATCAAAAATCGCAATGATGGAACCATCAATCTAAGTAATCTGTGGACTTATTAGTGTTTATCAGGATTTTTAGTAAAAGATTTACAGGGTCCCTTCTCCCCTCATACTTTACAGAACAAACAAATTGCAAAAGAAACAATTCTAATGAAAGTACAATTATACAGTATAAGTTATTATGAAAATTGTGAACTGAATTTTGTCAAGAACTTTTTGTAATAAAATTTTTATAATGCCCTTTTCCCGCGAAACTTAACATATTAGACCCCATTTACAAAGGAACAATCCTAATTATAGTTGAATCATTCTAAATGTTTGAAAAAAATTATGAAGGCCGAGGACTTTATTGTGTTAATGAAGATATTGTAATAGAATATTCGTTAGGCCCTTTTTCTCGTGACTTAACAGATCAGAGCCAATTTAGTTAACAAGGATTTTTTTATTGAAATTATTGTAATGCCCTTTTGCCCATAACACTTGAGGGATCAGAGTGAATTCGTAAAGGAACAATCCTAATGATGGTACAATCATTCAGTGAATGTTTGAAGAGAATCTTAATAAAACATGTTGATTTGTTGTACAAGGATTATAAAATTAAAGGCTCTTTTTCTTGTGATACCCGACGAATCAGATCTCATGTCAACATTAACGATCGTAATGATGATACAATCAATCTGTGAAAGTTTGAAAGCTGTGGACTTAGTATCAAGGATTTAAAATGAATATTTTGTAAAGCCCCCTTTCCTGTGTTTCTTGACAGTTCAGACCCCATTTCAAATGAATGATCCTTATGGCCTTATAATCTGTCTGAAAAAAATCTGATCGAAGATGATGGCTTTATTGTATTAACGAGGATTTTTAAATCAGATTTTCACACAGCTCCTTTTCCAATGTTACTTGACGGATCAGGTCCAATTTCAAAAGGATCCTTATGACAGTATAATCATTCTGTGAGAGTATGAAGATAATCAAATGAAATCTGTGGATATTATTGCATTAACTAAGATTTTTTAATCAAATTTTCATAAGAGGGTTTTTTTTTTAATAAAATAAATATTAAATTTTCACACAGCGCCTTTTCCCGTGATACTTAATGGATCAGACCCCACTTCGAAAAGAATGATCCTTATAATACAACCATTCTGTGAAAGTTTGAAAAGAATCCGATGAAAACTGTGGACTCCTCAGTGTTAACAAGGAGTTTTAATAGATTTATTAATCATATTATCACGAGTCCCCTTTTTCCATGTTTCCAAGGGCAAAGCCCCAGGAGGGTTGGGATTTAAAGCGCTCACTTGTGTAAGTTACTATAAAAGTAAAATGATACAAAAATAAGGGCCTCCACTGTACACACAAGGTTTTTCTAAAATTTGACCAAGTGAACTAGTTTTTGACCCCATGTTACACATTTTCGATCTCGTCTGATTTATTGATTGGGTTTTAGCGCCACTTTTAACAGTTTTAGTCATATCGCGGCGGCTGGAGCACCTAACAATGGATTCCTGGTATTTCTCACACCAATACTACCACAACATCCTTTCCTAGTCTCAAGCTGCTATCCCACTTAGATTTTGAGCCAAAATGTGATCGCTCTAATGCACTCAATGTTTTTCTAAGATTTGACCTGGTGACCTAGTTTTTGACTCCATATGACCCATTTTCACACTCGTCCGAGATATCATGTTGACAAACATTCTGAGCAAGTTTCAAGACATTTGAGCAAAAAAAAAATGAACTATATAGTGCATACAAGGTTTTTCTAAGATTTGACCTGATGACGTAGTTTTTGATCCAACATAACTTTTTTTCGAACTTATCCGAGATATTATGTAGACAAACATACTGACAAAATGCCAAGGCACTTGAGCCAAAAATGTTCCTAGAGTGAACACAATGTTTTTCTAAGTTTTGGCTAGGAGACCAAGTTTTTGACTTCACATGACCCATTTTCAAAGCTGTTCGAGATATCATGTAGACAAGCATTGTGACCAAGTTTCAAGACATTTTAGCCAAATATGTGACCTCTAGAGTGCAGACAGGTTTTTAGCTCACCTGAGCACTAAGTGGTCTGGGTGAGCTATTGTGATTGGTCATCGTCCCTCGTCCGTTCACAATTAAAAAAAAATCTTCTCCTCCTACACCAACAACGGAATTTCAACCAAACTTCACAAAAATTATCCTTAGGTGATGATCTTTCAAACTACTTCAAAGAATTGAAATCCATGAAGAACTCTGGTTGCAATGGCAACGGAGTGAAAAAAAATTAAAAAATCTTCTCCTCCCCAGCCATAAGGCCTAGAGCTTTGATATAAATCATCAACTATTGACCCCCTACCAATATACCTCAAAGAATTACCGTATTCTGAAAATTAGCCCTTTTCTATGCAATCCCTGATTTTACATAGAAATAAAGAAGGAAACCTTTAAAAATCTTCTTCTCCTAAACCATAAGGCATAGGGCTTTGATATTTGGTACACATTGTCATCTATTAACCCTCTACCAAAATACTTCAAAGAATTACTGTATTCTGAAAATTAGCCCATTTCTTGGCGATCCCTGATTTTACATAGAAATAAAGAAGGAAATCTTAAGAAATAATCTCCCCCCAAACCATAAAGCCTAGAGCTTTGATATTTTGTAAAAATATCATCTATTGATCCGCTACCAAAAAACTTCATAGAATTACCGTATTCTAAAAATTAGCCCTTTTCTATGCAATCCCTGATTTTACATAGAAATAAAGAAGGAAAACTTTAAAAAATCTTCTTCTCACAAACCGTAAGGCCTAGAGCTTTGACATTTTGTACAATACATCATCTATTGACTCTCTACCAAAATGCATTAAAGAATTACTGTATTCTGAAAATAAGCCCTTTTCAGTAAGAGCCCTGATTTTGACTAGAAATAAAGAAGGAAAACTTTAAAAAATCTTCTTCTCCCTAACCATAAGGCCTAGACCTTTGATATTCAGTACAAATCATCATCTATTGACCCTCTACCAAACTACTTCAAAGAATAACTGTATTCTGAAAATTAGCCCTTTTACATGGAAATAAGAGGCAAAGCCTAAGAAATCTTCTTCTCCCAAACCATATGGCCTAGAGCTTTGATATTTTGTATAAATTATCATCTATTGATCCTCTACCAATATACTTCACAGAATTACCGTATTTTAAAAATTAGCCTTTTTTCTATGTGATCCCTGATTTTACATAAAATAAAGAAGGAAAACTCTAAAATTTTAGTCTCTTCTCCCAAACCACAAGGCCAAGGGCTTTAATATTTAGTGTGTAATAGTACCTATTGACCCTGTACTAAAGTACTTCATACAATTACTGTATTCTGAAAATAAACGCTTTTTTGTGCAATCCCAGAAAGGAGTAATGAAGGATATCATAGAAATGTTCTCCTTCTAAACAATTAGGCCTAGAGCTTTGATATTTGGTATGTATTACTGTCTATTGACCCTCTACTTAAGTACGTCAAAGAATATGTACTCTTGAAATTAGCTCAATCTTGAAATTAGCTCAATCAGTCTGTGATCTTGTGTAGACAATTATTCTGACCATATTTCAAAACATTTGGGCCAAAAATGTGACCTCTTATGTGTTCACAATGTTTTTTTTAAGATTTACCCTGGTGACCTAGTTCTGACTCCACATTACCTATTATCAAACCTGTCAGAGATATCATGTAGACAAACTTTCTGGCAAACTTTCAAGGTATATGAGCCAAAAATGTGACCACAAAAAAGGTGCACTCAAGGTTTTTTCTGAGATATGACCTGACAACCTAGTTTTTGAACTTACATAACCCATTAAAGAACTCTTCAGAGTTATCATGTAGACAAATATTCTGACCAAGTTTCTAGACATTTGAGCCAAAAAGTGCACACAAGGTTTTTCTAAGATTTGACCTGATGACCTATGTTTGACCCAACATGACCTATTTTCGAACTCATTCGAAATATCATGTAGTCAAACATTCTGACGCAATTTCAAGACATTTGAGCTAAAAAAGGTGAATTCTAGAATGTACACAAAGCTTTTCTTAGATTTGACCTAGTGACCTAGTTTTGACCCTACATGACCCAATTTCTACTCCTCCAAATTTTCATGCAGATAAATAAATCGGACCAAGTTTCAAGATATATGAGCCAAAAATGTGACCTCTTAAGTGCACAAAAGTTTTTTTCTGAGATTTAACCCGACAACCTAGTTTTTGAACTTACATAACCCATTATAGAACTCTTCTGAGATATAGTGTAGACAAATATTATGATAAAGTTTCAAGACATTTGAGCCAAAAACGTGACTTCTAGAGTGCACACAAGGTTTTCTAAGAGTTTACCTGATGACCTTTGTTTTTGACACAACACTGCCTATTTTCGAACGCATCCGAGAGATCATGTAGACAAACAGTCTGACCAAGTTTTAAGATATTTGAGCAAAAAAAAAAATAATTTTAAAGAGCACACATGGTTTTACTAAGATTTGACCTAGTGACCTTGTTTAAGACCAAACATGACCAAGTTTCTAAATCGACCAAATTATCATGTAGATAAACAAATTTTACCAAGTTTAAAGAAATTAAAGCAAAAACATGACTTCTAGAGTGCTCACAAGGTTTTTCTAAGATCTGACCTAGTGACCTAGTTTTTGACCCAAAATGATCCATTATTGAACTAATCCAAGATATCATGTAGACAAACATTCTGACAAAGTTTCAAGACATTTGAGCCAATAGACTTCCTACGATTGAAGACTAACAGCCGCCGTCATAGTGCAGTTGGTAGCGCATAGGACTGTCAATCTAGAGGTCCCGGGTTCGATCCCCGACGGTAGCACTCATCCTTTCCGACTATTTGTCTCCCACCAATTGGTCGATGATCGTAGATCTATGTGGGATAGCAGCTGGAGGCTAGAAAAGGATGTGATGGCAGTACTGGTGTGAGAAATACCAGGAAGCCATTGTTAGGTGCTCCAGCCGCTGCAATATAACTGAAAGATTGTTGAAAGCGGCGTAAAACCCCATTCAAACAAACAATGATTGAAGACTAGGAGTCTGACGCGCTACAGGCTGCGCTATGACGGCGGCTATCTCCTCCCAAACCACAGAGCCAATTTCAATTGAATTTGGCAGAAATATTGCTATAAGAATTAAAATCTGTTGAAATCTCTGGTTGCAATGGCAAAAAAATCTGAAATTTTAAAAAGGTCTTTAAAGTTATCTCCTCCTTTCCAAGAAGGGATAGAGCCTGATATTTGCCTAAATCATCAGTACATTGACCTCGTTCAGAATTGCTAAAATCATCACCCTTAGGTTTCCAAGGGGGGGGGGATTCAATAGAAATAAAGAAGGACTTTTAAAACAACATCTCCACCCAAACCATCAGACAAATTTCAACCTAATTTGGCAGAAATGTACCTTAGGTGCTGCCCTTTCAAAATTCCTAAAAGAATTGAAATCTGTTGAAACTCTGGTTGCCATGGCAACAAAACGCAAATTTAAAAACTCTTTAAAAATCATTTCCTCCTGACCAAAAAGGCGTAGAGCCTTGATATTTTGCAAGAAGCAGCAGCACTGTACGTTGACCTCTTTCAGAATTGCTAAAATCAATACCCTTGGGGGGGTGGGGCTCATATAGATATAAAGGATTTTTAAAAAAACATTTTCTCCCATGGCACTTGGCCAGTTTTAACCGAATAATTGAAAGCTCAAGTTGATATAATTCAAAAGAAGAGGCCCAAGACACTCTACCGGTTAACGAGTTCATTGCTTAAAGAAGAATGTATAAAGGAAAAAACAAAGGACATTATCCCCTCTATTATGTTGAGCAACAATCCTCAAGGCCCCTTTTCCAGTGTTTAATGACGGATCCTCTCTATTTCAAAAGGAAGTTTCCATATGACCCTATGATCATAATGTGAAATTTTCATTAGAATCTGACAATTGTGGACTATCACATAAACAGGATTATGAATTAATTCCATGTCCCCTTTATCTGTATTTCTGATGGATCAATATCATTTCAAAAGGAACTTAACTTACAACCCTACAATTGTCCTATGAAATTTAGGACTGTGAAAATGATTGTGAACTTCATCACATACACAAGAACGTTTTGAATGATAAACTGTAAGGCCCCTTTTCCTGTGTTTCCAATGCCACAATTATACGATGCATCTTTGAAGAGAATCTGATAAGACTGTTGACTTTATTGAGTAAACAAAGGTATTAAAATCAAGTTCTCATAAAGCTCATTTTCCTGTTTTTTCCTTTTTGAGATATTTTGCTGTTGGTTTTATCATTCTGTGAAAGTTTAAAGTGAATCCGATGAATTATGGGGACTTCATTATGTTTACTAGAATATTAAAAAAAAAACATATGGCCCCTTTATACATGATACTTGATGGAATGTACCGAGTTCTGAAAAAAACCATTTAAGTGATTGTACAATCATTCTGTGAAATTTTGAAATGAATCCAGGGACATCATTGAATGAACTAGAATATGTAAGAAAGTTTTTCCATATTTTTTCATAAAGCCCCTTTTTTGTGTGACACTTGCCATAATCAGATCCACTGTCAAAAGCAACAATTGTAATGATGGTATAATCAATCTGTGTAATCTGAGGATTTTTTTGTGTTAATGAGTTACATAGGACCCCTTTTCTCATGATACTTTACAGAACAAACCAAATTTCAAAAGGAACAATTCTAATGAAGGTACAATCATTCTGTAAAAGTGAAAGAGAATCAATGAAAAACAGTGGACTGAATTGTGTCAAGAATTTTTGGTAATAAAATTTTCATAAGGCCCTTTTTCTCATGAAACTTAACAAATCAGAACAAATGTACAAAGGAACAACCCTAATGATAGATAGTTTGAAGAAAATGATAAAGACTGAGGACTTTAACCCATTCCCACACAAGCCCTCCTTTTTACGCCCCTCAAGAAAAAAGCTTTGGAAAACATTGTGGATAATGAAGAAATTGCTTGTATCAAGCAATTTCTTCATTATCCACAATGTTTTCTATCCAGAAAGACAAAGAAAATCTAAATTCCACCAACTTGAAAATATCGTCTGCAGCTTCTTTCAATTTGGACCAGTCCTAAATTTTGTTGAGTTGGAATGGGTTAATGTGATAATGATGATTTTTAATAAAAATTTCATAAGGCCCCTTTTCTTGTGTCACTTTACCAATCAGACCCAATTTACAAAGGATCAATCCAAATGATGGTACAATCATTCTATTAAAGTCTGAAGAGATTTTGATAAAGACTGAGGACATTCTTGTGTTAATGGGGATTTGGTTATAATTTTTCATACAGCCTCTTTTTCCTATGATATTAGACAGATCAGGCCAAATTAAGAAAGAAACCTCCTAATGATGGTAGAAACATTCTGTGAAAGTTTGAACAGAATCCTATGAAAACTGAGAACTTTATCTCCGTATAAAGATTTTAAGATAAAATTTTCATAAGGCTCCTTTTCCTAGGATACCTGGCGGATCAGGTCTTATGTCAGCATCAAAAATCGTAATTATTGTACAATGATTCTATGAAGGTTTGAAGAAAATCCAATGAAAGCTCTGGACTTGGTTACAAGGATTACAGATGAAATTCTCAAAAGGCACCTTTTCCCATGATACTAGAATGATCAGGCCCAATTTGAAAAGACACAATCTTCATGATGGTACAACCATTCTGTGAAAGTTTAAACAGAATCTAATGAAAAATGTGGACATTATTGTGGTACAAGGTTTTATAATTCATAATGCTCTCTTTTCTGTGATACTTGACGGATCACGTATATTGTCAACAATCATTATTTTTGTACAATTATTCTATAAATGTTTGAAGAAAATCCGATGAAAGCTCTGGACTTGGTAACAAAGATTTCTAAATGAAATTTTCATAAGGCCTTTTTTCTGTGTTTCTTGACAGTTCAAACCCTATTATGTAAAGTATAATTGTTGTGACCTAACAATCATTCTGTGAAAAATTTCAACAAAATCTTATCAAAGCTGTGGGCTTCTTTGTGTTAACAGTTTTTTTTTTAAAATAAATTCCATAAAGCCCCTTTTCCCATGTTCCTTGATGGGTCTGAACCAATTCAAAAGGGAACTATACTTACAAAAGTATAATTATTCTGTTTGAGTATGAAGACAACCCAATGAAATCAGTGGACTTTAAAGCATTAATTAAGATTTTTTAAATTAAATTTCCCCAAGGCCCCTTTTCCTATGTTGCTCAATGGATCAGATCCAATTTGAAAGTTTGAAGTCAATCAGGTGAAATCTAGGGCCATGATGTGTTAACTAAGATTTTTTTATTTTATTTTCATAAGGCCCCTTTTCCGATGATACTTGATGGATCAAACCAGCATCCGAAAGGAAAAATCCATTTAATATTATAATCATTCTGTGAATGTTTGAAGACTCTATTGTGTTTTGAGGATTTTTTAATCAAATTTTCATTAGGCCCCTTTTTCCAGTGGTCCTTGAATTTTAATTAGGCCCCTGTGTTTCTTGACGGATCATACCCAATTTCGAAAGGAACAATCCTTGTGATAGTACAATCATTCTTTGAAAGTTTGAAGAGAATCAGATGAAAACTGTAGACTCTAGAGTGTTAAGAAGGAATTCTTAATAGATTTTTCAATTAAACTTTGATAAGGCCCCTTTTTCCCCCCGAGATTCCTTGATGGATCATACCCTATTACAGAAGAAACAATCCTTGTGATGGTGCAATCATTCGTTGAATGTATGAAGAGAATCCGATGAAAACCCAAATCTACAGTGTTAACAAGGATTTTTTATTGATTTTTTAATTAAATTTTCATAAGGCCCCTATTCCCATGTTTCTGGACGGATCATGCCAAACTTCGAAAGCAACAATCCTTATGATAGTACAATTATTCTGTGAAAGTTTGAGGAGAATCCGATGAAAACTGTGGACTCTAGAGTGTTAAAGAGGATTTTTAATTATTTTTTTCATTAAATTTTCATAGGGCCCCTTTTCCCGTGTTTGTTGACGGATTTGACCAGATTTCGAAATGAATGATCCTTATAATGGTACAATCATTATGAGGAAGTTTGAAGGGAATCCGATGAAAACTGTGGACTTTAGGGTGTTAAAAAGGAAAGGTTAATGGACGGATGACGGATGGACAGATGGACGGAAGCACGGGAAAGCCATCGCAATAGCTCTAGTGGCTTTCGGCCAGTATAGCTAAAAAGGAAAAACCTTTAAATCTAGATGGTTGTTACAGGACAACTGCTGTCGACCCCACGAAGTTTTGACCATCAACTTAACCTAGACCATCAATTTAAGTGTTTGACCTTGAGCTTTGAACTTGAAGATATCAAAAAATTCTTTCAAATGGCACATTTTCTCATGATTGAGAATAATTGTGCCAATTTATTTTGAAATCCATCCATAATTGTAGGAGAAATGCTTTTGACAATCACAATTTTAGTGATTGACCTTGAGCTGTGACCTTGACATTAGAACTATCCCAGAAATTCTTTCAAATGGCACATTTACTCAATATGGATAATAATTGTGCCAAGTTATTTTGAAATCCATCCATAAATGTAGGAGTAATTGGATGGACGGAATAACACACTAATAGACTAACACACATACACTGACTTGTCATAGTGACAACTTTGTCTTGCTCACAGCAAGCCTCAACAAAAGTTGAGCTCCTCCCAATCCAAAAGTCGTAGAATCTTGATATTTTGTAGGATGCATCAGTACTTTGACCTCTTTCAAATTTCCTAAAATACCAGAGCCCAAATGTGATAGGGTCTATATAGAAATAAAGAAAGCAACCCTTCCAAAATAATGTGGCCAATTTCAACCAAATTTGGCAGAAATTTCTCTTAGGTTGGGAAATCTGTTGAAAGCATTGGTTGCCATGGCAACATAAGTTGATTTTGGTAAAATTTTAAAGGAGGTCTTCCCTAGATAAGGTTAGTATTTGGCCTTGAAGAAAAAAGAGCCTAATCTTAGGTGAGCACCAGAGCCACTGGCCTTCTTGATCAGTGAAATTATCAGGTGATAATCCACCATGAAGCATTAATAATCTACCAGAAATCTTTAAAGACAGTATATTAATAGCACAAATATAAAAGCACCATTTTGAATCAAAGCACTGAACAATATATTAATCAAAGCACAGAAATTACTGATGATGTACATCCGTGTTGGCATAATAGTGATATGCTTGTTTTGGTGTACAACATGGCAATTTTCATATGGATAATCTTTTTTTAACCCTTTCCTGTACAAACCCGTCACTGTGATTCTATACATACAAAAACATTTTGGAAAAGGAAGAAACTGTTTGTGACAAGCAATTTCTCATTTTTCCAACAATATTTTCTCCAACATAGGAAGGTTTTATTTCGAATTGCATCCAATTTTCATTGTCGTCTGCAATCTCTTTCGGTTTGGATCAATCAAACACTTGAAAAGCAGGAAAGGCATAACCTCTTGTCTAGCCTGGTTTGTTTAAAAGGTTAACGTAATACAAGATGTTCTTTTCTAGATACCTGAGCACGATCACAGGTTTCGGAAAAGATTGCCATTGTCATCTGTATTTCACTGATGAAAATATGATAAGTAGTTTGCCTATTAATTTGGCCGAGCAGCTACACATGTAATGCCCAAATTTATTGTTTCAGTTGTACATGTTACTGATGTGATAAAATGACAGGAAGCCAATGTTGGGTGCACCTACCAATCGCGGTTTTACTAAAATACTTCTGAAAGTCATGTTAACCAAATTCACTAAATTGCAGTCTAACTAGCTTTCAAGATCAATATATTTTTTCACTTTTCAGAGACTCTTTTTTTCTGAAGGCAGTCCACAAATTATAAAGATATCATTCAAGAAAGAATGGACAATATTAGATTAGCAATATTCATTGAGAATTATTTCCTGTAAGAAACAAATAAGAGGATTTGTATATCTTTTGAAACCTTCAGTGATTCAGTAAAAGATTATCCTGTTCCCACACAATCATGCTTTTTAATGACCCTGAAGAATTGTATTAAAAAAAACATTGTGAAACAAGAGGCCCATGAGGGCCTAAGACGCTCTACTGGTTGGTTATCAAGTTTTCCGTTAAAGAAATCTGATATTTAAGGAAGTTAATAGCTTAAAGAAGAATGCATAAAGGAAAAACAAGAGCACCGCCCACAGGTGCCAACGCTCGGCTGCAGATGATGGATAAATAAAAAATTTTAAGTCGAAAAAGGGGCATAACTTTTAAAAAATAGCTTTTGGAGTTATCCCCTTTGATTGTCTAGAGAACTCTAATTTCGAAAGGAATGATCCTTATGATGGTACAATCATTCTGAGAAAGTCTGAAGGGAATCCAATGAAAACTGTGGAGTCTAGAGTGTTAACAAGGAAAAGTTAACAGACAGACACAAGGACGCCAGACTAGAAAAAGCCATTGCAATAGCTCTAGTGGCATTTGGCCAGTAGAGCTAAAAAACATATTCAGTAGGATAGAAAATATTGTGGAAAAAGAAGAAATTGCTACAATGTTTCTCAATCATGAAATCACTGGGACATTGAAACCAGGGTTTGAAGATGAAAGTGTTAAGTTGCCAAACCAAGAAAATGGCTTCATATGACCAATGACAGAGTTAAAAGTTCACTCCTTGTCTAAATGTATGATTTGATTGGTCAATAAACTTTTTGATAGACAGCTTTTATCTAATGTTTAAACAAGAGGATCATGATGGTATTAAAGGGAGGAATCAATGTTTCTGAAACCTAAATAAGAAGAAATAACCAAGTGCCGACTCAAACGAACATTTAATACATTAAGTTAGGCCAGGTATTGTCCTGGTGGTAATCTAATAGACCTAAAGTGGCTTTTGGTGGTTATATCGGAAAGGTTCAGCAGAATTCCAGGTTATTTTTAGATATAACGGAATTTGGCTGTCAAAATCGAATGACCTCATTTGCAAATGACCCAAAGTCAAATGAAGGTAATAAATTTACTAGCGAAACAGCCAACGTCCAAAATCACGTCACATGAAAGGCTAAGCGCAAAACTAAGGTAAGTGTTTATATTCGTAATAACGCTTACGACAGTTTTGGACTGATCTTTACTGACTGGCTAGCAAACATAACTCCTGATGACGTTGGTGTGATGTAATTTAAACTAAATTCAAGGGCCCTACGGTTATTCGCACCATGGAATGCCCTATAATCTTTACAACAGTCTCGGATTAATCTAAAAATAGATTAATAGCCTACGTAGGCTATTAGGGAAATACCCTGCTTTTTTCTGATAAGCGACCTCAGATTTTTCGAAAACTACTCTATGGCATATTGTATTAAAATAGTTTATGAGAGGAAATAAAGATAATTAAAATCTGTGACATGAAAAAAACATCGATACCTACCTTTAAATTGCTCACCTGAGGCATCTGCAAAACACAGTAATTTTTGTATAAAGATTTTTGAGCATAGTACATTGACACTATCGAGTAATGCTATAGAATAAAATATGAATGCCTATGACTTTATAGTTTAATCAATTACCAACTTATCCCACATATAAAATAGGTTTAAAAAATCATTGTGAATAAGGGAGAACTTAGTACAAAATGTAGTTACAAGCAATTTCTCCATACCTCACAATGTTTACTACCCTAGAAATTCCTTGTATTTACATTTCAAACAAAGTTTAATTACCGTCTGCAACTTCTTTCATGTGGACCAGTGTTAAGAGGGTAAGACATTGAAATTGCTCTAATTGAGCATTTTACCAAACTTAAGGACTCTGAGGTGGGGCCATTTTGACCCAATGGGTATTATTTTTGCAACCTTTGTAGAGAACAATCTGGATGTACTATAAACCAAATATGAATGCATTACAACTTATACATTGAGAGAGAAAGATACATGTATATGAACATGCTTTCATTTAGCGTTTTTCATAACTTTGGATACCTTTTTGGTCCAAAGGGGTATAACTTCAAGAAGCATGGTAGATAAAAATATTGATATGCTATCATTTAAACATGCTCTAGGCCCTATATTTAAGAAGATTTTTTTTTTTAAATTGAGCAATTCATGCAATTTTTGACCCCTTGAGCAGAGATGATCTTAAAGGCATATTTTCTTGTAACATAGTACAAAATTATTTAGTAATGCTACATACAAAATTTGAATGCCCTTCACCTTATATTTCAGAGGTATAAGACTTTTGAAGTTGCTCTAATTGGGCGTTTTACCAAATTTTGGACCTCTGGGCTAGGTAGATTGGGAGAAGAAGACTGTTGCACATGGTCTAATTGAACATTTTTACTAACTTTGGACACCCAGGGAAGGAGTGCTTTTACCCTACAGATATAATTTAATCAAAAATTGATAGATAACAGCCAGGCTATACTATATTACAAATATAATTGCGCTCGGCCTTTAACCTATACCCACTTGACAAAATTTTAGACTGGGCCAAATTGAAAGAAAATGCAGATGTCAATTTAAGATTGATGAAATTCTAAAATTCTGTATCTGAAGGGTGGAAAACGTTGTGGACATTGAAGAAATTGTTTGTTCCAGGCAATTTCTTCAATGTCCACAATGTTTACCAAAGCTTTTTTCTTGAGGGCGTATAAAGGAGGGATTGTGTGGGAATGGGTTAAGTGAAGAATTTTTTTTATTTTTTCAACTTACGAAAAATTTTGCACTTTTTCCTTTTTTAGTCACCTATTGCAGGGCCGGTTTTAACCTAGGAGCAAAATTCTAAATTAAATAGAACAAAATCATCTAGTAATACTACATACCAAATATGAATGGGCATGGCATTACAGTTTACGAGGAGAAGTCTTTTGAACTTGCTCTAATAAAGCATTTTTCCAAACTTCTGACCTCAGGGGAGGGACCATTTTTGATCCCAGAGATTAAATTTTTGAAAACTTTGCAGAGAACCATTTGATTAAACTAAATAATTATGAAGTATAAATACCTTTGGCATTGTAGCTTCCTTCTGAAAAAAAACCCAAAAGATTGACTGACAGTTTCCATTTTCAAATGCCATGGCAAGGAGAGTTTTTCACGTAATGAAATTCTTTTAACAACTTTTGTAAACCTTCATCCAAGGAACATCTCTGCAAAGTTTCAGTTTGATTGGCCAACTGGTGTTGTAGGAGAAGATTTTTAAAGATTTACTAAAATTTCCCATTTCCAAATGCTGTGGTAACCAGAGTTTTTCACGGAATGAAATTGTTTTAACAACTTTTGTAGAACCTCACCAAATGAACATCCCTACAAAGTTACAGCTTGATTGGCTGACTGGTATTTGAGGAGAAGATTTTTTAAAGAAATTACAGACAGACGGATGGCAAGAACTGATCACAATAGCTCACCTCGCACTTTGTGCTCAGGTGAGCTAAGTAGAGGTGCTTCAGGACCTGTATCACTCCACATGCCTGATAGTACAGATTAAGCAAGTGGCGTTTTTAGGCTATGATTCTGACAAATCAAAATTAATTGATGGAATCTGAAAAGAGTCACCAGAGGATCATTCCAGTGAAATTTGGTTAAATACATCAACTGGTTTCTGACAAAAAGATTTTCAAAGCTTTCACCATATATGGTAATCATCCCAGCTCATTTAAGCAATGCTTTTCATCCGATCAAAATTCTTTGAAGGAACATCTGAGGATCATTCTCATGAAATTTGGTTGAAATCCCTTTGCTGGATTCTATAGTGAAGATTTTCAAAACTTTCAACATACATGGAAACTAGCCCGTCTAAAGACATGTTTATCATCCAATCAAAATTAAATGAAGGAAACTGATAAAGGGTCACCTAATGATCGCTCCTGTAAAATTTGGTTGAAATCCACCCACTGGTTTCTAATTAAAAGATTTTAAAGATTCCTATATATATATGGAAATAAGCCCATTAAGGCCATGTTTCTCATCTGATCATTTTTTTTTAAAGAAATCTGATAGAGAGTCACCCAAAGATCATTCCTATATAATTTAGTTGAAATCTATCCACTGGTTTCTGAGAAGAAAATTTTTTAAGGTTTAACCATATATGGAAAAAAGCCCCACCCATTAAAGTCATGTGTTTAATCTAATCATATTCTTTGAAGGTTTCTGATAAAGGATCACACAAGGAGCATTCCTATGAAATTTGGTAGAAATCCATCCACTGGTTTTCTGTGAAATTTGCTCAAATTCTGTTCAGTACTTTCTGAGGAGAATATCTTTAAAGGAAAAGGACAGACAGACACACAACAGACACAATGCCATGACAATAGCTCGCTGGCTTTCAGCCAGTGGGGCCAAAAATTAAAAGAAGATAATAAGTAGAGCTCTAACAACAATAAGAGATTCTCAGAGCAGCGCATATGCCTGAAGGTGCTTGTCAGTGGAATACAATATTTTTCTCTAAATAGTTAATCTATTACCACACAAGAAAATTTTAGACTAATCCATAATGAAAGAAGTTGCAGACAACAATTTCAAGTTGATGGAATTTTAAAAACCTTTGTCTTTTCGGGCAGAAAACATTGTGGATAAGAAATTGCTTGCAACAAGCCATTTTTCATTTTCCACAACGTTTTCTTAAGCCTTTTTCTTGAGGGGTGTCAAAAAGTGTCATCATGTGGTGGTGGGTCAAGGGATGTTGAATGAAATCAAAACATTTCTTTTACCTTAAATAAACATCAAAATTTATCTAGTAGGTCTGTTGTATATTGAATTCCTACTATTAACAAAGATTTTTCTAGGTCAAGGGCAGATTAATTCTAGGACTAATGGACATAATAATAATTCTCATACACTATAAGACAACACTATTTTCACGTTGGGCATTAATTAAATCAATTCTGATATGATCTGTAGGAGGATTAATGCCCTGTAGAAAAAAACTGTAACTTAAAGCTTTTTGCTATGTCAAGGACAAATAATCCCAAAACTGCTTGAGGGATCCAAATTAAAATGATCTCATGCACATCTACACATCACAGAGATTCATTGAGAAAAGTTTAAGTATGTTTCCATTGATAATGTAGGAGGAGTAGTGCACACAAAACAGTACTGTAATTTTAAGCTATTTTCCTAAGTCAAGGGCAAGTGATTCCAAAACCAGTTGAGGGGTCCAAATAAAATAGTCTCATGCACAACTAGATATCATGGAGATTCATTATGGAAAGTTTCAGTTTATTCCCATTGAAACTGCAGGAGTTGCACACAAAATACTGTACTGTAATTCTAAGCTATTTTGCTTAGTCAAGTGCAGATAATTCCAAACCGGCTTGAGAGATCCACATAAAATGGTCTCATGTACAACTAGACATCATAGAGATTCATTGCAGAAAGTTTCAGTTCATTTTGACTGAAACTGTAGGAGGAGGTGAGCTCACAAAATAGACAGACAGACAGACAGATGGACATCCAGGGTACATAAAAACTGCAGAATGGTATTAGCTCAGTATAAAGAGTTTTGATATCATTGAGGACCTATAATTGACAAAAATTTAGATTGGTAGTTACAGATTACAAAGGATATTAAGTATCATATAGGGTACAAAAATTGTGAGCAGTGAAGAAACTGCCTGTTTGAAAAGAAATGATCTGTTAGTTTAACCCATTACCAGTTGTCAAAATTTTAGACCAATCCAAATTGAAAGATGTTGCGGATAATAATCTTAACTTGATGAAATCTTTTTCTTTTGGGATAGAAAACATTATGGATAACGAAGAAATTGCTTGTAAAAAGCAATTTCTTCATCTTCAATAATGTTTTCCCAAATGCTTTTCTTGAGGGGCATCAAAAAGTGTCATCCTGTAAGAATGGGTTAATCAATTTTTGTCTAAAATAATGTTGTCTTGCTATGGATTAAATTGTTATATCAGGAACTACCCTCTCGCAGCACTTGGATGGTTCAACTGTCCAATTATAATTGTACGATAAACGCTTCTGGAATTCTTCTATACACAGCTGTTTGATGTTTTGTAAATTTGTGTATAACTGAATCATATCCCCCATGCCTTGCTTGTGTGTGATGATGTAAGAATTTGAACATCCACGGGAAATGTATTCAGTATCAAATCTTCTGTCATGTGATCGTACAATATCTAAAGGTGCCAGCCACGTACCTAACGACACATCCTCATTGTTGTAAAGTTTCAGATATTCAGCATTGTTCGCAACAAAATCTACGAGATCGGAAGAAATGATATAGCCCCCTCCTAAAGCGTAAGGTATATATCGATCACACAGAACATAATTAGGCTCCTTGTATTTCCCCCTTTTCTTCACATGGGCTCTTCCATCAAAGAACCCCCAATATAATTTCTTCTCTGGTTTATTTTCTATTTCTCTCAGCAGTTTATCAATTTGAACAAAAGAATCAGCATCCACTTTTAAAAGATACTTAAATTTCACATTTTTAGCTGCCCATACCAGAGCAAGTAGCAGTTTCTTGGTCAGACTTTGGTAAGATTCTGTAAAATTTCTGAGAAATACCAAATCCTGATGCTTGCTTAGTTCTGTAACCAATCCCTTATATAGATCTTCAGCAGTGTCACTTACACCAATAATGAACCTCAACATAGCACCAGAGGGTAAATCTAAAGCCCAGGTCTTCCTTATAGTATCTCTCTCTTTTATACTGTATGGAGAAATGAGAATTAAAACCAGCAGATTCGTTTCAAGCTGATAACGTGAAGTTTTTGGATTGTTAACACTTTGCTCATTTGTCTGTGTAATAATGTTAGGAAAGTAGACAATATTCAGCATAAAGAAAAAGATTCCATTGCAGAAAAGTGATAACAGGAATAGTTTATTCCTTAGTTCTGGTTTTGTACATAGTTTCCTCATAACTCATTCAATTCATGTCATACTTCGAACATAGGTAAAATTGCTGATGGATCTAAGAGTAGTCTTGTTGTCAATACTCTTCTCTGAAATAGAAGGAATCCAAACATAGTTGATCTTGTTTCAGCGACTACTTCTATCATGCGACTACATCCATTAAGCGTCCATAAATGAAATCCCTCTTTTAACCCATACCCACATGATAAGTGATAGACCAGTCCAATTTCAAAGAAGTTGCAGAAGACAATTTTAAGTTGATGAAATCTTTAAAATCTTTGTCTTTTTGGTAGAAACAATTGTTGATAGTGAAGAAATTGTTTGTAACAAGCAATTTCTTCATTTCTCACAATTGTTTTCAAAAGATTTCATATAGGGTTAACCCATTACCACTCAGTGACGCTTTTAACCCATTCCAACACAAGAAAATTTTAGACTGGTCCAAATTGAAAGAAGCTGCAGACGACAATTTAAATTTGATGGAATTTTAAATTTGCCAGTATTTTGGGGTAGAAAACATTGTGGATAATGAAGAAAATTGCTTGACTTGATACAAGCAATTTCTTCATTTTCCATAATGTTTTCCAAAGCTTTTTTCTTGAGGGGCGTAAAAAGGAGGGCTTGAGTTGGAATGGGTTAAACCCCCCAAAGGAATAAAAGCTTTGGAAAGCATAGTGGAAAATGAAGAAATTGATTGTTACAAGCTTTTTCTTCATTTTCCACAATTTTTTCTACCCAAAGAGACAAAAAAGATTAAAATTCCATCACCTTTAAATTGTCATCTGCAGCTTCTTTCAATTTGGACCAGTCTAAAATTAGGCTGTGTGGGAATGGGTTAAACAAGAACTCTACAATAGTCTATATATGAAATCAGATCAACCCTACATATCTTATGAAAAAAATGCATTAAGCAACCTTTCTTTTAAGTGACAACTATTTGGTCATCCGTTGAGCATTCCTTTTTTACTAGATTTACTGTATAAATAATAACTATCAAAAAAAGATTCTGAGCCAGTTCTGGAACTGGGAAATGTTTGCAAAGAAGTGACTTCCAAAGGAATCATTTAAAACTGGGCAGTCTGTTTACAATCAAGTGGTGGCTCATACGCAGAAATGGCTGCCTTTGAAAACTGATATCAACTAAAGTATCAATTGATTAACTGAATCAACTCCTTTATCTATCCCGATCCTACAATATTTATCTTGGAAACTTTATATATAAACCATGTTACCAATAGCTTATTCAACAGTGTACAAGCATATGTAAAAATTACAGCAAATTTAAGTTATAGGTTACAAACTAATTATTCATTTTTGTCATTTTTTTGTCATTTTTCCTCATTAAAATCACTCTGAATGCTACTAACTTATATCACCTGGCTTATCAGAGAACTTCAGGCTTGAATGAAGTTGCTTATGCTGTCAATCCTTCATTTATAGGAAAATTGATTTATTTATTGGGTATAGCGCCACTTTCAACATTATCTCAGTTGAATCCCAGCGCTGGAGCACCTAATCATGGCTTTCTGGTATTTTTCACACCAGTCCAACCAAAACATTTGATCCGAGCCACCACCTAATCTTTCCACTTAAGTGTACTACCATCATTCACCTATATGACGTGAGCACTCATCCCTTCTGACTATTTGTCTCCCTCCAATGGGTCGATAATCGTAGACCTATGTGGGATAGCAGCTGGAGGCTAGGAAGGGATGTGATGGTGTGAGATATACCAGGAATCCATTGTTAGGTGCTTCAGCCCCCGCGATATAACTGAAAGATTGTTGAAAGCAGCGTAAAACCCCATTCAAACAAACATATCATTCACCTATAGGTGAAAGACAAATGACACATATCACAATGACTTTTGTCAATCGTCAGAGAAAATATCTGTTGAGCTATGATTAAACTTTGTTTCCCCATGGAAATACCTTGATTTTCATCCTCTAAGAGACAGAATAATCTTGCATACTGCAGAAGCAGACACTGCAATGTGTATGAAATTAAGACCAGGCGAGTACTGGCTTATTCTATATCAATACTAGTGATGAAATACATGTAGTAAATCTTGTTTCTTTGTCTAAATGTGTCATTGTGTTGGAATGGGTTAACCCATTCCCACACAAGCCCTCCTTTTTATGCCCCTCAAGAAAGAAGCTTAGGAAAACATTGTGGAAAATAAAGAAATTGCTTGTATCAAGCAATTTCTTTATTGTCCACAATGTTTTCTTTCCCAAAAGCCGAAAAAAATTAAAATTCAATAAAATCGAAATTGCCATCTGCAGCTGCTTTCAATTTGGACCAGTCTAAAATTTTGCCGTCTGGGAATGGGTTAAAACATATTTTTGTGAAATATTTGAAAGATTGGTTTGATTGCAAACATAGATGACAGAATTCTTGTTAACCCATTCCAACTCAATCCCTCCTTTTTACGCCCCTCAATAAAGCAGTTTTAGAAAACATTGTGAAAAATGAAGAAATTGCTTGTTACAAGCAATTTCTTCACTATCCACAATGTTTTCTATCCAAAAAGACGAAAAAATTCAAAATTCCATCAACTTGAAATTGTCGTCTGCAGCTTCTTTCAATTTGGGCCAGTGTAAAATTTTGCTGTGTTGGAATGGGTTAAAGGTAGGTATCAATGATTTTTTTCATGCCACAGATTTTGATTTTTCTTGTTCTCTCTCATAAACTATTTCATTGCAATATTTTGAAAAGTGGTTTTACGAAAATTAGAGGTCGTTTATCAGAATAAACCAGGGTATTTCCCTAATAGCATTTGTAGGCTGTTAATCTATTTTTAGATTAGGCCTGGACAGTTGCAAATAGTATTGGGTAATTCATGCTGTGCAACCAACCTTTGGAATCCCACATTCAGTTTGAATTTGGTCAACCAATGTTATGTTCCGTCATCAGGAGTAATGCTCGCTAGCCAGTCTTCAATTCTGTAAAGATCAGTCCATAACTGACATAAGTGTCTGAAAACGAATATAGACTCTTACTGTAGATTTGCGCTAACCAGCCTGCTTGAAATGATTTAGGATGTTGGTTGTTTCACTAGTCAATTTATTACCTTACGTTGACTTTAGGTCCTATGCAAATAAGGTCATGGGGTGTTGACTACCAAATTCCATATCTAAATATCACACGTATTCCACTGAACCAAAAATTGACATATCTTGAAAACTGAAAATAAGGCAATTTTCAGTGCAATCGTCAGATAACATATTTACCTGATAAATCCTGGTTCTATTCGGGTTGTACTTAGCTAATTTTTTGTTGTCTCGAAAATGTAAAATTTTTGCTTCTTTTCTCTCTTTTTTTTAAGTTATGAACAGTAACTTTCATTACAAATTCAGCTTGAAACATCTGAAATGGATATTAAATAAATAGGTTTAACTCATACTGATTACCTATTCCGTTGCTTGGACCATTATCAAGCTTACCACAGTTTGATACACCTCTTTTCTATCTATTTTGAGGAATGTTTTAGTGATTTTTTGTAGTTTATATTATACAAAACATGAATTCCTTGACAAAACTCAGACAGAAAACACTCCAACCTGTTAACATAGGACAAAATATTCAATAACAGAATAATGATTGTGAAAAAAAGTACAGTAGAATCCTGTTATTTGAAACACAAATTTGTTAACACTTTTGTTGTAATTAACCAGAAGCTGCTATTCGTTCTTTGAATTAAAGTCAGTTGCAATTAACCCTTTCCAGTTTTTGGAAATTTTAGACTAGACCAAATTGAAAGAGGTTGCAGACGACAATGAATACTGGATGCCACTTGAAATGAAACCATTGAAGCTCTGAAGAAGAAAACCTTCGGAAAACACCCTGGAAAATTAAACAAGAGGCCCATGAGGGCCTGAGACGCTCTACTGGTTATCAAGTTTTCCGTTAAAGAAATCTAATATTTAAGGAAGTTTATTACCGTACTCAAAGAAGAATGCATAAAGAAAAAAAACAAGAGGCCCATGAGGGCCTGAGACGCTCTACTGGTTATCAAGTTTTCCGTTAAAGAAATTTGATATTCAAGGAAGTTAATTGCTCAAAGAAGAATGCATAAAGAAAAAAAAGGGGCTTTATCCCCTTTATCATTTTAAGCAACAACCTCAAGGCCCCTTTTCCCATGTTTCACGACGGATCAGCTCCATTTCCAAAAGAAAGTTACCTTATGACCCTACAATCATTCTGTGAATATTTCATCAGAATCTGACAATAATTGTGGACTTAATCACATAAACAGGATTGTTTTGAAGGAAAATCAATAAGGCCCCTTTTCCTGTGTTTTCTGACGGATCAATTTCATTCCAAAAGGAACTTTCATTACAACCCAACAATTGTCCTGTGAAATTTAAAAGACAACTTGATAATGATTGTGATCTTCATCACATACACAAGAATGTTTTAAATGATAATCTGTAAGGCCCCTTTTCCTGTGTTTCAAATGCCACAATTATTCCATGCATCTTTGAAGAGAATCCAATAAAACTGTTGACTTTATTGTGTTAACAAAGATATTAAATTCAAGTTCTCATAAGGCCCCTTTTCCCGTGATATTTTACAGTTGGTTTTATCATTCTATGAAAGTTAAAAGTGAATTCGATGAAATATTGGGAATTCATTATGTTTACTAGAATATTTAAAAACAAATCATATGTCCCTTTTTTACATGATACTTGATGGATTGTACCCAGTTCTGAAAAGAACCATCTGAGTAATTGTACAATCGTTCTGTGAAATTTTGAAGTGAATCCGGTGAAATCAAGGGACATCAATTGTGTTAACCAGAATATTTAAGAGAGTTTTTCATAAGGCCCCTTTTTATGTGACCCTTGCTATAGTCAGATCCACTGGCAAAATCAATAATTGGAATGATGGTACAATCAATCTGTTTAATCTGTGGAATTTATTGTGTTAATGAGTTTATAGTGAGATCTTCATGGGGCCCCTTTTCTCATGATACTTTACAGAACAAACCAAATTTCAAAAGGAACAATTCTAATGAAGGTAGAATCATTCTTTAAAAGTTAAAGAGAATCAATGAAAACAGTGGACTGAATTGTGTCAAGAATTTTTGTAACAAAATTTTCATAAGGCCCCTTTTTCCGTGAAACTTAACAAATCAGACCCAATGTACAAAGGTACAATCCTAATGATAGTTTGAAGAAAATGATAAAGACTGAGGACTTTATTGTAATAATGATTTTTGTAATAAAATTTTTATAAGGTCCCTTTTCTTGTGTCACTTAACCAATCAGACCTAATTTACAAAGGAACAATCCAAATGATGCAATCATTCTATTAAATTTTGAAGATATTCTGAAAAAAAAACTGAGGACATTCTTGTGTTTATGAAGATTTGGTAATAATTTTTCATACAGCCCCTTTTCCTATGATACTATACAGATCAGGCCCAATTTGGAAAGAAACAACCCTAATGATGGTACAAACATTCTGTGAAAGTTTGAACAGAATCCAATGAAAACTGCAGACTTTATCTTGGTGTAAAGAAAACTGCAGACTTTATCTTGGTGTAAAGATTTTAAAATAAAATTTTCATTAGGCTCCTTTTCCTGTGATACTTGAAGGATCAGGTCTCATGTCAGCATCAGCAATTGTGATTATTGTACAATGATTCTATGATGGTTTGAAGAAAATCCAATGAAAGCTCTGGACTTGGTTACAAGGATTATAAATAAAATTCTCAAAAGGCCCCTTTTCCCATGATACTAGACAGATCACGCCTAATTTGAAAAGAAAGAATCCTCATGATGGAATAATCATTCTGTGAAAAAGTTTAAACAGAATCTGATGAAAACTGTTGACTTTATTGTGGTACAAGGATTTTAAAATTAAATTTCATAATGTGCCTTTTCCTGTGATACTTGACGGATCAGGTATAATGCAAATATCAACAATCATTATTATTGTACAATTATTCTGTGAATGTTTGAAGAAAATCAGATGAAAGCTCTGGACTTGGTTACAAGGATTAATAAATGAAATTTTCATAAGGCCCCTTTTCCTGCGTTTCTTGACAGTTCAAACCCTGTTATGAAAAGAATGATCGTTATGACCTTCCAATCATTCTTTGAAAGTTTCAACGAAATCTGATCAAAGCTGTGGGATTAATTGTGTTAACAGGGTTTTATTGATTGAATTTTCATATATCCCCTTTTCCCATGTTAGTTGATGGATCTAAACCAATTCCAAAGGGAACTAAACTTACAAAAGTATAATTATTCTGTTTGAGTATAAAGACAGCCCCATCTCATCTGTGGACTTACAAGCATTAATTAAGATTTTTTTAATTGAATTTTCCTAAGGCCCCTTTTCCTATGTTTCTCAATTGATTAGACCAAATTTAGACCCAATTTGAAAGGAACAATTCTTATGATGGTACAATCATTATGTGAAAGTTTGAAGCCGATCAGGTGAAATCTAGGGCCATGATGTGTTAACTAAGATTTTTTTATTAAATTTTCATAGGGCCCCTTTTTCCATGAAACATAAGGCCCCTTTTCCTGTGTTTCTTGACGGATCATACCCAAAAGAACAATCATTAAGATAGCACAATCATTCTGTGAAAGTTTGAAGAGAATCCAATGAAAACTGTTGACTCCAGAGTGTTAACAAGGATTTCTTAAAAGATTTTTCGATTAAATTTTCATAAGGCCTCTTTTCCCGTGTTTCCTGATGGATCTGACCAAATTCCGAAAGGAACAATCCTTATGATTGTACAATCATTTTGTGAAAGTTTAACTACAATCTGATGAAAACCATGGACTCTAGAGTATTAACGAGGATTTTTTATTGAATCTTTAATGAAAATTTCATAAGGCCCCTTTTCCCATGTTTCTTGAGGGATCAATCCAAATTTCGAAAAGAATGATCCTTATATTGGTACAATCATTCTGTGAAAGTTTGAATTGAATCTGATGAAAACTGTGGACTCTAGAGTGTTAACAAGGATTTTTAAATTAAATTTTCATAAAGCCCCTCTTCCCCAGTTTCTTGACGCATCACACCCGTTTTTGAAAGGAACAATCCTTATGATTGTACAATCATTCTAAGAAAGTTCTAAGAAAGTTTGAAGCAAATCTGATGAAAACTGTGGATTCTAGAGTGTAAACGAGGATTTTTAATTGAATTTTTAATTAAATTTTCACAAGGCCCCTTTTCCCATGTTTCTTGACGGATCACACCCAATTTCGAAAGGAACAATCCTTATGATGGTACAATCATTGTGTGAAAGTTTGAAAAGAAACCAATGAAAACTGTGGACTCTAGAGTGTTAACGAGGATTTTTTATTTATATTTTAATAAGGCCCCTTTTCCCATATTTCTTGACGGATCTGACCTAATTTCGAAAGGAACAATCTTTATGATGGTACAATCATTCTGTGAAAGTTTTAAGGGAATCAGATGAAAACTGTGGACTCTAGAGTGATAACAAGGAAAAGTTTAACGGACGGACGACGGATGGACAAATGCACGGACGCCGGACGGGAAAAAGTCATGGCAATAGCTCTAGTGGCCTTTGGCCAGTAGAGCTAAAAATTGCTTGTTTCTACCTCAAAAAAGTGTAAGCTTAAAATCATTGTTTGCAACCTTTTTTAAACTTAATCAGTTCAAAGTTGACTGGGTTACTGCCCCTACATATCTATCAATACTGTCTCTCACAGACAATGGGCTACCAGTCAAGTCAAAAGTTTGTCGTATGGTAATGTGTTAAATACAGGTAATACCGATGTCTGCTAGAAATTTTATACAGTTAATACCTTTACATGTGAAATAAGGTAATAAAGTGTCATTTAACAACCCATTACCTGATGACAAAAGTTTAGATTGAATCCAGTTACAGTCATCTTATTCTGAACTTTATATAATTTTAGAATCTTTCACTAAAATGTTTGAGTAAGGAATGAACTATTTTTTCTTAGCAAATTCTACATTTTCCACAATGTTTTCAGAGCTTTTTATATCAGAAGGATGGTGTGGGGAAAAGGTATGGCAGTATAATCTCTGAAATACTATTGAAACTTCCACACAGAGTTAGATTATAACTAGATGGTTGTCCCAGGACAACTGCTGTCGAGCCTGCAGAGTTTTGACCATCAACTTGGCCTTGACCATCAATCTCTCATAACAGAGAATAATTGTGCCATTTTATTTTTAAATGTATCCATAATTTTACGAGAAATGCTCTGGACAATCACAATTCCAGTGGAAATGATTCATAATTAGCTTGATTTATAATGAAATTACTTTAAGTACCTTAAGAAAATATATGTATCAATAGAACAATATGTCTATTTTAGGGTCTGTTTTAGAATGTTTTGTCTAATTTCGAAGCATTCGTCTATGAAGGTGACAAAAAGTTTCAAAATTTTCTGAGATTTGTTATTAAATAGATCAAATACAATATATATTGATAGATATGTAATATTTTGGTTGTTTGAATATATTTTGTTAAGTTTATTGATAAATGTTTTCCTTGTGTTCACGAGGGTGTTGCATCTAGTTAAAAAGTGAATTTCCCCGTTATTGCAGCAGATACATAGTCTATTTTGTTTTGGTATGTTGAAGTGTCGACCTTTTTCAATAGAGAGATCATGTTCTCAATTTGGCAAGTGTTGATCGATGAGTTTTAAATTTAAAGAGGTTGATGTAAAAGGGCCTTATATTTGAACGGTGTAAATTTCTAAAAAAAAGATAGTTTATTATTTGTGTTTAATTCATTTTCTAGAGTTTGAAGGGAGATATCATTGATTCTTCTTTCGATATTTTGTAGATTTGTTTTTAACATTAATGGATTGTTGAAATTGTTGGAAAACCCAAGACCATCAAGTGTGTTTTTGATAAGTTTTACCCATGAATTTGTATCTTTTGTTTCAGAGTATAAACTGTTTACAAGTGTTCCATTAGAATCAAGAATGTGAAAATAATATTTGATATTTGATATAAGGATGGACTAGCTTCAATATCATAGAACTCTTTCTTATAATCTGTCATCCTTGCCAACAGATTATCAGGAACCCCAGTCCTTTCATCCTAAAACATGTTCGCCCTTATTACATTTCGCCCTAATTCACATTCGCCTGGGTCTGTTCGCCCTAATTCTCATTCGCCACAGGTCTGTTTGTCCTATATTTTATTTATAAAGTAAACGCACAGAAAATTATGCATATGTACATATATATTTCAAATCCTTTGAGAATTTTTTAGGTTTCTTAAGGCAGGTTGATCTTTCTTTGCTGCTAAACCCATCACCAGACCAAGTTAGTTGATTGATTGATTGATTGAATTGGGTTTAATGCAACTTTTAACAGTATTTAAGTCATATCACAGGGGTTAACAAAGGATTCCTGGTATTTCCCAAACCAGTACTACCACTACATCCTTTCCTAGCCTCCAGCTGTTATCTCACTTAGGTTTATGATTATTCACTCATTGGTAAGAGACAAATGTTGGAAAGGATATGTGCCGCCACTGGGGATCGAACCCATGACAACCCATGAAGATTGAGAGTCTTAGTTATGATAAAACTAAGTAACACACATGGACAGAAAAAGATCATTGTTGATAATAGAGAAAACTTAGGGCTGTATGTGGAAATATTTTGTTACAACTGAAAGATTGTGTTTTAGTGCCACACTAATTTGCTTAAAATAATCTTGCTTATCATTTGGTTGTTACTTGCATTTTGAAGAGTATAGAAAAGATATCAGAAACAATCAATTTTAACCAAAAAATAAAAGACAAGGGGTAATATCTGAGCTACATTAATTCAAATTTTGACAAACGCCACTAATCAAGTGTTATTGTAAAAGTAGGAAGTTACAAACACTAAATCCATTGCTAGTTGCTTTCACATTATTTGACCGCTGCAAAGTATGTCAGAGTTATTCCTGAACATTTTTGACAAGCTAATATCGTCTAGTTTAAACAAAAATACTTTTCTAAACCAAACATAACATAACATACAAAATCCAACAACATTTTGATTAAAATTTACAAAAATATACTCAATGTAAAAGGCCGAACAGAAAAATAATAGGGCAAACAGATCCACTTTTGGGGCACACAGACCCTGGGCAAAAAGACCCGGGGCAAAAGTATAATTAGGGCAAACAGACCAGATACCAAATAACATAAAGATATCGCAACTAGGATGAACTTTGGTAGTCAATAAACTGATATTCGACATAAGTAATACCAAGCCACAAAGCCACAGATGACCAAACAACAACCTAGACAGGTTCATCTGTACAAAAAAGCTGACTGGGGTAGCTTTAAAATCTACATGGAGCAAGTCAAAATGAAATGCTGAAAGATCATCACTCTAAATCTGTTAAAAAGATTTTTGGTTAAAATTTTCAGATGCAATCTCCACAGGTATCGAGAAATATGTTCCAAGAAAATGACTTGGCCACAAGAGATCACTTCCATGGATTACACAGCCTATAAAACACCTAATCAGAAAAAGGGATCAACTCTATTTCAGATTGAAGAAAGAAGGAAACAACAAGATGAAGACTGCTTTCCAGGCTCTAAAAAGAAATATCAAAAATAAAATAAAAGTTTCCTACAATATTTAAATTGAATACATTTTAGAACTGGATGGAAACACTGAAGACAAAGAGAAAGCCACAAGATTTAACAATAAGAAACTTTTCAGTCTGATAAAGAATGCAAAGCAAAACGCAACAGGAGTAGCCCTTCTTCTCTATAAAATTTCAGGTTCTATCAAATCAGACCACACAGAAAAGGCGAATATCCTAAATCGACAGTTCCAGTCAGCCTTCACTCCAATGACACCAATTTCTTTGGCTCAGTCCTGCCTTTCATCTGTAAGACAAAATGTGTTTTCTTCCTCTTTCAGCAAAGACCCACTTATGCCAAACATTACCATTTGCACTAGTGGAGTACAAAAACTTATTTCCAACCTGAAACCAGACAAAGCAGCAGGACCAGACAACATCAAACCTCTTGTACTAAAAATTTTATGTTATCAAATTTCCCCTATCTTACAAATTCTTTTTCAAATACCTAGACACAGGCACTCTCCCCCAGGTTTGGACAAAAGCAAATGTGACTCCACTCTTCAAGAAAGGAAACAAAGAAGATCCTGCAAATTACAGAGTACAGACCTATATACATGTGTATTTAACATGTATATTGTGTAAAGTTCTAGAACATATTGTAGCCTCAAATCTAACAAAACATTTTGACAACATTAATATCCTTTATGACTTGCAGAATGGTTTTACAGAAAGGTGTTCATGCAAAACCCAGCTACTTCAACTGACCGACCATCTTGCCTGAAACCTGACTGAAGGAAAACAAACTGATCTAGTTTTGTTAAGACTTCAGCAAGGCTTTTGACAAAGTTAGCCACTTCTAGAGTACCTCAGGGATCTGTCCTTGGCCCTATTTTGTTTTTTTTGTATATAAATGACCTTCCTAATACCATCACATCCCAAGTTTGTTTGTTTGCAGATGACACTGCCGTTTACTTGGCTTAGTTAGCTATAAACAACAAGCAAGACTGTTTGACCCTATAAGAAGATCTAGAAAAGTTAATGCAGAGGGAGAAAAAGTGAGAAATGGAGTTTAACCCCAGCAAATGCATTGTCCTAAATATTACTAAAATGAAGAAAAAGATTTCCTTTGATTACAGGTTACATGGACAAGTACTAGAGAATGTGGACTATGCCAAATACCTAGGAGTTACAATATCTGAAGATCTTTCCTGGAACAAACACATTGACAATATAATATCAAATGCTAGTAAAACTTTAGGTTTTCTCCGCAGAAACATCCAGACCAAAAATAAGGAGATCAGAGAAACAGTGTACAAAACTTAAGTGAGATCCCAGGTAGATTATGCAACAACAGTTTGGAGCCTCTACACAAAAACCTAAATAAATTAATGTGGAAAAAATACAACGTAGAGCAGCAAAATGGGTTCACAATAATTTCTCTTATTATGACAGTGTTACCTTCATGCAGAAGGAGCTTGGCTGGGAAACTCTTCAATACAGATGAGACATTTCAAAAACAGCCTACCAGAAACAATTGTACAGCAACCTGATATTGCAGCGTTCAAAAACAGTCTTGATCCTTTTCAGATAGTGAGCCATCCCTTAATGACCAAAATATGTTTTATCAACTCACAACACTCTTACACTCACAATATTTCTAAAATTTTGCATTCTTACCAATGACTTACAGTTTTAAATCCAGCACAGAAGCGCACCTGCCAGTAATATCCGAAGAGGGAGTTAGGCAGTATATAAAGATAGATAGATACCTCATTACTGCATATATAGAAGTTTGACCTGCGAGGTCCATTTGTGATAAACAACCTTTTTCTATTTCAAACCAACCACTCAGATTTGTTTGTTTGAATGGGGTTTTACGCCTCTTTCAACAATCTTTCAGTTATATTGCGGCGGCTGGAGCACCTAACAATGTATTCCTGGTATTTCTCACACCGGTACCACCATCACATCCTTTCCTAGCCTCCAGCTGCTATCCCACATAAGTCTACGATTATCGACCCATTGGTGGAAGACAAATAGTCGGAAAGGATGAGTGCCGCCGTCGGGGATCGAACCCGGGACCTCTAAATTGACAGTCCGACGCGCTACCAACTGCGCTATGACGGCGGCTCCAACCACTCAGAACTGGAACGAAATTTCTTTGGGGGAGATATTCTGGTGCAAAAAACATTTGTACGACTTGCTATATGTTGTTAATTGGCCTTAGACAATTGCACAGATGTACTATGAAAGAAATTTAGATAATCATGTTGTTATTGATAATATAATCATCTGAATTACCAAGAACGCCGTATTTTTTTCATTTTGTCATCCTTATCTTCCGATAGGTTCTTCCAGTCTATTTTTTAGGTACATTTCGAGAACCAGCGTTGATACGACAATTTCCGGGCAAATTTCAACATTTTCAGGAAGTTTCTAATGAAATTAACAATAAACCGATCTAGACTGCAACAAAAAGGTGGATCAATTTTACAGAAACTAAGTATGCTTTTGATTATCATTCTTCCAAATTGAAAATACTTTGAATGAGGCCAGACTTGAATTGTTGCTTTTTTTTTTATTCATCACCCGGTTTTTTGCCAGATTGTGGAACAACAAACAAGCCTGTCAAAAAATCTTATTGCTTATCGTCTAAAATAAAGACAATGTCAATGATATCTAATGGTTTCTATTTATTCCTAGGACTTGACAAGAACATCAAAAATAGGCTCTACAATAGTAATAACACTTAGTTAATATCATATTAAATTTGAGCATAACACATGGTAAATTGATAATTTTGGTAACAATTTAAACAGCCTTAAGTCACACCTATAATACTTTAAAGAGAAACATGTCTCAAATCGTTAAAAACAATATTCTTAAATAATTATGTCTATATGTTAGTCAATCTAGTTTTTGAACCAATCCTTCCTGTGAAACAGCTCTTACAGAGATTGTCAATGAATGGTTACAGGGTGGCTGATCACATAAAAATGCATCTGAATAAAATAGGGTTAACAGAACAAACAATTCAATAATCCCTGGTTTTTCGATCATAAAGATGATGTTATACTAGTCAACTCTCTTGTTTTTCTTTGAAATCAATTACTAATATTCCATTTGTTCTACTGACCAAAGGCTAGAAGAGCTATAGTAATGTCATTTTCCAGTCTAGCATCTGTCTGTCAAATTTTCTATTAACTTTTCCTTTTAAATATTCTTAAATTGACTAAAATATACAAATGACTGATTTTCATGTACAAATCTGTGTCTAATTTCCACTCAGGGAAAATTGTGCAGCATGGGCAACCCTCTCAAGGCTGCCTTGTAGGTCTCTTTGATGTACATCACAACCTACACTCCTGTAGTGTAAAATGGTCAGACCCGACATTTTTGTGATTTCAGCTGTGTTTTTGCATATTCGAGGGTAACTGGTATGATAGAAAAACGCATTGACTTTGATCTCCAATAAAGTAAATCACCTAGCTGCAATATCAAAGCCCTCTATCTGATAATCTGCCGCCAGAAGATTATCAGAAAGAGGGCTACCATATCGCAGCTATAAATCACTGGTCTCAAAATATGCGACTTTGGATAAAAGTTTTTGGAAAAAATAAAATAACCCAAAAAATTACTTCATTTAATCTCCATTTCACTGTATAGAATTGATTGATAGGGTTCAGAACAGTAGCAGAAAAACTTGCTTGCGATTCTCTGTGAGTGGGGTACGGGGGGGGGGGGGGTTACAATTTTTAGCTCACCTGAGCACAAAGTGCGAGGTGAGCTATTGTGATTGGTCGTTGTCCTCCGTCCGTCTGTCCGCTCTCATGGGGAGTAATTCCCTGTGAGATGTATAGGTAGGCTTTTGACTTTTGATGAAATTCGCAATTTCTGAGTTGCAACCCAGAAGTAGCATTAAAAAACTCACAAATTCGGACCCATCAGCTCTAAAAGGATGGACAGTTTGCCAATCATCACAAGTTTTCGGACAATCGGCCATGGCCGTTAATTACGGCCAAGATCACATTCTTTTCAAGTTTGCCCTCAAATATTGTACCAAAAAAATTGGCGGGAATATAGAATTTTTGACATGCGCATTGTATGGTTGTAAAGGCACCTGCTCATCTTTAGACCTGCTTCATTCATGTTCACTATTAATGAGACGGGTACAAGGCAATTGACATATAAGGAAGTTGACAAAAAGCGCGGGAGAGTGATTCCGCGGCCATCTTTACAGTAAGCAGAGGAGCTGACAGACAGAAAACGAGTGGTAAGCATTATTCTCATTTATTATTTTAAATGCCGATAAATATTTCATAGAAGCATCTATATCTTTTCCCTAAATTCAAAACAGTTTAGAAGAAAGACCTCCCAGTTGATCCTCGAGGTTGAAAGTTTGAAGCTTGAGCAGTAATATATTCAGTGAAGTCCGTCAGTTTCAACATTTCCCTGACCGTGAATTTATACCTTTTCATTTTTTATTCTTGACAAGAAACATCCACACACAAAACAAAAGAAGAGTTATACATTTTAAGAATAGTTAATATAGTATATTTTTAAATAGAATTTATGATCGATCGAATTAAATCGATTAATTTTTGGAACATGTTATGAACAAAAAGACTAATCGAGCATTTCCGTTAATGTCCGCCATGTTGTAATCTCTGGTAATTCGCATTTTATTACTCGTTTTTTTTTTTTAAAAAAAATCGTTTGATTGTCTTTATCTATTTAACCTACAAGAACATTAGATTCAAAATGATTTAAACAATCGATTATCTAATGAAACTGGATTTTTGTGACTGCTCATTCTGATTGCAATGGTAATTCGTGGATAAAACAACCAGGATTTTGAATCGAGGTACTGTGTATTTACGACGCGAATCACTGCATCCATATTAACCTTGTCCCGTTCTATCCCTGTTTTTTACATCCCTAAGAAATATAACTTGAGTAATTATTGTAGAAAAAGACGAAATTGGTCGTAATAAGCCATTTCTGCGTTTTCCACAATATTTTCTACCCAACTGAGTGTATGATTTATATTATCAAATCCAATTTTTGCACCTTTCTTGAAACTATTGTAGCAAATCAAGAAAATAGTTGTCACTGCAATTTCTTCATTTTACACAATGTTTTCTTTATATATTTTGGACTTTAACTTAAGAACTCTTGGACTGATTCAACAAAACTTGGCAGGAAGCAACCTTATGGGAAGGCACTTCATAATTGCACACATCATTGAGTTATCTATCTATCTATCTATCTATTTATACTGCCTAACTCCCCTTTCGGGTATTACTGGCAGGTGACACAATCCAGATGTTTTCACGCCCCTGAAAGAGAGGCAGTGGCTGAATCCCACTGCTACCCACTTTTACAGCTGGGTAGACTGGGGCTGGCTATTAAGTGTCTTGCCCATGAACACATCCCGGTGACGTTGGGGCTCGAACTCACGACCTTCAGATCACGAGTCAAGCACCTAAACCACTCGGCCATCGAGGCTCCCCTTGGGGCCCAAAGGAGGCAAAAAGGGCACATCTTTATACATCATATTGACTACTTTGAAAATCTTTTTCTGCCAAACCTAAAGATCTACAGCTCTGATATTTAGTATGTTGCATCGTCTAGTGGTCCTCTATCATTATTGTATAATTTATAACCCCAGGGGTTAAATGAGCCCGTTTCCTGGAACGTCACAAGATTAAACATAGGCTTATAATAGTGAAAATTTCAAAATCTTCTTATCCCAAACATGAGGGTCTAGGGCTTGTATTTTTGGTATTTAACATCAACCGTGGATTTCTATCAAGATTGTATAAATCGTGGCTCCAGAGACTGAATAAGCCTGTTCCCAGACGTCACAAGTTTAACATAGGCTTATATAGTGAAAATTTTAAAAACCTTCTTCTCCCAAACAGATAGTCCTAGAGCTTTTTTATTTGGTATGTAGCATCATCTGGTGGATCTCTATCAATATTGTATAAACTGTGGCCATAATTAGCCCATTCCTGGATGCCACAAATTTTAAATTTTAAAACTCTTCTTCACCCAAACAAGAGGTTCTAAAGCTTTGATATTTGGTAAACGATAGATAGTGATTTATTAGATGCAATTGAGTTAAGATGTGTGTTACAAATAATTATCTTTAAGTATTCATGTAATATTCTACTCCAGGTCATCTACAATGGGAAAGCCAAAGGTGAGGGAAGGTGTTAGCCATTGCCCAGCTAAAATTAAAAAAAACGAAATACAGGTAAGCAGTTCAAAGCAGTATTCAATCAACTACATTCAAAGGACAAAAAAGCATGACACATGACATTTACGTTCTACTTTTAATTGTCATAGGCTAAATATTCAAAGTCCCCGTCATAGCGCATGTAGCGCATCAGACTCCCAATCTTCAATCATGGGATGTCATGGGTTTGATCCCTGGCGGCGGCACATATCTGACATTTGTCTCTCACCAATGGGTGGATAATCATAAACCTAATGATCCATCAATAATGATTTTGAGGGGTCATTTTCTAAAACAATGGGCCACAGTTTAAGTACTTTATTATAACAGTTAAACTTGAACCTTGAGAAAAACAGATAACTATATAATTATGTTACTGTTACGTATAACTTGAAAAATGCCAGCAACTGTTTTGATTGGCAGTCTATCAAAATATTTGCTGGCCTTTTCATATTTCAACCCCAAATTTTGGAATGTTTTCTTACTTTAATCCTTGTTGACTTTTTATTTGGAAAAATGACTTAATTTCACTGGCTTTTTCATTTTCTTTTATTCATTTATGTTCAATGATTATCAATTGCAAACAATCAGCTATTTACGTTGTTGAGTTGAAGCATAAATCTAGAACACGGACTATATCTATACACTGAGAGTTTATTGATGGATGGTGCAAAAAAAAAATCCTAAATTCAGTTTTGATAAGCCGACGATATTTTAGTACCTAGTCTGTTAAATCAGTTGTGTTGAAAGAGCGAGTAAATATTCCGTGACGAAATATTGGCGTGATACAAGTCGTCTGCTTACACATTAAAAATTGTTTGACCTCTACGATTCTGGACTTATAATTGTAAGAAAACGTTTATTATTTGTTTACCTTCATCATCTTCAGCTGCTTTGTTTTTAAAAAAACGTGTAAGGCTTGTTTGAGCCATTTTTTAACATCAAGCCCGGCAAAGAAACGTTGCCGGAAGTTAACAACCTCTATTGCGGCTGGTCACCGACTAGCTTAACAGGAATAGTATAAAGCTGGGTACTGTTGCCTAATTGATTATTTTCGGTCTAACTCGACCTGCGAACTTGCTCGTAGAGCTTCTGAGAATTACCGATCATTTCTTTACTAATTGGTTTCTGAATGTGATTTGATGATCGGAGAGACGGAATAACTATCTAAAGATAGAAACAAGGAAGCGTCTGCCTTTGGAGACCATGAAAACAAGTATTTTATACTAATAATTAGGGTATGTACTTATATGAAAATCATGCGCCCGGCTTGCGCATCACTGCTTGAAATTTTGTGTCATCTTTTGAAAATATGTGATACGTCAATCTGAAGCTCTGATTTGAAGGTTGTAGGAAATGTATCAATAATTCGTTCAGACTTGGGCCCAAGGGATAGGGCCAAAACATGAGAAAATCAGTGTAAAGCGACTTTCCTTGAACACTTAAAGGTTTTGGCAAGGACATAAGTTTTAGTGTTTCAGTCCTTGAAAATTTTTGTCTTTGTTTTCTTCATAGGAAAGTCAGATGCAATGGGTTCTAGATCACCTGGGACACACTATGGATGTTCACAAGTTACATTACAGGTACAATCTTTTCATAAAATATTAATGTAAAACCCTGTAGTAGAGAAAGAGAATGAGGTATTTTAACATAGTGCAAACCAACAGAGTGCAGGTGATCAGGGATTTTGAGATAGTTTGAATTGGATTTCATCCTTTATTATACTCAAATTGGGATTCTTTATTCTGAATATATTATGAATTTATTTTGAATCATTGCCCAAAAAAAGATGAATGAGGGGAAATTCATTCACAAGTACTTAATGACTGATCTATACTAATGAGCATGTTTGAAAATCAAAGTAAGTGTCAATTTGTGACTCTTTGATAGTTTTTACAGTAAATGGCTCACCTATGAACTTAAGGTATGCAATAAACCATCTTTTTGGACTTAGAAAGAAAAAACTAAGATCATAATTTAACAAAGATAAAAAAAAGGTGAGAATCAGGACCACAGAAAGAATATGAAATAACATTGATGCAATTCGTTGAAATTAATGAGATTCTACTGTATTTTTACTTTGATGATACAAATTTATGACAAGATTTTTAGATATATGGCAGGGAATAAATACACACAAATACTTTCCAAACAAGAATGGTTGTGATGGTATAAACATGTAATGATATCCAAACAGACAACCGGATTTTTTTCTAAAGTGCACATTTCAACTTTCATCTCATATCAAAGAAAATGAAAAGAATCTTCACATCAGTTTCACTCTTATGAATTTCTTCATTAGTTAAAGTAATGTCTTTCATTGAAGTTAAATAGCAAGACCCACAGATTCTTTTTTAAATGAAGATGTATCAAATACCTTTGAGAATTATTTATTTGTTGCAAAACAAAGCTTTTTTACTGGGGTTTTGTCTATGGATTACAGTAAAATTATGTTAGAGTTCTAAAGATCCAAAGGACCTCTAATTTATTAACTTAAATGTTTCTTGACTTCTTTTCAATGGAATTTTATATAAATACTGAATGATTTCAGAGCTACAAGTGACATTTTGGAAAGAACCCAAATTGCAAAAATTTTACTGCTGCAGGACCAGGGTCGCATAGGAGACTTCAAAAATAAAAGCCTGGATGATATTAACATGACAGGTATGCACTAGTTGAAAGTTGCACTGTACCATGAGTCAAATGTGCCAGAATTTTTGCTGTAGGCCTACCTCTGAATCACAGAAACAAGTCAAATTTCACCTGCAAATCCCTTTTAATCCCCCACCGTTTTGGCAAAGGAGATATAGTAATGGTCTCCGTCTGTCATTCCGTCCTTCCATCACTAAACTTGTCCGGAGCATATCTCTGAAAGTATAATTGCTATCAATTTGAAACTTCATAGGGCGATAGATCTCATTGAGGAGAAGTACAGTGCACAAGAACCACAACTCTTGCTTGCATAATTTTGGAGTTATTGCCCTTTGTTGTTTTAAAGACTAAGATTTTGTCCAGGGCATATCTCTGAAAGTATAATAGCTATTAACTTGAAACTTCATCAATGGATAGATCTCGTTGAGGAGAAGTGCAGTGCACAAGAACCACAACTCTTGCTTGCATAATTTTGGAGTAATTGCCCTTTGTTGTTTTAAAGACTTAAATTTTGTCCTGAGCATATCTCTGAAAGTATAATAGCTATTATCAAACTCTTTGACAAGAAATGCAGTGCACAAGAAGCCTAAATCTAATTGGCTTCAGTGTACTATCAAGCTTTTAAGGCGGGGGATGACCATGTCTGTCATGGCTCTTGTTCATTTTTGTCAATCCCATGTGCGGTCAGAGAAACAAAGTTGTTATGATTTCACTTTGGTGTTATTGTGTGTCTGTCTGGAGTCCAGAGTATAACTTCTACATTTATGGATGGATTTGATAATGAATTAGAACAGTTGTTCTTCTTGATGAGTGCTCATGTCATGCGAAACATTTGTTGTGATACATCCAAGGTCTAGGTCACAGTTGAAGGTGAAACAACAAAACTTACCTTATCCAGAGCACAACTTCTACATTTATTTGAAAATAACGTGGCTCAGTTGTTCTCTTTGTCATGAGAAACAATTGTCTGCTTTCCATGACGTTTCAATTACATCATGATATCATCCGAAGGCAAACAATCTCACCCGATAAATTCCAATATTTCAAAGTAGGGTAATGATAATAAATCACATTAAATTGAATTTTAAGTGAATTTAGTCTAACACAAATACACAATATTGATTGTGAAAATTTTATTAATATCTATTGGAAGAGCAGATAATTTACCATATAAAATATTTACCAAAATCTATTTTAGAGCCGTTTTAGCCATTTTAAGGTGTTATAGCGCAGTTGGTAGCGCATCAGACTCCTAATCTTCAATAATGGGATATCATGGGTTCGATCCCCTGCGGCGGCACATATCCTTTCTGACATTTGTCTCTCGCGAATTGGTGGATAATCGTAAACCAAAATTGGGATGGCAGCTGGAGGCTAGGAAAGGATGTAGTAGTAGTATTTGTATGAGAAATACCAGGATTCCATTGTTAGGTGCTCCAGCCACCGCGATATGACTAAAATACTGTTATAAATGGTGTTAAACTCCATTCAATGAACCATACTTGATCAGAATGTTTTTCTTATTGATACCTCAGCTGAATTCCAAAAATGGTCATGAGTTTTCAGAAAGTATGTTACTAGGTTGGATTTTTATAAAAAATTCTGTGCACCACATACCCTATACAAATCAGTGGGCTCGATGTGTAGTCCCTGGACAACCTATTTGTCATTATATCCTTGCATTAATATGATGGTAGGGCTTTATAGTTTTTCTGATATTTGTCTGTCTTTCAGTTTGTCTGTTAGTTGTTACCATTTTGTACTCATTCAAACACTGCTCCATATAGATGGCCCATAATATTGTTAGAGGTTTCTTGCATTGATAGGCATCAGTTGGCTGTAAAATAGGGCATCCACCAAGGTCATGAGTTTTGTAAGTTTATGAAACAATTTAACTATCCTGTTATTCAAACACCATTGAATATACATGGCTCATATTTGAGACAGTTCCTTGCATTGATAGGTTCCAGTTGGTTTTAAGGTTAAAGTCATTCATCGAGGTAAGTTTTCAAATTCTATTTCTTACTGCAGGACATGGTGTTTCACACAAACACATCTAAATGAAAGTGTTTCTGGCACTGTTTGATACGGTTCATTTGCAGCTAATGATACAGTCAAATATCCTCCATGTCTGTAAGGTAGAGGTCACAAAACAAACTTGGACCTTTCCTGATTGTCATGCAATTGTATATGTGCTAAGAAACAAGGTTATCCTTACCCAAAGTTTTCAGACCCTAAGATGTTAGAGTTTGGGAACACAATGGTAAGGTGAAAATGCTTAATACAAACATTTCTGATTTGATGATTTCTTTTCCATGATATACTTCATAGCTGATTCAGGGCAAAAGAAGAGATATTTTTTCATTTGAATTCAGTTGGTCTTGTGTTAACAAAATGACCTGACTAGGTAGCTCATAATTGCTGCACCTATTTACCATATTTCAAAAAAATCACTTTCTTTTGAAACTGTACACATTTTTCTGTCACTTTCATCAGTTTCCTGTATATGATATTGTTTGATTTAGCAATGAACAGCATAAATAATACTTAAAATGCTTTATATTCATAGATATTTAAAAAAAAAGAAGAAAAAATTATGCATCTGTTAACATATGACTTGGGCTTATTTGTAGATGTTGTGTTTGAAGAGCAAGAAAACCGAGAGACAGCCGAACACTCCAGGGCTTGTGATTTTGCTGAGGAAGCAATACATGGTCTTGTTTCACCAGATGTTATAAATGAAACATTAAACGAAGCAGAAACATTTTTTGGGGATGTGCCAGAGAGTAATTTAGAAAGAAAAAAAAGGAAGAGACCATTTTCAACTGCTAAAACTCTTTGGACAGAAGAAGAGGAGGAGGAAATACGTGTTAGATTTAAACAATTTTTTGATAAAAAAGTTAGACCAAAACCATCAGACTGCCTCAGGATGATATGCAAAAGTAAGAAAGAAAACGGACTTATTGGACAACGCAGAAAAGATGTTCTTAAAAAAAAGGTGTATCGAATGATAGACAAGCTTGTAAACTGAACCATGATTGTTCTGTACAAGATGGCAATGGTCCTCTTGTTCAAGGTTATAACTTAAACATGAACCATAACTTTTTTTTGATAGGTACTACAAGTCTTGCATAGACTACTTTTGAAAACATTGGGAGAAATGAATGTAAAGTTCCTTCAAATTCCTAATTGATGAAAGTAATTCTGGTTTTAAGAAGCAAATATTGTCTCATCTGCATCTTTTGAGCTAATAACCAGTCTATGTTGTCAAGACTTTTAGATGTCCTTTGTAATTATTTCCAGTGAAAGCATTTAATGTTGTCAAAGTTATCTGTTTGTTACTTTCAGTGAAATCATTTAATGTTGTCAAGGCTACTTGTAAAACCCATTACAAGACGAAATTCTAGACTGGTAGAAATTGAAAATGATTGCATACAATAATTCTTAGTTCATAGTATTGTGATGTTATTTCTTTTGTAGTAACAAGCATTTCCTTCATTTATGACAGAATTTCCTCAATAAGATTTTTGTTTAGTGTGTAAGGAATCTTGGTATAAAGAGCACTTTATCTTAATGTCATAAATAAGTATCTTTAAGAATCTCAATGAAAGGAAAGTACCACAAGTATCATTTCCTTGTATGTTACCTAAAACATAGAACTTATGTAAAGTATTGTTTTTTTTAAGTTATGCATACAACACCACTATATCCTTGAAACTTCTCAAGCTTTCTTCTTTGAAATTCTTTGTGCTAACATTCTAGACACCCAAATACCTATTCCAAAGCCATATTTCCTTTTTCTGATGAAGATTTCGAGGTATTTTTCATTGTTTTTGATTTGCGAAATTCTGGTTCAATCATCCCTCTTTTACAAATTATAACTGCTTTTTCATGATAAATGTATCGCCAAAGCTATTGTTGCTGCTCTGACTTAGAATATAGTGGAATATTCGTCATTTTTTTCTATAAACTGTAATTTATTTTGATTCAGTTTTGACCCCTTTTGACAAAGAAATTATTATTAGTGTAATTTTTGCGTGCAAGATTATTCATATGTAAAACCATGTACTTATTTTAATTCAACATCATTCCAAACAAATCATTGCTCTAGCATTTATTATTGTTGGATTTTTCCTCAAGTCAAGTATGAACCTGTCAGCCAAATATTTCAAGTATAAATTGCTGCTCCTGGTTTGTACAGATAATAACGAAGCATCTCTGTCCGCTGACTGGGCTTATTGTGGACAACAATTTTAAGTCGGTGAAATTCCAAATTTTTTGATTTTGGAGTTAGTAAACCATTGTGGATAATGAACAAGCAATTTCTTCATTTCCCTCAATATTTCCTTTTCAGGTTGAATATCATGGGGATGGGTTAAATTGGATTCTAAACAGTCATCATGGAAAGAAGACATTTGATTGTTTTCAGTGTGTACATACTCTATTTTGTGTTGAAGAAATAGAAAGAATTCACAAATATTAAGTTTGTAGGATACCCAAATGAACTACGACATTTTTCACATGATGTCATACTTGGACTCCACTGGTAAATCCATTTTGTTTACATGAAAATTTAGATTGAAAAGACTTAATTTTTCACTCATGGGATGGCATGAGTTTGATCCCCAGCGGAAGCACATATCCTTTCCGACATTTGTCTCTCACCAATGGGTAGATAATTGTAAACTTAAGTGGGATAGCAGCAAGATTCTAGGAAAGGATATAATAGTACTGGTGTGAGATATACAAGGAATCCATTAAAGGTGCTCCAGCCACAGAGATATGAAACAAAATGTAACTTTTTGACTCCCAAACTTGTTTAGAAACAAGGAAGAAAATCTTATTCAACACCTTAACCCATTACACCACAACAAATTTAAGACAGGTCCAAACTGAAAGAAGTTGCAGATGGGAATTTAAAGTTGATAAGATTTTGGACTGTTTCAACTTTCTGGGTAGAAAACATGTGGAAAAATGAAGAAATTCCTTGTGACAAGCAATTTCTTCATTTTCTACAATGTTTTCCAAAGCTTTTTTCCTTGGGGGCGTCTAAAAGCGTCACTGAGTGGGAATGGGTTAACAAGTCACCAAACTTAAGGTTTCATAAAATTTATGGGGTTACCAATTAGTGACTCTCTACTAAATTTATCAGGTGATTTTTTTAGGGCCAATGACCCTCTTGTTTCAGTTTTACTGATGATAGCCGCCATCATAGCGCAGTTGGTAGCGCGTCGGACTGTCAATCTAGAGGTCCCGGGTTCAATCCCGATGGCGGCACTCATCCTTTCTGACTACTTGTCTCTCACCAATGGGTCAGTAATCGTAGACCTATGTTGGATAGCAGCTGGGGGCTAGGAAAGGATGTAATGGTAGTACTGGTGTGAGACATACCAGGATTCCATTGTTAGGTGCTCCAGCCGCCGCGATATAACTGAAAGATTGTTGAAAGTGGCGTAAAACCCCATTCAAACAAACAAATTTACTGATGATAGACATTGCTATTGACAAAGGGATTTTGTATTGTGGTAGCACCCTACACTCTATTGTCAGATGATAGACATTGCTATTGACAAAGGGATTTTGTATTGTGGTAGCACCCTACACTCTAGTGTCAGTATACCCAGGTGCACTGGACAAATAAACTCAGTCTAGCTAACAGCAACCTGTTATCCTCTCTATTTAGACTTTAAATAAAAAAAGCATTTTGAGCAAACTTTTTAATCATTATTATCTTTCTTTTAACAGTAAATTTGACATAGGTGGGTGCAGTTAAATATGATTTGATTTAGATATCATTTGTAATCAAATTAACCACAAAGGATGGCTGGGGATGGCTTCCCATTTGGATATTTATATTTTTATGAACTTTCAAAGTTTTTTATGTTTCATTATCACTTTAAACATTTGTTATATGACATTGAGAGTCACAATCTTGTGATTTATGTATTTGATTGTCAAGAACTTTATGACATGATTGACCAGTGCTATCAGTATGTTGATGCTTATGTAATTTTTGAGATTTCTGAGTATGGTGCAAATTATAGAAAACTGATAATTGATTTTTAGGCAGGCATAGACAAGCTGTTAACAGATTATTCATTATTGTCAAAGTGTAGTTAATTCCTGTCCTTTCTTCAAGACCTATTTTTAGCTCAGCTGCTGTCATAGCGCAGTCGGTAGCGCATCAGACTCTTAATCTTCAATCATGGAATGTCATGGGTTCAATCCCAGGCAGTGGCACATATTCTTTCCATCATTTTTCTCTTACCAATGGGTGGATAACCGTAAACTTAAGTGGGATAGCAGCTGGAGGCTAGGAAAGGATGTAGTCGTAGTACTGGTGTGAGAAATACCAGGAATCCATTGTTAGGTGCTCCAGCCACTGCAATATGACTGAAATATTGTTAAAAGTGGCGTTAAACCCCATTCAATCAATCATACTCTTTGTATCCGTACAACTAAGAGGGAAATCTCAAAGAATCTACCCCCAAACCAGACATCCTGGTGCATTGATATTTGGTTTGCACCTAGTATATCTCTTCCATATTTGATGCTACTAGTTTTTATAGGCTCATTGTAAGGATGACTAACTCAGTCTGCGAGAAGTCAAGGGTCGTTGTTTGTAGTCCTTGGTGTACCACTTGACACATGGATATATCAAAGCACTGGTGGTATTCAGGAAGCACATGAATGAGTGAATTTCTGCCTACAAATTGAAGATTGTTCAAAGCTGTGTCAGTCTTGCAGTCCTGGGGTCTGATTCTGAATTACTCTGCTTAAATTTTGTGAAATTGTTAATCATCTTACAGTTTTTTTAGAGCCAAGCCTTGCTCTTCACATTTAGTTGGCAAAGATCAGTTTGTTATCATGTTGTCTGATCATTGTCCGCAAAGTTTGTTTTATGTTCATGAATGTCAGATGTATAGATCCTGGTCTGCACAGTTTTTCTAAAAGTTTACATTTTTCTGACTGAAAATGAATCTAGCATGTCTTTGAGATGGTTAACTTTTGACAAGCAGCCATTGAGACAAGCTGAGTTGTCTGCAGACAACATTGTTTTTATTCCCCTTATTGGAAGATCTGGGGGCACATTGTTTTATCCTTGTTGTCTTGTCATTCTGTCTGTTGGCAAAAATCCCTACATAAACCTGTATAAGATACAAGGTCAAGATAATTTTTCAAGCTCAAAACTTCTTCAAAAACTGAACAAAAAATTTACAATTCCAGGGCTTATTCAGATGCTCTGCTAAGTATCTATGCAAAGTATAGACACCTAGAACAGTATTGTAACTAACCCTAGAATTACTTTAAGCCTTTTCAAGATACAATGCTTAAAATTGGCTTGTCAACACTTGTCTGCAGAATCCAAGGTCAAGGTTATTTGAGGTAAATGTCAATTGTCAATGTCAAATATCTGTAAGAGCTTAAACCCAAAAACTAAACATTTACAATTATTTTAAGCTTATTCAGGATACATTGCTTGCTTCTTGGCATTATGATAGATATCATCAATACTCGACAGATACTGATGTATAAGTTTTGTCACAAGCTCTGGGTCAATTCTCAAGGTCACATTTCTGCAAATCTGCAATATTCCTTTCAAACTTGGTATATGTTTTCAACATGAATTGCAAAACACAACTTTAGTAATGGCATGCTACTTGTTAAGTTATTGCCCTTATAAATTTACAGCTTCTTTCAAGAAGCTAAAATCATGATCCTCTGGTCCCCAGGGGTGGAGACCAAGGGGGGGGTGGGGTTTATAAAGAAATAAAGAACGATTTTTAAAAGACAACTCCTCCCAAACCACCAGGCCAATTTCAACAAAATTAGGTGGAAATGTTCCAAGTTGTCCCCTTTGAAAATAGATAAAAGAATTGATATCTGGTAGAAACTCTGGTTGTCATGGCAACAAAAGTGAAATTTAGAAATAATCTTTAAGAATCCTCTCCTCCTGACCCAGAAGGCATAGAGTCTTGATATTTTGCATCAAGCATCAGTATACTGACCTCTTACAAAATATCTAAAATCATTATCCCATTTGTCCCAAGGGGCGGGGGAGGGGGTATAGGCATGAAGCTTCAGTTCACAGACTTCTTTCTTTTTCTGAAATTATAACCCATGGAAAAAGGTCTCTCCTTCAGTTAAAATTGCCCTTAAGCCTTGGAATTTGTAATTCAGACTTTGGGGTCCCCAGGTTCATAGTCTATATATGTAAGTATGGCCCACTTGTATCATAATCCTAACCTTAACATGAAATTAGACTGTTGAAAGAAAAAGAGCCTTTATCTCAGATGAGCGCCCCAAGGCCAATGGCCTTCTTGTTATACTTAGGAAAACATTGTGGAAAAAGAAGACATTGCTTGTTACAAGCAATTTCTTCTTTTTTTTCCACAATATTTTCTACCCTACTGAATGGTTATTTTTCATATAAAATCAACTTTATATTGATGTCTGCAAAACCTGTGAATTTGAACTGGTCTGAAATTTTGAGAAAAAGCAGGAAAGGTTTAACCCATTACCACTCAGTGACGCTTTCTGACTCCCCTCAAGTAAAGGGATTAAGGAAAACATTGTGGAAAATGAAGATATTGCTTGTAACAAGCAATTTCTTCATTTTTTACGATGTTTTCTTCCCAGACACAATGAAATAATATAATGTTTCATCATTTTTAAATTGTTGTCTGCAAGTTCTTTCAATTTGGACCTGTCAAAAATTCTCCTATGTGGTAATGGGTTAAGTGAAAAGTAAAATGGTTGGTTTGCAACCTTGAGTTGTAGTTATGGCATTTGGGTTGTCAAACCAACCAAAATGCTTCACATAAATAATGACCAATGTTGGAGTTCAAAGTTCATTTCCGGTCTAAATGGATAGTTTGATAGATTCTTTGACAATGGCATTTCATCAATTAATGTGAAGCAGTATTTTCCTTGTCAAGAGATTTTCTTGTGGTTTTACTTACTGTAATTGATAGTTCTTTCAGTTATATTTGTATTTGCGAATTTTGTTCATTGTTTTAAGGGAATAAAGGAACCTTACATTTATTTCTTAACTTAATTTGATAAATGCTTTAAATGATGCAGTTTCCACAATGAGACCTAGTCTACATTACATGGGTTGCCCTATTGTTTATTCTTTAACAAATTAAATCCGGTTTTTACATTCCTAGGGATAATGATTTTGCAACCATTGTAGAAAAGGAGAAATAGCTAGTTTGGAATCTTTTCATTCAATGTTGTAAAAGTAAAACTAGTTTAGTCAACTTTTAGGAGTCAATATTTTTAAAATTCGTTGATTTTAGAATGGTCTATAATTTGAGTACAGCAAAGTTGACTATCGGAATTTTCTCTCCTGCAAATTCTTTGAACATTGTCGATTATTCAAGTATTTTGAATTAGGGAATTCGGACAGTCCTATGGATGTAACACAGCACTGTTTTCAGCTCAATATGAGTTTTTGTGATCTAGCTGTGTCTGTTGTTGGTTGTTTGTCACTAACATTTTGTGTGCTTTTACAGGCTACAATTTAACCCTTTCCTGGACAAACCCAGGATTTTACGTCTATGAAATTTTATACTTGGGAAAACATTGTGGAAAAAGGAGAAATTGCTTGTAACAATCAATTTCTCCTTTTCCCACAATATTTTCTACCATATAGGATGGTCAGATTTCAAATCACATGCATTTTTCATTGTCGTCTGCAACCTCTTTCAAATTGGACCAGTCTAAAATTTCATAAAACAGGAAAAGGGTTAAGTGTAATATTTTGAAAATTGGTCTGTATGTTGGTCTCTGTGATATCTCAGACAAGCTTTTGGTCATGTTGGGTAAAGGTGTAGGTCAAAACTTAGATATAGCTCAGGTGCATCCTTAATTAAATTTAAAGTATAGCAAATATATTGTTTTTACTTTAGGTTAAATTCTGGCGTCTTCAATTTATACCATAACCTAAATGCATTTTGAGCTGTACTTTCTATATTTAGAGTGTACTCTCTATATTTAGAGATAAACTAGTTGTATATATAGATCAGATTCAATACACTATTTTTGTCGTTTTACGCATTAAAGGCAAGCATTTTTCCACATAACTTTAATCAAGTTAAATGGTATTGATCAGTGAATAATACTCATAGTATCTAGTTATGTCAGTTTATCTCGAAAACCAATTGTACACATGGTTAGGTCAAATTGCAGATGATTATCTTAAAACAATTGTTACTAAACTTGTGGATTACTTGACCCTAAAAGGTTCAGGATAAAATAGCATCAGAAGATTCAGACAAACACACCTCAGAAGTTCAAGCAAACAGACATCAGAAGGTTTTGACAAATTAACCTCAGTAGTTTTTAGAAAAACCTACCCTTAAGTTATCATCTTTTAAAAATTTTCCATTTTTTCTCTGTTTGCACATCAATGTCTTTCATTAACACGCTTTTATTCAATCCCTTGTTTTTATATCCATGTGTTTATACTTCAGATAACATTGTGAAAAAAGAAAAATGTTCTTTAACTAGCGATTTCTTCTTTTTTTCCAGTCTTTTCAATCCTATTGAATGATTATTTTTGAATAAAATCAGCTTTAAATTTTGGTCTGCATTTTGTTTGAATATTGACAGATCTAAGTTTTAACAAAACAGTAATGGGTAAAAATGGCGCAAAACAAATTTCTGCATAACTTGTTGATTGATTGACCCCTAAAGGTTCGGGATAAAATGACATCAGAAGATTCAGACAAATAAGCCTCAGAAGTTCAATCAAATAGACATCAGAAGTTTTTGACAAATTAACCCCAGTGGTTTTTAGAAAAATATACCCAACAAGTTATCGTCATCACATCTCATTTTTTCCCATTTTTTCTTTGTGAATTTGCAAATCATTATCTTTCATTAAATTGTACCGACTCTTTTGTTAATGACACAAAGACAAATCTCTACTTAACTTATTCATTGCTTTATCAGAAAGGTTCAGGATAAAATTGCACCAGAAGTTTATATAAACAAGCCTCAGAAGTTCAAGCATACAGACATCAGAAGTTTCTGACAAATTAACCTCGGTAGTTTTAAGAAAAATCTGCCCCACAAGTTATTATCACATCGCAAATGTTTCAATTAGTTTCCTTAGTCAACCGGCATGACATCTTTACTCACTGAAATATGTGTAGAATTACTCTTTAAATAAACTCAACTGTTCTTTAACCCATTCCAACACAGCAAAATTTTAGACTGGTCCAAATTGAAAGAAGCTGCAGACGACAATTTCAAGATGATGGAATTTTGAACTTTTTCATCGCTTTGGATAAAAAACATTGTGGATAATGAAGAAATTGCTTGATACAAGCAATTTCTTCATTTTCCACAATGTTTTCAAAAGCTATTTTCTTGAGGGGCGTAAAAAGGAGGGATTGAGTTGAAATGGGTTAACCCATTCAAATAGAACCGAAATTTAGACTGGTTCAAATTCAAAGAAGCTGCAGACGACAATTTCAAATTGATGATATTTTAAATTGTTTCAAATTTTTGAATAAAAACTATTGTGGATAATGAAGAAATTGCTTGTTACAAGCAATTTCTTCAATTCCCACAAGTTTTCCAAATCTTTTTACTTAAGGGGCGTAAAAAGGAGGGCTTGTGTGGGAATAGGTTAACTGACCCTAAGAGCATTAGAAGAAATAACAAAATGGCATTTGTGGTTTAGAATAAAATAAATACAAATTCTGTACAGAATGGATTTGGAAGTTAAGACCAAATGAGAAGTTGTGGGCTACCGCAGTCATCAGAAGTTCTCTTTATAATGCACTCGGACAAATTGATCTTAGTAGAGTTTTTTAGAATCTGCCAAGAAATTTAAAAATACCCCAAACTACAGGATAAGCTGAACTCAAAAATTGAAGCCAAACAGTCATCAAGGATTCTGAAAAATCAACTCTTTAGTTTAGATTGTTTTACCCCAGAAGGCCAGACCAAACTAAACAGAAAGTTCGGACAATCCGACATCAGAAGTTCTGGATAAATTGACCCCAGTAGTGTTGAAAATATCAATGTGGAAGTTCTGGACAAACTAACCCAGAAGTTATGAACACATTTACCTCAGAAGATAAGAAAAGAATCACCACATAAGATCTACAAAATTGAACACTTACCTCATTATACCACCACAAAAGGAATGTTTTTTGGGGAAAACAAGAATCGGCTTCTCTGTTTGTGTGTCCATCTATCCGTGTACAAAATAATACCAATTTTGTGTCACAAACTCCTCCTTCAGTTTTGCTTCAATACCATTGAAACTTTATACAAAGATTAACCACACATAGAATTTTTGCAAGACGCAATTTTGAAGTCTTAATTCCCCTTGGTTCAAGAATTATCTCCCCTTGAACTTGGACATTATTTGAGCTTTGTAGACATATACAGCTAATTATACCGGTACTACAAATTTTGTGTCGCAAACTCCTCCTTTCTAGAGAAGCAAAATCAGTAGCTATGTCCTTGTATTTTTAAAGCTCTTATTACACTGAAAGAACTTGCGGGGTATTAAGTCACATATTGTGACAAGTTCTAGTTTATAATTCAAGAACAGGAAGAAAATGAAAATACTTAGGGAAAGCAGAATTATTCTAGATTATTTTCAAAGCCCATTTTATGCTCCTGCTATGCAATGGTGACATGCATATAAAGTTACCCCTATGTGTAGTGGGTGTGTGTCCAATTATTATTCTGAAAAATCAACTCTGTAGTTTAGATTGTTTTACCCCAGAAGGCCAGACCAAACTAAACAGAAAGTTCGGACAATCCGACATCAGAAGTTCTGGATAAATTGACCCCAGTAGTGTTGAAAATATCAATGTGGAAGTTCTGGACAAACTAACCCAGAAGTTATGAACACATTTACCTCAGAAGATAAGAAAAGAATCACCACATAAGATCTACAAAATTGAACACTTACCTCATTATACCACCACAAAAGGAATGTTTTTTGGGGAAAACTAGAATCGGCTTCTCTGTTTGTGTGTCCATCTATCCGTGTACAAAATAATACCAATTTTGTGTCACAAACTCCTCCTTCAGTTTTGCTTCAATACCATTGAAACTTTATACAACGATTAACCACACATAGAATTTTTGCAAGACGCAATTTTGAAGTCTTAATTCCCCTTGGTTCAAGAATTATCTCCCCTTGAACTTGGACATTATTTGAGCTTTGTAGACATATACAGCTAATTATACCGGTACTACAAATTTTGTGTCGCAAACTCCTCCTTTCTAGAGAAGCAAAATCAGTAGCTATGTCCTTGTATTGTTAAAGCTCTCATTACACTGAAAGAACTTGCGGGGTATTAAGTCACATATTGTGACAAGTTCTAGTTTATAATTCAAGAACAGGAAGAAAATGAAAATACTTAGGGAAAGCAGAATTATTCTAGATTATTTTCAAAGCCCTTTTTATGCTCCTGTTATGCAATGGTGACATGCATATAAAGTTACCCCTATGTGTAGTGGGTGTGTGTCCAATTATTATTCTGAAAAATCAACTCTGTAGTTTAGATTGTTTTACCCCAGAAGGCCAGACCAAACTAAACAGAAAGTTTGGACAATCCGACATCAGAAGTTCTGGATAAATTGACCCCAGTAGTGTTGAAAATATCAATGTGGAAGTTCTGGACAAACTAACCCAGAAGTTATGAACACATTTACCTCAGAAGATACGAAAAGAATCACCACATAAGATCTACAAAATTGAACACTTACCTCATTATACCACCACAAAAGGAATGTTTTTTGGGGAAAACTAGAATCGGCTTCTCTGTTTGTGTGTCCATCTATCCGTGTACAAAATAATACCAATTTTGTGTCACAAACTCCTCCTTCAGTTTTGCTTCAATACCATTGAAACTTTATACAAAGATTAACCACACATAGAATTTTTGCAAGACGCAATTTTGAAGTCTTAATTCCCCTTGGTTCAAGAATTATCTCCCCTTGAACTTGGACATTATTTGAGCTTTGTAGACATATACAGCTAATTATACCGGTACTACAAATTTTGTGTCGCAAACTCCTCCTTTCTAGAGAAGCAAAATCAGTAGCTATGTCCTTGTATTGTTAAAGCTCTCATTACACTGAAAGAACTTGCGGGGTATTAAGTCACATATTGTGACAAGTTCTAGTTTATAATTCAAGAACAGGAAGAAAATGAAAATACTTAGGGAAAGCAGAATTATTCTAGATTATTTTCAAAGCCCTTTTTATGCTCCTGTTATGCAATGGTGACATGCATATAAAGTTACCCCTATGTGTAGTGGGTGTGTGTCCAATTATTATTCTGAAAAATCAACTCTGTAGTTTAGATTGTTTTACCCCAGAAGGCCAGACCAAACTAAACAGAAAGTTCGGATAATCCGACATCAGAAGTTCTGGATAAATTGACCCCAGTAGTGTTGAAAATATCAATGTGGAAGTTCTGGACAAACTAACCCAGAAGTTATGAACACATTTACCCCAGAAGATAAGAAAAGAATCACCACATAAGATCTACAAAATTGAACACTTACCTCATTATATCACCACAAAAGGAATGTTTTTTGGGGAAAACTAGAATCGGCTTCTCTGTTTGTGTGTCCATCTATCCGTGTACAAAATAATACCAATTTTGTGTCACAAACTCCTCCTTCAGTTTAGCTTCAATATCATTGAAACTTTATACAAAGATTAACCACACATAGAATTTTTGCAAGACGCAATTTTGAAGTCTTAATTCCCCTTGGTTCAAGATTTACCTCTCTTGAACTTGGACATTATTTGAGCTTTGTAGACATATACAGCTAATTATACCGGTACTACAAATTTTGTGTCGCAAACTCCTCCTTTCTAGAGAAGCAAAATCAGTAGCTATGTCCTTGTATTGTTAAAGCTCTCATTACACTGAAAGAACTTGCGGGGTATTAAGTCACATATTGTGACAAGTTCTAGTTTATAATTCAAGAACAGGAAGAAAATGAAAATACTTAGGGAAAGCAGAATTATTCTAGATTATTTTCAAAGCCCTTTTTATGCTCCTGTTATGCAATGGTGACATGCATATAAAGTTACCCCTATGTGTAGTGGGTGTGTGTCCAATTATTATTCTGAAAAATCAACTCTGTAGTTTAGATTGTTTTACCCCAGAAGGCCAGACCAAACTAAACAGAAAGTTCAGACAATCCGACATCAGAAGTTCTGGATAAATTGACCCCAGTAGTGTTGAAAATATCAATGTGGAAGTTCTGGACAAACTAACCCAGAAGTTATGAACACATTTACCCCAGAAGATACGAAAAGAATCACCACATAAGATCTACAAAATTGAACACTTACCTCATTATACCACCACAAAAGGAATGTTTTTTGGGGAAAACTAGAATCGGCTTCTCTGTTTGTGTGTCCATCTATCCGTGTACAAAATAATACCAATTTTGTGTCACAAACTCCTCCTTCAGTTTTGCTTCAATACCATTGAAACTTTATACAAAGATTAACCACACATAGAATTTTTGCAAGACGCAATTTTGAAGTCTTAATTCCCCTTGGTTCAAGAATTATCTCCCCTTGAACTTGGACATTATTTGAGCTTTGTAGACATATACAGCTAATTATACCGGTACTACAAATTTTGTGTCGCAAACTCCTCCTTTCTAGAGAAGCAAAATCAGTAGCTATGTCCTTGTATTGTTAAAGCTCTCATTACACTGAAAGAACTTGCGGGGTATTAAGTCACATATTGTGACAAGTTCTAGTTTATAATTCAAGAACAGGAAGAAAATGAAAATACTTAGGGAAAGCAGAATTATTCTAGATTATTTTCAAAGCCCTTTTTATGCTCCTGCTATGCAATGGTGACATGCATATAAAGTTACCCCTATGTGTAGTGGGTGTGTGTCCAATTATTGTCTGGATCATTATCTTGTACATTTATGGATGGGTTTCAAAATTATTGGACACAGTTGTTCCCCTCAAAGATTACTAGTGCCATGTATAAAGTTGAGTTTTAGCTCTCATGCTGAGCCCGAAATACTCCTGTAGCAGGTTGTCTAAATGAAGACCAGTTTGCACATATCTGCAGTTTGATCTTTGTCTAGACCTCCTGACTTTCCTTTCAAATATAGTGTTGTTTATATATATAGGCATTTTTCAAATAATTATTAACCAAAAATTTCTAGGCTTTCAGGCCTTTAATTAGATTGTAATTTTGTTGACAATTACATTATCTAAACATAATAATGATGCGGCCATACTTGTGCTATCTATAAAACAATTTTGGACAAATAGAGCCACGTGGTGGCCACTCAAGGTGCTACTCAGAAGGTAGCTTTGTACATTAAGCAACTCACAAGTCATATTCCTCGAAAGTACCCCCTCATTCGTCCGTCCGTCTGTCCGTCCGTCCACAATTTCTTTAAAAATCTTCTCCTCCTAAACCAGTAGGCCAATCAAGCTGAAACTTTGCAGGGATGTTCCTTGGGTGAAGTTCTTTAAAAGTTGTTAAAAGAATTTAATTCCGTCAAAAACTCTGGTTGCCGCGGCATATGAAAATGGGAATCTTTAGTAATTCTTTAAATATCTTTAAAAATCTTCTCCTAAACCAGTAAGCCAATCAAGCTGAAACTTTGCAGGGATGTTCATTTGGTGAAGGTCTTCAAAAGTTGTTAAAAGAATTTAATTCTGTCAAAAACTCAGTTTGCCGCGGCATTTGAAAATGGGAATCTTTAGTAATTCTTTCAATATCTTTAAAAATCTTCTCCTCCTAAACCTGTAGGCCAATCAAGCTGAAACTTTGCAGGGATGTTCATTGGGTAAAGCTCTTCAAAAGTTGTTAAAAGAATTTAATTCTGTCTAAAACTCTTGTAACCGCACGCGGCAGCATATAAAAATTGGAAATTTTAGTAAATCTTTTATGTTGTTTTTTTCATAGACTACAAGGCCAAAGGCCTTTATATTTTGTAAAGAGCTTAATCATATGGTTCTCTACCAAGTTTTTAAATATTTAATCTCTGGGGTCAAAAATGGCCCCGCCCCTGAGGTCCGAAGTTTGGAAAAATTCTTAATAAGAGCAATTTCAAAAGGCTTCTCCTCTTAAACTATAAGGTCTAGGATATTCATATTTGGTATGTAGCATAACTAGATGGTTTTGTACTTTATCACAAAAAGTTTTCATCCAAGGGTCAAAAACGGCCCTGAATAGGGGTCCAAAATTTGGAAAAATGCAATATTTGAGTATGTTGAAAAATTCTTCATTTTAAGGCAGAGGGCATTTATATTTTGAGTGTAGCATAGCCTGGCTGTTATCTATCAATTTTGATTAAATTATGCCTGTAGGTCAAAAAAACCCCTTCCCTGGGTGTCCAAAGTTCCTAAAAATGCTCAATTAGACCATGTTCAACAGTCTCTCCTCCCAATCTACAAAGTCTAAGGCATTCATATTTGATTTATAGCATAACCAGATGGTTCTCTACTATGTTAGCTAAAATCTTAGCCCTGGGATAAAACATGGCACTGCCCCAGAGGTCCAAAATTTTGGAAAACACCCAATTAGAGCAACTTCCAAAGTCTTCTTCTGAAATATAAGATGAAGGGCATTCATATTTGGTATGTAGCATGACTAAATAATTTTGTACTATGTTACAGGAAAATATGCTCTTAGGATAAAAAACGTCTCTGCTCCTGGGATTGAAAATTGCATAAATCGCATTGAAAGGATTCTTCTTAAATAGAAATTGAGATATTGCTTGCTTTCTCACAATGCTTTTTTAAACCTTTTTCCCTTAGGGTGACAAATTCTGGGATAGTTTGGTAATCGATTAAACTATGAAGACAAAGGCATTCATTTTCATTTTAAAGCATTGCTGGATTGTTTTGTACAAAGCCCAAAATCTTATATTTGTTTTATTTTTTTTACTCAAGATGTGTCTTTTTTATACAAAAAAGTACTGTAATTTTCAGATGCCTTAGGTGAGCGATTTAGGACCATCATGGTCCTCTTGTTTAGTGAAACATCCCGAAATTACTTGAAAAATTATGGCTTGTTTGATTGAATTCAATTGAACAGTTTTCTTGTGTGGGGAATCTTTTTTGCAGTCATTAGTCTTCTAGATTTCAGTGGCATGAAACTAGGCAAATAATTTTGTTTCTTGGTGACAGATTTGGCTCCATTTTTCAACTTGTCGAAAGTGATGGCAAAAAATAAAATCAACCCAGGGAAGGCCCTGAAAAGGGCCCTATGAAAATTTCATTATAATTCTAGTTAATATAATGAAGTCCCCATATTTCATCTGATTCACTTTAAACTTTCACAGAATGATTAAACCATCATTAAGATGGTCCTTTTTGAAATTGGATCTGATCAGTCAAGAACCATGGAAACAGAGACCCTTTGGAAATTTTATTACAAAGAAAATGTATAGTTTTTTCGAAATCTCTTCAAACTTTCACAGAATGATTGGACAAACCTTAGAATTGATTGAAATATCCTCTTTACCACAATAATGTCCACACTTTTAATTGGATTCTCTTCAAAGATGTCAGTCTGATGAACAGAATAATTTTGGCATTGGAAAAAATGGAAAGGGGGCCATACAATTTCATTATTCAAAACATTTGTTTTTATGTGATGAAGTTCACAATTATTTTCAGTGTGTCTTTAAAATTTTACAGGAAGATTGTAGGGTCATAAGGAAAATACCTTTCGGAAATGAAGTGGATCCATCAGAAAACACAGGAAAAGGGGCCTTACAGATTTTCACTCAAAACAATCCTTTTTATGTGATAATGTCCACAATTATTCTCAGATACTGTTGAAAAATCCACAGGTTGGCCGTAGGGTCATAAGAATATTTTTATGGAAATGGAGTGGATCCGTCATGAAATACAGGAAAAGAAGCCTAAGGGATTGTTGTTCAAAATAATAAAGGGGATAAAGTCCAATTTGTTACATTTATTTTGTGCATTCTTCTTTAAGCAAATAGCTTCCTTAAGTAGCAGATTACTCTAACGGAAAACTTGATAGGGAGTAGAGCATCTCATTGGTTTCTTGTTTTTATATCTATGATTGTTGTCAATTTTCTTGGCGCTGCTATTATGAAACCTTTGTATCAATTGTAAAGATAAGCAGGAAGAACAGAATGAAATTACAGTCCAATTTGAAATGAATTATTGATAGTTTGTCCAATTTCACCAGAAGTTTTTGTATTAATGCATTTTTTAAAAAAAAAAGATTTAATTAATTTTCTGTTCATTCATACCCATGAATGTTCGATCGTACATAGTTTATAATTGGATTTACCCTAGTTTCACCTATTTCCACTGTTAAATTTCATAAAAAAACTCAAGTGACCATTCTATATTTTTAACCTAAATTAGACTCACTCTTTAACCTATTCCCACATGAGAAAATTTTAGACTGATCCAAATTACAAGGAGATGCAGATGACAATTTTAGAATGATGGATGAAATTCTTAAATTCTTTGTCTTTTGGGGTAGAAAACTTTGTGGACATTGAAAAAACATCAATGTCCACAATGTTTATGAAAGCTTTATTCGTGATAGGCATAAAAAGGAGGGATAGTGAGAATGGGTTTAATCATAGTACTGAATACATTGACAGAAGTCTTGTTCTTTCTGCTAAGCTTATAAGGTTTTCTCTCTCAATAGAATGAAAAATTATGAAATTATAATTCTTTGGTCTGACAGTTCGAGGGTTCAGCGCAATACTATAGTAACTACATTTCTTAAAATTTTACAGGAGGTTAAAAAAACTTCACAAAATTTTCATTTTTTAATGAATTTTGTTGAATCTTTGGTATAATGACCTTAATACTATTTGTTAAATGGAGATATGAATTATTGTAGGAAAATGTTACCTAAAAGAATGTTTTTGTTGATTTTGTCACTTACTATAGTATTGCCTCTCAAAATGAGTAAAGTCTTATTGAAACTTTTGTGCAATACTGTAGTTACTGCACTTACTATGGTATTGCATTCCCTCTATCAAGTCAATGTGGATTAAAGTCTGTGCAATACTATAGTATGTGATTCAAAGTCACAATCTCTTCTCTTCCATTTATAAGTTCTAAGTGTAAATTATCCCTTTACTAGATGACACAATTTCATACTGGTTTAAATCAATAGAGGTTACAATTAACAATACAAAAGTGAATGTTTGATATAAAGAATGAGTGCCAAATAATGATGCAAGCAATATCCCCTTTTCTCTGATCTTTTCCTCAAGCATGTCAAATTGCAGGATTATATAAGGTATTCTCCAGGAACCGTCTGTTCCATCATTAGGTCAAGATGAATTAATTTCAATATACCTGGTACATGATCAATATAATGGGATCTGTTCAGTAGTTCAAAAAGAACTTAAGCGGGGCTGAATCTGTTGACTATAAGTTGAGTTTATCATTATGATGATTTAACTTGTTTGTCGATGAAATTTTGGAGCAGTAATCCATAAAAAAATCTCATAAAGCCTTCAGAAAGGATTAAAGAAATTATGTTAAAAAACAAATCTGCAACTTCTCACAAACTGCTCCAATTAATAAAGATCATGATGAATCATTTGATGGCAACAATTAGTCAATCCAGAGACTAGCTTGTGAAAATTGTTATGTTATGTGTTCCTTTCATTTTAGCTCACCTCAGCACAACAAACTCAAAATGAGCTTTCATGATCATGCTATGTCTGTCATCCATCATGCATTGTGTGAAGTTATTCTCCATGACATCTCGGCAAAGTTCAAATTTGGGTCATCTTGGGTTTAAAACAAAATCACTGAGTCAAATCTTAGAAATACCCTAAGAAGCCACATTTTTGGCTCATTTGACTTGATATTAGGTCAGAATAAGTGAAAATTGGGGTCATCTTTAGTCAAGAACTAGGTATCTAGGTCAAATCTGTCTTAGAAATACTTTAGAGGCCACATTTTTTAAGGCTCTAAAGGCTTGATATTTTGTAAGATTGTTTGTCTGGGTCAAGAAATTTTGGTCACTTCAGGTCAAAAATTAGGTCATTTGGTCAGATCTCTGAAAAAAAAAACTTGTGTGCATTCTAGAGCCCTCATTTTTATGGTAATTGTCTAGTTATTTGGCCAGAATGTTTGCCCCCTGTAAACTTAGTCAAGTTTGATATTCGGATAAATGGGGTAAAAACTAGGTCACTAAACTTAAATCCTCTTCCTTGCAATGTGCATGCTACTTTTCCAACACGAATACCTTGAAACCTTTTAAGAATGTGTTGTTGATTTGTTACCCAAAATTTGATAATAGGTCACTCTTGGACAAAATTAAGTCTTTTAAGCTTTTTCTACTTAAGAACTTGGGCATTGACTCAGGTGAGAGCTTTGGAGCACTTTATTTTCTGTATTCCTCACAGACTGACTGCTTTGGTTTGTAATAAATTGATGGCTTATTTCAAAACAACTTCTGAGACATGGCCAATTACTATTAAATGTCAATATTACTTAACATCTAAACCAACAAGATCCAACTAGGAAAACTTTAAACATTGAATAAATGCTAATAGCTTGAAACATAAAAAGCAAAAGAGCAATTCTTTTTAAGTAGAAAAAATATAGATAAAAAATAATTTGAAAGCAATATGATATCATAACTTTAGCAACTCCTGGTCCATTGCTTCTCAACCTAAAGTCAACTGAGCAGAAGCTTTGGATTTTGAAATAACAGGCAACAACTAGAACTTTTCACAGTATGTAACTTAATACCCCCACAAGTGCTTAAACCTTTCAGTGTAATGAGAGCTTTAACAATACAAGGACATAGCTACTGACTTTGCTTTACTAGAAAGGAAGAGTTCGTGACACAAAATTGGTAGTATAATTAGCTGTATATGTCTTCAAAGCATAAATAATGTCTAAGTTCAAGGGGAGATAATGCTTGATCCAGGGGGAATTAAGACTTCAAAATTTTTCAACATGTGGTTAATCTTTGTATAAAGTTTCATGGTATTGAAGCAAAGCTAAAGGAGTTCTCGACACAAAATTAGTATTTTGTAAATAGACAGACGGACACACAGACGGACACATGGACAGACAGGCTGATTCAAATATACCCCTGAAAACATTCGTTTAGTTGGGGTATAACAACAAAAAGAAATGTAAGTCCTCAGCCTCTATCCTCTGCAATAACAACTGAAAACTGATGAAATCAACCCTCAAGTACAATACAATCCTATTCAGTCTATTGCTTACCAAATTACATGTATATGTTTTTTGGGGAAGGACCTGATATGATCCATTACAAAATTGATATCATCCTCTTTGGTTCTATTTGGTCTATTAATATGTTTGCTATACCAGCTTAAGAAAAAATCTCCAACAACACTTTCTTTCCAGTGAAATGTATGAATACACACTTCTGAAATTGCCGATGTGTGAAGGAAGAGAAAAATGTTTTGTATACTTGAACAGTACAGCTTTCTTTCAGACAATCATGGCAATGACCAGTAAATGCAATACTTTCTCTTGTTATTTTGACATGAGATTTCTCATATTTTTCAAAAGGGATGTTTTCATTTATTTGAAAAATTGAATAACAGAATTCCTTTACAAATAAACAAAGCTCCTACAGACTTATAGACAGTCAGAGTGACAAACAATGCCCAAGACTGAACTACTATGTGAATGTATGAAATAGAACTTTTCATCTTTCGATTTAAAGGGAGGGATCGATGTATCTGAAACCTAGATAGGAAATATTTCCAAAGTGCCCTAAAATACACTCAAATGAATACTTGATACTTCAATATGAGTCAGATATTGCTATCACAGTAATCTGATAAGCTTAAGCTTGGTTTTAACCTAATTATTTTACATCTATTGGGATACAAGTTCTTACAACTTGGATAAATCCCTCTCAATTCTGCTTCCTGGAAAGTTCACCAGTACTTGCGCCAAATGTGTCGGCCAAGAAAAGAACCAAGATGGATATCCACTCATAGGAATCAAACTCGGGACCTCTTTATCAAGAAACCAACTCTCTACCTCTCAACCACTGACACCACAAGCTTAAGTGACCTTTATGTGGTTATCTCAGAAAGGTTTAGTAGAAATGTACATTATTTTTAGAAATCATGGTATTCTGACACAATGACATTGGTTAGAGTGAATAACTGAATGAGTGATTCAAATGGTTATATGCACCATATTCATTGCAACTGTCTCTGCGTAATCTAAAAATGGGTGAAAAGTCTACGTAGGCATTAGGGTAATTATTGTTTATTATGATGAACAACCTCTGATGTTCACAAACCTACTTTTCAAAATGTTGTATTCAAATAATATATATGAGAGGAAATTAAGATAATTAAAATCTGTGACATGAAAAAAAACAATGATACCTCCCTTTAAAAACAGCAGGTGTGTAGCTTGTTAGAGAGTTGCCAAAAGGTCAATACCTTAAGTGGTAATAGCGAGATAAAATCATGCACTTAAGACTGAAGTCAAAGGGGTTAAAAACTCCACAAAAGTAATTTCAGGGTGATGAAACTGTACCCAATGCTTAATTGAAAGTGATCAAATTTCCTAAAATAAATTTCAGAGATATGAAAAATTGCTAAAAGATTGATATTAGGGTCACAGAGGCATGTGAATTGTTTCAGAAAATTGGCAACAGTAGGAATATACATGTATTAGACAGTTGTACATAAAACTTTATCAAGAATTTGTAAGTTGTAAAGGTTTGGAATTCAATTAAAATTAATATCAAAGTAACAAATCTTTACCTAGGGAATGATATGATTGTCACAAAGGCATGTGCAAAGTTTCAGAGCAATAGTATAGGTAGGAATAGAGATATAAGAGTTGTGGCAGTTGAATGTAAAACTTTAACAAAGAATGTCTAACTAAAAACAGGTCACAAGGAATGCCAAAGTAATGTAACTTTGCCGTGGGGATATGATAGTTGTAAGAATTTTTCAAACTTTCAGATAAATAACTTTGATAGAAACAGAGACATGAGACTTGAATGTAAAAATTCATCAGAAATAACCTCCCTATTCTTTGAACAGTTGAGCTAAAAACGGATCTCTAGATAAAGCTCAATCAGTCGTTCCATTCACAGGAGCTGATACTCCTGTATGATAAACATTAACCAAGTAGGAAATGTCTTCAAAATTTTGGGTATTGAAGACTATGACAAGACCTTTTAACAACAGAATTGTATGAATAAATCATTCCCTTTCTGAAGCATCAAATCATATACTTCTTTTGTCCATTTACACTACAATTCTATAAGTACTAGTTCTATTATATACAAGATATTCAAGAGAAAAAAAAAGCATGATGACATCATGTTTCATCACTTATGATGTCCCTATAAATTGCCAACAGTTTCAAGGTTATATAGCTGAAAAACTATGTATCTTTTAATGCAAAGAATGCAGTTACTATAATATTGCAAATCAATACAAGGGTCCCTAGATTGAAAATGAAAATGCAATATCATAGTAAGTGCAGTTACTATAGTATTGCAATTCAATAATCAGGTTCCCATGTTCAATTTGAAATGCAATACTATAGTAACTACACTTACTATAGTATTGCAATTAGAAAGTTTTTCATTTTCAGTTACTATAATATTGTACTAACCTTGCAAAATTTTTATTTATCAATTTCAGGTTAAACTATTTTTTGGTATTATGCAAAATGATAAAATACATGAAATAATGCAAAAAAGTGGATTTCTTAAAAATGTCAGTTACCATAGTATTGCGCTGAACCCTCGAGTTTTTCTGCATCCTTTGCTATGACTGCAATAAAGCACTATTAAAATTAGATGCTTATATTTCTTGTACCCCAAATAAATTATTTGTACCCTCAACTTTACCTACAAAGAGGTACAAAAACCCCTTGTCATAATTTCCATTGGACTCTCTTGGTTATCAGTATCTGCACTAGATGACAATAAAATTGTTGGAGCACTATTTCTTAACCCTTGTCATGCTGTATGAATTACCTTGCTTTCAAATCAAAGGGCTGAAAGTACTGATAGAACTTGTTTTCAAAAATCAATACTTTTTCAGAAATCAATTTCATAAACAACCCTTGACAGAAAAGTACAAGCAGGGGTTGTAGACCAAGATCAGACTGCACATAAGTGCAGGCTATTCTTGGTCTACAACTCCTGCCAAACCGGAATATTCCGGGTTCAGCATGACAAGAGTTTATCTTACTATACCAAACTATACTCCTTCAAAAACTTGAATGCTATAACTTGTCCTGACTGAGACAATCTCTGTTCTGGTTTAGATCATATTTTACCTATTTCCACACAATGATGCTCATTGATGCCTCTAATCGAAAACCATTGTGTAAAATGAAGAAATTTGTTGAAACAAGCAATTTCTTCATTTCACACAATGTTCTTAATCCAGAAAGAAAAGATGTAAAACTTCATTAACTTTAGGTATCGTCTGCAATTTCTTTCAATTTGGTTCAGACTTCTAAAACAGAAATGTTTCTGGGTTCAGCATGTTAAGGCCTAATAAGAAAATTTAAAAAAAAGTTGTCAACTAAAATAAGAAGCGGTTAGTATCGTGTAGGGTTTAACCCTTTCCTGCTTTGCAAAATTTTCGACCTGTCATGTATCAAATGTTTTGCAGATGAAAATTCAAATTGGATTAAATTTGAAAAATAACCATTCAGTAGGGTAGAAAAATTATGGAAAATGAAGCAATTTCTTCTTTTTCCACAATGTTTTCTCAATTATAAAACCATATATTAAACAGGAAAGGGTTAAAGTATTATTATCCTTAAAATGAGGGATGGGTTTTGTCCACTCGCTAAAATTGGTGGTCAGGCTTTGTCTAGCCAAAAAATAATTGAAATCTGTTGAAAACTCTGGTTATCAGGGCAACAAAAGTGAAAATTTAGAACAATCTTTAAAATTCTCCTCCTGACCTAGAAGTTGTAGAGCCTTGATGTTTTGCATAAAACACCATTATATTGACCTCTTTCAAAGTTGCATGAATCATTACCCTTGGGTCTCCAGGGGCAGAGACCTAAGTGCTTTTTTTTATAGAAATAAAAAAAGATTTTTAAACGACTGTTCTCCTTCCAAATCTTTAAAATATTAGTCTTTTGAGGTAGAAAACATTGTTGATAAAGAAGAAATTGATTGTAATAAACAATTTCTTCATTTTCCACAATTTTTTCCAAGGCTTTTTTTCTTGGGGGCGTTTTTCAAGCGTCATTGTGTAGGAATGGTTAAAAAGAATATAGATTTTCAAATACAATTTCACAAAATTGATGGTTGTATCAAGGCCAAAGTATTTTTTTTATCTTGATTTTTTAGCGTGAAAAGGGAATATGGAAAATATCACTTAACCCTTGTCATGCTGTATAAATTACCTTACTGAATTGCTGTAAAATCAAAAGGCTGAAAGCAATGATAGAACTTGGTGTTCAATAATCAATATCTCTTTTAGAAATCAATATCATAAACAACTCTGGCAGGAAATGTACAAGCAGGAGGTGTAGACCAAGATCAGACTGCACTTGTGTGCAGGCTGATCTTTCCAATACTTCCTGCCAAAACCGTAATATCCCGGGTATGGCATGACAAGGGTTAACATTCAAAAATTGTTCTTTTTAACCCTTTCCTGTATAATCACTGGTTTTTACGTGCCTGCGTTTTTATACTTAAGAAAACATTGTGGAAAAAGAAGAAATTGCTTGTAGCAAGCAATTTCTTCTTTTTCCACAATATTTTTTACCCTACTGAATGATCATTTTTAAAATAAACTCAATTTTGAATTGTCGTCTGCAAAACCTTTGAATTTGGACCAGTCTAAAATTTCAAAAAACAGGAAAGGGTTAAATCTATCCTACCATACAACATTTCTATCAAGAGCTAACTCTTATAGTCTAGATTTACCTACACCTGCATGATTTTGGTGCTATTTTCCCTTTTTTAATCCATTGGAAGATTGCAAATTTTCAGACTGGTACAAATTCAGGGTGGCTACAGATAACAATTTAAAGTTTATGAAGCATTACTACTAGATTTTTTCAACTTTTTTGGTAGAAAACATTGCGTAAAATAAAGAAATTGCTTCTAACAAGCAATTGCTTCATTGACCACAATGTTTTTAAAAGCTTTTTTCTTGAGGGGCGTAAAAAAGCAGGATAATGTTGGAATGGGTTAATTAACTGATGATGCATATGAAGACAAAATAAATTAGATAACTGTTGTCACCAAATAATGATTTATTCGAGTGGTATGTTTCTTTCAATTTTATCGGCATTTTGGAGTCAGAGTTTGCCAGAACACTTAACCCTTGTCGTGCTGAATAACTGCATTAAAATCAAAGTGCTGACAGTGCTGGGTGCAAACATTGTGGGTTAATAATTCTTTTGAAAACTATCTAATAAATAACTCTTGTTTAAAAAGGACAGGCTGACCATTGTCTATCTCCCCCGGCCAAAACAGGAATATTCCGGGTTCAGCATGACAAGGGTTAATATCTATTTGTCATTTAATTATAGATCACCTGACTTTTTACTTTTTGTAGATTCAAATATGGAAAATTTTGATTGATTGATTGATAAATTGGGCTTTAACGCCACTTTTAATAGTATTTTAGGCATTGCTGCAGCTGGAGCACCTAACAATGGATTCCTTGTATTCCTCCCACTAGCACTACTACAACATCCATTCCAAGCCTCCAGCTGCTCATCCAACTTATTTTTGGCTCCACTGGCTGAAAAAAATTTGATCAGATGAAAAACATAGCTTTAATGGACAGGGCTAATTTCCATAAACAACAAAATTTCACAAAATGACCCTTTGGTGACTGTTTGTAAGATTCCTTCATTGCTCAGATGAATCAGATGAAAATTATGGCTTTTATATATATGATCAGAAAATCTTATTCTTACAAACTGCAGGATGGTTTTCAAACAAATTTGTCAGGAATAATGAGTAAATTCAGGCTGGTGGAGCAAATTAGCTACTCATGCCCCTCTATTTACAATTATTCACCCATTGTATGGGAACAAATTTCAGAAAGGATGTTATGGCCAGGGATTGAACACCCCCCCCGATAAAAAAACAACAACAAAAAAACCCACACACCAAACCCTAGAACTATTAAATGTTGTTTGTAAGACATGAATATATGATGTTATAGGAGCCATGTATTTATCAAAAGATACTGCTGGATATAAAGTGCTAATGTGACTTTAACCCATTACCAGACCGCTATATTTTAGACTGGCCCAAATTCAAAGAAGTTGCAGATGCCAATTTAAAGTTTTTGAAATTCTGGATTTTTTCAAGTTTCTTGGTAGAAAAGATTGGGAAAATGAAGAAATTGCTTGTAACAAGCAATTTCTTCATTTTTCCTCAATGTTTTCCAAAGCTTTTTTTCATGACAGCGTCTAAAAATGTCACTAAGTGGGAATGGGTTAATGCATTCCTACGCATTACATAGTGATAACACTGCTTTTGTATGACCCTTAACCCTTTTCTATTAAATCCCTGGTTTTTACATCCCTGTGAATTCAGAATTGAAAAGATATTGTAGAAAAAGAAGAAATTGCTTGTAGGAAATTTTTGTCTGCTAAACCTTTCAATTTCAATTTTGACAGTTCTAAAATTTTGCAAAACAGGAAAGGGTTAAGAAAAAACCTTTGAAACACTTTGCGAAAAATGAAGAAATTTCTTGCTAAATGTAATTTCTTCATTGCCCACAATGTTTCATATTCAAAAAGACAAAGATTTTTTTAAATAAATTTATCAACTTATAATTGTCATTTGCAACTTCTTCGAATTTGGACCAGTCTAAAATTTTGTTGTCTGGTAATGGGTTAATTTCATTTTGGATTTTTCTTGGATTATTGTAGGTGAGGAAAGTCATCCAAAAGGAAAAAGTTGTCCGAAAATTGAGGTGAAATGTCATCGAAACGAGTAAATATAACGGCGACAGCAAGACTAAAGCAAGATTATGTCCGCATTGTGAAGGATCCAGTGCCCTATGTTGTTGCTGCTCCTCTGCCATCAAATATACTTGAATGGTACATGTACTTTCTTTCTTTAAATCGCCTACCTCAGAACTAAGTTTTTACCTGTTAGGTTCCAAGCAGTTGTACAGAAAATTTCAAACAGAATTGAATCTGAAAATTAAGGGTGGGAACATTTTAGCTCCATTGGGTAAAAACTAGCAGGTTATCATCAGTCTGATATTGGCATGCATCCGTGCGTCCATAAACTATGAAAAAATAATGAAATATTGAAAAATCTTCTCCTCAGAAAGTAATGCATATATTACACCAAATTTCACAAGAAAGATCCTTGGATAACCCTTTATCAAATTCGTTCAAAGAACTATGATAAAACTAAAAACATGGCTCTAATGGCTGTTCTAATTTTCCAATGCCTTTTTCTAAAGGATTTTAACAATGTGGGACTGATTAACACTTTTTGAATAATCATTTTTCATCCAAAGCCAGTTAATCTTAGACTGTGCCATACGAAACAAGGTTGTGGAATGTCATTGCTTGACTTGTCCAACATGGGTTTTTAGCTCACCTGAGCACTCAAGAGGCCACAGTTATGAACCAATCTTTATAAAACTTGGCCAGAAAAGTTGTTGCGTATTAGGATGAACCCTATTGATTTTGGGTAGATTCTATTGTAAAACATAGGAAAAGGGGCCTTAATGACAATTTCTTTGTTTACATTCTAGAGACCACAATTTTGGCTCAATCTTCATGAAACTTGGTCAGAATTATTGCTTGGTCATGAGGATGAACCCTATCAATTATGAGAGGATTCTATTGGAAAACACAGGAAAATGGGCCTTAATGACAATTTCTTTGTTAACACTCTAGAGGCCACAGTTTTGGCTCAATCTTCATGAAACTAAGCCAGAATAATCATTAGGGCATAAGAATGAACCCTATTGATTATGGGAAGGTTCTTGTGGAAAACACAGGAAAAGGGGCATTAGTGACAATTTCTCTGTTTACACTCTAGAGGCCACAATTTTGGCTCAATCTTCATTAAAATTGGCCAGCATAATTTTTAGGACTCGATCTTCATGAAACTGGTGATAGTTATTTGTCTCTAGTTGCATTTTTTTTAACAGCATACAATTCAGCTGAGCGATCTAGGACCATCATGGTCCTCTCCTTTACATCGTATTAAAAAAGGATGTATTTTAAAAAATCTTCTTCTCCCAAACCATGGGCCTAGAGCTTTAATATTTTGTGTCTATCAATGTCTATTGACCCTTTGCCAAAGTACTGTAAAGAATTACCAAATTTGAAAATTAGCCCGTTTCTTTTTGATCCCTGATTTTGCATATGAATATCTAGGCCTAGAGCTTTGATATTATGTGTAAATGATTATCTATTGACCCTCTACCAAAATACTTCAAGAATAATCATACTCTGGAAATTAGCTCTAAATGGTAGGATTTTGAATAAACCTAGGATTAAATGGAAAATCTTCAAAAGAAATCTTCTCCAAAATAATTAGGGGTAGGGCTTTGATATGTTGCTAATAAAGCCTTGAGTCATCATACTCAGGGGAGCGTTATCGGACCATCATGGTCCTCTTATTTAAATAAGGACTTGTCTAAAATTTGTTGTGTGTAAGTGGGTTAAAAAGAAATCATCTAATTTCTAATATGAAGTTCAACTGATTTCACATCAAGGAAACTTTGTATGTCAGAAAATTCTATGAAAAATGCATCTATTTTTACTTTATTTTGTAGGCACTATATAGTTACAGGACCAGAGAATTCTCCGTATGAAGGTATGTGTTTAGATAGTCTTTTTTTTGAGAAAATCCAATGTATTGCTATATCTCTGGTATTACTGCTATATATTCACTCATAACTCAGATTAAGAATGTATGTTCACAAAAGCAAACTATGCCAACAAGGGGGAATTTCTAAATGTGTTTTTGGACAAATTAAGTACATTTTAGTTCACCTGAATACAAAGTGCTCATGGTGAGGTACTTTGATCATCCTCTGTCTGGAGTCCGTTGTACGCCGTCTGTCATGCGTTGTCCTTCCTCTTTAACAATTTTCAATTGACATCTTTTCCAAAACTGCTTGGCCAATTTCAAACAAATTTGGCAGAAATGTTCTATAGGTGGTGCCCTTTAAAAGTTGCTAAAAAAACTGAAATCCATTGAAAACCCTGGTTGTCATGGCAACAGAACTGAATTTTTAAAAAAAAAATTTCAAAACATATCTCCTCCTTACCCAGAGCCTTGATATTTTTGCATGGGGCTTCTGTACATTGACATTTTTGGAACTGCTAAAATAATCACTCTCGGGTCCTTAAGGTAGATCCCCAGGGTGGATGGGGATTGTATAGAAATAAAGATGGATTTTTAGCTCACCTGAGCACGTAGTGCTCAAGTGAGCTTTTGTGATCCCCTTTTGTCCAGTGGCGTCCGTCATGTGTCGAGCGTCGTGCGTCGTCCGTCAACAATTTCTTTAAACGACATCTCCTCCCAAACCACTGGGCCAATTTAAACCAAATTTGGCAGAAATGTTCCTTAGGTTGTCCCCTTCAAAAATAGCTAAAAGAATTGAAATCCGTTAAAATCTCTGGTTGCCATTGCAACAAAAGTGAAATTTTAAATTAATCTTAAAAAATCTTCTCCTCCTGACCCAGAAGTCATAGAGCCTTGATATTTTGCATGAAGCATCAGTATATTGACCTCTTTCAAAATAGCTAAAATCATGATCCTTGGTTCCCCAGGGGCAGAGCCCCAGGGGGGGTGGGTTTATATAGAAATTAAGAGCGATTTTTTAAATGACATCTCCTCCCAAACCATTCGGCCAATGTGAACCAAATTTGGCAGAAATGTTCCTTAGGTTGTCCCCTTCAAAAATAGCTAAAAGAATTGGAATCCGTTAAAAGATATGGTTGCCATGGCAGCAAAAGTGAAATTTTAAAATAATCTTAAAAATCTTCTCCTTCTGACCCAGAAGGCGTAGAGCCTTGATATTTTGCATTAAGCTTCAGTATATTGACCTCTTTCAAAATAGCTAAAATCATGATCCTCGGGTCCCCAGGGGCGGAGCCCCAGGGGGTGGGGTTTATAAAGAAATTAAAAACGATTTTTTAAATGACATCTCCTGAACCATTGGGCCAATCTGAACCAAATTTGTCAGAAATGTTGCTTAGGTGGTCCCCTTCAAAAATAGCTAAAAGAATTGAAATCCTTTAAAAACTCTGGTTGACAAGGCAACAAAAGTAAAAATTTAAAATAATCTTTAAAAATCTTCTCCCCCTTACCTAGAAGGCGTAGAGCCTTGATATTTTGCATGAAGCATCAGTATATTGACCTCTTTCAAAATAGCTAAAATCATGATCCTCGGGTCCCCAGGGGCGGAGGCCCAGGGAGGATGGGTTTAAATAGAAATAAAGATCGATTTTTTTTAAATGACATATCCTCCCAAACCACTGGGCCAATTTGAACCGAATTTGGCAGAAATGTTCCTTAGATGGTCCCCCTTAAAATTAGCTAAAAGAATTGGAATCCGTTAAAAACTCTGGTTGCCATGGCAGCAAAAGTGAAATTTTAAAATAATCTTAAAAATCTTCTCCTTCTGACCCAGAAGGCTTAGAGCCTTGATATTTTGCATTAAGCTTCAGTATATTGACCTCTTTCAAAATAGCTAAAATCATGATCCTCGGGTCCCCAGGGGCGGAGCCCCAGGGGGTGGGGTTTATAAAGAAATTAAAAACGATTTTTTAAATGACATCTCCTGAACCATTGGGCCAATCTGAACCAAATTTGTCAGAAATGTTGCTTAGGTGGTCCCCTTCAAAAATAGCTAAAAGAATTGAAATCCTTTAAAAACTCTGGTTGACAAGGCAACAAAAGTAAAAATTTAAAATAATCTTTAAAAATCTTCTCCCCCTTACCTAGAAGGCGTAGAGCCTTGATATTTTGCATGAAGCATCAGTATATTGACCTCTTTCAAAATAGCTAAAATCATGATCCTCGGGTCCCCAGGGGCGGAGGCCCAGGGAGGATGGGTTTAAATAGAAATAAAGATCGATTTTTTTTAAATGACATATCCTCCCAAACCACTGGGCCAATTTGAACCGAATTTGGCAGAAATGTTCCTTAGATGGTCCCCCTTAAAATTAGCTAAAAGAATTGGAATCCGTTAAAAACTCTGGTTGCCATGGCAACAAAAGTGAAATTTCAAAATAATCTTTAAGAATCTTCTCCTCCTGACCCAGAAGGCGTAGAGCCTTGATATTTTGCATGAAGCATCAGTATATTGACCTCTTACAAAATAGCTAAAATCAGGATCCTCGGGTCTTCAGGGGCGGACCCAGGGGGGGGGATGGTATAGGCATGAAGCATCAGTTCACAGACTTCTTTTTTATCACTGAAATTCTAACCCATGGAAAAAGTTTTTACCTTCTTTCAAATCAGCACTTAAGCCTTGGAATTTGTAATTTAGACTTTTGGATCCCAAGGTTCATAGTCTTTATATGTAATTGTGGCCCACTTATTTCATAATCCTAACCTTAGCATAAAATTAGACTGTTGAAAGAAAAAGAGCCTTATCTCAGGTGAGCACCCCAGGGCCAACGGCCCTCTTGTTAAAACAATATCTCCCAAACCAGTGGCCATTTTCAAACAAATTTGACAGAAATGTTCCTTAGATTGTGCCCTTTAACCCTTTCCTGTTTTCCAAAATTTTAGACCTGTCCAAATTCAAAGGTTTTGCAGAAGAAAATTTAAAGTGGCTTTACTTTGAAAAATAACCATTCAGTAGTCTAGAAAACATTGTGGAAAAAGAAGAAATTGCTTGTTAAAAGCAATTTCTTCTTTTCCCACAATGTTTCCTCAAGTATAAAGTCACAGGGATGTAAAACCAGGGACTGTACAGGAAAAGGTTAAGTATTGCTAAAAAAATGAAATCCTTAGAAAGCTTTGTTGCCATGGCAACAAAACTGGAATTTTAAAAAAAATCTCTAAAAATTATACTTACTATCAAGCACTTAAAAAGTTGAATGTTTGCATCAGCATAGGGTACTCTGGTATATAATGTATAATTTGTTTATTTGAATAGAGTTTATCATCATTTTTAACAATCTTTCTTTGATATCATTTAAAAGGTAATTTTTCTCATTTATGAGTCTCACAGGTAATAGACTGAAACGTCCTACTAACAGATAAACTCATTAATCATATCACTACAGATGAGCGGTTACACATCACAAAATAATAGATTGTAAAGTTTAGATTAACAAAGTTTAGATTGACCAAGGACATTAACCCATTCCAACTCTACAAAGTTTTAGACTGGTCCAAATTGAAAAAAGCTGCAGACAATATTTTCAAGTTGGTGGAATTTAAATTTTCTTTGGTCGTTTTTGGATAGAAAACATTGTGGATAATGAAGAAATTGCTTGATACAAGCAATTTCTTCATTTTCCACAATGTTTTCCAAAGCTTTTTCTTGAGGGGCGTAAAAAGGAGGGCTTGTGTGGAAATGGGTTAACTCATTCCCACAAAGTTACACTTCTTGACACCTCTCATGAAAATCGATTGGGAAAAAGTTTTGTAAAATGTTGAAATTGCTTGAACACAATGTTTTTGACTCAGAAAGTTGAAAAAATATAAAATTTTTAAACTTTAAATTGTGGTCTGTAACTCCTATCATTTTGGACTAGTCTAAAATATTGCCATCTGATAATCGGTTATGGGTTTCATTTTTACTCATTTGTTGAGCTGAACTTGATATGCAATCAAAATTAACCCATAACTAGACGTCTAATTTAGACTGGTCTAAAAGTTATTACACAGGATCCTTACCTACTCCAGGAAATAAGATTGTTTAGATTGTATTCATTTTCACAATAATTATGTTACAATGAGAAATGTTTCTGAGCGATAACCAGTTCCTTCTTTTAGAGTTTACACACAAATGTTACAACTGAATTCCAGATGGACCTTTAATCTGTTAATTCTTTCCTGAACAAACCTGGGATTTTACTTCACTGATTTCATACTTGAGAAAACATTGTGGAAAAAGAAGAAATTGCTTGTTACACGCACTTTCTTCCTCTCCCACAATATTTTCTACCTTGCAGGTTGGTTACTTTTCAAATTGCACTCACTTTTAATTGTCTTCTGCAACTTCTTTGAGCTTGTACAAGTCTAATATTTTGAAAAACAGGAACAGGTTAAAGGTATGCTCAGACATGAATTACTGACACAGACAATAACAAATTTCGCAAGGAATCGTTAAAGTTCTCATATTTTAACCCTTTCCTCTACAATCCCTTGTTTTCATGTCCCTGTGAATTTATACTTGAGAAAACCTTGTGGGAAAAGAAGAAATTGCTTGTCACAATCAATTTCTTCTTTTCCCACAATATTTTCTAACCTGTAGGTTTGTTACTTTTCAAATTGCACCCACTTTTGATTGTTGTCTGCAACTTCTTTCAGATTGGACTGGTCTAAAATTTTGAAAAATGGGAAAGGGTTAAATGTATGTTTCAAGCAATTGATACCCATGGCCATGACCTATCAGCTGAGAAGGTAAAGGCTAACTAATATATATTCTCTGTTTACGTGTTTACCTATTCCCCCACAATAAGGCTTTTTGACACACTCTATGAAAAAAGTTATGAAAAACATTGTTGAAAAAGAAGAAATTGCTTGTTACAAGCAATTTCTTCAATATCCACAAAATTTTCTATCAGAAAAGACAAAGTTATAAGAATTTTATCAAATAAAATTTGTCATCTGCCACCTCTTTGATTCCCGACCAGCTCAAATTTTTGTCGTCTGGTAATGGGTCAATTGCCTAAATGACAAAAGAAATGATTTTTTTTTTCAATTATTCAAATTTTAGAAGACACTATCCTCATTATTCAAAATAAAGAAAAAAATTCTATTACAACTGTATTGCACTTTAATCCATTACCTGACAACAAAGTTTCAGAAAAGTCCAAATTTAAAGAAGAATCAGGCAACAATTTTTGTTGATTGAATTTTTGAAAAAATCATTTTGTTTTAGAAAAAATTGGGGACAACAAGGAAATTCTTTTTCTAGAGGGTTATAGCAAAAAGCCACAATATTGAAGTCATCAAGACATTGAAATTTTCTGTCATAAAGTAACATCAATTTTCTGGGCATAGGATCGTAGGTCTCATTCCTGAAAATTTTCTCTAACACAGGGTATTAGTGATGCAAAAACACAATTCATCTTTTAATTTAGGCGGTACGTACCATGGAAAGCTGGTTTTTCCAAGGGAATTCCCCTTTAAACCTCCAAGTATATACATGATCACTCCAAATGGTAGATTCAAATGTAACACAAGGTATGTAGCTTTCTTTCAAATTTCATCATGCACCCCCCCCTCCGAGAAAACGCCTCTGTTTTTCTATTCAATCCCTGTTTTTTAGCTCTACTGGCCGAAGGCCACTAGAGCTATAGCGATGGCTTTTTCCCGTCCGTCGTCCGTCCGTTAAACTTTTCCTTGTTTACGCGATAAAGTCCACAGTTTTCATCAGACTCTCTTCAAACTTTCATAGAATGATTGTACCATCATAAGGATCGTTCCTTTCGAAAATGGGTATGATCCGTCAAGAAACACAGGAAAAGGGGCCTTATGAAAATTTAATTAAAAAATCCTCGTTTACGCGTTAAAGTCCACAGTTTTCATCGGATTCTCTTCAAACTTTCACAGAATGATTGTTCCATCATAAGGATCGTTCCTTTCGAAAATGGATATGATCCGTCAAGAAACACCGGAAAAGGGGCCTTATTAAAATTTAATTAAAAAATCCTCGTTTACGTGAAAGAGTCCACAGTTCTCATCACATCTTCAAACTTTCACAGAATGATTGTACCAACATAAGGATCGTTCCTTTAAAAATTGGGTATGATCCTTCGAGAAACATTGGAAAAGGGGCTTTATGAAAATTCAATTAAAAACTCCATTAAAAAACCTCGTTTACGCGATAGAGTCCACAGTTTTCATCGGATTCTCTTCAAACTTTCTTTAACCATCATTAGGATCGTTCCTTTGGAAAATGGGTCTGACACGGGAAAAGGGGCCTATTGAAAATTTAATTAAAAAAAATCCTCATTAACACTTTAGAGTCCACAGTTTTCATCAGATTGTATGTAAACTTTCACAGAATTATTGTACTATCATAAGGATTGTTCCATTCGAAATTTGGTATGATCCGTCAAGAAACACAGAAAAAAGGGGCCTTATGAAAATTTTAATAAAAAATTCTCATTAATAATCTAGAGCCAACAATTTTCAACGGATTCTCTTCAAACATTCACAGAATGATTGTACCATCATAAAGATTGTTCCTTTCGGAATCAGATATGATTCCTCAAAAAACATAGGAAAAGGGCCCTTATTAAAATTTAATTCAAAGATCTTTGTTAACACTCTAGAGTGTACAGTTTTCATCTGATTGACTTCAAATTTTCACAGAATGATTGTACCATCATAAGAATTGTTCCTTTCAAATTTTGGTAATACAAGGACCACAGGAAAAAGGGGCCCGATAAAAACTGGATTGAAAAAGTCCTCGTAAACACAATAGAGTCCATAGTTTTCAACAAATTCTCTTCAAACATTCCCAGAATGATTATTATATTAAATGGATTGTTCCTTTCGGAAGTAGGTTTGATCCATCAAGTTTGATGGAAAAAGGGGCCCTATGAAAATTTAATAAAAATATTTAGTTAACACATAATGGCCCTAGATTTCACCTGATTGACTTGAAAACTTTCACATAATGATTGTACCATCATAAGGATTGTTCCTTTCAAATTGGGTCTGATCCATTGAGAAACATAGGAAAAATATACTCAAACAGAATAATTATACTTTTGTAAGAAGAGTTCCCTTTGGAATAGGTTCAGATCCATCAAATAACATGGGAAAAAGGGCTATATGAAAATTCAATTTATAAAACCCTGTTAATACAATGAAGCCAACAGCTTTGATCAGATTTTGTTGAAACTTTCACAGAATGATTGGAAGGTCATAACTATCATTCTTTTCATAACAGGGTTTGAACTGTCAAGAAACACAGGAAAAGGGGCCTTATGAAAATTTCATTTATAAATCCATGTTACCAAGTCCAGAGCTTTCATCGGATTTTCTTCAAACATTCACAGAATAATTGTACAATAATAATGATTGTTGATGTTTGCATAAGACCTGATCCGTCAAGTATCACAGGAAAAGGAGCATTATGAAAGTTAATTTTGAAATCATTGTAACACAATAAAGTCCACAGTTTTCATCAGATTCTGTTAAAACATTCACAGAATGATTATTCCATCATGAGGATTCTTTCTTTTCAAATTAGGCTTGATCTGTCTATTATCATGGGAAAAGGGGCCTTTTGAGAATTTTATCTATAATCCTTGTAACCAAGTCCAGAGCTTTCATTGGATTTTATTCAAACCTTCACAGAATCATTGTACAATAATCACGGTTGTTGATGCTGACATGAGACCTGATCCTTCAAGTATCACAGGAAAAGGAGCCTTATGAAAATTTTATTCTAAAAATTTTACACCAAGATAAAGTCTGCAGTTTTCATCAGATTCTGTTCAAACTTTCACAGAATGTTTGTACCATCATAAGGATTGTTTCTTTCCAAATGGGGCCTGATCTGTCTAGTATCATAGGAAAAGGGGCTGTATGAAAAGTTATTACCAAATCCTAATAAACACAACAATGCCCTCAGTCTTTATCAGAATCTCTTCAAACTTTAATAGAATGATTGTACTATCATTTGGATTGTTCCTTTGTACATTGGGTCTGATTTGCTAAGTTTCACGGAAAAAGGGACCTTATGAAAATTTAGTTACAAAAATTCTTGACACAATTCAGTCCACTATTTTCATTGATTCTCTTTAACTTTTAAAGAATGATTGTACCTTCATTAGAATTGTTCCTTTTGAAATTTGGTTTGTTCTGTAAAGTATCATGAGAAAAGGGGCCCCCTGAAATATCACTACAAACTCATTAACACAATAAATTCCACAGATTAAACAGATTGATTGTACCATCATTCCAATTGTTGATTTTGACAGTGGATCTGACTATGGCAAGGGTCACATAAAAAGGGGCCTTATGAAAAACTCTCTTAAATATTCTGGTTAACACAATGATGTCCCTTGATTTCACCGGATTCACTTCAAAATTTCACAGAATGATTGTACAAATACTTAAACTGTTCTTTCAGAACTGGGTACAATCCATCAAGTATCATGTAAAAAGGGGCCATATGATTTTTATTTTTTAAATATTCTAGTAAAATGATAAAACCAAAAGTAAAATATCACGGGAAAAGGGGCCTTATGAGAACTTGAATTTAATATCTTTGTTAACACAATAAAGTCAACAGTTTTATTGGATTCTCTTCAAAGATGCATGGAATAATTGTGGCATTCAAAACACAGGAAAAGGGGCCTTACAGATTATCATTCAAAACATTCTTGTGTATGTGATGAAGATCACAATCATTATCAAATTGTATTTTAAATTTCACAGGACAATTGTAGGGTTGTAAGGAAAGTTCCTTTTGGAATGAAATTGATCCATCAGAAAACACAGGAAAAGGGGCCTTATTGATTTTCATTCAAAACAATCCTGTTTGTGTAATAAAGTCCACAATTATTGTCAGATTCTGATGAAATATTCACAGAATGATTGTAGGGTCATAAGGTAACTTTCTTTTGGAAATGGAGTGGATCTGTCATGAAACATGGGAAAAGGGGCCTTGAGGATTTTTGCTTAAAATGATAAAGGGGATAAAGCCCTTTTTTTTTCTTTATGCATTCTTCTTTGAGCAATTAACTTCCTTCAATATCAGATTTTTTTAACGGAAAACTTGATAACCAGTAGAGCGTCTCAGACCCTCATGGGCCTCTTGTTTTTTACAACCCTATAGATTTATAATTCAAAAAACATTGCAGAAAAGAGGAAATTGCTGGTTTGATTATTACCAAATTCATCAGAAATTATCTTTTGGTGACCTTTGTCAGATGCAATGAGGAAACAAAATGTTTAAATAATATACATAGCTTTTGGATGGGGCAAATTTCACAGAAATAATCTTTTAGTAAACTTTATTAGATTCATTGAAAACAATTTATTGGTTGTAAAATCATGGCTTTTATGTGCAGGCCATATATTCCAATAGGGAAAAAATGAATGAATGTTAATACTGCTGGAACAGGAGTATATTTCTTGTGGGATTGTCTCCTTTCAAACTTTGAAACGCTGTCAAACAATACCTCTATTTTATAAGCAAAACATACACCCAAGATGATGTTAAAAGCCACATAAGCTGTTTTGTTTATTTTATATACTGCTACACTAACCGGTGAATCTGACATAGTAAATGGATTTTTCATGATTTGGCTTTCATGAAATAATGGAAAGTTTGAAATTTTTCTCTGGAACTGTATCAAATATTTCAGTGACTATTCTTATTTTACTTATGTTGTTGTTATATATTACTATGTTAAAGTCATTGAAACATTCTTTAAATTACCGGTAGAACATTTAAGTATCTTAACTTAATTTTATATACAGTTGAATACCTTTACCTCGAACGCCCATTGGCCGAAGTTCTCTCTACATCGAAGTTATTCTAAAGTCCCGATCTTATTACTTTTTACTTCTATGTATTTGAACCTCCAAAAGTCGTTCTCTTTATCTTGTAAACTACCCCTACGTCGAATCAATTGCAAAGTCAGATCACTATTGTTTGCATATATTCACACCTCTGTAAGATGAACCTTAATCAAAGAGGTTGATATTTGCAATCAACTAAGTTTTTCACACATATCAACGTGTCAAAGCAGTTAAGAGATAGGTGCGTTACAGTATTGGATATCGATTGCTAACTTGATTTTGTTTGATTGTTTGTCTACGATCTGATAATTTGATAGATTGAGTGAATTTTACAATGAATAAAGAGGCATCTAAGGCCCATACCACGCAGGACTTGTTTCGTGCCGGACCTTCCGGACCTGGTCTACCAAGGGGATGACCAGCAACTTTGACCGATGGGACGCCCTAAAGGAAGGACCCAGTAACTAATCCAGGAAGATACTGGGTATTTCGACAGGAAAGAGAAAATAGTCAAACTACGCAATTGACACGAAGAAAACGCAATAAAAGAAGAAGAAAAAAAAAGCAAAGTCGAAACAAAACTTCAGCTACAACAGTGCTAATAGTGACAATAATAAGAATATTAATAAAAACAATTACGCTAAATGCAACATTGTTATATCTTTTGTACGATTAGATAATCATACTAGTGCAAATCAGTTGTGGCCTTATTTATTTCGCCGACATTTGATCGTACATTGAAAATCTTTGACTATCTACAAGTCAAACTATCTCTACGTGGAAGTTTTCTCGTAAGTCCCCTGACCTTTGAGGTACAGGTGATCGACTGTATTTTGAATGACATGTGATTTTTTCAATTCAAAATAGCCTGAATTAAAAGAGGTTACATTGAGTGTGAACATTGAAAGTGAGTTCATAATAGGGTACAAAAAATGTACAAATACTTTGAAATGTTGAGAATTTTTTGTCTGTTAAAGAGTTAATTTTTCAAGATGGTATATTTCAGACTATGTTTAAGCATTAGTGACTTTCATCCGGATACTTGGAACCCAGCCTGGTCTGTGTCTACAATCTTGACAGGTCTTCTGAGTTTCATGGTAGGTATGACCTACTCCATTACAATCACACCTCTATAAGACAGCCACAGTAGGGATTAACCCTAAGTTGTTCATATACACAACTTTCTGTCTTATCAAGGCTCATAAGTCAGCTTGATCATTTCCTCCTACTACTATGCTATCTGAGCATTACTTGCTCGAGGCGACCGAAAGGGCCAATCAGTGTTTGTCATCTGTCGTCAACAATTCTTTAAACTGCTTCTTCTCCTAAACCTCTTAGCAAATTTTTATCAAACTCTGAAGGAGAGATCCTACAACCCTCTCAAAATTGTTTGTGAAATTTGATTGGCTCAAAAATATAAGTATGGCGGGTAGGGATGGGTCTCATTTTTGAAATCTTTACACAACACCTTCTCCTCAATCAATGGGCCAATTTTGTTTATACTTTACAAGAATGTTCCTTTGGACCTGTATTCAAAATTGAACAAAGAATTTGAAGGCCTTTAAATATGGACATGGCAGGGCAGGGCAATTCCTCCTTAACCCAGTCCCACACAAGCCCTCCTTTTTATGCACCTCAAGAAAAGAGTTTTTGAAAACATTGTGGAAAATGAAGAAATTGCTTGTTACAAGCAATTTCTTCATTTTATACAATGCTTTCTACCCTAAAGACTAAGACTTTTTAAATTCCTTTAACAAAAAATAGAAGTTTACAACTTCTTTCAATTTTGACCAGTCTAAAATTGTCTTGTGTGGGAATGGGTTTATCACTCTACGAATTCTGATCAAATTTTACAAGAATGATCATTTATTGTTTTTATACCCCGTCTGTTTGGGGGTATATAGGAGTCAGCTTGTCGATCGTCAAACAGTGGGTCTGTTGATCAGTCTTTAGCTTTATATCTCATAAACAACTGGTTGAATTTTATTCAAACATTTACCTTTAAATGGATTTATGGCCCTTTTATGAAAAATTTTGATGATCATGGTACACATTGACTAAAGTGTAACCATTTTAATTTTATAGATGTTACTAATCATAAAATGAAAAAGAACAACTGTAGTTATGAGATTTTATCAGAAACTGTCGGAATTCTGAGTAATGAAATTATTAAGTTCTACCCATACCTTCCCAGTCTATCAGAACTAAATATTCCATAAAATTCTACAGGTCTACAAATTATTTTCCTCTTTCGTTCCTTCAATATAAAAATGCTAGAATTTTCACCCAGGACATAGTATTTATTATTGATAGTTGTCGATATTAATTCACAGAGCTGAATCTAGGGCGCAGGATTGCGGGATTTACGCGTTTAAATAGTTCTGGCCGCAAAAAACGTAAGGCCGAGCGCCACCTGTCACGCACATTTTAAAAGGTTGGCGCATTATTTAATCAACTGTGCGTTTAAGGTGAATCCATTAAGATGCTGCTGGGAAAACCCCCTAATTCCTATTGCATTGTGTAAAGCTGTTTATACCTACCCTGGAATAATCAATACTATTAATAGAATCCCCAGTCAGCTCCCTCGATAGAGTTACACTTCAATGAGTACATCCCACAGGTATTAATGTGTAGGAATTCTAAGGCCATAGAGTATTAAGTGATATCGATACACATTATAGATAAAGCTTTATTCAATCAGATTTCACATTTCTTTTTCGACACAAAACAGTTGACCCCAGCTTCCAAAGTCGTATTTTGATTTAGCATTTTCCATCAGGACCTAAGAAAGATAGTTGTCAGATAATAAATGAATAAGAATCAGATACGAAAAGGTAGATATTATTCCGTGGTCTATGTCTGATGAATGGATTAGTGTCGCAAAATTGGATTGAAACACAAAGAGTTTGATAGTCTTTTGGGGAATTTTGATTTTCTCTTTATGAAATTTCATTTATATTTAAACATGTCCCTTTTAAAAATGTGTAAGTCAAAACATCTGATTATCGTCAATAGGCGGTCGAGTTCTTGTGAGTACAACTTCACTGAAGCTGTACCTAGGATATTTTGGTTGCATATATTACATAGACTGTTGCCATGGTGATCCACAATTGTTCACATTTCATTTTCTCTTAATTTGCAATAGTAAATACAGCAGACTGTATCAAAGGCCCTGTGATCGGACCATATTTAAAGCTCTACCAGATCACTCAAAATTGCTCACCTTGATAACTTATCTAAAGAAAATGAAAGAAAAATAAAATGTTTGTTTCCAAAAGTTCCTTCTTTTGTCACTTGTGTGTCTTTTTTTAGGGTAGTCAAAACTTTCAATTTTATGAAAAAAGGTAATTTCTGCATGTGGCTCAATCCTGAAACAAATTGGCCCACATTTTGAAATGTGATGGGGGAGTTGGCCCACTTTTGTGTAAACCTAGATTCAGCTCTGAATTCAATTAAATTTAGTTATACATGAACTTAAAAATTTCCATCCTTAGAGAAAGGGGATAAGATTTAAGTATCTTGCAATATGACATCTCCTTGGAGACCGATGAGTTATTGAACACATAGGGTTTCTGATGCGTTGAGAAAATAACACATGGATCGACCCACCAACCTCTTTTGCAGTAATGGACTTAGTCTAATTTCATAACCCTTTCCCGTTCAAATACGGGATTTTACGTTCCTGTGATTTTATACTCAAGAAAACATTGTGGAAAAAGAAGAAATTGCTTGTAACAAGCAATTTCTTCTTTTTCCACAATATTTTCTACTGCATAGGATGGTTTAATTTAAATGGCATCCAGTTTTCATTGTCGTCTGCAACCTCTTTCAATTTGGACTAGTCTAAAATTTCCAAAAACAGGAAAGGGTTAACCATAGTTAAAAAATTGATAACAATAAAACAACAAAGAACTCTAAACCTAGTCATTTATGAATCAGGAATTTTCACTGACCAGCTGCACATGTACAAAACTGGATTTTGTAGCGGGTAAAAAAACAAGTTGGCTTTTATTTACATCGAGGTCATAATAACTAATAAATAATGTCTAGTTTAACTTTATAGTAGGTCGCGTTGAGAAAATCGTGTTGAGAAAAACTATATAGTTGCATCAACCTTTAAACTTCTTTACTACTGACTTTGCCTAAATTCTCTCTCAATCAATATATGATTTCAATAATTTATCTAAACCTAGACTTTTATATATGGGGATTTATTGCTACATGGAGGAAACTGGATTTAACTCAAATAAGTGTAACCAGTAAAAAAAACATGCTTGATTATGTTCATAATTCTTCATGTATCACAATAATAGACATAATTACGAGACTGGGATAACTAGTTTCACTGTGGAGTATTTCTCATAATTTAGTTTAAGGAATTTAAAAGTTATTGCCAGTACTTATGATTAATTTTTTTTCTCTGGCAAAACCTTTTGTTTTTAGCTCACCTGAGCACGAAGTGCTCATGGTGAGGTATTTTGATCGTCCTCTGTCCGGCGTCCCGTGTGTGTCAACAATCATAAAATGACATCTCCTCCCAAACTGCTGGGTGGATTTCAACCAAATTTGGCAGAAATGTTCCTTGGGTGGTGCCCTTTGAAAATGCTTAAAGAATAGAAATCCGTTAAAAACTGTAGTTGCCATGGCAACAAAACTGAAATTTTAATAAAACTTTAAAAATGATCTCCTCCTGACCCAAAAGGTGTAGAGCCTTGATATTTGGCATGAAGCATCAGTACGATGTCCTCTTTCAGAATTGTTAAAATTATCACCCTTAGGTCACCAGGGGCAGAGCCCTAAGGGGGATGGGGCTTATATAGAAATAAAGAAGGATATTTGAAACAACATTTCTCTCAAACCATTGGACAGATTTCAACCAAATGTGGCAGAAATGTTCCTTCGGTGGTTCCCTTTAAAAATTGCTAAAAGAATTGAAATCTGATAAAACTCTGGTTGCCATGGTAACATGACTGAAATTCAAATAGAATCTTTAAAAGTTATCTCCTCCAAGCCCAGAGGGCCAAAAGTCTTGATATTCTGCATGAAGCATCAGTACCATAAACATATAAACATTGATATAGAACTGTAAAGAACATGACCATCTTATTTTAAATTGTAAAATAGTCTTTATTTATATTCACATTTCTATTTGCACTGGCTGAAAGTCAGCGAGCTATTGTAATGGCGTTGTGTCTGTCATCCTACCATTCATCCATACTTAAAAGAATCTTCTTCCCAGAAAATTATGAACAGGATTCAACCAATTTTCACAGAAATGATCCTTGGGTGAACCTTTATTAGGTTCCTTCAAAGGATTTTGATCGGATGAAAAATATGGCTTTAATGGGCGGGGCTAATTTCCATATACGGTGAAAACTTTGAAAATCTTCTTCTCAGAAACCATTCAATGGATTTCAACCAATTTTCACAGGAATGATGTTTTGGTGACTCTTCATCAGATTATTCGAAAAGCATGTTGATCAGATGAAAAACATAACTTTAAAATGAGGGGATTTTTCCATATAGAGTATATAGTTAAAAAATTTTCAAAAAAAGATTTTTTAAAGTAGTAGATTGATTTCAACCAAATTTCACAGGAAGGATCCTCAGGTGACTCTTTATCTTTCAACCAAATTTCACAGGAAGGTTCCTCAGGCGACTCTTTATCAGACTTCTTCAATGAATTTGATTGGATGAAAAACAAAATTTGGCATTTAGGTGGGATGGAGGGGTGCCGGTTGGGACTAATTTCAATATATGGTGTATACTGAAAACATTGAAAATCTGTTAATGGATTGCAACCAAATCACAGGAACGACCCCTATGTGACACTTTAGAAGGTTTCATCAAATAATTTTGATTGGTTAAAAACATGGTTTTTAGCTCTACTGGCCAAAGGCCACTAGAGCTATTTCGATGGCTTTTTCCCCGTCCGGCGTCCGTTCGTCTGTTATCGTCTGTTCGTTAAACTTTTCCATGTTAACACTCTGGAGTCCACAGTTTTCATAGGATTCCCTTCAAACTTTCACAGAATGATTGTACCATCATCAGGATCGTTCCTTTGAAATTGGGTCAGATCCATCAAGAAACATGGGAAAAGGGGCCTAATTAACATTTAATTAAAAAATCCTCGTTAACACTCTAGAGTCCACAGTTTTCATCAGATTCTCTTCACACTTTCACAGAATAATTGGACCATCATAAGGATAGTTCCTTTCCAAATTGGGTATGATCTGTCAAGAAACATGGAAAAAGGGGCCTTGTGAAAATTTAATTACAAATCTTGGATAACACTCTAGAGTCTACAGTTTTCATCAGATTCTCTTCAAACTTTCACAGAATGATTATACCATCATCAGGATCATAAGGATCTTTCCTTTCGGAATTGGATATTATCTGTCTAGAAACATGGAAAAAGGGGCCATTTTATAATTTAATCAAAATCTATTAATAAATCCTCGTTAACACTCTAGACTCCACAGTTTTCATCAGATTCTCTTCAACCTCTCACAGAATGATTGTACTATCACAAGGATTGTTCCTTTGAAATTGGGTATGATCTGTTAAAAAACACTGGAAAAGGGGATTTTGAAAATTTGATAAAAAAAATCCTCATCAATAATCTAGAGTCAACAGTTTTCATCAGATTCTCTTCAAACTTTCACAGAATGATTATACCATCATCAGGATCATAAGGATCTTTCCTTTCGGAATGGGATATTATCTGTCAAGAAACATGGAAAAAGGGGCCATTTTATAATTTAATCAAAATCTATTAATAAATCCTCGTTAACACTCTAGACTCCACAGTTTTCATCAGATTCTCTTCAACCTCTCACAGAATGATTGTACTATCACAAGGATTGTTCCTTTGAAATTGGGTATGATCTGTTAAAAAACACTGGAAAAGGGGATTTTGAAAATTTGATAAAAAAAAATCCTCATCAATAATCTAGAGTCAACAGTTTTCATGGATTCTCTCCAAACTTTCACAGAATGATTGCACCATCATAAGGATTGTTCCTTTAAAATTTGGTATGATCCGTCAAGAAACATGGGAAAAGGGGCCTAAACAAAATTTATTTAAAAAATCTTGGTTAACACTCTTGAGTTTACAGTTTTCATCAGATTCTCTTGAAACTTTCACAGAATGATTGTACCTTCATAAGGATTGTTCCTTTTGAAATTGGGTATGATCTGTTAGGAAAGACAGGAAAAGGGGACTCTGAAAATAAATAAGAAATCCTCATTAATAATCTAGAGTCAACAGTTTTCATGGATTCTCTCCAAACTTTCACAGAATGATTGCACCATCATAAGGATTGTTCCTTTAAAATTTGGTAAGATCTGTCAAGAAACATGGGAAAAGGGGCCTAATAAAAAAATTATTTAAAAAATCTTGGTTAACACTCTAGAGTCTACAGTTTTCATCAGATTCTCTTGAATCTTTCACAGAATGATTGGACTATCATAAGGATTGTTCCTTTCAAAATTTGGTATGATCAGTCAAGGACCACAGGAAAAAGGGGCCCGATAAAAATTTGATTTAAAAAACCCTCGTAAACACAAATAGTCCACAGTTTTTAACAAATTCTCTTCAAACATTCACAGATCATTACATTAAATGGATTATTCCTTTTGGAAATGGGTTTGATCCATTAAGTTTCATGGGAAAAGGGGCCCTATGAAAATTTAATAAAAAAATCTTAGTTAACACATCATGGCCCTAGATTTCACCTAATCGACTTCAAACTTTCACAGAATGATTGTACCATCATAAGGATTGTTCCTTTCAAATTGGGTATGATCCATTGAGAAACATTGGAAAAGGAGCCTAAGGAAAATTCAATTAAAAAAATCTTAATTAATGCTTTTAAGTCCACAGATTTCATGGAGTTGTCTTTATACTCAAACAGAATAAATATACTTTTGTAAGTTTAGTTCCCTTTGGAATTGGTTCAGATCCATCAAGTAACATGGGAAAAGGGGCTATATGAGAATTCAATTAAAGAATCCCTGTTAACACAATGAAGCCCACAGCTTTGATCAGATTTTGTTGAAACTTTGACAGAATGATTGTAAGGTCATAACAATAGGGTTGAACTGTCAAGAAACACGGGAAAAGGGGCCTTATGAAAATTTCATTTATAAATCCTTATTACCAAGTCTAGAGCTTTCATTGGATTTTTAAACATTCACAGAATGATTGTACAATAAAAATGATTGTTGATGTTGACATTAGACCTAATCTGTCAAGTATCACAGAAAAAGGAGCGTTATGAAATTTAATTTTAAAATCCTTGTATTAAGTAAACAGTTTTTATCAGATTCTGTTTTAACTTTCACTGAATAATTGTTCCATCATGAGGATTCTTTCTTTTTAAATTAGTCCTGATCTGTCCATTATCATTGGAAAAGGGGCCTTTTTAGAATTTTATCTATAATTCTTGTAACTAAGTCCAGAGCTTCCATTAGTATTGTTCCTTTGTACATTGGGTCTGATTTGTTAAGTTTCACGGAAAAAGGGGCCTTATGAAAAGGGGTATTAATTCCTTTTGACCATTGATCCAGGAAATACTCAGGATTAAAAATAGGGTTAAAAGGTCAACCAAGTAAGCAGGTATAATATCAAGACTTTCAATAAAAAATTCATTCATCAAACAATCACTGCCCATTGCTTTGTTGCGGTTTTAATAGCCTTGTGAATAAAAAATAATGGATCTCTCAGGTTTGGAAAAATCGGTGTAAAAAATACTCTGTTTATGGCAGTATTTCTGTTCTCTGTTGTTTGGTTTGTTAGCTTGATCTGATAGATCTATTCAAGGTGAGGAACTAAAAGCAAAGATTCACTTCAAAGTACACCTTTGCTAATTTTGTTATGAAAAGAAGTCAGATATGAACACTTTATTACAATGAAATTGGTATACAAGGAAGGGAAGAAGATTAAAATGTGTCTACATAAATAAAAACTACCACAATTTCATATTCTAAGAGTAATAAAAGTGTAGTAAATATTTCTCTTTTACAACTTCTCTTTTAGAATACTCTTAGATAATGAAAAATATCTTACTCTGCTCAAAACAGGAGCATTTAGTCTCAGCCTTGTACATTCCTTGCAGCAAATTTAAACAAAAACTAACCAGTTTAGTCAATGGAGATAATTAAAAGGCAATTTTTTGGACAACTCTGTATATTGGTAGGGGCCCTTTTACTTAATGCACAAACATTTGTTCATAGAACAAATATTTTCTTTGAATAGGCACTAATATTTGCAACAAATTTTTGATGAATGGTTGAAGTAATTACCAGGATTCCTATATATTTATGTGTTGATTTCTATATTTCAGCTTGAAAAGAGTCCAACACTTGGTAGTCTAGAGACCTCAGATTATACAGTAAGTCTTGACTCTTTCCCACTTGAAAAAAAAAGACTAGTCCAAGTTGGTAGAATTTTCAGACGACAATTTTAAGTTCATAAGGTTTCAAAAATCTTTGTCTTATTATGTAGAAAACACTGGATAATGAAAAAATTGCTTTTACCAAGCAATTTCTTCATTTTCCACATGTTTTCCAAAGCTATTTTCTTGCAGGGCGCAAAGATGTTGGATTAAGTTGGAGTGGGTTAACCCATGATAAGAGGACAAAGTGATATGTAAATCCAAATTGAAGTTGTTTGAAGACAATATTTCCAGTGTATAACAGTATAACAGTTGTATAAAATATGAATGCTGTGTGAGTTAGAAAACACTTGGAGAAAAGAATAACTTGCTTCTTACAAGCAATTATAACTCCTTTCCCAAAATTCTCAATTATTATTTTTCTCCAGTTTGTCAAAATTCAAAATTGTGTTGATTACAGCTTCACTAACTAACCTCATTGCAAAAAAAAAATGACTAAATTTCAGACTGGTCAAAATTCAAATAAAATAGACTCTGACAACCTTCAACCCGATTCCAGACGGCAAAATTGTAGTCTGGTCCAAATTGAAAGGAGTTGCAAAGAAATTTTAAATTTTATGAAATTTTATCATTTTCCACCTTTCTGGGTAGAAAACATTTTGGAAAATGTACTTTAATTTTTTTTTTTTCAGGTAGAGTGTTAAGGAAATGTCATACTGTAATTTCGATATTTATTCATTTCAGAAAAGACAGCTGGCAGCGCAGAGTAATGCTTTTAACCTAAAAGACAAAATATTCTGTGAACTTTTCCCTCAAGTTGTAGAGGTATGCAAAAGTAGATGTATTCTAAGTTGTAGTATTACCACAACTTCAAGAAAATTCGGGAATATTGATTTACCTGTATTATCCTGTCTGCCATTTGTTCATCTGTCTGTTGTAAATTCAACCTCAATTGTCATGATTTGACACTTCTTGAAACTATTTCAGCTATTACTCTGCCGGAACTTTGCAACCATGTAAAACTGCATACATGTATTTTATTTATAAAAGAGGTCAAGGTACTGATGTTTCATGCAAAATATCAAGGCTCTTGGGCCTTCGAGGTCAGGAGTAGAAGATTTTGAAAGTCTTTTTTAGCTCACCTGAGAGTGAAATGCTCTAGGTGAACCATTGTGATCAGTCATCATCTGGTGTCTGTACATGTGTCTATCTGTCAGTCTGTCCATCTGCGAACAGTTAAAAACAATTCAGCTCCTCCTAAACTGACCATGGACTTTCAACCAAACATCAAAAAAATGATCCTTTGGTCATGCTCTTTCAAATTATTCAAATTACTTCAAAGAATGGAAATCATAAAGCCTAGAGCTCTGATATTTGGTACATATCATAATGTCTTTGACCCTTTACCAAAATATTTCAAAGAATTATCATCTCTAAAAATTAGCCCTTTTCCATGCGATCCCTCATTTCATATAGAAATAAAGAAGGAAATCTCTCCCAAATCATCAGGCCTTGATATTTGGTAAACATCATCACCTATTGACCCTCTACCAAAGTGCTTCAAAGAAATAATGTACTTTGAAAATCAACCATCTTTTGTACGATCCCTGATTTTAGATGGCAATAAAGAAGGATATCTTTGAAAATTTTCTCCTTCTAAACTAAAAGCGTAGAGCTTTAGTATGTATCAAAACCTAGTCAAATGTACCGAAAATATCTAAGAATCATCTTACTTTGAAAATTAGCCCATTTCTGTGCAAACCCTGATTTTAGATAGGAATAAAGAATAATATCTTTGAAAATCTTCTCCACATAAACCATTAGGCCTAGAGCTTTGATATTTGGTATGTATCATAAAGCATTGTCATCATACTCAGGGGAGTGATGAAGGACCATCATGGTCTCTTATTTTAAATTTCACCTTTTTTTGCCATGGCAACCAGAGTTTTCGACAGATTTCACTTCTTTTAGCTATTTTAATAGGGAGGAATATAAGGAATATTTCTGCTAAATTTGATTCAGATTAGCCCAATGGTTAGGGAGGAGATGTCATTTAAAAAATCTTCATTTTTCTATTGTAGGGTAATGATTTCAGTTATTTTGAAAGAGGTCAATGTACAGATGTTTTATGCAAAATGTCAAGGCTATATCAAGACCTTCTGTGTCAGGAGAAAAAGATTTTTTAAAAATTCTTTTTTGTTGCTTGGGAACTGGAGTTTTCAACAGATTTCCATTCTTTTAGCTATTGCCACCTAAGGCACATTTCTGCCAAGATTTGTTGAAATTGGCCCAGTACTTTTGGAGGAGATGTTGTTTTAAGAAATTGTTGACAGATGATAAGAGATTAAAGGTGAGAACAGTAGCTCACATGAGTACTTTGTGAGTTTATACTTGAGAAAACATTGAGGGAAAAAAAGAAATTGCTAGTAACAAAGCAATTTCTTCTTTTCAAACAATATTTTCTATCCTGCGGGTAGTTTACTTTTCAATGGCACTCACTTTTTATTGTCTTCTGCAACTTTTTTTGAATTGGACAAGACTAGAATTTTGAAAAACAGGAAAGGATTAATAATTTTTGTCCAGCCCTCCTTTGGTGAGTGAGACATAGTTGTCACTATGACAAGTCGATGTATGTGTTAGTCCGTTAGTTAGTCTGTTTGTCTGTCCAAATTTGTCCAGACAATTAATTCCTACATTTATGGATGGATTTCAAAATGAATTGGCACCATTATTCTCCATCATGAGTAGATGAGCCATTTGAAAGAATTTTTTAGACAGCATCAAGTTCAAGGTCAAAGCTCAAGGTCAAACACTAAAATTGTGCTTTTCTGGAGCATGATGCCTACAAAACTTTGGGGGCTTGACAGCAGTTGTCCTGGGACAACCATCTAGTTTTTAAAAAATCAGACAATAATTCAGTTTTATATTTTTCTCTTCAGAAAATCAAGGAAGATATGAGAAGACAAGAAGAGGAACTACGACAGTCCACGCAATTATCAGTACAAAATACAAACACTTCAAACAGTGCTAACAGGGACCCTAACAATATAAACAACCCAGATGGTGGTGGGATATTTGGAAGTGCAGTTGCTAATTTACTTGTGATAATTGGATTTGCTGTGTTTGCGTACACAGTGAAACTTGTTCTGAAAAGTGTTGTGGAATAATGTGTCTTATCTAGGATAACAGTGATGAAACCTTATCCTGCCGATTCAGTCCATTCCCTCTCAATTCTGCTTTTTCATGACCCTAAATTTTACTTGGAAAACATTTGGCAATGAAGAAATTGCTTGTGACAAGCAATTTCTTCGTTTTCCTCAATGTTTTTCTTTTAGCCCAAAGACGTATGAAAATTTCAACAGCTTTGTTATCGTTATCTGTAAAGGTGTTCTCTTTTATTGTGTCTTATCTAGAGTTACAGTGGTGAAATTTTTCCTGCAGACTCAGCCCATTCTCTCTGAATTTTGCTTTTTCAAAATCCTTAAAAATTACACAGAAAACATTGTGGGCAATGACGAAATTGCTTGTGACAAGCAATTTCTTCACTGTCCGCAATGTTTTTTAGCCTAAAAAGATGATTTATGAATATTGTATTAGCTTATTAGTGTTATCTACAAGGGTTTTTTTGATAAGTCTCATCTAGGAATACAGCGATGAAACGTTTCCTGCTGATTCAGCTCATTCCCTCTCAATCTTGCTTTTTCATGAACCTCAACCCTTTCCTGGTTTTCAAAATTTTAGACCTGTCTAAAATCAAAGGTTTTGCAGACAAGAATTTAAGTTAATTTTATTTGAAAAACAATCATTCAGTACAGTAGAAAATATTGTGGAAAAAACAGGAATGGCTTGTTATAAGCAATTTTTTCTTTTTCCACAATGTTTTCTCAAGTAAAAGAATACAGGGATTCAAAAACCAGGGATTGAACAAATAAGGGTTAATTACTTTGAAAATTCCCACTTTTTTATGAACCTAAAGGGAGTAATTTTGATGAACATTCAGAGCATTGAAAATTTGCTCAGAACAAGCAATCTCTTTATTGTCAATAATTTTTTTCACTCACCTGAGCACGAAATGCTCAAGGTGAGCTTTTGTTATCTATCTTTGTGTTTTAACATTTGTGTGCTCTCCAGGGCAACAATTTTTATATCAGATGTCTTGAAACTAGGTCTTAATATTTTTCTCAATGAAATTTTGAAATCTTTCCAAACTGAAACTTTGGCTGTATCTTTTGAATGGTAAGGTTAGAGCTTTCATATTTCAAATGTTTATGCCTTCTGGGAAGCATTTTCTGTTAAAACCATATTCAATGTCACCTAATAAGGTCAAGGTCATTTTTCCAGGCCTCATTTATTAGAAGTAACATTACCATATAATGGTAATTTTGAATATAAAGTACGAGGGCCCCATTTATTCACATGTGTATTTCTCTGCTGGTTCATAGGCCAAAGTCATTCATCAAGGTTGCATTTCCAAAACTTGGCATGTTACACACAAATCTTTGAGGATAGCATTTTGGGTTAAAAAAAAGCTAATTTTTTAATGTACAAATGTATATTGAAAAAATGAAGATAAAAAAGAACATGTATATAACATGGATTATTACTTGGTTAAGGTCAGTTAAACCCATTACCAGATGACCAAATTATTTTATGCTTCAAATTGCAGACAAGTATTTCAATTTGATAAGAAATATTTGTCTTTCTGTGTAAAAAACATGGTGTGCTTTGGAAAAATTGCTTGTTACAAGAGCCACTAGTTGATGATATTTTTTCAAGCACATTTCTTTAGGGGTGTGAAAATGAAGGATTGTTTGGGAATTGGTTAATGTTACCTAGATCTTATAGGTTTCTTTTACAAATGATTATATAGTTTTTAGCTCAACTGGCTGAAAGCCTGAGAGCTATTGTCATGGTGTGGTGTCCGTCGTGCCTGCTTGTGTACGCCCATCTATCCATCCGTAAACTTTTCCTTCAAATAATCTTCTCCTCAGAAAGTACTGAACAGATTTTAACCAAATTTCACAGAAATGATCATTGGGTGACCTCTATCAGATTTCTTCAAATAATTTTGATCGGATGAAAAACATGGCTTTAATGGGTGGGGCTAATTTCCATATATTTTAAAAGCTTTGAAAATCTTCTCCTCAGAAAGTATTGAACGGATTTTAACCAAATTTCAGAAATTACCCTCTATCAGATTCCTTCAAAGAGTTTTGATGGAATGAAAAACATGTCTTTAATGGGGGGGTCTTATTTCCATATATGGTAAAAACTTTGAAAATCTTCTTCTCAGAAACCAGTGGATGCATTTGAACCAATTTTCACAGAAATGGTCTTTTGGTGACCCTCTATCAGATTCCTTCAAATTATCTTGATCAGATGAAATTATAGCTTTAATGGGAGAGTCTTATTTCCATATATTATAAAAGCTTTGAAAATATTCTTCCCAGAAACCAATGGATGGATTTCAAGAAAATTTCACAGAAATTATCCTATTGTGAACCTCTACCAGCTTCCTTCAAAGATTTTTTGATTGGATGAAAAACATGGCTTTTATTGACGGGGCTAATTTCCATATATGGTGAAAGCTTTGAAATCTTCCTCTCAGAAACCTGTGATTGGATTTTAATGAAATTTCACAGAAATGATCCCTAGGTGAACATTTATGTAAATGCTTCAACTTATTTTGATCCGATGAAAAATTTGCTTTAGTGGACTAATTCTCATTATGGTAAAAGCTTTGAAAATATTCTTCTCAGAAACCACTCGATGTATTTCAACCAAATTTGACGGGATCGACCCCTGGTCGACCTTCAATTTGATTATGAAAAAGAATTTTGATTGGATGAAAAATATGGCTATAATGGCCAGGGTTAATTTCCATATAAGGTACATGTATATACTGAAAACTTTGTAAAATTCTCAGAAACCTGTTGACGGATTTCAATCAAACTTCAAAGGAATGATTCTCAGATGACTGTTTGCCAGATTCCTTCATGTAAATTTGATTGGTTACGGTGGTGGGTTATGTGAAAATTTTACATAATGAATTTTACATAACTTGACTTTGGTAAAAACAATGAAGAGTTTGAAATGGTTCTCTAGAACTATTTCAAAGATTTCAATGACTTAGATTTGTTTTCCTTATATTCAGTTTGTATTGAATTCATGTAAGAATTTGCTTTATCAGTCCATTCATGCCTGTGGAGCAATACAGGCGCTCAAGCACCTCTAGTTATATGGAGCATTTGTAAAGACCATTGTATAGTGACAAATGTTAAATGTTTGTTTATGGTTGTAAAAAGATCTTGTTATTCGTGAATAAACTTGTGATTATTAGAAAATGATTTGCTGTATTAAACTTTCAGAATATAGAAATCAATGAGGAAAAGAAATTGTATTTTATGAGCAATGACTCTTTAATGCTTTCTGATGGAATTATGAAATTTCTTGGTTGTTGATTACTTTACCATTTCTTGTTCAATTCCTGTTTTTTACGTCTTTTATATTTGAGAAAAAATATGGAAAAAAGAGGAATTGTTTGCTACAAAAAACAGAAAAGGCACTAGAATATAAAGCTAATTTGCCAGTGAAGATGAGATCATTCTCAAGCAATTGAAGGTTATGAAAGCTGTTGAAAAATGACTGAAATACTGTTAAAAGTGGTGTTAAATCCCCATTGAAACAAAAAAAATTCATTTTTAGCTCACCTGACCACAAAATGATTATGAAAAAGAATTTTGATCGGATGAAAAATACGGCTTTTATGGGCAGGGCTTATTTCCGTATATGGTATATACTGAAAGCTTTGAAAATTTCTCAGAAACCTGTTGATGGATTTCAATCAAATTTCACATGAATGATAATCAGATGACTGTTTGTCAGATTCCTTCATATAAATTTGATTGGTTGAAAAACATGGCTGTTATGGTGGTGGATTATGTCCATATATGGTATACAGGGAATATTTTACATAACTTGACTTGAGTTTTGTAAAAATAATGAAAATTTTAAAATGGTTCTCTAGAACTATTTCAAAGATTTCAATAATTTAGATTAATTTCATTATATCCAGTTTATTTTAGATTAATGAAAAAAAATTGCTTAATCAGTACAACCATGCCTGAGGAGCAATACAGATCCTCAAGAGCCTCTAGCTTAGCAAATGTCTTGAAACTTGTTCAGAATGATTGTCACCATGCAACCTTGGGCAAGTTCAATATAAGGTCATATGGGGTCAAAAACTAAGTCACTAGGTCAAATATTAGAAATACCTTGTGTACTCTTGGGGACACATTTTTGCCTCAAGTTTCTTGATATTTGGTCAGAATGTTTGTCTATGTAATATCTCAGTCAAGTATGATATTGGGTTATGTGGGATTAAAGACTAGGTCACTAGGTCAAATCCTAGAAATAATCTTGTGTGCACTCTGTAGGCCACACTTCAGGCTTATGTCAAATGATATTTGGTCAGAATGTTTGTTTCCATGTTGTTTTAGCTAAGTTCAAATTTGGGTCACATAGGGGCAAAACTAGGTCAATAGATCAATTCTTAGAAATATCTTGTGTGCACTCCAGAGAACATATTTTTTGCTCAATTGAATTGATATTTGGTCAGAATGTTTGTCTTCGTAATATCTAGGTCAAGGTCAATATTGGGTTAAGTGGGGTAAAAACTAGGTTACTAGGTCAAATACTAGAAAAAATCTTGAGAGCACTTTAGAGGTCACTTTTTAGGCTCAAAGGAAATATTTGTTCAGAATGTTTTTGTCCATGATATTTCAGCCAAGATCAAATTTAGGTCTCATGTGGTCAAAAACTAGGTCACTAAGTCAAATCTTAGATATACTTTCGTGCTCTCTAGAGGTCCCATTTTTAGCTGAATTGAATTTATATTTTGTCAGAATATTAGTGTTGATGATATGTTAGCCAAGTTCAAATTTGGGTCACATGGAGTCAAAAACTAGGTCACTAGGACAATTCTTAGAAATACCTTGTTTTCACTCTGGACACCCTTCTTTTGGCTCAGATGAATTGAGTTTGGCCAGAATGTTTGCGTCCATGATATCTTGGCCAAGTTAGAATTTGGGTGACACAGAAACTAGGCCAAATCTTAGGAATACTTTTACACCCCAGAGGCCACATTTTTGGCCTAATTGGTTTGATATTGGGTCAGAATGTCTGTTTTCAAAATATCTCAACCATATTCAAATTTGGGTCATTTGGGAAAAAAACTAGGTCAAATCTGAGAAAAACATTCTATTTACTCTATAGGCCATAATTTTTACTCAATTGACTGGATATTTATTCAGAAGTTTGTCTTAATAGAAATCTTTTTCAAGTTTGATACTAGGTCACATGGTGTCAAATACTAGGTCACTGCTAGTTTTCTTACACAAATACCTTGAACTTGGTAAGAATGTTTGAGATTTCTTGGACAAGATTTGATTATGGGTCACTTTTGGCTAAAATAAGGTCACTTGTGCTATTTTACTTATCTAGTAATCGACTTAGATGAGCGCTTTAGGGCCAATGGCCCTCTTGTTTGAAAAACCTTGTAGACACTCCAGAGTCCATAGATTTGCCAAATCAACTTGAAAATTCGTCAGAATTTTTGTCTTGATGAATTCTGGAGCAAGTCTGAAATCAAGTCATCTAGAGATAAAACATAGTTGGCTTGATCAATTCTTAGACAAGCCCTTTAGACACTCTAGATGCTGCAATTTCTACTCGGTCACCCCGAAACTGTACCACAAGGTCAATTCTTTGAAACTTAAGAGGTCACAACTTGTGCTCAATAAACATGTCAGAATAAGTCAGAACCTTTTTCTTTAAGAAATCTTAGGTAAGATTTAAATTGGGTAACTTGGGTCATATATGGAAATTGACCAGAATGTATTTCTTAAAGAAATTTGATTTTGGGTCACTTTGAGTGAAAATAAAGTCAAATAGCAGAATGTTAGAGATCATATGTTTAGCTTATATTGTTTAGCTTATTCAATCTAAAAATGGGTCAAAATAAATGTCCTGAGAAAAGTATGGAAGAGTATGAAATTTGGTCACTTGGAGTTAAACTATAGATTTATTCTAGCGTGTACCTTATTGATACTGTAATTACATTTTCTGTTCAATATACCTGAAAATGAGTGGGATTCTTTGTTTAAACAATAAACCCGGGTGAGCGATTAAGAGCCATAATGGCCCTCTTGGTAGTTATAAAAATCCATTTATTTCTTTTTATCAAACATGTTATACAACCATGTGTGTTATGCAATCATGTTCCTCTCGCAGAATATTTTTATTGAATTTTTTTTTCACACAAAGCAGTTCATTTTATGTATATCAGCAATGACCAGAGAGAAGTGGGCCACAATGGCTCTAAATGGCTCTTATTTAACGGTGTAGACAGACTGTCTAACTAATCATCTGAGTATTGAGAAAAATATGTTGCCTTTAAAGTTTAAACGCCGCCGTCATGGAGCAGTCGGTAGCGCACCAGACTCCCAATTTTCAATCACGGGATGTCATGGGGTTTATCCCCGGCGGCGGCACACATCCTTGTCTCTCACCAATGGGTGGATAATCGTAAACCTAAGTAGGATAGCAGCTGGAAGCCAGGAAAGGATAGAGTGGTAGTACTGTTGTGAGATTTACCAGGGAATCCATTGTAGGGGCTCCAGCCGCGATATGACTGAAATACTGTTAAAAGTGGCGTTAAACCCCAATCATTTAAAGTGTGTGTGAGTGTATGTTTCTTTTCTAAGATTTGGCTTAGTGGCTTAGTTTTTGAACTGTAGAGACCCAATTTTCGAATCTTCCAAGATTTTATCAAGATAAAGTTTCTGGCCGACTTGCAGATTAATTTAGCAGAAAATGTATGTGGCCTCTTGAGCAGCCACAAGGTCTTTGTATGATTTTTCTTAGTGACCTATTTTTTTTTTACCACAAATGGTCCAATTTCGATCTTGTCCAAGACTTTATCAAGACAAATATTTTGATCGAAAATGTTGGAGTGTTCATAATTTTTTTCTGGGGTTCTAGAGGCCTCTGTCTAACCCAAAAGAGACCATGTTTTAAACTTGTCCGAGATTTTATTTGATAAATATTCTGATTAATTTTCAGGGTGAATGAGCAAAAAACGTAGCCTATAGAATGTTAACTTAGATTGAAGCTAGTGACCTAGATTTTTACCCAGCGTGTCCCAATTTCGGCCTTGTCCTAGATTTAATCAACACAGTGATTATCAGGTTGATTAAGCGAAAACTATAGCTTTTAGAATGTTTACAAGATACGAGTTGACTGACGTTGGACAACACACAACAACAAAAACTCACCTTAAGCTCATGGTGTTCAGGTGGCCTAAAATTGGGGCCAGTATGTTAGTTTTTGAGAAACCACATATTTCCTTCTCGCAGTTGTCGTGAAACGGATAGCAAAATCTATTAATCCTAACCATTACTACTGATAAATGCACTGAAACTTTACTTTTTATATAACTATCAGGTTTTCAATAAGCATATTGAAAAAACGGTAAAGTAAATGAATCAATATATTGATTAAATCATTGAGGGTGGGGCGATGATGGCGACGTCCCAAGCTTTTGAAGGTTGAACGGTGCCACGTAGCGTTATTATCGTCTCAAAAATACCAATGGAAAACACAATCTTCGTGATTGATTGGATACTTCGAAAAGCCATGGAAAGCTCGGGGTGAATTATATTTCTAGTTTTCGCTTTATTGTGACATTTCAATAACGTTACTGTGTTAAGGGAATACTCGAAAGTTAAATCGACAATAAGGTTTTAGAAAGTAACATTCATGATTTGTAGAATGTTATACAGCGTGGATTATCAACGTTTAACCCATTCCCGCCCAAACCCTCCTTTTTACATACATCAAGAAAAAAGCTTGGAAAACATTGTGGAAAAATAAAAAAATCGTTTGTGTCAAGCAATTTCTTCATTACCCACAATGTTTATATATATATATATATATATATATATATATATATATATATATATATATATATATATATATATATATATATATATATATATATATATATATATATATATAAAGAAAAAAAAAAGAAATGGATAAAATTCCATGAACCAAAAATTTTCGTCAGCAACTTTCATCAATTTGGACAAGTCTAAAATTGTGTTGTTTGAGAATGTGTTAAAAACCGTTTGGTTCGGACCTTCCGCTATTGTCAGCCGCCGTCATAGCGCAGTTGGTAGCGCGTCTGACTGTCAATCTAGAGGTCCCAGGTTCGATCCCCGACGGCGGCACTCATCCTTTTCGACTATTTGTCTCTCTTGTGGGATAGCAGCTGGAGGCTAGGAAGGGGTGTAGTGGTAGTGCTGGTATGAGAAATACCATTGTTAGGTGCTCCAGCCGCCGCGATATATCTGAAAGATTGTTAAAAGCGGCGTAAAACCCCATTCAAACAAACAAATCCCGCTGTTATCAGTAATTGACGGATTGATGATCCCGCCCATTAACCTCCAACAGGAAGTTCCAAGTAAATGGCGTCATTTACCAAATTTATGGCCAGTAACATGTACCGTTTGTTGGCGACCTAAACGCCGTAACTAAAGCTTGAACAAACAATTTCTCTTTTTCTTACACTTGTTTTCAATATTTCATTTCAATCATATGCACTGCACACTGTTAACTTAATAATAATACATAAACTTTTATATTACAAAAATGACCATAGATTTTACGGACCTTCATTCACAGAGAAGTACGACTGGTCCATCAGTCAGGTGGCAAAATTCATTTAGTTTCGAATCCTGTTTATCGATTTCCGACTCTCCTCAAGTTGATGCCGAATTTATTGCGACTGTTTGAATTCATCAAGCTTAAAATTTTGATGGTGTAACTTGTTCGTCGCTTGCAATGTCCGCTTAGCATAAAGTGGACGAGACGTTTGTAGGATGTACTCGTCTATGAATTGAAGTGCAATTAATTCATGCAGAACGTGTCTTTGTAAAAGAGTAGTAATTTAGAAAGACGAAAGTAATTCCATAATTGTGCTTTTATTCGAGGTACCGGAAATAATGAAGACTCAAATGAGACGGCTCATACTAGACCGGTTGGCTACGCCGTCGACTTTAATAGGGCTTTAACAGCTGTACCAGTATAGACTCGTTAACTGCCAAGATTTTTGAGAAACTATTTCCAAACTTATTTATCTTAAGGAAGAGTTATGTTATGTTTAGTGTTTTCAGTAAATAACATACTAGTAGTGCAATACAATATTTTCAACAAGACATTAACCTAAAGGCGAGGTGAATTTGAAAGAAAAAAATGTAACGTATATCAATTTACTAGATGACAAATACCGTTTCCTGATTCAAAATATTTAAAAGAAATAGACAAATTAAACTAAATTAGATATCAAATAAATTTTGCAAGATTTAATGAATTATTTCTGTTTATTTTTTTATTTATTTATTTTTGTTTGTTTGTTTGTTTAAACAATATTTCGATTGACAAATGAATACGTATTTGCACTGAATGATAGCCTAAATACTTTCCCTAAAGGCGGGAAAACTTCAGTACAACGCCTGCATAGCAATACTTAACTCATTACCAAACGGTTACGTTACAATGTTAGACTGGTTCGAATTTAAAAGAGTTGCAGCCGACAATTTAAAGTCTGTGAAATTTCAGATTTTTTTTTATTTTCTAAGTTGAAAACAGAGACGTTGTGGAAAAAGAAGAAACCGCTTGGTTCAATTCATTTAAAACGGTGTTTTCTCATTTGTTATTCTTGAGGAGCATCATAAATCGACTGTCATGATATTAAAGATTTTTGAGTTTACATGTATACAAGTAGTAAGGTGATGTTTATTATTATTATTAACCCATTCCCACAAAGTGACGCTTTTAAACGCCCCTCAATATGAAAACTTCGGAAAACTATTGTGGAAAATGAAGAAATTGCTTGTAACAAGCAATTTCTTCATTATCCACAATGTTTTCTACCCAAAGAGGCAAAGATTTTAGAGATTTCACTGGTTTCAAATTGTCGTCTGCAACTTCTTTGAATTTGGACTGGTCTAAAATTTTACCATGTGGGAATGTGTTAAAGGGTACCTCCTCGAGCCACGGAATTTCTTTTTCATTTTTTTAATTTTTCGAGGTCCAGTAAGTCAGCTGTCTGATGAGTTAAATCACGGAAACGGTTTTCAATCAAATTTCAATTTTTATCTTGACCTTTGACCTACGTGAAACCCCCCCACCAAAAAAAAAATAATAATGAAAAATAAAAATCCGAAAATATGGCACTTCCTTTGATCATCATGTTTGCAGTTTCGGTGACGGTTCAACGGTGTGTCTATTAAGCGACTACTTTCGTTAAGCGAATAGTATGTAAATTTCCTTTCATAAAAAACAAAGGATCTTCATAAATGGACGTATTTGCTAATAGAATTATCAGAACTAAATCCAATGCTGATGGGTCTCATTAGTATCATCTCTATGAGACGATACTATTGACGGTACATCGGCCATCAACATAGGATTAATTAAATGAGGATCCTACAATAATTTAAGAATGCAGTCAAACCGCCCCATATGTGAAAAAATATATCGGTTAAGCGATCCGGTATTCAATTAATCCATTCCTACTCAATGACGCGCACTTTGCCCCCCCCCTTCCCCACCCGCCCCCTTCAAAAATCATCGAGAACTTCTGACATTGCGTAAAGTGAAGAAATTGCTTGAAAATTCTTCATTTTGCACATTTTTCTACTCAGAAAGTTCAACAATATAAAATTTTATTAACTTTAAATTGTCGTCTGCTCATCTTTTCCATTTGGAAAATTTTGCTGTCTGGTAATGAGTTAAACGATCACATTTCGAACGACCCTTTGGGTTGTCGTTTAATACAAGTTAAACTCGCGGTATATCTGAAATTGTAATGTGTCACTTCACCTTATTCATACAACACGGCGATTAATTAACAATACATGCTTTAACCCCTTCCCGTTTTCCAAAAAAATTAAACTGGTCCAATTTGAAAGAAGTTGCAGGCAACAATTAAAAGTGGGTGCAATTTGAAAAGTAACCAACCTACAGGTTAGAACATATTGTGGGAAAAGAAGAAATAGCTTGTTACAAGCAATTTCTTCTTTTCCAACAATATTTTCGAAAGAATAACATCACAGGGACGTTAAAACAAGTAACTGTACAGGAAAGGGTTAAATCAATTTACTCATATCCCAGTGCGATGTCTCAAATTAATTATCTGATAAGGGTTGACAGTTCTTTGCCTCCATACGGTTGTTGGATGCTTAGGACTAATTGCACGACAGCTTGTATACCTATGCACCGCCGGCACTACCTGCACATTGGGCGACGAAAATGACGTCCTTAAGACCTTCTAATCCAGACAATCCCATTGTATTCTTCGATATATCCATTGGAAATACAGTAAGTTATCGTTCTATGTTTTATGGACGAATTTGATTCCCCTATACAAAGGAAAACCGCGAAACACTCTCCGACCTAGTTGTCGGGCATTCAATTTCGGATGATTATTTTCGGTATTACCGGGAAGGTAGGGCCGTCATCTTAGCCAATGTCTATCTATCTATATATACTGCCCAACTACCCTTTCGGGTATTACTGGCATGTTATCATGACCTCCCAGATAAATGTTTCTATCATACATATTCATAGTTTTATCTTTTTTTTATAGATTTGGGAACCAGTGATCTGCCAGGGCTGCGTTTTTGCACCATTCATTCAAAAAAATAAAAAAAATTATCTCCCTGGTTTATAACGTTATAAAGACCAGGGGGACAATGGTTCCAAAGCCCTGTTATTAAGATTGCTAATGTGAACCATCATTTTCGTAAAAATGTTCCCACCTTTTTAAGACCATGGGGACTTAGTTCTCCTGCTTTGAAAACCATGGCAGATCACTTGGGAACCAAGCACAATCTTGTCAAGATGCATATTTTAAACTTATTTTATCAGTGAATTGAAAAGTGTTAACATTTCTTTAATTTTTTTATCCAAAGACATTAAATGGAGGTATCGATGTTTCTGAAACCTAGATAAGAAAAATTACCAAGTGCCGAAAAATAGACTCAAACGAACAATTAATTCTTTAAGTTAGGTCAGGTATTGTCTTGGTGGTTATCTAATAGACCTAAAGTGGCCTTTTCTGGTTATATTGGAAAGGTTCAACGGAATCTGTGACATGAAAATAATATCGATACCTACCTTTAATGGTCTGTAAATAAGACCAATGGTCTTCTGTGCTTTCAGTGTTATGATTGTAATGTGATCTTTGAAAGTTGAGGTTCTGTGAAAAATTTACATGAAGATCTTTCTTGCAGTTCACATGTATGAACTAAAGCTCCTGATTTGCCAAAGAAGTTTCAACTTATTTTAACCAATTAAGCTACCAAACAGGGCTCTGCAGACTCCCAGAATTTTGTGAGAAGTCACTTCTCACTAGTCTGAGAATTGGGAGAAGTTTTTCAAAATGGGGAGAAGTGGTGAGACTTTCAGGAGAAGTGGATTGCGTTAAACATTAAGTTTTTGCGCGTATTCCTCATTTCTATCAGAAAATGAAATAGCTTTACAACCAAGAAGTTGCTTTTTATATTATGTAATACGCAATAAACAGAAAATAATGCTTATCCTTTCAGTCCTCAATAAAGATCTTATTCCTGTGAACAAATACTTTTGTATTTTTCTTTTTTTAGGTTTGAGAATTAAAGAGTTTGATTCTGATTTTTTTTTTTTTTAATATTTCATAAGTCAACTAATAAAAAAGATGCAAATAGTGAATAGGCGGTCTGAATGAAATGAGTAGTGTTCCTATTTGAAGCAGAAAATGAGAAAAGATTTTATTGTAACAACATGTATTTAATCAAACCATTACCAAAAGAAAAGATTCAGACTGGTACAAATTGAAAGGAGCTAAATAAGACATTTCACAGTGAGCTTAAATTAGAAAGAAGGTGCCAAAGAGGGTAGAAACATGTGGGGAAAGGATTAATTGCTTGCTGCAATCAATTCCTCCTTTTTCCACATTTTCCCATAAAAACATTTCAAGATGTCAAAATGGGGGATTGTGTGGTAATGAGTTAAAGTCTGTCCACTTTACCTGATAACAAATAAATGGATAAAAATTGTCATTAATTGGTCAAAAAAGGTCCTCTGTGATTAAGTCAGTAATAGTGTGTAAAGGGCAAGGGTTACTGCTCAGTACACAAAACTAGACTCTATACATGCGGGTTTAGAGTTAACACATGATAATTTGATCCATTTTTTAGGATTACATGTTATTTTAAGGTAATTATTACCAACACAAATAAGTGAAATTTAGTTTTGGGATAGAATGTATCATAACAAGAATCTCAGGAAAAGATAGTAGCAGCCTTTAAATTTGTTTGCCAAAATTTTCTTCACTTGTTACAATTAAAGCAGACAACTCAAATAGAAGAATTCTAATGAAAAATGAATTTACTCTACGTATATTTTCGGCAGAATTATTTTTCATCAATATTTCAAATTTTTAACAAAATTTTGACTTCTGGTAAATGACTCGGCGTCCGTAAATGTCGGCCATTATTCTCATTACGTGAAAGTAAGCAACAAATCTCATAGACTGATGATAACTTAATTTACAGAAAAAATTAAAACTTAAGAAGGGAAAGGATTTTAAATAAAGATTTCTGGTGCGGATAGTATACAAAGCATTGCAGAAACCAATCAGCGTAGGTGTGAATGAAGCAAGCATGTTGACTATTAGCTGCCAGAACATACGCCTCTTTATCATAATCTGCTGGCCTTGCGACTATCGATACACGCTTGAATTATGATCAAAGGGCTTCTGACCGACAGTTGTATAATTGCCTACTTTCCCCTTCTTTTATAGCCACTGGGCCAGATTTGGTGATCACCTATCATATGCAGGCAACAACCCTAAGACTCCAGGCGACTTCGACTTTGCTTTGATCAGCAAATCAGGCGAAGTTTTATGAAACCAGGCGACTTTTTCGCCTGAGTCGCCCACTCTGCAGAGCCCTGGCTGCCAGCGGTATATGTGAAATAGACACTCACTGTAGCTCGCATTTATTTTCAATATATCACACCATCTTTTTCTAACCTATAATATTATCTAACGTCAGAATGAAACGAAAGATGATGAAGACAAATACATATGTTGTTTTATATAATTAAAGTCATTTCAATATACTAAATTTGTTTATTACAGGCTATAAGTTTTCAGAAAATCATACAAAAAGGGTCGGCTTTGTGGTAACATTATTTCATATCAACACGTTATCATTCATTTCACAGTCATCGCCACTTAAATCTTTCAGAACTGTTGCTCACATGGATTTGAACGATTTCAACACGCATTTTCGTGTTTGATCAGGTCCGATGTCCATACTTTGATTCGGAGTTATTTTTGAAATCCATCACCCCCAGCAGATAATATACTGAGGGAAAAAAGTTTAGCAATTTCGTACGTTACAGCCAATTTCTCCAGTGTCTAGCTTTGGATTCAAACCATATTTTCACACATTGATCTTTTATGTGTTAGCCACAGTATTTAGGAATATCAGATGATTTCAAGGTCATACGTGTTTGTTGTACAGCGTTAAACATGGTAGGGGTAGGGAAGTAAAAGTAACACAAAGATTTAATATCTTGTGTGTCCACCATTTGCACCAATAACGGCATCACAGCGCCTTCTCATACTTGAAATGAGCCTACAATTAATGGCCATAGGGATATGACCCCATTCCTGACGCAGAACACGTTCCAGGTCTCTAACATTATTAACGTCATTCCTTTCTCTTACTCTCCTACCAAGATGGTCCCAAAATTGTTCAATCGGAGACAGATCAGGTGATTTGGCTGGCCAATCCAACACATCAACATTATTAGTCTGTAAAAGGTCCAACATGTGCCGAGCGACATGTGGGCGGGCATTATCTTGTTGAAAAATGGTAGCAATACCACAGGCTGGACAATTTCAGTGCAGTATCAACCGGCATTTAAGTTTCCCTGAATAGCTACCGAGTCAGTGTTACCATGGTATGATATACCACCCCAGACCATGACGCTGCCGCCTCCAAAACGGTCATGTTGAATGACGTTGGCGGGATCCATCCTTTCGCCATCACGCTTCCAAACACGTACCCTGCCATCCGCAAACATCAAATTTAAACGGGATTCGTCTGTGAATAGGACCTGATTTAACATTTGTCTTGGCCATCGACGGTGTACCAGTCCAATTCAATCTTGCATGTCTGTGTGCACGTGTCAAAGGAATGCCAACGTAAGGTAAGGTCAACGTTTGTGTAAACGTGCGGAACGAAGTCTGTTTCTTACAGTACGAGCACAGACCCGTTTTCCCGTTGCAAACCGGCTATACGAGTGCTATTGAGGAAGCGGTTACGCCATGAACACGTTACAATGTTATTGTCCTCACGTTGGGTAGTCTTACGTGGCCTGCCTGAACGTGGCCTGTCTTTGACGGTGCCTAATTGATGATACTTTGTTCTAAGTCTTGAAATGGAACTTTGGCTCAAGCCAAAATGTTTAGCCACCTCTTTTACCATCATACCACCAGCCAGCATACCGATGGCTACGTTACGTTGGTCTAAGTTAAGCCCTGGGGACGTCCCATTTGATTTTTTTTAAATGTTTTAATGAGTTATCTTGTTATTGATGCTAACAAATAAACTCGGATAGATATTGTGGATATAGACTTCACGTACATGTGGAAGTATGTGCAGATCGTGTTTCAGCAAAATTGCGTCAGACAGCCTTTAGAAGCGAGGAAAACATGCTCTTAATGCATAATTAGTTAGTTAGCTTTTAAAAATTGCAAACGAGACTGATTTTATAAGGTTTATACCTATACATTGAAAAAAAATATAGGTCGAAAAAAATTGCTAAACTTTTTTTCCCTTAGTATATAATCATTCCTTTGTGGTATGAAACTCTGGATGTTTTGGGAAAATGCATAATAGGTTGATAGGAGATCAAATTGTACGCGAGGTGCACTGTTTTTCTTACCTTTTCTGTTCAGTTCTGGTCCTTGGCTCCATATCGGAAGTATCATTGTCTCCTTTTTTGTACTGTTCTCCAAAAAGAGATGGAGCCCGAGATTACCGGGCGTGAAATAAGTAGTGTCTAGTACTGTCTACTGTCTACAATTATTTTCGTGAAACATAAGCAAAGTGGCGGCACATACTGTGACTATGGTACTCTTGTTACATACAGGTGAAGTTGACAGACTTTAACCCAATATCACACAATCCCGCTTTTTTATTTTCGAAGAATTAAAATGGTAAACTTGTGTGAAAAAGAGGAAGTGTTTGTAGCAAGCAATTTCTCCTTTTCCCACAATATTTTTTACCTTATCTGGTACTTTGTTTCTGTTTTGAGCATATTCTGATTTGAAATGTGGTATGCAACTTTTTTCAATTTGGACCAGTCTGGAAATTTTGTCTTCTAGTAATGAGTTAAATAAAATGGTAACGTTTCTTTATTTTCTGCCTCAAATTAAACTCTGATCATTTTTGTTAGTTCAGACCACATTAAAATAATTTTACTCCTTTTTCAAATTACTGATTATGATAAATTTGATGATTGAGATTATAATACCATCTATATATAAGATATTCAAGAAAATAATTTCAGAATCAGATTCCTATATTCTTGAACCGAAGAAAGAAGACAAAAACTTTTGTTCACAGAAATAAGATCTCTGTAATAAGGACCGTAGGAAAGGATGAGAAATACTTTAGTATTAACTCCATACTATATGTATATAAAACAAAATATGCAGCTACTTGGTTGTAAAGCTTTTTTTTCTATAGAAATAAGGAATACAGGCAAAAAAATGCTTTTAAACGTGATCCACTTCTCCTGCAAGTCTCACCATTTCTCCCTATTTTGAAAGTACTTAATTCTCCGACTAGGGAGAAGTCACTTCCCCCAAATTCCGAGAGTCTGCAGAGGCATGTAGATAACTAGAATTGAATGATTTTGTTGTTTGTTTTTATTTCTCATTGTAGTTTTATGGGAAATTCAGTTTTCACCACCAAGATTTTTTTAATCAATGAATTTTGAACTCTGGTAAATGACATGGCGTTAGTTATAACATCCGCCATTATTCTTACTCTCTGAAACTGCAACAAATTTTGTAGATTGATAAAATAAACATGATGTGCCAAAGAAATAATTGAATCTTCAGAAGGAAAAGGGTTTAATATAAAAAAGTTCCTCTAATATCAACGGTATACAATGGCTTGCAACCATCCAATCAACAGAGGTTAGAATGAATCAGGCATGTCGCCTATCGATAAACACACTTGATTAATGATCAAAGGGCTTCTGATCAGCAGTTATATAATTGATTTGCTGTCCCCTAATTTGATAGCCTCTAGCAAAATGTGATTATCGCCTATCATAACCAGGCAATTTCCGGTATTTTCCAGGCAACGGAGACTTTGCTTTGATCAGCATTCGAGCGAAGTTTTATGGAACCATTCGATTTCTTTGCCCGAGTCTTTCACTCTGCAGATCCCTGCTATTGAAGCAAATTTAGTGTTGTCCCCTGTACAGAATGCATACGAACATAATATTCATCAAAATCTTTCATTATTAAGGCTTTGACACTAATTAAATTTTGCCACAGTTATGTAGGACTAGTTGGTTCCAATTCTTACAGCTCCTCCAATTATAAAATTAAGATATTGCCACTAAGGGTCACATTATTGCTTAGCCAGACTGTAATTGTTCTGCGTTACACCAAGATTTGGGATTTGGAGGAGCAGACAGATAAACCAGCAAATAATGGTAATTTGCTTTATTGGTAAAATACTGAAATGATACAAGAACAATGTGTGAAAATCCGGAAAATAAAGTTAAAATGGAGTATCTGTTATATTTCTTAATCCAAATTAGTAGCCAAAGAAAGCCCAAAATTAACCCTAATACTATAAGCCAGTCAAGCAAGGGAAGTAACCATGCATAAACTAGAAAATAGTTTAGGCATGGTTGTCTCCCCTGATTGCCAATGAAAGAATCCTAGAGTTTGATATTAAACTAAATGCTACCTAACAAGCTTCAAGAAGACAGAAAGGTTGATCTATATAGCACCAAGAGGTTAATACTTCGCAAATTATGAAATTACATTCCGAACAATATAGAAACGTTGCGCATACGTTCTCACACGAAAACTCACTACACTTTCTACAGTCTTAAAATTATACATAATTACCAAAATATGGTCGCTCAAGTGGATATCATATTAAAGAGGAAAGATTTGTCTTTTCAATTGTGCATTCGGTTATACTTACAGCGTACAATACGAGGGAAAAATACATGATCTTTTGTTCGCCATAAACACTTCATAAGAAAGCGGAAACCAAACCGGAAAATAGATTCCACGCGGGGTCCAGCCTAAAACGCAAACCTGCGGTAACAGAATACTCCCCGCCTGAAATTTCTATTTCACTATCTTAAACACACAAAAAGTGCAGTCAAAATACTTATGAAAAGTCTATCATTTGAATAACCTTAATATTAAGGTCATGCAACATGAAAAATGTCTAAAATTTGAAGAATTTCACTGCTATAAAACTCTAAACAACTTGATGTGACTTCAGCAAAGTATACACAACTTAACAATACAAACTCAGTCAAAGTAATGTAAAGAGAGCAGGTTTAAATGCTCTTAAGATCTATTTGCTATGAGTAAGATCAAATCAGTAACCGGGCGTGCAAATACTTTCCTATCTTTGCCCAAACGAACCTCTGCGGTGCGAACGAGACCATCATCACTCTTATGCGTATTGATGATGATTCCCATTGGCCAGTCATTTCTGTGAACAGTTTGGTCACGCAAGAGTACGATATCGCCCACCTGCAGATTTCTACCTTTATCAGGCCATTTACGACAGATCTGGAGCGTTGGAAGATACTCATTCTTCCAACGAGCCCAAAATGTGTTTGCGAGATGCTGTACACTTCTCCACTGACTCTTATACAAGTCTTTGCCACTAAACTGGTCTACCTTAAATGACTTAACTGAGTGACAAGTTTTCAAGGTAAGTAATGTAGCTGGAGTCAAAATATATGGGTTATCTGGGTCAGTGGAAACTGGGGTAAGTGGTCTAGCATTTATTATGGAAGAGACCTCAGCCATAAGGGTGTGCAAGACATCATGGGTAAGGTGTTTCACATCCCTGAGCATAGAATCTAAAGTTCTACGAGTAATACCAATCATCCTTTCCCACGCTCCTCCCATATGGGAAGCATGAAGAGGGTTGAAAATCCAATTTATTCCTGAATCTTGCAAAAATCTTTTAACAGGTCTGTCTTCAATGTTGATTACATTAGCCCTTAAGTCACTAGTTGACCCAACAAAATTTGTGCCACAATCAGATCTTATAATCTTCACTTCGCCTCTCAATGCACAAAATTGCCTGATAGCGTTAATGAAACAAGATGAAGTCATTTCTTCTAATAGCTCAATATGAACCGCACGCACTACAAGGCAAGTTATCATAAGTGCCCAACGTTTTGCATTGACCAAGCCTCCCCGTGTTTTCCTGGCGGTTATAACCCAAGGTCCAAATACATCTATCCCTACATTTGTAAAAGGGGGTAGGGGTTCTAGTCTATCTTCTGGTAATTGTGCCATTTGCTGAATCTCATTCTTTCCACGGAGTTTCCTACATTGCACACAATTATGAAGGTACCCACAGATTTGTCATTTACAGCCTATGATCCAATATCCTGCATTCCTTATAGCTCCTTCTGTTAAGTGTCTCCCTTGGTGATATACTTTTTCATGGAAGTGCTTGATTAACAACATACTAATATGATGTTTTGGTACAATCATAGGATTCTTGAAATGATCCTCAAGTGGGGAATGTTTCAGACGGCCTCCTACGCATAGAATTTGGTTAGAATCAAGGTATGGTCGTAATTTGAGAATACTACTTCCCCTTGGAATAGGTCGCCCCTCTTGCAAAGCTTCAATTTCCTTGGAAAATACTTCATGTTGAAGTGCCTTCAATATAATGTTTGTGGTTTGTTCATAGTCATGTGACTGTACATCCTCCTGTACATACTTAGATCTAATGCGTTTTCTTAGAAAAGATATAGTGCGCACTAGGACTGCCCATGAAGAGAACCTTTCAAATCGTTTGCATCCCAGCTGTTGTACTTTATGTATTTCAGTGTGAAAAGTGCGAACTTCAATGTCACCAGGAGTCACTGAGTAGGTCTGTGGTGATTCTACCCTACTGGTGTCCATATTTACAGGGCCATTCAACCATTTACTCCCTGCCAAATTTCCAGCACTCAATCCCCTTGTAGCATCATCTGCGGGATTCAATAATGATGGAACATAATTCCACTGATCTGGTGTCGAAGAATTCCGTATTTGGTAAATTCTATTTGCCACATAAATATAAAATCTTTTAGTCTCATTATAAATGTACCCAAGTACAACCTTGCTGTCTGTGAAGAATTTAACCTGTCTGAAATCCATATCAAGCTCATCACAGCAAATCTCGTACACCTCTATTCCAAGCACTGCAGCGTACAACTCAAGCCGTGGAATGGTGTGTCCATGTTTCGGCGCAACCTTGGCCTTACCAAGGATGAAACTAAAGTGGGTTCTGTTTTCTGTATCAATTGAACATAAGTAAGCCACAGCAGAAATTGCCTTCTCAGAGGCGTCAGAGTAAATATACAAATCATTATGTAGTATGTTTTTTCTAGCTGTATGGTTATACATCCGGGGAATTTGTAAGCCCTCTAACAAAGGAATCGAGCTTTTCCAAGACTGCCATCTTTCTAAAAACTCCTGTGGTAAGGGTTCATCCCAGTCAAGCCTTTCTGAGCACATCTCTCTCAATAGTAGCTTTCCACTTATAGTGAATGCTGCAGCCAAACCTAAAGGGTCGTATAGTCCATTAATGGTAGACGAGACACCACGCCTAGTAAAACAATTTGTGTCTATAGTAACACTGAATGTAAAGGAATCTGTCTTTATATTCCAGGAAACTCCTAAGCTCCTCTGTAAAGGAAAGTCCTTTTCCAGGTCCAAGTCCTTGAGGTCATTAGCTAAATCCTCCTTGTCGAAAGCCTGCAGAACTTCATTAGAGTTTGAACATATTTTGTGCAAGCGCAAATTGCCATTCTCTTGTAGTGATTTCTGGGTACACTTTAAGAGGTCGATTGCATCACTAGCTGTACTATGAGATGAAAGCGCATCATCCACATAAAAGTTACGGTCAACGAAGTGCTTCACTTCAGGTCTAACATTCCTTTTGGCTACCGTCTTCCGCAGTCCCATTGAAGCTACAGCCGGAGATGGGCTGTTACCAAACACGTGCACTTTCATTCTGTAACTGACTAATTTCTTACTAAGGTCATTGTTCTCTGGCCATACAAAACGGAGATAATCTCTATGAGGGGGAGAAACCATGAAACTGTAAAACATCTGCTTTATATCCGCAATTACGGCTATCTTGTCCTTTCTAAACCGCATTATCACACCAAGTAGATTGTTGGTTAAATTGGGTCCTTTCATCAGCACATCATTCAATGAAAGTCCACCACATTTAGCTGAGGAGTCGAATACTATCCTTATGTGATCTGGTTTCTTTGGGTGATACACGCCAAATAGAGGTAAGTACCATTGCTCAAGGTTCGGATCAGGGTCTGGAGCTAACTCTGCATGTCCATTTTCAAACAAGTCTCTCATAAAATTCAGAGTATGGTCTCTTTTAACATGGTCTCTTTCAAGGGATGATAAGAAGTTCTCTGTTCTTTTTCTGGCATACCTTTGGTTATTTGGTAGTCTTGGCCTCCGTTTTTTAAAGGGCAGTGGAGCCTCCCAGTTACCGTTTGAGTCATACTTCATTTCTGTGTCCATAAGCGACATGAATTTTTTGTCTTCCCAAGAGAAGCCTGGCTTGTTGTCGTCCCTGGTGGTTAAAAACAACCTGTTTTCACATGGTTCCATCAAAGTAGGACGCCCATTGCTCTGTATGTATGTCTTGTTTGAATTAATAGCTCGAGGAATGTGAACACCATCAAGACAACAATCACCTACAATGACCCACCCTAATCTTAACTGCTGGCCAAATGATTGTTTAGGGTCCCCAACTCTTTGGTCTAAAACATGATGGGCTTGGGTAATGTCTCTACCAATTAACAGTAGAATATTTGCATTGGGATCTATAGGGGGGATCTTATTGGCAATAGGGCGCAAATGAGGGAACATTTTAGCAACTTGTGGTGTGGCAATTTCATTTCTATTGTCGGGTATCATGTCACATTCAGTGACTATGGGCAATTGAAATGATTCTGTACCATCTATAGAGTGGACGATAAATCCAGCAGTTTGACGGCCATTGAGTGACACTTTTCCCCCACAACTCCTGAGAGAATATGGGGTATAAACAGTTTTAATGTTAAACTTGTCAAACAATTCTGGTTTGGCAAGTGAAAAGTTAGACTGGTCGTCTATCAAAGCATATGTGCGGAAATTAGGCAATTCACTATCTAACATAGAAACATCAACCAAAACTATTTTCGTGCATGATCGACTTGTCCCATTACTACAAAGTTCAGTGCACTTGGATTCAACACTCAAATTCATATTACTAAAGTCATTGTTTATGTTCTCCCCGCCATGGCTAGGTTGACTTTTATACCCTGAGGTTTTAAAAACATGCATAGGTGTTGAATGACCTTGACTGTGACATTCAATACAATAGATTTTCTGATCACAATCCCTACTAAGATGCTTTCCTTCACAGCACTTAAAGCATAAGCCTTTAGACTTAAGAAGCTTTCTCCTTTCGTCCAAGGGTTTATGTTTGAATGTTCTACAGTCTTTTAGGGCATGCTTTTCTGCATGGAGAAAGCATGGCAATTTTGTCAGTGTTTCAGAAGCCTCTGTTTTGTTGACAGTATATTGACGTGAATATTGAGCAGACGACTCTTTTTTAGTGTTGTAAGAGGCGGTTTCAAAATTGAAGCTCGGATCATTGTATGTCACTGCAAGGTCAAGAATGAACTCGGAGAAAAATGTAAATGGTGGAAATAAAACGTCTCGGGAGCGTTTATATTTTAATGCACGCTCACGCCACTTATTTTGCATTCCAAGCGGAAGTTTGTTAACAACTGGATTAACCCCAGCAGCAGTATCAAAGTAACTTAATAGACTGGCATACTTCGGTTTCTCCTTAACACAACTAATTTCGGTTAGTATGTCTGACAGCTCAAAAAGTTTTGTCGTGTTCTTGAATGTTATTTTCGGAAAACGATCCAGTTTGTTCCGAAGACTTTCATTGACCTTCTCTGGTGAGCCATATTGAAGGTCAAGCCTTTCCCATACTCGTTTAAGGCCATTGGCAGGGTTGCCTGCGTTGGATGTCTTTATACTCAAGATGTGTTTTCCCGCAGTACCAGACCATTTCAGAAGCAAATCCAGCTCTTCTGCAGCGTTTGTCCCCAATTCTCTCGTAACCTCCTGGAATGTGTCTTTCCAAGCTAGATAGTGTTCATAATGACCTGTGAAGGCATACAGCCTATCTTTCACCAATTCCTTTCGTTGCAGAAGTTTAACGATTGCCTCAGTAGAGGTTGTAAGATCCGCGAATGAGTTTTTATCATTTAGAGAGTCCACATAGTCTTGTGTTAGTTTGTTTTTGTTCACCTCTTCATCTGGTAAGGGGGGTTTTAGTTCATCAAAGCACTCAGCCTCTGCCAACCTTGACTTGAATTCTCTCTCTCTCTCCAGGTACTCAAATTGTAGCTGTATTTCACTCTGCTTCTTTTTCAGTTCAATGGTATTTCTATCAAAGTCAAATTGTGCCCTAGCATTTAACAATTCTGCATGTTTCTTAGTGAGCACCGAGTCATTAGAGTTAGATCGTGTTTCAAATGTGTTGCGAATATCCTCCAATTTGTCGAAAATTACAGAAGCTCTTTTCTCAACGTCTTTATATGATAGATCATTGTAAAATGTCTCTTTCTCAGACTTTCCTTCTTCTGTCGAGTGATAACGTGCGAGGAAGTCTATAAATGAAGCACGACAAATAGAGTATCTCTTCCTAGCTTCCGTGAGGTTTTGTTCAGCAAAGTTTAGATTTGCTAACGATCTAGGTAAATTGTTCTCACATTCTTGAACTGACTCAATCAGTATTCTTGTGGAAAAGTCAAGTTCACTCTTTAGGGAATCACACATTGCCTTGAACTGTTCCTTTCCCTTCTCGGTAAGGGTCCTTTCCCTCACTTGTGGGTGGTTGTCATCTTCTTTCCCAGCCATCTTCAGGCTTATTTTACTGTTCTGCGTTACACCAAGATTTGGGATTTGGAGGAGCAGACAGATAAACCAGCAAATAATGGTAATTTGCTTTATTGGTAAAATACTGAAATGATACAAGAACAATGTGTGAAAATCCGGAAAATAAAGTTAAAATGGAGTATCTGTTATATTTCTTAATCCAAATTAGTAGCCAAAGAAAGCCCAAAATTAACCCTAATACTATAAGCCAGTCAAGCAAGGGAAGTAACCATGCATAAACTAGAAAATAGTTTAGGCACGGTTGTCTCCCCTGATTGCCAATGAAAGAATCCTAGAGTTTGATATTAAACTAAATGCTACCTAACAAGCTTCAAGAAGACAGAAAGGTTGATCTATATAGCACCAAGAGGTTAATACTTCGCAAATTATGAAATTACATTCCGAACAATATAGAAACGTTGCGCATACGTTCTCACACGAAAACTCACTACACTTTCTACAGTCTTAAAATTATACATAATTACCAAAATATGGTCGCTCAAGTGGATATCATATTAAAGAGGAAAGATTTGTCTTTTCAATTGTGCATTCGGTTATACTTACAGCGTACAATATGAGGGAAAAATACATGATCTTTTGTTCGCCATAAACACTTCATAAGAAAGCGGAAACCAAACCGGAAAATAGATTCCACGCGGGGTCCAGCCTAAAACGCAAACCTGCGGTAACAGAATAGTAATAGTTCTGTTCTTTGCTAAAACTTAAAACTTTTTACAGAGAGAATGAAATTGTAAGCAATGCACTTTTTGTCTTAGCAATAAATGTATTTTAGCAAAATAATTTAGACTTGCCCAAATTGAAAGAGGTTGCAAGGAAAATTCAATGTATGAATTTAAAATTAGTTTCACATTGGGGTAGAAAACTTGTGAATAAAAAAAAATCTCCTTTCATCAAAACAATTTCCTAATTTATTTTTCTACAGTGTGTAAAAGGAGATTTTTGTGAGAATGAGTTAATCTTTAATGCATGGTTCAAATCTGGGAGATGAGGAGTTGAGATGAGAAAAATCCCTTTGTTTGACTTAAAGGGGCCACTGAAACTTAAAACTTTGTAAGAATGGTATTTAGTTCTTAAGGATAAAATCTTTTGTAAATGGTAAGGTTCTATTTGAAAACACAGAGAATTGGGCCATAATGACAATTTCTATGCTTACACTGTTGAGGCTAGAATTCTTCTCAATCTTGATGAAACATAGAGTTCTTGTTAGGTGTTAAGGATGGATCCTATTGGAAGATGTGAAGTACAGGCAAAGGGGTCTTAGCGACAATGTCTTTGTTGACAGTCTAGGGGCCACACTCTAGTGAATGATTGTTAGGTCTAAATGATGAACCAAACTGAAAATAGGAAGGTCCCGTTGGAAAACAAGGGAAAGGGACCTTAATAACAATTTGATCAATAGCAACAATTTTTTATGAGCCTTATGTACTGCTTGACAATTTAAAAGTAAGACCATCTCAGGTGAGTGATCTAAGTCCATCTTGGCTCTCTTGCTTCTTGAGGGGTATTTAAATGGGAGGTTTTGTAGGAATAGGTCAACCTTTTAGTATTTTTTAAAATTTTAGACTGGTCCAATTGAAAGAGGTTGCAGCGGACAATGAAAACTGAATGCCATTTTAAAATAAACTATCCAATGTGGTAGAAGTATTGTGAGAAGGGAGAAATTGCTTGAAGAATCAATTTCTACTTTTTCCATATTTATAACCCCAGGTTTGTTCAGGAAAGGGTTTAAACTCTAGAATTGCATTTTTACTACTATTCCAAATAACAAGCCTGATCATTGTGTCATTATATGCCTATATAATCTTCTTTAGACTGGTCCTTATTGAAAGAAATTGTAGACGAAATTGCAAAATGTGTGTTGAACTTGCTAAATAATTACGAAACTGGGTGAAAAAGAATTATCGCAAGCTATTTCTGCTTTTCCCACAAACTTTTCATTAGTTTTTCTTTTTTTAGCTCACCTGAGCACAACGTGCTCAAGGTGAGCTTTTGGTATCACCTTTTGTCCGTCGTGCGTCGTGCATCGGAAGTCGTCAACAATTCTTTTAACATCTTCTCCTCAGTAACCACTGGGCGGAATTCAACCAAACTTGGTAGGAATGTTACTTGGGTGACCCTTCTCAAAAGTTGTTCGCGGATTTTTGATTGACCCCCAAATATGGGCGTGGCAGGGCGTGGCAGTTTTTAACTTAGAAATCTTTAAACATCTTCTCCTCAGTAACCATTGGGCAAATTTCAACCAAATTTGGTATGAATGTTCCTTGGGTCACCCTTTTCAAAAGTTGTTCGTGGAATTTTGATTTATGCCCAAATATGGGCGTGGCAGGGCGTGGCAGTTTTTGACTTAGAAATCTTTAAACATCTTCTCCTCAGTAACCATTGGGCCAATTTCAACCAAACTTGGCATGAATGTTCCTTGGGTGACCCTTTTCAAAAGTTGTTCGTGGAATTTTGATTTATGCCCAAATTTGGGCATGGCAGGGCGTGGCAGTTTTTGACTTAGAAATCTTTAAACATTTTCTCCTCAGTAACCATTTGGCCAATTTCATCCAAACTTGGCATGAATGTTCCTTGGGTGACCCTTTTTAAAAGTTGTTCGCAGAATTTTGATTTATGCCCAAATATGGGCGTGGCCGGGCGTGGCTGTTTTTGACTTTGAAATCTTTAAACATCTTCACCTCAGGAACCATTGGGCCAATTTCAACCAAACTTGGTATAAATGTTCCTTGGGTGACCCTTTTCAAAAGTTGTTCGCAGAATTTCGTTTCACACCCAAATATGGGCGTGGCAGTTTTTGACTTTGAAATCTTTAAACATCTTCTCCTCAGTAACTATTGGGCCAATTTTAACCAAATTTGGCATGAATGTTCCTTGGGTGACCCTTTTCAAAAGTTGTTCACAGAATTTTGATTTATGCCAAAATATGGGCGTGGCAGTTTTTTTACTTTGAAATCTTTAAACATCTTATCCTCAGTAACAGTTGGGTCAATTTCAACCAAACTTTGCATGAATCTTCCTTTGGTGACCCTTTTCAAAAGTTGTTCCTTGAATTTTGATTTATGCCCAAATATGGGCGTGGCAGGGTCAGGCACTTTTTGACTTTGAAATCTTTAAACATCTTCTCCTCAGTAAGCATTGGATCAATTTCAACCAAACTTGGCATGAATGTCCTTTGGGTGACCCTTTTCAAAAGTTGTTTGCAGAATTTGGTTTCACGCCCAAATATGGGCGTGGCAGTTTTTGACTTTGAAATCTTTAAACATCTTCTCCTCAGTAACTATTGGGCCAATTTCAACCAAATTTGGTATGAATGTTCCTTGAGTGACCCTTTTCAAAAGTTGTTCTAGAATTTTGATTGATGACCAAATAAGGGCTTGGAAGGGTAGGGCAGTTTTTGACTTTGAAATTTTAAACATCTTCTCCTCAGTAACCACTGGGCCAATTTCAACCAAACTTGACATGAATGTTCCTTGGGTGACCCTTTTCAAATCGTGTTTAGGAAATTTGATTGACGCCTAAACATGGGCATGGCTGTTTTTTATTTAGAAATCTTTAAATATCTTCTCCTAAGTAAGCATTGGGCCAATTTCAACAAAACTTGGCATGAATGTTCCTTTGGTGAACCTTTTTCAAAAGTTGTTTGTGAAATTTGATTGATGCCCAAATATGGGCGTGGCAGGGCGGGGCAGTTTTTTTACTTTGAAATTTTTAAACATCTCCTCAGTAACCATTGGGCCATTTCAACTTAATTTAAATGAATATTCATTGGGTGACCCTTTTCAAAAGTGTTGGCAAAATTTTGAATCATCTTACATTAGTCAGGTGAGCGATTTTAGGGCCATTCTGGCCCTCTTGTTTTTTTTCTTGAGCGCATCAAAATGCGCAAATGTACTATTATAATTGGTTAAAACCCTCAAATAGCCCATATCAGGTTTTGCTAACTTTGCCAATTGGCTTTAAGGCTTATGACACAGTTGGTCTCTCACATACAATTCTAGTATTTTCTTATGTACTATTACAGGAAGTTGGCAGAATCAAATTTGAACTATTCAGTGATACGGTACCAAAAGCTTCCGAAAATTTCAGGTAAAGATTACAATTGATTCTTTCCCAGATAACAAGTCTGGTTTCAACAGAAGCTTTTCTTCAAATTCTTTCAACAATATTACATTTGAGTGAATCGCATACATTGAGCAGCAGTTGATATATAACCCTTGTCATGCTGTATAAATTACCTCACTTAATTGCTGTAAAATCAAAGGGCTGAAAGCACTGATAGAACTTGTTGTTCAAAAATCAATATTTCTTTTAGAAATCAACTTCATAAACAACTCTGGCATAAGAAGTACAAGCAGGAGGTGTAGACTAAAATCAGACTGCACATATGTGCAGTCTGATTTTAGTCTACACCTACAAAAGCCGGAATATTCCGGATTCAGCATGACAAGGGTTAAACCTGTTTTTCAAAATTTATGATTCGTCTAAGTTCAAATTGTTAGCAGACAACATTATAAATTAAGTGCTACTCAAAAAGTGACTATCCTATATGATAGAATTATTTCGAGAAACAGAAATAACAATTTTCAGTTATTTGGCTGTTTAAGATCTTTAAAACTTGGTTTTAAAAAACACGAAGGATAATGAAGAAAATGCTTCAAACAAAAAGCTTCTCTCCAATGAGCGGATAAACCTAAACCTAAGTGGAATAGCAGCTGGAGGCTAGGAAAGGATGTAGTGGTAGTACTGGTGTGAGAAATACCAGGAATCCATTGTTAGGTGCTCCACTTGCCGCAATATGACTGAAATACTGTGAAAAGGGGCATTAAACCCAATTCAATCAATCCATTACCTCATTTACACACAATCATGCTCTGACGCCTACAAGAAATAAGCTTTGAAAAAATTGTGAAAATGAAGAAATTGCGCAACATAAGCAATTTCTTTAAAGTCTACATTGTTTTCTACCCCAAAGAAGTAAGCATATTAAGAATCTTAACTCAAAATTTCTGGTCCACAGTTCTTGTTTGAATTTTGACTTGTATAATTATTTGTTGTCTGGTGATGGGTTGAAAAAGGGTGATTGTGAGGGAATTGGTTAAGATTTGTCTAATAAATTTGAGAGTTTTCTCTCTGAGATGCTATTGGAGCAATGTGAAAACAAAATTTAACCCATTCCCACTCGATGACACTTTGAGGCACCCGCAAGAAATAAAGCTTTGAAAAACATTTGGAAAATGAAGAAATTAGTTGTAACAAATAATTTCTTCATTATTCGCAGTGTTTTCTACCCCAAAAGTAGGAAAAATCCAGAATTTCACAAGTTTTTAATGGTTGTTTGCAACTCCTTTCAATTTGGACCAGTTCAAAATTTTTCCATGTGGTAATGGGATAAGTGTAAATATTAACATTCTTTCACCTATTTTTTTGCAGACAATTTTGTACAGGAGAATACAGGAAAGATGGTGTACCTATAGGGTATAAAAACTGTACATTTCACAGAGTTATCAAAGATTTCATGGTACAAGGGGGAGACTTTGTCAGTGTAAGTACCATTCCATTATCAGCGGACAAAAGTTTCGACTCTTACAAATTCATAGAACTTGCAGTTGACATTTCCTAATGTTGAAACATGGCTGTCACATAAGATAGAAAACTTTGTGAAAAAGGGACAGTCATCAAAGATTTCATGGTACAAGGGGAGACTTTGTCATTGTTAGTATTTTAATCCAAGACCAGTGCAAAAAGGTTTAGACCGGTTCAAATTCATAGAACTTGCAGATCACTTTTCAAAATTTTCTAAAGTTGAAAGGTAGGTGCCACATTAGATGGAACACTTTCTGGGAAAGGGAAAATGACTTTTATATTACTCCTATTGCTCACAATACACTTAACTCATTCCTACAAATTGGCGTTTTTTAAGCCCCCTAGAAAACAGTTGAGAAAACTTTGTGGAAAATACAGAAATTGCTTGTAACAAGCGATCTCTACATTTCCTACAATGTTTTCTTCTCAGACGTGTCAAAAATGTAAAATTCAACATTTTTAAATAGTCGTCTGCAACTCCCTTCAATTTGGATCAGTCTAATTGTTTGCTGTCTTGTAATTGGTTAAATTTGCATTTAACATTTAGAAATGAAGAAGATATTATCTTCACTGCTATCTGATTAGCAAAGTTGCCTTTTTAGCTCACCTGAGCACAACGTGCTCAAAGTGAGCTTTTGATATCACCTTTTGTCCGTGCGTCGGAAGTCATCAACAATTCTTTAAACATCTTCTCCTCAGTAACCACTGGGCAGAATTCAACCAAACTTGGTAGGAATGTTCCTTGGGTGACCCTTCTCAAAAGTTGTTCGCAGATTTTTGATTGACCCCCAAATATGGGCAGGGCAGGGCGTGGCAGTTTTTAACTTAGAAATCTTTAAACATCTTCTCCTCAGTAACCATTGGGCCAATTTCAACCAAATTTGGTATGAATGTTCCTTGGGTCACCCTTTTCAAAAGTTGTTCGTGGAATTTTGATTTATGCCCAATATGGGCGTGGCAGGGCGTGGCAGTTTTTGACTTAGGAATCTTTAAACATCTTCTCCTCAGTAACCATTGGGCCAATTTCAACCAAATTTGGCATGAATGTTCCTTAGGTGACCCTTTTCAAAAGTTTTTCGTGGAATTTTGATTGACGCCCAAATATGGGCATGGCAGGGCGTGGCAGTTTTTGACTTAGAAATCTTTAAACATCTTCTCCTCAGTAACTATTGGGCATATTTCAACTAAACTTGGCATGAATGTTCCTTGGGTGACCCTTCTCAAAAGTTGTTTGTGGAATTTTGATTTATGCCCAAATATGGGCATGGCAGGGCATGGCAGTTTTTGACTTTGAAATCTTTAAACATCTTCTCCTCAGTAACCATTGGGCCAATTTCATCCAAACTTGGCATGAATGTTCCTTACGCGACCCTTTTTAAAAGTTGTTCGCAGAATTTTGATTTATGCCCAAATATGGACCTGGCCAGGCGTGGCAGTTTTTGACTTTGAAATCTTTAAACATCTTCACCTCAGGAACCATTGGGCCAATTTTAACCAAACTTGGTATGAATGTTCCTTGGGTGACCCTTTTCAAAAGTTGTTCGCAGAATTTTGTTTCACGCCCAAATATGGGCGTGGCAGTTTTTGACTTTGAAATCTTTAAACATCTTCTCCTCAGTAACTATTGGGCCAATTACAACCAAATTTGGTATGAATGTTCCTTGGGTCGCCCTTTTCAAAAGTTGTTCGCAGAATTTTCATTTATGCCCAAATATGGGTGTGGCAGTTTTTTTAACTTTGAAATCTTTAAACATCTTATCCTCAGTAACAGTTGGGTCAATTTCAACCAAACTTTGCATGAATGTTCCTTTGGTGACCCTTTTCAAAAGTTGTTCCTTGAATTTTGATTTATGCCCAAATATGGGTGTGGCAGGGTCTGGCACTTTCTTGACGTTGAAATCTTTAAACATCTTCTCCTCAGTAAGCATTGGATCAATTTCAACCAAACTTGGCATGAATGTCCTTTGGGTGACCCTTTTCAAAAGTTGTTTGCAGAATTTGGTTTACGCCCAAATATGGGCGTGGCAGTTTTTGACTTTGAAATCTTTAAACATCTTCTCCTCAGTAAGTTTTGGGCCAAATTTGGTATGAATGTTCCTTTAGTGACCCTTTTCAAAAGTTGTTCTAGAATTTTGATTGATGACCAAATAAGGGCTTGGAAGGGTAGGGCAGTTTTTGACTTTGAAATCTTAAACATCTTCTCCTCAGTAATCATTGGGCCAATTTCAACCAAACTTGGCATGAATGTTCCTTGGGTGACCCTTTTCAAATCGTGTTTAGGAAATTTGATTGACGCCTAAACATGGGCATGGCCGTTTTTAGCTCACCTGAGCACAACGTGCTCAAGGTGAGCTTTTGGTATCACCTTTTGTCCGTCGTGCGTCGGAAATCGTCAACAATTCTTTAAACATCTTCTCCTCAGTAACCACTGGGCGGAATTCAACCAAACTTGGTAGGAATGTTCCTTGGGTGACCCTTCTCAAAAGTTGTTCGCGGATTTTTGATTGACCCCCAAATATGGGCAGGGCAGGGCGTGGCAGTTTTTAACTTAGAAATCTTTAAACATCTTCTCCTCAGTAACCATTGGGCCAATTTCAACCAAATTTGGTATGAATGTTCCTTGGGTCACCCTTTTCAAAAGTTGATCGTGGAATTTTGATTTATGCCCAAATATGGGGTTGGCAGGGCATGGCAGTTTTTGACTTAGAAATCTTTAAACATCTTCTCCTCAGTAACCATTGGGCCAATTTCATCCAAACTTGGCATGAATGTTCCTTGGGTGACCCTTCTTAAAAGTTGTTCGCAGAATTTTGATTTATGCCCAAATATGGACCTGGCCGGGAGTTGCAGTTTTTGACTTTGAAATCTTTAAACATCTTCACCTCAAGAACCATTGGGCCAATTTCAACCAAACTTGGTATGAATGTTCCTTGGGTGACCCTTTTCAAAAGTTATTCGTAGAATTTCGTTTCACACCCAAATATGGGCGTGGCAGGTTTTGACTTTGAAATCTTTAAACATCTTCTCCTCAGTAACTATTGGGCCAATTACAACCAAATTTGGTATGAATGTTCCTTGGGTGACGCTTTTCAAACGTTGTTTGCAGAATTTTGATTTATGCCCAAATATGGGTGTGGCAGTTTTTTTAAATTTGAAATCTTTAAACATCTTATCCTCAGTAACAGTTGGGTCAATTTCAACCAAACTTTGCATGAATGTTCCTTTGGTGACCCTTTTCAAAAGTTGTTCCTGGAATTTTGATTTATGCCCAAATATTGGCGTGGCAGGGTCTGGCATTTTTTTGACTTTGAAATCTTTAAACATCTTCTCCTCAGTCAGCATTGGATCAATTTCAACCAAACTTGGCATGAATGTTCTTTGGGTGACCCTTTTCAAAGTTTTGTTTGCAGAATTTGGTTTCACGCCCAAATATGGGCGTGGCAGTTTTTTACTATGAAATCTTTAAACATCTTCTCCTCAGTAACTATTGGGCCAATTTCAACCAAATTTGGTATGAATGTTCCTTGAGTGACCCTTTTCAAAAGTTGTTCGCAGAATTTCGTTTCATGATTAAATAAAGGCTTGGAAGGGTAGGGCAGTTTTTGACTTTGAAATCTTTAAACATCTTCTCCTCAGTAACCATTGGGCCAATTTCAACCAAACTTGGCATGAATGTTCCTTGGGTGACCCTTTTCAAATCGTGTTTAGGAATTTTGATTGACGCCTAAACATGGGCATGGCTGTTTTTTATTTAGAAATCTTTAAATATTTTCCCCTTAGTAAGCATTTGGCCAATTTCAACAAAACTTGGCATGAATGTTCCTTTGGTGAACCTTTTTCAAAAGTTGTTTGTGAAATTTGATTGATGCCCAAATATGGGCGTGGCAGGTTGGGGCAGTTTTTTATTTAGAAATCTTTAAATATCTTCTCCTCAGTAATCATTTGGCCAATTCAACCAAACTTGGTATGAATGTTCCTTTGGTGACCCTATTCAAAAGGTGTTTGCAGAATTTTGATTTACACCCAAATATGGGCGTGGCAGGGTGGGGCAGTTTTTTTACTTTGAAATTTTTAAACATCTCCTCAGTAACCATTGGGCCAATTTCAGCTAAATTTAAATGAATATTCATTGGGTGTCCCTTTTCAAAAGTGTTGGCAAAATTTTGAATCATCTTGCATTAGTCAGGTGAGCGATTTTAGGGCCATTCTGGCCCTCTTGTTTATTTAGAAATCTTTAAATATCTTCTCCTAAGTAAGCATTGGGCCAATTTCAACGAAACTTGGCATGAATGTTCTTTGGGTGAACCTTTTTCAAAAGTTGTTTGTGAAATTTGATTGATGACCAAATATGGGCGTGGCAGGTTGGGGCAGTTTTTTATTTAGAAATCTTTAAATATCTTCTCCTCAGTAATCATTTGGCCAATTCAACCAAACTTTGCATGAATGTTTCTTTGGTGACCCTATTCAAAAGGTGTTTGCAGAATTTTGATTTACACCCAAATATGGGTGTGGCAGGGCGGGGCAGTTTTTTTACTTTGAAATTTTTAAACATCTCCTCAGTAACCATTGGGCCAATTTCAGCTAAATTTAAATGAATATTCATTGGGTGACCCTTTTCAAAAGTGTTGGCAAAATTTGAATCATCTTACATTAGTCAGGTGAGCGATTTTAGGGCCATTCTGGCCCTCTTGTTGTTGTTTTCTAATAAAGCTCAATCAGAATCAGACTTTAATTTTGATAATTCCCTATTCAAATGTCATCGCTACATGACATCATTTGGATATTACCCAATTTAACAGAAGAAAACAAAGATACAAAGGCAACGATCATCCTTATGAATTGTGTCACATCAGGGTAAGGGAGTAAGGCAGTTTTGAATTGAGCTGTATAGAATCAATCAAAGTACTGATAGTACTGAAAGCCAGGAACATATGGAAATAGTAAGATACTAATACTACATTTTTGTCTGGAACAAGGCAGAATGAAAAGGTTCGCAATATGTACCTTCATAATTTACATTTCAATAAAGGGTTTTAGTAATATTCTAAATTTTGTGTGTTCAATAAGGGCCCAAAAATTATAAAACTTCATCATACTTAGTGACAATTTACTCAAACATTGACTTCAGATCAAAGATGCATTTTTTCAGAAATGATATCAGGAATGCTCAAAAATAAATGTGGTTAATTGTTGCTTGCAACATTTTATGTAAGTTAGAAATTGAATATTTATTCAAATCTAAAGTTTGAGTATATTCTCAATTGAATAAGATCAAGAAGTATGTGTTAAACACCAATGCCCCCACCACTACTCTTGTTCAGAAACAGTTGTTTGATACAATATGGAAATCAGTAGTAAAACCAATGTAAAAGTTTAAATTTTTCAAATATTTGACCTTGAAAAATGACCTTGACTGATGACCTTTAGTCGATTCCAAACAGAAAGGTATTGTCCCAAGCAATAATCATGCGAAATATGAAGGTTCCGTCACTTACCATTCAAGAGTTATAGCCAATGTTGAAAACATTTGACGGACAAACAGAGTAACAGATAAACAGACAGGGCAAAAACAATTCGCCCTCTGTGCAGGAGCATAAAGAAGTTTGATTATCTTATGATGACTGTTCTCTGCCACCATAGCTTGGACTTATATATTCAATAGCAGTCCCAAGTAATAGTAATTTTGATTAACATCCTCATTGTGCTAGAATAGGTGTATACCAAATGATGACTGTTCTGTACCACCATAGTTTGGGCTTAGATAATTCACTTAGAAGTCTCCAATAATTGTAATTTTGAGTAATTTATATTAATATCCACATTACAGCATGAAGCTCTTTGCTAGAGTAATTGGAATATGGCCTTGAAATGGTTTGTGGTAGTACTTCCTTCGCTGATTTTCTTGATCAATGTTTAGTAAAATAGATCTACTTTTTCTGCCAATTCAGCAATTTCATAGGTGGCCTCCTAGGTCAACAATTTTGCCTGAAAGTAGATCCGTGAAGAGGCAAGGGAATCCCTTAGAGGGATTTCCTGGCCTAAAAAATCAGCCAATTAACCAACTAGTGACGTAACGATGATATAGGTTGTGAGACGTGATCATGTACTCAAACTCTTTGCAAACTGAAAGCATGACGTCAACTGTTTGACAATCTACATGATTATTCATTGCAACTCTTTGTAAAACTTTAAATAGTTGTACTGGATATGTAGTCAGTAAAGACCTATATGTATTCTGATAAACAATGTCTAACATTTTGCAAATCTACTTTTATTATATTGTACATGTATTTAAATATTAAGAGAGGGAATGAAAATTATTAAAATCTGCAACATGAAAAAACATTGATACCCCTTTAACCCTTTCCTGTTTTGCAAATTTTAGACCTGTCCAAGTTCAAAAATTTTGCAGACAAAAATTTGAGTTTGATATAATTTGAAAAATAACCATTCAGTAGTGTAGAAAATATTGTGGGGAAAAAGAAAGTGTTTCTTTTCTACAATATTTTCTATCTCACGAATTCACAGGGATGTAAAAACCAGGGATTGAACAGGAAAGGGATAACTGAAAAATGATTACCATACAGTGTAAATGTGAAAGTAAAAAATGCTTGTTTCAAGCACTTTCTCTTTTTCCATTATGATTTCCTTAATTTTAGTCAAAAGGGACAAACTAGGGATTAATTTAGTAGGAAAATCATTAGGACTAACATTTTTGAACAAAGCCAGGTATCCTGTAAATCCTCAATATGTGACCTTTAAGGTAAAAAGGAACCTCACAGAATGTTCAATAAAAACAAATACTTAACCCATTACCACACAACAAAATTTTAGAATGGTCCAAATTAAAAAAAAGTTGCAGACAACAAATCTTATTTGATGAAACTTTATTTTTTTTTCACTTTGAGGTAGAAAACATTGTGGATAATGAAGAGATTGCTTTTGATAAGCAAGTTCTTTATTTTCCACAATTTTTTCTTAACCCTTGTCATGCTGAATAATTTTTTTTTCAAATTTGTATGAAATTCAAAGGGCTGAATTTACTCAAATTCCAAGTTTTGGTCAAAATTTGTTTTGAAAAATTAATTTCAAAAACATTTTTGACTTAAAAGGGACTACAGGTGGAGTAGACTAAAATCAGACTGCACTTATGTGCAAGCTGATCTTTGTCTATACCTGTCAAAAACAGGAATATTCAAGGGTCAGAATGACAAGGGTTAATCTGTTTTTCTTAGGGATGTCAAAAAGCGTCACTATGTGGGAATGGGTTAATAAAGAGATAAGAACCACCAAAAGTGAACCAGTGCTCACATGGTGAAAATAATTACAATGTATATAATGAAATATTCTTTATATGTCCATGCCATAATTAACTAAACTAAATCCTTTTTGTTGATCCAAATAGAATCATCTAAATGAGACAATTCTATTGAGTTCCATGAAGATAGAATTAAATGAAATTCTTCAATAATTTGTGTATGTAGTTTAAGTTGAACTTTTGAACCTATTCCTCATATATGTTACAAAAAGTGTGTTAAGGGGCCATTCACTTAAAAGACCATATTTAGGTTTTCCTTTATTGTTACTAATCACAAGATTTACTGTATTTGATTCTGACATATAATTCACCTCTCTGTCTTTTTTTTCTTTGTACAACTGATAGCTTTGACTCATTCCCACATGATTTTTTAGGCCCCCTTATGAATATACAATTTGGAAACATTGTGGAAAATGAACAAATTGCTTAAAAGATGACTACTGAATATTTTTGTATGCAGCTTCTTCCAAAATTGGACCAGTGTAGAATTTTACTGTTTGGTTATTGGTGGATGTAATTTTTTAGGGTGATGGTACAGGTCTTACAAGTATATATGGTGGATCCTTTGCAGATGAAAATTTTAGGTTAAAGCATACTGGACCCGGAATACTGTCTATGGTAATATAGTTTGTTAATCCCCCACAGGTTACTGGTTGGGGACTATGAGTTTGCTTGATTCTGTCCTTCCATCTGTTTGTCCGTCTGTCTGTCAGTCACACTTTTGTCTGGACCATATCTCCTAAACCATAAGAGCTAGCAACTTAAATCTTTGTACACTTAATGATCACAATGTGGAGACGTGTCATGTACAAGAACTGTTACTCTGCTATGCCCACTTTTGAGTTGAGTTGGGTTTTTTTCCTTACATTTTTGTCAGGAACAAATCTCCTAAATCATAAGTGCTAGTAACTTCAAACTCAATACGCCTATAGATCACAATTTGCAGAAGAGTCATGTACAAGAACAGTTACTCTGCCACGCCTGCTTTTTGAGTTATTGCCTTTTGTTGTTTTTACTGTTACATTTTTGTCCAGAACATATCTCCTAAATCATAAGTACTAATAACTTCAAGCTTCACTTATAGATCACAATGTGTAGGAGTGTCATGTACACGAACCATTAATCAGTTATGCCCTCTATTTGAGTTATTGCCCTTTGTTATTTTTAACTTTAAATTTTTAGCTCACCTGAGCACGAAGTGATCTGGATGAGCTATTGTTATAAGTCATCGTCTGTATGTCCGTCCAGCTGTTCATAATAACAAAAAAATCTACTCCCAAACTAACCATGGAATTTCAACCAAACTTCACATAAATGATCCTTAGGTAATGTTGTTTCATAATACTTCAAAGAATTGAAATCCGTGAAGAACAATGGCAACGGAGTTAAAAATCTTTAAAAATCTTCCACTCCATAATAATAAGGCCTAGAGCTTTGATATTTTGCACAAATCATCATCTCTTGACCCTCTACCAAAGTACTTCAAAGAATTTCTATATCTTGAAAATTAGACGAATTCTGTGTGATCCCTGATTTTACATAGAAATAAAGAGGGAAATCTTTATAAATCTTCTCCCAAACCGTTTGGCCTAGTCTTTGATATTTGGTATAAATCATCATCTATTGACCTTCAACCAAAATACTTTAAAGAATTACTGATCTCGAAAATTAGCTCTTGTCTGTGCAATCCATGATTTTACATAGAACTAATGATGGAAATCTTTAAAAATCTTCTTCTCCCAAACTATAAGGCCTAGAGCTTTGATATTTTGTAGAAATCATCATCTATTGACCCTCTACCAAAAAACTTCAAAGAATTACCATACTCTGAAAATTGGCGCTTGTCTGTTTGATCCCTGATTTTACATAGAATTAGAGAAGGATATGTTTGAAAAGAAGGATTAGAGCTTTAATATTTTGTATGTTTCAATGTCTATTGAGATCCCCGACGGCGGCACTCATTCTTTCCATCTATTTGTCTCCCACCAATGGGTCGATAATCGTAGACCTATGTGGGATAGCAGCTGGAGGCTAGGAAAGGATGTGATGGAGTACTGGTGTGAGAAATACCAGGAATCCATTGTTAGGTGCTCCAGCCGCCGCGATATAACTGAAAGACTGTTGAAAGCGGCGTAAAACCCCATTCAAACAAACAATCGATGTCTATTGACCCTTTACCGAAATGCTTCAAAGAATATCCATACTCTGAAAATTATCCTGTTTCTGTGTAATCCCTGATTTTGCATAGGAATAAAGAAGGAAATCTTCGAAAATCGTCTTCTCCCAAACCATGGGGCATAGAGCTTTGATACTTGGTGTCTATCAAAACCTGTTGACCCTTTATGAAAATACTTTGTAGAAATAATGTACAGTTGTGCCGTGTTAATCCTGTCACTTTCGTTTCCTATGGAAGTGTCCGGAGTAAACGTTTTTCCAGATAAACAAGTTTTGGCAGCCATTATTGATTTTCTGTTGTTGTTGTTGCAGGTATCGGTGTGGCGTAAGACCAACGCTTGCGTAATTTTGATCAATATGTATGATAGTGACAAATAATTTTTCAGTCAGTTTTAAAGTACCAGGGAGAAGTGATCTTTAATGTAAAACTCTGGTCATTTTGAATAATATGCGTGAAAGGTGTTGGTACACGTGGACATAATACTAATTGTCACGTTGCCGTACTGGCACGAGACTCATTTAAGCTGTTTGTAAGGTGTGAAATTTGTTTGCGATCAAGGATCACCAGTAAAACAGTTGCACAAATGGATGCGTTAATCCGATCAAACCAGGTTACGACAGATAGTAATTATAACAGGTTTTATAGGAATGACTAACTCTTTGCCCAGATTATCGAAGCATATTTGTACAGTTTTTAGCTTTTCGTTCCCGATTTATTCTGTCCGGTTCTGGAACGCGAATTTCCGGATTAAAGTGACCAATTTATGAATAAAAATTCTGTTCCCAAGAATATGCCAGATTAATGACGTCCGGATAAATGCGGCACAACTGTATTCTGAAAATAAGCCATTTCCTGCACAATCTAAGATTTTAGAAGGATATCTTTGAAAATCTTCTTCTCCCAAACCATTAGGCCTAGAGCTTTGATATTTGGTATAAATCATCATCTATTGACCCTCTACCAAAATACCTCTACCAGAATAACTGTACTCTTGAAATTAGCTCTTAATATTAGGATCTTCAATATACCAATATACCAAAAACAGTGTTTACAGTTGAAACATGTCTTAGTGAAAGCCTTTATGATGAAAACAAGTTAACTTTCCTAGATCCATTAAGTACTAGCAGTGATTTGAAATCCACGAATAGACCTGACACAAAAGACCATTCAATGAGAGCTATTTCTAGAAGTCTAGTTTCAAGTTGTACTCAAACAAATGAAGGCCATTCAAATGAAAAAATATGCGAGAAAGTCAAGGAACAGGCAAAACAAATCAACGCACTCACCGCAAAATTGAAAACAATGAAAGAAACTCTCAAGAAAATACAAAATAGTGAAAATACTGAAAAACTTTTGGATGAGAATAAAGACCTTAAATCTCAGATTGCTGAACTTCATGCTAGCTGCCTCATTCTTGAGGAAGAAAAGAAGACCTTAAGCACTGCAGTCACAAATTTGAAACGTGAAAGAGAAGAAAGGAAAAGATCAGAAATCTGCAAAGACATAGAAAATGAAAATGCCAGAGAACAAATAAAATCCATCCATGATATAATGTCTAGCTTTAAATTAGAAATGGAAAAAATGCAGCAAAAACTGGTTGCAACAGCAAAATTATCAGATCTTGAAGAGCTCAAATCCTCACTAAAGCTGGGCCAATCAGCAAAAGATGCAACTTTGACACAAAATGTTTTCCACAAAACAAAAGAATCTAATAGTCCCACCTCAGCAGAAAATAGTGACCATTCTAGGAAAAACAAAGAGAGAAGATTAGAATCTCTTCATTCAAGCAAACATAAAGTGTGCATTCTGGGAGATTCAGTAACCAAAGTGATTGACAGTCAAAGGTTTTCTGGTGTTACATTAGAAACAAGAGTCAAATCATATTCTGGGGCAAAACTCCGAGACATCAAACAAACCATAACCAGTCCTGTGAACAAAGATCCATTTGTTAGTGAATGTGACTTGATTATCATCCACGCAGGCATTAACAATGTTTCAGATGCAGAAAGTACAGATTCAATCCTGTGTGAATATATAGAGTTAACATCAGAGCTGAAAAGACAAAGTCCTAATTCAAAGATTGCTATATCTTCAATTTTAAAAAAGAAATATGACAAACTGTCTTCTCCAATTATTGACGAAATCAATGTGAGAATTAAACAATTGTGTCAGAAATCCAATTATACCTTTATAGACAATAAAGAAAAATTTACATTCACTGATGGAAAAGTGAACAAATCTCTTTACACTGATGAAGTACACTTAAACAACAAAGGTGCTTCTATTCTGTCTAGAAACATGAAGTATGCTGTAAACAAATATTTCAATCTTCACCCTAGAAGAAATAAGAGTACTGTAAATTTTCCAGAAGACACTCAATGGAGGAGAAGACCCAATCCAAATTACAACCAACCATCCATGATTTATCCAAACCTATACCAACAATGGCTACCAACACCCTGGGGAACTCAACACTTTTGAACAATATCAACCAAGGTCCTTTAGACAACCAGAACAATAACAACATTTCTTTAAACCTAAAGAATGGGCTGAACTTTTTTCAGTTAAATATCCATTACCTATATTCAAAATTTGAAGAAATAAAAGTCCTGTTACATAACCACAGTGATATTGACATTATTTGTCTGAGTGAAACTTTTTTAAATGACAAAATTGAAAATGATGCCTTACAACTTAATAATTACAATTTGCACAGAAGGGATAGAAAATCTCATGGTGGTGGTTTAGTTACCTATGTAAAATGCAAATATCACAGTGTACATAGACAAGATCTTAACCGTAGTGACATTGAGGCCTTATGGTTAGAACTGAAGTATTCCAAACAGAAACCATTTATTCTCGGACATTTGTATCGACCTCCGTCAGCTAATGCTAATTGGATAAATCAAGTTGAACAAATTTTAGAAATTATTTACTCTGAGAATAAGGAGATTATCTTGACGGGAGATTTCAATTTCAATTTTTCTAGCTCTCAAACTTCAAATAGTACTTGGAATAATGTCATGCAGTCTTATAACCTAATACAACTTGTAGATTCTCCCACCAGAGTCACCAATAACACTTCAACCATTATAGACGATGTTTATACAAATAAACCCAACAACATAATTAATGTACATGTCCCTAAAATTGCATTAAGTGATCATTTCCCTATTTGTTTTACTCGAAAACTTAACTCAGGTGAGTTAACAAAAACATCACACAATATAATACAATACAGAAATCTGAAACGCTTTGATGACAAATCTTTTGTTAGAGACCTAGGGAGTCAGCCCTGGACTCTGATAGAAATTTATGATGATGTGGATGATTCTTTGGATTGTTTTTTCTCCTTATTCAATAATGTTTTAAATGATCATGCTCCTATCAAACAAAAACGAGTCAAACATAGCAATCTACCTGACTGGTACACAACCGAAATCAAAGATGCATCACAACTAAGGGATAAGTTCAAATCTTTGAATGATAACCAGTATAAATTTTGGAGAAATAGAACAAAAGCATTGATATCTCAAGCCAAAAAGTCATTCTATAATACTGCAATAAATGAAAACAAAAGAAACCCTAAAAAATTATGGAAACATTTAAAAAACTTGTCAGGCAAATCCATTCCTTATCAATCAAATTGTATTTTTAATGAAAGTGGTATTCCTACGGATTATGCAAAAGACAAGGCAGAAATTTTCAATTCGTATTTTTCAAGTATATCAAACTCAAATAAAAATAGTAACGTAAGTAATGATGATTATAATTGTCAATTTATCAAAAGACTCGCTGATCATAATGAGCTATTGAGTGATTTTGTCATTCCACCAATAAAAGAGGACTTTATCCATAAACAACTTAAAATGTTAAATGTCAACAAATCAACAGGACTTGATGGTGTTGGACCAAAATTTTTAAAAATAAGCGCTAAAGTCATTGCCAAACCAATTACTTATATATTTAACCAGAGTATTCAAAAAAGTAAATTTCCTTCAGCCTTTAAAAAAGCCAAAGTCATTCCTATTTTCAAAAAAGGGGATAAATCTGTTGTTAGCAATTATCGACCTATCTCAATTTTACCTGTTTTATCAAAAATTCTTGAACGCCATGTGAGTGACAATTTCAAATCATACTTAGAGGCAAACTCTCTGATTCATAAAAATCAGTCTGGATTTAGAACCAATCATTCTTGTGAGACTGCCCTAACTTCCATTATTGACTCATGGATAGAGGCCATTAACAGTAAAAAAGTTGTTGGCACAGTATTCCTTGATCTAACAAAAGCTTTTGATCTCATTAATCACTCCCTTCTCTTAGATAAATTGACTCAGTATAAAATAAGAAATGATACGCTGACATGGTTCAATTCTTATCTGACAAACAGAACACAACAAGTGTCAATTGGAGGCAAATTATCATCGCCTTGTGCTATACAGTCTGGGGTACCACAAGGCTCGGTGCTAGGTCCTATTCTATTTATTCTCTATATTAATGATTTGCCCTTGCACTTAAATGTCTCCTCAACTGATTTGTTTGCAGATGACACAACCATAAGCATTACAGGTACATCTGTTACCGAAGTCTGTTCATCCCTTCAAACAAGCTTAAATATCATTGAAAACTGGTGTAGCAATAATGCAATGGTGCCAAATCCTCAAAAAACTAAAGCTATGATAATCTCTCCTACCAGCCAGTTATCTAACAATGACAATATTAAATTGTTTCTTCAGAACCAAGTCATAGAATTCTCTGAAACAGAGAAACTATTAGGTATATATGTTGATCATAAACTTTCCTGGAAAGCACAAGTTGATAATATCTTAAAGAAATGTAATTCACTGTTGTATCTTCTTCTTAGAATCAGAAATTATCTGAGTATTAATATTAGAAAAGTCTTCTTTAATGCCTACATCTTACCCCATATTGACTACTGCTGTATAATTTGGGGTAACTGTGGATCATTACAGCTAGACAGACTTTATAAATTTCAAAAAAGAGCTGCAAGAATAATTCTTGACAAAAATATTGAAACTCCAAGTGATGAACTCTTGAATGATCTTCACTGGCTAAAGATTTATGATCGTATAATATTTAAAAAGGCTCTATTTATGTACAAATCTTTACATTCAAAACTTCCCACTTACATATCTAATCTCTTTACAGAATCCACCAACAAAAATTTAAGATCAAATACAAATTCCACTCTTAATGTTCCAAAACCAAGAATCGAATTCTACCGAAAATCAATGGCATACTCAGGTCCAAAGATTTGGAATCGGATTCCTCTTAGTATAAAAAACTCTGACACTGTACAAAAGTTCAAAACATCTTTTCTGAGTTGGTGGAACTCTGGTGGGAAAAACACCTTAAATGTTAACGCTTTAACATAAATTGTATGTTTGTAATAGACTAATAGATGCTGTTCATTTAAATCTATATCATGTTAAGTTAAAATGAAATCATTTTTGTGTCTAAACATATACAAAGGTTAAGTCTGCATTATGCTGGATCTTATTGCATCTACTTAACTTTTTCGAAATATGTAATCAATGAATATCTTTGATTTGTCTCAATGCCAATTTACAGGCAATCTAAAGCATGGCAACTTGAAAGAGGTTGAATATGTTTTGTATATATGTATTATTTTCTTTCTTTTATATTTCTATTCTTTTGTTATATGTAAAAGCTTTAAATGTTCATAATGATGTAGAGGCCAACAGGGAAGACTGGGTAAACCCAACTGTGTTGCCTCATTAAATAAAGTCTTTATTATTATTATTATTATTATACCTAAGATTAAATGAGAAAAATCTTTAAAAAATGTTCTCCAAAATAAGTAGGTGTAGGGCTTTGATATTTTGTTTATATCTTAAAGCCTTAAGCCATTATACTCAGGGGAGGGATACAAGACCATTATGGTCCTCTTGTTAATAAACTGAACACTGTTGAAGATACATGGCTTTTATTTAGTACATTAGTTCCCTTGCATTGATAGGCTTCAATTTGTTTTTATGCCCCCAAAGGGGGGCATATAGTAATCGAACCGTCTGTCCGTCCCTCAGGTCAAGGTCACAATCTGGGGTCAAAGGTAAAAATGCGAACTTTTTGCTGTGTCCGCACTGTAACTTCTATAATCATGCACACAGGTACAAATTTCTTTCATACAAATGTTCATCACCTTCAGACAATGTGACGTGAAAAAGACCCAGGTTTCTATCTCAAAGGTCAAGGTCACAATCTGGGGTCAAAGGTCAAAAATCAGAACTTTTTGCCATGTCTGCTCTGTAACTTCTTTAATCATGCACACAGGTAAAAATTTTTTTCATACAAATGTTCACCACCTTCAGACGATGTGTCGGGAAAAAGACCCAGGTTCCTATCTCAAAGGTCAAGGTCACAATCTGGGATCAAAGGGGCGTCCAGAATGTTTAAATTGTGTCCGGAATGATTAAGCTGTATTTACTCTCTTATTATTCAATGGATTGCTTCCATATTTGGACAGATGCTTAATTGGGTTGACCACTTTACATGACTTTAACCCAGTGACCTTGACCTTTGACCTACTTTTGACCTCAGAAAAATCCATCCATAATGCATTAATTGATTTCATTCTGTATTTCTAGAAATTATTATATGTATTAAAATTTCATTTATTAAAAAACAGACATATAGATCACAAATGCATGTGGTTGTGTTTACAAAACAAATCAAAGTGCTGCATGCTTGACCCTGTCCTTTGGGGGCATTTGTCACATGACTGTGACCAGCTCTTGTTTGTAAGGTCAAGGTGTCCATCAAGGTCACTTATCTTGGTCACATTTCTGAAAAGGGTTATCAATGAGACATGTATCTTCAAGGGTATTTGATTTAATGCAAAACATTAAGTTTTTGCATTCAGTTGTCCTTGATAAGTAACCTTTATCTTAATGGATGACCATTAGATGTTTGGTTGATGACCAAGACATTGTACTAAAGTTTGAATAAGCAACAAAACCAACAAAAATGCTTCACACAAATGTCGTGAGTACAAAGTTCACTCTCAGATTGAATGAATAATTTGATTGGTTAATTGATTCTTTGAATTATCCTTGGATCCTTCACCTGTACAAACACATTGGTATCTTGCAGTGAGACATGTGATGTGTTAAACCATTTCAAGAAACACAATTTTAGCCTGGTTAATTTGCAAAGATTACATAAAACAATTTCAATGTGATTTTTTTTTTTTATTTTAATTGTCTTTTGGGGTAGAAAACATTATGGAATATGAAGAAATCGTTTTGATTCACACAATTTCTCCATTTTGCACAATATTATATTCCTAAAACTATTTGCTCGAGGGGTGCAAAAAAGTCATTGTGTGAGAATATTTAAGCAAAAGTGAACCTCATTGGGACTCTGTAAAATGAATATTTGAAAGGAAACTTGATTTGTCAAGGATCTACCACAAGTTGCTTTTCTCACGACAGCATGCCCACTGGGTTTTTATTTTTGGGGTATATGTTCCCCTTAGGTTTTGAAATGGGGGTACAAAGAAAAATCTGGGGGTACAGTGTACCCTTTACTTTCAGATTTAAGGGTACACAATATGAATCTGAACTCTTTACCAAATGACAAACAATGTTTTAGTTATATGGTTTGTTATATTACTCAGTAAAGAAGTACCCCACGTCATGTGCAAGTATCAGATAAATTTAGAGGGAAAGATTATAAACTTTCTTTGAAAACCTGGTTTTTGACAATTCACTTTTTCTTAATTATAGGAATTTGGACGGCTTAAATGGGATATGAGAGCAATGGCTAAACAAATCTAACAAGTTAATTACAAGGGTGGAAATGTCATCTTGGAATAGGCCATACCAGGCATGTCAACTCCTTTTTAGATCAAACTCTGGTATCAAAATGATTCTGGTACAGAAAATATCAAATGGTCTTATAAGTGTCTTAAAGTCACCACTTTTGGAGAAATAGAATAGGTTTTGTTATGACATTTTGTAGACAGCAACTTACGTAGCCAAAACAAAACTACAACGTTAAACAAACGGCTCCATTCTATATTATGAGTTCTTGTCAATCTTGCCAAAAAAACATGAATATCTTGCGTTTAGTTTGAAAAATAATGCAACTTTGGGCCTATTTCAAAACAAACTGGTGAGGCCGTCAGGATCCGAATTATACGAACTGTTCCAACTGCTGGTTTCCCCATTCTCTATATGAAAACAAACCAGCTGGTTCCTGTCGCATGAAAGGGAAATCACTCGATCCCGATGCATTTGTTCTACTGAGCTTGTAGACTGGTACCACTGTCAACTTTTTTAAAGTCGACACATGTACTGGTCTACTTTGCTTGCAGTTTTGGGGATTTTTAGGGTTTCTCGTTTTATACGCTAATAATTTCAAATGCACACACACTTAATGGCATTTTTGTTTCTACGTTTATCTATTTTTTGTACGTTCATGCGCGTCTTGGTGTAAGATTTGTACATGAACCGCCGTAGTTGTACATGAATTACGTACTGTAGTACGTGAATGGGGACCCTGCACGAGGTCCTTTTTGTCGGGCAAAATGCAAATATTCTTTACCAAAACGGGCATAGAGGGAATACTGCTATCTTCCTGTACAAACCTGGTAATTTATGGAACTGTGATTTTATACTTGAGAAACCATTGTGGAAAAAGAAGAAATTGCTTGTAACAACCAATTTCTTCTTTTCCCACAATATTTCCTACCATAGGGTGGTTTCATTTTGAATTGCTTCCAATTATCATTGTATGCAACCTCATTCAATTCAGCCTAGTCTAATATTTCAAAAAAAGGGAAAGGTTAAAGTCTGTTTGAAATGGGTTCCATAAATTCACTTCAACATCAGCAATGAACAAAAATATGTGAAATTTACATAATAGTGAGTTAGTCTGAATTTTTTGACGTTTGGTATTAAGACATTGGTTACGTTTATTTTGTTCATTCTTTAATTTGCAGGCAAACAGTGGCAAAGACACAAATGGATGCCAGTTCTTTATTACTTGTGCAAAATGTGACTTTTTAGATGGAAAGCATGTTGTATTTGGTATGTGCAAAGTTATGTATTTCTTAATAATTGAGCACATGCGTGACATTTCCAGCCATTACACATGTGCGCACAGTAAAGACTCAGATCAGCCCGTGTATCCGCACAGTCTGATCAGAGTCTTCACTCTGGGCTCTGTAGAAAGATATTAACCCAAAGCTTGTTTAAACAATCAGCATATATTCTAAATGCCCCGATTGGCTGTCATGGGTGTTCAATTTGTGCGAGTCATGCACATGTGAAATGGTTGGAAATGTCACGCATAGGCTCTATTAAAAAGAATACAAATATTCAACATATTACATTGGTTTTTTTAGCTCACCTGAGCACGAAGTGCTCTGAGGGAGCTATTGTGATCGGTCATCGTCTGTTTGTCCACCTGTACGTCCGTCCGTCCTTTCACGATTACAAAAAAATATTCTCCTCCTAAACTAACCATGGAATTTCAACAAAACTTCACAGAAATGTTCCTTAGGTCATGCTCTTTGAAAATACTTCAAAGAATTGAAACCCATGAAGAACTCTGATTGCCATGACAACGGAGTGAAAAAACTTAAAAAAACTTCTCCTCCAAAGCAGTAAGGCCTAGAGCTTAGATATTTGGTACAAATTATCATCTATTGACCCTCTACCAAAATACTTCAAAGAATTACCATATTCTGAAAATTAGCCCTTTTCTTTGTGATTCCTGATTTTACATAGAAATAAAGAAGGAAATCTTTTAAAATCTTTTTCTCCCAAACCATAAGGCCTAGAGCTTTGATATTTGGTACAAATTATCATCTATTGACTCTCTACCAAAATACTTCAAAGAATTACTGTATTCTGAAAATTAGTCCTTTTCTGGGCGATTCCTGATTTTTTCATAGAATAAAAGAAGGAAAACTTAAAAAATCTTCTCCCAAAGCATAAGGCCTAGAGCTTTAATATTTGTTACATATCATCATATATTGACCAACTACCAAAATACTTTGAAGAATTATCATACTCTGAAAATTAGCCCTTTTCTGTGTGATCCCTGATTTTACAAAGGAATAAAGAAGGAAATCTTTGAGAATCTTCTCCTCCCGCCTAGAGCTTTGATATTTGGTACATATCATCAGCCATTGACCCTCTACCACATTACCTAAAACAATTAGCCCTTTTCTGTGCAATCCCTAATTTTAGTTAGGAATAAATAATGATATCTTTGAAAACCTTCTTCTCCTAAACCATTTAGGCTTACAGCTTTTATACTTAGTATGTATTGATGTCTTTACTTCAAAGCATTACCATATTCAGGAAATTAGTGCTATATGGTGGGATCATCAATATACCTAGGATTAAAAGAGAAATCTGTAAACAACTTCTCCAAAATAATTAGACAGGGGGCTTTGCTATTTTGTTTATATCATAAAGCTATGAACCATCATACTCAGGGTAGCGATTTAGGGCCATCATGGTCCTCTTGTTTATAACTTAGGAGAGGATTCAAATAAAAGGTATTGGTTACAGGTATGTTTGATTATTTCAGACAAATGTTGCCCTTCAAGCAAAAGGGTCATCTTGAGATTTTGTGCAACATTTAATTGAAAAAGAGATGGGATAGAGCACAGGTCAATTAGGGATGGTATTTCGAAAATGGATGTAAAGTTAGTCAGAAATATGCGGCCCTTCAAGCAAAAGGATCATCTAAGGACTGTGTACAACAGTTAATTGAAAAAGAGATGGGATAGAGCACAGGTCAATTAGGGATGATATTTCGAAAGTGGATGTAAAGATAGCTAGTTAGTTCCATAGTCAGAAAATCTACAGTCAATCTTACTCAAGTGACCACCTCTGTTAATCAACCACTTTCATGAACCCATTCCATTCAGTGACACTTTTAGACGCCCCCAAGAAAAAAGCTTTGGAAAACATTGTGGAAAATGAAGAAATTGCTTGTCACAAGCAATTTCTTCTTTTTACACAATGTTTTCTACCCAGAAAGTTGAAAAAATATAGAATTTCATCAACCTTATATTGTCGTCTGCAACTCCTTTCAATTTGGACCAGTCTAAAATTTTGTTGTGTGGGAATGGGTTAAGCAACCAGCATGAAAGGATTCTCTTCCCCAAAATAAGGATATTCATAATAGGACGTTTTTGCTAATAAAATCACCAATAAAATTGTCTCACTGACACGTTTCTGATGAGTTCCATCAACATAGGACATAGTGATAATTCTGCAATAATTTATGTATGCAGTAGAACTGATCCCTCATATGATTTAATGAAAAATGTTTTAAGCGACCTTTCCTTTAAACAGCCATGTTTTGGCTGTCCCCTTTAGTGGTTGCTTACAACAAGTCTAACTGTAATTTGAAAATGTTCAGTCCTAGTCAGGTACAGGAGTCTGTACAGTCTAACCAGGCTGAATATGTTTTGCATTACCCAGGCGGTCTTTTTGTTGTTTGACAGGTGTCAGTCATTGGCAAAGATTCATGTCTTTCAAACTAGATGTGTTTTTTTCTTTTAAATACAGTCAATCTTGCTTTAGTGACCATCTCTATTAACCTATTCCCACACAGAGACGCTTTTTGATTCCCCTTCTTGAAAATCAATTGGGAAAACATTGTTGAAATGAAGAAATTGCTTGTAACAAGCAATTTCTTCATTTTCCACTATGTTTTCCACCCAGAAAGATGAAAAAATCTCAAATTTCATCAACCTTGAATTATCGTCTGCAACTTCTTTTAATATGGACCAGTCTAAATTTTCCAGTGTGGGAATGGGTCAAGTGATTACAAAATAATGTCATTTCTTTCCACAGTCTTACCGCGATTTCAGAGTTCAGAACACATGGTCAGCAAACAGCCAAACATTATGGTCATATTTCCCAAAAAAATATCTGTTTCATGATGGTTTCACATATATTTTATCCTACAGGTAAAGTGATAGACGGCCTGCTAGTATTGAGAAAGATAGAAAATATGCCAGTTGGACCAAATAATAAACCAAAACTACCTGTTATCATATCCCAGTGTGGTGAAATGTGAACACGTTTTGAGGTTAGACCTTTCCTGCACAATCATTTGTTTTTACGTCATAGTGATTTTTTACTTGAGAAAATATTGTGGGAAAAGAAGCAATTGCTTGAAACAAGCAATTTCTTCATTTTCCAACAATATTTTCAGGCCTGTCGATTGGTAACTTTTCAAATAAAGCTGATTTTAGATTGTCATCTGCAACTTCAAGTTGATCAAGCTTTAAATTTTTAAAATCAGGAAAGGTTTAAACAGAAAGCTTAGCAGCTGCTGAACTATTGAGAACATGGAAAAGGTAGCGTAACCACGGAAACACACCTACAGAAGTTGTGAAAGCATATGAATTGTATGGATTGAATCAGATCTTAAAAATATATATTAAACTAGTGAAATGATGGACCACAACCACACCAATACAATTTACTTTGACAGAGCAGATACCAGACAACAATAGTTTGTAGTACATGTATATGTTTGGAGAAATTTCAAATGAACAAGATCAATCCCTCATTAAGTTGCTATATGTATAATTTTTAGGGGATGGAGGTGTATTTGACTTTTCTTTTTCTTTCGGACTCTTGAAAAAAAAGTTATTTGGCCATTGTAATATTTTGGTTATAGTACATGTATCAATGACGAGATGTGATTTATAGTATCATGAACACGTCACACGTCACAAGCTACCTTTTTGTACACCGCCAAAGGTGGGAGTATATTTGTATCATCTTCTCCGCTTGTCCATCCTCACATCCATCCTCGTATCCATCCTCACATCCATCCTCACATCCATCCTCACATCCATCTGCAATTTCTTGATAACACTATCACATCTTCTCCGCTATTTACTGGCAGATGTGAATTTAACTTTAACAGAATGTTCCTTGTCATCTGACCTTGTGAATAATATTGGGCTTGTCCATTTTAGACTGTGTCTCAGAAAAAGGGAGCTTTCTTGAAAATTTCTTGTTAAAACATCTCTTCCTACATCTAAGGGTGCATTTGAATGAAATTTTCATAGACTGTTCCTTGTCATCTGACAGGGTTTTGTCATTTAAGTTTGTGTCACTGAAAAGGGAGTTAAATTCAATTTTTTTCGTAGCTAGTTGGCAGCGTATATTGTGACTATGGTACTCTTGTTCACACCTTCTAATTGGTAGTAATCAGTTATTTGCAACCTTTAAAATGCAATGTATAGTTTAAATATGGGCTTTATTTACATCTGTTATAAGTCTCGAAAGAATAATTCATTGAACTGCCAAACTCCTACAAACATCAATTGTATTTTTATGCTCCTACATTGATAAGATAAGAGTAATAATGCTTTACCGATGTCCCTCTGTCTGTATGTGAGCCTAACACCTTCTAATTGGTAGTAATCAGTTATTTGCAACCTTTAAAATGCAATGTATAGTTTAAATATGGGCTTTATTTACATCTGTTATAAGCTCTCGAAAGAAGAATTCATTGAACTGCCAAACTCCTACAAACATCAGTTTGTATTTTTATGCTCCTACATTGATAAGATAAGAGTAATAATGCTTTACCGATGTCCCTCTGTCTGTATGTGAGCCTAACACAAACACTTTAACATTTTGTTCTTATTGAAAACGTTGCAGATAAATGTGTCATATTTGGTATATAGGTTCTTTGCTTTGATAGGCATCAGTTGGTTATAATATCAGGATCATCTATCAAGGTCAAGGTCACTTATCAAGGTCACTTATCAAGGTCATGAGTCGTGTAAATTTAACACAAAAAATTAACATTTTGCTATTATTAACCCTTTCCTGTTTCATGAGATTTAAGAATGATCCATTTTGAAAGAGGTTGCAGACAACAATGAAAATTGCATGCAATTTGAAATCTGACAATCCTATGTGGTAGAAAATATTGTGGAAAAAGGAGAAATAGCTTGTTACAAGCAATTTCTACTTTTTTCACAATGTTTTCTCAAGTATAAAATCACAGTGATGTAAAAACCAGGGTCTGTCCAGGAAAGGGTTAAAAAAGCCCTTGCAGATACATGGCTCATATTAGGGACAAAGGTTCCTTACATTGATAGGCATTAATTGGTTGTAAGGTCAAGGTCATCCATGAAGGTCAGGATTACTTATGAGGATCATATTTCCAAAAAAAGACTGTTATTGGGGCATAGTCTTTCACAAACCCATGTTGTTGTAAATAAAACCATTTCCTGTCTACTATTATTTTCTTCACAATCGTTTGTCCTTAATTCTGTCTTCTCCTAATAGAATACTAGAGTGATTTGTTTCATGCACAGAAGGAAATCACTATGATGAAAGTGAAGCAAATTACATGTTGATTGATTGATTGAATGGGGTTAACACCGCTTTTAACAGTATTTCAGTCATATCGCGGCAGCTGGAGCACATTACAATGGATTCCTGGTATTTCTCACACCAGTACTACCACTACATCCTTTTCTAGCCTCCAGCTGCTATCTCATCTAGGTTTACAATTATCCATCCATTGATGAGAGACAAATGTCGGAAAGAATATGTGCCGCTGCCGGGGATCGAACCCATGACATCCCATAAATGCAGATTAGGAGTCTGACGCACTACCGACTCACTAAGAGTTGCAAATTACATGTACATGTACTGTGTGTTTAACCCTTTCCTGTCAGTCCCTGGTTTTTAGGTTCCTGTGATTTTATAATTGATAAAATATTGTATTAAAAGAAGAAATTGCTTGTAATAAGCAACTTCTTCTTTTTCTACAATATTTTCTACCCTACTGAACAGTCATTTTTCAAGTTAAACTCAATTAAGTTTTCTTCTGCTAAAACCTTTTAATTTGGACAGGTCTAAATTTGCAAAACAGGAACATTGTTAAGGAGACAATATGATGAAAATACAAAATCAGTATTTTTCCATTTGTATTTTTTATCACTTATCCATGCATACTCTTCTTTTGGCCCTGATTCAAATAGATTAAGAGTACATTTAGAATTAACTCAAATAAATCAAGAGTTTAGAATTTATCTTACCTGGCCCTGCCCATTTACTACATTGGACACTTGGACATTCCCAACTACTCTGACAAGAAGTCCCGCTTCGATTTTAATCAATGTTATTTCACATAATATATTGCCAGTAGCATCCAACAAAAAATGCAGAATAGTTGGTTGGCAAGCTAGACGTCATAACTACAGCTTGAATAAGCTATCATTCGGATGTTTAAGTCACCAAACAAACAAAAAAGGTAAACGAAAATGGCAGCCAATGTTAGAGTTCAATACTCATTTCATATCAGCATGAATGATTTGATTGGTTGACTTGTCATATGATTGACATCACAATTGGTCAATTAATCCACAATGAATAGGGAATATTACAACAGTGTCTTTTTCGATTTGTTATTATTGTGTTAGAGAATCGTGTGTAGGTATTTTTTATTGGATGAGACCGAATGTCGAATCCAATAAAAAATACCTACACACGTTTCGAGAACACGTAACAACAAATACAAAAAACACACTGTTGTAATATTCCTTTTATCATATACCTTTAGAACATGACATTAAGAAAAATTTTCTCTTAATTGATTAAGAAATAACCAACCTCTGAGGAAAAATCGAACGTCAATACACAAAAAGGAGTCCATGTTTAACGGCACTCGACGAATAAGTTTTTTGGTAAACGCCGAATATTGGTTTTTTTCTGTCCAGTTGTATCAGATTTTAATTCATATCATTTATAGGTATATAATAAAAGGTAATACCAGTCTATGCCCCATTACAGATGTCTCAAAAACCCTTCACCTGCAATCCCTTTGTTTTATGCTGTTTTAGTTCAATTATAATATGATCTTGTCTTTTGCACTATGAACTATTAAGGTATGTGTAAAAAGGGTTAAGTATTGTAGCATGCTTGCACCTAAAACAGGCTTTTCTACATCTAGAAACTAACAATAAATCTTTTAGTACAAGGTCAGTTACATGATTTAGAAACCAAAACAATGATTTTAATCCCTCAGAGAAAAAGTCACAATTCAAGGTAGAAGGAAAAAATCAGATCAACTAGTTTTCAACATTTCTAGATAACTGTTGAGTTTAATATTATTTAACCTATACACCACACAATTCATATTTTTTATGCCTCTGAAGAATAACATTGAAAAACATTATGGAAAAAGGAGAAAGTACTTATATCAAGTATTTTTTTTCCTTTTCTCACAATGTTTCTACTCTATTTGACACTTGTTTTCCAATTTTTGCACATTTTGAAATATCTGCTATTTCTTTCAATTAAAATTTTGTCACCTTGATATGGGTTAAGCTATTTATTCAGAATGAGTAATTGTGTTGAAAAGTAAAGAGAAATTAATTTGCTCCAACTTCAAAAGTATTGAAGTCAGAACCCGATCTTATTGGCTAAGTGTAATCACTGTGACCAGTGTCACTCGCCTGTACTTATTGCTGACATAGTTCTGAGGGGAAAAAAGAATTTGCTCAAAGTTCAAGTTCTAATTTCATAATTATAGATGCACTAGTTCAAATGAGTGATCATAGGTCGATTTGTCAAGCTGTTTAGACAGAATTGACCTTAGATCACTCACCATAACTTGTACATCTATACAACTATCATAAACTGTCTGTTGGATTCCTACGGAATTGGGGCTTTTCTTTCAATATACAAAATCGGTTTCATCAGCTCAAATTCCACAAGAAGACGAATATTCTTATTTCCTTAAAACTGATGTTCATATTTTTGAGATAAGGAAAGAACACATCAGTGGGGTAATAAAGGTATTTGAAAAATACATTTCTAGTGTATAAACTGCATGTCCGTATTTCCCCTAATGTTATTGGTCATGACTGTGCAGAATTGTATTCAACTTTTAGCTAGCAAAGCGTCAGCTTAAGTTAACAGACAATATTTGAGGTCTTCTAAGAGTTTATTGAGTGCATACTGCCACTGGAAGCTTAACCACTAAATCCATTGAATGTCTACGCCAAAAAATTAGTTCTTGTGTTTTTCAGGAATATTGCAAACTCTGCCTGCAAGTTTATCTCCTAGGTAATCTTAGCTCACTAGAGCATATTGTGTTGAAAATGACTGGCCACATGAATTAATTTTATTCAAACTGTAGAGAAGTCCTTCAAAAGTATGCTTTACTACACATTCCCATTCAATCCCGATTTTTTAGAATCTCATAAAAGGCTCTGGAAAATATTGTGGACAATAAAGAAATTGCATGTAACAAGCAATTTCTTCAGTGTCCACAATGTTTTCTACCCTACAATAGGCAAAGAAGCTTACTTAACAAACTAATGCTTTGCTAGCTTGCAGTACTTTCAGTACTTTGATTTATTCTTTGACCACGGAGTTTAGGGAGAGAAATCTAGAGCTTGTTCACCTTTCAATCCATACATACCATCATTTTAGAAAACCGCAGAACATCTGTCAAATATCACCAAGATAAGCTTTGGGCAATGGAAGAGTAAGTTGTCGTACTCTCAGATGTCAGCGTCTCACAGGGTTAAAGTTTTATATGTCAGTCAATTTTGACCGGGGGGGGGGGGGCTCTTATTTTACACTAACACACATAGTCCACTATTTTCGGCCATGATCTATGACCCTTTTACCTGATAATGAATCGAAAACAAAAAAACTGACCAAAACTCTTAACGAAGCCCTTTACTAAGCTTATATTTTCTAAACGACCTAATACAGGACAATCATATTTGAAATATGTACTCATTTACAGATAGGTTTTCGTTTGTGACCTTGACATGTTGCCACTTTTTAAAACTTTCCTTTGTTCATATCACACATTCTTTACATTTAGGACTATGAAATGTTATATACAGAGGCTGTCTGGAAAATTCGTAGACACCTGGTAGACTAATACTAAATAACAAATGCTTGTAAAGTCTTCATTTCTCCACTCTCAAACATTTCGGGGTCCAGAATGCTTAATTTTAGATATCAACTACAAACTATGAAATTACGACAGTTTTTATAATGCGGAGTGAAATGTGATGTTGCAACACACGTCGAAGCTCAAATGCTTTTTCTCGAAGCTCGAATGCTTTTTCTCGAAGCTCGAATGCTTTTTCTCGAAGCTCAAATGCTTTTTCTCGAAGCTCGAATGTTTTTTCTCGAAGCTCAAAAGCTTTTTCTCGAAGCTCGAATGCTTTTTCTCGAAGCTTTCGTTCTTTCATTTATAGCGGATAGCTTTATTCTCAACCAGAATGTCTACTATATTTATGAAAATAACAAACTTGAGTATTATCAAAATGAAAATTTGATTGGAATAACTGTCATTTCAACCCGAACTATTCCATTTTTTTGTGTAATAGGTAAATTCCGTAGATGATAATTTTTGGGTGAAAAGCATGTTATAATTCTTTAGCAAACCCGTAATAAAGATGAAAAAATCCCGCAAAATAAGACTTTTGAGTCTCCTTAGAGAACGAATTTTGTTATTTTGATTGAAAACATTCGACGTCGTCAAGGCTACTGGTTTAAGCCAATGATGATTAAGCTTAAATTCATCAATAAGAATTCTGAAGATTCTTATTTTGCTGCTTAAACATTTTAAACTAGAAAACGATTTTTCTTCAAAATCTAAAAAAGAATCTTCTATTTCCTGAAAACAAATGTACTCATGAAATTAAGCGTCATTTGATATTATTTCATGAATAAATTTCCGCTAAACAATATTTATCGAATTTTTTTAAAATTGAGCGAGAATTTTAAATGACATTGTTATTTTCTTTAATCTCTGTCTTTTTTTTTTAGGTCCTGTCTTACCGTATTATCTTACTTCTAACTTTGACTTACTTTCCGTTCTTAAAACCTTTCCTCTTTTACTAATGTAAATTTCCATTTATTGGACACCTCGTCGACTTTCTAAGAAGGATTTGCGGATAATTTTTTGTTTTTAAGGGACCATCAGTGTTTACTTGTTCTAAACAAAAACATCAAAACTCAACAGAAAAAAATCCCGCAAACAAAAAACAAAAAACAAAAAAAGTCGCTGCTCCCCCGAAACGTGTGACCTAGACATTTTTCATTCTCTTACCCGGTGAGTGATTCTTAGTTCTCTTCAAAAATAAATATTCAGGGTGGACTCTGAAGAAATTGCTTGTTACAAGCAATTTCTTCATTGTCCATAATGTTTTCCAAAGCCCTTTCTTGAGATTCTTAAAAGGTGGGAATGGGTTGTGTAGCGTTCTCTACAATTTGAATAATGTTAATTCGTGTGGCCAGTCATTTTGAAACAATATGCTCAAGTGAGCTAAAATTACCTAAGGGGTGAACTTGCAGGCAGAGTTTGCAATATTCCTGAGATACATAGGAAATACTTTTTATGGCGTAGCCATTCGATGGATTTAGGGATTAAACCCCCAGCGGCAGTTTGCACTCGTTGAACTCTGAGAAGACCTCAGCATTTTGTCTGTTAACTTAAGCTATCAAAGCTGACGCTTTGCTAGCTAAAAGTGGTAAACATTTTGTAAGAAATCGCTCGAAAAATGTTTATTTCCCAGGCTAGTTTCTACTGTGAAAGAGTTTTTTCTTTCAATTCTATCAACTTAAGTTGTAGTTAAAAAGTTTTTTTAAATTGTATCCGTCTAAAATTATGCTGTGACTATAGGCTGATATAACTTATCTTTGATATTACAAGAACAGAACAGAACAAATTAGTATTTGCATCCTTAGAGTATCTACAAATTCAATAAGAGCAATATGATTATATCTTAACAAGAACTATTTCTAGGGACCAGTTTCCTAGCAGATGACAAACGCACGTAATTGAAGTGATTTGAATAGCCAGTGGGGGACGCTCTATGTAAGTTCATAGTCGAGTTCAAGTCTTAATTGGTTAAAAATTCACATATCGCACTCTGTCATCTTCACAACATCTGTTGAATTCTTAATGTCAACGGCGGGGGGCGGGGGGTCCAGAATATGGAAAGAAAAGAAAAACCGTGGTTTCGGGCAGTGCTCATTGTAGGGTAAATCCCAACTCTCTCCAATTAACGGACCGCGACTGTCCAGAATAAATCGTCCAATAAAATACTTATTTTAGACCGGAAGTGAACTTTGAATTCCAACATTTATGTGAAGCGTACTCGTTGCTCTGGCCACTAAAATGTAACTACAGCTTATTCAAGCTGTAGTTACGACGTTTATTACTCCATTTTTTCACTTTTTGTAATAATCGTCGGCTATAAAATTTAACAAGGTAAATTCAGTAAGCTGTAGTTACGATATTTAGTTCGCCAAACCACGATTTATTAATAGGAATAGTCAACAAGAGGGCCATGATGGCCCTGGATAGCTCTCCTAAGATACTGCAAAAGTTCATGTGTTGGCAATGTTAAACTTTTTTCATACTTTTTAGCTCACCTGAGCACGAAGTTCTCTGAGTGAGCTATTGTGATCGGTCATCGTCCGGCGTCTGTCCGTCCATCTGTCCGTCCGTCCTTTCACAATTACAAAAACTTCTCCTCGTACACTAACCATGAAATTTCAACCAAACTTCACAGAAATGATCCTTAGGTAATGCTCTTTCAAAATAATTCAAAGAATTGAAATCCATGAAAAACCCTGGTTTCCATGGCAATGGAGTGAAAAAACTTTAAACATCTTCTCCACCCAAGCCGTAAAGGCCTAGAGCTTTGATATTTGGTTACAATCATCTTCTATTGTCTCTCAACCAAAATACTTCAAAGTATCACTGTATTCTGAAAATTAGCCTTTTTCTGTGCGATCCCTGATATTACATAGAAATAAAGAAGGAAAACTTTTACAATCTTCTCCTAAACCATAAGGCATAGAGCTTTGATATTTGGTACAAATCATCATCTATTGACCCTCTTCCAAAATACTTCAAAGAATTACCGTATTCTGAAAATTTGCCCTTTTCTGTGCGATCCCTGATTTCAAATAGAAATAAAGAAGAAGAAAAAATCTTCTTCTCCCAAACCATTAGACTTAGAGTTTTGATAAATCATTATTTATTGACCCTCCACGAAAATACTACAAAGAATTACCGTATTCTGAAAATTTGCCCTTTTCTGTGCAATCCCTGATTTTACATAGAAATAAAGAAGGAAACCTTTAAAAAATCCCTTTTTCCAAAGCCACAAGGCCTAGAGCTTTGATATTTTGTATAAATCATCATCTATTGACCATCTACCAAAATCCTCAAAAGAATTACCGTATTCTGAAAATTAGCCATTTTCTGTGCAATCCCTGATTTTACATAGAATTAAAGAAGGGAAAAAATAAAAATATTATTCTCCCAAACCATAAGGCCTAGAGCTTTGATATTTGTATAAATCATTATTTATTGACCCTCCACGAAAATACTTCAAAGAATTACCTTATTCTGAAAATTTGCCCTTTTCTGTGCGATCCCTGAATTTACATAGAATTAAAGAAGGAAATCTTCAAAAATCTTCTTCTCCCAAACCACAAGGCCAAGGTCTTTAAAATTTAGTGTGTAATAATACCTTTTGACCCTGTACTAAAATACTTCATAGAATTACTGTATGCTAGAAAAAATGGGCATTTTTCTGTGCAATCCCAGAAAGGAATAAAGAAGGATATCATAGAAAATGATCTCCTTCTAGACCATTAGGCCTAGAGTTTTGATGTTTGGTATGTATAAATGCCTATTGACCCTCTACTTAAATACGTTAAAGAATTACCGTACTCTTGAAATTAGCTCAATATGGTCGGATCTTCACTATACCTAGGATTAAAGGAGAAAATCTTTGAAAAATCTTCTTCTCCAAAATGATTAGGTGTAGGGCTTTGATATTTTGTATATTATACCATAAAGCCTCGAGCGATCATACTCAAGGGAGCGATATTGGACCATCATGGTCCTCTTGTTTCCTTGACCATATTGTTTTTTATTCAGCTTGACCTCCTAAATTCAATGATCTCTTAAAATCTCAACTGATATTGGGTGAAGTGGACAACAACCTATCTTAAACAACTTATGTCAGTAGATTTTCAGAAAGTTTGCCTTGAAAACCACAAAGATGGTCACAACATAGAAATCTTGAGAAGGTGGTCATAACATAGCAATCTTAAGAAACCCCCTAGGTTGCCTTAGCAACCAGAGTTATTCATAGATTCCTATCGTCTTAAGTTTAGAAAATCAAAGGAATCTTTTTTGTAAAGTTAAATTAAAATCGGATTAGTTTATGAGAAGAATGTATTCATATGTTAATCCAAAGTAAGAGCAACTTAAATAAATCACATTACCATAACCTGAAGTATTTTGATAGAGGACAGTGAGATGATGCTACAAACAAATTTTGAAAGCTCTAGGGCTTACAGTTTACAAGATGTTTTTAAAAGAATTCCTAATAGAAATCCCTATCGGTTATCATAGAAACCAGAGTTAACAACCGCTTATAAATGAAGAATTTTAGAAGGGCACCACTCAAGGATTATTTCTGTAAATTTTTTAATCGGAATCTGAAGGTTGGTTAAGGAGGCGGTATTTTGAAGAAATTGTTCTTCATTTCCATGTAAATATCAAGTACTTGAATAGGGCTTAAATAAAAGACATCACGATAGCCTCAAGTATTTAGGCAGGGGACCGAAACGATAATACATACAAAATTGGAAAAGATCTAGCATTGCATTTTAGGAGGAGTACTTTTTTAAGAATTTCCTAGGAATTAATTTCGGTTGCCATAGCAACACAAGTGATCAACTGATTACAATCCTTGAAGTATTTCGAATGGGCATCACCCAAGGATCAATTCTGTAAAATCACTTTGAAATATGAAGGTTAGTTTAGGAGACGATGATTTTTGCAGAAACTGTTCCTTATTTCTATGTGAAATCTAAGTACCGACGATATAGGGCTTAAATAAATCATATCACCATAACGGTAAATATTTTGGTAGAGGACCATGAGATGATAATACATACACAAAGCTCTGGGCCTTACGGATTAGGAGGATAAAATGTCTAAAGAATTCCACAGGAATTCCTTTCGGTTGCCATAGCAACCGGAGTAATCAACCGATTACAATTCGTTGAAGTATTTTTGAAAGGCATCACTCAAGGATCATGTGTGGAAAACTTCTTTAAATATGAAGGTTAATAACGGAGGCGATGACATTTACAGATTTGTTCACAGACGGACCGACGACGGACAAAATGATCACAATAGTTAGTGCTCATGTTAGCTAAAAAGCAATTCTTCGCACAGGCAGATTCGAATTTTTCTTTTTTTTGGGGGGGGGGGTACTTTCATTATCTTTTGTGCGCAATGGACGCTATACCCATACTCTGAATAATAATTTCCGCCGAACAGACAAGAGAAGTATCGTTTTACCAAAGTCAGTGAGACCGTTCACTCCTCTTGCCTTTTAGGTTTCTTTTGTCTTTCCATAATACACGTTTTTTTCTTTCCATAATACACGGTTTTCACCGCCAAAAGACCTTTGTGTGGTAAGCTATCTTTCTATGAAGTAGCCTGCATAAACATCCGGGTATTTTCTATGAGGTTAAATAAGATGTAGTTATGAGGTTTGATCACTCGCTGACGTTATGGAAGTTTCCGCTTTGCGTGCAAGCGATACATTAGAGATATTTAGGGAACTTGATCTCCTATGTAGCTTCAAAATTGTATAATTGACCAATCGCCGGCCCCGCCAACTTACTTCGTAAACTCCATCCGTTGACTCCGACAGGAAGTACCCCTTCGATTTTAACCCTTTCCCGTTTTGGGAAATTTTAGACTAGTCCAAATTGAGAGAGGTTGCAGACGACAATGAAAACCGGATCCCATTTGAAATAAAACCATCCTATGTGGTAGAAAATATTGTGGAAAAAGGAGAAATTGCTTGCGACAAGCAATTTCTTCTTTTTCCACAATGTTTTCTTGAGTAAAAATCATAGGAACGTAAAATCCCGTATTTAAACGGGAAAGGGTTAAAGGGAGTTATTTTGAAAAATCTGTGGCCAGTAGCATGTAACAAAAATAATGTAATTAGTTGGCGACCTGAACGTCGTAACTACAGCTTGGATAAGCTGTAGTTACGACGTTTTAGTCGCCAAACCAACATGGAAAGGTTACCAAAAAGGCTGCCAATGCTGGAGATCAAAACTCATGTCTGGTCTCAATGAATAATTTCATTGGTCGACTGGTTATTTGATTGACAGTAGCGAGTTTTGCACCACGAACAAGCTTTATTAATAGAAAATAAACAAATGAATAAAATCAAAGGTCTTATCAAAATATTTGTACGCATTGTCAATCTAATATTTTCTCTTGATGTTTTGTCTTAGATGGTTGGGAAAAAAGTTTTAAGTACTTTTAAACATACCAAAAATAAAAAAAGAATAAAATGGCATGGTGTTGCGGTTACGATAACTTAGAAATGATAATATGCGGTGTACGAGAAACCCCAAGAAAAACAAAACCCACACACTCACGCACACACATGGAAATATATAAATAATCCTTACTGGAATTAACCCTTGTCATGCTGAATAAAATCCTTACTAATTGTGGGTCAATATTTCTTTTGACAAATGGACATATAAATAATTCTGACTTAAATTGGACAAGCAACTGGTGTATGCAAAGATCAGACTGCACATATGTGCAGTCTGTTCTTTGTATATACGTCCTGCCAAAACAGGAATATTCCGAGTTCAGCTTGACAAGGGGAATGACGTAACTCTCTATTTCTCTTTTTAAAAATCCTTGTGGTAGAATTTTAAGAAATGCACAACGATACTTTTTTTTTTTTTTTTTTTTTTTGCAAGAAGCTTTCATGTCTTTACTATGCAAACATCATTGTTTTTCGAATGAAGTTTATATTAAAGAATTTCGCCAATCTTGACATGCAATACCTGAAAATTTGCATCCTTAACCATTCCAAATCAGTTTAAAGTTTTTACACGTAAAACTCGTTGGTACCTGCATGGCCTTAAATTCGTTCCTTCATAATTCTCAAGACTTGGTTGCTTCATGTTTTGCAGACGAAATAATCCCAATAGCGATCATCAACGCCATGTAACTTCAGTTTGACTGTGCTGTAGTTGTGAGGCCTACTGGTGAAACAGTTGAACTTACTTCGAAAGATTCTTCTTTTTATCATTATTAGTATTATTATTAATTATATCTACAAAAACTCGAATGGTTGGGGAGAGCGCGAATAATTGACAAAACTATTCAATTATCACTTCTAAAGATTGGTTTATGATAGTAGAAAATAGAGAAACTGATATCCTGCCTGAAATATGCCAAGATATATTTGCTGTACTCATTTCTCAAAACTGATAATACACTTAGTAACAAAACTTTAAAACACCAAGAACGAGTAAAAAAAAAACAAACAAAAAAACTGGACTCCCGTATATTTCAAAGAAATACAACAACATAATTAGTTTCATTTTTCTTTCTTTTGTTTACCATTGTTGAACATATGTCTTATTACGTACTTGTTTAAAATATTATTTAATGATGTTGAACATTATTGTTCAAGTCTTTTAAGTGAATAAACTAAATGTTATGTTATGTATAATCTGTTGTAACTATGTTGCATAGGTCCAGAAAATAAGTTTATACTTTTATTTAGTTATTGAATCATACAATAGGCCTATTGTTATTCGGTGAAACACGTCGTATTGTACAAAACATCGCAGAAATTACTGTACCGTTTGGTTAGCAAAATGTCATAAATACAGCTTGAATAAAACTGTAATTACGACATTTTGCCCGCCAAACAACGTTATAACAATTTGTTGTTAATCGACGAATAGCTTTAGAAGCTAAACTATGTTATAGTCATAAGCAAAAGTTAAGTAACCCATTCTAAAACTCATTCTAATTTAATGGATATATTTTTCGTACAGCCAGTTTCCTTATGACTTTTAGTGTCGTAATTCTCTTTTTGAAAATGATACACAACTTCCATGCTGTTTTACATTTTATATATGTTATTTTTACTGTAAAAGCAATATGGTATCAAATGGAACTTTAATTTTCAAGTATCTATTTGATGTTGTAGTCTACAAACACTCGTTCTTGAAAACATTGTGAACAATGAAGAAATTTGCTTGTAACAAGCTATTTCTTCCTTGTTCATAACGTTTTCTATCCTTAAAAACAAATTCCATCAACTCTTAATTGTCGTTTGCAACGTCTTTCAATGTGAACCAGTCTAAAACTTTATCGCCGCGTAATTGATTTAAAAAATGATTTCAGGGATTTACAGCGGTGGATCTGATTATTACAGTATCTTTTGCGCTTTGATTAGTCTTCGGCTGGTGCATCCCGGAATAGCACTTCGGCTGGGTTCCTGCATCTGTACTGAAATATAACCAACTTGTCTCGGGACACAAAGCTGGATGGCATGGCACAAATTTTATCCTCTGGGCACGTGCAACTGAAAGGAAATAGAAAATTACATATTACTTATCCAGTGGTGTGGAAATACAGTTTTTTCTCCACTCGAAAAATGCTTATATAATAAGCAATGTGTATAGAATAAGCAATTTCTTCCCTTGTTAAAACGTTTCTTATTGATTAACGTTACCGTTGTTCGGTAAAATTCTAGACTTGTCCAAATTGAAAGGAGATGCACACGATAATTAGAAGTTAATGAGATTTTAGATTTGATCAACTTTCTGGGTAAAAAAGACATTGTTTAAAATGAAGAAATTGCCTGTCACAAGCAATCTCTTCATTTTACACAATGTTTTCCTAATTGTTATTCATGAGGGGTGTCAAAAAGCGTTATTGTGTGGGAGTGGGTTAATTAACTATTCTGCAAAAAGTGAACTGTGATATTTAACTTACAATATTTCGTTCAGTTACATTAGTTGATTGAGCTGTAGTTACGTACTTTAAGTCCCCAGACCATGGGCTCTGCCAAGATTAGGAGTCAGCCAAGGACAACTTCCCCATTGGAAAATTTATAGTTGATTTCAGATTGCGCAAATAATAAAACAAGATATGACTGATTCATTTAACTTTTCTTTCATCTAATAAATATTGGCGTTCTGATTGGTCAAAAAATGATTCATACCTCAAAGACCAAAATTTTGAGCACGCAGCCATTTTGTTTACTGCCGCACAAAATAGTTCCATAGAAAAAGCATCATGCTCAAAGAAATGAAGAGGATTTTTCTTTTTCTTTTTTTTTTTTTTTTTTTCGTTTCCATGGAGGTATGAACCGAGAACCCTAATCACACATAAGAATGGACCCGCTTTGCGTATTCATACAGTGTGATTTGTTTATTTCGTTTAATACCCCATTGAAATCAAAAAAATTGCCCGACTTCAAATTTCAATTCCGGGCTGAATAAATGATTTGATTAGTCGACAGCCGTGATTGGTCAATTGCAAGGGTGTCCTAATAAGTGCAAAGGCCTGAAATAATCCACCTTCAGCTTTGAGACACATAATCTTGAATACCAGCACAACCTGACAAGAGACAACAACGAACATTCAAATGGACAAGGCAATTGTATTCTTTTTAACGAAACGATATGTAATGGCTCCATTTTATGGAGAATATCAGTTCTATTTTCATTTTGTACTTAAAATTAAGATTATCAATTTTCGTGAATATCTATTGCCAAACAACCCGATAAGTGTTTTGGTTCCCAGAAAAAAGACACAGCCCTAAGGTAATATTGCTATTTCAGAAACAAGAGAATTGTTGGAAGTTAGGAATAAAGGTCTTTGATCTTGTACTTTAACCAGTTCAAAACCCTTAGCATGTTCGAAAAATGTCGAAATCAGACGACCTAGAGTTCGTCGATCTCTAAATTATTTACAATATGACCTTAGTTATAATCCTTCTTCTACAATTCAGGATGGACATGGTTTTCCGTCAATCCGCCCGCGATTCGCTAGAGTTCGTGGGTGTATATTTCTGTATGTCTATTTAAAATTAAATTGACACATCTTAAAGGCCTAGTTTAATCCTTCTTTATTTGACCCCCCCCCCCAAATGAGATATACAATTAACCACCCACTGAGAATTTAACAAGCTTATCTGATAAGGAAGCTGTATACAGTACACATGGGATTTAATCTGCTATATTATCATGGATAAGTGTGGGATATATATGTACTTTCTTTGCAACCATTTTGTGCCTTGAGATACTAATGAATTTTATTTGGTTATAATTGTTAATAAAAAATAAGTCCTCATTTTAAAGACTGATTTCCCCTTTTGCCTCAATATTTCAACTCTTTTTCTCTGTTAGTATGTCAAACTTTTTTTAGTTTGTAAAACTGCTACAACATTAAGGAAATACTTCCACATTCTAAGCCAGTCGATAAATCCAAATGGATAAAAGTATTTCTACTAAAATTTCTTACTTAACAACACTGTTTGAAGAAATTATTTCACCGCTTAACCCATTCCCACACAATACCGCATTTTTGGCGACTATGGAAAAGATTGTGTGAAAAGAATAAATTGCTTGTAACAAGAAATTTCTTATTTTCTGACTATCTTTTCTACTTCATTCGTCACTTTTTAAATCCAAACCAACTTTGTTTTGTTGTCTGTCATCCATAATTTCGAACCAGCGTAAGATTTTTTGTCATTCAGGAATGGATTAAATTACAAAAAGATCATGCATGTAAATTTCTTTCAATTACATTCAATCCAGGATTCTGCAACTTAGTCACTTTTCTTTCAATAATTTGAAATGGATTTAAAAGATTATAAACATAAAAAAATAATAAGATAGAATTTTAAAAAAATGACTTTACTTTGGTTTCTATCAAATTCTCATCAACATAAGGCTAAGGTGCAGCTATTGCATTATATTGACAAATTTTGACCATGGTCATCAATAGAATATACAAGATGATTACCCCCCCCCCCGTGTGATTTTACAGATAAGGCAATTAGCTTATCAGTATGGGTCCAACATACACAACATTTTTTTAAATAGCTCTTTAAAGAAATATGTGGTTTAACCCTTGTGGTGCCGAATTGATCCGTTTCAAAATATGCATTAAAATCAAAAGACTAAAGGCAATGGAAGCTCTTATACAGGGAAAATCTTTCTTTTCAAAATTATTTTTATACGCAGCTCATGCCAAACGCTCTCCTGTATAATCCCTGTTTTTTACGTCCCTGTGATATTATCCTTCAGCAGACGTTATGGAAAAAGATGAAATTGCTTGTAACATGCATTTTCTTCTTTTCCCACAATATGTTCTGTCATTGACGAAAATTTGATTTGGATTTCATTTGAACAGGAAAGGGTTAAAATGAAATGTATATGCACCGTCAATAAGATAAGTCTCATATACAACGTGAAGTTTTACGGACAACAAAGTTCATCATGAAGAATATTGACTAAAAGGTTTCTGAAATTTTACTGAAAGACAACTCACTGTGTGTGTAAGAAGGAACATCGGTCATCGGATATTCGAGGAATTCTCTCCCATTGACAGACTGCCAGTCTACAGGCCATGTTGGCAGAACACGTGAGGTCTGACTGGTTGAACAATGTCAATCTCTGTAAAATCAAAATACAAATAAAGGGAATATTATGTTACGATAGCGATACGACATCTTGTATTTGCTTTGAGCTGCAGAGGATTTTTTTTATTTCACAAAATCGACGGTCTTCCTCTGCAGCGAGCTATCGTAATATATTAATCCATTTGTTCTATACCTATTTTTTACAAATAAATTCGATGAAATAAACAATGAGTATTTAAACATGTGTTTTCCGTCCCTTTACCATACGTTCATTCGCTTTATGACATCATATACGGAATGAAAATGACGTCATCTTAGACTACATTATATGGAAGCGTATTTGACATACGGATTTTTTCTGACGTATCCAATATTGTCTGTGTGAATTGCATATATTTTACTAAAAATATTTATAGGTATTTAATACGATCCATTATCCAAGAAAACGCAACTAATAAATTATTATGCCGTTAACATTTTCAATGTTTTGAGGACGTCATAATTGTATATGGTTATTACTATGCCCGTCAAGAAAGTGGCATTGGAAAAAAATGGCGATCTCTAATTGTAACCACATATCGTCATTTGTATTTAGAGATATTTAAAATGATTTGAACCCAACGCCAATCTACGTAAATAAGATATCAAACGGCTGGAAGAATCTTAGTTCGGAAAATTCCTCCGATTTCGATAAAGAAAAAGGAAGTTAGATACTCTTAGACCTTATATTGCAGGTTGCGAATGGGTTAAATGTCAGAAAAGGGTTTTAGTTTCAAATGATCTCTACATGCATTATATCTAGTTTTGTTCATGTTAAAGTATTACAGTCGATCTTTTTCTCGCTTACGATGGAAAAAAATCTGTAAGGAATTCCAATAAATGGCAGAGGGGGGAATAAAGTGGTTTGTTTAAAATAATTTAACCCTTTCCTGTAAAATTTTACGTCGCAGTGATTTCACCCTTGTGAAAACATTGTGGGGAAAGAAGGAATAGCTTGTCACAAGCAATTTCTTCTTTTCCAAAATCCTTTCTTCCACATAGGATAGTTTAATTATTCGTGAGTAGACCCTTCGAATTTAGACCAGTCTAAATAAAAACAAAACAGCAACAACAAAAATATACAAGAAAGGAATAACGAAAGGCAGTATTGTTGAAATAGTCTAATATTTCACCATTTCACAAATGTAAGTTTTTTTTATCCGTATATCTATGATATTGGTACTTAAGCGCATTCTTTTTATATCCAAAAGACGGAACTTATTAGATAACCCTATTCCGTCCATGCACCGTACGAGCCTGTGAATATGCGACCCGGTCGATAATATTCTTACAATTCTACATGGCTTAACGCATTTAAACACAGCATAATTTTAGAATGGTCCAAATTGAAAGAATCTGCCGACGACAATATTAAGTTGATGGAATTTTGTTATATCCCGCCTACTTCTTTTTGGGTAGAAAAAGGAAGTCTTTCATCGTGGATAATGAAGAAATGACTTGATTCAAGCACTTTCTTCATTTTCCATAACGTTCTCTTAAAGTTCTGTCTCTTGAGCGGCGCAAAAAGGAGGTATCATGTTGGTATGGGTTACAAAAATGAAAAAGACAACATAAACCTATAGTTGTTAGCACCCATTCCAATTTTGTTACATGTACCTGACCAAATATTTTGCAAAATAACACTGTTTGATATCAAAGTCGAACTTCCAAACGGAAATCAGTGGGCGGGGCAAGCAATCCGTCAAATGGTTGGACAAGACTGATCTATAATGAAGGTTAACCAATTTAACCCTTTCCCTCACAGCAAAACTTTAGACTGGTCCAAATTGAAAGAAACTGCAGACAACAATTTAAGTTGGTGGATTTTCAAAATTATCCACCTTTTTTGGATAGAAACATTGTTGATAATGAAGAAATTTCTTGAATCAAGTAATTTCTCCATATTCCACAATGTGTTCCAAAGCCTTTTTTTTTTTTTTTGAAAAAGAAAGGATTGTGTGGGAATGGATTAAAATTATCAACAAAGAAATTACGCCATCAAAATATCGAGGGCTACACTTTTATTTATTTATTTATTTTATTTTTCTGGATGGAAAACATTGTGGATAATGAAGAAATTGCTTGATACAAGCAAATTCTCTATTTTCCACAATATTTTCCTAAACTATTTTCTTGGAGGCGTAAAAAGGCGGGGTTGTATTGGAATGGATTAGAACTAACAACAAACAAAATAGACCATGAAAATATCGATGACTACAATTGTACTAGTTCAATCTGCAAATAAATATTTAAGATCCTAGCTATTTTCTTCTTACTCTAAACAAAGCGACAACAAAAACTGTCTTGGTTTTAACTCCAATTTGAAGGAAACTGTAGCAGTCGTAATAACTGACGGATCGCTGCCACGCCCACTGAACTCCAACAGGAAGTTCCATTTCGACAATTAGCAGTGTTTTTTTGTAATGTTGCAAAATTCAATCACTCGAGGGATGCCAAAAAACAGATCGCTTATGAGAATATTCGACTAACGCAATAACCAAGCAATCCCGCTTTTCTACGCACTAAGTATTTCTTTTTTAAGGAAAAAATAGTGAGAAAAGGAGAAGAATTTGCTTTCTATAAGCAGTTTCTTATGTACTCTCAATTTAATCTACCCTATATGACAATTATTTTTGAATTTAAACATCGCATCATAAACAATACATTTTAAAATGGCATTTTAAATATCGACTCGATCTTAGGAATCGGTTTGCAGAATCAAAATTAACGAGATTTGTGAATACCGTGTAGCCCAGGCTATTTTGATAGCGTAGTTTATGTCACAAATATTCACTCTAGCCAATATTTATGATTCTGAGCAATACAAACAACATTTCAAAATTTTTTTAGGAAAAATAAGTCCACACTCTAAGAAATTTTGCTTGTAAGAAAGGAGTTATCGCTTAATAAAAGTAGCTTAATAGGTTAGTCGCTTGAGCAACATTGACAATAAATTTTAATGTAATAGTCAGCTTACGATTGGTTAACCCTTTCCTGTTTTGGGAAATTTTAGACTGGTCCAAATTGAAAGAGGTTGCAGACGACAATGAAAGTTGGATGCAATTTGAAATGAAACCATCCTTTGTGGTAGAAAATATTGTGGAAAAGGGAGAAATTGCTTTTTGCAAGCAATTTCTCTTTTTTCCACAATCTTTTCTCAAGTATAAAATCACAGCAACGTAAAATCCCGGGTTTGCACAGAAAAAGGTTAACGATTTAATTTTGCCTTAGATATCGAGGTTAGTCGCGACCCTTTTCTAAGTATCTAAACATTGTATAGACACTTAAAACAGTATCGCAATTAATCCTCGATATGCGAATTTGATATGTCAAAAAAAAAAAAAAAAAAAACAGAAACCTCATGAGCTTCCCCCACCCCCTTGATTTCTTAACAGCAAGAATATGTTGTATTTATTTTGGCTACCCAATAAGCTTATTCCACAAAATTAAGGAAAAAAATCACACGTGGGCGTATTTGGTGTGTATACTGAATGACTGCTTCAAAAAATGCGTAGGTCGAGAAAAACTAATTTACATTTTACTATAACATCGTAAGGCACCTTGCAGTTTGTGGCAATACACAAATTAATTAGAAACAAATTACGTTATTTGTACGAAGTCTTCGTGAAATGTGGGTCGCTGTTTAGAATAGTGTCAGTTTACGTATCACTGGTCCCGCCCTCTGACTCCGTTTGCCCCGCCCATTGATTCCGATTTCTACTTCAATTTTAAGCGGCGTCATTGTGAAAATTTATGGCATTTAACAAAAAAGTGGAATGGTTGCTTGGCGACATAAACGTCGTAAGTACAGCTTGAATAGTTACGCCGTTTAAGTCGCCAAACTAACAAAAATGCTTCACATCAGTGTCGGCCATTGTCAGAATTCAGTCTAAATTAGTGATTTCATTGGTCGACTGATTATTTGATTGACAGCCGCCATTGGTCAACTGAGCTTACGCGCAACATTTCAAACGATTTCAAGTATCTTTAAATACTCTCAGACCGCACTATGTCTGCAACTCACGCACATGGGATATTGAAGGCTTGCGGAAGTGAACTTTGAACTCTGACACCAGCCAACATTAATGTGCAGGAGAAAGGCAATATTTAGGAATTTATTAGCATTAACATTTGAAAAAAGAGATCGAATCAATCAGAGGTTTATCAGGGTCGTTAGTACACGAAAAAGCCACAAATAACACGTTAGGCGAAATAGGACCTTCTAGGGATTTATTCATTTATTTGTTTATTATATTTGAAAAGCAAAACAAAAGTAAACAAAACAAACAAACAAAAACAAAGTGTTTGCAATTTCTGTCCGCTGTATCATACCTCTTTCCCTACATTTGCTTTATGGAACTTTTGCCGGGTATCTTTTCCCGTAGGGGTTAAGATTGGCCAATCGCGGCTGTCAATCAAATAACCAGTCGACAAATGGAACTATTCATTTAGACCAGAAGAGTTTTGAACTCCACATTGGCCGCCTTTTTATTGGTTTCGTGACTTAAACATCGTAACTACAGCTTTTTAAAGCTGTAGTTACGACGTTTAGGTCGCAAACCAACTTTTCTACCTTTTTTAAAGCTACTAGCCATAAATTCTGTAAAATAACACTGTTTAAAATCGAAGTGGGATTTCCTGCTGGTGTCAATGGGCGGGGCTAACGAAGTGTGTGGGCAGGGCCAGCGATTGCTCAATTATCATACTAAAGAATATTTATTTTACATTCCGAAAAAAATGAAAACAGTCCACCTGCAAATTCCGGCTGATGTCTTTTCTGGTAACACGACACTCGTGTACTTATAGATTTCACACAACTTGATTATTTTTGTCGATTGGCTACGAACTTCTAGGTCACCAATCGAAGATGTACTTGAATTTCCAGACATAACTATGAGAAAACGGGTGTTGAGGAGCATATCGGCGGCTCCACCCACTGACTCCACTGGCTACGCCCACTGATTCTGATAAGAAGTCGCAAAATTTATGACCAGTTACTTTTATTAAAAAGTAAAATTTTGGGTTGGAGAGCTAAACGTCGTAATTACAGCTTGGATGAGCTGTAGTTACGGCGTTTTAGTCGTCAAGCCAACTAAAATTCTTCACAAAAATGTCGGCTATTGTCGGAGTCCAACGTTCACTCTAAGGTCAAACTAATAATTTATTTGGTAGATTGATTTTGTTGATTGGCGGTTGCGATGCGTCAGTTACTCTATTACAGGAAGCCTGTGTGGGCTGTTTCGACACTGTCGTAATAAGTGGATCCTTGGCTATCCCCGCTGACCCCCAAAAGGTCCGCTTAACTTAGGTAATAATACTTTCCTGTTCAATCCCCTGATTTTTGGTCCTTGTGATTTTTTAATTGAGAAACATTGTAGAAAAAGAAGAAATTGCTTGTGACAAGCAGTTTCTTCTTTTTCAACAATAGCTTCTACCCTACCAAATGGTTAATTGTCAAATTAAATCCACCGTAATTATTTTTACTGAGAATCCTTTGAATTTGGACAGGTCTAACAGTTTGCAAAACAGGAAAGGTATAAACGACATAATTTCGTAAAAGTATGTGTGCAGGAATCTAGTTGGAAGCGACATAAACTTTAATATAACTTAGTATAATATAATATTAAGTCGCCAAACCAACAAAAATGCTAAATTTAAATGTGGGATTCCAAAGTTTTCTTCCGGTGTAAATGAATAATTAGATTGGTTATTTATTTTGATTATTTTGATTGAGAGTGACGATCCGTCAATTGGCTGATTGACCAATCGCTGGCCCCGCCCACTGACTGCCTAGGTCCCGCCCATTCACTCCAACAGGAAGTTCCGCTTCGATTTTTAACAGCGTTATTTTGCAAAAATTATGGCCAGTAGCATGTAACAAAAAAGAAAAATGGCTGCAGTTGGTGACCTAAACGTCGTAACTACAACTTGAATAAGTTGTAGTTACGACGTTTAAGTCGCCCAACCAACAATAAAGGTAAACAGAATGGCGGCCAATGTCGGAGTTGATAACCTCAGGTCCAGGTTGAACAAATTATTTAATTGGTCGGTTTATTCCTTGATTGACAGACGCGTTGGTCAATGGACTGATCTTAACTAAAGGCTGCATTTAAGTACGATTTCAGAAAAAAGTTTATCTCCTGTCACAGAATATCGAATGACATAATGTTGTTGAGCTTGCAAAATGGTCGTAACCACAGCTTTGTGCAAGCTGTAGTTACGACATTTGACAAGCCCAACAACGATAAATATCTAATTTTTCATAATTACTGTTTCTTATTTATTGAAAACTAGAAAAAAAAAATAGAGAGAGAGAGAGATACACTTGGTATTTAACCCATAAACAGACGACAAAATTCTGGACTCGTATTAATTCAGAGAAGTTGCGGAGTACTTGATCAAAATTGAGAATTTTTTGTCATTTGGTGTAGAAAACAATGTGGATTATTAAGAAATAGCTTGTGACAAGTAGTTTCTTAATTTCTACTATCGATTCTGTTTCAAACATTTACAAAATAGTGGACGACGATTTCTTTAGTTAAAAAGAACAATATGAAAAGAGTGAAAATGCTTTTTGTGGGCATATCTATCCTTTCAACACTGTCTCCTTTGTGACTATCGAAAAATTCGCGACAATCATCTGTTAAAACAGTGAATTCATTTAGTATCATGCAAAGTTAGCGCACATTTACAGACTTATTCAAATTTGGTTCTGCTTTAAAAAAAAGTTTAACATAGCATTTAACAAATGTAAAAGCCTGAAAATGTCTTAAGACGACATTTAAGAAAAAAATAGATTTTACATTTTGTTCTCGAAATGATACAGTCCAATTAATTAATATAAGATACAAATATTTTCTAGAGTTTCGTATCTTTTGTAAATGCTTTTTGGTTTTGGCCGAAATATTTCACTAGTTTTGGAAATATAATTTTATAACAGATTCTTGGAATATAAGATAACACTTTTGTATTTGTAAAGTTCCAAATAGTCGCTTCTCTAGGTGTCGCTGTAAGGGTTACGGGGAATTAACGAAAAAGAAAATATTAATTAATTTCATCAAAAGACGCAAGAAAATTCAGTCTTTTAAATTTGTAAGGTCTATATAACCATCTAAATCCTATTCTTTTGTGGCCACTTAAGAGTTATAGAGAGTTTTAATCCATGTCACGCTGAACCCGAAATGTTCCAGCTTGGGCAGGAGGTAAAGACTAAGATCAGCCTGTACTTGTGTGCAGTGTGACCTTAGTCTACACGACCTGTTTGATGACTTAAACCAGAATTACTTTTTTAAAAATGATAAACAACAGCAACAAAAATCGCTAACAACCACGAGGAGTCTCTCAGCCCTTTGATGTTTGTGCTATTCTAAACAAGGATTTCTAAACAAGGATGACATGAGTAAAAAACTTGTTTCAAAGTCGAACTTTTAAAAACCTCTGATAGAATCGGGAAAATATTATTAAATACATAATCGGTAACAAATTTGAGATTATTTTCTTTCACAATCCTGGGATTTTAAATATTACTTTCATTTCTCTGCGAAAAAAATGATACAAGCTAAAGTCGTTACTAACCAAACGATTCCAATATATTTGCATACACAAAAGTGTTCAAAATAAGGAATCGGGTTATAGTGACAAACGTCGGCTTACAATTACAAACAAATAGACATAGGAAAAATGACAATGATAAAACCGCTCATCCCTCATGTTACCAATTTGATAGAATACTCTTTAAGAAAGAATAGCCATAACTTGACTTACATTTCTTCGAATGGATATTCCTTGACTCGCTCCCATTGCGACGATTACTAACAAGGCAAAAACGTATCTGAGAATAATTAACTTCAACATCTTAGTATAACGTGCTATTCTGTTGCCAAAACAGATAGAACTCTCTATCGAATTTATCCAGTACCTGACACTTCAAAACTGATTTTCTTCTTATATAGCAAAAAATTTTCGCCACTCATTTTTCTCACTCCTTCCATTTGATGACGTCATTAAAGGCTGCCTAAAGCCGCGCCGTGTATTGGCTAATTATCTATTGTCGCGATTTGTTGGCCTTTCATTCATACTTCCTGTCAATTCCATAGTTAGCTAGATGTCTGCTACTAATGATCACCCAATACTTTAATTGGAATTGTTCAATAGAAATAATTGTCTATATCTTGCTATACTGTATTAACGGTTTGGGCAGAAAACTGCTTTAAGGCACTTCTGTTTGAAAAGGCCAGTGTACCGTGGTGCATCTTTAGAGTACAGTGACTTGACAATTCAGTCAGGATGTCGAGGTGAATCTTGACATATTTCAACCCATTACCAGACGGTAAAATTCTATACTAGTCCAAATTGAAAGGAGTCGCATAGAACAATATAAAATTTATGAAATTATATATATCATCAGCTTTCTTGGTAGAAAACATTGTGTGAAATTAAGAAATTACTTGTTACAAGCAATTTCCTCATTTTACACAATGATTTCCTAGTCAAAATTGTTAAGTTAATAATTCAAGTCTCAGAGTTTTATCAAACCATTACCAGACCATACCTGTGGCGAGTGTTTCGACTTATATAGATTGTATGAGGTTGCAGAGTTGAAAGTGAAACAAGTACAATCGTATAAAATGTGAGAAAGGGGTGAATTGCTTTTAGCGAGTAATTTCTTATCTTAATTAACATTTTATCAAAATGAATATGATTATGATTATTTCCTTAATAATTACTCAAGGGCGATAAATGCGACATTTTGTGACACCGTATAATATATTTATTCTGATAACAGAATTTTAAAATGCTTTCACTTTACACATGTGTGTGTCAATAGACACACAAATTGCATCTGAGAAATGGAAAATTGGAGGCGTCATACGGTATATCAGTAACAGGGTGACTAAATTTCAAACACATCGCTTTTGAATATTACTTTAGATAGCCGGAGACCGGAGTCAGTTGATGTAGCGACCGGAGTCAATGGACGTGGAGACCGGAGTCAGTGGACGTGGAGACCGGAGTCAATGGACGTGGAGACCTGAGTCAATGGACGTGGAGACCTGAGTCAATGGACGTGGAGACCGGAGTCAATGGACGTGAAGACCGGAGTCAATGGACGTGAAGACCGGAGTCAATGGACGTGGAGACCGGAGTCAGTGGACATGGAGACCGGAGTCGGTGGATGTGGCAATCTGAGATAGTCTACATAGCGGCCTTAGTCGGTAGACGTAGCGACCGGAGATGGTCGACTTGGCGACCGGAGTCAGTAGACGTGGCGACGAGGGTCAGTAGGTGTGGCCAGCAATCTGTCTTGTCGCACGTTGACCAAGTAATTGTACCCAGTTACGTTGTTGGTCATTTCAGCATATGGACAATTTGGAAATGGTCATAAATCCAAATTCAGAATTCTGAAGCCAATAAATGGTTATTTCATACAAATAAATCGTCGGTCAACGGAAAAAATGTCCTAACTGCAGCTTTATTAAAAGCGTAGTTACGACGAAATCTGTAAGTTCAGAATTCTGAAGCTGATAAAGGGATATTTCATAGCAACAAATTACCGGTTCGCGGACAAAATGTCGTTACGGCAGCTTTATTAAAGCTGTAGCTACGACATCTTGCTCGTGCACCGAAGAAATATTTCAGTGTTAAATTGACATGTCTATTCATGTCAATTTACTTTTGTGAAACTTGCAAACATAATTTACATATTAATTCAGACGTCTTAAAGCTTTTAACCATTTAATCATCGTAAGCAGCAAATGTCAAGCTTCAAAGAGGTCTGCGACACGACAAGAGGTAGACGCGACAATGTCTGCGCTCTTACAGGCTGATGAGAAGTTAATCAAGTCATCAGAGACAATCAAACATAACACGGGAGAAACTGCCGCCCACACAGACAAGATCTAATGTCATATATAATGATTGTAAGAGAGTCTTGGGAACAAATATCACATAACAGTGGTCAATGTCATCATTTTGCTGAAATATCTTAAATGAAGTTAAGACAAAAGACATGCAATTAAACGATAGACCAACAAAGTCATACATTCAAATGTGAACTTTGAACTACAACATTTGTCGTGTCGCGATTTATGCGGAGCACTTTTGGTGGTTTGGTCCGGTCGCCTCGTCAACTGTATCCGCTCTCCACGTGCACTGAACCGCCGTAACTACAGCTTATTAAAGCTGTAGTTGCGATGTTTAGGTCATCAACAAACCATTCTATTGTCTGGTACAAGTTACTGACCATATTCTTTTCAAAATAAATGCCGTTTAATATTTTAGCCAAACTTCCTGTCGGAGCTCGATTGACGGTGTAAGCGATCCTTCAAGTACAGAGAAAAGATATTTTATACTCTAAACTTGGTTTACCCCATTCCCATACAATGACGCATTTAAACGTCCCCCAACTTGAAAGCTTTGGAAAATATTGTGGAAAATGAAGAAATTGCTTATTACAAGCAATTCCTTCATTATCCACAATGTTTTCTATCCCAAAAGATTTTTAAAATTTCATCAACTTACGATTGTCGTCTCTAACATTTTTTTTTTAAATTGGACCGGTCTAAAATTTCATCTGGTGGGAGTGGTTTAATCTAACATATTTATTGAAATGGTCAAATTTTCTCTTAGATAAATGTCATAGAATTCAATTCATTTTTCGGAGATGACTATATTGTCATAAGTTCATGTGCACTATTCCAAACTAATTGTACATGAACATTTAAAAATGTAATTTATCAAAGCTCTAGTAATATGACTGGTTGATCGATTGGAATTTAACGTCAATTTTTTTTACAGTATTTCAATCTTATTGCGGTGGTGGGATCACCTTACCATATATTCCTGGATTTTCTAACACCAGCATCACCATTAAACCCTTTCAAATTTTCATAACTTATGGTCTGTAGCATGTAAGAAAATGTGAAATGGTTTGTTGGTAAACCAAAAGTCGTAATTACAGCGTGATTAATCTGTAGTTACGAGGTTTGTGTCGCCAAACCAGCAAAGCTATTCTATTAACTATTTATTTCTGTCATTGGCGCAGTTCATAATTCACTTTCTGTGTAATCAAGTGATAAAGTATTTTGATTGGTCGATTGATTCTTTGATTGACAGCGGCGAGCCGTCAATTCGTGTTTTAAGTGAAGAGATTATGTTGAAGCATTGTGACCTTGACCTTAATCACTAATTTTAAATGCAGAGACCTTTCCTAAACATCAAAGACGGGACGCATGATTTTTCTTCAAAGACGATTTTAAATTAGCTTTACAAAATTGGCATTTGTAATTCGAACAAAATACCAAGTTAATTATCGCATGATTGTAAAGAACACGTCGGGACTAAAAATACATGACTGGCAGCTTAAAAAAGGACCAGCCGGCAATTTTGCTATACGAACATTTAAACGAGATTGGATACAGCACAGTTCGACTAGGTTTATTTTTCGAAAATTAAAAGTGAAGTAAAATGATCTGCTAGTTTCATATTATACCCCCCCCCCAAAAAAAAAAAAAAAAATAAATAAATAAAAAAAAAAAAAAATAAAATAAAAAAATAAATAAAAATATAAATAAATAAACAAATAAAGTAATCCCAAACCAAAACAAATAAGGAAACAAACAAACAACAAAAAAGCAATGTCGGCCTTGAGCTTTCGCTTTACTGGGTGGCAACTTTTCGCATGCTGGCTTTTATACAAGCCAAAATTCTGAACGGACACTTAAACAATTAGGATTAAGTTCATAAATTCAAACATTTTTTTGTAAAATATAATTCTTGGTTGAACAAGGACCATTGACATAATTCCTATGAAAACTTATCCTTGATTCATTGAATACCCCCCGATGTATGAGAATGGCTTAAAAGCTCAGAATTGGCCTTGAGACTTTGACCCATTTTTTATGAAATCCTTCCATTACACGCGCTTCAATTAAAGAGCTTTGGAAAACATCGTGAAAAATGAAGAAATTGCTTGTATCAAGTAATTTCTTCATTATCCACAATGTTTTCTATCCGAATAGACGAAACAAATTAGAATCACCGTAGCTTGTAATTTTCGTCTGTAGTTTCTTTAAATTTGGACCAGTCTAAAATTTTGTTGTGTGGGAATGGTTTTAAAAAAAGACTTATCTCAGAAGAGCACAATTAAATAGGGTCAATTTAATAAAATGTTTCGTATGTCACGTTTAAGAGATCATTCTAGTAAAGAAACAGTTTCTCTTAAAAACTATTAACCTAATGGGCTTATACAATTTCAACATTGATGAAAACAATCTAAAGTCAAAATATTGATCTATATCTAATATCTCAGTGAATGTTACTGATAATACAATTTATTACAAAAAATAAATATTTCTAGTAAATTATATACATATCGGACACGGCAGATACGGTTCCATGTAAGACAGATTTTTTTAATTATTTCGTCGAATTCATTTAGATAAATTGAATATCAGGCCTAAATTGTGATTGCGATACAACATCTTGTATTACCTTCTCGCTGCGTAGGAATATTTGATGGTCAAAGCAAATACAAGATGTTGTATCTTTATCGTAATATGATATTCCATATTTATCGACAAGAAAATAGACAGCATGTGGAAGATATTGAAGGTTTTTCGTGACTTATTCAGACTTTCATTGTCAATAATAACGTTAGCGGATGGGCCAATAAAGCAAAAGGCACTGACTGTTTACCACAAGACTTTGAAAATCAAAAGTCTTTGAAAACGAAAAGTTTAACACGTATAGTCTGAAAATGAAAGGTTCATTAACCCATTCCCACACAATGACGTTTTTTGACTCCCTTCAAGAGAAGATACTGGAAAAACATTTTGAAAAACGAAGAAATTACTTGTGACAAGCAATTTCTTCTTTTTCCAGTTTTTTTACCCAGTAAGTTGACAAAATCTAAAATTTCATAAAATTTGAATTGTCGTCTGCAAATCCTTTAATTTGGACCAGTTTAAAAAAATCTTGTGCAAATGGGTTAAAGGCAGTCCATGAGAACGAGGAGTTTGCCATAGAACGAGGTTCACTGACTGAAACTCATCTTCAGATTTTGAACTAGCTTTCCCCATGACTCTCACTGTAGAAATCCTCTAAAGTCAATCGGCAAATCTATCTGGAGATAATTAGCCTTTTTCTTCCAAACTTGCTTCGGAATAAGACTTCCCAATTAAAGATATATGTGAGCACTCGGACTAAAAGGTCAAATCAATTGAATATGTCAATCTCGGTCAGACCGGAGAGGTCACACTCGGTCAGAACAAGTACCTAATTTGATATCTCTCTCTCTCTCTATTCATATAATTTTTTTCCTTCGCTGTTTTTCGAGCATAAATTCCTATTTGTATTAATCAAATTCAAAAAATGTCATATGATTGACAAGCATTTTCTATTTGGCGACCTTATCTAAGCTGTAGTTACGAGTTTTACATCGCTTTTAAACGATTTGTCTTTTATTCCATTCCCTGGCCACATAATTTATATAAAAAATATTGTTTATTTCCTCAATCCATGACAGAGGTCAGTGGGCGCGGCCAGCGACCCGCTTCTTTCTTTCATACAGCAAGAGGATCATGATTGTGCTACATTGCTTACACAAGTCTTCTTGTGATGCATTTTTTGCACCAAGTTGCAAAAATGGGACACAGGAGCATTCATTCCAACGCGTGATTTTTCCAACCAATTCGCCTGAGAGCCAAGTGAAGCCCAAGAGACTTCACTTTAGCTACTGACTAAAGTTCCCGTAGACAACAACAAATATGCTTCAAGCAAGTGTGAAATGGTTGGAAATATCACGCACGGGCTCGCTTTTAACCCATTCCTTCACACTCCTGCTTTTTACGCCCCTCCAAAAAAACTTTGGCAAGCATTATCCACAATATTTTCTACCCCAGAAGACCAAGATTTTCAAAATTTCACCAAATAGAATTTGTCGACTGCAACATCTTTGAATTTTGACCGGTCTAAAATTTTGGTGTTTAGGAATGGGACACCCAGTTTACGCCCTATGCAAAGTATCAACAACCGTGTTACAAAAAGAAATACTAATTTAATGTAAAATATTGGCGATATGCCACAGAGAGAATTGGACACATGAGGTCTTAGCCTAACCATACACTACTAGTATTTCATACCTGCTACCAAAATATTTTGTAAGAGACTCTGGCTGCACATCCCGCTTAGGTGGTTTTCACCCTCCAGTTTAGATGAATGACAAATATCAGATAGTATTTTGGCAAGCCCGAGAGTCGAGCCCATGACCCGTGCTTTGCAGTCTAACGCGATACCTACAGCTGCAACCGAAGAGTGCAAACAAAGCGGCAAATCTTATCAGACAGGTTCAAATGAAAGGAAGTTGCAAACGACAATTTTAAAATAGAAATATTTGTCTCCTTGGGTAGAAAACTTTGTTGAAAATGAAGAAATCGCCTAAAACAGTCAAAATCTTTTTTTCCACAGACTATTTTGCAGAAGGTTTTATCCTAGAGAGGCGAAAACGGAACACAGATATAATTGGCCAAACGCAGAATTTGACAACTCTATGGTTCATGGTGTGGTAAAATAACTTTTTAATGTTTTCAATTTGTTCCTATTAAACCCATTCCCACTCAATGACGCTTTTAAACGCCCCTCAATATAAAAGCTTTGGAAAACATTGTGGACAATGAAGAAATTGCTTGTGACAAGCAATTTCTTCATTATCCACAATGTTTTCTATCCAAAAAGTCGAAGAAATTTGAAATTCCATCACCTTGAAATTGTCGTCTGCAGCTTCTTTCAATTTGGACCAGTCTAAAATTTCACCGCGTTGGAATGGGTTAACCCATTACCATACTATGACGCTTTCTTGTGCCTTGAAGAAATACCGTCATGGAAAATATGGGGGAAAGGAGAAATTACTTGTCACAAGTTATTACTCCTTTTCTCACAATATCTTCTATCCTTTTTGGCATAATTTTCCAATTTTAGCGTAACTTGAAATTTCTTTCAATTTGGACCAGCCTAAAATTGTGATGTCTGGTAACGGGATAAGAAATGAAGTTAATATTTTTCGTAGAGGCATAAAACTAAAATCATATTCATATTATAAGTAGTCGCGAAGATGATTCATACAGACAAGCGACTATTTTTTCATTTCTTACTGTTTTGAAAACAAAAAATCGCTTCCCTTCTCATAATATCAAAAAGGCGAAGTTTTTACCAATATTAGTTGTTTGTAGGAGGTATAGGTAAGTAAAATAGAAAATAGTTCACTCGTTTTTTCACGGATGGGAGAAAAAATATTTCAGACAATCATAATGCAAGGGCTTTGATAGACGAATGAAACAACAACAACATCCCCAACAAATTAGCATAGATGTCGACAATGTCTGTTTGTCAGAGTTTAAAAGTTCACCCCCGGTCTGTAGAATGATCTGTTTCGACAATCACCTTTCTTAATCTTATAGCCAAGGAAGTTCCGCCAAGATATGCCATTTGTTTTTAAAGAATAATAACAAATATAGGACAAAAACTCTGCTCAGGTTAGCTTAACCAGAGGCGCTTTATGACCATTTAAGAGATGAAGAGAATATTTTTTTGTTTTCATGGAGGTATGAACCGAAAAAACTAATTACACTGTATGAATACGCGAAGCGGATTCAAACATTGTGTGATTAGTTTTTTCGGTTCATACCTCCATGAAAACAAAAAACATTCTCTTCATTTCTTATAATTTAATAGCATCGAGCGAAAAAAACAAATGCTGTACAAATTTTGATACCTTTATGTATGGAACTATTTTATGCGGAAGCATACAAAATGGCTGCGTGCTCAAAATTATGTTCATGGAGGTATGAATTAAATTTTTCGACCATTCAGAACGCTCGTGTTTGATAGACGAAACTAACAATTGAATTATTTCTTCAACAGCATGAATTTACCAATTGCGACTGTCAATCAAGGAATCAATCGACCAACCAAATCATTTATTCAGCACGGTTTTGAGCTTTCAACTCAAACATTGGCTGTGAAACACTTTTGTTGGTTTGGCGACTTAAACGTCGTAACTACAGCTTATTCAAGAATCGAAGTGGAACTTTCTGTTGGAGCCAATGGACGGGGCCTAAGGTGTAAGAGAGTGGGGCCAGCGATTGGTCAATCTATTTCAATACAGTTGCTCGATATCTCTCGTTAATCATTACCAACAACATAACGTTTTTTGACGCCCCTCAAGAAAAGAAGGCTAAGAAAACCTTGTGGCAAATGAAGAAATTGCTTATAACAAGCCATTTCATTATTATGCACAATCTTTTCTGCCCCAAGACAAAAATTATCAAAATTTTATCAATTAAAAAAAGTTTTGTCTGCATCTGTTTAGACCAGTCCACAATTTTGTAGTTTGGTAATGGGTATAAAAGGGAGCCAATGAATGGTTCAGTTATTCAACCTAGAGCATCTCTTCTCATGCAATGTACTTAAGCAGCCATGTACTAATGCGACCATGGCAAATCAACTCATGACAGAGATTGATTGCAGGGGGTTTAATACCTCTTTCAACAGTTTTTCAGTGACAACTGGTAACGTAACCATAGTTTCATGTTAATTCTCACACCAGTATAACCACAGGATTCTATTCAAGCTTCCAGCTGCTCAACCCCATTAGCCAGACGTCTTTTTCATTTGCCCGATGAGCGAGACAAATGACGTGTCGCGATTACCAACAGCATTGAAATCGATACAAAACGAATCAACGTTTAGAAACAAGAGGGCCATTGGCCCTGGTGCGCTAACCTGAGATTAACCTTTTCCAGTTCAATCCCTGGTTTTTACGTCCCTGTGATTTTATAATTGAGAAAATATTGTAGAAAAAGAAGAAATTGCTTGTAACAAGCAATTTCTTCTTTTTCAACAATATTTTCAACCCTACTGAATGGTCATTTTTCAAATCAAATCCACTTTAAATTTTCGTAAGTAAATCTTTCAACTTGTACAGGTCTAAAATTTTGGAAAACAGGGAAGGGCTACGGATCTTTTGCTTTACAAGTCTGATTTCATGTTAAGGTAAGGATTATGATACAATACTTTATACATCTATAGAGTGTGAACCTGGGGATCCAAGTCTTAATTACAAATTTCAAGGCTTTAAGACTTATATGAAATATGGAGAACGCTTTTTCCTCCACTCTGGATCCATAGGTAAACATTTGAGACATAAAACAGAAGTCAATGAACTGATGCTTCATGCTAAGTATATGTATCAAGGCTGAAGACCAACTGGGTCAAGAGGAGGTTTTTAAGGATGAAACTGAAGCTGCCATGACAACCAGAGTTCTTCCACTTGATTTGTATAGGTTGAGCTTTTGTGAAAGAGTACCGCCTAAGGAACATTTCTGCCAAATTTTGTTCGAATTACCGTTTAAAAATCCTTCTTTATTTCTATATAAAGCCATTCCTCGGGGTACTGCCCATGGGGACCCGAGTTAATGATTTTAGCAATTTTGGAATAGGTCAATGGACTGATGTTTCATGCAAAATATTAAGGCGCTGGGGTCAAGATTAGATTTTTTTTAAAAAATTATTTTGAAATTTCACTTTTGCTGCCTTGGCAACCAGAGTTTTCAACGGATTTCAATTATTTAAGCTATTTTTATACAGAGTCACCCATATTTTGTTCAAATTGGCTCAGTGGTTTTGGGTGGGATATTGTTTAAAAATCCTTCTTTTATTCTATGTAACCCCCCCCCCCCCCGGGTGTGATGTCCGTGGTCGAGCGTCAGCTTCCCGATCAAGAGGTCCTTAGTTCGATTCCCGGGAGCGGCTATCGATATTGGTTCTGACATTGGCCCACACTCTCGGTGCGAGTACTGGTGCACTTTCCAGCAGAATCTCGAGTGTTTACTCGAAAGTAGAAGAACTTGGTTCCCAATTCGAGGGTCATCATTTTGGCAATTATGAAAGATATCAGTACACTGATGTTTCATGCAAAATATCAAGGCTCTTCGCCTTCTGGGTCAGGAGGAGAAGAATTTTAAAGATTGTTGTAAAATTTCATCTTTTGTTACCTTAGCAACAATTTTAATTATTTTAGCTAGTTTAATACAAGGCCGCATACGGAGCATTTCTGCAAAATGTGGTTCAAAATGACGCAACGGTTTGGTAGATGTTGTTTAACAATCTTTCTTTATCTCTGGGACCCTAGGGTCACAATTTTGGCTATTTTGAAAAAAGAAGTCAATATGTTGTGTTTTCATGGAAATATCACGGCTCTATGTCTTCTTGCTGGGGGAGATACTTAAAGATTATTTTGACTTTTTTTTGCCATGGCAAACAGAATTTTCAGTCTTCAAAAGATTTTAATTCTTTTAGCTTTTTTAAATGGGACTACTTGAGGACCATTTCTGCAAAATTTGGCCAAATGGTTTGGGAGGAGATATCATTTAAAGGAATTGTTGACGGACGCCGTACGATGCACGGACGCTCGACAAAAGGTGATAACAATAGCTTACTTAAGCACTTCGTGCTAAGGTGAGCTAAAATCTAAAAAGATATCGATTCACCAAACGCTTTGAATAAAAGTCAGAAGGGATGAAACCTGTTATAAACTTCTTTCAATATGGATGTTGTTGTGCAGTAATACACTGAAATAGTTAACGTTTTGAGTATAGTGTTTTGTTGTCATGACGAAAATCAGCCTGTATTCAGGACAGGGAAGGAAAAAGTTCTCTCCAAACGGCTTCCTATTTTGAACGCAGTGTTTTTCAAAATGGCCGGTTGCTTGACAACACAAATGTGCTCAAATAAGAGCATTATCGATAGAAAATGTTTTTAAAGACCATGACGTGTTTTTTTCGATTTTGCGGGAAGGGGGTCAGTGCCCCCTAACAGGGGGGAAATCTTGAAAAATGTTTAACAAGAGGGCCGATGGTCTTGGGGCGCTCGAATGAGATAATCAAAGGACCCAAGGCCTGACAATCGCCATATTCTGAATGTTTAGACCACACAAAAGGTGTCACAGAAATACAGATCCTTAGACCATTAAAACATCCATGTTAAAGCCTGTTAACAGACAGAAAATTTTAATACTGGTGCAAATCATAAGAAGACAAGACAACAATTTTATTTTTTAAATGGGAAAATATGACAAATATGGTAGAAAAGAGCGTGAGAAAAGAATAAATTGCTTGTAACAAGTAATTTCTCATAATGCTTTCCTTAAAGTATTTTCTTCGAGGCTTAAAAAAAGCGGGATTTTGTGGGAATAAGTTAAGTGTTAAGTCATTTCAGTTGTTTGAAATTTTAATACAAGACTACTACAACAATAACTATCTCTTGGTTTTATAAAAACTTATTTTGCAGCACAAGTTTAATGCAGATACCTGAAACTCGGCTGTAGTAGAGGTTTATCACGATCAATATAAAGACTCTATGCCGTCTGGGTCAGAAGGAAAAGGTTTTTAAAGATTATTTAAAATTTCACTTTTGTTGCCATGACAACCAGAGTTTTTAACCGATTTCAATTCTTTTAACAATTTTAAAAGTTTACCACCTTAGAAACATTTCTGCCAAATTTGGTTCATATTAGCCCCGTGGTTTAGGAGGTTATGTCGTCTTTATTTCTCTTTAAACTCAATCCCCTTGGAGCTCCGCCCCTCAGGACCCGAGGATCATGATTCTAGCTATTTTGAAAGAGGTCAATATGCTGATCTTCATGCAAAATATCAAGGCTCTACGCCTTCTGGGTCAGGAGGAGATGATTCTTAAAGATTATTTTAAAGTTTCACTTTTATTGCCATGGCAACCAGAGTTTTTAACAGGTTTCAATTCTTTTAGCTATTTTTAAAGGGGACCACCTAAGAAATATTTCTGCCAATTTTGGATGAAATTGACCCAGTTCTTTGGGAGGAGGTGTCATTTAAAGAAATTGTTGACGGATGGACACTGGTCAAAAATGATCGCATTAGTTCACTTGAGCACTTCGTGCTCAGGTGAGCTAAACAAGAGGCCCATGAGGGCCTGAGACGCTCTATTGGTTATCAAGTTTTCCGTTAAAGAAATCTGATATTTAAGGAAGTTAATTACTTAAAGAAGAATGCATAAAGGAAAAGAAATTGGACTTTGTCCCCTTTATTATTTTGAGCAACAATCGACAAGGCCCCTTTTCCCATGTTTCATGATGGATCCACTCCATTTCCAAAAGAAAGTTACCTTATGACCCTACAATCATCCTGTTAAATTTTCATCAGAATATGACAATAATTGTGGACTTTATTGCATAAACAGGATTGTTTTGAATGAAAACCCATAAGGCCCCTTTTCCTGTGTCATCTGATAGATCAATTTCATCCCAAAAGGAAGTTTCCTTACAACCCTACAATTGTCCTGTGAAATTTAAAAGACAATCTTATAATGATTGTGAACTTCATCACATATACAAGAATGTTTGAATGATAATCTGTATTCCATGCATCTTTGAAGAGAATCCAATAAAACTGTTGACTTTATTGTGTTAACAGAGATATTAAAATCAAGTTCTCTTACAGCCCCTTTTCCCGTGATATTTTACTATTGGTTGTATCATTCTGTGAAAGTTTAAAGTGAATATGAGGACTTAATTATGTTTACTAGAATATATATATATATAAAAAAGATTCATATGGCCCCTTTTTACATGAAACTTGATCGATTGTACCCAGTTCTGAAAAGAACCATTTAAGTATTTGTACAATGATTGTGAAATTTTGAAGTGAATGCGGTGAAATCAAGGGACATCATTGCATAAACTAGACTATTTAAGAAAGTTTTCATAAGGCCCCTTTTTATATGACACTTGCCATAATCAGATCTACTGTCAAAATAAACAAAATTCGGCCAGTAATGCTAAAAACTGAAGCATTTCCTTTCAATTTGTACAGTTGAAAAAATAACATTTGATGCTTCAGAAATTACACCTAGGAGAGGAATTTCTACCAAAAGAGGGGAAAAATACATCAAAGAAAGGGGGAAACAGGGCCAATATTCTCCTTTTATTTTAGTCAGAAAAAAACCTGCTCAGGTAAAATCCGGTTACACTGTATTTCATTTCCATCTCATGAAAAGTGTTACAATATAGTAACCATGATACTTGTTTTTTTTATTCTACTCAAGTAACATGCTGCAGATAAGAGATGAAAATATCTTAACCCTTTCCTGATTTGCAAAATTTAAGACCCGTCCAAATTCAAAGGTTTTGCAAACGAAAATTTGAAGTTGATTTTTATTGAAAAATAACAATTCATTAGGGTAGAAAATATTGAGGAAAAAGAAGAAATTGCTTGTTACAAGCAATTTCTTCTTTTTCCACAATATTTTCTCAATTATAAAATCACAGAGACATAAAAACCAGGGATTAACCAGGAAAGGGATAAAATACAGTCACATCATACACTATGTTGACCATACACATTCAAGATGTACATATACTTCGAACTCAGATTGTAAGGTACTTCTAGCTTTTTTTCGGATATTTGTTAATGTAATTTGCTGCAAGGTAATAACAGACTTGAAGTAGTGACAAAAGCACTATAAAGATACAGTCCATGGATTTTTGTACAGTGTAACAGGTCCTTTTGTTATCATCTTTTGGCCTGCAAAGAAAGACAGATTAAGAGTAAGAGTATTAATCTAATCTATGAATATGAATCTAACATCATGTAAAATAGTCCTGTATGTTTTAATCTTTGACAGCTAACAATAATGTAACATGATATTTTGAATACGGAGTAGGCTATAGTAAAATGAAATTAACCCTTGAATAAGCTGTAGTTACAATATTTAGGTTGCTTAAGCAAACAAGAGCTGGTCTCAGTCATGTGGCAAATGCCCACAAAGGACAGGGTCAAGCATGCGGCACTTTGATTTGTTTTGTAAACACAACCACATGCATTTAATAATTTCTATAAATACAGAATGAAATTGAGAAATGCATTATGGACGGATTTTTCTGTGGTCAAAAGTAGGTCAAAGCTCAAGGTCACTGGGTCAAGGTCATGTAAAGTGGTCCACCGAATTAAGCATCCAAATATGGAAGCAATCCATTGAAGAATAAGAGAGTAAATACAAATTAACCATTCGGGATGCAATTTAACCATTCTGGACGCCCCTTTGACCCCAGATTGTGACCTTGACCTTTGAGATAAGAACCTGGGTCTTTTTCGCAACACGTCGTCTGAAGGTGGTTAACATTTGTATGAAAGAAATTTGTACCTGTGTGCATGATTATAGAAGTTACAGAGCAGATATGGCAAAAAGTGCCAATTTTTTACCTTTGACCCAAGATTGTGACCTTGACCTTTCAGATAGGAACCTGGGTCTTTTTCGCGACATGTCAAAGGAGGTGAACATTTGTTTGAAAGAAATTTGTACCTGATTGCATGATTATAGAAGATACAGAGCGGACACTGCAAAAAGTCCCCATTTATGACCTTTGACCCCAGATTGTGACCTTGATCCTTTGAGATAGGAACCTGGGTCTTTTTCGCGACATGTCGTCTTATAGCCGTGAACATTTGTGCAAAGTTATATTGAAATCCACTATTGCATGTAGAAGGTACAGAGCGGACACGAAAGTGGGACGGACGGACGGATGGATAGTCGGACAGTTTTATTACTATATGCCTCCCTTTGGGGCATAAAAAATGCTTCACATAAATGCCTGCCAATGTCAGACTTTTTAAGTTAAAATCGGTGATTTGATTGGTCAGTTGATTCCTTGACTGAAAAAGTCGATCTGTCCCCGAAATCACTATAACAAAATTAAGGCTGCTCAAAATTGAAAGAGGTTGCAGAAGACATTTCAAAATAAGTGCCATCTGGGTAAGAAAACATTGTGAAAAATTGAGAATTTCTTGGAACAAGCATTTTTCCCTTTTGCCACAATGCTGCCTAATAAAATTCTTTTGCAGCATAAAAATGTCAGACCCCTGGAGTAGAGACATTTTTTATTCTAAGGCATATTTTCCTGTAACTTAGTACAAAATTGTGTATTAATACTACATACCAAATATGAATGTCCTTCACCTTATATTTCAGAAGGAGAATGACTTATGAAGTTGCTCTAATTGGGCTTTTGGACCTCTGGGCAGTACCATGTTTTATCCCAGGGCTAAGATTTTTGCTAACAGGGTAGAGAACCATCCGGTTATGCTACATTCAAATATGAATGCCTTAGATTTCATAGATTTGGAGGAGAAGACTGTTGAACATGGTCTAATTGAGCATTTTTACAAACTTTGGACATCCAGGGAAGGGGTGTTAACCTACAGGCATAATTTTAATAAAATCGATAGATCATAGCCAGGCTATGCTACATTCCAAGTATAAATACCTTAACTTTAAGATTGTTTTTTCTTACTTACTCTAATTTTGTCCTTTCCCTATTTTTGGACCCTAGAGCAGGGTCTTTTTTTACCCTTGGAGAACAATTATAAGTGATATAGTATAAAACCATCAAGTTAAGCTACATACAATATATGAAAATCCTAGATCTTATATTTTACGAGGAGAGGTCTTTTAACTAGCTCTAATTCAGCATATTTCAAATCTTTGGACCTCAGGGGCGGGGCCATTTTTGACCCCAGAGATTGAATTTTTGAAAACTTGGCAGAGAAGTTTGTGATTAAGCTACATATGAAAGATAAATGGCTTTGGCCTTGTAGTTTCTGAAAAAAAAACCTCAAAGGTTTACTAAAATTTCCCATTTTCATAAGCTGCAGCAAACAGAGTTTTTCACGGTATGAAAATCTTTCAACAATTTTTGTAGAACTTCACCCAAGGAACATCTCTACAAAGGTGTAGCTTCATTGGCCAACTGGTTTAGGTGGATAAGATTTATAAAGATATACCAGAATTTCCCATTTTCAAATGCTGCGGAAACCTGAGTTTTTCACTGTATGAATTTTTTTTACAACTTTTGAGGAACTTCACCCAAGGAACATTCCTGCAAGGTTTCAGCTTGATTGGCCTACTGGTTTAGGAGGAGAAGATTTTTAAAGAAATTGTGGACGAACGGACAGATGACGGACAGTGACCGATCACAATAGCTCACCTTGCACTTTGTACTCAGGTGAGCTAAAAATGGAAAACTGCTAAATTCTCTTACCCCTCAATCTTTTCTTTCGTTTTCAAAGCTAAATTATCAATTTCCATTCTCAAATAAGATTATGCAACCACTTTCAATCAAGACAATATCAATTTTTTCTGGTTAAGAGTTTAACCAATAACCACTCAATAATGCTTTTTGACACCTCCAAAGAACAAAAGCTTTGCAGAGCGTTGAATACAACCCAGGGGAATTTTAGTGGAATATAATTTTTAACCATAAGTTTTTACCATAAAACTGACCTTGAAAACTGACCTTGACAGAAAATATTAAATTTGAAATCAACAAAATGGCAGTGCCCTTAAACGTAAAAATTTCGGCTGGTCTTACAAGAGGAAATCTAGGAAGTGTAACAAGTTCCAATTCAAGGGCAGATAATTCATGAAGAACTGGAGTTATCTTAATCTTAAAGGTTTAATGCACCAATAGACACTATGCAGATTCAAAATGCAAAATTACAATTTCTTTTGATTAAAATTGTAGGATAATTAAGGGGATTGTCAGTGGAATATAATTTTTAACCATAAGTTTTTACCATAAAACTGACCTTGAAAACTGACCTTGACAGAAAATATTAAATTTGTAATCAACAAAATGGCAGTGCCCTTAAGAATACAATTTCGGCTGGTCTTACAGAGGAAATCTGGGAAGTGTAACAAGTTCCAATTCAAGGGCAGATAATTCATGAAGAACTGGAGTTATCTTAATCTTAAAGGTTTAATGCACCAATAGAGACTATGCAGATTCAAAATGCAAAATTACAATTTCTTTTGATTAAAATTGTAGGATAATTAAGGGGATTGTCAGTGGAATATAATTTTTAACCATAAGTTTTTACCATAAAACTGACCTTGAAAACTGACCTTGACAGAAAATATTAAATTTGAAATCAACAAAATGGCAGTGCCCTTAAGAATACAATTTCGGCTGGTCTTACAAGAGGAAATCTGGGAAGTGTAACAAGTTCCAATTCAAGGGCAGATAATTCATGAAGAACTGGAGTTATCTTAATCTTAAAGGTTTAATGCACCAATAGAGACTATGCAGATTCAAAATGCAAAATTACAATTTCTTTTGATTAAAATTGTAGGATAATTAAGGGGATTGTCAGTGGAATATAATTTTTAACCATAAGTTTTTACCATAAAACTGACCTTGAAATCTGACCTTGACAGAAAATATTAAATTTGAAATCAACAAAATGGCAGTGCCCTTAAGAATACAATTTCGGCTGGTCTTACAGAGGAAATCTGGGAAGTGTAACAAGTTCCAATTCAAGGGCAGATAATTCATGAAGAACTGGAGTTATCTTAATCTTAAAGGTTTAATGCACCAATAGAGACTATGCAGATTCAAAATGCAAAATTACAATTTCTTTTGATTAAAATTGTAGGATAATTAAGGGGATTGTCAGTGGAATATAATTTTTAACCATAAGTTTTTACCATAAAACTGACCTTGAAAACTGACCTTGACAGAAAATATTAAATTTGAAATCAACAAAATGGCAGTGCCCTTAAGAATACAATTTCGGCTGGTCTTACAAGAGGAAATCTGGGAAGTGTAACAAGTTCCAATTCAAGGGCAGATAATTCATGAAGAACTGGAGTTATCTTAATCTTAAAGGTTTAATGCACCAATAGAGACTATGCAGATTCAAAATGCAAAATTACAATTTCTTTTGATTAAAATTGTAGGATAATTAAGGGGATTGTCAGTGGAATATAATTTTTAACCATAAGTTTTTACCATAAAACTGACCTTGAAAACTGACCTTGACAGAAAATATTAAATTTGAAATCAACAAAATGGCAGTGCCCTTAAGAATACAATTTCGGCTGGTCTTACAGAGGAAATCTGGGAAGTGTAACAAGTTCCAATTCAAGGGCAGATAATTCATGAAGAACTGGAGTTATCTTAATCTTAAAGGTTTAATGCACCAATAGAGACTATGCAGATTCAAAATGCAAAATTACAATTTCTTTTGATTAAAATTGTAGGATAATTAAGGGGATTGTCAGTGGAATATAATTTTTAACCATAAGTTTTTACCATTAAACTGACCTTGAAAACTGACCTTGACAGAAAATATTAAATTTGAAATCAACAAAATGGCAGTGCCCTTAAGAATACAATTTCAGCTGGTCTTACAGAGGAAATCTGGGAAGTGTAACAAGTTCCAATTCAAGGGCAGATAATTCATGAAGAACTGGAGTTATCTTAATCTTAAAGGTTTAATGCACCAATAGAGACTATGCAGATTCAAAATGCAAAATTACAATTTCTTTTGATTAAAATTGTAGGATAATTAAGGGGATTGTCAGTGGAATATAATTTTTAACCATAAGTTTTTACCATAAAACTGACCTTGAAAACTGACCTTGACAGAAAATATTAAATTTGAAATCAACAAAATGGCAGTGCCCTTAAGAATACAATTTCGGCTGGTCTTACAGAGGAAATCTGGGAAGTGTAACAAGTTCCAATTCAAGGGCAGATAATTCATGAAGAACTGGAGTTATCTTAATCTTAAAGGTTTAATGCACCAATAGACACTATGCAGATTCAAAATGCAAAATTACAATTTCTTTTGATTAAAATTGTAGGATAATTAAGGGGATTGTCAGTGGAATATAATTTTTAACCATAAGTTTTTACCATAAAACTGACCTTGAAAACTGACCTTGACAGAAAATATTAAATTTGAAATCAACAAAATGGCAGTGCCCTTAAGAATACAATTTCGGCTGGTCTTACAAGAGGAAATCTGGGAAGTGTAACAAGTTCCAATTCAAGGGCAGATAATTCATGAAGAACTGGAGTTATCTTAATCTTAAAGGTTTAATGCACCAATAGACACTATGCAGATTCAAAATGCAAAATTACAATTTCTTTTGATTAAAATTGTAGGATAATTAAGGGGATTGTCAGTGGAATATAATTTTTAACCATAAGTTTTTACCATAAAACTGACCTTGAAAACTGACCTTGACAGAAAATATTAAATTTGAAATCAACAAAATGGCAGTGCCCTTAAGAATACAATTTCGGCTGGTCTTACAAGAGGAAATCTGGGAAGTGTAACAAGTTCCAATTCAAGGGCAGATAATTCATGAAGAACTGGAGTTATCTTAATCTTAAAGGTTTAATGCACCAATAGAGACTATGCAGATTCAAAATGCAAAATTACAATTTCTTTTGATTAAAATTGTAGGATAATTAAGGGGATTGTCAGTGGAATATAATTTTTAACCATAAGTTTTTACCATAAAACTGACCTTGAAAACTGACCTTGACAGAAAATATTAAATTTGAAATCAACAAAATGGCAGTGCCCTTAAGAATACAATTTCGGCTGGTCTTACAAGAGGAAATCTGGGAAGTGTAACAAGTTCCAATTCAAGGGCAGATAATTCATGAAGAACTGGAGTTATCTTAATCTTAAAGGTTTAATGCACCAATAGACACTATGCAGATTCAAAATGCAAAATTACAATTTCTTTTGATTAAAATTGTAGGATAATTAAGGGGATTGTCAGTGGAATATAATTTTTAACCATAAGTTATTACCATAAAACTGACCTTGAAAACTGACCTTGACAGAAAATATTAAATTTGAAATCAACAAAATGGCAGTGCCCTTAAGAAAACAATTTTGGCTGGTCTTACAGAGGAAATCTGGGAAGTGTAACAAGTTCCAATTCAAGGGCAGATAATTCATGAAGAACTGGAGTTATCTTAATCTTAAAGGTTTAATGCACCAATAGACACTATGCAGATTCAAAATGCAAAATTACAATTTCTTTTGATTAAAATTGTAGGATAATTAAGGGGATTGTCAGTGGAATATAATTTTTAACCATAAGTTTTTACCATAAAACTGACCTTGAAAACTGACCTTGACAGAAAATATTAAATTTGAAATCAACAAAATGGCAGTGCCCTTAAGAATACAATTTCGGCTGGTCTTACAAGAGGAAATCTGGGAAGTGTAACAAGTTCCAATTCAAGGGCAGATAATTCATGAAGAACTAGAGTTATCTTAATCTTAAAGGTTTAATGCACCAATAGACACTATGCAGATTCAAAATGCAAAATTACAATTTCTTTTGATTAAAATTGTAGGATAATTAAGGGGATAGTCAGTGGAATATAATTTTTAACCATAAGTTTTTACCATAAAACTGACCTTGAAAACTGACCTTGACAGAAAATATTAAATTTGAAATCAACAAAATGGCAGTGCCCTTAAGAATACAATTTCGGCTGGTCTTACAGAGGAAATCTGGGAAGTGTAACAAGTTCCAATTCAAGGGCAGATAATTCATGAAGAACTGGAGTTATCTTAATCTTAAAGGTTTAATGCACCAATAGAGACTATGCAGATTCAAAATGCAAAATTACAATTTCTTTTGATTAAAATTGTAGGGTAATTAAGGGGATTGTCAGTGGAATATAATTTTTAACCATAAGTTTTTGCCATAAAACTGACCTTGAAAACTGACCTTGACAGAAAATATTAAATTTGAAATCAACAAAATGGCAGTGCCCTTAAGAATACAATTTCAGCTGGTCTTACAAGAGGAAATCTGGGAAGTGTAACAAGTTCCAATTCAAGGGCAGATAATTCATGAAGAACTGGAGTTATCTTAATCTTAAAGATTTAATGCACCAATAGAGACTATGCAGATTCAAAATGCAAAATTACAATTTCTTTTGATTAAAATTGTAGGATAATTAAGGGGATTGTCAGTGGAATATAATTTTTAACCATAAGTTTTTACCATAAAACTGACCTTGAAAACTGACCTTGACAGAAAATATTAAATTTGAAATCAACAAATGGCAGTACCCTTAAGAATACAATTTCGGCTGGTCTTACAGAGGAAATCTGGGAAGTGTAACAAGTTCCAATTCAAGGGCAGATAATTCATGAAGAACTGGAGTTATCTTAATCTTAAAGGTTTAATGCACCAAAAGAGACTATGCAGATTCAAAATGCAAAATTACAATTTCTTTTGATTAAAATTGTAGGATAATTAGGGCTCACAAGATATATGATGATTTATTTCAATTCAAGGGCAGACAACTCAAGAAGGCCTGGAGTGATTTGAATTTAAAAGATCATATGCACAAATAGACATCATAGAGATAAAATGTAGCAAGTTTCAGTTCTTTCCCACTTATACTGTAGAAGGAGTTGCGTACACATGTAATATAGTGATTTCTTGGCAATTCAAGGGCAGGTATTTCAAGACAATTCTAGAACAACTATAGTGATTTGAATTTCAAAGGTCTTATGCACAACTAGACATCATAGAGATTCGTTGTAGTAAGTTTCAGTTTGTTAACATTGACACTGTAGGAGGAGTTACGCAAACCAAAAATAGCTAACCAACAGGCAGAGAGACAGACAGTCGACCAGGGCCATAACTTAATACAGCCCTTCTAGGGTATAAAAACCATAAAGAAAACATTGTGTAAAGTGAAGAAATTGCTTGCAACAAGCAATTACTTCATTTTACACATGTTTTCTACCAAAAAGTTGAAATAATCTGAAATCTCATGAACTTTAAATTGTTGTCCACAACTTCATTAATTTGGACAAGTCTAGAATTTTGCTGTCTGGAAATGGGTTAAACCTATGTTACCTTCTTATTTCTCTCTAATTCTGCCAATTCCTTCTCCATCTCAACACATGCTCTCTCAATTTCATAGTTCTTACTAACAAGGCCTACCCAGCTGAAATTCAAACACACATGTATGTTTTTTTATGAAAATTTGATATAGGAAAATTATCAGCTTTTCCAAAAGTTATTGATATCATTTTCATGAAAAATATTCTTTCATTGTTAAATCTACTAAATTTACGGGTACTTGACATTTGATTGAATGAGATATATTCCCTAGGCCCTACTTTGAAACGCCGTGATTTATTGGATGAGGCTATTAGTCTTCGGGTGAAGTAGATCGCAACTGTATTGCTAGTGGAAATCAACGACATAATTTATACCTCATGAAAAATCTAAGGCAACTTTTGGTGCAATCAATAGATAGTAGATTTACCCAAGAATTCCTGTTCTATTCAGGTTGTTCTTTGCTGACTATTTTGGGGTTTTATAATGCAAAAATTGTTTAGCTTCTTTTTCCAAATTTTAAAGTTATAAACAATATTTTTCATTACAAAACAAATATCTGAAAACCTTACGGTCACAAATTTGAGAGTCAAAATTTTTGTTTCAAAATCTGTACAAGAGCCACTTTAACCCATTACCAGACAAAACTTTTGACTGGTCTAAATTGAAAGGAGTTGCAAATCACAATTTATGAAATTTAATGGGTGGAAAATATTGTTGAAATGAAGAAAATTTCTTCATTTTACACAATGTTTTCCCAAATGCTTTTCTTGAGGGGCTTCTAAAAGAGTCAATGTGTTGGAATGGATTTAGAATCACCATTCTCAGTACTTTAATGCTATAACTATGACTAAACATTTGACAATACTTTAATAATGCAGTGGCGAGATGAGCCCCACAGACAAATATTGTTTGAACTGATGACTATACCACCCCTTATTGTGACCTGCAAAAGCAAATTGGTTAGGGAAAACAAGCAATATCTTCTTTTCTAACAATGTTTTATTTCCTGTGTTCAACTTATGTTTCAATTTGAATGACTTTGATTTGCCATCACAAACATCATTAACTTTTGACCAGACTAAGTTGTTCCATGAGTTAATTGTGTTACAGATCCCTTGAGAAAATATTGTTGTTGTTCTTAAATCTTATAACTGCAGGCTCAAGCTGTAGTTACAGCATCTTCTTTATTTTCTTCTATTATTTGCACGGACTTCCAAGAGTTTTTATTTCATTTCACAAAACAAACTAAGTCCCACATCTGGTCTTTAACTTCTTCGGTTTGAAAAAACTCAAGCTGTTTTGTTCAATCCTGATGAACTGAGTTCTAAGGAACAGCAAGTATTTAAACCTTTCCTGTTTCTCGAAATTTTAGACTGGCCCAATTTCAAACACATTGCAGACGACAATCAAAAGTGAGTGCAATTTGAAAAGAAACCATTCTATGTGGTAGAAAATATTGTGATAAATGAAGAAATTGCTTGTATCAAGCAATTTCTTCTTTTATCACAGTATTTACTTAAGTATAAAATTGCATGGACGTAAAAATCAGTGATTATGAAGGAAAGAGATAACAAACATTTAACATACCTATTTTCCAGTTCTTTTAACTTGGCACCTGCTTGACTTTGTTCGTTCTTTCTCTGCCAGTTTATTTCTTGAATCTTTTTCCTGAGCCATGAAATTATATCATGTTTAGTACCAACCCATTACCAGGTAACAATTTTAGATTAGTTAAAATTAAAAGACTGTGTAGACAACAATTTTCAGCGAATTTCGAAAATCTTTGAAGATACAAACGTTGTGGAAACGAAGAAATAGCTTTATGTAATCTATTTCTTCATTCTCAACCTTGTTTTTAAACTTATTTTACTTGAAGGTCATAAAGGCTATTTTATAGGAATGGAATAAAGATCAACTCAGCTTCAATATTTATCTGTTATTCAAAGCGGCTATTAGACAGATTTTCATGAGAATTTTATCTAGGAAAATTATCTGCTTTTCCAATAGTAATTGATGTTGTTTTCTCTATAGATATTCTTTCTTTGTGTTAAATCTACTAAGTTCACTATCAATTCAGATTAATGCGACATATTCCGAATGCCCTACTTTGAAATATCGGAATTTAGCGGATGAGGTAATTAGTCTTCAGACAATGTCAATAACAATTAAATTGCTAAAGGAAGCCAATGACATAAGTGATAAGTCAAGGAATCATCGAAATAGACAATTGTCATTCCAATCTATGGATAACGTATCTACCTGATGTATTCCGGTTCCACTTAGGTTGTACTTAGTTGACTAATTTTGTGTTTCGTAATGCCAAATATTTTACTTCTTTTCTTTCTTCTTATAACAGCCATTTCCATTAGAAAGTAACCTTAATCACCTTTTTTTAAATATCGGAAAGCATTTCAGGTATAAATCTGAAACTTGAGAGCCAAAATCTTTCTTTCATCATCTGTGCAAGAGCCGCTTTAAAAAGTAAAAGATTAAAGAGAAAAATAAACAGTGTAATTTAAATAGTAAAAGATTAAAGAGAAAAATAAACAGTGTAATTTAAATAACCCTACTTGTTACAAACACTTGAATATAAAAAATCAAAAAACAAAAATCATATTAGGTCTACATATAATAAATGAATTTCAAATTAACAATTTCTATTTCTTTTATAAATGAACTTCAAATGAACAATAGAAAATCAAATAAATAACAAAAAATCCCAAACAAAAGTGAAGAATGGAAGAAAAATATAGGGAGGGCTATTGTCCGGGTTGGTACGATGTTATGTTGTTTAATCAAACAAATATTAATTTTAACTAGCCAGGTACTTTTTAAAGCAATTTCTTGATTATCCACAATGTTTTCTTCCCAAGAATAAAGATTTTTAAAATTTCACCAATCTGAAATTATAGTCTGCAACTTTTTTCAACTTGGACAAGTCCAAAATTCTATCGTGTGGGAAATGCTTAAACCTTTAAATTCATACCCATATTTTGCACTTTTTGTTGTTTGATCCCTACAAAAATCATTTTTGAATCCCTAACATGGTCAAGGATTCAATGACTCCTCATTTTCAAATGCTAGTACAAGCCATGTACTTAAAATTTCCATGAGTCTGCAAGCTAGTTTTAAGCCTCTAACATTTTTTTACCAGTTTAATTGCAACATAATTTAATTTCTAGTTTCGTCTATCAAAAACGAGTCTTTTGATTGGTAGAAAAAATTTATTCATAACTCCATGAACAAAATTTTGAGCATGCAGCAATTTTGTATGCTTCCGCACAAAATAGTCCCATACAAAAAGGTATCAAAATTTGTAAAGCTTTTATTTTTTTGGCTCGATGCTATTAAATTATAAGAAATAAAGAGAATACTTTTTGTTTTCATGGAGGTATGAACCGAAAAACCTAATCACACAATGTATGAATCCGCTTCGCATATTCATAGTGTGATTAGGTTTTTCACAAATTCATACATTGTGTGATTAGGTTTTTTGGTTCATACCTCTATGAAAACAAAAAAATATTCTCTTCATCTCTTAATTAATATTATTTGAAGGCTGCCTGCCAGTTTTGAGCTGACTCTAATATTTTCACCAGAGTGTCATTGTAACTTATCATTATTCGAAGTCTGCAAGCCGGTTTTGAGCTGACACCAATATTTTTACCAGTTTGTCATTGTTACTTATCATTACCTAAAGTCTGCAAGCTGGTTTTGAGCTGACTCCAACATTTTTACAAGTGTGTCATTGTATGTTTTCCATACATTAGCGCCATATTCCTGTAGAAGCTCCAAGTTCAGGATTCTGAAAATAAATATTCATATCAAATATGAATTAGCCTCAGGGTGACATCTCATACTGGTACATTTAACCAATTGCGTCTGTCGATCAAAAACTGATTAAACAAATCAAATCGCCCATTTAGACTGGAAGTGAACTTCAAACTGCAACATTGGCTAAATTTATGTGACGCATTTATGCTGGTTTCTTGACTTAATCCATTCCCACACAAGGACGCTTTTTGATTTCCTTCAAGAAATACGATTGGGAAAGCACCATGTAAATTGCAGACATTGCTTTTACAAGTAGTTTCTTCATTTTGCACAATGTTTTCTACCCAGAAATTTGAAAAATCTAAAATTGCATAAACTTTAAATTGTTGTATGCAACTCCTTTCAGTTTGGACCAGACTAAAATTTTGCAGCCTTGAAATTGGTTTGATGTGTGACAGCTTATTCAAGGTTTAGTTATGATGATTAGGTCATCAAACTGTTGAACCATTAAACTTGTTTGTTGCATGTTTTCCACAATAATCTTTTAACAAGAGGCCCATGAGGGCCTGAGACGCTCTACTGGTTATCAAGTTTTCCGTTTGATATTTAAGGAAGTTAATTACTCAAAGAAGAATGCATAAAGAAAAAAAAAAGGGCTTTATCCCCTTTATTACTTTAAGCAACAATCCTCAAGACCCCTTTTCCCGTTTTTCATGATGGATCCAATCCATTTCCAAAAGAAAGTTACCTTATGACACTACAATCATTCTGTGAATATTTCATCAGAATCTGACAATAATTGTGGACTTTATCACATAAACAGGATTGTTTTGAATGAAAATCAATAAGGCCCCTTTTCCTGTGTTTTCTGATGGATCAATTTCAATCCAAAAGGAACTTTCCTTACAACCCGACAATTGTCCTGTGAAATTTAAAAGACAATTTGATAATGAGCGTGATCTTCATCACATACACAAGAATGTTTTGAATGATAATCTGTAAGGCCCCTTTTCCAGTGCTACGAATGCCACAATTATTCCATGCATCTTTGAAGAGAATCCGATAAAACTGTTGACTTTATTGTGTTAACAAAGATATTAAAACCAAATTCTCATAAGGCCCTTTTCCTGTGATATTTTACTGTTGGTTTTTATCGTTCTGTGAAAGTTTAAAGTGAATCCGATGAAATATAGGGACTTCATTATGTTTACCAGAATATTTAAAAAAAAATCATATGGCCCCTTTTTACATGATACTTGATGGATTGTACCCAGTTCTGAAAAGAACCCTTTAAGTGATTGTACAATCATTCTGTGAAATTTTGAAGTGAATCCGGTGAAATCAAGGGACATCATTGTGTTAACCAGAATATTTAAGAGAGTTTTTCATAAGGCCCCTTTTTATGTGACACTTGCCATAGTCAGATCCACTGTCAAAATCAACAATTAGAATGATGGTACAATCAATCTGTTTAATCTGTGGAATTTGTTGTGTTAATGAGTTTATAGTGAAATCTTCATAGGACCCCTTTTCTCATGATACTTTACAGAACAAACCAAATTTCAAAAGGAACAATTCTAATGAAGGTACAATCATTCTTTAAAAGTTAAAGAGAATCAATGAAAACAGTGGACTGAATTGTGTCAAGAATTTTTGTAACAAAATTTTCATAAGGCCCCTTTTTCTGTGAAACTTAACAAATCAGACCCAATGTACAAAGGAAAAATCCTAATGATAGTTTGAAGAAAATGATAAAGACTGAGGACTTTATTGTAATAATAATGTTTTGTAATAAAATTCTTATAAGGTCCCTTTTCTTGTGTCACTTAACCAATCAGACCTAATTTACAAAGGAACAATCCGAATGATGGTACAATCATTCTATTAAAGTTTGAAGGGATTCTGATAAAGACTGAGGGCATTGTTGTGTTTATGAGGATTTGGTAATAATTTTTCATACAGGCCCTTTTCCTATGATACTAGACAGATCAGGTCCAATTTGGAAAGAAACAATCCTTATGATGGTACAAACATTCTTTGAAAGTTTGAACAGAATCTGATGAAAACTGCAGACTTTATCTTGGTGAAAAAAATTTAAAATAAAATTTTCATAAGGCTCCTTTTCCTGTGATACTTGAAGGATCAGTTCTCATGTCAGCATCAACAATCATTATTATTGTACAATGATTCTGTGAAGGTTTGAAGAAAATACAATGAAAGCTCTGGACTTGGTTACAAGGATTATATATAAATTTCTCAAAACAAGACAAGATCAGGCCTAATTTGAATAGAAAGAATCCTCATTAAGGAACAATAATTCTATGAAAATTTAAACAAAAGCTGATGAAAATTGTTGACTTTATTGTGGTACAAGGGTTTTAAAATTATATTTTGTAAGGCTCCTTTTTCTGTGATACTTGATTCAGGTCTAGTGTCAACATCAACAATCATTATTATTGTACAATTATTCTGTGAATGTTTGAAGAAAATCCAATGAAAGCTCTGGACTTGGTTACAAGGATTAAAGATAAAATTCTCAAAAGGCCCCTTTTCCCATGATACTAGACCGGTCACGCCTAATTTCAAAAAAAGAAAGAATCCTCAAGGTGGAATAATCATTCTGTGAAAGTTTTAACAGAATCTGATGAAAACTGTTGACTTTATTGTGGTACAAGGATTTTAAAATTACATTTCATAATGCTCCTTTTCCTGTGATACTTGACAGATCAGGTCTAATGCAAACATCAACAATCATTATTGTTGTACAATTATTCTGTGAATGTTTGAAGAAAATCTGATGAAAGCTCTAGACTTGGTAACAAGGATTTATAAATGAAATTTTCATAAGGCCCCTTTTCCTGTGTTTCTTGACAGTTCAAACCCTGTTATGAAAAGAATGACAGTTGTGACCTTCCAATCATTCTGTGAAAGTTTCAACAAAATCTGATCAAAGCTGTGGGCTTCATTGTGTTAACAGGGTTTCATTAATTGAAATTTCATATAGCCCCTTTTCCCATGTTACTTGATGGATCTGAACCAATTCCAAAGGGAACTCTTCTTACAAAAGTATAATTATTCTGTTTCAGTATAAAGACAACCCCATCTCATCTGTGGACTTACAATTATTAATTAAGATTTTTTTAATTGAATTTTCCTAAGGCCCATTTTCCTATGTTTCTCAATGGATCAGACCCAATTTGAAAGGAACAATCCTTATGATGGTACAATCCTTATGTGAAAGTTTGAAGTCAATCAGGTGAAATCTAGGGCCATTATGTGTTAACTAAGATTTTTTATTAAATTTTCATAGGGCCCCTTTTCCCATGAAACTTGATGGATCAAACCTACTTCTGAAAAGAACAATCCATTTAATGTAATAATCATGTTTGAAGAGAATTTGTTGAAAACTATCGACTCTATTGTGTTTACAAGGACTTTTTCAATCCAGTTTTTATCCGGCCCCTATTTCCCGTGGTCCTTGATTGATCATACCAAATTTTGAAAGGAACAATTCTTATGATGGTACAATCATTCTGTGAAAGTTTGAAGTCAATCAGATGAAAACTGTGGACTCTAGAGTGTAAACAAAGATCTTTGAATTAAATTTCAATAAGGCCCCTTTTCCTATGTTTCTTGAGGAATCATATCCAATTCCGAAAGGAACAATCCTTATAATGGAACAATCATTCTGTGAAAGTTTGAAGAGAATCGGCTGAAAATTGTTGGCTCTAGATTATTAATGAAAAATTTTTATTAAAATTTTCATAAGGCCCCTTTTTCCTGTGTTTCTTTACGGATCATACCAAATTTCGTAAGGAACAATCCTTATGATGGTACAATCATTCTGTGAAAGTTTGAGGGAATCTGATGAAAACTATTGACTCCAGAGTGTTAAAGAGGATTTCTTAAATGATTTTTCGATTAAATTTTCATAAGGCCCCTTTTCCCGTGTTTCCTGGTGGATCTGACCAAATTCCCAAAGGAACAATCCTTATGATGGTACAATCATTCTATGAAAATTTAAATACAATCTGATGAAAACTGTGGACTCTAGAGTTTTAACAAGAATTTTTTAATTAAATTTTCATAAGGCCCCCTTTTCCCCTGTTTCATGACAAATCAGATCCTTATGATTGTACAATCATACTGAGAAAGTTTGAAGAGAATCCGATGAAAACTGTGGACTCTATCGTGTAAACTAGGACTTTTAATGGAGTTTTTAATTGAATTTTCATAAGGCCCCTTTCCCATGTTTATTGACGGATCATACCTAATTTCGAAATGAACGATCCTTATGTTGGTACAATCATTCTGTGAAAGTTTGAAGAGAATCTGATGAAAACTGTAGACTCTATCTCGTAAACGAGGATTTTTTAATTAAATTTTCATAAGGCCCATTTTCCCATGTTTCTTGACGGATCATACCCATTTTCGAAAGGAACGATCCTTATGTTGGTACAATAATTCTGTGAAAGTTTAAATACAATTTGATGAAAACTGTAGACTCTAGAGTGTTAAAGAGGATTTTTTAATTAAATTTTCATAAGGCCCCTTTTCATGTGTTTCTTGGCGGATCATACCCATTTTCAATCCGATGAAAACTGTGGACTCTATCTCGTAAACGAGGAATTTTTAATTAAATTTTCATAAGGCCCCTTTTCCCATGTTTCTTGAGGGATCATACCCATTTTCGAAAGGAACCATCCTTATGATGGTACAATCATTCTGTGAAAGTTTGAAGAGAATCTGATGAAAATTGTGAACTTTATCGCGTAAACGAGGATTTTTTAATTAAGTTTTAATTAGGCCCCTTTTCCGTGTTTCTTGACGTATCTGACCCAATTTCTAAAGGAAAGATCCATATGATGGTACAATCATTCTGTGAAAGTTTGAAGGGAATCTGATGAAAACTGTGGACTCTATCGTGTAAACAAGGAAAAGTTTAACGGACGGACGAACAGACGCACGGAAGCCGGATGGGAAAAAGCCATTGCTATAGCTCTAGTGGCCTTCGGCCAGTAGAGCTAAAAATGATAAATGAAGACCTTTTAGTCATCTCTTATGACACGCCAGTTCTCCTAATGGATTTACTTATTCCCACAGCAACCTGCTTTTTAATGACCTCATGAAAAAAGACTTAGAAAATAACTTATTTACCACATTTTCTAACACAAAATTTTTTTTCATCAGTCTAAATAATTATCTTCAGATTCTCTCAATTTGGACCAGTAAAAATCTTTGTCAATTTTATTAAACAATAAGATACTACCTTAAAGCCTGATGTTCCAACTGGGCTTGTGAATTTTCTACACATTCATTCCAGGCCTGTACATCTGTCATTTTACCAGCTGGAGGCTGAGGTAGTTCATATCTCTTCATGTTCATCATGTCCATGGGTAAACGGGCCTGGAGTCTCTCAAACTCTGTCTTCATAATGTCTGTCTGTAACCACATCAGATGATACAATATGATTGATTGATTGAACGGGGTTTCACACCACTTTTGACAGTATTTCAGTCTTATTGCTGCCACTGGAGCACCTAACCATGAAATCCTGGTATTTTTAACACCAGTCCTACGATTACATCCTTTCCGAGTCTCCAGCTACTCATCCCACTTACATTTAGGATTATCGGCCCAGTGGTGGGAGACAAAAGGATTTTTGCCGCGTCCGGAGATCAAACCCTGGATGCCATGACTAGGATTCCTATGCAGTACCACAGTGCTATGGCCGCGGCAAGATACAAATATGAATTCTTGCTTCATATTTCAAACCATTTTCAAAGTGTGTTAAGTCCAGACACTGATCATCCTCTGCAGCCTCAAAGAACATTTTAAATATAACCAGAAAGTCTAAAGAAGCCTTGAGTTAGTATCTATCTGTAGAATGCAAAGTGAAGACTGTGTTCAGTCTCTGAAGATGCACAGGCTGGTCTCAGTTTTCACTTGACTCAAATATGTTATAGTAGTAAATGTAAACCACAGGCTCAAATGTTTATCAAATACAACTGATCTACAACTGAAATTGAGTCCTCCTGTCATACACTTTTTTCATAAAAAAAACCTCCATTGTAAAATGAACAAGGATAGTTTACAAACGATGAACAAAATTAGTGAATTTGTGCAGAATTCTTTGTTGTCTGGATCCTAGAAAGATAAAAAATTCTTTTTTTCCCTTCTACATGTTATACATGTTCTATATTAGTTGGTGAATGTAAATAAATTAACAGGACAAAAACTTACTGTATGCCTATGTTCATTTGATATGCGGACAAAAAACAACACAATCACTGCTACATTAAGATAAGACGCAAAATAAATTGATGAGGGTCAAAATGTTTCAAGTAGCCTCAAGTGGCACATTCTAGTACTTACCTCAAATTGATTGTAATTTGCGGGTGGTAAATATTCTAAATAGTTCTTGGTTGGTCTGTAACGTCTGGTCTCCTCTTCCACAAGGGCAAGAGCCTGAAATGTTGTCATGAAATGAATTTAAAATATAATGAATTATGAGCTGGGTCGGTCATCAAATTTGGTGTGCTTACACTAAGATTTTGGGTGTTTAAAACTTTGAAAGTGGTTGAAAATCAAAGCTAATAACGACAAAATGGAACGAGAGTGCCATAGTCACAATATACGCCACCACTTTGCTGCTGTTTCACGAAAATAATTGTAGACACTACTTATTTTGACAGAACCAAATTCAAAACATTTGCAGACTACCTTTTTAAATTGTCAAGCTCAAGCTGTTTGTTATGATTGATTGATTGAATGGGCCCAGAGTCTAAGTGTCAAGAGGCATAACTCTTGCAAAAATCAATGAACCATAAAATCCTTGATCCATGTACACCTACAAATTATGGTGATGACATTGACCAAATTTCATTTAAATCAAGACAAAAAGTTAAGAGGAGTTGCATTCACAAGGCTGCAATTCTAATAAGCCCAAGAGACTAAGTTTAAAAGGGGCATAAATGATGCAAAAATCAATGAACCATAAAATCCTTACTTCATGCACATCTACCGATTAAGGTGATAACATCCGCCAAGTTTCGAAAGATCCAGCCAGAAACTTAGGAGGAGTTGCATTCACAAGGCTGCAATTCCAATAAGCCCCAGAGACTAAGTTTTAGGGGGGCATAAATGATGCAAAAATCAATGAACCATAAAATCCTTACTTCATGCACATCTACCGATTAAGGTGATAACATCCACCAAGTTTCAAAAAGATCCAGCCAGAAACTTAGGAGGAGTTGCGTTCACAAGACTGCAATTCCAATAAGCCCCGGAGACTAAGTTTTAAGGGGCATAAATGAGGCAAAAATCAATGAACCATAAAATCTTTACCTCATGCACATCTACCAATTACAAAAAGATCCAGCCAGATACTTAGGAGGAGTTGCATTCACAAGACTGCAATTCCAATAAGCCCCAGAGACTAAGTTTTAAGGGTCATAAACTTTTGCCAAATGAAAAAGACTTGCGCCAGAATTTTATTTTTGTTGCATTTGGCGACAATGGCGATCGGCAGGGCGAACCCTGAGTCATCTGATTATCATTCCCATGAAATTTGGTTGAAATCAATCAACAGGTTTCTGAGAACTTTACAAAGTTTCAGTATATACCCTATATGGAAATAATCCCTGCCCATAAAAGCCATATTTTTCATCCGATCGAAATTCTTTTCTTTATCTGATAATAGGTCAACCAAGGATCGATCCAGTCAAATTTGGTTAAATCCATGTTTTTCATCCCATCAAATTTCTTTAAAGAAAACTGATAAAGGTTCACCTTAGGATTATTTCTGTGAAATTTGGTTGAAATCTATCCACTGGTTTCAGAGAAAAAGAATTTCAAAGCTTTTACCATATATGGAAATTAGCCCTGCCCATTTAAGCCATGTTTTTCATCCAATCAAAATTCTTTGAAGGAATCTGATAAAGGATCATCATAGGATCATTTCTGTGAAATTTGGTTGAAATCCATCCACCAGTCTCTGAGAAGAAGTTTTTAAAGCTTTCACCATATATGGAAATTAGCCCAGCCCATTAAAGCCATGTTTTTCCTCCAATCAAAACTCTTTGAAGGAATCTGATAGAGGCTAAATCAAGTAAAAATTTATGAACAGACGGACCGACGACCGGATGCATGCACGCACGATGGACACAACGTCATGACAATAGCTCTCTGGCTTTCAGCATGTTGAGCTAAAACCTAAATGATACACCTTATTTGGTAGTAAGAATTGCTATGTACTGAGTTTAAGCCATGGTCAAGTCCTTTAGTTCAGTTTATAGACCACTTGAATTAAAGCCTGTGAGAGCAAGTTTGAGCTAGATTGTTAATGTGATCATTAGATTTTGTTAAATGTCCCATCCACTTTTCTTGGACCATGGGGACATTATCCCCTTGCTTTCAAAATCTTGGCAGATCACTGCAAGCTGTATTTCCAGTAATTTCTCCCTGTATCCATGCATTATCCTCAGAGCAACATAGCAACTTTCTAGTGCTTCATATTTTCAAATGATTAACCCAAACAGAATTTTAGACATGTCTATTATATTCAAGGAAGTTGACCACAATTTTGAGTGGGTGGAATTTTAGATATCTTTGTCTTTTAAGGTATAAACACTGTGGATACAGAAAAGAGTGTTTGTGATAAGCAATTTCTTCATTTTACACACTTCTTTTGAAGCTTATAGGGGTGCATCAACAGTATGATTATTTTGGATTGGGTTAAGTGGTAATGATGAAATAAACAAACAATACAAAGTTCCCTATCAAGGGGTCATACTAAAACAAGCCCTACAGAGATTTATAGCCCTACAGACGCCCTACGGAATTTGTACACGCCCTACGAGTATATGAGCGATAATGGTGTATAATTTTTAGTTAATATGATTGTAATTAACATTTTTCTTTATATTTCAAAATATTTTTTGTGAATTTATCTTATTTATGATGATTTTGATGTTTACAAATGCCATAACCTGACCGGAAGTAACTTGAGGAAACCTCAGACCGGTAAATGAGATACCCTTCGAATCTACAGTCAAATTTCTATTAAAGTACTTAACCCCTCGGTTAGAAAAGGAATAAGTTTATTGTATAAAAAAATTTCAGAACTTATCTTCAGGTTTTAAATGATCTTTCGAGTCGAAATTGTAAAGATAAGGGAGGCAACTCAATTAAGCATAGGCTAGAAGCCTATAGGATGGTAGATTTAGTTACCAAACGACAAAATTGGAAAGATTTTGCCTTGCCGGAGAAATTATTTTTCCCATTTTCTCGCATTATTTTCAAATGTAAACCCCTTTAAAAATAGTACAAATCGAAAGAGGTTGTTGATGACAATGAAAATTGGATGCAATTTGCAATGAAATGATCCTATATGGTAGAAAATATTGTGGAAAAAGGTGAAATTGTGTGTCTCAAGCTATTTCTTCTTTTTCCTCAATGTTTTCAGAAGTATAAACGCGATGTAAAAACCCTGGTTTGTACAGGAAAGGGTTAAGTTCTTGTATTGTTCAATGCGGGATTGTGTTGAAGTAAGAATTAAAAACCAGTAAAAGTCAATATTATTTGAGGTTTTTTGTTTGTTTGTTTTTTGTTGGGTTTTTTGTACTTGTTGCATATAAAATGATGAACAAAATAATGTACTAGGCTTAAATGTTTTGATCGTCAAATGGCTATACATTTGGACAATATTTGCAATTGAATTAATACTGTGAAAAATGTAATGGAAATATTTTTCCTGTAGAACTCTTAGCCATCAACCCATCTGTTTATATTTCCGTTTTTCAGAATTTCAATTCTGTATGTGTTAATAGGTATGAAATGTTCCCAGACTCAACAACGTAGACGTGGTTCTACTCTGAGCCACTTTTTTATTTTTTTATTATGTTTTTATTTATCTGTTTTTCGAAACGAAATAATACTATATAAATGCGTTTATAAAATCAACTCCCAAGTCTGTTTTGTTGTTGTTGTAGTTTTTGGATTTTGCATCATTAAACTGAAAATTTTATTATAATTTTCACCTGATTTTAAGCAGTACAAACTACACTGTTTGAACAAAATCTATACTGCTTTTTATGTGTTGTTTTTGACTGGTTTTAAATAATTGATCTAGAAGTTAAAAATTATTATAATTTGATATTTTCTGTAATTTACTTGAAGACTGAGAGTACATAACACAATTAGTCCTGAATTTAAAATAATTTTACTTATTTAGCCAATTACGAGACGGCAAAGTTTTAGACTGGTCCAAATTAAAAAAAGTTGCAGGCGACATTTTAAAGCTTATAAAATATTATATTTTTTGCAAACAATTTCTACTTTTCCCACAATGTTTTCCCAATTGTTTATCTAGAGGGACGGGTTGGGTAAAAATTATTCTGTAATTCACTTGACTGAGAGAAATACCTCTTGCTGGGAGGTATTTAACCTTTTTACCTTGAACTGATGTGGTTTTTGTTGTCAGTACTCTCTTTATTTGACCAGGTTTTTTCGCAAGCTTGGCAGTGACAGGAATATTTAAAGATTGGTCTGTTGAGGTCACAAAACACATGTTATTTGGATTATATTTGAAAAACGATTAACGGCTCTTTTTCTCATTTGATCATTCATTGAGATCCAAATCGAATGAGGTGTTTTAAGAGGGACCAATGGCATGAGGGGAAAGTTGGAAAGTTCCTCTACCATGGAATGCGCCGCAAATATCTAGCAGTTGTGATGTGTCTATTTCTTGTAGCCTATCAATAAGTACGGACAACTTTGAAACATGCCATTCTCCCAGTAATTTAATTTTGTGATGCATACTTTCACAGTTATTGGTTTTCCAAAAAAATTTGCAATGAACCTCAATTACCAACATAATAACGAACTATTATTTCCCTTAAACAATGGCTGCCGTACTATAAGAAAAGAATTAACTATATCGCTTACCGATCACATGAATATTATTAGCATTAAAGTTTGAGTTAACTCATATTTAATTGTTTAGGAAGACTACAAATAATTTCTTTCTTTTGAGAATAAACATTGAACCCAGCCACACAATCTCTCTCTTTTTTTTTTTGCAACACTGAAGAATGTTGGAAAACATTCCGAAAAAAAAATGCTCGTAACAAATAGAGTCTCATTAAGCTAAACGTCCCATACTATATTTCATAAAACGGACTTTCCAGTCTATTTTGATTGCAAATAAAGAGTTGCTTCCCTTGCATTGCATTGAGATCAGGTATTTGCTTATGAATTTGTTGGGCGAACAATTAAACGATAGGGCGTTTCGTCAAGTACTTCCTGTCAAATTATGTGATATTATAAACATCAAAATCATCATGAATAAGATAAATTCACAGAAAATATTTTGAAACATAAATAAAAATGTTAATTACAATCATATTAGCTAAAAATTATACACCATTATCGCTCATATACTCGTAGGGCGTGTACAAATTCCGTAGGGCGTCTGTAGGGCTATAAATCTCTGTAGGGCTTGTTTTAGTGTGACCGCTATCAAGCTATATTGAATAATTTCAGGGTTGCATCTAGAAATTCTCAAAATGGGGGGCTGTCCCCCATAACAACCAGAAAAAGGGGGGCCAAGCCAAATTATTGGGTAAAGTGGGGGGGGGGGTTAAAACTCAATGTATATGATAGTGTTTACCTAACAATACTTTTGTCTTCAATAATATGAATAAGTCTTTAGTTCTTCAAGTGAACTTTAAAATATTCAGCTATTGTCTACTAGTACAGTCACATTATGTTTATTTGTTAACCCAAGGTTTTTTACTACTTACAAAGCCACTTCCTTAGCAGTTTTTAGTAAATTATAATCCTTATTTTTACAGCATAGCCATTTTGTCGTTTAAATGAGGCAATGGTTCGTTTGTTCGCCAAGAGCCCAAATAGACATGAGGCTTTTTCGTTTTAGTGATCCTATCATGTTCGTCGCCTTTTTCGACTGAATTATCACTCGAATTCACTCTAATAACACTTGAGGTATCATCATCAGTCCTATTATCCGTCTTGTTTTCCGACTCTCGCGTAAGTTAACCGGAAAAATGCTAAATTTTCGATAGAGGAGACTTATTTGCGCTCAGTTCAGCCATGTTGTCCAGACGATTTCCGGTACGTCATCCGAGGCTGGATCCCGGTCTATTTAAGCCCAACCCTTTTCCATTTCCAAAAAAAAAATGGCAAGGAGCACATTTTCTCGCTAATAATGAAATGCATCTTGAATTCTATCCATTTTTTCTTAATCAAAAAATTGTGAAATTGTTTGTGGTTTGCGATGTACAGAAAATAAATAATTATAATTTCTTTTAACTTCTAGTCTAATTTGAAAGACGGAAACCATGCAAGTATTGAAAATTTTCGCCTGTGGTAACCGTCATCAGTCGCTCGTTTAGAAGTTATAATACAATCCCTTTTCCCTGAAAAAAGAATTTAAATAATATTTTACTTGTAAATTTTGAGAATTTCTCGCCAGGTAATCTGTTACCTTACATTAAAAAAAATATAAGCACGCACGGCAATGAAATGTTCGTGGGCCAATTTAATTTTTAGCGCGACCGGGTACGCATAGAAATGTTTATCATGCAGGATTATGATTATTCTAGCGGGATTCCCGCAATCCCGCGCTCTAGATGCAACCCTGTAATTTCAAGGATCTGGCATGTATACGAAAACTCTCATTTAAATTCAGGTGATAAATAGTACAGTCTATCATTAACATTGTTAATATTTGTAAAAATAATGATATCCAGGGACATGGGTTTTCGCGTCGATTTTATTCATATTTTCATTCAAATCCAAGAGAACGTATAGCATAAGGATCTATAAAGAATCAAATTGTGCGACTAACGGCATCTCTAACTCCTTCTTCGTCATAGCCTAGGTCAAAATAAGGTAATGCATCTACAACAACTTCTCCGGCCATTGTAAATCGCAGTTTCTCGACACCGGGTCCATTCGATCATAAGATCGTCAGAAATACCAATTCTAGTCCAAATACGGAAGCCTATTACTGCCATATAAATTACCTTACTGAATTGCTGTAAAATCAAAGGGCTGAAAGCACTGATAGAACTTGTTGTTCAGTAATCAGTATTTCTTTTAGAAATCGATTCCATAAACAACTATGGCAGGATAAGTACAAGGAGGGGTAGACCAAGATCAGACTGCCCTTATGTGTCTACACCCCCAGCAAAAACCGGAATATTCCGGGTTCAGCATGACAAGGGTTAAGACATAAGATCTTAGGAAGTCGACATAAGAAAGAAGAAGCTAGATAGTAGAAAATATAACTTGTGGTGGTTTATAAGAAAAGGGCTGCAACTATCGTTACAATTTAAAAATTATGCACTTTTTTCTTAGGTGACCATGTGAATATCTTGCTTCGATGATTTATCATGATATAGTGTAAATTAGTGAATATGGTGTATAAATTGTTCAATATACAATTTCTATTTAAAAGTAAACCCTTGCGATGCATTTCACTTAGAACTTATAAATTAAAGATTACAATGTAGCAAATTTAAATACTAAACTCTAAGTTCTAACATCTAAGTGTTACATTCTAATTCTTAATATCTAAGTTCTGAAATATAATTTCCAAGTTTTATAATCTAGTTTCTAATATCTAAGTTCTAATAAATAAGTTCAAATACCTATGTTCTACTACATGTATCTTAGTTCTTATTCTTATATCGAAATTCTGATATCTAAGTTCCAATTATCTAAGTTCTAACATCAAAGTTCTAATTTCTAACATCGAAGTTCTAATATTTATGTTTTGTTAGTAATAAATGTAAAGTGTTAAGTAGGGCTACTATCGATAAGAAACTTTTAAGTTTGCAACTATTCTACCCCGAATTAAATGTTCTAGTCGGACGAATTTATCTTTATTTTGATTATGATACCTTATGCCATGAAAATAACAATGATAATAATAATGTCTTTATTTAAAGAGGCAAACGCAGTTGGGTGAACCCAGTCTTCCCTGTGGGTGTCTATGTAAAGAAATATAACAATAATTAGAGTAAATATTTCATCAAACAAAATATGTACATAAATTATTGTAAAACAGGCACATTATATACATAAACATTAATTATAATCCGTTGAGAAATAATCTTATATGTAACTAATACTTAGAAATAAGGCTTTCGAAAGGATTGTAGGAAATTAGCAGTTAGAAACTTTTTTTTTGTTGTTGTTGTTGTTGTTGTTTTTGTTCCAACATTTTTCACCAAGGGAAATGGCTCGTTTACCTTTACTCTATTCATGCATTCAATGTGCAGTGATAAATGAATGATTTGCATTGTAGATAATACAGTTAAAGAATCAATAATAAATATCAAATATAATCACATAGAAATAACACTGTTGCCACCTGAATACCACCGTGCTAGGTATGTGGTTTTGAATTTATTTATAGTTTCACTGTTTCTTACAAATAGAGGTATTTGGTTCCATAATTTAGGACCAGAGTAACTGGATGATTTTCTATAAAATTCAATTCTCGGTTTTGGAATGCATAAGGTCTTCTTATTAAAGGATCTTAGATTTGAATTACTCCTTTCAGTTAAAAGTTGAGACATGTAGCAAGGTGATAGATTATTAATTCATTTATACATAAAGATAGCTTTTTTATATAGGCTTCTTTCTTCAAATTTCATCCCTTTTAATTCATAAAACATCTCTTCACTAGAAGCTTCTATATTTCTATCAAGAATTACTCGGGCTGATCTTTTTTGAAAGGCGATAGCTCACTAACCCTGTTATTTTGCCCCCAAAAATTGAAAAAAATAAAACTTACTAAAATTATTTTAATTGCTGTTTTTTCCCTTAAACAACTTTGAAACTCTGTGAAAATGCCATTATATGTAATACAAGTATGTACGAATACATTAAAATTCGCCTGTTTCCGACCCCATTTTTAAAGAAAACTGTTAATTTTCGCCATTTTTCTTGGTTTGCCATACAAATTAACTATCAAAGCATCCCTGTACCAACATTAAACAATTAATATACATAAAGAATTAAAAAATAAACAAAACGATATACAATTATGGTACACGAATGCTTCCACATTACATTTTTTTAAAAATATGAAGGAAAGATGTGAGCTATTAATCCGACATGTAAAGTAAAAAGTCCATTAACACAGCATAACTTGGTTAGAATCGCGGTAAAATGATTAAATTGTAAAACTAATATTCACAAGTTTTTATATTATAAGACTAATTTATTTGTGATTTTTCTTTTCGATAAAACTTTCCAAAAATATTATTAAAACACGATATTTCAACATCGTGCACGAAGTTTTTTGGGCACGAGTTTAGTCTGTATGCAACGCAACCAAAACAGACAATGGATTTTTGTAATCCCAAAAATATCAAGTATTACGACTTAAAAAATCAGTGTTTTACTTGAATACTTTTCTGAATATCATTTGAATATAAAAAAAGACGCAAGACAGGGCTTTATTTATGATAATCAGGTCTTTTGGACTGAAGGCTCTCCATCTTACAAGATCATTAAACCCCTTTAGAATACTACTAAACATGCACAATTGGCTCTAAAGTTACAAATAATGGTATGGCATTGGTCATTCTTTATAAGAAATTTACCACTAGTCTTTTTTGTATATAAACGAGGGAAAAACTTTTTTGTTATTAGTATTGTCGATTGACAGCGTCTATTTTTAGACACGAATGTTTATCTTCTAGTAACAAGTTACAACGTCACCGTTCAATCGACCCCATGGCGTTGAGGTAAGCCACAGTACTTGCAATGCAAGGTACGCGAGTTCGAAGCACCGTGGCGCATTCATAAAAAAAGTTTTTCCCTTTTTATTTTATTTCATTTTTTTTTCGAGTGAGAATTTTACTATATTTCTAATTATACCAATTTCTTTCCTTTTGATGTTAGATGAGAAAATATTTTTTGATATCCAAATAGACTGAAATGGTTTGATTTGAAAGATTTATAGACTGAAATGGTTTGATTTGAAAGAAAGCAAGTAAATGAAGTTTCGAATCTGGTCGACGTTTTTTTCGGCTTCCTTCGCTTTTTAACAAATATTGAAAAACTCGTACTCATAAACATATGTCGCCTCTAGATATAAGTTGAACAGAGGGTGAGCCCTATTTAAAGATCTTTGTCCCAGGCAAACTGTTACAAGATTAATGATTTTTTTTTTTTTTTTTTTCGTGTATGTGAACTATTGACGTATGATCCTTGTAGAAGTTCACTCCGACCTGGTGTTTCAATTGACGGATCACTAGCCAAACTTATTTCGACCGGCACCCAACAGCGTATCGGATTGAGATACCCTAAAAGACCTCATGGATAAACAAGAAGTAACCATTCACCAGCAACCCTAGCGTCATTATAATATCTTGAATAAGCTGTATTTTCCACATTTTTGTGACAAAACGACAGAATGTTTTCAATTATTATATTGATTGAATTGGGTTTAACTCCACTTCTAATAGTATTTAAGTCATATCAAGGCGGCTGGAGCACCTAACAATAAATTCCTGGTTATTTCTCACACAAGTACTACCAGTACATCCTTTCCCAGCCTCCAGCTGCAATCCCTGTTAGGTTTACAGTTATTCACCAATTGGTGTCGGAAAGGTTATGTGCCACCGCCGGGGATCTAACCCAGGATATCCCATGATTGAAGAGTAGGAGTCTGATGCGCTACCAACTGTCCTATGACTTCGGCTTCAATGATAAGAAGATAAAGAAAAAATAGTTTTAGCCATTATTAATGATTCGATTAATCAATCGATTTTTATTGACAGCTGCGCTTCGCCGATTCCGCCAAAATGTTCACGGGTTTTCTAGGTGGATCAGTAGATGGTTTTATGCTCTCATGCTGTCATGTAATGATACGATGCAGCAACAAATAAAAATTGTTTGTATATTAGTACAAGACATTTTAGATGTTTAAATTAAACATTTTCGTTTGATCATGATGATAGGATTTTTCATGTTTGGTTTATATATCGTTTCGAGAATCCTGTTAAACAGCCAAACTTCGATATGAAGTCACTTAAATCTGGTCACCAGTTCTTTTGTTTGTTAGATTTTCTCCCAAAAAATCCGCAGTTATGCAATATCATTTCAAGCATTGGACTAAGATTTCCGTAATTAATGTAGTATTTGTACCTGAATCCCCCCCCCAAAAAAACATAAACATTTTGATTTTTGTTTCTATTCATTTCAGAATTTCAGCCTATCAAGAAGTCAATTTTATAAAGTTGAATAGAGTGAATTGAAGTAAAATTGTAACTTACTATTTCCTAAACTACTTACCCAAAGATCGGTGATTTAACTTTTACAGAGAAGATAGACTGAACAACAAATGTCCCAAAGATTTCTCTGATGATATAAGAAGCACAGCAGACATCACAAAAATGTCGATCTGCCCAGGAGCTCAGGGTCGTGACATACATCAAAGAGACTGATGAGAGGGACACTCAACTGTTGAACAATTTCCCCGAAAAATTAGTTCTCAACACATGCTTGCACTTTTCGATGATCCAGCGCAAAACAGTTGTAACTGCTCATAAACATATAGGCAGTTACAACTATTTCGCGCAGAACCATCGATTTGTTAATTTTAGTCATTTTGTGATTCCCCGATATGAAGTATATATAACCTAAATTTATTCTCTACCCAGTAGTACTTGAAGTACTTGTATACACAGTTAAAAATATTTGAATTACAAATACCCCATGTGGTAGAGCAGAAGTCAATTTATCGAAGAATATAAGCGTTGAAGAACGGTTTTCCAGAGTGAATATCCAAGAATGGCTTTATTCTAAGGAGTAGATAAAGTAAAGAATTGCATTTCTTAAGAACTTTTTCTACTTGGCATTTCCAGTTCAATTTGTTGTCTACATGTATTCAAAGGAGTTTTTCATTTTCTGTAAAACTAATCTGTTCATTGCAAAGAAAAAGGTTTGTAAGAAGGTCTTGAGGGTTTGTAGGGAAGGCGAAAAGATCATTGCCTTTGTCTTAAGTGGATTGGGGAGCATTGAATTTCTTGCGCACCAACTTTCAATAATACTTAGACTGTCTTGGAGTGACATAGCTACCTCGTGCAAACTACTGCCAAAAGAACTTATTGTTGTATCATAAGCAAACAAATATGTTGATACTTTTAGATGTAAAGGCAGATCATTGATGTAATCAAATTATCAGAAAGAGGGCTACGATATCGCAGCTACATCACGGTATTCGAACGCCGGACTGACGACCGGTCGTAGTAACGTGCATCTTCATTATTTGTGAGGCCGCGGTCATAGCTCCATGGTAACGCTCAATGGTAACGCATTGGATTCTTAATCATGAAATCCCAGGTTTAACCCATTACCACACGGAAAGAATATAGACTGGTCTAAATTGAAAGAAGTTGCAATCGACAATTTAAAGTTTATGAAATTTTGGATTTTTTCAACTTTCTGGATAGATAACATTGTGGAAAATGAAGAAATTGCTTGTCGCAAGCAATTTCTTCATTTTCCACAATGTTTTCCGAAGCTTTTCTTCCTCGGGGGGTGTCTAAAAGCGTCTCTGAGTAGGAATGGGTTAATACATGGTCGCGGCAGATATCCTTTTCGGCATTTGTCTCCCATCAAAGAGTGGATGATCTAAGAGGAATAAGCAGCCGGAGGCTCGGAAAGGATGTAGTGATAGTACTGGTGTACCAGGAATCGACGATCGGACTATATGTAGCCAGCTCTCATGTAAAGCCTTGGGAAATGGTTCGACTTTAAAATTCTTAGTCCATTGGTAAAAGGGTATGCGAACAAAGTCGACGGAAGATAAATCACGGGAGATCCGACTTAAATTTAAGAGTGAGACTCATATCAACGGATTAATATAAAGTTCAACTAGCTGTGCGAAAAATTTAGACCTGCTCCAAACTCAATGGTTCTGCAGACAAACATTTTAAGTGCATTTAATTTGAAAAGTAACCTTTCAGTAGTGCCGATCGGGATCAACAGGGGTTAATCATGCCTATTTCGAAACTAAACATAGTATGGTAAGGTAGAATTGCCTTTTGTAATTAATGAAATCTACAAAGAACGAAATGATCTGCATTCACAATATGATACGGTATTAATTCACTTTCGTATAGCATAGATGGTCCCTTTTCGCTAGTCATGTGAAATATGTTAATATACAAGTTAATGCTAATTTTCATGCTCTCACATTGTTTTAACATATAATGAGAGGAATTTACCTTTTCTGGCACGAATCTTCACAGTATTGAAACAGGTCTCATCATTTGAACGGTTTTATGTAAGGATATATATTTTCATTGGGTAATGAAAACTTATTGAAATGTATGAATCTGTGTGTATATTACATTTTTCGTGGAACTATTTTACGAATAAGATTACAAAATAATCACCTCAAACATTGGCCACCATTTTAAAAAACTTTCTTGTTGGTTTGGCAAACTAAACGTCGTAACTACAGCTTATTCAAGCTGTAGTTACGACGTTTATGTTGCCAACCAACTATTTTATTATTTTGTCACATGCTTCTTGCCGTAATTTTTGCAAAAAAAGGCCGCTTAAATCGGAGCTGGACTTCTTGTCGGAGTCAGTGCCGGTTTGGCTAAAGGAGTAAGTGGGCGGGGGCAGCGGTGGACCAATTGTAATGTGATTGCTCAAATGATTTCTTATTGACAAACGCGATCCGTCAATTTATTTAGCCGAGTAGTATAACCTTGAATATTAATGGCGTTATTTTGTAGAATGCCTGTTCAGTTGCATGCAACAAAACAGTAAAATGGTTGGTTGATGACCCAAGTAATTACTGCAACGTTAAAGTCGCCAAACAATCAAAAATGCATCCAATTAATGTGCAAAGTTTACTTCCGGTCTAGATGAATGATTTTATTGGTCAATCGCTTTTTTTAATTGACAGCGGCGATCCACCATTTAAAAAATGAATCAGAGCATAAAGTAACCCTTTTAACCCATTCCCAACAATAAATTTCAAGTTACGCGTAGAAGAAAAACATCGAAGGAAAGCATTGTGAGAAAAGGAGAAATTACTCGTAAAAAGCAATTTTTAATTTGCTCACAGTGTTTTTTTTATACGGCCCCTTTTCTTTAATATTAACCAAAATTGTTTTGCCGTCTGCAGCCTCTTTCAATTTGGACCAGTCTAAAATTTTGTCGTTTTGAAATGGGTTACATCACAGTAGTTCTGGTCTGAATAAAGCACAAGTTCACCTATTGTCGACCCCTAGGAAATGAAAATCTCTTGGAAATTAGACCAGTCTTTTTTTCCTTTTCGTCTGGTAATGGGTAAAGAAAGCAAGAATGAACGTGGGGTCGAACAAAATATTCGGCAAGCCTCCTTTCCTTACGCCAAGTCTCATTAGTATTTATTGATTGGCTGATTGTTGCCAGGCTTTAAAAGAGAACATGACCTCTAAATGTACCTTGTAGGTTGTCGATTATTCATAAACACACCCGCGTCTGATCAAGTCGAACATTCAACGGACTTAGGATTTTTAATGCAGGTTTTTTTATGAGCACCGAAATGGATTTTGTTCGAAAACACGCGTTTTGATTTATTAGAAATATTTTAACTAGCTATATACTACTTCGTGTATGTTTATTTATTCTATATAGTTCCGATTCAATGGATATCGTCTTGCGGCAAGCGAAATGTAAATACAGTTTAATTCAAGCTGTATTTACGACATTTTGCTCGCCCAAGAACGATATGTGGCTCGAAATAAATGAATTGGTTGAATTTTCGATTTTGATCATAATTGAGCAAGCTCACTTTTTTCCTTTTTCTTGTTTCGCGACTAAAACATCGTTAAAAGTAAAAAAAAAAAAAAAAACTTCCTGCTTTGTTTTCTTGTTAATTATAATGGAAGAAGAATTCTATCTTAAAACGTTCAGATCTTCGATATTTATTATTGGTAATGTATTAAGCAATGTAAATTTTCCTATCGAAAAATTAGATAATTGAACATGATCTGTGATTTTTACTGCTGGCTGTCAGTGATTACAAAAAAGTTCCACCGTCATGCTGTCATAGTTACACTTTTGTAGCTCTGGTTGATAAGCATTCGTATGAGACGGCCATTTCTTATCAACTTAAGAGACAAATTATGTTAAAATCAAGATGTTGGGGGAGACACCTATAAAAAAAAAGTTAAGCAATACTTGGTGTTATCGCGCAATTTTTTTTGAGTCTTTGCAAAAATGGAAACAGTGAGAGAGTGAAATAGTTAATCTAGTCATTCACCCATTCCTAAACAATCCCGCTTTTGATGCCCCAAAGAAAATAACTGATGGAAAACATTCGGTTTCGAGCTGTCAGAAGTGTCACGCATTAACTCATTCTCCCTCAACCCATTCCCTCACAATAACGCCTTTTGTACGCACCTCAGGAGGAAAAAAGGGGGAAAACATTGTGTAAAATGAAGACATTGCTTGAAACAAGCAATTTCTTCATTTTACATAATGTTTTCTATGGAGAAAGTTGCAAAAATCTAAAATCTCATTAACTTCAAATTGTCGCATGCAACTTCTTTCTATGGTTTATTCTAAGATTTTGCTATCTGGCAATAGGTAAAGAAAATAGCTATGCAAAACATTAAGTTTCGAGCTGTCAAATTATTTAAAGTAAAACTATTATCAAAGGTTATGTATAATGAAATAGGATTGATTTTTAAAAAAAATCTTTGTAATTATACAATAATAAAGCTGAGAGTCAAGGTACCCCATTACCAGACAAGTAAGCCTTTCTTGAAAGAATATGCAGACGAGTATACAAAAAAATATACGCTGGGAAAAAGACACATAAAAAACAACAAATAAAAAACCCAACACTTTATTTGTGGTTTGAAAAAATAGAAACCGAAAAAAATACATACGAACAAACAAAAACAAAAAGAAGACGGAATGGAGCCAAATGTCAAGGAATGGATCAATTTGAGATTCTTAAGAGAGGAAGTTGCACAAGAAGGGCTGTATTGTACCACCATTCATGAAAAATTCAATCAGAAGTGAAATGAAATAAATTCATGCTTATATATTTTCGTTCGATAGCGACGAGGCTTCAAGCTTAAAAGGTTGTTCTTGAAATTAAATGCAGATGTTTAACGTTCCTAGGAGAGACGCGGTGTCTTAACCCATTCTGGCACAAGCCCTCCTTTATACGTCCCCCAAGAAAAAATCTTTGGAAAACATAGCGGAAAATGGCGAAATTGCTTGTATCAAGTAGTTTCTTTATTATCAACAATGTTTTCTATCGAAAAAGACTAAAAAATACAAAATTCTATCAACTGGAAATTGTCATCTGCAGCTTCTTCAATTTGGGCCAGTCTAAGATTTATGTGTAGGAAAGAGCTTAACCCACTGCTTTTCTATTTACAGCTGGGTAGACTGAGGCCGGCTAGGGTAATAACTATATTGCTTATGAACACATCCCTGTAACAATATGGCTCGAAATGATGACCTCCAAATCACTTGTCAAGCAGTCTTACCACTTGGCCACCGAGGCAGTCAAACTGCGACCGAAAAATCAGTCTAGACAAGTTTCATTTAGACCGAGTCAAAACTGTATCACCTTCACTGAGTAGAAACAGCATGGACGCCTATTCATGTTGTCTGAAATAATAGTTCATTTTCAATAGGGTCCTTCCTTGTGACCTGGCAAAAATCCGGACCAAGTTTCACCAAGTTCCATTATGCTCTAAAGTGTTACATGTCATATAGATCGTGAAATAGTCATTTAGACTTTTTCCTGTGCTATCAAACGAAACATTTCTATTACTAACAAGTGATTGAGCCAAATATTTGACCTTCAGTGTAAAATATGAAACTGTCATCAAATCCCTTTTCATTTTTTTTCACACGATCTCATTTTGAAAAGGCTTCATTCTTATGACATAATGACTATTCTGGCCCCTTTTCCTAAGGCAGAACTAGAATTGAGACCTTATACATGTATAAACAATATGCGGCAAAGTATTTTTGCAAAAATTGGAGGTCGCTTATCAGAAAAAAGCAGGGTATTTCCCAATCTGATTAAAATCAAATCCACCATGATAGCCTTTTGTTACGTTCCTGCGTGTGGAGAGATAGCGTAACGGAGAGATAGCGTAGTGGTTTCGTAGAGATGATTTTAATGAGATTGGGTATTTCCCTAATAGCCTACATAGGCTACTAATCTATTTTTAGATCAATCCGAGACAGTCGCGAAGAATATAGGACATTCACGTGGCGCAAATAATCGTTGGAACCTTGCATTTGGTTTAAATTACATCAAACCAACGTCATCGTTACGTCATCAGGAGTTATGTACGCTAGCCGGTCTGTAAAGATCAATCCAAAACTGTCGTAAGCGTTATTACGAATATAAATAATTACCGTATTTTTGCGCTTAGCCTTTCGTGTGAGATGATTTAGGACATTGGCTGTTTCGCTAGTAAATTTGTTACCTTCGTTTTACTTTGGGTCATATGCAAATGAGGTCATTCGATGTCGACAGCCGAATTCCGTGATATCTAAAAATAACCTGGAATTCCGCTGAACCTTTCCAATATAACCACAAAAAGCCACTTTAGATCTATTAGATTACCAACAAGACAATACCTGACCTAAATTAAAGTATTAAATGTTCGTTTGAGTCTATTTTTCGGCACTTTGTATTTTTTTCTTATCTAGGATTCAGAAACATCGTTACCTCCCTTTAAAACAATCATTTTAGGTTACCCGGCGTTTCTTTTTCGTCCTAGTATATATAACGGTCATCAGAGTATTTACAAAATATACTGTGAGTATGCCATGGCTCCCTATAGTGTCACACACGCTCACACACACACTCAAAATTGACGGATCGCCGCTGTCAATAAAAAATCGATTGACCAATCATTATCCGTGTAATGTTGACCCCCGTCATCGTTTGCTACAGTTTCATTGATGGGCGGACTAGAACGTCGTAACCACAGCTTATTCAAGCTGTGGTTACGACGTTTTAATCTCCCACCAATAGTTCTAGCCTTTTGCTTCAGGTCCCCGTCCATGATTTGATAAGAATGATGTTTGGTAACTCAGACAATCGGCCTTGTCAGAGTTCAGTGGGCGTGTTAATCTGCCATTTGTTGGAAGTACAGGTTCATATTGTCTGTTGGCGACCAAAATGTCAAAAAGGAATAGCCTCATAAAGCTGTATTTACGACAATTTGATTACCCTCTAATAATATTCAATATCTTTCAAACCATGGCCTTTTTACATGAAACATATAGAAGGGGTTCCCCTTTCGTTTTACTCGAAGATAACACGATAAACAGCGAAACTCTTATATTCATAGAGGTCTTTACTGATTCCAGATGTTACCATGCGCACTAGAGAAAGGTCGAGAGAGGGGGGAAGGGGCAATCGATTCTAACAAATGCTACCCTCTAAAATGTCCTCCCAAATACACTATCCGCCTCCAGTGGGTCTCGATCCCCGCAATTATCCAATTACGAGTCGATCGCGCTTACCCATCAGCCAACAAGCCAGAAAGTAAGTTTTGCGTCATTTCTATTGGATTTGAACTACAATTTAATACAGTGGCGGATCAAAGGTTTCTGTAAAGGTTTATGTAAAGAGGCTCAAACTTACCAATGGAGGTTCGTTTTCCTCCTATAGTTAATCTTGTATTAAGCGACCTCTAAAAGAAGAAATGATTCGAATGCATACATAAATTATTACAGAATTCTCTCTTGATCCTTTGATGTTGAGACGATTCTAGTGAGTTGCAACTATATAGAATTTAGTAGTGATTTTACTCTTTATCAAAATGCTCTGACTTCTTACGAGCTTTTGCTTAAAAGAGAGAGAAGAGAGAGAATTCGATTATGGTCGCTTAATGGACGTGGTCGCTCGAGCAAGATCGAGTGAAATATCAAATTTATATTGCATTTCCCCATGAATATGGAATTATAAGGCTACGGAGGTGGATGTTCAAACCTCTCTTTATCCGCCCTGTAGTAGCCCTTCATAGATTTTGGGGCAGTAATCCAGTCTATTTGAACCGCGGCTGCTCCCTCCAAACCGTCGGTAAATGTTTAATAATGAGATATAGATCTACTTAAATTTTAACACGATATATTTATATTATCTCATATTGTCAGCCTGCTACCATTACATCAAATAAGCTGTAGTACTTAACGAAGTTTAGTCGACCTCAGATGATAGCCTGCCAAAATAACTATATTAATCCATTCTGGGCAGAAAACATTGTGGAAAATGAAGATATTGCTATTTTTTTCTTGAGGGGCGCCAAAAAGCGTCCTTGTATGAGAATTGGTTGAAGACAAGTTACTGCGACGGTAGCCGTATCACTCTATTGTAACTGCCTCAGCTCATGGAGACCGTAATTTTTTCACTCGGTGTAATGATATCGTGAATGAGTATTCGAGGGCCGTTCAATAAAAACTTTACTGCATGCGTATCCAATTGATAATAAATTCCCCTACATATTTTGTCGTTTGAAATTCAGTGCTTTGGCCTATACATAAACATAAGGCTGTTGGCCCTTGACTGATCAAATGAGATTAATCCATGTAGAGGAGACCAATTCAAATAAAGTCTGTTTTGGTGAGTTCTATTTTTAAAGCCTAGTGTGTTTGGATCGTGCATTTAGATACTATTTTCTTACATTTGACTTCATATCACACAGGTTACCAAAAAGAATCATGGATTATCTGAGGTGAATTGTATTTTGAAATATGATTTTTTTTCTATTTCAGACATCAGAGCATGTTTCTTCTCAGTGTTGCACAGCAAGCTCTAGAAAGCAGTTCTTTAAATCGTCTTAGTAAATGCAGAGGACTGACTTTTTTTTATTAATTGGATAGAAAGTAACTTCCTATTCTGTAAATCTAGTTTCTTTTTCTCACCAGAGGTTCTTTCAGTGCTTTGATTATACAAATTATTGAACTTCAAATCACAGCTGAAATTAAAAAAAAAGGTAAACTAAAAATATTCAATCCGGATAAAAAAGACCGTATGTGTCATCTAGGAAAAACCCAGTAGGGTTTTGGTCGAACATTTTTGAGTCCGGATGGTGTGATAAAAATAATCTTTTCTCCGCTTCTGATAGTAAAAAACTTAAAAATATTGGGTATCTTTAGAAAAAAATATGCCGCTATTCGATTAGACTTCAAAGTGGAAATTATTTCAAACATGTATTGCATGCAACGCGAGAAGGGTTGACGCGAGAATGACAGAAAATTGGTTCGAAAAATGACTCGACTAAATTTGGGAAAGCAGGACAGTACTGGTCCCGGGCAGCTCAAACACATTTTTTGTGCAAGAGAAATCTTTTAACCTTTAACTGTCAAACAGAAAAAGAAATGCAGAGACTGTGGTAAAGAGCTCTTGGGAAAACCATGACCTTATTCGGCGTTTCCACCCGTCTGGTCCGTACGTCAAATCAGCCTATCGAGGATATGGCATTAATCTGGGATATTACCATTGTCTCGATGATTAATGGTTTTTCTCATCACGAAACAATCTGTATCGATTGTCTCTAATTAAACAACAAATCGGATTTAAATCAGGAATCAACATTCTTGTTTCGTTTTAAGGCAGGATATTAACAAGTGCGCATGCGAAGTACACCAAAAAGTTGTTGATAATAGCCTGCTTTCAGTAGGTTACATGGGGAGTAAGGTTTGGTCCGCTAGATTTGAAATCCACAAAAATCGATATTGAATACATTGATGTTAGTATAAATGACATATCATAGCATTTCATACTCCAACCCCCACCCCCAATAAAAATAAAGTGAACAAGAGCCATATCGGACATAGCCATCCCCCGCCGTAAAAGCTTGATAGTAAACTGAATCTTAGTCTTTAAAAAAACAAAGGGAAATAACTCCAAAATTATACAAGCAAGAGTTGCGGTTATTATGCACTGCACTTCTCCTCAATGAGATCTATCGACCTATGAAGTTTCAAGTTGATAGCAATTATACTTTCAGAGATATGCTCCGGACAAGTTTAGTGACGGAATGACGGACGGAGACCATTACTATATCCCCTTCGCCGAAACGGCAGAGGATAATAACACCTGTACAATTTCCTACAGACCCGTTTAATATGTAGGGCGCCGTTCGGCATACGACGTGTTTTAAGTATCATTTGTATTAATGCTCAATTTCATCGTTGATATTTTGTTTCATCGCAGATAACCGACATGAGATTTACACTGCATATGCAGAATTATTTCAAAGAAATACAAAATGATGTGAAGATACACACTATCCTTTCGAATTTATGGTCCTTTAATCAAAGCTGACAATATAGTTGTATGTATCGTGGCTATCTGCGCGTAAAATGCAGTTCGCTAGTAAAATCAAAAGTATGGAAGAATTTACGATATTTTTGTATCGAAACCTTTCAAAATGAAGCCACTTTTTAAGAGTGTCAAAAAACTTATAATTTAGCTCGATAACACAGAATGGCCCTATTTAACCCATTCCCACACGGCAAAATTTATGACTGGTCCAAATTGAAAGTAGCTGCAGACGACAATTTCAAGTTAATGGATTTTTTTTCAGCTTTTTGGAAAGAAAACATTATGGACAATAAAGAAATTGCTTGATACAAGCAATTTCTTTATTTTCCACAATGTTTTCCTAAGCTTCTTTCTTGAGGGGCGTAAAAAGGAGGGCTTGTGTGGGAATGGGTTAAGAAACGAGACTGTCGGGTTGGTGATTCGTCCATCGGAGAGTAAAATTGTGCGACGACAATGAGAAGCTGCCAATCTTCGGTCTGTCGCAACTCAAAAATAGTAAAATGGTTCGTTAAGGACACAAACGTCGTAACTACAGAATTATTTACAACGTATAAGTTGCTAAACCAACTTAAAAGGTTTCAAAATAATGTTGGTCGGAGTGCGACCAATACTTCATAAATACAGCTTGATTTTTCTTCCAGAAGATTTTCTGATTGTAGAATATCGATTCAACATTTCAGTTTCAAAATGCTTGTACTGATTGACATAAGAAGCCAGTGGGGGCCATCTAGAAATTGCAACAAGAGCTGTCAGAGGACAGCTGCGCTCGACTATTCTTAGGGCTTCATACGAACAACAATTCAATGTCGATATTGGGCATATTCCACTAAAATGAATGTCAAAAGCAAAGAAGCATGTGTAAAGTTTTAGAGCAAAAGCATATTTTTGCACAGAGATATGGCAGCTGAACATAAAACTTTAACCTGGAATTCGTATGTCGAAAAAGGGTAAAACATTCCACTAATATGAATGCCAGAGCAACGAATCTTTGCCTAAGAGATAGTATGTTGTTCTCAAAGATTCAGAGCAATAGCCTCAATAGAAATTGGGATTGAATACTAGGACGTAAAACTTTAACCAAATGTCTCAGTCGAAAAGAAGGTCAGGGTGATATGATGATCACAAAGGTATGTGCAAAGTTTCAGGGCAATAGCATTACCAGAAACCCGAGATGTGAGACTTGTATTTAAAACGTTCAACAAAGCAATACGCCAGTGGTTGGAATAGCCCAAACCCCTATTTTTCGAATACTCCAGCTAATAAGTATAGAACAGTTAGACTATGCGAACAGACCAGGATTGAACCTTGTGGTTTGAAGTTCATATTTTTGTGCTGTTGTTCTTTGACTGAGAATGGTCGTCCTACCTTACAATATATTTATTTTTTGAAATGCTGCTGGCTCGATTTTCTATTTCAAATAATTCTTCACAGAGTATTTTGCCTGACAGGACACTCGTCCTCCAAAATAACTGGTTTCTGAATTAAAGGTCCCATGTACTGTAATGTGCAAGATGACGGGGGGAGGGAATGATCAACATACGTACTTTGTTGGAATTAAATCGCGTTATTTAATTAGCTAAAATATCCAAAAAGTAATGTACATAGAAGAGCATTGCATTTATGTTAATCATTTATCTAAAATAGCACTTTTTGCACATATATAATTGAGCGCCTTTCATTCAAATGAAAAATTGTACAAAAATAAGTTACAAGTACAAATGTACTTTGTTGAAAAGAGACCCCCCTACCAATTAGGAAATATCAATATAAAATGCCTTTAGGCATTTCCAACAATCTGTTCCATCCATTACCACATATACTTTTTCTAGACTTGTTCAAATTAAAAGGGTTGCAGGTGGGGTTTGTTGTTTTTTTGGTTGATGAAATTAACCCTTTTTACCTTTTTTGGGGGGAAAAAATTATGGGAAATGAAGAAATTGCTTGCTACTTGAAAATTTCAAGATTTGCATATAATCCGTAGAAAATGTCCATGGTCAAAATGCATGTCCAACAAACTTGACTTGTAACTTAGAACCTATTAGAAAATTAATTTTTATATCAAATTTGCAGACAACTGTTACATCCACTGTTACACTCCAGACAAGCTCCGTATTAATATTTGACATTGAAGATTTCCAAAGGGTTTTTTTTTTCAAATAGCACATCTATTCATCAGAACAATAACTGTACCTTTTATATCAAAATCTATCATTCAATATAGAATATAGGAGTGATCGAATTTTAATATTTGACCTCAACCCAATCCCAAATGACAAATTTCTATACTGGTCCAAATTGAAAGAGGTTGTAGACGACAAAATAAAGTTTGTTTGAACTAAAATATAAATGCAAAATGAGGAAGAAAAGAAGAAATTGTTTGTTACTAGCAATATCTTCTTTTCTCACAATGTTTCCTAAAGTATTTCGCTTCAGTGCGTAAAAATACAGGATGGTGTGGGAAAGGGTTAATGACACTCAAAGTTTACAAAAATCAATTGCCATACAACAAAATTAAAGACAGGTCCTTGTCCTGATTTAATTGAAAGCAGTAGCGGACAACAATTTCAAGTTGATTATATATATTTGTGATTGAATAAATTGTTTGTTACTAGCAATTCATTCATTTTCTGCAATTTTTTCACAAGTTCGTTATAATGGGGCATACAAAAGCAGGATTGTATGGGAATACGTTAAAAAGGCAATTCTACTCATGACTCCGAAAATCTGTTCCATATCAATTTCATTCTATTCATAAAGTAGTAAACTCAATTCTAACCCTTTTCATGCTGAGCCTAGAATATTCCTGTTTTGGCAGGAAGTATTGATAAAGATTAGCCTGCACATATGTGCAGTATGATCTTAGTTTACACCACCTGTTTGTCCTTTTCAAGCTAGAGTTGTTCATTTAATCCTTTTTAAAAAGAAATATTAGCACACAACTAGGGATTCTAGTACTTTCTGCCCTTTCTCATGCGATTTTGGAAAGGGATTTTATTCAGCATAACAAGGGTTAACATATGACCTTGACAATATCTGAAAATGTCTTTCATACAGCACACGCACCCCAAGTAGAAAACAACTGTACAAGATTATTTTGAATAACTCCAGCCTTAAAGGTAGGAGTTATTCTCCCAACAAGGTAAGATGAAATACAGACAAACATTTAAGTTTTAAATGTTCCCTTTGATAATGACCTAGACCTTCATAGATGTCCTTTACATTGATACCAACAGAAAGATCTCACAACAAGGCAACACATATATGTAATATGAAGGCCATAGCATTTACCAGTCATAATACAACATAATGCTGTTATTACCCTAGTTAACCCATTCCCACACAAGCCTGCCTTTTACGCATATCAAGAAAGAAGCTTTGAAAAGCATTGTGGAAAATGAAGAAATTGCTCGTTACAAGCAATTTCTTCATTATCCACAATGTTTTCTACCCAAAAAGACAGATTTCTTTTTAATTCTATTAATTAAAAATTGTTGTCTGCAACTTTTTTCAATTCAGACCAGTCTAAAATGTTGTGTGGTAATGGGTTAAACTGCAATATTTGTGGCCAGTAGGCATATTGCCAGTGATCTGTCTATCTTATGACAGTACAGTTATTGTTCTACTATATCATGTATAAATTTTAGGTATTTTTAAAAAACATATTCCAATGACCTGAGGACAGAATACTATCTCTCTTACATATAAATGTATAAGTTACAGAATGAACACTCCTTTTAGATTGGTTACTATAACCCCTTGTCATATTCATTGAATTGGGTATAACACCAGTTTTGACAGTATTTCAGTCTTATGGCGGCGGCTGGAGCACCTAGCAATGGATTCTTGGTATTCCTCTCACAAGTACTACCATTGCATCCTTTCCTAACCTTCAGCTGTTCATCCTACTTAGGTTAACGCTTATCCATCCATTAGTTTGAGACAAGTGTTGGAAAGGATATTCACCGCGGCCTGGGATCATACCCATGACCCCATGACTAGGAGTCCTATGTGCTACAACTGTGCTAGGGCCTTGCCCCCCTTGTTTCGTGGGACATGGAATATTACTGTTTTGAATGCCTTTCTGGAAAGGATTTTATTCAGCTGGACAAGGATTAAGTTCCGTATAATTGGATGTTTTGATGTCCCACAAACAAAACAATATTTACAACACAAAGAATGTCTCCAATGAGAGAGCACAGATTGTATCAAGTGTGTTTTGGTTTCATAATAATTAGCAAAGACTTTCTGCTATCAATTTATTTTATAAATCAGTATATCACAGCATTTCATAAGTTTATTTTAAATTATAGGACCAACTTCGCCCAAAACTGCGCACCTGAGTTAACTGTCTAGACCAGTCTGATCCACTTTCAGATCTATTGAGTATAAAACATGACCACTAGTTTCAATAGTTTTTCTATTGGCCAGATGGTTTGGGAAAAAATGTCATTTAAAAATCCTTCTTTGTTTCTACATACACCCTCCTTTTTGGGGCACCGCCCCTGCAGACCCGAGGGTTATGATTTTAGCTAATTTGATAGAAGTCAAAATACTGATGTTTCATGCAAAGTATCAAGGCTCTATGCCTTCTTGGTCAAGAGGATAAGATTTTTAAAGATTTTCTTTTAACAAGAAGGCTGTAGGCCCTGGGGCGCTCACCTGAGATAAAGGCTCTTCTTCTTTCAACAGATTAATTTCATGTTAAGGTTAGGATTATGATACAAGTGGGCCATACTTACATATATAGACTATGTACCTTGGGATGATAAAGTCTAAATTACAAATTTCAAGGCTTTAGGGCAAATTTGAAAGAAGGAAAAATCTTTTTCCTACCTAGGGCTCCATGGGTTATAATTTCAGAAATGAGAAAGAAGTCTGTGAACTGATGCTTCATGACTATAACCCCCTTCCCCGGTCTCCACCCCTGGGGACAGAGGATCATGATTTTATCTATTTTGTAAGAGGTCAATGTACTGATGCTTCATGCAAAATATCAAGGCTCTACACCTTCTGGGTCAGGAGGACAAGATTTTCAAAGATTAATTTAAAATTTCACTCTTGTTGCCATGGCAACCAGAGTTTTTAAATGATTTCAATTCTTTTAGCCGTTTTCAAAGGGGACAACATAAGTAACTTTTCTTCCAAATCTTGTTCAAATTGGCTCAGTGGTGGGGGGGGGGGAAGATGTCGTTTAAAACTGTTCTTTATTTCTATATAAACCCCATCCCCCTCGGGCCCCTCCCCTGGGGACCTGAGGATTATGATTTTAAGTATTTTGTAAGAGGTCAATATGCTGATGCTTCATGCAAAATATCAAGGCTCTACGCCTCCTGGGTCAAGTGGAGATGATTTTTAAAGATTATGTTTGTATTTCACCCAGAGTTTTAACGGATTTCAATTCTTTTAGCAAATGTCAAAGGGGACCACCTAAAGATCATTTCTGCCATTTGGTTCAAATTCGCACAGTAACTTGGGGGGAGATGTCGTTTAAAAATTGTTCTTTATTTCTATATAAACCCCATCCCCCTGGGGACCCGAGGATAATGATTCTAGCTTTTTTCAAAGGGAACCACCTAAAGAACACTTCTGCCAAATTTGGTTCAAATTGGCCCAGTAGTTTTAAAGGAGATATTGTTAAAAGAAATTGTTGACGGATGACCGACAACGCACACTGAACAAATGTGATCACATTAAGCACATCATGCTCAGGTGAGCTAAAAATTCACTTTTGTTGCCATGACAACAAGATTTTTCAACAGATTTCAATTCTTCAAGCTATTTTCAAAGGGGACCATCTAAGGAACATTTCTTCCAAATTTTTTTGAAATTGGCCAAGTGGTTTGAGAGGAGATGTCATTTGAAGAAATTGATGATGGACGACTGACACCAGATGGAAGGCGGACAAAAGATGATCAAAATAGCTCACTTGAGCACTTCGTGCTCAGGTGAGCTAAAAACTGGTTAAAGTCACAAACAACAGTCTTTAACCCATTCCTAAACAACAAAATTTAGACTGGTCCAAATTGAAAGAGTTGCAGGCGACAATGAAAATTGGATGCAATTTAAAATGACACAAAATCTGCCTTTTTTCCACCCCTCAAGCAATAGGCTTTGAAAACATTGAGGAAATGAAGAGAATATTTTCTTCCAAAAAAGACAAGATATCTACAATATCATCAACTAAAAACTGTTGTCTGCAACTTCTTTTGAATTGGACCAGTCTTAAATTTTGTGGTCTTGTAATGGGTTAACTCATTACCAGACCATAAAATGTTTAAGACTGGTATAAATTCAAAGAAGTTGCAGACTACAATTCTAAGTTGACAAAATTTAACAATCTTTGGGGCATAAAAAGCAGGATTTTGTAGGAATGGGTTTGATGTAAAATAAGTTGAATGAGATGATTGCAGGCTGAGCCTGGTTTGGGACCAAAAGAACATGTTTTCATAACAACTTATGTTTGTTTGTTTGAATGGGGTTTTACGCCGCTTTCAACAATCTTTCAGTTATATCGCGGCGGCTGGAGCACCTAACAATGGAATCCTGGTATTTCTCACACCAGTACTACCATTACATCCTTTCCTAGCCTCCAGCTGCTATCCCACATAGGTATACGATTATCGACCCATTGGTGAGAGACAATTAGTCGGAAAGGATGAGTGCCGCCGTCGGGGATCGAACCCGGGACCTCGAGATTGACAGTCCGACGCGCTACCAACTGCGCTTTGACGGCGGCTAACAACTTATGTATAGGGTCACTAGACAATGTGCAATACAAAAAATATTAACCCTTTCAGGTTTTGCACAATTTTAGACCTTTTCAAATTCAAAAGTTTTGCAGACAAAATTTTAAAGGGACTTAAAAATAATCATTCAGTAGAGTAGGAGATATTGATGAAAAAGAAGAAATTGCTTGGTACAAATAATTTCTTCTTTTTTCTACAATGTTTTCACAATTATAAAATGTGAGGGACATAAAAAGGAGGGACTGAACAGAGCTAACCTCTATGACTTACAATTTTTGAAAATTTCTTCTTTCTTTCAATGCTAAATAGTTTGCAGTCATTTTGAGCAAAAATACGTTTACTATGGAGAACTGAAAAATTATTTTTGAAGATTTTAGTGATTTTCTGCCAATTTTTTGCAATGGCAACAAGAGTTTTTTATAAAACTGACAGACACACAGATGGCAGACAACAACCAATCACAATACCTCACCTTGAGTACTTCGAGCTCAAGTGAGCTTATATAGACAACACGGATGGAATGTTACTAAGATATGAAGAGTTATTGCTAGGACATTTCCAAAGGTACTGGTGTGTAGTCATGAGATTCCCTTATCTTGTTTCTATGGCGACAACACAAAAATGCCCCAAAGATAACAGCCAGGAGAAGTATGATGAGGAGAATCCCAGCAATCACGGCAACTGGACCTGAAAGACAGAAATGTCTTGTCACACAGTGGACCATTTAGGAACTTCATGAAACAAATAATCAAAACAAGAGTGATGCATGCTGGTGCCAAAGCTTGGCTGAAAGTACTGGATGGTAAATTAGACCACAGAATCAAATTTGAAATTTTGACCTTTCACCTTTCTCTGTGACCTTGAACTTTGCCAAAGAAGCCTAAATCTAATGCAGCAATCTTACCCTGTAGACTTACTCTAATTAACCCATTCCCAGATGACAAGATTTTAAGCTGGTCTAAATTCAAACATGTTGCAGACCACAACTTGTAGTTGATGAACTATCATTTTTTTTACTTTCTAGGTTGAAAACATTGTGGAGAATGAGGTAAATGCCTGTAACAAGCATTCTTCATTGTGAACAATTTTTTCCAAAGCTTTTTATCTTGAGGGGCATCAAAAAGTGTTACTGAGTTGGAATGGGTTAAGATTTGCAAATGTGTTTTAGAGTAGAACCCTGAGCTGAGAACAGAACACTTGCTCTAATGTATAAGTAAGTGAAATACACTGCAACTCCAAAAAGCACCATCCTCTACAGCATTAAATATATTAAAATGCAGGGTCTGCTTGGTTCCTGAAATTTCCCGATGAATAATATCTATATATCAAAACTTGTTACATTTTAGTCATTATGGGAGTGTAATCATGATTTATTGGTTGTTTGGTTTTCGATTCCACAGGTTGACTTATTCAGTTACCACGGGGAGTGAGGGGTTTGACAGCCTTAAAGTATAATAACTCTGCTTCTTCAGCTTCTAGAACTCCCAGTTTCTTCCTGTATCCATGCCCTATCCCCTATAACTTAACTTCTTCTATCATGCCCCATGTAAGAGCAAATATTGTGATAGAATAAATAAACAAAAGTACACATGTCATTTATCTAAGGTATGAAGAATTGTTCTTTAACTCATTTCCACACAATGAAGCTTTTTGACATCCCGCAAGCAATTTCTTCATTTTCCACAATGTTTTCTACCCAAAAGACAAAAATGATAAGTTTTATTGTCTGCAGCTTTTTGTCACTTTTGACAATCTAAAATTATGTTGACCGGTAATGGGTTAAGAAAATCAATCCCCGGACATCAATCTAAAGGATTATTTCTTGAGCTTTAATACCAAAAAAATACAGAAAATAATATTTATATGTGTTAGATTTTCCCCATTACAAACTGACAAAAGTGTAGACTGATTCAAATTCAAAGAAGATTCAGACAATAGTTTGAAGGTGATGGTATTTAAACATTGTTTATCTTTTTAGGAAGAAATCATTGTGGATAATGAGGAAATTACTTGTAACAAGCAATTTTCTTATTTACCACAATGTTTTCCAGAGCTATTTTCTGAAGGGGCAGAGAGGAACTGTGTTTTTCTCAATATTTTCCAAGTTTTTTTCTTTTTGAGGGATGTAAAAAAAGTGGAATTGTGTGGGATTGGGTCAATACCTGATTTTACAAAGGCCTGTAAGGTGGATGGAGCCACAGATCTACCACACTCCCTATCTATATCGTGAGGAATAGAAGATTTCATTATTTGCTGAAATCTTTCTAGTGGACACAATAAATCACAATCTGAAATAGAAAAAAAAAGATTAAACCATTACCAGGCAACAGAATTATTAGACTGGTCCAAATCGAAGGGAGTTGAAGACAACAATTGAAAGATTGCAGAATTTTAGATTTTTTAAACTTTCTCCGTAGAAAGCATTGTGTAAAATGAAAAAAATTCCTTGTTGTAAGAAACTTCTTCACTTTCCACAATGTTTTTTTCAAATTGTTTTTGGAAGGGTGTCAAATGGCGCAACAATGAGTGGGAATGGATTAATTGTATGGGGTTTTACTCCATTATAAATATTCCTTAAGTCAATCCCCAGTTAAATTCATTTTTCAGTTCACTTCCTGGGTATTATTTAATGTTGTAAGTTTACAGTCTGTTTCTAAGCTAATGTATGCTTAACTCATTTCATACTTTAACCTTTTCCCACACAATAAAAATTCCGACCAGTCTAAATTCAAAGAAGTTGCAGATGACACTTTAAAGTTGATCAAATCTTTAAAATCTTTGTCTATTGTGGTAGAAAACATAGTGGATAATGAAGAAATTGCTCGTGACAAGCAATTTCTTCATTTTCCACAATGTTTTCCAAGACTTTTATATTGAGAGGCGTTTAAAGGCTTCACTGTGTGGCAATGGGTTAACCCAAATTTTTCAAGTTACAAATTATCTTTACACAAATGGCAAACCACAGCACATTTTGCTTAAAACTATCACATGCACAACATTCATACACCTGGGTTCAAAGGAGCAATGTCTACTTAATTTCTTTTAACCCTTGTCATGCTGTATAAATTACCTTACTTAACCCATTACAACTCAATCCCTCCTTTTTACGCCCCTCAAGAAAAAAGCATATGAAAACATTGTGGAAAATGAAGAAATTGCTTGTATCAAGCAATTTCTTCATTATCTACAATGTTTTCTACCCAAAATAATGAAAAAGTTTAAAATTCTATCAACTTGAAATTGTCATCTGCAGCTTCTTTCAATTTGGACTGGTCTAAAATTTTGCTGTGTGGGAATGGGTTAATTGCTGCCAAATCAAAGAGCTGAAAGCACTGATAGAACTTGTTGTTCAAAATCAATATTTTTTTTAGAAATCAACTTCATGAGCAACTCTGGCAGGAAAAGTACAAGCAGGAGGTATTGACTAAGATCAGCCTGCACATAAGTGCAGTCTGATCTAAGTCTACACCTCCTGCCAACACCGGAATATTCCGGGTAAAGCATGACAAGGGTTAATAGTATTTTTCCAATGGAACAAGCCAGATTAGAACCTGTGACCCCACAATCCAAAATCTTGCATCTTACCACTAGACTATAGACTTAACATGGGCTCTGAATACCTTGCCCAAGGCCATACCCATGTGACTTGTTGCTCAGCCAGGACTCAAACCCACAGCCCTTCAAGTTAATTCATATTTTGAGTACCCTGCTCATACTATTGAGTCATGCAGCAACCCTTAACAGATTTATTGTTTGTTGTTATATAATATTACTTTTTCTGACATAGCAAGAAAAATAAAATCCATATTTCAAAGGGTGGCTGAGAAAAGAGTTAGATTATACATTTTGTTATTCACAAAAGAAAATTGATTTAGCACAAAATTAAACAATATTTCTAATACAAAAAAATAGTATAAAAATAAATGATAACATTTCAAACAAGTGGCCCATGAGGGCCTGAGATGCTCTACTGGTTATCAAGTTTTCCATTAAAGAAATCTGATATTAAAGAAAGTTAATTGCTTAAAGAAGAATGCATAAAGGAAAAAAAATGGACTTTATCCCCTTTATTATTTTTGAGCAACAATCCTCAAGACCCCTTTTCCCATGTTTCATATACACAAGTTTGTTTTGAATGTTAATCTGAGAGGTCCCTTTTCCTGTGTTTCCAATGCCACAATTATTACTTGCATCTTTGAAGAAGATCCGATAAAACTGTTGAATTTATTGTGTTAACAAAGATATTAAAATCAAGTTCTCATAAGGCCCCTTTTCCCGTGATATTTTACTGTTTTACTTGACGGATCATACCCAATTTCGAAAGGAACAATCATTAAGATGGTACAAACATTCTGTGAAAGTTTTAAGAGAATCCGATGAAACTGTTGACTCCAGAGTGTTAACGAGGATTTTTTAATTAAATCTTAATTAGGCCCCTTTTTGTGTGTTTCTTGACGGATCATACCAAATTTCAAAAAGAACAATCCTTATGACAGTGCACTCATTCTGTGAAAGTTTGAAGAGAATCCAATGAAAACTGAGGACTCTCGAGTGTTAATGAGGATTTTTTTATTAAATTTTCAAAAGGCCCCTTTTCCAGTATTTTTGACAGATCATACCCAATTTGGAAAGGAAGAGAATCTGATGAAAACTGAGGAGTCTAGAGTGTTAACAAGGATTTCTAATAGATTTTTCAATTAACTTTTCATAAGACCCCTTTTCCCATGTTTCTTGACAGATCAAACTCAATTTTGAAAGGAACGAACCTTATGATGGTACAATCATTCTTGAAAGTTTGAAAAGAATCCAATGAAAACTGTGGACTCTAGAATGTTAACAAGATTTTTTACTTAAATCTTATTAGGCCCCTTTTCCCATGTTTCTTGACGGATCAGACCCAATTTCGAAAGGTTAGATCCTTATGATGGTGCAATTAATCTGAGAAAGTTTGAAGAGAATCAGATGAAAACTATGGACTCTAGAGTGTTAATGTGGAATTTTTAATTGAATTTTAATTAGGCCCCTTTTCCAATGTTTCTTTACAGATCTGACCCAATTTCAAAAGAATCAATCCTTATGATGGTACAATTATTCTGAGAAAGTTTGAAGGGAATGCGATGAAAACTATGGACTCTAGAGTGTTAACAAGAAAAACTTAGACTGACAAAAGCCATTGCAAAAGCTTTAGTGGCCTTTTGCCAGTAGAACTAAAAATCATAGGCATTATCCAGCTGTTAAGCAAAGAAAAAAATGTCAATCAAATCAAAGTCAAATCTGAACCCAGACATAGGCCACCATTTATGTTAAGCATTTTTGTTGTTAAGGTGACTTAAATATCAAAACTACAGCTTATTAAAGCTATAGTTACAATGTTTAGGTGACCAACAAACCATTCTACTTTTTCTACATGCTGCAGGCCATACATTCTACAAAATAACGTCATCTTACATTGAAGTTGAACTTCCAGTCAGAGACAATGGATGGGGCCAACAGAGTGAGTGGGCATGGCCAGTGATTGGTAAATTGGCATGTGCATAATGTCAAAAGTTCAAAGATTTTATCAGTAGCTTGTGTCATGCATAGTTCACTGTCATCCTGTGTCATATTCATGCTCTAGCAGGAGGTATAGACAAAGATCAGTTTGCACTTATATGAATCTTTCTTGACAAGTAAGAGGATGATTGCCACTTTGGACAATCTCTCAGATTTATATACAGTGGAACCTGTGTACAGCAGCCAGTCAAGGGAGAGGGCCAAATTGGCTGCTGTTCACATTTGGCTGCTGTTCACAGTATCCATAGGGTGGCCATTTTGCCATACCATATTTGGTTCGCTCATTAACAGATCTCAAAACTTTAGACTACTCCAAATTCTAATAAGTTTTTAACTTTCATTTTAAGTGTCTTTTAAAAAAAGAAAAGACAATTTGTACCATTTGTACCATTTAAGATAGAAAATATTGTGACAGAGGTGAAAATATCTTGTATTAAGTAAATTCTAAGAAGGCATGTAAAACTCACAAATTTTGAACATAGTGGACCATTTAAATTCATTTGGCTAGATGTGGTTATAATAAACCATTTGTAACACAAATCATCAATGTTTTCAAATGAGATATTCTTTTTGACACACTTTGAAGAAGGATCACCATTTTCATATTCCTCAAGAATTACTTGTTGACGTTTAGCTACTTTTTGGACCTGCATACGATCTACACCAAACTCACTAGCAATAACCCTTGAAGAACATCCAGATTCAATCATGCGAACCACTTTCAAGCGATCCTCTGGAAAGAGGAACTTACGTTTAGAGAGCAATATTATTTCGAGAATTGACAGCAAAAGCAAGTTTTCATCCATTTTCAAGACCACAAGAAATCTGTTTGCTAAATGTGTACACAACCTGTAATGCTCAAGTTCATTTTATCTAAAAAGACCCGACAACTTAAAAAATTCCATATCCTTTAATCAATATTCATCACTCAAACCGATCAAATAAATATTAATGGGTAATTACACGTCAATTAATCAACTTAAAGAGATTAAGTCGATAATTGGCTGTTGACATCCTGTACATTACGATAAGGCTACTTCGGCAGTTACTATAGTAGTGATTATTGATTTTTTCAAACATGACTAATTAAGTCATTTTTATTGTTAGATGACCATTTTTTAAGTTTGATATACTGTTGGCACTAGACCAATTAAGCTGACCACTGGCCGCATTTCAGAATATCACGCTTTTCACAGTGCAATTAAAGAAAGAATTTGCATTGGGGGGGAACTTGAGTGGCCGCTGTCGGCAGATAGGCTGCTGTGCATAGTTGGCTGCTAAGACAGATTTGACTGTATTTCTAACTGGGTTTCACATATTTATGTGATTCCTGGAAATAAGAAGTTCAAAACTAGGGTCCTAAAATGTCTTGAACAAGCACATACAGGATTTATCAACAATATCCCTGGGACTTATTCTCCAGTCACAAAGATCTTGTGATTCCAATATTAACCACACATAATCTGAATCAAAGTGTCAATACACATGTTAATAGATTAATTTTAAGTTTGTCTATCAAGAATAAAGTGTTTTGATTGGCTCAGTGCTTTTTCATACTTCACCTTAAAAAATTTTTGTGCTTGCAACTACTTTGTATCTTGGTTCGATCCCCGACGGCGGCACTCATCCTTTCCGACTATTTGTCTCCCACTAATGGGTCGGTAATCGTAGACCTATGTGGGATAGCAGCTGGAAGCTAGGAAAGGATGTGATGGTGGTACTGGTGTGAGAAATACCAGGAATCCATTGTTAGGTGCTCCAGCGGCCGCGATATAACTGAAAGATCGTTGAAAGCGGCGTAAAACCCAATTCTAAAACAAACTTTGTATGTTTGCACAAAAAGTAGAGTCATAAAATGGTACCCAAAACTAGTAAAATATTTGCCTTGTTCTGCTTGATGGCATTAACCCATTCCAACACAATGGAATTTTAGACCAGTCCAAATTGAAAGGAGCTGCAGCCGACAATTTCAAGTTGATGGAATTTTGATTTTTTTGGTCTTTTGGGATAGAAAACATTGTGGATAATGAAGAAATTGCTTGATCCAAGCAATTTCTTCATTTTCCACAATGTTTTCCAAAGCTCTTTTGTTGAGGGGCGTAAAAAGGAGGGATTGAGTTGGAATGGGTTAATTATAAGAAATGATGAGAATGTTTTTTTCGATTTCATTGAGGTAACAACCTACAAATAATATGATTAAGTTTTCAGGTTCATACCAAAACCCATTCCCACACAGTGACACTTTTCGACACCCCTCAAAGAAAAACATTGGGAAAACATTGTGGAAAATGAAGAAATTGCTTGTAACAAGCAATTTCTTCATTTTACACAATGTTTTCTATCCAAAAAGTTGGAATAATCTAAATTTTCATGAACTTTAGATTGTTGTCTGCAGCTCCTTTCAATTTGGATCAGTCTAAAATTTTGCTGTCTAGTAATGGGTTAAAGGTAATACGATAGAAAATTAATGTTTTTTTAACTTTCAGGTGGGAATTCAACAACTTAAGTATCAATTGACCTATCGCTGGCCCCGCCCACTGATTCATTTGGCCCAGCCTATTGACTCAGACAGGAAATTCCGTTTAGACGGCGTTATTTTGCAAAATTAATGGCCAGTAGCATGTTACAAATGAGTAGAATGGTTAGTTGGCGACCTAAAAGTCGTTACTACAGCTTAAATAAACTGTAGTTACAACGTTCAAGTCGCCAAACCAACAAAAAAGGTTAACAAAAATGGTGGCAAAGGTCGGAGTCGAAAAGCTCAGGTCCAGGCGGAATAAAATATTTGATTAGTCTGTTTATTCCTTGATTGACAGCCGCGATTGGTCAATTAGTAAAACAAATCTTACGTTTTAGTTTAAGTGGGTATGGATCATGATCAGACTCGTTTCTATACAACATCTTCACCACAAACTTGTTCCTCGCTGGTTCATGTAACTCAATGATAATACAACTTCTATATGGAGGCTGTCTGTCATTAAAAACACCCATCGTTATCAACAACCCTTGTACATTTGTGTCATGCTGAAATAGGATAGGAATAGGGTTAGCATCCAAATACACGACAGTTAACCACTTGACAGGGAAAAAGACTATTAACCCTTTCCTGTTTTTTTGAAATTTTAGACTAGTCCAAATTCGAAGGTTTTGCAGACGACAATTCAAAGTTGAATTTATTTTATAAATAACCATTCAGTAGGGTACAAGCAATTTCTTCTTTTTCCACAATGTTTTCCCAAGTATAAAAACATAGAGACGTAAAAACCAGTGATTGTACGGGAAAGGGTTAATTTCAACCTAGGGGCCCAGCCTGCCAAAATTCAATTTTTTTTAATATTAGAGGTATTTTCTCAAAAGGTCTAGGGGCAAAGCCCAAAATCTAGGGGCCATGGGCAACTGGGCCCCTGCTAGTCTTTTTCCCTGCTCTTTGAAGTGAATTAACCCATTCAATTCCAATTATGTTTTTTGATGACCACCCACCCACCCCCCCAAGACAAAAAGAGCCATGTCGGACATGGCCATCTCCTGCCATAAAAGCTTGATAGTAAACTAAAGCAATAACTCCAAAATTAGGCAAGCAAGAGTTGTGGTTCTTATGCACTGCATTTCACCTCAATGAGATCTATCCACCTATGAAGTTTCAAATTGATAGCAATTATACTTTCAGAGATTTGCTCCGGACAAAATGTAAGTAAAACAACAAAGGGCAATAACTCAAAAATTATGCAAGCAAGAGTTGTGGTTCTTGTGCACTGCACTTCTCATCAATGAGATCTATCGACCTATGAAGTTTCAAGTTGATAGCAATTATACTTACAGAGATATGCTCCAGACAAGTTTAGTGACGGAAGGACAGGACGGAGTGACAGACGGAGACCATCACTATATCCCCTTCCCCGAAACGGTGGGGAATAAAAAGCTTTAGAAAACATTATAGACATTGAGGAAATTATTTGTTACAAGAAATTTATTCAATCTCTACAATCTTTTCAACCTCAAAAGACAAAAAAAAATACGAATATATCAATTTAAAATTGTTTCCTGTATCTTCTTAAATTTGGACCAGTCAGAAAATTTGTCGTTTGGTAATGCGATAAAGAGCAAATTCACATCTTTATCACTCCGCAGGCCTGAATTTACCTCTATGGAGATCAAGATATCATAATTTGCACTGATACCACATTCTGGTAAAAGGCCTGCTGAATAGAAGCCATATTTATCTTTGACCAGAATTTCCTACAGGACTCTGGTGAAGCACCATCCAAGTATGATTGTAGGAAAATTTGGTAGAATTCAACAAATACATGTAGGTTCTGAGAAGCAGATTTCACTTACACATGCCAACACAGATTTGACTGTAATTTTAGTATTCTACTCAAAGACAAATCTCACTCCTGCTCATTTCAGTTTTGGCTGCCTGTCAACGCAGGAGTATGTAGCCAAACCCAATGAGCTCCAACAGGAAGTTCCACTTAGATATCAAACAGCGTTAATCATGGCTAGTAACATGTGATAAAAAAATACATGTAAAATGCTTGGTAAGGGGACATAAACGTCGTAACTACAGCTTGCACAAGCTGTAGTTACGATGTTTAAGTTGCCAAATCAACAAAAAATGCTTCACATAAATGTCAATCAATTTCTGAGGTCAAAGTTCTCTTCCTGTTTAAATGAATGATTTGATTGGTTAATGGAATCTTTAATAGACAGCTGCTATCTGTCAATTTGATCAGAAGGGTTATAATACTAGGTATTAAGGTAAATAAGATTAACTCACAGCAGAATATTCAAAGAACTTTTGAGGAAGAATATTCTCCCCTGAGCTTACATTCACCATGTGATCAATTATCTCCCCTAGTAAAGGACCTGTTGAAAAATATACAAAAACTAAGTTGAATTAGTCCTTTATCCTTTCTCACACAATCCTGCTTTTTACAGGCTGTAGTTATGACATTTAGGTTGCTACCAACCATTTTACTTTCCTGTTATATTTAACTGGCAAAACGTTGTGCAAAATAATGCAATTTTGTCATGCTGAACCCAGAATATTCCTTTCTTGGCAGGCGGTATAGACAAACATCAGCCAGCACATAAGTGCAGTCTGATCTTGGTCTACACCTCCTGCTTGTCCCCTTTCAGCCAGAGTTGTTTAACCCATTCACACATAAGAAAATTTTAGACTGGTTCAAATTGAAAGAAGCTGCAGATGACAATTTCAAGTTGATGGAATTTTTCAAATCTCTGTCTTTTGGAGAAGAAAACATTGTGGATAATGAAGAAATTGCTTGTAACAAGCAATATCTTCATTATCCACAATGTTTTCAAAAGTTTATATATTGAGGGGCGTTTAAAAGCGTCACTGAGAGGGAATGGGTTAAATAATCAATTTCAAAAAGGAATATTGGCCCTCATTAAGACCTTTCGATGCTGTCAGTCCTTTGATTTTAAAGCAAATCTGTAAAGGGTTTGAATTCAGCATGACAAGGGTTAACCCTTGTCATGCTGTATAAATTACCTGACTAAATTGTTGTAAATCAAAGGGCTGAAAGCACTGATAGAACTTGTTGTTCAGAAATCAATATTTCTTTTAGAAATCAATTTGATAAACAACCATGACAGAAAAGGTACAAGCAGGAAGTGTAGACCAAGATCAGACTGCACTTATGTGCAGGCTGATCTTGGTCTACACCTCCTGCCAATACCGGAATATTCCGGGTTCAGCATGACAAGGGTTAATATAGAAGGTGGACTTCCTGTTGAGTTCAGTTGACATGGCCAGATTACTCCTGTAAATCTAAAATATTGATTTAACCCATTCCAACTCCATCCCTCCTTTTTAGGCCCTTCAAGAAAAAAGCTTTGGAAAACATTGTGGAAAATGAAGAAATTGCTTGTATCAAGCAATTTCTTCATTATCCACAATGTTTTCTATCCAAAAGGTGAAAAAATTTAAAATTCCAACAACTTGAAATTGTCGTCTGCATCTTCTTTCCATTTGGACCAGTCTAAAATTTTGTCAAGTGGGAATGGGTTAATAATAAAATCATTCATTTTGACCGGAGCTGTAACATTTGAAAAAAGTGTTTTCATTTCTGGCCGATTAAGCTGCGGTTATGACATTTAGGTTGCTTTCCATTAATTTTCTTTTTGGTCTATGTCCCTGCCAATACTTTTTGAAAACTGACATTGTTTGATACCTAACATTAGTGAGAATTTCATATGAATCGCCAAGTGTTACAGGAGTAGTTTGGCACACAATAATTTTGTAGCAGTAAGTCTTCTTTTGGCTAGGTCACATGACGACAGACATTTGGTTGTCTTTTTATGAAAATCTAGCAAAGAATTGCAGGAATACTTGCACACACAAGGTTAATTAATTGCCAATCAAGTTGACTGCCTGAAAGCCCAGCTATGATGTTTTTTCACTAAGCAACTGATATGTTAATTACAATATCCCATTTGAGCACTTTGTACTCCTCCAAGCTATAGCCCATTCACTTAACCCTGGTCTCAACATAAGAATAATCAAAATTCCACGTAAATTGAGGAGTCCAAACTTTGTCCCTTCATTTTTTCATATAAATTTATATTTTAGTTTCAAACATGAAATATCAGTAATTCTTGATAACTTTCTTCCTAGCTGAATTTAACATCTCCCCAATAGCTTTCATAGAGCAGATTGACTGGCTAATGAAGAAGCTTTGTCAACATCATTTCTATCCTAATTAATTGATTCCCTGACGACAAAATTTTAGACTGATCCAAATTGAAAGGAGATGCAGACGAAAATTCAAAGTTTATAAAACTTTAGATCTTTTTAAATTTCTGTGTAGAAAACATTGTGAAAACAAGATGCCTTTGTGAAAAATGCCTATTTTTTAGATGTATCATCAAGCCAAATATGAGCATTGTATCTTGAATAGGCTGGTAGTAATTGGCAATGTTAAGTTTTTTGGTTAAGTTCTGCAGACAGACAGACAGACCAACAGAAAGAATGAATGACGGACAGACAGATGGACAACAATAAAAGAATATGCCCCCAAGCTTTCGCAATGTTTCCCAATGGTTTTCCTTGAGGGGCATCTAAAAGCGTCACTCTGTGGATTTAAAATCAACAAATTTTCGATCTAGGTTGATAATCAATGACTTTCTCCGAAAACGGCCGAGCTAAAAATGAGATAGTTATCCCAGTTACTCTTTTGATAGTGAACATTATTTTCCAAGTTTCAGGTGAACGTGTTCAGTAATACCAGAGATATTACGAAATGTCAAAGTTTTAGGATGACACTGACAATGACGACGACGATGACACAAAATATGACGGTGACCTGGCCATAGAACTACCTCAGCTTTTCCCCAACAACAGCCGAGCTAAATATGGGTGGCAAGATATATTGAGTCCTGTATCAAATGAACAATTTTTATTACCATGTACTAGATAAGCATAATACGTTTTTTCATATCTTCCAGCTTTTGTATACAGATCCCTCAATTCTGGTACTAGTGTCATGGTGTGGTTATTTACCCAGTCTGGTAATGTGTAGTTATTGGCATGCTGGTAAAGAAAGCAATAAATTGATTTATTATATACCTTGTTGTGAAAACTTGGGTGCAATAAATTTTGATATCGTCACTGGAGTGATGATAACACTTTTCAGTCTCACTCTCTGTAATAAATCTTTAATCATATATCCATCCGCCCTTTTTTCAATAGACCTTCTCTCTATCAATATTGGTTTCGATATTTCAATAAAAAAGATAGTAAGGTATATAATAAATAGAATAATCACTCAGATGCGTTATTAGGTGTTAAAAAACTCGTGCTGCATACTCGTTTTTTCAACGCCTAACAACGTATCCTCGTGAAATATTTTTTAATATCTGGAATAACCAGTTGATTATCCTCTATTTCTCAGAGCTCAAAAGACAACAGAGTGATAACTTTCTAAATCTGATATGTATAAATAACAAATATATTCCAAACCCCATCTTTTGGTACTCGTTGTAATCATCTTGTGAGGGCAATATTGACTCATTACCAGATGGCAAAATTTTAGACTGGTCCAAAATGAAATGAGTTGCAGACAATGATTTAAAGTTTATGAAATTATAGATTTTTTTTACTTTCTTGATAGAAAACACTGTATAATATGACGAAATTGCTTGTATCAAGCAATTTCTTCATGTTACACAATGTTTTCCCATTTATCTTTACTGAGGGGCGTCCAAAGCGTCACTGTGTGGGAATAGGTTGATGTGTACCAGAAACATACGATTTGATCGCATTGTCTTGAAAAGTATAACTAATGGATTCACACAGTCAGTAAAAGAATCATTCGGACAATAAAATCACTCATATAGATGGAAGTGACCTCTGAACTCTGACATTGATAATATGCATTTTTGTTGATTTAACACCTTAAATGTCTTACACATGGCCAAAATTTTAGATTGGTCCTAACAGATCCAAATTGAAAGAAACTGCATACAACAACTTCAAGCTCAAGAAATCTTGAAATCGTTTTTAATTGTTTTTCTCAGGGAAGAAAACATTGTGGAAAATAAAGAAATTACTTGTTATAAGCAATTTCTTCATTTTCCACAATGTTTACTAAAGCCTATATCTTGAGGGTCGTAAAAAAGCAGGATGCAATGGGAATGTGTTAAGGAGACAATTCTGATGTAAACCCACTTTCTTAACAATCACTAGTCTTATCCTGCCCAACTTTGAACTAGTATGGGATATTGAGCCAAAGACAGCTGCCATTTTGCCCAGTTAATCAAAGTAAACACTAGCCAATCAATTCATTGATTTTTATCAAAAGGGTTATTTGAACTGCGTCATTGACCAACATTTTTGTTGGTTTGGCAACTAAAATATTGTAACTACAGCTTACCAGTATTCAAGCTGTAGTTGTGATATTTGGTTGCCAACCAACAATATCACTTTTTTGTTACATGCAAGTGGCCATAAATTTTGCAAAATAAGCTGTTTAAAATTGAAGTGGAGCTTCATGTCAGAGTCAATAGGAAGGGCTAATACATTGATTGAATGGGGTTTGACGCCACTTTTAACAGTATTTCAGTCATATCACGGTGGCTCGAGCACCTAACAATGGATTCCTGGTATTTCTCACACCAGTACTACCACTACATCCTTTTCTAGCCTCCAGCTGCTATCCCACTTAGGATTACGATTATCCACCTATTTGAGAGACAAATGACAGAAAGGATATGTGCCCCCGCTGGGATTCAAACCCACGACTCTAATATTTGAAGATTAGGAGTCTGACGCACTACCGACTGCTTAGTGAGCAGGGCTGGGATTGGTCAATTGTCAGCCATCTTGGCAACAATTACATGTAGAAGTATGAAACTTGTCCCAGATATTGATGAGATGGATGCATCCATCAAAATTCAACCCATAGCCAGATGACAAAATGTTACAATTGTCCTAATTCAGAGAAGCTGTAGATGAGAATTTACAGTTGATGAAAGTTTACAAATCTTTGTCATTAGAAAACATTTAGGATAACCCTTTCCTGTTTTACAAAATTTCAGACCTGTCCAAATTGAAAGGGTTTGCAGATGATAATATAAAATTAGTTTCATTTCAAAAATAATCATTCAACAGGGTAGAAAATAATGTGGAAAATGAAGAAATTGCTTGTTACAAGCAATTTCTTCATTTTCCACAATTTTTTCTCAAGTATAAAAACACAGGGACGTAAAATCCAGGGATTGAACGGGAAAGGGATAATGAAGAAATTGTTTGGTCTCAGACATGGGAGGGCGGAAGCATACACAAAACTTTGAATGAAATCTGTGGTTAAATGGCAGTCATTTCGTTGGCCATCTTTAAAATAGTAAGGTGTACAAATATAGAACTTATGATTGTCCAAAAGTTGATGATACAAGAGGACAGTGATGGTCCTATATTGCTCAGCTGATCAGAGAAACTCTGTGATTATGTCTGTAGTGAATTTGACAAGCCTTAGTAATTTCTGTGACTACATATCATCTAAAAAAGGTTTTGTCAGTGAAAATATACATTGACTAATTGACCTCAAATCGCCTCTCCAAAATGAGTGTTTGTGAAAAATTTAACATTCCTATCTCAATTGACCAATCAATGGCCCCGCCCACTTACCCCATTTGTAACGCCAACTACTACAGGAAGTCCAAACTCGATTTTGCCAAACTAACAACAAGAAGGCCAGTCTAATTTACCTGACAGAATAAATGATCAAGGACATTGTTGTATGGTATAACAAGTTAACTCATTCCTACACAGCAAAATTTTGGACTGATCTAAATTGAAAGAGATAGCAGACAACAAAACGATACTTATTCTATTTGATGATAAAGACCATATGAGGTAGAAAACATCTTGATAAAAGAAGAAAATGCTTGTGTCAAGCAATTTCTTCTTTTCTTACAATGTTTTCCATATCTATATTTCCTTGGTGCGTAAAAATGTGGGATTGTGTGGTAATGAGTTAATGTGACAAGTCTAACTTACCTTACAGAATAAAGGATCAAGGACATTCCCTATACATTGTTGTATGGTATAACATGTTAATGTGACAAGTCTAACTTACCTTACAGAATTAAGGATCAAGGACATTCCCTATACATTGTTGTATGGTATAACATGTTAATGTGACAAGTCTAACTTACCTGACAGAATAAAGGATCAAGGACATTCCCTATACCCTCCCAAGTGTTAGGCTCACCAGAATGTTCTGATATGTACTTATACTCGTCCTGTAAAACAAACAAGATTTCTTTGATTACAGTCAAATACCTTTCCCTTAGCCAAAGTTCTCCCTAAATCAAACTTCTTTTAAAGTTCAGATATTATTACTCTTTATTTTTATGTACATGTATTTGAACCTCCATACAATGTTCTCTTTTACCTTGCAAACTCCTCCTATGTCAAATCAATTTCAAAGTCAAATCAGCAATTTTTGCACATATTCACACATTCATACGACATTTTACATAGGCCTTATGGTTTAGGAGAAGATTATCAAAGATTTCCTTCCTTATTTCTACGTAAAATCAGGGATCGTACAGAAAAATGCTAATTTTCAGAGAACTGTAATTCTGTGAAATATTTTGGTAAAGGGTCAATAGACAATAATACATCATTTTTTTAAAAGGTTTAGGCCTTATGGTTTGGGAGAAGAAGATTTTCAAAGATATCCTTATTTATTTCTATGTAAAATCAGGGATTGTACAGAAACGGGCTAATTTTCAGAGTATGGTAATTCTTTGAAGTTTTCTGGTAAAGGGTCAATAGATGATGATTTGTGCAAAATATCAAAACTGTAGGCCTATTGTTTGATAGGATTTTTTTTTAAGATTTCCTTCTTTATTTCTATGTAAAATCAGGGATCATATAAAAAAGGGCTTTTTTTCAAGAAACGGTAATTCTTTGAAGTATTTTGGTAAAGGGTCAATACATGATGATTAATACCAAATTTCAAAGTTCTGGGTCCAATGGTTTGGTTTAAGTATTTTCACTTGGTTGCCATGGCAACCAAAGTTCTTCATGGATTTAATATCTTTGAACTATTTTGCAAGAGCATGACCTAAGGATCATTTCTTTGGAATTTGGTTGAAATTCCATGGTTAGTTTAGAAGTTTTTTTTGTAATTGTGGACAGACGTACACCGGACAGACAGATTAGCGGATGCCAGACGATGACTGATCACAATAGCTCATCCAGAGCACTTAGTGCTTAGGTGAGCTAAAAAGCAACAAATTCTGAACAAAGCCCTAGCTATGAGTGCTTTTTGAAAGCAAACCCTTCAATGTGAACCTTAGTTTTTAATTTTTTTCTAAATGTTTTTATCAAAATATATGCATAAAACAAAAATAAATAAGAAGAAGAATATCAATATAAATAAATATACCGGTAATGATAATAATAAATACATTGCTGTGTTATCTTTCTTCTGACTAGATTATCAAACAAGTTCTAATCCATTGTGGTCTTGTTTACTTCTGGTACTTTTCCCCATTTTGGTCGTTTATGGACTGCTCTCAATGACTATCTACACATCAAACTATCTATATATTACCCTATATATAACAAACATTTCTCACAAACAAGAGGGCTGTTGGCCCTGGGGCGCTCACCTGAGGGCTATTTTTCTTTCAACAGTCTTATTTCATGTTAAGGTTAGGATTATGAAACAAGAGGGCCACAATTACATATAAATACTATTAACCTGGGGATCCAAAAGTCTAAATTACAAATTCCAAGGCATTAGTGCTGATTTTAAAGAAGGAAAAAACCTTTTCCTCCCTCTGGATCCATGGGTTATAATTTCAGAAATAAGAAAGAAGTCTGTGAACTATTGCTTCATGCCTATACGCCCCCCCACTGGCTCCACCCCTGGAGACCCGAGGATCATAATTTTTAGCTATTTTGTAAGAGATCAATATACTGATATTTCATGCAAAACATTAAGGCTCTACACCTTCTGGGTCAGGAGGAGAAGATTCTTAAAGATTATTTTGAAATTTCACACTTTTGTTGCCATGGCAACCAGAGCTTTTACCGATTTCAATTATTTGAGCTATTTTTAAGGGGGACCACCTAAGCAACATTTCTGTCATATTTGGTTCAAATCAGCCAAGTGGTTTGGGAGGAAATGTCATTTAAAAAATCATTCTTTATTTCTTTATAAACCCTAACCCCTGGGGCTCCGCCCCTGGGGACCCGAGATCATGATTTTAGCTATTCTGAAAGAGGTCAATATACTGATGCTTCATGCAAAATATCAAGGCTCTACGCCTTCTGGGTCAGGAGGAGAAGATTTTTAAAGATTATTATGAAACTCCACTATTGCCATGGCAACCAGAGTTTTAACAGATTTAAATTGTTTTAGCTATTTTTGAAGGGGACCACCTAAGCAACATTTCTGCCAAATTTGGTTCAAATTGGCCCAGTGGTTTGGGAGGAGATGTCATTTAAAAAATTGTTCTTTATTTTTATATAAACCCCACCTCCCTTCGGCTCCGCCCCTTGGGACCCGAGGATCATGATTTTAGCTATTTTGAAGGAGGTCAATATACTGATGCTTTGTGCTCAGGTGAGCTAAAAACTTAGAGGTGTAAGCATTCGACTGCATTTATAAGAACATTATTTAGAAAGCAATATAATCAAATCTTACAATTACCTTTATAAACACAGAACAAAGTAGATTTATACTATTTCTTGTCAGAAAGATGTTATGAAATCAAGCTAACTATTATCACAGTTGCTAACGGAAAACAAGGCAGATTTATCTGATTACTTATAGCAACATTATTTTGGAAACAACACAAATCAAAATGCATGATTGTGTGGTAATAATTTAAATGTTCAAAATGAAATGTCTTAGGAATTTTAAGTTAATCTATTTCCACTAGGGATGGGAACAAATAGCAAAATTAGTATTCGAATATTGGTTTCTATTATTCGATATATTCGAAAATTCGTTTTTTATTAGGTCAATACAAGATGTCCAAATATATGATATCCCAGTACTCTTCTATGTAATGAATGGAGATTTTCTATTACTTAATGGTTTTGAATATACTATTTTATGTTTGATTCATTTTTTTTCTTCTTGTTTGCTTGTTTTCCTTTTTTTCAAAAAAACAGATACTGTATATGATGAACTCTGGGACCGTAATTGCAACGCACAATCAATGTGCATAAAATACGTCAAAATGTTTTTTACAGGCGTTGCTTACCGCACCTTACCATGGAAAATATATTGTTGGTGCGTTATTAAAGTGTCGTAAATATAACTTTATTCAATCCATATTTACAATTTCCCAGTCACCCATAGACAATTTGCAAATGACATGATCAAATGGATTTTTTTATCATTTATCTTTCAAGAACTTAAGTATGATTGAGGTAACAGAATCAAATCAGACAAAAAAGAACGCAAGGGCCGATGAGTGTATTACTATTTGCATGCACTAACGGAGAACTATCTCTAAATCCATGACATAAATACTAAAGTTTTGACTCACCCAATTTAAGACTACACCAATCATTTTATAGAATTGACATACTATTACATGCTACCGTTTTTGACTGATCCAAACCCGAACATTTTAGACAAAACAAGAGCACCGCCTACAGGTGCCTACACTCGGCTGTTGGGTGCTGGATAGTGGACAAAATGCATCTTGAGTTATCCCCCTTTGTAATATAGGTTGCTCTTTTGGTAGTGAATAAGTGTGCCAAGATTCAAGTGAATGCCTTTAGTAGAACCAGAAATATCACAAAATGTCAAAGTTTTTGCACGATGACGACAACGACAACGACACCAAGGCTATAGCAATACCTCGTTTTTTCTCTGAAAACAGCTGAGCTAAAATGTATCAAGCCTCAATGATTGTCTTTTCTCATTGACACTCATATTAATAGCATATTACATGTACTTATTTCAAGTTACAAATTAGGATGATAAAATACAAGATGTGTTTGTGAAATACAATGCCCCCACAAAAGGAATAAACATTTGACCTTGGTATGTGACCTTGACCTTATCACATGAACTTTACATTGACATTAGGAGATGCAAATTATGGAGATGTATCATCATGCCAAATATGAGCCTTGTATCTTGAATAGGCTGGTAGTAATTGGCAATGTTAAGTTTTTGTTAAGTTTTGCAGACAGACAGACAGATCAACAGATGGATAGACAGAATGACAGACAGACAGGCAACGGTAAAACAATATGCCCCGATCTTTCGATGCGGGGCATAAAAATTTGATTTGGAACTGAAACTTCTCGTATATCTGAAGAATAATAAGAGGACACTCTTTTCAAAAGATGTTTTACTCAATACACTGGTCAATTGAAATGAGAAGGGATATTGATGTTCCAGTGAGTCAAAGCGGCATTGGTTATAAATGAGGAGAAGATTTGCAAACTGTCATTATCATTGATTTTTCCAATGCCTTCTTGACACGTGCATACTGTATACAATGGAATATACATGTAATAACATCATAAACCATGCCGATATTTGAAATAATTTCGCTTATTCTTTAAATGTATATATAAAGAGAAATGGAATAAAAAACTTTTTCGTCTTAAAAAAATATGAATATTCAAATTTCGAAAATAAGTTTCAAATACTTGCCGTAAAACAAATATTCAAATATCACTTCACATCCCTAATTCCCACACAATACCACTTTTTTACATTGCCAGCAATGACTTCATTATCCACACTGTTCTCTACCCACCCCCCACCCCAAAAAATATTCTTAAAAATCCATCAGTTTTAAATTATGTCTGCAACTTTTTTTAATTTCTACCAGTCTATAAAACTGTTGTCTGGTAATATATTGAGGCAAATGCAGAAAATATGCTTACTTCAAATCTTTCCATTACATCTTTGAGAAATGGGTTTTTCTTATGGGCTTCTTCAACCTTTGTCTTGAATGTGGGACAATTACCATACACATGTAGCACCTTAAACAAACATATTGCAAGATCAGTCATATTACAATAACTTTAGTTTCTTTCTTGTGTGGTCCTTGATTATAGCACCTGTGACCTTAAGGCACCCATATACTATCATTATCATCAACATAAAAATTGATTCAATGTATAGATCTATCTTCAATATCACCCAGAAACATCATTGTTTATTTACAACATTATAGTAAATGTATGTGGATGATAATGAAAATTGATAAATATTTTGAATAATTTTAATAGTGCAAGTGGCACTTTGACCCTTTCCTATGATTTTAGTATTGAGAAAACATTGTTTGAAAAGATGAAATTGCTTGTAACAAGCAATTTCTGATTTTCCCAAAACATTTTCTACCTCATAGGTTGGACCCTTTTCAAATTGAACTCAATCTAAATTGTCTTCTGCAACTTCTTGCTTATGTTTTGTTATTAATAGAGATTTCATTATTGACCCTTCTTGTACTTTCTAATCTTATTCTATTTTCTCAGATGTAGCACAATCCATGAAACATTTATATGAAGAAAGAACAAAATGAAAGTTTTATCTTATATATTGCAAATACAACGCTCAAATGCTTATGTATTTGTGAAAATGATTGTTGAATCAATAATACTGCGTGAGCCATTCTTGTTTGATTAACCCTTGTCAGGCTGAATTAGAACCCTATATATTTCTGACAGAATGTAAATATAAGTAGGTGTGTACTATTTGAGTCTAAATAAAAAAAATGATGAATTGATCAGGGTCTGTTATCATGAATGAGATATATTGTTTGTTTCTATGTACATGCACAAATTTCTTGTGCTCCATCAACAAGTTTTATGCATGTCATTGAAACTTCTTATCTTATACATGTATTACTGTTTGTGCCAATACCAGAAAACAAATTTTCAGACTGGTCAAATTGAAACAAGTTGCAGAAGACTTCAAAAAGCGCTAAAATTAACAGTCAAGTAGGGTTGAAACATTGTCAGAAAAGGAGAAATTGCTTGTCACAAGCAATTTTTCCTTTTCCCACAAAGTTTTCCATGATTGTATTTCTTCAGTGTATTAGAAGGTATCAGTATGTGGTAACAGGTTAATTGCTGTTGCAACAACCCATTTGAATCATTAATTCACGTTGTGAAATATCATTCCAGAAGAATGATCAATAAGATGAATTATTTAAGAAAATATGTTGAGCATAATTGTTTGTTTTAGTATAAGATCATTTTATCTTTCATCAAACGAAAAATAAAACCTATATTTTCACAAGTGATGGAAAGATATACCAACTTTTCACAAAAACAAATGATTGAAATATTATCGGTATATTTCTTTCATGCAAAAAGAGAAAAATCATTTATATTTTAATACAAAATCTACGAAATGGCATCATTTTGCAGGTGAATTCCATAGCAATCTTTTGACATCATAAGTGTCTTTGGTCTTTGGTGAGATAGCACAAAATGAAAGAAGGCCCATGTATAATAACAGTCAATTTATCATTTTGATAATTTCACTGTTTTTCAAGTAATAATCTACTAAGAAATCTTGATTATCCACCACAAAAGCATAAGATAAACTTAAATCTATTTGTATTCAGCAGTATAAGTGTACATATACCATACTGGATCATTATCTAGAGGTGCTGTATGGACTGGGATAGGCTGCCAGGCTATTGATGAGTTCCAAGTTTGGTTTTTGTCCGGTGGAAACATTCCCGATAGAACACAGTAGGCACTCATCAGAGTTCGGTCCATATCTGTACTTCTCACATATATCTGGAATGATTGATTCAACAAATTCTAACACTATCACACATTTTGACACCCCTCAAGTATTGAAAAGGCTTGGTCAATCATTGTGAAAATTGAAGAAATTGCTTATGATAAGCAATTTCTTCATTTTTTACAGATTTTTATATTCACAAAGATGAAGATTTTTAAAATTCCATAAACTTGAAATTGTCATTTGCTACTTCTTTCAATTTGGACCTAAATCAAGAAATAAAATTGGGAAAATATTGTATGAAAGGAAGAAATTGCTCGCAACAAACAGAAAGTAGAAAAAAACCTTATATTTCATTAATCTTAAATTCTTTAAATCTAAATTTTGACGTCTAGTAAAGGGTTAAAGTTCCTTGACTTAGTGGAGTAATACATTAATGTAGTGAAAGCAGAGAGATGTTTGCCTAAGATGTTTACAGTGGAACATAAAAAGAAAATTCTTAACACTTTCGAAAACAATTCCTCTTTTGCACTGTTTCTGCCGGGATCGGTTTTTTGAGGGTCATTTGTGACCCCCTTTCTTCATTTCTAGAGGTCAAGTAGTCATTAAGAATTTTAGAGGGTAAATTTTGTAAATGCCCAATTCAAACTTTCAACAATTTTTCTGAAAGAGTTACATTATGATTTATCTAGGGACAGAGTGATCAAATTACTAGGAATAAAAGAAATAAACTAACACAATACAGTAAAACCACCCCAGAAATATAACCATCACGCTATAAAGACTGAATTTTGACAGAATGGAATTTTTTGTTCTTTACATTAATGGTCACAAACCCCTCTTAAGTAGGGGGTCTGTATTACAACCACTAAATTCAGTACTAACTATAGCTGAACCCTACTAAAACAACTAATAACTTGAGACTAACCACTCGAATTTCACACTTGATAAGAGCGACAATAATTGGGTACGAATGCAATGTCAATACAATATTGGATTTTTTGATTATGTGATATTGAACCCTTTTATAATAGGCGTTAATCTTATCAAATAAATAAAAGAGGCCTATCACTTTTAAAAATTATAATTTGTATTATTTTCAATTGTAATTTGTATATATCACCGGTTTTTGCTTGAGTGATAAAGTCCACGGTGAAGAAGTATATGAGAAGTTAAGATTGGTTTGTTTACAGCGTTCTAGCAATTTAAATTTGATTTCAATTTTAATTTCAACTTAACTGATGTTTTTGCGATTTGCAATACATGTATTTGATATCTACAGTACGAATAAATAATCTGAGGTCGAACTACTAAATCAGATCAAAATGGAGAAGAGAGAAAGTAGACCTTTTCAAAGATTGTAAATTTGAAAATGTCATTAGATTCTCTGTAATATACATTTTTGTTTTTAAAAGTATCATTTCTTTGTATGTATAGTATAAATGTATTCAAATAATGAAGATAAAATAAACATGAATTTACAGTCAATCAAACAATCTAACCTCAGTATTACTACCACCACTCTATTAACCCTTTCCTGTACAATCCCTTGTTTTCATGTCTCTGTAAATTTATACTTGAGAAAACATTGTGGGAAAAGTAGAAACTGTTCGTCACAAGCAATTTCTTCTTTTTCCACAATATTTTCTAACCTGTAGGTACGTTACTTTTCAAATTGCACCCACTTTTGATTGTTGTCTGCAACTGCTTTCATATTGGACTGGTCTAAAATTTTGAAAAACAGGAAAGGGTTAAGACAACTTTCAGAAAGGACCACAAGTGGTCGTATTAGAGGGGTTTTACTGCACTTTTCTCATAAAGCAAAAAAGACTAGCAGGTTTTTCTGCTGTCCCAAAATTGAATGTAAGTCCTTGGTTTTGGTTCATCTCAAATTTGTCATCTGTTTACAATAGTGTCTAGGTTACCCAGATAAATTTTTTAGTCAAAGGATTACATGTAGAAGAAAAAGGATTGATGACGCAGATTTAACAGTGAATTTAACTTGAATTGAATTATGATTCAAAATGATTGCTTCCATTAAAATGATTAAAAAAGAGTGTATCCCCCCCCCCCAAGTTTGTTTTCCGGGTGTTTCTACATATATTATTCTGGGCTTGGGAAGCCGGAAAATAAATCATCCGTATTATTATTTAATAATGTTTTCTGCCCTAAAGAGCTTAGCACTTTCCCAGACAGCAATATCGAAACTGATTTAATTTGAAATATAACCATCGTATAGGGTAGAAAACATTGTACAGAAAGAAGAAATTGCTTGTTACAATTTCTTTTCTTTTGCAATTTTTTTTTCCTGCATTGTTTTTTATAGTATAAATCACATACCCTAGAAAAGAAGTGGTTGTATTGGAAAGAGTTAAACAAAATATATATTCATTTATAAAAATTCAAAAACTTGAAATTGTTATTTGTGAATTCGCTCAATTTTGACCAGTCTGAATTGTTTTTGAAAGGCAATGAGTAGATGCAAACAACTTATAGAAATCAATTTTTTACTTTTACCCACTGTTTTCATTAAGAACATAACACATGGTTATTGGACTTAGGAATACATGGTAGATCTAATTATATCAGGCAACATGGAACAGAGTTAAAATTAAAGCAATTTGTAACAAGAAAGATATAAACTGTACAAGAAATCAGTATTTTTTAACCCATTCCCACACAACTCCTGAAGAAAAAAGCTTAGGAAAACATTGTGGAAAATGAGGAAATTGTTTGTTACAAGCAATCTATTCATCATCCTTAATGTTGCCTACCCCAAAAGACCAAGATTTTTAGAATTTTGTCAACAAAAAATGTTGTCTGTAACTTATTTGGGTTTGGACTAGTCCAAAACCGATTGCCACATAATTAATGACGCTTTTTTTGACGCCTTGAAGAAATATGATCATGGAAAAACTCATGGAATAAGCGATTATACCTTTTTTCACAATGTTTTACCTTATTTGGCATTAATTTTAGAATTTCATAGCAGTTGAAAATGTCGTCCGCAACTTCTTTCAAACTGGACTAGTCCAAGATTTGTTGTCTGGTAATGGGTTATTTATCTATTCTAAAGAAAGGCTGTTCAATCCAAATACCTCTGTCCTCTTGTACTCTGGATTTAGAAACCCTGTATCGATATACCTCCGTCTTAAAAACATTCCAAGTTCATGCGTTTGAGACATTCCAGTCTGAAATGGGTAGTACATGTATTTAAGATTTATTGTCTAAAAGATTTCAAAACCTTAGATAAAACCACTGCAATAAATGAACGGAATCCTTCGTACCCACTTATTTAAACAGTGCAGCGTTCATTGAAAATTGTATATAGATGTATTTGAAAGGAACCCAGGATTTTTTTAGGAAAAGGAGAAGACACAGGACGCTGGTAAAAAAGGGGAAACATCACGCGCGTAACCCAAGCTTGGAGAATTCTTTTTATACTTGTAAGGACACAGTATGGCAAGTCAAAACACTGGTTCTCAGCAGAGCTATTGTTTTATATTGTGCTCATTTTTACAGTGGTATGTCTCTGTCCCTGTGCCTTTTGAACAGATCAATTATTGTGTCAAAGTCTTGCTCTGATAAGGTATTTGAGATGGACCACAAGTTACTTATCATCATAGAATCCAGAGCCTGTTGGCTCAGTGATCTCAAGTCTGTGTAAATGTCAATCATTGCACTAAACCCTCTTTCAACAGCAGCAGTGGACTGGGGCACAATGAACCAAAATCAAGGTGTAAGACTGGTTTCCAAAGTCAGAGTATATCAAGCGATCATTCCCAAGTCACGCCAGAACACAACAGAATGGCGAAAGTGAAATTCAGAATATTCGGCAATTATCTACCAGCTCGCTAATAACTTGGAAATCCCATATAGACTAATTATAAGCAATAATAAACATACTTAGCTGCCAGAATGTCGAGAATTAAGTTTGTCGGGGCAATTTCTCTCCTTTTTATTTATTTTTTCTGGAATTTGCTCTTGGGGAAATAGATAACTTCTCATGGGGAAACTGTGTCTTTGGGAAAGTCACTTTCTTAGTAAAAGTAAAACCTGGAACCACAATGTTAGCCTATGACAAATTTAGAAAATTTAAAGTTTTGGTTTAAGTTTTTTATAAAAGGTTAAAGGTCAAGGTCACAAGGTCACAGGCTTAATGTCATTGTTTCCAATGAAATCCAGTGTCCTGATGATTGCATGTGTGAAATATGACCTCAATAGTACTAGTTTTAATAGAGATATAAAAATTTTAACCAAGTGGGACACCAAAGCCAACACCAACGCCAAGGGTGCAGCAAAAGCTCATCTTAGACTTTGAGCTAAAAAAATCCATTTTGAAATGGCATTAAAATCAAGGGGCTGAAAGCACTTGTAATCACGATTTCTTCTGAAAATTAATTTCATAAACAACTCTGGCAGGAAAAGTTCAACAGGAGGTGTAGACTAAGATCAGACTGCACATATGTGCAGGCTGATCTTTGTCTACACCTCCTGCCCAAACTGGAATATATTGGGTTCAGCATAACAAGGGTTAAATGCATTTTTGAAGCTAGCACAGTTTTGTGCTTCCAGGGTATCACCAGAACAGGGCTTATGCTCTGAATATCATGCCTTAAGATGAAACCTTTTCACAAAGTCTTAAGGATTTGAACCTATAACCTTGGACTGGGTGTATAATTGTAAAATTGTAAATGGGATAGCAACTGGAAGCTAGGAAAGGATGTAGTAGTAGAACTGGTTTGAGAAATACCAGGAATCCATTGTTATGAGCTCCAACTGCCGTGATATGACTGAAATACTGTTAAAAGTGGTGTTAAACCCCATTTAATCAATAAAGCAATGAAACCTTAGATGCCTCCATGATAGCAAGTCCATCATCCAGATCCTCACCATAGAGCAAAGCTAGACAAGACCCAAATAGAATTAACTAATATATAAATTCAATAGGTAAATATTGTATAGCACCTTTTTTCTGCAGAGAATTGATTTCTGCTTTATCTGCAGTCATAGATGGCACCGCAGAATTAAAAGCAACCAATAATTAACCCTAATTGACCAATTGCGGCTGTCAATCAAATAACAAGTTGACCAATGAAATCATGCATTTAGACAAGAAATGAGTTTTGATTCCCAGCATTGGCCACCATTTTTATTAACCATTTTTGTTGGTTTGGCGACTTAAGCATCGTATAAAGCTTTTCCAAGCTGTAGTTACAATGTTTAGGTCGCCAACCAACTATCCTCCCTTTTTGTTCCATACTTCTTGCCATAAATTTTGTAATAGAATGCTGTTTAAATTGGAAGGGGTACTTCCTGTCGGAGTCTATGTGCATGGCAAATGGAGTAAGTGGGCAGGTCCAGCATTTGGTCAATTGTAGAGGTTGAAGTTGAACAGTAATGTAAATTAACAGGTAATGCTGATAGTTACATTCTAATGTAAAGAGAAATTTTAGAGTAATTTTGTTGTTGTTTGCCTTATTACAGCTACAGTCACCACATTTTGATTAACTGATTGGCAACAGTGAGTGAATTCTGTTTATTTATTGTCACTACTGTAGTACAAGCCCATATGAGCGACGCCCCAAGAAGACGGTTAGTTGTTACGGGGAATAGTTTAAGGAAACATAACAAAACAACTGAAGGCTGCGCCTGGTTCTTTAACGTGCTCGATGGATAGCATCATCACACAGAGCCTCGGTTTACTGTCTCATCCGAAAGACAATTAGTTTGTTAGTTGATATGGTCAGCCCAGGGCTTGAACCCGTGATCTTGAGGTTGGAAGTCAAGTGCTCTACCAACTGAGCTAATCAGGCTGACAGTTTGTCACGTCTTTCTTTTTATACTTACCTGTATATAGCATGGCTTCGCACAACAAGTTAATCCATTCCCACTCAGTGACACCTTTAGACGCCCCTAAGGAAAAAAGCTTTGGAAAACAATGTGGAAAATGAAGAAATTGCTTGTTACAAGCAATTCTTACATTTTCCACAATGTTTTCTACCCAGAAAATTGAAAAGATCTAAAATTTCATTAACTTTGAATTGTCGCCTGCAACTTCTTCAATTTGGGCCAGTCTAAAATTGCTGTCTGGTAACAGGCTAGCAGATTCATTGTGTCTTTACCAGCTATAAAATTTTATGCTAGTCTTACCTGATATTTCTTAGAGTAAGCAGACAGAATTTAACTTCATAATACTTTAATTTCCAAATTCACCATACTTTACTTTTTTTATTTATAAAACAAAAATTTTAAATCCTTCTTCTGGCAAGGTAAATTACAGCAGAAAATGTTACGCAGACATCACCAGTCCCCTGCCCCGCCCAGAATTTGGACCCCACAGAAATAAAGTGCTATACAGTACCTTTGAAAGTTGTCCATACCCTTGAGGCCAGCTTGACTCATTATAAATATCATTCTTATAGGGCCTTATCTGACTTCTATCTCCATGTCTGTGTAGCTGAAAAGAAATAGTGGAAAGAAACTAGACTCACATTACTGACATATAAATTATGTTGAATTAACACATTCCCACACAATAGAATTTTAGACCTGTCAAAATTCAAAGAAGTTGCAGATGACAATTTAAAGTTGATGAAATCTTTAAAATCTTTGTCTTTTGTGGCAGAAAACATTGTGGATAATGAAGAAATTGCTTGTGACAAGCAATTTCTTCATTTTCCACAATGTTTTCCAAAACTTTTATATTGAGAGGCATTTAAAAGCGTCACTGTGTGGGAATGGGTTAACCCATTACTATAAGACAAACTGTTGCCCATTCCCACACTAAAACACTTTTAGACACCCCAAGAAAAAAAGCTTTCAAAAAAATTTTCTCCATTGTCCACAATGTTTTTCACCCTAAACATTTAAGATATTTACTTTTTCTCCTATCTGGAACAGTCGCCTGCAACTTCTTTCAAATTTGAACAATCTAAGATTTTATTGTATGGTAATAGGTTATGCAAGGTGTTTATTCAAATTTCATACATTGATGCTCAAGTGCACAGGATTAAATGATAGCATTGCATCTTTTTTTTGGTACTTGTTAGGCATGGTATTCAATCAAAGACATTAGCTCTGTAGGCAGTGTCATTTGGGTTGTCTCCCATTCACAAACTCCACAACTAAAGCTTCAATGAGTACCACAACTTATTAACCATTATTCAACACTGGTCCAAATTGGATGATGCTCCGGGCAACAAATTAATGGGATTTTAAATCTTTGCTTATATGGGTAGAAAACATTTTGTGGTAAATGAAGAAATTGATTGTCCCCATGCTCCATAAAAAGTGGGGACAGTTTAAAAATTTGATGGAAGACCATAACAATATAGTTATCAGGGCTTTGCTACCAAGAGAACACTATCCCAATCACTTGAAAAGCTGGCGACATTTATGAATTTAAGGGGACAATGGTGCAAAAACACAGCCTTGGCAGAGCACAGCACAGCACAGTAAGGGATTTCTTTATTTTCCAGAATTTTACCACCACTTTTATTGAGGGGTTTAAAAGAGTGGGATTTTATACTATGACAAAGGGTGTTGTGGGAAAAAGAGAAATTGATCAAGTACTGGTTTAAAAAATACTCACAATATGAACTAATCTCAATGTTGATGCATTTAGTGTTGCTTCTTCAGAGGGTTCAGTGAGATCTCTGTAAACAGATTTGATAGATTTTCAAAGACTTTCAGTGCTTTGAAATTGAATGATTTTGTACATTTTTCGAATTGATAATCATGCGTTCATTACCTGATTGACAGGTCAATAGCCCTCCAATGAATTCCAACAGGAATTTTATAGTCAGGAACATGTACTGTAAATCGGGGTTTATTAGCGAGGGTTTTATTTTTCGCTAATATTTGCGTGTCAACATTCTCACGACTTAAAGAATCTCGCTTAAATTGGGTCATTTTCTAAAGAAAAGTACGGAGAGATCTGAAGTAAGCTGGGGACTGACGAAGATAAAATGATTCACCCATGTCGGCATTATACCACTTTAGTTCATTCATACGGGGATTATCACCTTCTCGACATAAAAACAGAATAAATCAGTTTTGAGAACAGGATGAATCTTTAGCAGGTACTAAGTTAGTCCCCATGTATACAAACATAACAATGGAAAGCAGACGAGGTGATAAATATCTAGGCGACAATAATTAAACAACAAAGAGCTAAAAAGTTGTAACTGAATTTTAGTGTCATTGACTCTTAGAACCTTTTAAGAAATTGACAGTTTGGTAACCATAGTATCATATTGATAATTTGATGCGTTAGAGCTTACAACCTGATACATCTTTTTGAAAACAGCTTTTTAAGCTCTTTTCAAAAATATTTTTTTCTTAAACTAAAGCTCATACTTTGCAATCTTACAATGATTTTCAGAGAGAAATTGTCATACTATGAGAATAGAGAATGGGTAAAATGTTCTTAAATTGATTACCGGTAATCATTCCATTCAAAAGGTCGGTGTTGATTTGGGCTGCATATTGTTTTTTTTCTTCGTCAGTGTATTTCCAAGGATATTTACAGAAATAACCGAATCACCATACGGCAGCTCCCGAATTCATGAACTCCCTAATAAGTCTTAGGGTCTTTCTGACGCGAAAATAAGACGACATGAAAATTACCAGATTTACAGTAATCAAAAAGTTCAACTTGTCTGTAGGACTGTACTCAAAAAAACAGCTTGGGAAAACATAGAAGAAGATTAAAAAAAAATATTTCTTAATTTTCCATAATGTTTAATACTAAAAAAAACCCATGTTTTTTTCAAAGTTTACTATCAACTCTTGCCCTTAACTGGGGCACAAATCAAAAAATACATGAACATCATAACTGAGGGAAGTTAAAAAAAATAATGCATATTAAAAATTAACATCTCTTCATTTATGAAACCAAATATAAAAGCACTTGATAAATTAAGCTCTATAGCCTTAGAAGGACCAGTCTTTTAAACTGTATTATCGAATAGCCTGTTACTAGACAACTAAATCTCTGACTGATTCAACGTTAAAGTTATAATTTGTATCTGAGTTAAGAAAAGTTGGTACTTGAAAATGTTGGAGCTAAACAGCAAGAGCAGGACTAGTCTTTTAATTAAACTTGATTAACAACTAACCAGACAGCAAAGTCTTGAACTGATCTAAACTAACTAAGAAAAAGTTGCAGAAGGCAATCCGAAGCTGATAAAATCTTAACAATATAATTTTTTCTGAGTACGAAATATTGAGGGAAGTGAAGAAATGGCTTGTTACAAAAAAAAAAAAACACTTCATCCCCAACAATGCCCCAAAGGCTTTCTCCCTTAGAGTCCCTGACGGCATCAGTAAGTAGGAATGAGACAACTTGCGTACCCATACTTGGTATAAATGACCATATATTTGAAAGGCTAGTATAAGGACCTCTAAGTGTAGAGTGATATGGTTAAAATATTTGCTTAGCCAAAACCACCTCAAACAGAAAACCTATTGAGGAGAATACATTAAATATCACAGTACCAGAGAGCAATATAATTGGTCAGTTGATTCTGAATGGAGTGGTAATGTGTTGACTAAGACTCAATCATTAGTACAAAAGGGACTAATAATCCCAGGACAGGCCCAGGACCAATTAAAGTGTATGTACAGAATATGCACACAAGCAAAGATCTCACACTAGCTGCGATATCGTAGCCCTCTTTCTGATAATCTAATATCAGAAAGAGGGCTACGATATCGCAGCTAATCTCACACCATCTATATGTTTAGGTTAAAAAAGGCTGAAGATTTCAGATAACTATCCGTCTCTACACAATATTCAAATGTCACAAAAGTGTTCCATATATATCACATATTTTAAATAAATGACAAGAGTGCTTAAGTCTGATCAACTAACACTGGGGTCTTTTTTCCAAGAAGGTTAAATGTTTTTGTACGATATATTTCAAGAAAAGTTTAAGTACAACCTTAAAATATTTTGAGATCTTGAAAAGAAGGTGACAATCACATGTATCAATAATATTTTCAAATTTAACAATATTAGTAGGTTTTTAATACAGATGTCTTGGTAAATACACGTACAAAGCTTGACAAGTCTAGGTATGAAAATATTTGGGTACGAATCATCTTAAAATTATTTTACCGTCCAAACCGATAAAATGCAATTTACTTACGTAGCGAAGATAATTTCAACAAAAATCGTGAAATAAAACGTGAAAAGAAATCTCTCTTGGTGCATTTTCATATAAAACCGTTCGTTCAGAGCTGTCATTCGAACATCAAATATTGGTTATCTCCCCTGATTGAGAAAAATATATGGTGTCCCATTATTGCCACCGGGATTATTTCTGCATTAGACATTTCCATACCCATACCCACACAATTCTTTCTTATCTTACCCCCCTTACCCGAGAAAAAAAGACCTTAAGAAAATGCAATTTAGTCATTATCCACAATGTTCTCTTAACCTTAAAACGTTCCTCACACCTTTGCGTATCGACCCGCGTAAGCGTGGTGTATCACGATAAGAAAGGAACGCCGTGAAAACGTAGCAGGAACGCGGGTTTAAGTAGCGCATACGCCTCGATACGTAGCATGATCTCCTCGTACGCCGAGAGTCGACGTATTTTTAAGTGTGCACTTAAAAATACGTAGCGCGTACGTGACAGCTCTGATACGCCGCGCTTACGTAGTGCATACGCCGTATAAACGAAAACAACGTAGCAGTTACGTAGCGGGAATGTAGCTCTTACGCCTTAAACGTGGCACGAACGAAAAGCTTATCATGCATCGTAACCATGGCGTAAGCCCGCGTATGCGTGGCGTATGTGCGGCGTATGTGCGACGTTAACCGCGTTGTCACTACGTTTTCTTGGTTTTGATTTCGTAACCACTTCGTAAGAGCTATATTTGTACGGCATATCTCGCGTCATTCTACGTACGTGTTACGTATGTTTCGTTTCTATTTCGTTGCAGCTGATTTGGTGTTGCGTTGTCGGAGTTTCTATGGCGTTCAAAGAGTTTGTGTCTGAATAGCGCTTATTGTAAATCTACGTCATAGTGAACACACAATGCATATGTTTTGTTTTATTTTTATTTCAATCAAAAATAAACATACTGCCATAATAATGAGTATTAAAACTACTGAGCACTCGATGCTTTTCTGTATTACATTCACTTATTCGTGTTTTAATAGAATATTTGAGTATTCACTTTGTATCCGAGCATGAACTTAATGTTCGTAAAAAACCTCCGAGTTTTTCCAGCGACCTAATTTGCGGACAATATCGGGGTTAATGTTATTTTCAACCGCTGCCGTAGCGCCTGTCGGCCGAAATGATTTCGCCGTATATTCTTGTCCTGCCAGACCAGCAAGCTTAATACTGTCATCCAGCACTCGCGCGATTGAGGCAGCAGACAAGGCTGAATAAGGAGCTTTTAGTGACAAGAAAACTGGTCCATTTAATTCCCTGTAGCAATCTGTTCTATCGATATAATCCCTAGGGGTATTGACTGGGTCGAGTTTGACAATGCTACTGTGAGGAATCGAAACCTCAAATCCAGTGCGAGACATGTCATTTTTTATACCAAACAAAGTTACGGAACATCTGGTATCAGTGAATCGTACCTGGTCAACACTGAAGACAAAGTTTACAGGACCTTCAGGGCTTAACCATACGCTCTTAGGTGCAGCATCTGAAGGTCTAAGCATGAGCGTTAGCGCTAAAAGCGTAATCGATTTAAGACGCAAATCTTTAATGTTTAGATCAGCGTTTTCGGGCCATCCAATGAACAAATCATGGAAACATTTAATGGGCATGACTTTTGAACGCGTCATAGGAACACGTGTACCAGATTTAATGAGCCCTTTAACCAGTAAATGAATTTCCGGAAGATCAGCTACATTTTCTTTACCATATCCCCTGTACATATGACCAAGCGCAGCCGACGCGGTTTGTAGTGAAGAAAGGGGTCGATCCGATAACTTTGAAACTTCGCACAAAAAACTTGCAATTATGCTCGAACTTATCGGTGGAAAAGTTATACTTGAGGATTCACAGAAAACGGCTAACTTGCTTATAACCCTATCATATGACCGGACGGTACTAGGGGCTAGGCAAAATATGAATCGCTCAACTGCTGCATTAGACCAGTTCATACTAAGTAGCCTATCCCGCCAAATATTCTCCAAGCGAAAAGTTTCCATTTAGGATTTCGCCGAGGCTCTGGGATCGATCCCATCGCCATACACGATCTGTGATTGTTCGGTAATCTTAACGGTGCTGTCACGGATAATTTCTTTAGCTCCAGATACCATGGTTGGCATGTCCATGCCGGTGCTATTATCGTGGCATACGCGCTCTGTGATTTTATGACTTCTAAAACCCGAGATAGTAGACAAAATGGTGGGTTCGCATAATTGTTTTCTGACCCCCAATTTGTCTGTGCGAGTGCATCCACCCCTTCTGTTAGTGGCTCCCAGTACCGACTGTAGAACCGGCCTATTTGGGTATTTAGACAAGTCGCAAAACGATCCACAGTATGCGGATCCCAAAGTTTGTCTAGGTAGCGAAACAGGCGCGGATGTAGACGCCAGCTGTGCTTGTCTGGCGTCCTTGACCAAAAATCCGCCTCTATATTGGTCTCTCCTGCTATATGCGCGCACTCTATCGAGATCCCATTCTCTATAGCCTCCGCCCATACGGCTTTGACTTCGGCTCGGACCTCCCATATGATTGATATACGCGGCCGCGGATATGTTGTCCGCCAGGAACTGTACTCTTTGACCGCGTAGAAACGTTGAAAATGACTTTAGTGCCATAAGAATAGCGAGAAGCTCCCTCTCGTTTGATGACTGGTATGATATACGGCGATTCCAGTCTCCGCAACCTGATCCTTCCATATTGCGCCCCAACCCAACGCGGACGCGTCCGTAATCACCTGTGCCTGAATGGATTGAGTACATATTTCACGTGAATTCCAGAGAGAAGCGGAATTTAACCACCACCTAAGCTCGTCTCTGACGCTTGTCGTTAACCGTAGACTATCGTCCCAAGATGAGCGAGTACCCAATAACCTATAGGCCTGACGGAGAAAAAGCTTACCAGGGGTAACAACCCAGGCGACGGAGATACATTTACCGCAAATACGAGCTAATTGTCGGGCTTTAACGGACTCTCTTTGAAGAGCTTGTCGAATAAATCGTCTTAACGCGGCGACTCTTGATCCCTGAGCTTTAACCACTACTCTACTTCCCGTGGTTATTACTCTATAGCCTAAATAAACGACGTCCTGAGTAGGAATTAATTGTGATTTTTCTAGGTTAACGCTTAATCCTAAATCGTCCAATGTATGTAGCAATAAGTCTGTATGATCAGTTATCAAAGATTTTTCTGAGGATAATAAAAAATCATCGACAAAAACCGACACTCTGACACCAAGTGAACGCGAGTAAGTTACCACCATTTAAAGTAATAAGATGAACAACTCAAGCCAAATGGGAGAACTGCCCATCTAAAGTAGTCTCCCTTCCACTTGAATCCAAGATAATCTCTGTATCGACTATGCACTGGGATATGGTAAAAACCGTCTTTAATATCAGCGGTAATAGAATAGTCTTGTGGTTTAATTATTTTCACAGCCTCTCTTATGTCATCATTTCGATACTTAGGAACCTTACACTGAGCATTTAATTGCCTTAAATCTGTAATAAGTCTTAATTTATTGTTCTTTTTTGGTAAACAACCCAACGGGCTTACACACACTGGTCTGTAGTTACAATGTTCTATAAAGCCTTGAAGCAGTAACCGATTAATCTCTTGGTCAATAAAAGTACTTTGTATTAAGTCAAGTTTGTGGTTTTTTAATTCAAAACTTATTTCGCTCTGCACTAAATGTATCCCATGTTTAACCCAGTCAAGAACATAAACTGGTGCATTAATTTGTTCCCATGCTTTCACACAACTGCCGAGTTTAGATTCACACATGGGAAGAAATTAATGGTACTAACCATTTGACAGACTTATCGTGCAACGATAAAATCGAAAGTAGAAGTAAAACTAACCATTTTGACTAAACGCGAAACCAAAGTAATCCGATAAGATTTACATAATATCTATAATATGTAGAGCTATGAAACTGAAGCATAACACATAAACACATAGAAAATACTATAAAATTGTTCAATCCTCATCATCACCACCAGTATTTGGCCTCCTTTGAAAGTTTCTATTCGTAAACGACTGGAAAACGTCCTGGTTCCGGTTGTTTGCGTGACCTCCGCGGTGTCTTCCACGAAAACCTCCACGAGACTGTCCTGATTGAGCTGGACGGGATACCGCTGCAAGCGATGCAGCTGACCGAAGAGTGTCGAGAGCTGACGAGTTTAAACCAGAAGTGTTTTTCTGCAGCGCTCGAAAAATCTTGGACGTGTTATTGTCAAATTGAGAGCTGACGACTAACGATGCATATTCGTCCTGTAAATATCGTCCTTGAGCCTGTGCAATCACAAATAATTGGTCAAGAGTGTCCTGAGAAATCGGGCTACCTGGTGCGATTGTCGATAACAACTTCACTAGCGTTTCGTTATATCGCCCACATTTAGCGATCACATTGAACACAGGCTGGTCTGCACGCCGGATGCCCTGACGAGAATAACCCAACTTAAGATCCGCCGGTAACTGAATCCTAGCTAAAGCGTCCCTGATAGACTGATATTCTCCTTGTATATCCGGACTCGCCGTTCCAGTGGCACCGGAAACAGGTGCGGAGCTGGAGGCCACGTGGCTGTCTGAATCGTGGCTGTTAATGTGCACGAAATCCTGAGCTAAATTCGGGCCTGTTGATACCCTTGGTTGACGAACAGTGTCACTTGGTAATCCGTGAATTCTAGCTTCTAATGACGCAAATCTATGATTTACTACATCAATGAATTCGTTGAGTTTATCTTCCATATCACAGATTTAATAAGGAACGTAAAAATCGTGTCCTCACTCGCGAGCGATCAAGCTGAGAACAAATATTATCCTTGGTCTGTTCTCATTATTTCCAAAGCCATGGAGGGATCTGGGGACGCAGTTCGATGTTCAGTGAGGCCTTCTACCTGCGTTTTTGTCTCTTTCACAAGAACAGGCGGTTCCACTGCAGCTGTGGAGGTAGAAGCTATCTGATGCCCTGATCGGGAAGCAACAGCTGGCATTTTTCCCTTCCCCCTACCACGCGCTTTTGACCTAGGTGGCATCTTCGGCTGATTTCTGATGAATGACTATAACGACGTGAAATAAACAGTTTTATACCCAAAGTAAACAGTAAACGTCGTGATTACGCAGCAGCAACGCCGCGCGAACGAATGGAACGCCAAGCTTACGTAGCGGTTACGCCGCGACACTTGTACACCACGCTTACGCCTCAGAACGTGGCACTTACGCCGCTGGATCTCCATACAAACACGAGAACGCAGCAGGAACGCTGCGGAAACGCCACAGGAGCGTAGTACATACGCCATACCATTGAGATCGAACAAAATACGCCTTAGTCATCGGCGTTTGATCTACGTAAAACATTTTTGGCTCAGGTGGCAAAGGTGTGAGAGCAGCATAAAGGTAGGTAGCGATGATTTTTTCATGTTTTTTAATTATTCTTATTTCCATTCTTTCACTATTCGAATACAATATGCCGAAAAGTAGTTTTGCAAAAATCTGAGGTCGCTTATCAGAAAAAGCAGGGTATTTCCCTAATAGCCTACGTAAGTTATTAATCTATTTTTAGATTTATCCGAGACAGTTGCGAAGAGTGTACGATCATTCACGTCACGCGGAACCTTGCATTTAGTTCAAATTACATCAAACCAACGTCATCTTTACGTCATCAAGAGTTATGTTCGCTAGCCGGTCTATAATTCTGTTAAGATCAGACCAAAACTGTCGTAAGCGTTATTACTAATATAAAAACTTACCGTAGTTTCATGTGTCATGATTTAGGACGTTGGCTGTTTCGCTAGTAAATTTATTACATTCAGTTGACTTTGGGTCATATGCAAATAAGGTCATTCGATGTCGACAGCCGAATTCCGTGATATCTAAAAATAACCAGGCATTCCGCTGAACCTTTCCGATATGACCACAAAAAGCCACTTCAGGCCTATTAGATTACCACCAAGACAATACCTGACTCAACTTAAAGAATCAAATGTTCGTTTGAGTGTATTTTTTTTTTTTGCACTTGGTATTTTTTTTCTTATCTATAATTCAAAAATATCCATACCTCCCTTTAAGACAAAATACATCAACTTGAAATTGTCGTCTGCAACCTCAACCAATTTGGATCAGTCAAAGGAAAACCAGCATTTTCTATGTTGAACCCGCATTACCACTCAACAACCCCTTTTTACACTTCTTTGAAATAATATTACTAAGAAAATAGCGCGAGGAAAGGAGAAATGGCTTTTATCACAAAACATTCCCCCTTTTCCAATAACTTGTGATGATTCCAACCATATTCAGTCATTATCTCTACTATGCACTGCAATTTCTTTGAATACGGATAAGTCTAGAACTTTGTCGTTTGGGAATGGGTTAATTTAAGTCCAGTGCGCCGTGGGCCTATTTCCGAGGTTAGCCTAGTGTAGGCTACTTTTCAACACTTAGGAGTATTATTGACAATGCAAAAACAAAAACAAAACAGGTCAAGCTGAAACTTACTAAGTGCTTGGGTTTGCCTACCCGACATTTTTCCCCCCTCTCTCCCTCTTTCTAAACTTTGACAATCCACCACACCTATCATTCATTTACCGTTAAGTATACAGAGTTGCCCCGACAAATAACCTATGCATAGCTCCCCTGACTTGACTGTGTAGTTCCGGTTTAAATTTGCTACAAAGAATGTATAAGGGCTGAGACTAAATGCTACTATTTTGAGCAGAATCAGATATATGTTATTTTAGGATTTCATACAGAGAACTGTTGAAAACTCTTGTAATACTGTTAGAATTTGAAATTGTTCTGGTAGTTTATATTTACGTTGACATATCTTAATCGTCTTCTTTTCCTAGGGAACTAATTTCATTCTCACCCGAATATCATATTAACTTTTCGAAACAAAATTAGCAATGGCGTCCTTTGTAGCGAATTTATTGTTTTTGGTTATTTTGCTTTTAAAGACTTAATAAAACATGCAAACCAGACAACAACAACAGGGAACTAGAATACTGAGGTAAAAAGAGTGTTTTTCAGACCGTTTTTTTTTCCAAATCTGGGAGATCCATCATTTTTCAATACACATAACTATTGAAATTTCGTTTGTATCCTCTTTCGTTCTAAGATTTTTTTTCTGTAAAGGGTTAAATGGTTAGTCATATTTGTAAGTTAATGAGTTTTTTCCACAAACTCCTGTTTTAATTTATGTAACCTACACGCTTCTCTTCGGTAGATTTATTGAGCAATAGCCTATGGCTGGCATTTTGGATATACACCTGATATATCTCATAATGATCAACTGCTTACTTTGATTTTAAACCGACTGCCCAGATGTTCCCTTTTAACAAATAAGCAAGGAAACCGTTTGACTAAGATTATTCTAATCCACCTAGTTCTAGGGAATATAAGATTCTTAGTTTGAATATTTCAAAAAAGATTATGAACTCAAGATGTAAGGAGATACATTTTAAACATTTTCTCTTTAGAAAATCCGAAAAAGATTTTTTGATACTTGATCAATATCTTTGTTACATCAAGCAAGTATTAACATTTTAAAATGTTCATTGTATCAAATATATCTAAATATTTTGAAAAATTTAATTGCATAAATATGTCTGATAAACACAATCAAGATGGTTGTCTTAGTTTGATCCTCATAACTCTTCTTGAAGAAGCATTTCGTGGGTGGGTGGCATAAACTTCAAAGCTTTAGCTTATAATAAGTTGTTGTGACGAGTTTTGGTCGCAATCGGCGATTTTTACAATAAAGTATACAGCGGTGATATGTGTTACAAAACGTGCAAAAATAAAATAAAGACTTTATTACCACCTAAAATTGGATTAACATATCCTAACCAGTTGAGTTCCATGTCAGTGCAACTGTCATATAACTATCGTTTAGTGTGATTGAAATGCATATAATGTTGAGTTGTTATAAATACAATGAAACAAAACTTATCTGCAAGTTTATCGCTTACGAAAGACTCACGGGTAGGCTACGCTTATTTCGCTAACGAGGTGACAATAGCATATTAATTGGATTGATTTATGATAACCTTGTCATTCAAGGTGCTTTAGCTTTCAAATAAATTGACTAAGGAACTTTATCTGTTTCAAGAATAAAGTGGAGAGATTTCAATTATTATTGTGAAAAACATCGAATAGGTCTTGTGCATTTCTACGCATACATATTGTACAACTACAGAGTTCAAGGGAAGTGACTGGCCACGCGGAGTAACTCCGTATATTAGTAGAGGCCCATCGACCGATCGAATTGATAATAAAAATAAATACATGTACATGTATAGTTAGACCGATCAAACATTCATTTAGACCGGAGTTGAACTTTTAACTTCACTTTATCGACGGTTTAGCTTTTTTTCCCGACTTAACTAAGCTTAACGATAAGCTGTGGGAACGAGCTTTAAGTCAGTAACCAACGATTTGCTTCTATGTCCCTGACCATAAATTAACCCATTACCAGATAGCAACATTTTAGACTGGCCAAAATTGAAAGAAGTTTCAGACGACAATTTAAAGTTTATAGAATTTTGAATTATTTCATCTTTTTGGATAGAAAACATTGTGGATAATGAAGAAATTGCTTGTGACAAGCAATTTCTTCATTTTCCACAATGTTTTCCAAAGTTTTTTCCATATGGAGAAAGAGTCATTGAGTGGGAATGGGTTAAACAAAATAATGTCTTTTATTACGTCAGTCGAGGTCGAAAGTCTGTGCCGGGGTGTAACCAGCGATTCCAGTCAATAGGACAATCGAGGGAAGTATTAACACGTTCCCACACAATGACATTTTCGGACGCCTTTCAAGATAGGCAATTGGGAAAACATAGGGTAAAATGAAGAAATTGCTTGTAATAAGCAATTTCTTCATCTAGTGAAATGTTTTCTGTGCAGAAACTTGAAGAAATCAAAATTTCATAAACTTTAAATTGCCGTCTGCAACTCATGTCAATTTGGACCAGTCTAAAATGTTGTCGTCTTTTAATGGGTTAAAGGAACCAATCATTAACATGATTTTAATATGCTTTCATTTGGTTACTCATGTTCCTCATAGACGGAATCACTTCCATAAAGCTGTAACAGCAGAGTTGGTAGACTAAGCTAATCAATTCGGAGAAAAGGATTTATAGTGTGTGTATTTCCGTTTATTTATCGTCGCTACCGTAGCACATGGCCATATGAGCGACGCCCCAGAAGACGGTTAGTAGTTCAGAACAAAACTACTGAGAGCACCGCCTTGTTCTTTAACGTGCTCGGTGGACGTGCACCGTCACACGGGGCCTCGGTATAACGTCTCATCCGAAAGACAATTAGCTTTGTTAGTTGATATGGTCAGCCCAGGGCTTGAACCCGTGATCTTGAGGTTTGAAGTCCAGTGCTCTACCAACTGAGCTAATCGGGCTGACAATTAATAGTACATGTACCTCTAAACTTTGTCTATTTAGTCTACAAATAGTTATACGTCTCTCTAGAGGTTCACGGCAAATTACCTCCCATTAAACCGTCACATTACTCTACCATCCGAAAAGACCCGTCCCTGGTGTTGCAGAGAAGATTCGTCTCCAGTCTTAGCCTGGAAGATCTGTGGGTAAGGCAACTCCGGTCTCGCACTTCTCTTAAGTTCACCCCATCTCTTCCACCAAATTTTAAGGCGCGGAGCTGGTAGAAAGAGCTCATTCATTGAGAGAAAAGGACCCTCCCTAAAACTGTCACAAATTAACAGTAAACCGATCCATAGGTTTTGATTCGTTTATTTACCATATTGCACTAAAAAGCATTCGTTCTACAATAGAGAAAGCTTTTGTATATTAAAAAACAGAAATGTCTTTGATATGATAGAGCGAAGTCCCACCGCACTTAATGTCGGCAGATTGAGGCGATAGCGATTATTAATTTTGTGTTTTGCATTATTTATTCGTCTACCTCTTAATCTGTTTGCTTTAAAACGTCAGGTGAAAAAAAGGCCAATAAGTATTTCACTTGTGTTGGCACTTAACATTAAACAGTGTCGCCGTTTCTATCGTTTGCTTCACGTATTGTTCATATTGTCCAGGTACCGCAAAGGTCATTCGGGCAATTTTGAAAATATTTTAAAATCGGTGCAGTCATAATTAAATTTAGTTTTAAAATCAAAAACGAGCGTTCTGATTGGTCGAAAAATATTATTCATAACTCCATGAACAAACTTTTGATCACGCAGTGATTTTGTATGCTTCCGCACAAAATAGTCCCATACAAAAAGGTATCAAAATTTGTATAGCTCTTGTCTTTTTCGCTCGATGCTATTAAATTATAACAGATGAAGGGAGCATTTTGTTTTCATGGAGGTATGAACCGAAAAACCTAATCACACAATGTATGAATCCGCTTCGCGTATTCATACAGTGTGATTAGTTTTTTCGGTTCATACCTCCATGAAAACAAAAAATATTCTCTTCATCTCTTAAATGTTTGACTACGTCTTTTTCTTTCTATAGGGCATATAGTTGGGGCTAGCTGCGACAATCGCATATCAGATTATACAAAAAAGAGCCATGTTATCGGAAATTGAAGAGGGTTATTACCCGGGAATTATCTTGCAGATACACTCTCTCCCCGCAACACGGTTAAAACTGTGACGTCATTCTTTGCGATCGGGGTAGATTTGTTTCTAGTCGTCGTTTATCTTTCTTACTTAACCCTTTACTGAATAATGTAATAATATGTGTATTATTTGTCTTACCTTTTGTGATTTGTGTGCAACGTCAAGTTTTACTCAACGCGTATATTGCCTATTTTATAAACGATCGCGGCTATTGAAACATAAGATAAGTGTGCAAATATTTCATACTTTTATAGCACAAACGATTTTCTACGGGTATGAACGAGAGCACTCGTAAACGCACGACTTTTTTTGAGGATGGACTTATTCATAGTAAATTTTTCCTGAAAGTCAGGTCATATCATTAATTGCATAAAGGTCAACCCATGTCAATAATTCTAAGCTGTACAAACATGATATAGATGCGAAAGCACACGTGTAAGTCTCGAGAAATCGTAATCCCCTGCCATTTTCAATGAAAAAGTGACCTTTGATGGCTCAAACATATAAAGTTTTATTTTTATCATAGATGTACAGGTTATAGTGAGTGATAAAAGGTCAATTTTGTCAAAACAGATGTAGACAAAATTGACCTTTGATCACTCACTATAAACAGTTCATCTACAGAAACGATGACTTTTCTTTTTACCTTTCCCTTCATATAATCAGAAATCTTTGGCGGGAAGCATAAAGGTCTAAGTTAAGAAGAACTGACGTGCAGTGATAGTTGGTTTCTCTCTCTAACATTATCTAGATCACAGTATGGAATGTAGAAAAACATTTCTAAATTGTACTAGCAATATTAGTTAAGATAAATTATATAAGTAAAAACACTCTTTTAATAGTGGGCGATCTCTTTTGAAGAAAGATTAATTGCTGAAAGAATGCTGTTGATTTATCATTCGCCAACACTAAAACGCATTTGCCCGATTAACTTGAAACACTATATATAACAATTAAACGGCTAACCTGTCATACATATCTAATTTATTTGGCGAAAATAGAAAGGGTCCTTGAACCGCACCGTATAGATCTCTCATATTGGAGTTGACCAATCGCGGCTGTCCATCAAGGAATCAACCGACAAATCAAATCATTTATTCAGCCCGGACATGAGCTTTCAGCTCCGACATTGGCCGCCATTTTTGTTGTCCATTTTTGTTTGGTTGTCGACCTAAACGTCGTAACTACAGCTTTTCAAGCTTTAGTTTCGACGTTTAGGTCGCCAACGAACTATAATACCTTTTTGTTACATGCTGCTGGCCATAAATTTTTCAAAATAACGCCGTTAAAAATAGAAGCAGGACTTCCTGTCGGAGTCGGTGGGCGTGACCAAGGAAGTATATGGGTGGGAAATTTTATTCAAGATAACAAGTTGAACACGTATGGTTCATCTTCGATATACAAAACAAAATAAAAAGCATAATTGGAAAATTAACCAAAAGTTCGCAATACTTATTTGTTTTACTTTTCGTAAAAATATTTTGAAATGATATTTTATTGTGACAGTCGCTTATAACGCCGCCGCATTGTCGCTTGTAAACCCGTTGTATTGTCGCTTATAAAATTGTTCTACTGTCGCATATAACCCGTTGTACTGTCGTTGATAAACTCGTTTTACTGTCGCTCATAAACCCGTTGTACTGTGGCTTGTAAACCCGTTATGCTGCTGCTTATAAACCCGTGGTTCTATCGCTTATAAACCCGTTGTTCTTTCTCTTATAAACTTGTTGTACTGTCGCTTATAAACCCGTTGTTCTGTCGCTTATAAACCTGATGTACTGTCGCTTTTAAACCCATTGTGCCGTCGCTTATAAACCCGTTGTAATGTCATATATAAAAGTGTGTGCTTATTTCCGTTTATTTATCGCCGCTACCGTAGCATGCCCATAAGAGCGACGACCCCGAAAGACGGTAAGTTGTTACAGGGGATAGCGCAAGGATACAGGACGAAACTGCTGAGGGCTCCGTCTGGTTTTTTAACGTATAAACCTGTTGTACTGTCGCTTATAAAACCTATTGCACTGTCGCTTATAAACCTATTGCACTGTCGCTTATAAACCTGTTGCAATGTCGCTTATCAAACCTTTCTTCTGTCGCTTATAGACCCGCTGTACTGTCGCTTCATGTCATCATGCCCCCATTCGGTCGCGTTCACGTCATCTTACGTACTTTCGGTCTTTCTCATTCTGGAAATTTTACATTCTCGAACTTACCGCCGTACTCTTTTGTTACAACTTTGGTACCCTTGTGATCTAGACACCGTATTCTCGCTCCTCCGTCGAGTAGACAAGCAATTTTTGCATGCACATAATCCTCTCATAAAACTCAAGTTTAAAGTGAATCCTAGTAGATTCACTGCACCTTTTTGACCCCGAAATATCTACGATAAAGACATTTCTATTTATTTTTGCATTCTCTAAATTCTAAATTACGGCCTTCATCATGCTAAAATTGTGTCAAATGTGAACCCGACTTATACCATTCCTGTACTAACTCTATTTTTTTACATCCACGTGATGTCATATTTGAGTTCACAATTTCTTCTTTTTCAAAAATGTTTTCCTTTGAAATAGGTTGGCTTCTTTTTGAATTGCACTTACTTAACATGTCATCTGCTATTCCTTTGAATTTTGACAAGAATGAAAATTTTAGAAAGCAAAAAATTTAAAAAAAACGGTAAAACGATTGACTATTCGCGGCTGTCAATCAAGGAATTAACCGACCAATCAAATAATTCATTCAGCCCAAAATTGAGCTTTGAACTCCAACATTGGCTGCCATTTTTGTAAACCATTTTTGTTAGTTTGGCGACTTAAATGCCGTAACTTTAGCTTATTCAAGCTGTAGATACGACGTTTAGGTCGCCAACCAACCACATCATTATTTTGCTACATGCTAATGGCTATGAATTTTGCAAAATAGCGCCCTTTAAATCGAAGGAAGCGATATTTCCCATCGTAGTCAATGGGCGTGGTTAAAGAAGTAAATGGGCGGGACCACCGATAGGTCAATTAGACATAATGAATTTCATTTGCAAGTGTGTACATAGGCATTTCTATTGAATGCAAACTTATCTCTGTGCTGACGAAATAACAAATCGTACTTCAACTCAGTGTTATACTTCTGCGCTTTTTCAAATATAAAAGGCACAACCTTCAATTTCTATGTAGGGAGGTAAAGGTTAAATCAAAGTACTGAAAGAACTGTAAGCTATCAAAGCATGGTTTTGTAAAGTAATCATCTTTGTCAAAGGTTATCATAATAAATAAACGAGGTTGAAATAACCTAGGCGTTAACCATTACAAAATGACAAAATCTGATTCAAATTGAAAGAAGTGGCAGACGACAATTTCAAGATGGTGGAATTCGGTAGAAAACATCGTGGACATTGAAGAAATTTCTTGTAACAAGCAATTTCTTCAATGTCCACAATGCTTTCCAAAGCATTTTTTCCAAAATGCTTAAAAAGTAGAATTGAGTGGGAATGGGTCAGATAGCATGCTTTTGAAAGCGGCCACTGCAATTCAAATAGAGTTAGTAATATTCTTAAAATACATAGAACTACTTTTTCTGGTGAAGGCATGGTTAAGCCTCCAGTGGCAGTTTGCACTCGCTGAACTCTGAGACGACCACAAAATTTGTCTGTTAACTTAAGCTATCAAAGCTAACGCTTTGCTAGCTAAAATGTATATACTTTCTTGTTGGTAAAATTGATTATACCCCCGCAAAAAGAATGTTTTCGGGGGTATACTGGATGTAGCCTGTCTGTCCGTGTGTCCGTGTCTCCGTCTGACTGTGTACAAAATACTACCAATTTTGTGTCGCGAACTCCTCCTTCAGTTTGCTTCAATACCATCGAAACTTTATCCCAAGATTAATCACATGTTGAAGTTTGGCAAAACGCAATTTTGAAGTCTTATTTCCCCCTGGTTCAAGAATTATCCCACTTGAACCTAGACATTATTTATGCCTTGTAGACTCCTCCTTTCTAGAAAAAAAGTCAGTAGCTATGTCCTTGTATTGTTAAAGCTCTCATTACACTGAAAGCACTTGTGGGGGTATTAAGTCACATACTGTGACAAGTTCTAGTTTGGAAAAGTGCCGAGAAATACTCAAGTTCAAGTCTTGTGTTGTTGTGGTCTACTCCAACAATTCTAACGAGTACACAGTACATTCCCACACCAACCCTATACGTTAAAACTTGATGTGAAAAGCAATACAACGTCAATCTGTGTACTTAGTATTTGCGATGATCCTTGCTATGTGTTTTACGTTAACCTTTAGAGATATAGTAGTTTTATAGTATTCTGTGACATTATGACTACGAAAAAAATCTTTTACAAGCTACGTTTTCCTCCCATAGAACAGTAGGAGAAGTACATTTCAATAAAAACTGAATTAGACTGACGTCTACATTTTTTACTTCTTTTTTACGACCACATAAATTTTGAATGATGTCTATAGAGTGAAATAAATCAAAGTACTGAAAGTACTATAAGCTAGCAAATCATGGCCTTCTTTGTCAAAGGTTATACTGATAAATAAACGAGCTTAAAGTAACACATGAGTTAACTTATTACAACATGACAAAATCTTAGACTGAAAAAAAAGTTGCAGGGGACACCCTTAATTGGTGGAGTTTAGAAAATCTTTCCCTTGTAGGATAGAAATCATTGTGGAAAATGAAGAAATTGATTGTTACAAGCAACTTCTTCATTGTCCATTTGTTCCCCAAAGCTTTTTTCTTTGGATGCTTAAAAAGCGGGATTGGGTTGGAATGAGTTAAATAGCATGCTTTTGAAAGAGTTCTCTACACTTTGAATGTAGTTGGCAATATTTGTGAAATACTTAAGAACTACTTTTTATGGTGTATGAATTCAATGGATTTAGTGGTTAAGCCTCCGGTGGCGGTTTGAACTCGTTGAACTTTGAGAAGACCTAAACATTTTGTGAGTTTACTTAAGCTACCAAAGCTAACGTTTTGCTAGCTAAAAATGGTCATTTACGGAAATAATGTATTATCGCAAAAATGTCTTGTACGGTATTGAAACAGTCGTACTTAGCAGTATTACATCTGTGCGTGGCCAAAAATTTGCGACTAGTTGCATGAAAAAGGACCAATCAGGATTCCGTAAATCATTCGCAAAAAAGGCTTTAGTTTGTTTGAATGGTAATAACGTCACTTTTAATAGTATTTCAGTCAAATCGTGGCGGCTGCAGCACCTAACCATGGATTCCTGGTATTTCTTATTCCAGTACTACCGCGACATCATTTCCGAGCCTCCATCTGCTCAATCAACTTTGACTTACGATCATCCACCCATTGATGGGAGAGAAAGGAATTGGATGCATAAGATGTCATACAGGTTAAGAAATAGCTGATCAATGACCACGCCGATTGACCTCCGACAAGATATTTGATTGAAAAATCACACAAACTTTAGTTTCCAATATATATTGTCAGAGGCAGAGGATAACAGCAAACCTTTTTTGGTGACATAAAGATCGTAACTATAGCTTACGGCGTTGAAGTTGTCAAATCAACAAAATATTTAACAAAAGGCTTGAGGTCATAATCAAGTGAGTTCTGAATTCCGACATTAATCGCCATTTTCGTTAAGCTTTTTTGTTGGTTCGTCGACTTAATCATCGTAATTACAACTTTATTCAGCTATAGTTACGACGTATTAGTCTCCAACCGACATTTCTTCTATTTTTCTTTTTTGTTACATGCTATTGACAAAAAAAACAAAAAACGCCGTAATATCGAAACGGAAATCCCTTTTTGGAGTCATTGGGATAAAGGAGTAAGTGGATTGGTCAATCAAGGAATGAATCGACCACTCAATTAATTCATTCAGCCCGGATCGGAGTTTTTCAACTCCAACATTTGTCGCCATTTTTGTTAACCTTTATTGTTTGTTTGGCGACTTAAACGTCGTAACTACAGCATATTCAAGCTGTAGTTACGAGGTTTAGGTCACCAATCAACCATTTCACTTTTTTTTTTTTTTTTTTTTTTTTGTTACTTGCGACTGGTCATACATTTTGCAAAATAACGCCGTAAAAAATCGAAGCGGGACTTCTGATCGGATTTAATAGGCGGGGCCTAAGGAGTCAGTGGGCGGTTGGTCAATTCACTTCCGATCTTAGCAAATGGTTCGATTAGTAAAACGATTATTCTATTAACAGCAGCGGTTCGTCAATATCTATACAAAATAGTTCCAAAGAAGTTTATTACTTTTGAAGGTTGTTTTGCCAAAGGCTGTTTGTGTACAATAGGAGATCCTGAAGAGACATTGAAGTCTGTTCATTTTTCTTTTTTTATTTTTATTTATTTATTATTATTTTTTTGTCTTTCACCAATGGGTTGATAATCGTAAACCTAAGTGGGATAGCAGCTGGACGCTAGGAAAGGATGTAGTGGTATTACTTGTGTGAGAAATACCAGGAATCCATCATAAGGTGCTCCAGCCGCCGCGATATGACTGAAATACTGTTAAAAGGGGGCGTTAAACCCCATTCAATCAATCAATCAATGCTTTTCGACAAGTGATCAAGTCACGTGGTACTCGACCCATTACCACATGATCCCTCATTTTGATGCTTCTGTGTCGTGATAATATAATCATATCAAACAGATCATCGTGGCAAACTTGTTTCAATTCTCCCTTTTTCATAATATTTTCTATTCTATATCTAATTATTATATAACTTCCGTTCTGTCTAAAATGATGTTTTTATCTTCTTTTAATTTGGACAAGTATAGAATTCGTTCGTCTGATAATGGGTCCAATATGAAATTAATTGGTATGTTATCAACTTCGGAAATGACAATCAAATCCTCAATTAACATCGAGACTGCAGATCAAACAATGAATTGACGGTCATTTCACTCAAATGTTATGCCATATCGGTCTTTCAACGTTCAATCATATCACTTAGTAACTACAGCTCTACTAAAGCTGTAGTTACGACATTTTGCCCGCACACTGACGTTACATGCTGATATATCCTGTTCAATTCCTTGTTTTAACGTCTGTGTGATTTTATAATTGAGAAAAACGTTGTATAAAAAGAAGAAATCGCTTGTAACAAAAAAAAATCTTTTTCAAAATATTTTCTACCCTACTTGATTGAAAAACCTTTGATTTTGGACAGGTCTAATTTTTTTCAAAACAGGAAAGGGTTAAAACGGTGGATGGCCAGTCTCTTAGTAGAGTTGTCGTCCGAATGAACGGGAGAGCAAGCGAATAAGCCCACAACTTTATACGCAGCGCTATAAACATTCCGCGATTTCATGGGTTACTTAGATTTTGATGTATCTGTCAACAACAATGTATTTATAAAATACTAAGCAATTTGAATATAGAGGATGGTAATTACTCTTACGTTAATTTGGCTGCAACTCATTTCGTTTAATCCATTACCAGACAGCAATATTTTAAACTGGTCCAAATTGCAAGGAGTTGCAGACGACAACTTAAAGTTTGTGAAATTTTGGGTCTTTCCTGGTAGAAAACATTGTGGAAAATGAAGAAATTGCTAGTTACAAGCAATTTCTTCGTTTTACACAATGTTTTTCCAATTGTTTTTCCAACTGTTTTTATTGGGGGGCGTCCAAAAGCGTCACTGTATGGGAATGGGTTAAAACTCTCTCATTTCATTCAATTCAAAAATCACTCAGTCATCAAACACACGGTATTCTTAACTTGACAGGTGGCTCAAAATAACAATTTTTATATTTGGGAGATTACTGACGGAATTCTCTATGCATTAAGAGCATTTATTAATAATATTATTATTTATAATACTTTATTCAGACAAAAATACACAACATTGAAAACAAACATAATGAATGTAGTTTTAAACTGGAGCTTGTGCAGCTACTTAGCTTCAGGAACCATATCTGAAAATAAATTCAAATGAAAGGCAAAATCGACATCAAATATGTCTTTGGCCATTTACATACAAAAAAAGAAATATGGCTAAGACTTGGTTTTAACATGAACATCACTGCAAAATGAAAAAAATGTGAAACAACAATAAAGTGAAGAGATACAAACAAATCGTTGCATTCTATGTATATCCATTTACCTAAAATAGCAACGATATTGAAACGGTTATCGGATTAATAAATCGTTTCGAATCTTAAAAGATTCTAATAAAGATTCTAATAAATACTTGCAAAATTTAATCAAAACATTACTTTTAGAACTTGACATAATATTATTGAACTTAAAGATGTTGGGCCATTGAATGTTTTTTAAGTATTTTTTTCTTAGGTCAATATATTTAGGACAACAAAGAAGGAAGTGGTATTCATTTTCGATAACTTTTGTTCTACAAACATTACACAATCTTTCATCTCTTGAAAGGTTTAAAAATCTACCAGCTTCAATTTGTAAATTATGAATCTTGCGAACGTTTTACGAAATTTTGGATTTAAAACCTCTTTTGGACAAGAACAATATTTGTCAATTATTGATGTGAAAAAATTTAGAATATGCCTTTCCTCATTTCGAAGTTCTTCACATCCACTTATGATTGAAAAAGGGAGACACTATGTTATACCCAGAGAGTATAGATTTTGTATTTATTTCGATTCTTATGTTGAGGATGAAATGCATTTTGTATTGATATGCCCTCTATATAATGATTTGAGAAGAGATTACATCGATTCAAAATATACGCGTGTACAAAACGAAACTTCGTTTTATAATCTCATGTCATCAAAAAATGAAAATACAATCCGAAATTTAGCAATGTTTATCTTTTATGCATTAGAAAAAAAGAAAACTGTATTTGGAATCACAAGTAGTATAAATCTATACTTATTAATTCACATTGTACCTCTGTAAAACTACTATGGTCAAATGAATTGGTATGTACTCATTTACAGATGAATAGCTATACAATAATATTTATAAAAATAATTAATGGAATGAAATTTATGATTGTTTAACTTTTCAATGTTGTAAAACATTTCATTTGTTTTATATTTTGTACACTTACACATAATTTTGTTAATATTGTAAAATGTTTGTATATGTGTATGGGCCGTTGGCCTTATTATACAAATAAAATTTGGAATTTGGATTTTTCAATTTATCTAGATATGGTTCATACTCGAAATTTTCTTTGTAATCGTGATATGATGAAAGTTTTGGGGAATTGCAAATATAAACATTCCATTCTTGAATAAATTGGTCACGAAGTCTTATCTTAATACTATTGAAATTTATCGATCGATTATTTGCAAATCTAAGATTACTAAGTCCAAGATCATCTAACACAGAATTTATCCTTTTTGACCAGCAATTTCTATTTATTTTTTCACATTGGTCTACGTAAGTTTCATACAGGATTGGAACATTTCTATTCATTATCTTAGCCCAAAATTTTAATGCTCTTTGCTTGCAGATGATTGATAAAGGTAATCTGCCAAATTCTCCCAAAACTGCACAATTTGGTGTTTGTTGCTTTACTCCTAATATTTTTTTAACATTTACATATGTAACTTGTCTACATCTTTATAGTTATTCACTCCCCATACCTCTGCTCCGTATAGCAATATTGGTACAACCATAGAATCAAAGAACAACAAAGTGTAGGTTAAAAAGTGCAAAGCATATTTCGATTTCTGATTACGATATGGGCCATTAACCTTCATAAACCCTTTGCTGTTCAATCCCTGAATGGTTATTTTTCAAATTCAATCCAATTAAAATGTTCGTCTGCAAAACCTTTGAATTTAGACAGGTCTAAAATTTTGCAAAACGGGAAAGGGTTAAGGGATCCCCGCTTTCAATTAAAATCTAGATTATTCTGTTAGATCGGAATTAAATTGATGGCTTTTGATATATCTATTATTCGTCTGCGTTGGCTTGAAACTTTATTGATTGACTGTTTGAATGGGATTTAACGCCGCTTTAAGCAGCATTTCAGTCATATCGCGGCGGCTGGGGCCCTAACAATGGATTCCTGGTATTTCTCACCCCAGTACTACCGCTACATCCTTCCCTAGCCTCCAGCTGCTATCCCACTTAGGTTTTACGATTATCCACCCATTGGTGAGAGATAAATGTCGGAAAGAATATGTACCGCCGCCGGGGATCGAACCCATGACATCCCGTGATTGAAGATTAGGAGTCTAACGCGCTACCGACTGCGCTATGACGGCGGCTGAGGAGAAATGTGCCTAGACACATGTTATACGATGGCTGGGTTTTATTATCGACACAATGGAAATTGGTCACTTATTTTACTGATTTGCTACAAAAACAATTCGGTCCGATTCTGTTTTATTTTTTCTGAGACGGTTCACAATGGGTTAATCAATCCATAGCATGATGGCAAGAATTTGAGACTGGTCTAAGTTGACAATTAGTTTCGTAATTGTTTTTCTTGGGGGTCGTCAAAAAGCGTCATTATGTGGGAATGGGTTAAAAAGCCTGTATGTATGTGATAACAACATGAAGAATAACTATATATACCTTAATTATCCCAAATCGTCTCATCCCATATCTATCCTCGCCTATAATAACAACATCTGTGTCTCCTAAACCCATAACCTCCAAAATGACCGTATCTACGATAACCGCTGTAACCGCTGTAACCTCTGTATCCGCTGTAACCTCTGTATCCGCTGTAACATCGACCATTGTAGTACTCCCAGGATCGACACGAGTATCTACACACACATCGCCGGCCGGGGTACAGGTGTCGCGGGACTATATAGAAAGAAGGAATAAATATTTAAATGGGGTTTGATTCTAATTACTAATCACGAGTGTTATTCTAATTACTAATAAAATGTATGAGCCTGTACGTGACGATTGGAACAATTTCACTATCGACCAATCGCGACTATCAATCAAAGAAAAAACAACAACAACAGTACTAATCTAATCATTCATTTTGATCGGAAGCGAAATTTTAACTCCGATATTGGACGACATTTTTCTGAAACGTTTTCGTTGTTTGGTGATTTAGTGACTTCAACGTCAGCTACGTAGTTACAGCTGTAACAATGTAACCGAGTTACGATGCAACAGTAATAATGTATGGTCACAAATCAACAAAGTGACTTTTTAACCCTTTCCTGTACAATCCCTGGTTTTTACGTCCCTGTTATTTCATACCCGAGAAAACATTGTGGGAAAAGAAGAAATTGCTTGTAACAAGCAATTTCTTCTTTTTCCACAATATTTTCTACCCTAATGAATGGTAATTTTTCAAATTAAATCCGCTTTAAAATTTCGTACGCAAAACCTTTGAATTTGGACAGGTATAAAATCATGCAAAACAGGAAATGGTTAACATGTTGCTAGCCGTCAATTTTGCGCCGTTTAATATCGAAGTGGAACGTGCTGTCGGAACCAGTCGGTGAGGTGAGTGGGCGGAACGTGCCAGCGATCCGTCAATCGTGCCTTGTAACGACTCATGTAAGTCTTTGGACCCACACAGTATGACGAGAGTCTCTAACCTTCACTCGATAGATTGATTGATTGATTGGGGTTTAATGCCACTTTTAAAAGTATTTCAGTGATATCGTGAAGACTGGTTCCCTTGTTAGATAGTTATTGACCCACAGTTAATTTATCAATTGACCGATCGCGCCTGTCAGTAGAATAACCAGCCGACCAATGAATTTGTTCGTTTAGACCAGAAATGAGTTTTGACCTTCGACATTTGTGTCCATTTTTTTAAGCCTTTTTGATTGTTTGATGCTGTATTCACGACCTTTAAGTCACCAACCAACTATTCTCCTTTTTTGTTACATGCCACTAGCCATAACTTTTGCAAAATAACGCCGTTTAAATACGAAGTGAAATTGAATAATAATTGAATAAGCTGTAGTTACGATGTTTAAGTCGGCAAAGCAACAAAGAAGGTTAACAAAAAAAGCGGTTAATGTTAGAGTTCAAAATTCATTCTGGTCCAAATGAATCTCATTGATCGACTGGTTATTTGGTTGACAGCCACGATTGATCAATTATTTCATTTACTTGAAGAGATATTTTTACAAGGACACTGGTTCCGTATTCGAACTAGTTCAAAATCTTCTATGATGGAAATCAGTTCCTCTGTAAAAATACCCGCCCCCACCCCAGCCCCGTTAAACATGGCAGCTGTTCTACCTCGTGTATATTCATGATAATATTCGATACCTATTTTTGTAAGTTGTTTCTGAATCCAAGTTTCTTTGAATTTCAGCGTATAATATAGTACCATCGTTATAATATCATTTTGTCCTTTGGTGTTTCTTTTTGAACTTTCCAAAACACGGACTGTTGGCGGAACACGATGTCAATCAAAGAATCAATCCAACAATCAAATTTTTCATTTGAACTCCGACGATTGGCGAACATTTATGTGAATCTTTTTTGTTGGTTTGGTGACTTAAACGTCTCAGCTGCAGCTTATTCAAGCCTAGGTTACAACGATTAGGTCTCCAATCAACCATTTAACTCTTTTGTCATAATTATGAAACTTGCCAGAAAATTTGGAAGTCGAACTTCCTATTGGAGCTGAGAGGTAGAGATTGGATACCTCTTGTCATTGAAAATAATTCCAGTAATAATAATTATGTATCTTTTCTCTAGTTCTTTCATTATTTTTATTATTCATTTTTTTTATTTATTCATTTTTTCATTGATGAATGAGCTTTATTTTCAAAGAAGACAGTAAAAAATTCTGATGCTTAAAGCAAAAAAATCGTACCTGCGTATGCCTGGTGTAAAGTTAAAGCAAGGACGCTCAGAATCAAAATTGCTGCAAACAGTTTCTTCATTTTCGTTCGCTTTCAGTACCTATACGCTTGTTGAGGAAAAATTCAATAAACGGTATTCATTACCTTCTTATATACGTCTCATGAAATCTAGGATTTCCCAAAAACCCTTCATTCCTTTGTCTGTGACAGGGAATAGTGAGAGGATAGAATGTGACGTAACTAGATCTCTTGATATTTTACAATGAGCAAAAAATAGGGATCATATAGATAAATAATCATATACATATATGTACAAAACAAGCCCGTTTCATTTTAATAATTTTTGTTTAAGTTTTGTAGTATGTACTTTAATTAAAAGACGTTTATTTTGGCAAAGCGTTTGTTTATCAAATGAATCAATTTGTACGGCTTGGTTAAGTGTCGAACAATGTGTGTTAAATGACGCGGTTTACGTTGCGTTGTTTACGTTCACGTTTGTTTATTTATGGGTCAGGATAAAAGGAGTCCATGCTGATTCGTGTTGTCACAAATGTCTTAACCTATTCCCACACTATGACGCTTTTGGACCCCCCGAAGAAAGATAATTCGCAAAACATCGTATAAAATGAAGAAATTGCTTGTAACAAGCAATTCCTTCATTTAAAATAATGTTTTCTAACCCAAAAAGTGCAAAAATCTAAAATTTCGTAAAGTTTGAACTGTCGTCCGCAACTCCTTTCAATTTGAACCAGTCGAAAATTTTGTTGTATGATAATGTCTTAATGAACTTACGACCCGACGCGCGGAAAGATGCGACATGTTCAGTATGATGTATAAAAGGTATAACCAGAGATTATACTTATCACTGTCCAAAGATGGAGTAATGAGTCGTTAATGACAGATCAATGGTGTCAATCAAAATTCCGTTGACAAATCAAATCACGTTTAGGTGACAAAGCAACGAATTGGTTTTGGTTGTTTTTATTACGTATTTTTTGTTGTTGATTTTGCATACATTAATAAACAAATATTGATAGTTATTAATACAGATACAGATTTAGTCGTGCGCGATCAAAAATTAAACACTTGAGCGTTTATGTGTGTGCGCGCATAAAATTGTAAGTGCACTTATAAATGAAGGTGCTTGCTTTTAAGCATGCGCGCTCCAACAACCTGACTTTTGATCCAAACTTTACACCATACAGATAAGCGTGATGAACAGGATCTGAGAGAACGAAAACTATATGTTTTTGAATGTAAATAGTTTCATTAAGTCCGATGCTTATTTGTTAAAATGTCCTTGAGAAATCAATTTGCTTTTTTATACGATTTTGCGAATTGTCAACTATTCTATGAACAATACCTTCTTTTTGACTGCCTAAGTTCGACCAATAAAAGCAAGGTCATTTAGCTTTATAAATGATTATTTCTACAGGTTAAAAAATATGACTTCGCACGACTTTGCGGTTTGCCTGGGTTTTTCCAACGTTTTTCATGTTAATTTAATGATGAATAGTGATACGGAAGTGTGAATATTATTTAACCCGGTCCGACTGCGGGCAGTTCGAATTTGGGCGAAACTGAAATTCCACAAACTTGAACTTGTCGTCTGCAGCTTCATTCAATTCGGAAAAGTCTAAAATTTGTTGTGTGGGAGTGGGCTAAAATTATACTTTATTATACTTAGATTATTTTGTACTTCAGCCTTCTTGTTACAAAATACGCGAAACTGTAGACAATAACGTAGACGTCGCAATGAATCTCAACTCTGATTGATTTCTTTATTTTGTAATTTCAGATAAGTATATGTAGTCACGTACGAAGTTTGTAAACACGTTGAATGTTGTTAAACTGTCATGAAATATATGGTTTTTTTGTTGTTGTTGTTTTGTGTGTGTGTGTTTTTTTTTTTTTTTTTTTCTTTCTTCTTTTTAATTATTTTGTCTTAAATGTTTTTTCCCCATTTCTGTTTATTAATATTGACGATCAATTACTTTGTTAACCTTTTCCTGCCCAATCCGTTTTTCACGTCCCTGTGATTATAAACCGGCTTTAGAAAAAATTGTGGAAAAAGAAGAAATTGCTTGTAACAAGCAATTTCTTCTTTTCCCACATTAATTTCTAACTAGGAGGTTGACTACTTTTCATCTGCAACTTCTTTCTCATTGGACCAGTCTAAAAATTTTGAAGAACGGGAAAGTGGTGACCTTGGTATTTTAAGTCTGCAATAATAAAGAATAGTTAACCAACTCAGTGACGCCTTTAGATGCCCCTAAGAAAAAAGATTTGGAAAACAATGTAGAGAATGAAGAAATTGCTTGTTACAAGCAATTTCTTCATTGTCCACATTGTTTTCTACCCAGAAAATTGAAAAAAAAGAAAAGATTCATTAACTTTAAAATGTCGCCTACAACTTCTTTCAATTTAGGCCAGTCTGAAATTTTGCCGTCTGGTAATGGGTGAACCGACCTATCAATGCTGCCAATCAAAACTCGATTGACCAATCAAATAATTCATCTTTTACCGAAAGTAAATGTTAAACTCTGACATTGTTACTGTTTTTGTCGGTTAGTTTTTCAAACGTTGTTACTGCAGCTTATCCGGATATATATATAATTCCATCTGCCGGTCGACTTTTTTGATTCTTTGATTGACAACCGCGATCCGCCATTTATTCAAATATTGATATTGATAAACTTATTTCAAATGGCATTTGCTAAATGCCTAACTTTTCAGCTCTTCTTTTTGTAGCAATGGTTCCTTGCATGAAATGGCTTATTCCTTCGTTTTCGGCATCGGAATGAAAATTAGAATGGAATATATTCGTTTGGTAGGACGGTGTTTGGTTTAAATTTTTGTTAAATGTTGCACGTTGCGAATGCGTAGCCAAGCCTATAGCTGCCAAATATTAACCCTTTTAACTAAAGAGTGAAGCGGATTCATACACAAGTGTTGTTCATGACGATATGATTTTCTTTTTACCAATCAAAACGCCCGTTTTTGATTTACGAAAGTAAAAATTAAATTATAAAGATGTAAAGCTATTAGTTGCTGGTGTTAGCTATCAAGTTACCATGTAGGAAATGATAGGTTAAAGCACGTCCTTTGATACATTGGACATCCCTCTGATATTGAGACTAAGGAACTCGTGGAACCTTCCTCAAATGGGACCAATCTTACTTAACTGGAAGGTCAATGAGGGTCGTTAAAAATGAATCTAACCTTGGTCACACGTATTTTGGTGTATCCTAGGGCTATTGTTTATTTGAATTGGGTTAAACGCCGCTTTCAACAGTATTTCAGTCATATCGCGGCGGCTGGAGTACCTAACAATGGATTCCTGGTATTTATCTCACCAGTACTACCACTGCATCCTTTCCTAGCCTCCAGCTGCTGTCCCACTTAGGTTTATGATTATCAACCAATTGTAATTAGTCTGTTATTTTCACCCCTCGCATCGCTGCACTAAATGAAATTGTTGAAAAAAAAATCAAGAAGTACTGCACGGTTATGCTGATGATCATTAAGTTGCATTTAGGCTTTGTCCCAGAAAAAAGACGTCGAATGTAAAGTTAAAAAATAATTGCTAAAACGAAGATTATGGCCATTTTTGCAAAGCACAACTGAAAATGAACAATGCAAAAACAGATTTTATCATGTATTTCAATAAATCCCAACCCGGAAAGGTCAAGTAAAAAAGTGTTCAAGTTCGAGAAACTGAGGTAAAATGTGTTGACAACATTAGAGATCTGGGCGTGATAATGCAGGTTGTAAGAAACACAACATAAAAAGTGCCGAATTGCTAATACTCAGCAAAAATGTCTTAAAAGCATTCGTTGATACCTAAGTCAATCATTAGTAAATTCACTAGTTTACTCTCACCTCATTTTTTTAATGTGTACTTTCATAAATATCCCAGATAACTTGATGAAATAGCTACAATAGGGTCAAATAAGGGCACAAGAGTAGTTTTTCAACCTTGTCATGATAAACCCGGAACATTCCTGTTTTGGCAGGAGTTATAGAAATAAGATCAGCCTGCACAAGTGTGCAGTCTGATCTTAGACTATATATCCTGCTTGTCATTTTTAAAACAGAGGTGATTATAACATAAATTTTCAATAGAAATATTAACCCGTAATAAATGCATCCAAATACTACCAGCCCTTTGATTTTTATTACCATTTTGAGGAGGATTTTATACAGCATGACAAGGGTCGATGTGCCATATAAACACAAGCTAATGAACTGATTAAATCCCTTCACTGGTTACAAAGTCGTTTGCGTGCACTTGTACAAGTATATAAAGAAGTCAATGGTATATTCAGTCATTATTCCATCGTGCCCAACGTCATTGACCAATCGCGGCTGTCAATCAAGGAATATATTGACCAAGTAAATCATTTATTTAGTCCGGAATTGACCTTTGGACTCCGACAACGGCCGCCTTTTGTGCGAAACATTTTGTTGGTCTGCCGACTTGAACGTTCTAACTACAGCTTATTCAGGTTGCCAACCAACCTTTGTACCTTTTCGTTACACGCTACTGCCCATAATTTTGCAAAATAATAGAATCGAAGTTGGACTTCCTGTTGAAGCCAGTAGGTGTGGTCAAAGGAGTCAGTGGGCAGGGCCAGCGATTGGTCATTTACAAACTAAGATCATCTCGTATTGTAACATTTGTTGTACAAGAGAACACATTGCAGACGGATTTATTTCTTGTACTTGTCCTAGTTCGTGGAAATCTTCACCGTCCAAAGAACTGAAATCCATTCAAAATGAAGATACATTCTAAAAGACACTTAAGCCATTTTTCTTTAACCCATTTTGCTCACCTGAGCACGAAGTGCTCATGGTGAGGTATTGTGATCGACCTCTATTCTGCGTCCGTCGTGCGTCGTCCGTCGTGCGTCGTCCGTCGTGTGTCAGCAATTTTAAAACGACATCTCCTCTCAAACCTCTGGGTCAATTTCAACCAAATTTTGCAGAAATTTTCCTTGGGTGGTGCCCTTAAAAATGCTAAAATCCGTTGAAAACTCTGGTTGCTATGGAAAAAAAACCAAAAAAAATCAGAAATTTTAATAAAATCTTTAACAGTTATCTCCTCCTGACCCAGAAGGCGTAGAGCCTTGATATTTTACATGAAGCATCAGTACATTGACCTCTTTCAGAAAGGCTAAAATCATCAACCTCGGGTCCCCAGGGGCGGAGCATCAGGGAGTGAGACTTATATAAATAAAGAAGGATTTTTAAACAACATCTCATCTCAAACCAATTGGTCTTTTACAACCAAAGAAAGTAAATCAGTTGAAAACTATCGTTGCTATAACAACAATAGTAAAATTTGAAAAAAAGCATTTCCTTCAGATCCAGAAATTGAAGAATCTTTTTGCAGAAGCATCAGTACTTTGACCTCTTTTAAAATTGCTAATATTTCAGAGCCTCAGGGTGATTAGGCTAGAAGGAAACTCTTTGGCCAATTTTCACCAAATTTTGGTAGAAATTTACCTCCCTTTAAAAGGTTGCCCCCTTTTAATAATAACTATAAACGATTAGAAATCAGTGAAAGCATAAGTTGATTTTAGTAAGTTTTTTAAAAGGAGGTCTTCTCCCGACCACGATAGTATTAGGCCTTGGAGGAAAAAGAGCCTTATCTCAGGTGAGCGCCAAGGCCACTGGCCTTCTTGTTTTTAATTTGGACCAGTCTGAATTTTGTCGTCTGATAAAGCATTATCACGTGCTCAATATCCATAATGCTATGGAATTGTAAAGTGCAGAGGAATATGCCAAAAAAAGTTCTCCACTACATAAATGTTTGTATCTATGGAAGAGCGGTTGTGTAACTGAAATAGCTAGCCATTTTATGTTCATTCTAAATGTGCTTGTTTAGACTTAATAAAAGGAGCAAAAACATATAAGTGGAATTTTCACAAGCATGATATTTTCAGTCCTTTTCAATACATTGCAAAGGTTGAAAGGACCAAGAATAAATGTAATCAAAATTTCACAGAAATACAATTTAGCGCATTTTTAACTTTATTGGTTTTTGGGGTAAAGAAAGTCAGGTATTGTGATTATGCTATTATTCCGATGTTCTATGTTGGTGTGGTTGAGGCATGGATTTTGTTATGGCGCCGGACAACAGTTTAGCCCACAATTCGTCCCCTCGATCGCACAATAACAGCGCAATTTCTCAGATAAAATCCACAACAACCCGAAAAGGAAAAAAAATCAGAATTCTTGTCTGGTGATGTCGAAATCTTTATACAAAACACAACAAGGGATGTACATATCTTGATAAGGTATTTATACTTTTTATTAAAGTCATCCGTCATGGTAGAGAACACTAGTGAAAAAGGGTCATTCTGTGCTAAAAAAGAGGGGGGGGGGGTCCATCCAAATGAACATCTTGAAAGAAAAGGAAAACTTTACATAAAGTGAATTGCTTTTTCGTTAGCAGAGGGTTACGCCCAGAACGTGTCTATTCGTATGATGATTGGCTAATCGCTGGCTCCTCCCACTTAGTCCGTTGGCCACGCCCATTGATTCCGAGAGGAAAGTCCGCTATTCGATTTTTGTAGCATGTAACAAAAAAGTAAAATGGTTGGTTGCGACCTAAACGTCGCAACTACAACTTGAATAAGCTGTATTTACGACGTTTAAGTCGCCAAACCATTAAAAAAATTGACGGCAAATGTAGGAGTTGTAAGCTCGGGTCCGCGGTGAATAAGGGATTTGATTGGTCGGTTGAATCTTTGACTGACAGCCGCGATTGGTCAATTGGCGTGACATAAATCTAACGAAAATGAGCCTGACTAGATTGAATACGTTTGCAGTTTCGTTTAAATTGGCCACTTTTTCCCTTGACGCTAACTTTCAGTTCCGAAATACTGCTTCATGGTTTAGAAGCACAATCAAATCCCGTGAGTCAACTTTGAGACCTTTACTCACTTGTTGTAAGGTCCTTACAACCGATTTAGATTCATTATGAACTAAGCTCGAATGACCCTCGATTAAAGGTAAATAATGATGGGAAAATATTAGTAAAGTCTATAGAAAGTTGCTTCCCTTGCATCGATATGTGAATATGCGATTTCTGCATTTTCGACTTTGTTTTCTACCCAGAGAAACATTTTTCTTTTTACAAAAATTCAACAATTTGATATTTTCATTCGCAACCTTCCTTCAATTTGGACCGGTCTAAAGTTCGACTGTTGGGGAATGGGTTCATGCATCTTTCGGGCAATATATGGTGACTCATATTGTGACCCATAGTTACAATTACTTTTCTCAATTGCCAATCGGAATATTGACAGAGCTGGGGTTCGACTAAACTACCGATTCGAGGACTGAGAGAGTCAAGATATAGCCACGGTAACATGTTTAACTAATACATTTTAGATCCGAAGTTTTTGGAAGTGTTTAGTGAATCCCGCCTACGTCACCGTAGTTTCTGTTTGAATTCCAAAATGTCTACTGACACAATGTTAGTGAAAGTATCGTACCTGATCGGTCTGTCTCGAACTATGGGGTCTGACTAGGGTAGAAACTCTTCAGTAGATTTTCTGAATATAGACAGACCATTCTACCTAACTGTACATCCATTTAGAAATAGAATCTCTACTTGACATGAACTGTATCCGATCTCTTTCTTTTTAATGCCCCCGCCATGGCGACTGCAATATAGACCTTCGTCTTTCCGTGTGTTAGTGCGTGCGTTGATCCGAAGGTCGTGTCTAATTCTTGTCCGGCCCTTAATTGGTGGATTTCAAAATAACTTGGCACAGTTGGTCGTCTTAACGAGAACCAGTGTAATGCCTAAAATTCAGTTTGATACTCCTAAGTTTAAGGTCATGAAATTTACTTTTCATAAAGAACGGAAAAAATAGTTCGCATTGTGAGACACCTAAATAAGTCATGGAAGTGCAAACCGAATGGAACCAGAATTCATCGGGTAGATAAGTCATCTGTCGATTGCATCGAAAATTACCCCCATCGGAACCCCTCTCAATAAACTGGCTGTGTGGAAGTTGTGCACTAGTTGTGAAAGCGAAATAGAGAGAGCGCCCGTCTGCAAAACAGAACTTCCGAGTTCGAATCTTTGCCAGGATTCATGTTATTTGTTTGTTTGTATGGTGTTGTTATTAGTCAATATTTTACAAAATGTATTATTTTCATTCACACATGTCACATAGGACCTACAACCAACCACTATCAAAACAAATTTCGAGGATTTCTCTTTTTCTATACTTATAACCTTACGATGCGAGTTCGTTTTATCTAATGAGAAGAGGCAAAATGCCGACCTATCAGAAGCGATAAAAACAATAATTAATTTTAAAGACGAATAGATATCGAACTATTTAGAAACAATAATAGACACAAAGTAGATTTAGCCTTAGTCAAGAATTTAAAATGATAAAAGACATATTTTTTAACACAAAAATGGCAGTGAGTGTGAGGCTCGAACTTGCACTATTACTTTCAACAGTGTCAATAAGTGAAATCCACTAATCAGTTATCTTATGACAACGATGTGATACTTAATCTTTGTCACGCTGAATAAAATCCTTTAAAAAATGCTAAATTCTTATTCCTAAAACAAAGGTCTAGATAAGAGGGGTAACAGCATTTTCTCTTAAATCCTTATATCTCAAAGAAATCCTATGTTGTGGGTACTCATTTGAATCGCCTCGTCAAGACAACATAGGACTTATTACAGTTAAGGTGAATTTTTTAAGTCTAAAATACTAATTACGCCCTCTATATGTAGCTTTGCTTAAAGTTCTTGTTTTGGGGCAATAATTATTTTGAAATCAAATCTTATAAACATTTCTGACTTAAAACGAACAAACAGTTTGTGGTTGTGTAGACTAAAATCAAACTACATTTATATGCAGACTAATCTACCTCTATATCTCCTACCCAAATAGGAATATTCCAGGCTCATTATGACATGGGTTAAAACACAAATGATGAGTTTGATAATAAGGTGCTATAGAAAATATACCCGAAAATTATCGAGCGAATAACGATTTGTTTGTTTGAATGGGGTTTTACGCCACTTTTAACAATCTTTCAGTTATATCGCGGCGGCTGGAGTACCTAACAATAAAATACTGGTATTTCTCACACTAGTACTACCATTACATCCTTTCTCAGCCTCCAGCTGCTATCCCACATAGGTCTACGATTATCGACCCATTGGTGAGAGACAAATAGTCGGAAAGGCTGAGTGCCGCCGTCGGGGATCGAACCGTGAATAACGAAGGCAGCACGTGCTATAACGAGGGGAATGATCGAATTTGGATTTATTTAAATGACAGGGGATGTGATCCAGTTAAATTGCGCCTACTTTAGCATATTTATACCCTCTGACAATCCGACCAAATGATAAGATGAGCAGAAGGGAAGTAATTTTAGTGAAAGAATAGTCAGGCGAGAGTGACGTTTTTTACCTCAATGTCAGCCTTGGTTTATGATTCCAGCTATTGATATGTTTCTCCGGGGAATAATTGATCCATTCAGATTAACTAGAAACATTTCAATACTAACAGTCGCCGGTAGTTATTTCCAATCTAGTGACTGTACTTTTATTGGTCATAAACAGATTTGCTACTTTCTATTGAGCTTATGGTACCACTTTCGTCGATGGGCGACCAAAATGTCGTAAATACAGCTTGAATAAAGCTGTATTTACGACATTTTGTTCGCCCACAGACGAAATGTATACATTGTAAATCGGTTATATTTCTTTGATATATAATAAGCACTTATCCAATTCGACGGACTGCTGGCCCAACCAACTGACCTCCGACAACTGAGGTTATAAAATACCATAATTTGATAAAAAAAAATAATATGTGCAGGAGGACATAGATTAAAGACAAATCGGCGATTGGCGATCTTGAATAACTTACAGTTACTATGCATAAGTCGCCTTATAAAAACAAGTGTTTTACCAAAATGTCGGAGTTCAAATTTCACTTCCGGTCTAACTGAGTAACTTGAATAGTCAAGTGTCTTTGGAATGACATCGGCTATCATGATCTCGTCTGAAAATAGGTATATATATTTAAGAGATGAAGAGAATATTTTTTGTTATCATGGAGGTATGAAACGAAACACCTAATCACACTGTATGAATAAGCGAAGCGGATTCATACATTGTGTGATTAGGTTTTTCGGTTCATACCTCCATGAAAACACAAAATATTATCTTCATTTCTTATAATTAATAACATCCAGCGAAAAATGCAAAAATTTTACAAATGTTGATACCTTTTTGTAGTGAACTATTTTGTGCGGAAGCATACAAAATGGCTTCGTACTCAAATTTTTTGTCATGGAGGTATGAATTAAATTTTTCGACCAATCAGATCAAGCCAAGAAAAAGCCAGTGAAAGGCTGGAATAAAATATTCTTTTATACCATTGCCAACATCCAAATGTAATGCAAGTTCTACAGACAGTCTGTATAGACGAGAACACGTCTTTATATAAAACTTTACAATCTAGGTTATAGACTAAATAATATTGTCGGGTTTGGTGCGAATTAAGAACATCGTAAAAAGGACAAATTAAATAACTGAAATAGAAATGAACGGAACAGAATCGAATAGTTATTCGGTCTAACGATTCTTATTGTTCAGCGAAGAGATCTGTTAACTCAAACCTCTAAATCAAGGTTAGCCAATGAAATCAATGAAATCGCAGAATGTTTTGAGCGATGTCAATGAAGTTGTGAAATGTCTAGAAGGATTTGGGCGAGTAATTTGAATGATATGAATGGAATAGTGAACGAGCGGTTTTCAATGAAATTGGGTGGGATGAGCTTCAATAAAACGATGTTGTCTGCCGCGTTTTATTTAATGCAGTCTTTGACTTTAAATGTAGTTTTAATCCTTGTCATGCTAAATATACCTGTTTTGGCAGGTGGTGTAGACAAAGATCAGACTGCATTCTGATCTAAGTCTACACTTCCTGTTTGTCTCTTCAACAAAGATTTGTTTATAAATTATTTTTGAAAGAAAAATTCTGACCAAAAAAGGTGCTTTCAGGCCTCTGATGTCAATGCATTTCTTAAAAGAAAGACTTTTTTTCGAAATAAATTTTGACCCTAAACTTAGTGTTCCTATTGCTTTCAAGCCATTAATTTAAAAATGAATTTATATGGGGATTTTTTCAGCATGACAGGGGTTAAATTGTTTTTCATTCGACACATCTCTTTTCATCTTGTAAACGTCTGTACGTATTTTAGAATATATCTACAGATAACCTTGCCCTGAGGACTTTGACTCGGTCAGCACCATTGAAAATTGACGCAATTAAAATCCAATCACGTGATTTGTCCCTCGATAGTTTAACTAATAAAAACCGGAACTAAAGAATGACCTCGTTATCAGATGATCTTGTTCATCAATGAACTGAGAGAGGTCGGAGTTGACCCTTCTCCTGCTTCGTTATATGACAGGGAGGAAGTGGAGGTAAAGATCAGACTGCGTGTATTTGCTGTTCTTGTTCTAGGTTACCCGTATTTGACATAGCGCTGCTGTCAACCAAATATCAAATCATTACTCAGACCGGAAATGAACTTTGAACTCCATTATTTATGTTAGGCATTTATCAAAGTTTTGTGACTTAAGCGTCGTAACTAGAATCTATTCAAACCCACGAGTTGCCTTTTATTATCCCATTTCCACAAATCCCTACTTATGATGTCCCTTTAGAAAACAGCTTTGGAAAACATTATGGATAATAAAGAAATTGCTTGTAACAAGCACTTTCTTAGTAATTCCTTCATTATCCACAATATTTTCTTTCCCTTAGGCCAAGGAAATCCAAAATTCATCAACCAAAAATTGTCGTCTTCAACTTCTTACAATTTGGACCAGTCTATGATTTTGTGATTTGGGAGTGGGTTAATGTCTCTGAGAAAATATCTTACAAAATGATGTTGTTTATTACCACAGTTCAACTGCCACATCGGAGGTCAATTAGCGTACCCAGGGATCCATCAATCACAGGATCATTTAGGAAAATGGATGAAATCTGGTCTACTTTGTGTGTCGTCAAATTACTGGCCTGGTCGCCAATCCAAAGAAAATACTTTATGGGGTTCTCTTTCGGTCTAAATGAATGCTTTGTTTGGTCAATCAATTTTTTATTCACTGTGGCGATCGGTAAATTTTTAAAAAAAAGTCACCTATGAAACCCCTCGTTGGATTTTAAGAATTCGTGCGGGATGGATCTTTATGAGAAAACACCATATTTTAATTTGATCGTATATTGATTAGAAATAAAGGGCCTATAAGCTTGTATATTGACGTGATAGACACTTTGATAGAGGACATTGCAGAAATCCCCTTGTTTCTGATGAATCAATATCAGTTTCGAGTTTTAAATATTCAAGCGATTAACTGAAGTTGTAGGATTGTCTTACGTTAGCTGTCTTTTAAGTACAAAAAGCATTGGGATAGCAGCTGGAGGCTAGGAAAGGATATAATGGTAATACTGGTGAGAGAAATACCAGCAATCTATCGATAGGTGCTCCAGCTGCCGCGATATAACTGAAATACTGTTAAAAATGGCATTAAACCTCTTCCAATCACCCAATCAATAAATAGATGACAATTACACGTGTCATTTCAAAGTTAAGTTTGTGTTATGATGGGTGATAAGTATTGGGTGAAAGGAAATGTTGCTTGTTTGTTCAATTCTTTCCAGTCGCTAACGTTCTTCAGCATGTGAATTATGATATTGTGTGGTAATTCCATCAAAAAGAAAGTGGTATTAATTTAAAAAAAGAATTAAATTTCTGAAAATTTGAGTGACAAATTATTTGCGTTGAAAACGAGATATTTTGTCGTCTACACAGCTTGTCCATGTGCTACTTTCTACAGCCCTTGATATACCCATTCCCACACGGTGACGCTTTCTGACACCCCTAAGAAAAACTATTGATTGAACACTGTGTTAAATGAAGAAATTGCTTGTTACAAGCCATTTCTTCATTTTACACAATGTTTTCTACCCGCAAAGTTGATTTGATGGTCCCTATTTTACGTGACAGTTCCATTCAGAAAAATCTGCCTTAACAGTCTTGTTATTCCATACGCCCCTCAAGAAAAAGGCTTGTTAAAAGCAATTTCTCCATTAACCCCAATCTTTTAACCCACCCATCCACCCCCACCCCCCGTCAAAAAAAAATAACTAAAACGTCGTTTGCAACTTCTTTAAAGTGGACCAGTCTTCAATTTTTGTCGTCTGGTAATGGGTAATGAGTTTAGACGACTATATTTTCACTTTTTGAGAATCAGAAAGTTTTTTTTTTCCAAAATATTAATACATCAACAAAATCAAACTTTACGTCATTTCAGTAGGTTTTCCTGGATACCAAAAAAACAAAAAAAACACTGTGATTGATTATTGTGGCCCGATGTGTAGACCATACACCATGATATTCAATCATATGATTATTAGATCTGCCAGACGTAAGATTTCTTAACATACCCCTCGACCAGGTCTCCAGATGGTTTCCGCAGTGACCCTCGCTTTTAACCTATTACCAGACGGTAAAAAATTTGACTGGCCCAAATTAAAAAAGTAGCATACGAAAATTTAGAACCTAGGAATTCGGGATAGAAAACATTTTGTATAATGAAGAAATTGATTGTAACGATATTTTCGAACGTTTTGAGGCCGTCAAAAAGCGTCATTGAGTGGGAATGTGTTAACCATCGAAGGTTTTACCATATGACCCCCGGGTGAGGTTTGAACCGAAATTTAACAGTTCATTACAGAGGCTACAAATATCTATTTTGTTGGAATTTTGCAAGAAACTTTTTATTATTTTGATTTTAACTGTTATCATTGTTAGTAGTAGTATATTGGACAAATCGATCACGAACCATAATCTTTCATTTCATAATCTGCTAGCCGCACTTTGCTAAAAGTCTATTGGGGGAGCTGGTTTTCCCCCTCTGGATCCAGGCATGCTGCTTAACCCATTACAACTCAATCCCTCCTTTTTACGCCCCCCAAGAAAAAAGCTTTTGAAAACATTGTGGAAAATGAAGAAATTGCTTGATTCAAGCAATTTCTTCATTATCCACAATGTTTTCTACCCAAAATGACGAAAAAGTTCGAAATTCCATCAACTTGAAATTGTCGTCTGCAGCTTCTTTCAAATTGGACCGGTCTAAAATTTTGCTGTGTGGGAATGGGTTAAATCGACTAAAACTGAACTGCATCATTTTCAACATATTTTTTTAACAAAATATTTTACTCGTCACAGGAAGCACAAATTCGAAAAGATTTCGATTACGACAGAGGACAATCAAAAATTGATTTTCGGGATAAAAACATTGTGAGGTAACATTATCATTCAATACCCCAAACGATGAGCGTCGATCCTGGCCTGTCTGTGCTGTTCGAGCTGCTTTGATACTTTTCACAGTTCAAGGGAAGCACTTTTCTCAGTACACGTAATCTAACCAAGATTAATACTTTTCACTCTTCTTAGATGCCTTTTTGTCACATATATCAAATTTGAAAGACGAAAAAAATGACTTCCCCTAACAAAAATGTTTTAATTGAGGTCTGAGTAACACGCTGCAAGCACTGTCTAAACGAATGATTACATTGGCGAATCTACTGTTTTTGATTTATATTGGCATTCACGGTCCCTTAACCCATTTCCCACACAATTTCGCTTTTGAACACACCCCCACCCGACTAAAACTTTGAAAATTATTGTTGAAATTGAAGTGAAGAGTTTGCTTGTTACAAACAATTTCTTTATTACCCACAATGTGTTTTTAACCCAAAAAAGAGGATTTAAAATTTGATCAACTTATTTGAATTTAAACCAGTCAAAATGTTGTCGTCTGGTAATGGGTTAATTCAGGCAAGTGGCAAATAGTCTTTTGGAAATGAGTATGTAATATCTTGATACTCTCTAGTCTTTAGTAAAGAAATAAGCTACATAATGCTAATTTTGGAAAGAATTCCATGTATTCACATTTCGAAGATAGAATTTCTATTGAAATTCATCTGAATAAATGCCATTTTATAGAAATTCTTTATTCTTTGATATTCTATAACAGAATATAACTTAAAGCAAACAGTAACTCACGATTTTTTTTTTAAAATCTCGTGCGTGACCTTTTTAAAGCGACTTTTAGACAGATTTTCATGAAAATTTGAAACGGGAAATTTATCTGGTTTTCAAATAGTTATTAATGTAATTGTCTCGATAAATATTCTTTGTTGTTGTTAAATTCACTAAATTCACTACAAATTCAATTTGATGCGATATATTCTACTTTTGAAAAGCGGAATATGTCGGGCGATGTCGTTTGTTTTCGGATGATGAAAATCTAGAAAGTAGTAACAATATATTTGCATAAACTTTTAATTATCGTCTGCAACTAATTTCAATGCGGACCAGTCTAAAATATTTTCATCTGGTAATTGGTAAACACAATTTCCCATTTGTTTCTCTTCTTGAGCGTCACAAAGCGTCACTGTGTGGGAATAGAAGTCAACCATCTCCGCTGTTCGTCAAATGTTCATGAAAATCTGTTAAAACCGCTTTAAGTCGCGTAATCATAAAATAAAAAGTGCACACATAAATAATACAGGTGTGCAGCCGTAAGATCTAAGCGAGCGATCCCAAACATTGAGCGTGCTTGGGTAATTTTATCAATGCACACCGGACGCTTGAATGCGTGTGATTTAAAAGAAATCACCCTCACTTATGATGTTTTGCACACAATCAAATTTCATACGCGCGCAATAATATCGGTGAAGAGCGGAGATGTTTGTTTTCCGAGCATGACCTTATCGTACGATACAAGTAATATCGGTGAATAGCGAAGATAATTGTTTTCCGAGCCTGTTCTAATCTTATGATTCAAGCATTATCGATGAATAGCGGAGATGGTTGTGTTTCGAGCATGACCTTATCGTACGATACAAATAATATCGGTGAACAGAGGAGATGGTTGACTTGCGAGCCTGCCCTAATCTTATGATACAAGCATTATCGGTGAATAGCGGAGATGGTTGTTTTCCGAGCATGACCTTATCGTACGATACAAAAAATATCGGTGAACAGCGGAGATGGTTGACTTGCGAGCCAGTCCTCATCTTATGATACAAAATATCGGTGAACAGCGGAGATGGTTGTTTTGCGAGCCTGTTCTAATCTTATGATAAAAGCATTATCGGTGAATAGCGGAGATGGCTGACTGGCGAGCCTGTCCTTATCTTACGATATAAATAATATCGGAGAACAACGGATATAGGACAGGTTCACCAAACTACGGATATAGGACAGGCTCACCAGTCAAAAAACTTCTGTACCGAAAGTCCATCAAATAATAAATTCGTTTGACTCATTTGAAAAAATCCTGATTGGCATAAAGGTTACAATTTCACGCTTGCACCGAGTAAATACTCAGATCAGTTTAAGCATTTGTACAATCTGATCAGAGTCTTCACCCTGCGTTTTTTAGATAATACCCTCTTTTCCTCGGAAAATCAACAAAAAAGTATCCTTAATCCTTTCCCTTACAATCCCTGATTTTACGTCCCTGTATCATTTTACTTTAGAAAACATTGTGGGAAAAGAAGAAATAGCCTGGTAGAAGAAATTCTACTTTTCCACAATATTTTCTATCATATAGGATGGTTACTTTTTCAATTGTACTTATGGCTATTCCTGTGAATTTTGTCAAGTCTTAATTTCGGATAAAAAGTAATGGGTTAATACGCTGTATGGTTGTCCAGTCTGCACAGGGCATACCCTTTAATACTTGTGAATGGTCTGGAAATGTCACACACATTTAGTCTGTTGAAGAGACAGCGTCTAGGACCAGTCTTGAATAATAATGATTTGAACCAAATCCCAAGAAAAGGACCACGGTAAACATTGTGGAAAGTGAAGAGACTCTCTTTTTTAAAATATTTTCCCCCAAAGGGCGCAAAATGACTTGACTTTTGTAAAACAATGAAAAGTTTGATAAGAAACACGGGAAAAGGGGCCTTATGAAAATTTAATTAATTGATCCTCGCTTACACTCTAGAGTCTCAGTTTTCATCGAATTCGCTTCAAACTTTCACAGAATGATTGTACAATTCGTTAATCATATTGTAATACAAGATGTTTCTTTTAGTTTAACCTATTCCCAAAAATTCTCGCTTTGCGCTTCAAGAAAAAGGTTTAGGAAAACATTGTGGAAATGGAGAAAATGCTTGTTCACAAGCAATTTCTTCATTATCCACAAAATTTTTTACCATAAAGACTAATAGTCTCAAAATTATACCACAACAAATTTTCGTATGCATCATCTGTGAATTTTGACCAGTTCAACATTGTGTCATCTGGTAATGTGAAAAGAACCGCGATGAACTTTAGGAATATGTTTGATTAAATCCTTTCCTGTTCAATCCCTGGTTTTTACGTCCCTGTGCTTTTGTACTTGAGAGACATTGAGGAAAAAGAAGAAATTGCCTGTAACAAGCAATTTCTTCTTTTCCACAATATTTTATACCCTACTGAATTATTATTTTTTTCAAATTAAACCCACTTTGAATTTTCGTCTGCAAAACCTTTGAATTTGGACACGTGTGAAATTTTGTAAAACAGGAAAGAGTTAATGGTGCGTCAACTAGGGATCATACGTCGGTCCCTTTTTGTAAGACTGAGGTTGTATTTTGAGACATTTTCCTGTCGATAAAATCTAAAAACGATCAAAAGGCGAAAACTCTCTACCGTAAAGCTAGGGGTTTGAATAACATCGTTATTCGTCTAATTTTACCGATAAATACTGGCCGTGTAGTGATTCAGTGTAGAATTGTTATTTTGTATAAATAGGGATTTGAATTAAGTGATACTGCGAGAAACGTGTTATTTCGTATAATAAGTAAGTATTTAATTCTTATCATATTGATTTTGTGTTCTCTCTTTGAAGTCGACTTTTAACCAATTTCCACAGCAAATCCCGCATTATTCATGTATTAAATAAAAAAAAACGTAGGGAATTACTTTGAGAAAGGGAGAAATTGCTTGTAACAAGAAAATGATTATTTTTTCCTATTATTTCTAGCCTAGTTTGTGGGCCTTTCCCTTAATTTTTCAGAACTCGGAATCGTTTTCTGCATCTTCTCTCAGTTTGGGCAAAATATTGGCAAAAAATTAGCGTCTTGCATTTGGTCAACCATTTACTGTTCAATCCCTTATTTCTCGCGTAAGTGTGAATATTTTTACTTGAGAGCATATTCTGGAAAAAAGGAATTGCTTGTAACACAATATTTTCTTTCCTGATGAATTCTTATAATTTACGTTTTTTGCCATTTTGAAGTGACCTCCGATAATTCTTTCAATTTTGAACCTTCATCTCGAAAGGTCTCAACGGTTGTTCAAAGGCTCGCGACTTAAGCTCAATCTTTCTCAAACTTGCTGAACTATGTTTATATTGGCATGAGTAATTTCCTTACTGAATATGGTGATAAACCGATCGTCTACATGATAATGTCTCCTCCGCATGGGTCACGCTTTGGACTCAACCTCTCTTACAATTGCCGATTTTTTATCTTTTGGCGACCAAAATGTCGCAAATACAGTTTTGTTCAAGCGGTATTTACGATATTTTTGTCGCACACTGACAATATGCTTATAAGGCTATAAGAAAGAAGCCGGCATTACGATGACTTTCAAGGGAAAGGGGTATTGTATTCGAAAACCTTGTTACTGCTGAAAAAGTCACAATTACGTCTCAATCTTTCTTCAAACCTGCTAAAAATTACTTTATTACCGTAAAGGAACTTGTCGGGACATTCCGACTTATATAAATGGAGAATGCGATATTAATCACTATCTCTTTATTACCGCTTTACAGATCACAATTTTTTATCAATCAGTCTTAAAAATCAGGAAATGTTTGTATTGTCGTGAAGAAGGTTTCTCATGAATATGGTAACATTACAATTAAACCTTTCCTGCACAGTTCCTCGCTTTAATGTTCTAGTGAGTTTATAATTGAGAAAATATTGTGAGACACGAAAAATGCATGTAACAAGCAATGTCTTCTTTTCGCACATTATTTTCTACCCTACTGAATTGTTATTTTTCAAATTAAATCCACTATTAATTGTCGTCTGCAAAATTTGGACAGGTCTAAAGAAAAATTAAAACAGGAAAGGGTTAAAGGTCAAAATATAGCTCAATCTCTCTCGAATTTGTTTAAAATAATTGAAATAGATTCGTCATGAAAAAAAGGTTACAATCCGTCAATATGAAGTAAAAGGGACCTTAATATTACTGCTTAACCCATTACCAGACGGCAAAACACTAGACTGGCCCAAATTGAAAGAAGTTGCAGACGACAATTTAAAGTTGATGAAATTTTGGATTGTTTCACCTTTCTGGGTAGAAACATTGTGGAAAATGAAGAAATTGCTTGTAACAAGCAATTTCTTCATTTACCACATTGTTTTCCATAACTTTTTTTCCATTGGGGCGTCTGTAGGCATCACTGAGTGGTAATGGGTTAAGACAATGACGGATCGCTGACCACGCCCACTGAGATCCGACAGGAAGTTCGACTTAAATATTAACCAATTCCCATACAATCCCTCTGTTTTAACGCTCTCCAAGACAAAGGGCTTTGGAAGACATTGTGGAAAATGAAGAAATAACTTGTAACAAGCATTTTCCACAATGTTTTCAACCCCAAAGTATAAAGGTATTTAAAATTCCTTTAACTTTGAATTTCGACCAGTCTATTATTTCGTTGTTTTCGAATGCGTTAAACGGTGATATTTTGCAAAATGTATGGTCAGTCACGTGATAAACAAAAGCAATAGTTTCTCGACGACTCAAACGTCGTATATTTAGCTTCAGAATAATTTAGCCGAACTTAAGATGTTTAAGTCGCAAAACCAACAAAAATGCTTCACATAAATGGCGGAGTTTAAAGTTCACTCCCAGTTTAACTGAATGATTTGATTAGACTAACGTTTTTGAGTGACAGCCGCTAGTCGACTGTTTTGTGCATTAATTCAACTAATCCTGCTGAAATAATTTGTAGAGAGGTCGCGTTCAATCGTAGATGCAGTTATTTTGGCCGACCGAATGGCTTGGCAATGTGAAAAATGGTGACCGATCTAGGGCTATCTTATTTCATATAAAAAATATCGTCTGTGGGTAAGCAAAATGTCGTAACTGCAGCTTTATTAAAGTTGTAGTTACGAGATTTACTCGCACACCGACGATATATTTAACCTTTTACCTAGTGTAAAGTGAACTCTTGTGAGATCTGGTTCAGCATGAAAATCCGCGCTGTAATGTTTAATTTTGGCTCATTGTGACCCAAGTCACGTCTAGTACGTGCGCCCGATACTCTAGTAATTGTGTCAATAAGAACTACACATTTTTATTATAGAACAATTGATTTTAAAACAAAAACTCACATTTAAAAAAAACGCCAAGAGAAATTAATTTAAAAGAGTGTGCCTTTTTGGCAATGTATAAAGCTGTCTTGTTCGAAAACCTTAGAACAGCAGCGATCGTCTATGACCTACCCCCCCCCGCCGTCATAGCGCAGTCGGTAGCGCGTCAGACTTCTAATCTTCAACCATTGGATGTCATTGGTTCGATCCTCGGCTGCAGCACATATTCTTTCCATCATTTGTCTCTCACCAATGGATGGATAATCGTAAACCTAAGTGGAATAGCAGTTGGAGGCTAGGAAAAATGTAGTGGTAGTACTGGTGTGAGAAATACCAGGAATCCATTGTTAGGTGCTCCAGCCGCCGCGATATAACTGAAATACTGTTAACAGTGGCCCATTCAATCAATCAATCTATGACCTACCCAGTATCATTATTGCGTAAAACGCAGTCCCCAAATCTCAAAAGGTAGGGCAGCCAATTCAGCATATCTTGTCTTAGAAATATTCTTAGCTTGAACAAATTCAAAAGAAGCGAACTGTTTCCCTTTTCAGTTTGGTTTTAGATAAGATTTTGACTTGAGTTACTATATCTATCATAATGATCATATGGTAGGACATTCTTTGTTTGTCCTACATTTTGAAAAGCGAGGGGAGCACGTGCAAATGTCTAATTAGTGACAAATTTCTTAAAAGATCGTCTTATTAATTTTAGCGTAGACTATCTGTCTGATTAACAAAAGTGAAAAAAAGTGATAAAAACTGATAGATTTAAAACTGTTTTTGTACATGAGCTCTTTACCAGACTACCAAAACTTTAGGCTGGTTCATATTTAAAGAATTTGCAAAGATAATTCTTAATTGATGAAAATGTTAAATCTCTATTAACAAGCGATTTCTTCATTCTCCACAATGTTTTCCATAGCTTTTTATAATATTGGACGTAACCGAGTGAGTCAGGAAAGAATGTCCTGCATCAGACATAGATTTTCGAGATCAACATTTCGTCGGTGCGCAAGCATAATATCGTAAGTACAGCTTTATCAAAGATGTAGTTACCACATTTTGCTTTCGCACCGACGATTTACTGAGCGAGTACAGTAACTGGATAGTAGAATGTATGTAATCCTGATCTTCACCAAGAAAGTACCCTCAGATATGATAACTTATCCGGGAAAACCTGATTTTTTTTCAAAATTTGGAATGAATAATCTCTTTTGTTAACAAAAAAGACAAAAATGCCATTTTCGTAAAAACTGGCAAAATTTAAACTGTTTTTTACATTAACGCATTTTGAGAGGAGAAAGTTTAACAATGGCTCATATTGAAACAAGTTGCACACAACAATCTTTTAGTCGATGAAACTTTTTGAAATATTCAAATCTATTTTTTTTTTTTTTTTTTTTTGCTAGAAAACGTAGTTCAGAATTTCCTGCTTTTTCCACAATGTTTTACAAAGCTTATTTCGTGAGGTACGTTGCAAATGTGACGTCATCAAAACGTTTGTATTTTTAAACGTCATGATTATCGTCTTCCTGGATAGTTGACCATATTATTTAAACTTCACCTCTTGCCTCTTGAGAGAATTGACTAATCGCTGGCCCCGCCCACTTACTGTGTTAGTCCGGCCCATTGATTCAAACAGGAAGTTCCGCTTCGAATTTTGACCGCGTTTTTTTGCAAAATTATTGGTCAGTAGCATGTAACAAAATAGTGAAAAGGTTGGTAAGTGACTTAAACGTCGTGACTACAGCTTGAATAAGCCGTAATTACGACGTTTGAGTCGTTTAACCAACAATAAACAAAAATGGCGGCCAATGTTGGAGTTGATAAACTCAGGTCCGGGCTGCTTTAATTATTTGATTGTTCTTTTTTTTCCTTGATTGACACCCGCGATTGGTAAATTGTTTCGCCATTCTTTGAGGTTTTCACGGCCTTTGTTTTTATAATTGCGAAAACATTGTAGAAAAGGAAGAACTTTCTTGTAACAAACAATTTCCTTTTTTTTTTATATTATTTTCTACCCAACTGTTTGGGGTTTTCTCCCAAATTAAATCCACTTTTATTTTTTTATCAAATCGTTTGGACATATTTTTTTTATTTTTTATATTTTATTTATTCTTATTCTTATTATTATTATTATTATTATTTTTTTTTTTTTTTTTTTTTTTTTTTTTTTGAAAACAGGAATGTGTTAATTGACCGTGAAATGTCCGTAACATATATGGATTTAATTTTCAAAATTCAAATAAGTCAACGAAGTTCATCGGCAAAATATGTTATCTTTTGATTGATTGCTTAATTTTTAGTTTCCTTGCCTTATTAATTACGTCATTGGCTTCAGCCAGCGATTCGGTAGTTATCGATATCACCCGAAGACTAACGACCTCATCCGACAAAATCCGATGTTTCAAATCTAATTTAAAGGGATTTCAGTAGTTTTAACACGAAGAAAGTACATTTATCGCGAATACTATTGGGAAAACAGATACTTTTCCTTTATGAAATTTCCGTCAAAATCTTTTCAAGAGGCGCTTTAATAATAGGTTGGACAAATCTATCACCCTTGGATAGTCAGGTTCAAAGTTATACATGTATTTTGACGGACACGGACTCAAATATCAATTATTTTCCTTCAATTCATAGAAGAATTTGAGATCAGTTTATCCAGAAACCTTTACACCGATATTTTTCGCTTATCGAAACTACATATTACAAATTATTAACCCATATCCAAAACGCAAAATTTAAGACTGGTCAAAATTTAAAGGAGTTGTAGAAGATAATTTAAAGTTTATCATATTTTGGGTATTTTCAATTTTCTGGGTGGAAAACATTGTGGATAATGAAGAAATTGCTTGTGACAAGCTATTTCTTCATTTTCCGCAATGTTTTCCAAAGCTTTTGGGGGGCGTCTAAAAGTGTCGCTGAGTGGGAATTGGTTGAGCAAATATTCGAACTAAAATTTTATCGTAGCAACATAAAAACGATAAGTAAATGAGTGTTCTCATAAAGATGTGGATGTCAGCTTATGGATTGGTAACAGCGTTTTACAGGAAAGTAATATAACTGAATCAAGATGTCATTTTATTATTACTTGTTCAAAGTTTCGTCTAATTGGAATGATATACATTTTCTCTACTGTACATTTATTTACCTTTTTTCGTTTAATGCCAGCTACAAAAAAAGATCCAGTATAATTTATCTCGCTATACTTTGGAAGCTATGGCTGTAACAGATAAAAGTTTGAGCAATGAGGCTTAGAGCATGATGTAATGTTTCAGATTTTTGTATTTGGCGTAACTGTTTATATTGTCACGGGTATATTATCGCCGACATACTTATAGGTAACGCCATGTTATGATAGCCATACAACATCATATATTTGCTTTGAGCTGCGGGATAAATTTTGATAATTCACAAGACCTACTGATCCTTTTCAAGCAATAGTTGTATTTAAAAAAAAAATTGAAAAAAAAATCTGACCTACAAAAGGGCTTTAGAGTACTTTCAGCCCTTTCAATGCATTCTCAAAAGAAATATTTTATTCGGGATGGCAAGGGTTAACATTCTTGTGTCTTCTTTTGTATCTAACCAAGTAGGGAAACGTGTTAACCCTTGTTCTTCTGAATTCTTATCCTTTCTTCACAATATTTGTCGAATCTTTGTCAAATTTAGAAAGTGTAAATACTTTCTCAACACTGACATAACGAGCAGACAGTAGAGACTATGATCAGACTGCACGTCTGTGCAGTCTGATCTTAGTCTGTATAAGTGCCACCGCTATTGTCAAAACAGGAATGTTTCGGGATTAGCATGACAAGGGTTTATATCGAAAATATTATCAATCGTAAATATTATCAACTGACAACTTAAAGATCATCCTGATTATCGATTCCGTTCTCAAAGTTCGATAAAATGTCAATTATTGGTTGTCATTATATTTGCTTGTCAGACGAACCTCAAAAATTCCAACCTGATTTGATCCTTATTCAGCTAAAATTCATGAGTGAACATTTTTTTCAAAACCGAGTGCATTTTGACATCAAAGAATATTAATGAATGATCAATGATCGTTATTTACCACTTTTATAGTTCGGTAAATTCGATGGGCTTAAGCGGATAATAAGAAATATTAGATTTCATAGAATGTATGGTCTCATATTGTTCCTTGTCCGCAAAAAAAAATAAGTAAACATCGCTGTTACTAAAGTAAATCATCAGCCAATCAAATCTTGCATACATCTAGAACATCTAGGTTTATTTTTTACACTTTTGTCAGCCCGATTAGCTTAGTTGGTAGAGCACTTGACTTCAAACCTCAGGATCACGGGTTCGAGCCCTGGGCTGACCATATCACCTAACAAACTAACTGTCTTTCGGATGAGACGTTAAACCGAGGCCCCTTGTGACGGTGCTATATACCGAACACGTTAAAGAACCAGGAGCAACTCTCGGTAGTTTCGTCCTGTATCCTTACACCATCCACCGTAGCATCTAACCTTCTTCTGAGGCGTCGCTCATATGGGCATGTGCTACGATAGCGAAGATAAAAAAAACAGAAATACACACACACTCCCCTGTGTAAAACTATTTTAATTTGATTTGTTTGTTTGTTTGAACGGGGTTTTACGCCGCTTTCAACAATCTTTCAGTTATATCGCGGCGGCTGGAGCACCTAACAATGGAATCCTGGTATTTCTTACACAAATACTACCATGACATCCTTTCGTAGCCTCCAGCTAATATCCCACCTAGGTCTACGATTATCGACCCATTGGTGAGAGACAAATAGTCGGAAAGGATGAGTGCCGCCGTCGGGGACGAACCCGGGACCTGTAGATTGACAGTCCGACGCGCTACCAACCGCGCTATGACGGCGGCATTTTAATTTGAGACTGACAGTTTGTTTATGACAGCTCAAGTGATTTGCTTTTTTCCTGATGAACTATCTCCGACCAACATACAAACATTCTGCAAATGTTATATCATCTAGTTCCCAGACACATTGCACAGTCGGAGACTACTGGGGCTAAATTTGAACCGGTTATGAAAAGTCAAAAATATGCCGATTAAACGGTCGTATTGTTTTTGTTTCCGAACACAATGGCCACGTGCCAAATTGACGAATTACGGCTGTCAGTCAAGGAATTAGACGACCAATCATGAAACATTCATTCAGCTCGGAATTGAGCTTGAAATCCGATATTGAACGCCATTTTTGTTAAACATATTTGTTGGTTTGGCGTTAAACGTCGTAACTACAGCTTATTCAAGATGTAGTAACATCGTTTAGGTCGCCAACCAGCCTTTTAACTTTTTTGTTACATGTTGATGGCTATAAGTTTTGCGAAATTACGTCGTGAAATATCAAAGCGGGACTTCCAGTCGGTGTCAATGGACGGGGACAAAGAACTAAATGGACCAGTGATTGCTCAATTTAGATTGCAAGTGACTATTCACTGTACAGACACTTGCATACTGACAGTAATGTACTCGGACGACAATTCTTAGTTAACCCATCCAAAGAACGTGTCCTGAATTTTGAAGATTAACCCATTACAACAAAATCCCGCTTTTTGACGTTCCTCAAAAAAAAGAAAGCTTGGAAAAATAGTTTGGGCGATGAAGAAATTTTTTGTATCAAGTAATTTCTTTATTATCCTCAATGCTTTTTACCCGATTTTTTTTTTTTTTTTTTTTTAAATAAAAACTAAAACTCTCGTCTGCATCTTCCTTGAATTTGAACCAATCTACAATTATGTCGTCTGGTAATGGGTTAAATGCACGTAGCTGGTGTGTTTGAGCGCGAGAAGAGAGAGACGAAGAGGCACGTGGAGGAGTAACCCCCTGTCATTTGTGGACGGAAAGCGCCCCCCCCCCCCCCGAAATTTCTATAACGCCGGTAGGACGACTTAAACATCCTAACTACAGCTGGAAAAAGATGTAGCTACGATGTTTTTATTACCACACCTCTATGTTAACCTTAAATCCTATTTATCGAACTATTCACTACGCATGTGCGTAGTTTGCATATATAGCGACACACCCTTACATTTCTTCAAGGATTGGTTTTAAAATGACACAGTATAATGACCGAAATAACATGCGTCTTTTCCTAATTATTGGTATGATGGAAAGGATTGTTATTGCTGATCATATTCTATATTTACGCTTTGATTGTTTACAGATAAATTGTTTATCTGTACTAATACGGATTGAAAAATATTTTTGGTTTACAATTCTTTAACACTCGGATGAGTTAAGGAAATTCACGCAAGGTTAAATTTTCGGTCGAATAGAAAATATGACCTTCGAGCAAGATTAGGCCGTCTAAGAATTTTAAATAGAGCAATGCAAGATAGATTGCGATTGTAGCCCTATCGGGACTGATATTATACCATGAAATTACTGAATACGATAAAACTTGTCTTAAGCAACCTCTCTAGGGGCGGCCAAAAAGTGGTCGCTTAAGAGAATAGTCCTTTTTACACATTTTTGTGGCATGATTATTTCGAATCGATTTGCTCGCATACATAGATAACTCCAGAATTTCAACCCTATGTTGTTCGCCTCAACGAGGCGGTCCTAATGAGTTCAAATATCATAAGTTGACATTTTTAACATTTCTTTATTTTAGCAAATTCGCCAATTTCTCAAAAGCGTATGCTTTTGGAGAATTGAATTTTGATTGTGGTTGTTGCATGAAAGTGGTCGCGAAATAGAAGTGGTAGGTTAACCCTTGTCATGCCGATCCCGGGATTTTCCTACTTTGACAAGTGTATAGACTATGATCAGCCTGCACAGACGTGCAGTCTGATCTTAGCCTAACTACCTGCTTGTCCTTGTTATGTTGAGAAAAATATTTGAACATAGCATCGATACATATTCAGAGGATAAATATTCAGTAGAACAAAGGTTTAGCAAGAAGAACTGTAATTGAGAATGTAAATTAATTTGCCCCGTCATGCTATAAGGGTCATATTCTACTCAGTTGACACTGAGGGTAACTGCGGTGGCAATTTTTTGCTTAAAGTAAGATTTCCTTAATTACAAAATATTCGTTCTACTTTTCTATAAATTATATCTGTTTACCGAAATTTGATATTTTGTTGACCTCTGCTATATCCCGTTTCTTTTGTAAACATGTGTTCGATGGAGTTTCCATGAAATCCAATTTCGCTTGCCGGCTTACAAGAACTTACATGTATATCTGACGTAAAATACTCAGCTTTGGAAAAGATTCTTTTACTCACATATCATTATAATTTGATCTTTAGTTTCATCTATCAAAATCGGGCGTTCTGATTGGTCAAGAAAAAAAATCATAACTCCATGAAAAAATTTTGAGCACGCAACAATTTTGTATGCTTCCGCACAAAATAGTCCCATACAAAAAGGTATCAAAAGTGTAAAGTTTTTTTTATTTTTTCTCTCGATGCTATTAAATTATAAGAAACGAATAGAATGCTGTTTTTTTTGTTTTGTTTTGTTTTGTTTTAATGGAGGTATGATTCGGAAAACCTAATCGCACTTATGTATGAATCCGCTTCGCGTATTCATACAGTGTGATTATTATTTTCGGTTTATACCTCCACGAAAACAAAAATATTCTCTTCATCTCTTGAGTGTTTAAAAATATGTGGATAATGGACTGACAAAGTTGTGCTACGGGCTGCTAACTATATCTACTTACTGACATACTGTATTTCATAACACAGTATTTCTTTCAATACATCATTCAAAAGAAGAATCGTTTTAAATGTACTTTGTCTCCACTGTCAAGGTATAAACTTACCTGACAAATACATGTACATAATTATATTGTTATCTGAGCTCACGAGTTCGAATCACACTGTCTTGTCATCATTTTATAGCAAACCTAATTCTAAAACAGGCGTCTTATCTAGTATTTAGAATTAAGAGATGAAGAGAATATTTTTTGTTTTCATGGAGGTATGAACCGAAAAAAATAATCACGCTGTATGAATTTGCGAAGCGGATTCATAAACAAGTGTGATTAGGTTTTTCGGTTCATATCTCCACGAAAAGAAAGCTAAACTTTACAAATTTTGATACTTTTTTTTGTATGGAACTATTTTGTGCGATAGCAAACAAAATGGATGCGTGCTCAAAATTTTGTTAATGGAGTTATGAATTAATTATTTAGACCAATCAGAACGCTCGTTTTTTAAAGACGAAACTAAAAATTAAATTATTGGGCGTTTAAGAACCACTGAATCGACGGACCGCATGCCCCGCCGCCTGACTCCGACAGAAAGTTCGACTTAATTATTAAACGGTACGATTTTTCCAAAATTGTGAGTAGAAGCAAATTAAAGGTATTTCAGCGACCTATAAGTCGTAATCACAGCTTGAGCAAGATGTAGTTATGACATTTAAATCGCAAAACCAACAAGAATGCTTATTTTTCTTTTTGAGTAAAAAGTTAATTTCCGACCTAAATGATTTATTTGATTGGTCGATCGATCGTTTACCGAATTTGTAACAAGAAGCTTGTGAAAAAAAGTAAAATGGTTGGTAAACGTAGTAACCAAAGCTTGAATAAACTATAGTTAAGACGATTAAGTAGCAAAGCCAACAAAACTGATTCCCACAAATGGTGATCAATGTTGGAGTTCAGTTCCGAATGATTTCATCGGTCGATTGACAGCCGCGATTAGTCAACAGATTTCCGACTTTATTTGTAACGAAATATCAAGATATTCTGAGTTATTGTTGGATCAAAACAATCTATTCTGGAGTAATGACAAGTAGTCGACCTGATACATAGAATCAAAACACGCCAGTTATTCCGATATCAAGTGGTTCATTAGGGAAAGTTGGAGCAGAAATATAAATGATTTCAAGTTCATCTAATTGTCTCGTGATATAATATAGTGCAGAGAAATATGCACACGTGACTATATTGACATGTGACCGAACGAGCGGACATCGACGACTTCACCCGGGGTTTCTAGAATCACCGGAAAACATGCAATAGTTAGAAATTGGGAGATTTTTTTTATGTTTTTATCCACGCAATCTAATATTCTCCATTCTTATTCTTATTAGTCAATCGGAATTTCTAGCAAGATCTTCTGGTTTCTTTGGACACATTATCACCTTTATCCCTTTGCAATACAAAACAACATTTAGCATATTTCTATTTTCCTATACTATATCGCTTCTTGACGCCCCGCAAAACGACCGATTAAGAAAACCTTGCTAAAAACGAAGTAATTTACCTGTTACAAGCATTTTTTTTTCAATTTCAACAATGCTTGTTTTCCAAAAACATTTTTGTTAGATTCCACCAACCACTATCTGTCGTCTGCAACTTCTGTCAATTTAGACAAGTCAAACAATTTTACCGTCAGGTATTGTGTTAAATGATCGGCTCTGGCACATTTTCCATAGCGGGTATCTATCACTCATGCCGCCGTCATAGCGCAGTTTGTAGCGCGTCAGACTCATAATCTTCAATAACGGGATGTCATGGATTCGACCCCCTTGGTGGCACATATCCTTTTCGACATTTGTCTCTCACCAAAGGGTGGATAATCGTAAACCTAAGCGAAAACGCTCTTTATTAAAATGATTCGAAAAGTGACATTGTTGCATGCTCATGATTACAGTTTAGCTCATGGTGTCTGTCGTTCAAACCAGTTCAAATATGTGTGTGTGTATTTCCGTATATTTATCGTCGCTACCGTAGCACATGCCCATATGAGCGACGCCCCCAGAAGAGGGTTAGTTGTAACGGGGGATAGTGCAAGGATGCAGGACGAAACTGCCGAGAGCTCCACCTGGTTATTTAACGTGCTCGGTGGATGTCACCGTCACACGGAGCCTCGGTTTAATGTCTCATCCGAAAGACAATTAGTTTGTTAGTTGATATGGTCAGCCCAGGGCTCGAACCAGTGATATTGATGTTCTAAGTCAAGTGCTGTACCAACTGAGCTACTCGGGGTCAGATATGTGAGGGATTTTATCCGTTTATATTCATTATCAAAATGAGATTAAGCTCACGTGATATATAATGAAGCTATGAGGGATTCAAAGTGAGACGATGAAAGAATTGTAACTAACCGATTAATTCTAATTGATTTCCCCGGTACTTAAGATAAGGTCATATGCACTATCACTTCTAATTTGTTTCCTTTATTACCCATTACAAAACAACAGAATTTTAGACGGGTCAAATTTGAAAGAAGCTACAGACGACAATGTCAAGAATATCAAGTTGGTGGATTTTTTTTATCTACTTTATTTTGTCTTTTTGGTTAGAAGACATTGTGGATAATGAAAAGATGGTGTGATACAAGCAATTTCTTCATCTTACAAGATGTTCCAAAGTTGTTTTTTTAGGGGGGGGGGCGTATAAAGGAGGGACTGGGTAGGAAATAGTTAAAATGTAAGAGTCATGTCTTTTTCTCTGCATGGTCATACTACTGTGGTCTTTTATTTCAACCTGCAATGGAGGAAGGTTGGTTGAATGGGGTTAAAACGTCACTTTTGTTAGTATTTCAGCCATATCATGGCGGATGGAGCACCTAACCATGGATTCATGGTATTTCTCACACCAGCAGTACCAGTAAACCCTTTTCTAGACTCCAGCCGCTCATCCCACTTAGGTTTAAGAATATCCACCCATTGGTGGGAGACAAATGCCTGAAAGCATATTCGCAATAATTTCACAAACTATACCCTGCTCTAATGAATCGACAATGTTTTATCTGTGGATGAAATTTTGAATACATAAACAAATATGTTGAAAAATGATTATTTTCGCTAAAGCTCTGGTTCTTTCTGCGAAAAAGCTACTTCATCTCTTACTATTTTCACATTAATTCGTGTAAACTCTTTCCTGTTCAACCCCTGTTTTTTATGGCCTCTGAACTCCAACTGATCTATCAACTTTAAAAGGCGTTATTCTGCATAAGTTATGGTCTGTAATATTTAACGAAAATGTAGAATGCTTGGTTACCGACCTAAACGAGGTCACTACAGCTTAATTACGCTGTAGTAACGACATTTAAGTTGCCGAACCAACAAAAATGCTTCATATAAATGTCGTTCAATGTTGGAGTTCAAAGTTCACTTCCCGTCTAAATGAATGATTTGATTGCTCAATTCGGTCATAACCTGTTTGATCAAAAGGAATTATGTAATGATCATGTCTTTAGATTGAATGTACAATGAGACATCTAAAATGTAGCTTTGTCTCGTCCATCGAAAAATTTCAGAATGTCAGACTAGTAGTTACTGGGGTCTCCTGGCTACAAAATTGTTAATCCAAATTCCGATATTTAAGAGATGAAGAGAATATTTTTTTGTTTTCATGGAGGTATGAACCGAAAAACCTAATCGCACTGTATGAATACGCGAAGCGGATTCATACAGTGTGTGTTTAGGCTTTTCGGTTCATACCTCCATGAAAACAAAAAATATCCTCTTCGTCTCTTATGATATAATAGCATCGAGCGAAAAAAACAAAAGCTTTACAAATTTTTATACCTTTATGTATGGGACTATTTTGTGCGGAGGCACACAAAATCGCCGCGTGCTAATTTTTTTTTATGGAGTTATGAATTAATTTTATTCGACCAACCAGAACGCTCGTTTTTTTGTAGACGAAACTCATAATTGAATTATATTTGAATGAACTGTCCTCAATTCAGCGATCTAAAATATCTTTAACATATCATACAATTGTAATCGGATAGAGGGAAACGTTCGGGGGAAAAAAAACATCATGGATTAAAAACCGTTTCCTCGTATCACGTTTCTCCGATACAGTCAAACGGAAATAATAAAAAGTGCACTAAATAGAAACGTTGCTATTGTTTCCTAAATGTATCACGCATAGGAATGGTTCGTGATGACACATTCAGAGGTTTTCACCAATATAAACTTTCTCATCTTTTCAATGACGATGCAAAGTTACTCGATCGGAAAAAGTTCAACCCATTACCAGGTGATAGAATTTTAGATTGATCCTAGACAAGTTCAAAACTGAAAGAAGTTGTAAATTTCATTAAATTGATATTTGTATTTATATATAGGTTGGGAAATATTGTGCGAAAACTTTCCGATTTCATGCTCAAAATCTGTTTTTATTTAAACCCATTCCCATACAGTGACGCTTTGGACGCCCCTCAAGAAGAAAACAGTTGGAAAATATTTTGCAAATTGAAGGCATTCAACAAACAATTTCTGTACTTTCCACTATATTTTCTCCCCACAGAGTTAAAAAAAACTCTAAAATTAAAAAAAAAATAAACAAATCATCTATAACTCCTTTCAATTTGGACCAGTCTAAAATTTTGTTGTCTGGTAATTAGTAGATAGAGCCTGGGTGTGATATTGCCAACATTTTCACGTGCGTGAGGGCAGATATTGGACAACGCTTCATTGTATTTAGAATACATGTATCTACTAATTATCTAGAGAGCACATGATGAAAAATCTGGGCAGACTTGGCGAATGCACTTTACGTGGTGCGCCTTCGTAAATGTTGAAAATGTCATAGAAGAGGCTTTATCACAACTGTAAATAATGAATTGGTCTGCTTCTATCTTGTAATCAACATTTAATTCTTTTCAAGTCAAATTATCTTTCAGTCATATGGCGGCGGCTAGAACACCTAACAATGGATCTCTGGTATTTCTCACACCAGTACTACCACTACATCCTTTCCTAGCATCGAGCTGCTATCCCACTTAGGTTTACGATTATCCACCCATTGGTGAGAGACAAATGCCATAAATGGTTTGTGCCGCCACCGGGGATCGAATCCAAGATAACCCATGATTGAAGATGATTGGGAATCTGATTATTATATACCTACCGAATTTCTTGATTAGATACATTTATTACACACGCTCGGAATTGTGCTCGACAAAAAGGTATTCCATATTATAGATGTGAGCTGATACATATGGTCAGATGACGCCATTTCTACAGTAAAATGGCGTCTTGCCATGATCTACGTTAGGTTGGTTTTAGACGAATTTCGTTAGCTTCTTTTTTATCCTTTAGAGTCAAAATTCGTTGGTATAATAAATGGAAAACTATATATATTGAAGCTGTGAGACAAAACCTTGCATTGGATTCTCGCCGCGAAAGAAAATTTGATGTTTCACTCAACTTTTATCTAATGAAACTTTCGAAATTTCTTAAACGGCTCCTATTCAATACTAGGTATAACAGCTATAACATGATATTCCCTGTATCATATATAGTATTGCAATTTTGACATGAATAATTGCCTAAATTTTTAAATAAGTTATTCATTTCTTTTCAAATTTTAAACAAAAATGGAATAAAAGATCATACTTTAAATATGATAAAGAATAGACAATCGTTCAAGATTACCACCGGGCAGATACGGAACCACTAACTATGTCTTATTTTCAGTATGACGGAATTTGTGCCATATGTTATATTTCACGTACGAAAAGTAATGATTATTGAATATGGGAGAATACATATGTTCTGTTTGCACTCCACAGCAAGTTAGCTCCAATTAATTAAAAACAGATGATATAAGATTAAATGATTAGTTAAGGAGCAAAGAAGTTTTACAATTAGTAAGTTTAAAACGGCTCGTTAACAGATTTTTGTAAGAATTTAATAAAAGAAACTAATAGGGGAATTCACGATAAATTTCAATTCTGCTAAGTTCACTTTAAATTCGCAATTTAATGTGGTGTACTCCTAATGCTCTACTTGTAAGCATCGGAATATATCGGTTGAGGTCTTTAGTCTACGATGATGACGATAACGACTGAATTGCTAGCGAAAGCCAATGACGTAACTGGTACTTTATGAAAACCACAGGAAGGGCAATCTATCCGGTGAAATCGAATCCCGATGAATTCCTCATCCATTCGGGTTGTTTTTCCTTGACTAATTTGGCATTATATAATGCAACATAATTTGCACATTTTCTTTCTTTTTTGAAGTAATGAACGATCGTTTTTATTACAAAGTCAGCTAGAGGTCTTTCTTTCAAATATCTGAAAGCACTAAAATAAGAAAATTGGGAAAATGAGGGCCAAGATTTTTCCACACATAATCTGTTCAGGAGTTGTTTTTTTTTTTTTTTTTTTTTTTTTGTTTTGTTTTTTTTTTAATTGATCGCTGTCTGATTTGTACTCCTTTGTTCTTATTCAATTGAATTCCCAACTTCGATAGATTTTGTGAAGATTATCATCTGTATCATCAAATGGTAATAATTACTCTCAAGACATTCTCAAGAGAATGCATTCTGGGTGTACTGCGCACACAAGTACATGGTGTTTCATAACGTAGTAGTATTTTGCTCGCGAACCGACGATACGCCAAAAACTAGCTGGCTTTTCAAAGAGAGGTGACATTTTAATAAATAAAGGCTTCGCATTTACCTTTATTTTCTGAAAGGCCGCATAACACTGGAAGAAAGAGAGAGAGAAGGGGCAATATATTTAAAAGAAAGCAAGAAAGGAAAAAGACATATATTCGCGGATTACTTCAAATATAGGTGCCAAGTTTCAACCACATGAGGCGCATCTGCATGTCTTCTTTGTCCTTGCAAAAAAATAGGAATGTATAAATATACATATTTATTTTTATATAGCGAGAGCTACAGGTAAAGGACTGCCATAAATCCTATGTATTTGGTACTCATTTGAATCGTCTCATTGAGACGATTCAAATGAGTACCAACAACATAAGGATTAGTTGAGAAGAAAGGATATTCCAGAATGATGTTACCCCTTCTTATCCAGACCTCTGTAATAATTATATAATTTACAGACTTTTCTATATATTTCAGATATAGTACTGCAACATCTGTGAATTTTATTTGATCTCAGGTTAGTCTTTCCACGAGTTTTTGCACGATCTTTGTATAGCGTTGTGAAAACAGAATTCAAATAAACATATTTTTATCGCGCAATTAAAACATGATGATATATTTATCACTATTTCGTCTTTTCAGATGAAAAGATTTTCCGTCATGCTGGTCAAGGAAAGGCACAGATCCAATGCTGTCTTAACATACTTAACATAATTACCCGTGAAAGACTGTATTAACATTTGCGACAATCATCGACGAAAGACGGGCGTATCAAATCTTGTTTCATCTAACTTTTGGATTAAAACGTTCAAAAACAAATGTCCAATGTCACAACACCACCAACGTCATCGACGTCGTCATCAATAGAAGGAAATGTCGTCATCGAGGCGCTGGTTCTCTGTGTTATAATATTCGTGAGTGTGCTCGGGAACCTATCCTTGAGGATCGTCATACTCAGGTCGAAGTCACTAAGGACCGTGACTAACATGTTTATCCTTGGACTTTCTGCTGCAGGTAAACTTTTCCTCCGAATTCTAGTAACTGTCCTATCACACGACAAAATTTTATACTGGTTCAAACTCAACGAAGTTTCAGTCGACGGTGTTTAGTAAATGAAATTTGGGAATGGGATAAGTTAAATGTTGGTATAGCTAATATTTTCCTTAGGTTTTATGACTACCCTGATTGTGTTGCACCGGGCATTTTGTTATGGAACTGTGCAAGACAGTTGAAGGCCCCTTTAGAGAACTGTTGGGCTCTCCATTATATAACTGAATTTGTCGAAAGCGCCATTCATACTCATCCAAACAAGCCTGTATGACGTCGGTTACTAGCATTCGCCCATTTATGATTGTTAGAGTGAATACAATTTCTCTACCTTAACGTTTATATACGATCCGTTTCCTCGTAAAACCTACCTGAATTAGGTTACAAAAAGGGGGGGGGGTCATTTTCATATAATATACTTTCTTTCTCGTTCAAAAAATGAAAATAATGCCGATATTTTGATAACTAAGAAAGTTACATTTTTTTGTAAATGAGAGCTCTATCAGAAGACAAAATTCTAGAAGATGGTCCTCTAAAGAAGTTGCAGACGTCAAGTTTTGGCTTATGATTTCTAATCTGTTTTTCAGGGGTAGAAAACATTGCGGATAATGAAGAAATTGCTTGTATCAAGCAATTTCTTCATTTTTCACCTTGTTTTGAAAGGATTTTTCTTCCTGGAGGAGCGTAGCAATAATCAGCAATTGTGATGTGGTCAAAATATTGGAATTTTCTATTGTCATCACATAAGGCTGGTTTGCTGGACAACGATCATAAATAGATATTTTTAATTCAAATGACTTATTCGTTACCTGACAGTCACGTATACAAATTAAGTCCACAGGGGGACCAAGCGTCCAGATCCCCCTCGACCATGAACTTCAGAGCAAGTATGGTTACAAGATTCTAAAAATCTGAAAATCAATGTCTCATATTGTCAGTTGGCACCGAATTGTCGTAATTACAGCTAAGTTCAAGCTGTCGTTAACTCACCAACTGACGAATATCATAAAACCAGTACAGTTTCTGTTGGAAACACCCCCACCCCCTTGAGATAAAATCTGGGTCCTCTAATAGAAAAGGTCTGACTATATCCACGGCACACAGGCAACGCTAGTTTTCAAATAGCTTAACGGATACTTTGTCCTTAAAATCGAAAACTAGGAATTATACATGTGGATCTTTGATACAATAGCTCATCAAACTGGTACTGTTTAACATCTCTATTACCTGAACAGTTCTGACTAAATAATTCTTACGCAAGAATAGTGTCATGTTCATAGAAATAGAGGAAATTTGAAATTTCCTTAAGAGGCAATATAAATAGTCTTACGTGTATTTTGTTTGCAATGCAGGGTTTATGGCAGGGTGAAATCGTGAAATAACTTATGTTGTCACAGGCTTGTAGGACAAATGGGCTGATCGCCGCTTTTAATCAAAAGTTCTACTGACCAATCAAATTATGAATTTAGAACGTAGTGGCCTTTGAACTCCTACATTTATGTCAAACATTGTTTTGGCTTGTCGACTTTAATGGCGTAACTAAATCTTATTCACGCTGAAGTAACGACGTTTTGCTTACAAACCAACAAATCTTTCTTTATGTTACAGACCATGAATTTTGCAAAAATGCCCTTATAGCCAATCCAAATGTCAGATCGCGGCTGTCAATCAAAATATCAACAGACGATCTTTGGACCCCGCCATTGGTTGACATTTATATGAACTTTTTTGTTAAGCAACTTAAACATTGTAACGGAAGCTTATTCAAGCTGCAGTTAATACGTTTAGATCGCCAACCAACCATTTTACTTTTTTGTACCGACCGTTAATATTGCAAATGATGCCGTTTAATAAAATCGACTTTCCTGCCAGCGATCCGTCAATTGCAAAAAAAGTACAAGATCAGTTTTCACAAAACACAAAGATAGAAAAAATAGAAAAAATAAAAAAATAGATCTTATGATAAAAAGATAATAGTTATTCATTGGATATCAATAAATATTGTCGTTTACATACATTATACGCCAGTTAGGGAACAATTATCAACATTGTACAATAATGACATCGTATAAATCATGGTGAAAATGACAAATACTAATTTCATTGCTTAGATCTCTACAATATTTCATCGAGCTTTCTCTTCTTATTTATATGAAATTCTGTAAACTCCGTGATGTATCCTTGTGGTACATGTTTTTAGTTATCAAAATACACTTTTTTTCCTTTAACCCATAAACCAGACGATAAAACTTAGAGACTCGTTTAAATGCAAAGAATGTTCAGATGACAAGTTTAAGCTGGTTAAATTTTACACAAAAAACATTTGTCTTTTGTCATAGAAAACATCCACGATACTGAAGAAATTACCATTAATTTCCTCACATTTCACGATGTTTTCTTAATTATTTTTCTTGATGGGCGTAAAATGAACCAAAATGAACCATTATGTGGGAATGGGTATCGAATCAATGTCCGTACAAAACGTTTCACGTTACACTATACATAATCACTCTAATTTTCAATATTTCTGAAAAAATGCCTTTATCAAGAAAACGAAAATAAATCTTATATCTAAAACATAACTTTAGTAAAGTTATGTTTTAGATATAAGATTTTTCTTCGTTTTCTGGAAAAGGAAATATTGAAAATTATAGTGATTATTTATAACGTTAGTGTTTAAACAGTTCCCCGAGGAACATTATTGTGATCTTGCGTTATGACGTTATACCAACGACGTTACAGATCTTAACGGTTGTAATTGGACGCTTTGATATTTGACTGGCAAGCCATTGGAAAAAACTAAATCACTTTATGTAATTCTGCCAAAATTAGACTGAATATAAAAAAGGTTTTTCTTCGAAAGTTAATCACCAAAAATCGATTGAAAAACGAGAAATGAAAATTAATGGAAGATCTCCGTTCAGCAAGAACTATCTTACAGATGATGCATCTATAATGGGAGATTATTCTTTCATTTAAGATATGAAATAAATGTTTTTGGTTTTGTTGTTGTTTTCATGGACGAATGAAAACCGAATTGTATTTCTGTATGAAACATCTGAAATATTTTCATGGGGATGCGGAACTAAAGCCGTATTAATTAGAGACTGGTTTTTGAAATTGTGTATGATAGCTTCCAAAGTGTATTGAAGCTTTGCCCCTTTTCAATATTTATCTAACCTATTCCCACAAAATCTCGCATTTGACGCTCATCAAGAAATAAAAAGCTTGGAAAAACATTGTGGAAAATAAAGGAATTGATTATCACAATCAATTTCTTCATTGCCAACAATGTTTTTTACTCCAAATGACAAAGCTTTTTTTTTAAATTTCATCAGCTAAAAGTTGTTGTCTGCAGACTCTTTAAATTTGGATTGCGTAAACTTTTATCCTCCTAAAATGGATTAAAGAAGTTGCCGTTTTCATAGAATATCGACGACATTTTATTTTCGGAACGTGTAATACGTATCGGTATTTCGTGCAATCAATCATTTTAAAACCCGAATGACATGCTTCAAAACCATTGAACATTTTATATACATACTTTGGTTACCAGGAGAGTGGGGATAAATATTTAGGTAGTATTTAGAAAGTGGGTACAATGAATTTCGTGTCTGCATTATAGATGTATAAATTCTGTGTAGACAAAATTGACCTTTGGTCACTCATTGTAACTTGTACATCTATAGCTAACCCTGTACGCTTATTGTTATTATTATTATGCCAAATATGTCATTTTCTTAAATACACGTACAAAGGCGTTTTATAAAGAATATACAATTCTATACAAATTGTTACGACATGAACTTAAATATAAAATTTAAAACAGATGTAATAAAGCCATGTTTTAAAAAAGATAGAAATTTCTCTTAAACGGAAAAGAAAATCATAGAAAAGCAAGAAAGGAGTAGAGAAAAGTATAGATAAAAAGGACGCAGTAAAAGATATGACCACCTGTCATAATATAGACCTATCATAATAAGAGCATTTTGGATTCGGCATGACAAAGGTTAAAGATGATATTTTTCCGTATCCCGCTTTTTTATAAAACACAGCTCGAATAAAGGTGTAACAAAGGTATAACAACTATTAACAAGATTTTGAAATAAATAAACGCACATAATTTGGATCCTACCGATAGATGAGGGCCATTTTTATCAGTCCACTGGTTTTTCATATATATTGTTTACAAGGTGAAAATAATGTATCCATCATAAAAATGTTTTATTTCAATAAATCAACGTGAATTAAACCCTTTCCTCTCGGAAATAAAAAGACTATTTTACTAAATTGTATCGGTCTCCTGGGCGATGGGGATTAGGAGTTCTGTGTCAATTTGCCCCAGTCCCACTAAATCACATATAATCACTAACCAATATCATTATCTATAAAAGGCTGCGATCATAACACAGTTGATAGCGCATCGGACCACTGAATATGGGGACCCGGGTTCGATCCCCGGACAAGGCGAATATACATTCTGGCATTTGTCTACCGCCTATGGATGGATAATCATAAACCTGAGTGGGAAGAGCAGCTGGAGGTTTGGAAAGGATGTAGTGGTAGTATTGGTGTGAGAAACACCGGAATCCATGGTTAGGTGCTCCAGCCGCCGCGATATAAATACTGAATTACTGTTAAAAAGCGGCGTTTAACCCAATTTAATCAACCCATTTGTAGAGAAAATATTATAGGTTTTTTTTTCTTGCAATCTTTTCTCTGATTTTTGTTTAATCACCGTATTTCCAATTGGGGCGCTGTATTATCGTTGTTTCTCTTATTTCGGTAAAATCATCGCACTAGCACACTCACACACACACGCATACAAACACATCTCTTATTGACACATTTCCATACATTTCTGCGTTTTGATGACCCATAAGAAAATGACTTTTAGGAAACATTGTAGAAAATGAAGAAATTGCTTGTCATTTATTTATTAGAATCTTACCTGACACTTATGTGAAACTGAGCTGTCACTATTGTAAAAACTCAGATAACACCAGTGTGAAACTGAGCTGTCACTAATGTGAAACTGAGCTGACACTTATTTGATAATAAGCTGTCACTAATTTGAAATTGAGCTGTAACTGTGACGAAACTGAGTTGTCACTAGTATGAATCTAGACTGACATTAATGTGTACTTAGCAGTCACTTATGTGAAACTAAGCTATCACTAATGTGATACTGAGTAGTCACTGATATTAAATTGAGCCACTACATATGTGAAACTCATGTGAATGTGAAATTGTGAAACTGAGTAGCTTATTATACGAAACTAAGCAATCTATAATATGAAAATGATTGATCACTTTTATGAACCTGAGCTTACAGTAAACTTAGCTGACACCAATTAGAAATTGAGCTACCACTAATACATGTATTAAATCATACTGATACTAATGTTATACGCAGCTGGCACTAATCAGTGTCATAAGTATGAAACTAAATTGTTACTAATGTGAGACTAACCTGACACTAATGTAGGACTGACCTGACACTAATGTGAGACTAAAGCTGACACTATTAGGAGACTGAACTGACACTAATATGAGACTGAGTTGACACTGATGTGAGACTGTGCAGACACTAATATGAGACTGAGCTGACACTAAAATGAGACTGAGCTTATACAAATGTAAGACTGAGCTGACTGTAATGTGAGACTGACCTGATACTATTGTGAGACTGAACTGACACTAATATTAGACTGAGCTGACACTAATATGAGACTGAACAGATACTAATATGAGACTGAGCTGACACTTAAATGAGACTAAGCTGACACGAATGTGAGACTGAGCTGATACGAATGTGAGACTGACCAGACATTAAATTGAGACTGACCCGACACTCATGTGAGACTTAGCTGACACTAATGTGAGACTGAGCTTACACTTATGTGAGACTGAGCTGACACTAAAGCTTCGCGTTTTCATACAGTGTGGTTAGTTTTTTCGTTTCATATCTCCATGAAAATTAAAAACTTCCTCTTCGTCTCTTAAAGGAATCTATAAACTAAATCCCACAGTATGAATACGCGAAGTGAATTTATACATTAGTGTGACTAAGTTTATTAGGTTCATACCGCAATGAAACAAAAATAAATCCAACATTCTCTTTGTTTCTTATAATGTAATTTTATCGATCAAAAAAAGTTTACAAGTTTTGAGTAAATTTCATGGATCTACTGTATATGCAAGCACACAAAATAGCCGGGTGCTTCAAATTTCATTTGCGGAAGTATATATGAAGAATATGCCTATCAAAACGCTTGAATCTTGATAGACGAAACAAAAATTAAATTATTTCACAAAAAAAATACTGTTTGTGGAGGTTTTCAATACAATTTAACCCTTTCCTGCACAAATCTGGGACTTTACGTCGATTTTATTTTGTACTTGAGAAAACATTGTGGGAAACTTGTGACAAGCAATTTCTTTTTTGGTTATTTTTCGAATTGTATACATCTTAAATTTTGAATTCGGGCAGGTCTAATATTTCAAAAAAAGGAAAAGGGTTAACCCACTTCCAAACAAAATTTTAGACTAGTCCAAATCAAAACATTTTCTAGAAGACAAAAGGGCCTCGTGAGGTAGAAAACAGTGTGAGATAAGAAGAAACTGTTTGTTATAAGCAATTTCTTCTTTTCCAAAAATGTTTTCTGTGGCTTTTTTTCTTCGGCTCGTAAAATGTGAAATTTTGTAGTAATGGGTTGAACAGATTTGAGTTATATTTCAGAAATCACACTGTATGGTGCGAAATGGACGCATACAGAAGTGTGATAAGGCTTTTACTTTCATAACTCAATGAAAATAAATTGAAGTATGTTTATTTCCTTATCAGGTTATAATACGAAGGCAAACATCATTGATACCAGTGAAACTACCAAATACATGTATTTACTATTTTAAGACAGAATTTTATAGAGCTATTTTCGTGCAAGAAAACAAAATGGTGTCGTACTGATTTTTTTCGTGGTGGTATGAAACAATTTCCCCGTCAATTAGATCGCCAGATTCTTGATAAAAAACAACGATGATTAACTTAGTAAATATTACAGAGTGGGCCAGACTTATTTAGAGATAATTGATATGACACTACCTATATAATGATACATCATACTGACATTAATGCCATATCCCCAACCCTTACTTTTCTCTCTATTCACAGTCAACAAAATGTTAAAATGGACTTTAAAAAAGGGTAGTATGTAAAACCATTTCCTCACAGTGACGCTTTTTGACGTCCCTCAAGAAAAACAAATTGAAATCATTGTGTAAAAATGAAGAAATTGCTAGTCTAAAATTAAAAAAATCTAAAATTTGATAAACTTTACATTGTCGTCTGCATCTCCTTTAAATTTCCTCCCAGTGACGCTTTTGACGTCCCCCAGTAAAAACAAATGGCTTGTAACAAGCAATTTCTTCATTTTCAATATTGATTCCCATACCTATTTTTGCGAGGGTTGTAAAAAAGAGGTATTTAGTGGGGATCTTTTAAACTATCGTCTTTAAGAAAGGGTTTCGTACATTTACAGTAAAACAGAATTAAAGTCTGCCATTTATGCGAAAATGAAGTTAGGTTTTGATCTTAAAATATTTTAAAATTCAAGCATTTGACAGGACAGTGAAAAGATTCAGAGAGTTGAAAGGAAACCGAGTAACGACCTGTGAAATTGCAGAAAGTTAACCAGTATATTGTACAATAACAATACTTTAGTGTTGAAAACAAGATTCAGTTTTCGTGTTTTTATGACAAAATTATTGTTACGAAATAGGTCAGATTTCGTTCAAGCGAAATTTAATCAAATCCATATCAAATGCAGTGTATATATGGTGTAATAAAATCCTTGCGTACAAAGAAAGATTGTACTAAATGAGAACTATTTCGGGTTTTTCATAACGACAGATAGATAGGGTATTCTGGATTTTAGATTCAATAACTTCAGCAATACTAAATCGTCGAGACGATCCCAATGAGTATGAACAACATAGGTTTTGTGTAGAATATAGAGAATTAAGACTTGCGTTTCTAACTGGATTAACCAGAAAACTCCGTATTCTATTACAAAAGAGGGGTGCTGAAAAAGTACTAAGGTTTTAACCCATTCCCACTCAGTGACGCTTTTAAACGCCCCAAGGAAAAAAAGCTTTGGAAAACATAGTGAAAAATGAAGAAATTTCTCGTGACATGCAATTACTACATTTCCACTATGTTTTCTACCCAGAAAGTTGAAAAAAAATCTAAAAATTCATAAACTTTGAATATCGTCTGCAACATCTTTCAATTTGGGCCAGTCTGAAATTTTGCCATCAGGTAATGGTTTAAAACACTACGTTTTGATATACTGAGCTCCAGATATGACTCTAGTAATATATTGATAACGATCTAAACCTGTTATTTCTTCATCCAAAGCCTATTTAACGTCAAGAAGATTCAATGAGTACCTACAATATAGGATTTACAATTCAGAGCATCGTTAATTTGATGCACATCCCATCCAAGTTCAATTTAAAATCGATCGTTCACCGTTCCATTCATATCATTAAAAACAGTCACTCAAAACTTCAAAACATTCCACGACTTCACTCACATTGCTATTAATAATTACGTTCTGCGATTTTAGTAAAGTAAAGTAAATGTTTTTCATTCATTATGTATGTTTACGATGAACCGTATGTGTTCAAGTCAAATTATTGAATAAAGAAGCTGTTCTGTTCTGTTCTGCGATTTTAGTTGGCTGGTCTGGTTTTGAAAGAATCAGATAGTCTGATTGTCTAAGTTAACCCTTTACTAATGTTGTTGTTGTTGTTTTGATGGGGGTGTTTTTTGTTTTTCATTTTCATACTCGTACGAATTCATATGCGTAGGAGACAATAATTTAAAGTAAGAACGATTAAAAATGTAATCATCCTGCATTGATAGAAAACATTGTGGAAAAAGAAGAAATTGCTTGTTACAAGCAATTTCTTCTTTTTCCACAATGTTTTCTCAAGTAAAATATGGAGAAAGTAAAAAATGCGAAAGGGTTAAAATAAAATCTATTAAAAGACCAATATGCAAATTAGTAGGGAAATTGCATAATTTCATTTCGTTCAAAACTCACTTATTCTGCTTAATCTAGTCCAGTCGAAAATCCGTTCTCTTGTCAATTTACTGCATTAACCCATTTCAACTCAATCCCTCCTTTTTACGCCCCTCAAGAAAAAAAACTTTGGAAAACATTGTGGATAATGAAGAAATTGCTTGTATCAAGCAATTTCTTCATTATCCACAATGTTTTCTATCGAAAAAGATGAACAAATTCATAATTCCATCATCTTGAAATTGTCGTCTGCATCTTCTTTCAATTTGGACCAGTCTAAAATTTTGTCAAGTGGGAATGGGTTAAGAACCAATCGACCAATCAAATCATTCATTTCGACCGGAAATGAACTTTGAACTCCAACATTGGCCGACGTTTATGTGAAGTATGTTTTGCGACTTAAACGTCGTAATTACAGCTTCTACGCCAAGCAACGAGTTATTCATTTTGTTACGTGTTTCTGACTTTAAATCGAAAAATAAAGGCGTTAGATATTGAAGTGGACTTTCCTGTTGGAACTCTTTTGGCATGGCCATTGGTATGTTAATTCACGATGTACTTAATGGAAATCACGTTGAAATTCATAATTCAAAATCAGATCTATGGTGAAGTGCTCCGACCGTCGCCGTATAACTGACATACTGTTAAAAGTGTCATTAAACCACGTTCAAACGAACAAATATCAGTACCCATGGCTTTACGAACGACAACTCTGTTTTAAGATTAATTCAGTCTGTTGAAGGCCACCCGGCTAGTGTTAACCTGGTACCACTGTCTAGAACACAAGTTAAAGATGGTACCTTATGGTCCTAAAGGTTGCCGAACTGTCCGTAAAAGTGTTTAGCAACAAATTCTTCCGTAAATGGGTTTGGCTAATGATCAGACCGTTGTTTCATCGTAGGCTAAGACTAAGATAGGTTCGCATAAATCAATCTAGTCTTTATTCTCTATTTGGTTTGATCATTACCATACAGAGAAAATCGTTTTAACACATTCCAAAACAGTCCCAGTTATTTACGCCAATGGAGAAAACAATCGGAAACATTATTGAAAATGTAGAGATATTTTAAAACAAGGAATTTCTTCGTTTCCAAACAGAGGTTATACCCAAAAAGAAAAAAAAAGTATGAGGCGGTTTTCAAATTATCATCATATTAAAGTTATCGTCTACTATTTCTGTCGATTTGGAACAGTCTACAATTTCGTCGACTGGTAATAGGTTAACGCACAAAAGAAAATATTAGACTAGTCCAAATTCAAAGCAGTTGCAGATGATAATTTCTATTTAACGACATTTTAAAAAAATATCTTATCTTTTCTGGCAGGAAAACAGTGTGGATAATGAAGAAATTGCTCGTTATTAGCAATTTCTTCATTTTCCACAATGTTTTCCAAAGCTTTTTCTTTTGAGGGGGCGTAAAAGGCAGGATTGTGTTGGAATGGGTTAAAAGACAGTTTAAGTTCTCATGACTGACTCGTGTTTTTATGGGATGTAATATGACCTAAAATAACTAGACTGTATACCCCATATATTTGTAGAATGATACACGGTCCTGACAGATACCAACATAAATATTCTGTTTGGGGCTATTAATTTAAGCAATCTTGAGACGACAAGAATAGCAAATTTGGGGTATATGATATATATATATTTTTATGAATAACATTTCAAAAAGAACAGGACCATATACTTTATTGACTAACTTATAACAACTTTTATACATAAATTATTTTGATAGAAGATATAACCTGTTTCCGATTGACCAGAAAATATAAAGAGGGCCAAAATGACCCTTTATCACTCACTTGATATTTGTCTCTCACCAATGGGTGGATATTCGTAAATCTAAGTGGGATTGCAGCTGGAGGCTAGGAAAGGGTGTAGTGGTAGTACTGGTGTGAGAAATGCCAGAAATCAATCATTAGGTGCTCCAGCTGCCGCGATATGACTGAAATACTGTTAAAGTGGCGTTAACCCCATTCAATCAATCAATAACCGCTCACTTGAGTCAACCGTCTAGTTCTAAAATTTGACAAATTTCAGGATGATTGATAAAAAAAATGTAGATCCTACAGTGTTAACAAGTTTGTTTTTTTTTTCTTTTTCTTTTTTTTTTTTTTTTTTTTTTTTCTTTTTTAATTTGACCTAGTGACATAATTTTGACCCAAAGTGACCCGATTTCGATCTTTACCGAGAAATTCTAGCATTTCAGAATGATTGAGAAAAATACAGCATCTAGAGCGTGAATAAGACAAATATTGATGACGCACGATACACGACGTACATCATACAACCGAAACTCACACACACACTCTCTCTCTCTCTCTCTCTCTCTCTCTCTCTCTCTCTCTCTCTATCTCTCTATCTCTCTATCTCTCTATCTATCTATCTATTTATCTATCTATCTATCTATCTATCTATCTATCTTTATCTATCTCCACATTCTCTCTCTCTCTTTACTCTCTCTCTCTCTCTTTCTATCTTCACTCTCTTTTTTTTCTGTTTGAAAGATGTGTATAGCCTCTTAAAAGAAATATTACGATCCAAAATACATTGTATGATACAGCTGTTTCATGATATTTGTAAAATTTGAAACCGAATATATAATGTATCAACCTTACAAAACGTCAAACCTAGCATAATACGCCCCTATTCTGTTACAAAAACTAAAAGCATTACGTTTTATCTTACTTTACAAATATGGGTTAATGTTCTTCATTTTTCTATTTTCATTTTTGTTGGGGGGGGGTTACTTTCGCAAATTCATACAGAAATCTTGGGGTTGCCCGTTGAAAACAGATTTCTTTTTTCTTTATTTTTTCCTTTCTTTTTTCTTTCTTTTATTTTTTCTGTCTTTTTTTTCTTTCTTTTTCTTTCTTTCTTCTTCCATTTCTACTTGTTCTTCTGTTGAGGCTTTTATTATCTATAAACGAAAGGAGCAAAAGCTCTGTAAAAAAACAATTGTTACCGAACCAGAGTAGCAAACTCGTTGTCTTTTGGATTAGACATTAGACAATGACCTCGCAGAACGATGCTTTCCACCGAACACTTCAATGAACCAGGCAAAGCTCTCCATTGTCCTTGCACTATCCACCATAACAACTAACCGGTTTTTAACCTAAGATTACGTAATCAATCTGAGGCTAAAGTTACCATGCTAAAAATTCAAACCCATGCAGAGTTTTATGTGAAAACATAATGTAAAAACATCTACCGCAATCAATGTGATCTTCTGTCGCTTGAAAAGTAGATCTGATCTGATCATAGATTAATACGCCCGATTGAGGCGATAAGGACGAAGGCTAGGTATGACTTATTGAAAGCTTTCGGCTTGGTGTACAGTACTTTTGTGTGAGTGTTCTGAATTTGGCAAAATTATCAAAATTTGACGAGTGAATGGAAAGAAAGAGAGGAAATATAATATATTTGAAATTATCAAACATATATAATCAAATCATATTTTTAAGAAACAATAAGGTGTTTGTTTCATACCAAAATGATATTATTTATTCTAGAGTAACAATATTAAAACGGTCCGGTTAGACGAAGTTGCTCTACAAAGCTGATAAGCGAAGCTGTCGGTTTTACACACGATTGGAATGTTTTGTTTAACAAATTAATTTGTCATTCATAGGATCATATTCGCACTGTCTGGAAACAGTTTAGTCGTGCCCGGACTTTGTGTCTATATATTTTTACCTCCGAATTCTACCCAAAGGATGCAACGTCTACATACCGCTTTTGAGAGGTGTACATGTTAACCTGGTAAACGACCGACCGCCCTCTCTCGCTCTCTTTATCTGGAGATTATAAAGCGCATATTTACATAACGAAATTGTTCTGTGTGGTAGAATACTCACATCGCACACAAGAGCCTCCTAGTTCCAACCCTTGCTACACACTCCATTCTCCCATCTCTCTCTCTCTCTCTCGCGCGCGCTGAGCCGCCGTCATAGCGCAGTTGGTAGCGCGTCGGACTGTCAATCTAGAAGTCCCGGGTTCGATCCCCGACGGCGGCACTCATCCTTTCCGACTATTTGTCTCTCACCAATGGGTCGATAATCGTAGACCTATGTGGGATAGCAGCTGGAGGATAGGAAAGGATGTAATGGTAGAAGTGGTGTGAGAAATACCAGGATTCCATTGTTAGGTGCTCCAGCCGCCGCGATATAACTGAAAGATTGTTGAAAGCGGTGTAAAACCCCATTCAACCAACCAACTCTCTCTCTCGCTAGCTCCACTGGCTGAAAGCCAACGAGCTTTTGTCATGATGTGGTGTCCGTCGTCCGTCCGTCCGTCATCTTTTACTTTAAAACTCTTCTTCTCAGAAAGTACTGAACATAATTCAACCAAACTCAACCAAAATTCACAGGAAGGATCCTTGGGTGGCCTTTATCAGATCCCTTCAAAGCATTTTGATCGGGTGAAAAATATGTAACGATATATACATGTAAATATATCGTTACAATACCTCAACGGGATGAAAATTATTGCGGGCAGGTTGTGTCCCCTAGCGCACAAATTTACAGATATGCGCATAATCGACAGTAGATTTGGGTAGAAAGTGGCATCTCCGATAATCCGACCATCGACCTTTTTCTGCCCAGATTATATATCTCCTGTATACATATCTCAGGCTTTCAGCGATTTCAGCGCTTTGATTGAGTTTATCTTCGTTACCGTAGTATTTGTTTATATGAGCAACTGTCACATTGACCAATACTACGGTAAGGACGATAAATTGACGGAACTACAGTGACCAACAGAGCCGAGGTAAGCCAATTGGCAGTAAGTCGCTGTTATATATAATTAAAGAAAAACGATTGACCAATCATTCGTTCATTTAGACAGGATGGGGATTGTGGAGTCAGACATTTGAATCAATCGTTTTTGTTTGTTTTCTTATTGAAATCGTTGTCGGACGACGAAAATGTTGTAAATATAGCTTTGTTCTAGCTGTATTTACGACATTTTAGTCGATCACTGTCGATATATATCTGATCTAATTCTATTCCCCCAAAATTCACGCTTAATTACGCCAATCAAGAAAAATACCTTTGAAAATAAAGTTGAAAAATTAGGAAATTGCTTGTTACAAGAAATTCATTATATCCATACAATTTTCTAATCAAAAGGACACAAATATATATATTTTTTATTATTTGATAAACTTGAAATTTTCGTCTGTAATTTCTTTCAATTTGACCAGCCTAAAATTTTATTGTGTGCTAACAGGTTAAATATATCTTTAACCCATTACCAGACGTTAAAATTTTAGATCGGTCTAAATTGAAAGGAGTTGCAGGCGACGATTTTAAAATAAGATGAAATTTAAGATCAACACCTTTCCGGTCTAGCAACTTTGTAGAAAATGAAGCATTTGCTTTATTCAAACAATTTCTTCATTGTTCACTATGTTTACCCCATTGACTTTCTTGGTGGGTGTCAAAAAGCGTTATAGTGTGGGAATGGGTTAATACAAGATGAAGGCAATGCGTATACAATTTTTTAACGCTACACCATTTCGACTAGACATCAGAGTATCCTTGTCGACATGCTCGCTAACGATATTCTTGTTTGACAAAAATATAGAATTTCAACGTAACATCCCCCATTGATACTTGATACCGACTGGTTTATGACCCTGTACCTTTTTTATATATAACTTTACTAGAAGTTTTTTTCTGTTTTTTTCTTTCAACGCTTGGACTTCTCAACCTTAACCCATTCCCACACAGAGGCGCTTTTCGACGACCCTCAAGAAAAACAAATGGGAAAACACTATGTAAAATGAAGAAATTGCTTGCATGATCATGTATAAATAGGTTAACTTGATATGAAAGTTCTGGTTTTATAAAAAATAAATGTGGCGTTGTAAATTATATTGACCGTAGGAACAAGGGGTCATGGTAAGAGTAATGAGATAACGCCCCCCCCCCGTATATTGCAAAATTCCGCACAAAAAATCTCCCAGATTCCAAGTTACGCATCCATCTTAATGGGTTACCAAGTAAGTCCCGCACCTATCCAATCTTGAATTGCTTCTTACAGGCTTTCGATGTCGGTAAAAAGGCCGATTAAGTCCACTTTCCCTCAATGATATATGCATATGTATTCTTATTTTCTTATTATATTCTTATTTCTTTAAAAAAAAAAATTCCGAGTAACGGTCAGAAGAAAAATCCATCGATATTTCTCCGACCTCCGACTAACTGGGGTTATTACAGCATTATTGTATAGAGAACGTTTGTTTCTAACATACACGTCGCTTGAATAAGCTGTAGTTCCAAGGTAAAATCTTCCAAAAAAACCCGAAAATATTGCGCATTAATGTTGGAGTTCAAAGTTCACTTCCGATCAAATTGAATAATTTCTTTGGTCAATCGATTTCTGATTGAAAGCTGCGATTCGTTAATTCACATATACAATTTCTAACAGAAATGCTGAAAACGCAATATTTTCTAGAAAGTGTTAAGTTCAAACCAATTATTTCTTGGCTGTTTATTTAAGAATATTGTCCTTTGTTAAAATCAAAGTTGAATAATCTTAATTTTTAGTTTAGTCCATCAAATCGAGCGTTCTGATTGGCCGAAAAAATATTTATACCACCACGATCAAATTTTTTAGTGTACAGCTATTTTGTATGCTTCAACACGAAATAGTTACATAAAAATTTGTAAAATAATTGTTTTTCGCTCAATTTAATTAAATTGTAGGAAACGAAGAGATTTTTTTTTCATTAAGGTATGAAACGTAAAAACTAATCATGCTGTATGAGTCCGCTTCGCGTATTTATACAGTGTGATTAGTTTTTACGTTTCATAGCCACATGAAAACAAAAAAATATTCCTTTCATCTCTAAAATAAAATTCGCGTATAATTATATATTTTAAACTCATAAGAAAACTATTCGGGGATTAGGACGCCCTCACATGTCAAACGATGTTTAAATGGGGATTAAAGATTCTCATAGCGGCTTTATTGTGTTAGACACGGATTGACAGGGGAAGACTGAATGGCCTTGTCTCTTCTACCCATTATCACTTGTTATCTTGTCTTATTCAATACGATCGATGGGTATTGGCAGGTTTTATCCTTTTATCGTTCAGGATGTATCACACAATTAACCCACTCCCACTAAATCCCTCCTTTTTACGCCATTCGAGAAAAAAATTTGAAAACAGTGTGGAAAATGAAGAAATTGCTTGTTACAAGCAATTTCTTCATTATCCACAATGTTTTCTACCCAAAAAGATTAAGAAAACATAAAATTTCATCAACTTGAAATTGTTGTTTGCAGCTTCTTTCATTTTGGATCAGTCTAAAATTTGCTGTATGGGAATGGGTTAAGACTGTTCTGTGGTTCTTATTAACCCAGTACCATACAGCAGAATTTTAGACTGGTCCGAATTGAAAGGAGTTGCAGACGGCAATTTAAAGTTGATGAAATTTAAGATATTTTCATTTTCCTGGATAGAAAATATTGTGGAAAATGAATTGCATTTTCTTCATTTTCAACATTATTTTCCGAATTATTTTTCGGGGAGGGGACGTCAAAATGCGTCATTGTTTGTGAATGGGTTAATCATTTCCCTCACACTGGCGCTTTTTGGTGCACTCCAGAAATCTTAAGCAAATCATTCATTTCGCACAAAGTTTTCTACACAGAAAGACTATTTTTATATAGATTTCATCAACTTGAAATTGTCGTCTGCAACTTCCTTCAATTTGGACCAGTTTAAAATTTTGTCGTCTTGGTAGATCTTTATTTATGACCCGTTACAAAATCAATACCAGTTGTTTATATTTACATATTTATCATTACAAAATCACTCTGTACGCAGATTGTTAGCACATACTTTACAGTCTCTCTTCGTCCATGTCCTTCACCCAGGTTACCCGTACTACGGTACAATTTATTTCCCTTTTTTACCGAGAAATTGAGTTTTAACAGGTCACCGCGCATTTCCAAGCATGCTCTAAGCTTGAAGTCAAAATCTACGTGACCGCTTCCATCTTGTTTCATCATACTTTACATATTTGCTAACAGTCGGCTTTTTGTCGTGAATAACGAGGATGGTAGTTTAAAACTTGGATTATCTTGCATCTTTTATATTCATGATGAATTGTATATACATTTAAATGAATTGTCTATACGAGAAAAATAATTTACTCGCGTTTAAAGATAGAATCTAGGTCATTAGGCGTGCAAACATATTCTGAATATTTCCTGTTAATTTTTAGCCGTTTCGTTTCAAGTTAGATAAACCTGTCTTACTTACAGTATGGTTAAAGCCTCGTTATATGTGGTTCAAGCACACATACAATGCTTACCAATTCCACCGAATCAAACTCCGTTTCACCTCTCGAATTCGAACTATATTTTTGAAACGTGCATGTAATACTTCAGTGAAATAACAATGAAATACTCAATGAAAAAAAAAATCAAACATCAGTTTCGATTTTCTTGCCCTTTATCTTTTAAATCATTACCACACAAACCTAAATCTTTTAGCACCTTTGAAATAAAGTTTATGGAAAATATTGTGAAAAGCTAAAAGCGAATCCAGGCTAAACGACAAGCTTGAAAACAAGTGAAATCCGATTATTATAGAAAATTATGCTAAGGGCTTGAAGTTTATTAAAGTTAGAGTGTGTAACCAAAGGGAAAAAAGCAGGTTAAAATCAATCCCCTCGAATGCGCAAGTTCGTGATGTTTTCACACTGTTTGGATTTTCTTTTACTGAGAAACAAACAAGAAACGAGCCTCGTGGAATGCTTCTAGTTTTAACAGTGTTTGGTTTTGTGTGGACATGCATGTACGCACGTGCGACTCAAGATGTCATGAAATCGGGCACTTAAATAAAGTCTGTATATAAAGTTTAGCCTTTTTAGATAGCAAAGCGTGAACTTTGCTGGCTTAATTTAACATACAAAATTTTGAGATAATTTCAGAGTTCAACAAGTGCAAACTGACACTGGAGGCTTAACCGCTGAATCCATTAAATGACTACGCCATAAAGTTATTGTGTTTCTTCTGAAATATTGCAAACTTTATACCTACTACTTAATCGTTTATATATTTTCAGCTCACCTGAGCAAATCATGCCTATATTGAGCTTTCTATGGCCACATGAATGAGCTGTATTCAAATTGTAAAGAACTCTTTCAAAAGCATGATTTTTAGTTTCTCGAAAACGTAAACATCGTATATCTATCAGAGTAAGCTTTGGAAAAGAATATTGCTCAACAAAAGCTTGCTTTGCTAGCTTACAGTACTTTCAGTACTTTGATTTATTTAATGTAGAGTAGATTTCTGGCTCCGCCAAATGACTTACAACAAGGCAGTTCGACTGATATATCAAACGACAAACACGAATTTCCAAACGACAAAATTATAGACTGGTCCAAAGTGAAAAAAGCTGCGGGCGACAATTTCAAGTTGGATAGAAAACATTGTGGCTATTGAGGAAATTGCTTGATACAAGCAATTTCTTCGTTTTCCACAATGTTTTCAAAATATTTTTTTCTTGGGGGCATAAAAAGGAGGAATTATGAGGGAATGGATTAAATTGTTTAATTTCCAGTCAGTAACAAAATTAAGAGCTTTATCGTTCGTTTGCACCCTAAACGTGTTTAAGTCGCCAAACCAACGAACATGCTCGGCGACATTCACTTCCGTTTTAATACGTATAATTTAGAAGTTGAGATCCGCCAGTTGAATCTCTTCATAAATTAACTGATTGAATGGTTTTAAAGGCCACTTTAACCAGTATTTCATTCATATCGCGGCTACTGGAGTACCTAACCATGAATGCGTGGTATTTATCACACCATTATACTACCACTACATGCTTACCGAGCCTCTCGCTGCTCATCTCACTTAGGTTAACGATAATCAACTCATCGGCTGGATACAAATGTCAGAAAGGATATTTGACGCGATAGGGATCGAACGCGGGACCTCATGATTAAAGCGTGCTACCACTGCTTTGCACTTCGTCATAAAGAAAAGGTCTAAAGCACAAATACTGACCCTTGCAATTTCATGTCGACGACCCACCCCCATCCCTCTCATATTGTGATCAAAATGAGTCTGACCAGAGTCTTCAATATGTGCACTGCTTTGTGACAAGAAATTCCTTCAATGTACACAATATTTTCTACCCTACAAGGTAAAGATTTTCTCAATTCAACCAACTTGAAATTCTTGTCTGCAACTTCTTTCAATTTGAACATTTTGTCATGTAGTAATGTGTTAACTCCTGGGTTACTTTAATCTCGTTTATTGACCTTTTACAAAAAACTTTTTAACAATACAATGTTATGCTAGCATACAGTACTTTCAGTACCTTGAATTTTTCTAGCGCTGTACTTTCTAAGTGTAATGGGAATCCGTTCGGAAATCCTGCTCTCACCTGATATTAAAAGGTGTAAGTGGGGGGGGGGGGTTAAATATGGCGTACCGATCTGTAAAAGGACAACTTTAAGTCGTGGAACCAAAGAGAACAAGTGCGTAAAACTAATATGTTGAATTTAAGCGTTCGCACTTATATTTTGAAAGTTAACGCGTTATTTATAAAAAGTGAGCACCTTCATATTGTGCGTACACTTTTAATCTTATGCGTACGCGCATGCTTTAAACTCTTGATCACTCAGAACTTAAGCGCACACGGCTAATATTTGTCGGCGCACCTGTATATTTTACGTTGTTTTAGCGTGAACGACCTAAGTTGGTCTTTCGACCCGTTTAGTGCACCATAGATAAATGCTTATTGTAATGTTTGCGCTTGAAAATCGTCATTCTTTTCCTTTAATTTTGCCACTCAAAGTGTTCACCTAGGCTGTTTGTACAATGTCGAATGGTAATATGGTTTGTTTAGCTACTTAAACCTCTTCATTACAGTATATTCAAGCTGTACTTACGATATTTAGGTCGCCAACAAACCATTTCACTTTTTTGCTGCATGTTTCTGACGTAAATTCTGCTAAACATCGCCATTAATATCTTAGAAGTTTGATTGATTGAATGGGGCTTAATGCCATTTTAAACAGTATTTCATTCATATCGCGGCGGTTCGAGCCCCTAACCATGGGTTTCTGGTATTTCTCACACCAGTACAATCATTACATCCTTTCCTAGCCTCCGGCTGCTATCCCACTTCGGTTTGCGATAATTCACCTATTGGTGAGAGACAAATGTCGGAAAGAATATTCACTGTGAAAGGGGGGGGGATCATGTGGGAATGCCTTAATCGAAAACTAAAACTAAATGAAATTGAAGTAAAGAAAAAAAAATACTTGGTGGTGATTAACCAGAAAACAGATTTAATTTATGACAAGAGCGAAGGTTTCCTATTCCTTTGATCATATGCCTGTTTGGTTAATTAGACGTGTTGTTACATGGTGAAATAATTATTACCCTTCTCAGATGGTTTGGACAAGTACCTGTTTGATTAACACATTACCAGACGACAAGATTTTACACTAACGCACTGGAAGAATGTGTTGACGATAATTCAAATTGATGAATTTTTTAAAATCTTTGTCTTAGAGGGTTGTAAACAGTGTGGTAAATGAAGAAATTGCTTAAAACCCATTCCCACTCAATCCCTCCTTTTTACGCCCCTCAATGAAAAGGCTTTGGAAAACATTGTGGAAAATGAAGAAATTGCTTGGATCAAGCAATTTTTTCATTATCCACAATGTTTTCTATCCAAAAAGACGAAAAAAAAATGAAATTGTCGTCAGCAGCTCCTTTCAATTTGGACCGGTCTAAATTTCCACAATGTTGGAATGGGTTAACATAAGCAATTTCTTCATTTTTTACAATGTTTTCCCAAGTTGTTTTATCGGGGTGTCAAAAAGCGCGATTATTTGTGAATGAGCGAAAATGTTATTTTGGAATACACATCACAAAGAGACAATCTATGAATTTGGTCACATGAATGGGTAAAAAAAGTGATTGGATTCACTGGTTCTTGAACAATCGGAGCCGCCGTCATAGCGCAGTTGGTAGCGCGTCGGACTGTCAATCTAGAGGTCCCGGGTTCGATTTCCCACGGCGGCACTCATCCTTTCCGACTATTTGTCTCTCACCAATGGGTCGATAATCGTAGACCTATGTTGGATAGCAGCTGGAGGCTAGGAAAGGATATAATGGTAGTACTGGTGTGAGTAATACCAGGATTCCATTGTTAGGTGCTCCAGCCGCCGCGATATAACTGTGAGATTGTTGAAAGCGGCGTAAAACCCCATTAAAACAAACAAATCTTGAACAATCGTGGCTGTTCACCAAAAAATCAATCGACCAACCAAATCATTTACTCGAATAATCTCTAATTACGACCTTTGATTCGCCAAACCGAAAACATGTTTCACATACACGTCGGCTTAACGTTGGAGTTCAAAGTTCATATCCGGTCTAAACAAATATTTTGATTGGTTGATTCATTCTTTGATTGCCATCGCAATCCGTCAGTCGCTCAAAAAAATAACAACTTTTTTTTGATGGGCCTACAAAAAGTACGGACTTCAACCCATTCCCACACGAGAACATTTTAGAATGGTCAAAACTGAAAGAAGATGCAGCCGACAATTTTAAGGTGATGAAATTCTAAAATTCTTTGTCTTTTAGGGTAGAGAACATTGTGGACATTGAAGAAATTGTTTGAAACAAGCAATTTCTTCAATGTCCAAAATGTTTTCCAATGCTCTTTTGTTGAGGGGCGAAAAAAGGGGGAGGGGGCTTGTGGGGAATGGGTTAAATTATATCATGAATCCAGGTATGAATATATGTGATCAGATTTCAAATCGACCCTTGACATAAGGGGTGATGAAGAATATAGAGTTACTGGCAAAAGTAAAAATGTTGTCTAACTAAATCGGTTGTTTTGTCAAGGTTATATTATACAATTCCAACGCAATAACGCTCTTTGACGCTCCTTAGGGGAAAACAAGGTTGAGAAAGTATTGTGGATAAAGAAGAAATTGTTTAACATGCAATTTCCTCGTTATCCACAATGTTTTTAAGAGCCAAACGACAATGAAAACTAAAATTTCGCCAACTAAAAATTGTCGTCTGCAGATTCTTTCAATTTGAACCAGTCTTAAATTTTGTTATTTGGGAATGGCAAGAGCCCGGTTAGCTCAATCGGTATCGCGATGTGTTCTCAATCCCAGGGTCATTGGTTAGAAACATGTCTTGACGAAAATTCTATCTGACACTGGACAAACGTTAAGCGATATTTTCATTTTTGTATCACCAGTGGATGATTGTTAAGTTGTATATGAGAAAACACTGTGGACATTGAAGAAATCGCTTGTTACACGCAATTTCTTCATCGTCCACAGTGTTTTCTAAAGCTTTCTTTCTTGAGCGACTGCAAAAAAGCGGTATTGTGTGGGAATGGATTAAGGACGCTAGACCTGGTATGCACATCCTCGAAAAGTGCTCAATAAAAAGTATCGGTCCTTAATATAAATACTTTTGAACTAACAAAGTAAGGAATTGAATGAAGAAATTCAATCTATTGATTCAATATTTGTCATAGGAAGCTAAAAGTGTTGATTTTCCCCTTGAACCTAGCTATAGTAATCTTTTCTTTCCACCCCGAAAAAATGATAGTTTCCTTTAAATTAATCAATTTCCGTACATTTGGGAATTTGAAAACTTCTAAATTCTCTCTCTTATCGTCGTTTGGGGTGAAAAATGTCGTAACTACAGCTTTGTTCAAGCTGTAGTTACGACATTTGCGCGCCCATGACGTTATAATACAACTATATTGTACTGGAAGATGCTATGTGACCTGTAGCATCGTTGTCCCTGGGCATGCTCAGTTTGCACGTGCTGCGCTCGAATCAATTCAGCGCTACGGGAATTTTTCAGAGCAAAGGATTAACTCCTCGCTGCTCCTCCCACCCAGGTGTATAAACGTGTACATGTGAGGGGTATAAGCCAATGTGCTGTGGCTACACTCGCACCATCTGCTAACAGCCGATCTAGAACCCAATGGCCACGGGTTATGTATTATAAAGTCATTGGGCGAACTTCGGTTTGAAAACACACTACAACACAAACTTAATTTTGATATTTGGAGAATGATGCGTCGTTGAATACTACTTTAGTTGGCCCATTAACTCAGATCAACTAAAATTAAGCAATGCTGCCTTTCCATGGGCCGCCATCATAGCGCAGTTGGTAGCGCGTCGGACTGTCAATCTAGAGGTCCCGGGTTCGATCCCCGACGGCGGCACTCATCCTTGCCGACTATTTGTCTCCCGCCAATGGGTCGATAATCGTAGACCTATGTGGGATAGCAGTTTGAGGCTAGGATTGGATGTAATGGTAGTACTGGTGTGAGAAATACCAGGATTCCATTGTTAGGTGCTCCAGCCGCCGCGATATAACTGAAAGATTGTTAAAAGCAGCGTAAAACCCCATTCAAACAAACAAAGCCTTTCCATGAATACTTCCATCAGTTGACGTTGTACAAAATTCGATTGACCAATCAAATTATGTTCAATTCGATCGGAAGCGAATGTTGAACTCCGATTTCCATACCAAATATTTTTGTCAGCTTCGACACTTAACCCATTCCCTTACAATAACTCTGTCTGACGCCCCTAAGAAAAATCTTTGGAAAACATTGTAGAAAAGCACGAAATTGCTCGTTACAAGCAATTTTCTCATTATTCACAATGTCTCATCTCCTAAACGACAAATATTTTCAAAATTTCATTAACAAAAAAGTGTCGTCTGCAACTTCTATGAATTTGGACCAGTCTCTAAATTTTGTCGTCTGGTAATGAGTTAAACGTTGAACTACAGTTTATTTCAAATGACAAGGCATTATACAAGTGTAAGTATACAATATAGCAGCATACAATGATAAGTTAGAGTTGTATTAATTAGACGGCTCTTCGACCCTACTCTCATATCGCCTTAAGTAAATAGTCATTAAAATAGTTCTATTGATTCGCTTTGAGAAGTGAAACATTTTCAATAAATTATAAGTGTGTACCCGATTATATATATTCAAAAAGTAAATATAACATTGTTACAGACTATTGACAAAAAAGTGACATTCTTGACGTTGTGAATGGAGTTATCATTTGATAGAATAAAGGGGGTTGGGAGTAACTACAGCTTCATTAGCTGTAGTAACGACGTTTAAGTCGCCAAACCAACAAAAACACTTCACATTAATGACTGCCAAAGTTCAAAGTTTATTTCTTGAAAAATTAATGATTTAATTGGTCGATTGATTCTTTCATTGACAGTCGCTATCCGTCTCTTCAGGCTATTCACCATAAAAAGAAAGAAAGAAGACTTTGATTATCTCCAACACAATAGAGGTTTCATATCTTGCAAATGCCATTACCAGAGGGACATTTAGATACATGTAGTTGTTTGAAATAGTCTTTGGTTTTCTATTTTTGATTCACAGGGTATTATTTCCTTGCTTCACAAGAACCAAGAAAGAAACCTTTGGAATTCTTCTCCTTATAAACCATGAATTGTAATCCCCTTCCTTTAAAATCATTTAGATGACGTTCGTTGTATTCTATCCTTGCTCTTCTAAGACCCTGGCCATTTTCATTCAAGATAGATAGATAGATGGCCCTTCAAGATAAAGGCTTTGGAAAACTATGTGGAAAATGAAGAAAATGTTTGTATCAAGCAACTTCTTCATCGTACACAACGCTTTCTAACCAAAACGACAAAACTATTCATAATCCCATCAAATCTAAATTGTCGTCTGCAGCCTCTTTCAATTTGGACCGGTCTAAAATTTTGTTGTGCGGGAATGGGTTAATGTTTCCGTGGTATGATACATTTTGAAGATATTTAGGAATGAATTTCATAAGCCTGAAAAGTCGGCTGATATGGGAAAGAAATATACTGATCGATTTGCTACAGTATGTATATTTTATTGGTTTAAACAAAGTTTATTCATATCATTTTCAAAGACGTTACAAAGACTGTGTTATATACTATTAAAGATAAGATACAAAATGGATTTTAGCGAAAGCTTGCGCTAATAACGTTCTTTTCAATATATTCAAGATGATTTTAAGTAGATAGATTCGATTCCCGACGGCGGCACATATCCTTTCCGACATTTGTCTTCCACCAATGGGTGGATAATCGTAAACCTATGTTGGATAGCAGTCGGAGGCTAGAAAAGGACGTCATGGTAGTACTAGTGCGAGATATACAAGGAATCCATTGTTAGGTGCTCCAGCCGCCTAGATATGACTGAAATATTGTTAAAAGTGGCGTTAAACCCCAATCAACCAATCAATCAGTAAAAGCTGTAACCACAAGGCGCACTCTTTCGCTTTAGCTGGTATCGCGCAGGCGCATTTTATTGATGTATCATGGCAGAGGCAGTAACATAGCATTTTCTTGAGGAGTTGGTCTTTTGAAAAAAGTAACTTACGTAAAAGTAATATGATTCAACTTAATCCTATTACTTTTGAAAACGTTCTCGCGTCGTAAAAGTTGGAAATTTTGTTCCTCGTCTATCTGTGTGTAATTGCGTGTACCTTAAACTATTCATCAACACAAATGAATACATTATAGAAATGGCTCTAATCACTACATGTCTGCTATATGTCAGATCAAGGTCAGCTTAAAAATACTTTCACAAGAAGCAATCAACAATTTTTTATGCCAAATGAATTCGTTCATAAATAATATTTTTTTAAATATATATTTCCAGACTTATTCGTTGCCACAGTCAATATGCCAGTTACGGTCTACGTCATCATAAAGGGGTACTGGAATCTCTCAGATAGTGCTTGCGTCATCACAGGCTTCACAAATATGCTGACGTTAGTCACGAGCGTGTTGTCGCTGTGTAATATTTCTATTAATAGATACATTATGGTGGTCAGACCAGGAAAATTTCGAGAAATCTACACAAAAAGGAAGGCAATCGCAATGATAACGGGTAAGTTGACTGGTTATAAGGTCTGGAAGGTCATATTAAAGATACTTAAAGTTTCTTCTATTAAAATTGAAATGTATCGGAAATATGATAAAACTTCACAATGGATACGATTTAGAGCTGGTCCAGTGACTTGTTTTCTAATGTCCGATTCATTACTAATACTTGCAATTCAAATCTAAGTGATTTTAAAAGTAATGCTGTCAATATAAACGGTCAAAAAATTTTCACAGCAACCATTTTTTCTGTCTCCTAAGCTTACTTTCAAGCAAGTTCTTTCAATTTTAACTTATACTGCTACTTTTTCCACAGGCGTTTTTCTGCTAGCAACATTACTCTCAGCATTACCTTTATTCGGCTGGGCCGAGTACAAGTTCATACCCACCCATTCATTCTGTTTTGCGGATTGGGCTAACCACATGTCTTATGCGTTCTTTATGATTGGCTGCTGTTTCTGCTGTCCATGTGGTGTCATGACGGTTTGTAATATATTCATTTTCCGTGCTGTTAGAAAGAGTAGGCAAAAAGTTAAAATATCTATCCGACCAGCATCCGAGCTCGACAAGTCGCGGAATTCTGGAAATCATTCTGAAATATCTAATATTCAAGACATTAGTGCGCAGGAGATGAATTGTTCGTCAACAGATGACGATAACGCTATGCAAACTGAAAGCGGTCTTGATAAAATCAGCATCAGTGGTTCGCGATATGATGGACACAAACCAAATCACATAGATCTCGAAGATGACTTTAATGACACTGAAAATGAGGTAACTGATAAATATAAAGTACACGAAAGTAGTTCCCCGGTGCTAAAAGTAAAAGCTTTTGGAAAACAGACTGGAGTTGAGGACAGAAATGGTTTAGTGAAATCTACAAACAGATCGACAGACAGGTCAGATGATAAAACGAACGATTTCGTATCTGTTGAAACGACGGGTGTTAACGAGCTGAATAAGAGTTTCGAGGAAGAGTGCCTAAGCTCAACTTCTAGTAACGAAACAACGTCGCTACGATCCTACAATAAAGCTTTTGAAAGGAAAGAACGAACTAGAGGGAGGCCGGTAATCAGAAATGAACGCCAGAACTTTCTTACAATACCTAACAAGACAAATTATTTAAGAGATCCAAAGAATTTCCAACTGAGAGATAGGACAATTTCGAACTCTTCAATACATAGCACAGATAGTGATGCGTCCATGAAATCGAACCCTATCGAAATAACATTCAAGGAAAATAGCGATTTGTCGCTAACAGAGAATAATAACACTCTAGTAGGAAACGCTAAACAAGATTCCGAAACAACAAATGTCCAACTTAACGAATCAAATCATTGTGAAGAAACAGTATCCAAACCATCGATATTAAGCTACCAAAATGGCGATATGTGTCGTAAGAATGGAACACATCGAACTGTTTCAATCTTTGATCATAGAAAGACGTCAGTTGATCACACAAATGACATATCGGTAAAAATTGAAAATAACCGAAATAGTGCTTTCTTATCTCGTAAACACAGTTCACCTCCTCCCAGACGACGGGAAGAAATAGTGCTAGCCAGATCTCTGGCTGTGGTTGTGATTTTATTTGTTCTCTGCTGGTTACCGTATTGCATCAGTATGTTATTGTCTATATTTTACGCGGGAACCGTGCCACGTGGTTTTCACATGTTCACGTTAATTATAGGATACGCTAACAGCGGGTGTAATCCAATTGTTTACGGTGCTATGAATAAACGGTTCGCACATGGTTATAAAACCCTGTTCTGTTTCTGGAAGGATCACAGGCTTTCGTTTAACAGTTCGTCAATGTAACTGACTGATCGCTTCCTCTGTCAGTTGACCTCCAACATTGAAATTCGAATTAGATAATAAACGACCTTAACTATGTGGCCAGAGATACAAAATAGAAGGCAAATCGTATGAGGTCTACCTATGTGTCCACCTACATATTGAAAAGGCTGTAATTACGACGTTTAAGTCGACAAACTAAAAAAAGCTTAACCTGTTCCCACGAAAAGACGCGTTTGGACGCCTTAGAGAAAATGGTTTTGGGAAGTCATTGTGGATAATGAAGATACTGCTTGTCAAAAGCAATTTATTCATTATTCACAATGTTTTCTATTTCAAACAAACCAAAAAAAAAAAACGAATCGAATTTCACTTAATTTAAAGGTTTTGCCATCTGGTAATTGATAAAAAATGCTCGCAACATATGAAATTTCGTGATATAACAAAGTTCTATCAGAGTAGACGAAATGACCATGACTCGTCACAGTTAAAAGGACAATTCGGAAGTTTCGGTAAACAGAAATTAAAAACTGAGATTATTTAACTATTGTTAAAAAAGGTTTTATCCATTTACTTAACCATTTCCCGTTTTGCAAAAATTTTAGACCTGTCCAAATTCAAAGGTTTTGCAGACGAAAATTGAAAGTAAATTTAATTTGAAAAAATAACCAGTCAGAAGCGTAGAAAATACTGCGGAAAAAGAAGAAATTGCTTGTTACCCGCAATTTCTTCTTTTTCTACAATAATTTCCGAGTTATAAATTTACAGGGACGTAAAAAGGAGAGGAATTTAACAGGAAAGAGTTAAAAAAAATGGCTGTTGAATTAATTTTAGCCTGCACACTACTGATACTGTCGTATTCGATTCTTCAACGATATTATCTTTGTTGTCATTGTTATTAATCGGAACTAAAAATATGTAGCCAATTTGGGTTCGAGTAAATTCTCAGTTCATTACAAGAGAAGTTTTATAACCTCGTGCCTAATACAGATTTTGACCAGGATAGTTGGTCTTAACCCATTACAAGACAGCAAAATTTTACACTGGCCCAAATTGAAAGGAGTTGTAGACAACATTTTTAACCAAATGAATTTTTTTAGCCTTTCAGGTAGAAAACATGGATAATGAAAGAAATTGCTTGTAACAAGCAATTTCTTTCATTTTCCACGATGTTTTCCTAGTCTATATTTTTCTTAGGGGCGTCTCAAAGCGTCACTGAGTGGGAGTGGTTAAAGAAATCGACGGATCGCTAACCACGCCTACAGAGCTCCGACAGTAAGTCCGACTTTGATATCAAATGGCGTTATTTTGCAAAAAATTACATTCAGTACCTTGTAACACAAAGGAACGGTCGGTTTGCGATCTAAATGTCGTAATTACAACTTGAATGAATTGTACTTACGAGTTTTAAGTCGCCAAACCAAAAAAAAGCGTTGTTTTAGTTCAAAGTTCACTTCAGGTCCCAATTTAGACTTTGATTGGTCTACCGATTTTTGATTGACATTTGTGACCATTCAGTTGTTATTCACCTCTGCTTGTTGAGAGAATAATAGAGTAATAGCAAGTTCTAAACTAAAATATTGACTTTCCGAACTTGTTGAAAACTCAAGAAAAGTGTGTATGAATATTGCTTTTACTTGACGGCGATTTGTTCAAATGACTTAAAGCCTTATAGAATTTGCCTTAACCCATTCCCACATGATAAAATTTTGGACCAGTCCAAATTCAAAGAAGTTACATACAACAATTTCAAATTGAAGAAATTTCTAAAATCTTTGTCTTTAAGGGTAGAAAACATTGTGGTTAATGTTACAAGCAATTTCTTCATTATCCACAATGTTTTCCAAAAGCTTTGATATTAAGGGGCGTTTAAAAGGTCACTCTGTGGGAATGGGTTAAAACAAGAACCGATGTTAGCTTCTTTCAACAATATATTCGTTAGGATTTTACATGGAATTGACGGATTGCGACGTCAATCAAATAACCAATCGACCAATAATAACATTCATTTACATCAGAAGCGAACTGTGAACTCTGGCATTAGACAACATTCATGTGAAGCATTTTTGTTGGTTTGGAAACGTATACGTCATAAGTACAGCTTATCAAGCTATAGTTATGATGATTGGGTCGCCAATCAACAATTTTTATTTCACAAGTTACTGACCAAAAAGAACGAAAAATAACGCCGTTTTATATCGAGGTGGAACTTCCTTTGGAGCTGATTGGGCGTGACGCAAAATATAAATTGGTAAAAATCTACAATGTTGTGAAATAAATGTTAGTGATATGTCTATTAAATTATTTTCTTGTAATCGGGAAATTATTTCTTGTTATTTTTTCTGTTTGACTCACAAATACCTCATTATCAAAAACGTTATATCAACCCGATATGTAGTGAGGACGTGTAAAGCCTTGTGTCGCAATTGATGGCCATATAACAGGCCGTCTTTCCATCTGACAGTTTAACCGAGCATTGGCTTACTTTGATTGCCATGTACAAAGAGAAATTTTCCTGTAGGGTGTGCATCTTACTTAACCTTTTCTTGTTTTTCAAAATTTTAGACCTGTCCAAATTCAATGGTTCTTCATACAAAAATTTAAGTTGGATTTTATTTAAAAAAATAACCATTCAAAATGGTAATAAAATATCTTGGAAAAAGAAAAAATTGCGTGTGACGAGTAATTTCTTCATTTTGCATAATTTTTTCTCAATCATAAACTCTCGAGGACGTAAAAAACAGGGATTGAACAGGGAAGGTTTAATATCTGTATTATACTGCATCAAATGTCCTTAATGTAAAATTTGGAATAAGCAAATGTAATTAAATAATTTAGTACACTATCTTAAATTGAGTGGTTATTTAAGAGTTATTAGACATGCCAAACTTTCTATTTATCATATATGTAATGTACATATGTTTTGATATGATGATATTTTACTTTGTAAAAATGTATAAATGAAATTATCTGTCTGTATTTCTATCCTAAAACTATTAACCTGGTTTGAACGTCTCGTAACGTATACATGTAAATAAAGAATTAATAAGTATCCAGATCACCTCTGGCAATGAAGCAATCATTTTGCCAATAAAATCTTTCATTAGGGCCGGAAGGGCAACATATTCGCTTTGGGGCAACTTAACCCATTCCAGCAAAGAAAATTCAGACCGGACCAAATTGAGAGAATTTTAGAACGACAATTATAAGTTTGTGACGTTTCAAAACGTCTTGATTTTGGGGATAGAAAACGTGAAAAATGAAGAACATAACTATTGGAGTTCAAAGTTCACTGCTGTTCCAATGGTCGATAGTCTCCTGCAATCTATCAATAGTTTAGTTATTAATTACATCTACGTTACCATTTTTCTTTTTTAGACAATAGGAACGTCCTTGTTAACACATTGCCAGACTATCAAATAGTAATGTTGTCTAAATTCAAAGAGATTGCAGAGGACATTTATGAAATGAAGATAATTTTTTGTCTTCATTGAGGTATGAACCTATAAACTTAAAACACACACTGTATGAATACACGAAGCGGATTTATACATTAAATTAATTTTTTAGGCCACTAGAAAACCAAGTAATCCAAGCAATGAAAACAAAAGTAATATCATAGAGTAAAATCAATGCGCATGTTTTACTATTTTGGGGTAAAATGTTCCGGATCTACTTTGTGCTCAAGCATACAAAATAGCTGCGTGCTTAAAATTTGTTCATTTTTTCAGCCAGTCGAAACGCTTCAATCTTGATATACAGAACCAAAATGATATTAATCGAAAGTGTCATTTTCAAATAAGGTACTAAAAAGGATATACAGCGTTGACAGAATTTTTACAAATCTTATTTTAGTCGTTGGTTAAAAACGCGGAATTGCATAGAAATGGGTATACAAACATATGATAAAGACCTGTAGAAGAAACACTAATGCCCCCTCTGTGGCAATATTTTCAGAAGTTTTACCTTGGTGGAAGACCTTGAACTTGCCTCTCGCCCGTGACCTTGACATTAGTGCATGTGTACCTTCATGTCAAATATAAGCATTTAGCGTTGATAAGCATTCATCGACGAAACAAGGAAATGTATCCAGAAAGCTTTCTGAAGTCATTTATTGAGCTACAGGCTAATGTTGTCCATGACCTTGACCATGTGTCTCTCCCCAGATACACCTTTAGAAAGGCTACCTGAACATCTCTTGTTTATATAGTATTGAATTAGCCCACACGAAAAAAATTAGACAAGTCCAATTTGAAATACTACGCAGTCGACAATCTTAGATTGGGGTAGTTTTAGAACTATTCGTCTTTAGGATAGAAAACATTGTGGAAAATGAAGAAATTGCTTTTAACAAGCAATCTCTCCATTTAACACAATATTTTCAATGTTTGTTTGTTGTTGTTGTTGTTCGTAATGGGCGTAAAAATGCGGAATGTGTAGGAAACGTAAAGTTTGAGGGTCAACTTTAGAAAAGTAAGGCGGGACGGCATATAAACGAATAGAGATGCACCGACATAACGATCGGCTTACGACTTGGTATCAACGAATTTAAAAGATATTATACATAAATTGATGCCGCCGCCATAGCGCATCCATAATGGGGTTTCATGGGTTCGATCCCCAGCGGCGGCATATATCCTTTCCTACACTTGTCTCTCACCAATTGCTGGATAATCGTAAACTTAAGTGGTATGGCAGCTGGAGCAAAGGAAAGGGTGTAGTTGTAGTATTGGTGAAAGAATTACCAGGAATCAATTGTTAGGTGCTTGAGCCGCCGCGATATAACTGAAATACTGTTAAAAGCGGCGTTAACTCCATTTAATCAATAAAAAATATAAATTGTAAATGGTTTCGCGATTTCATTATGTCTAACAAAGTTTTATTTCTTTTGCTGTTCAAAAAGTTTTGCTATGAAAAATCTTCAAAGCTTCAGTCGATTTGATAACTTTTTATTGGTAAGTAGGTAAGCATATAATTACATGTGTGTGTATTTCCGTTTAGTAAATGTTGGTACAGTAGCCCATACGAGCGACGTCCCTTACGGTTGATTGTTACGGGGGCTAACACAAGGCTTGCTGAGAATCCCTTCTGATTCTTTAAAGCGGGTCTTGCACAGACTATGAAAGAAACATTTTGACTGTCTATTTCCTCATTTCTACTTGTAAAGCATTCAGACATTTGTGAGATGATTAAGCCGGCTATGTAAAGAATATGACTGTTCATAACTTGAAAAGAGAAAGAAAAGAAGCAAAACATTTTGGCGTTACGAGACGCCAAAAACTTTGAAGTCAGAGAAGAACAACCCGAATAGAACCGGAATTCGTCGTCTAAATACGTATTCTGTCGATTGCACCGAATATTGTAGTTTGCATGATGTATTCATTACGTCATTAGCTTCCGCTGGCTATTCAGTCTTTACCGACATTATCCGAAGAAACGCAGCCTCACCCGATGAACGATGTTTCAAATTAGGACATTAGGGATATATCACATAAGATTGATTTTATAGTAAATATAGTAGATTTATCACGAAGAAAGAATATTTGTCGTGAAAATGACATTAATAACCAACGAAAATCAGATCATTTTCCTATATCAAAATTTCATGAAAATCTATGCAAGAGCTGCTTGGGTCTTGGTTTAACGTCCAATCCTAAAGATAAGTAGTATGGCGGTTTGATTAGCCCGAGGATCGAGCCCGCGATCTCGAGGTTTGATGTCGAGTGCTCTACCAGGTGAGCTAACGGGACTGAGGATTAATTCATTGGTGAAGGCCTGTCTCATATACGAACGGCAAAGTCATCCGCCGATGTCACACGTAGGGCTAATCCTTATAATCTGTTCATGTTATGCTTGATTGCTCGGTGGCCTTCGCGTCGAAATTACAGCTTGAATGAGCTGCAGTTACAACATTTAAGTCACAAAACTAACAAAATGCTTCACAATTATATCGACCAAAGTTCAAAGTTCACTTCAGATCTACATGTATGATTTATTGGCTAATCCATTTTTATTGACACTCGTTTAATTCCGAACTGAAAGAAATAACAGCATTTAATCAGAGTTACAATGATTTGGTTTTTTTTTCAAAAATACTGACATAAGCCCTATGTTGTAGGTACCCATTTGATTAGCTTCACTGAGGCGATTTAAATGAGTACTCATAACATAGGATTTCACTAGGAAGTGGGGATTTTGAATGATGTTACCCGATCCTATCTAGAGCTCTGTTTGATCGCGATCGGTCCTGTAAGTTGAAACATATTGAAATGTAATGTTTCGGAATAATTGTGTACATCTATGAATAAATCACAAGAACGTCAATATTCCATTACCATACCAGGACTCTATATTTCCGATCTCAAGCTACATGAAAAGAGAGAAATTTATCTATTTCCTGCTGTATCATTTACCGGTACCGGAAATATATCAACAGTTAAATATTGATTTGTAACATGTAACATTTAACATTAAAGTTGAATGGTTGGTTGGCGACCTAAACGTCGAAACTACAGCTTGAATAAGCTGTAGTTACAACGTTTATGTCTCCAGACTAAAATATACTTCACACATAGGTCGGAGTTCAGAGTTTGATTTAGGCGTGATTATGTGGGAATGGGTTGGTATAAAGATTAAGAGCTGTAAGAGAACAAATACTCATCACTACTACCTGTATGAATTAATGGACGTGAGGCAGATTTCTACTAATTGATTGCAATAGTAATGGATACTATCCTAGAGAACTGAATTATGACTGCCGCATTCAGTGTTTCTAATCATTACTATATTCAAGCTCTTTTGTTTTTTCGAATAGGGTTAAACTCCGCTTTTAACATTTTTCAGTCATATCGCGGAGTACCTAACAACGAATTGCCGGTAAATCACGCGGCAGTTCCACCATTACATTTTTTCCTAGCCTCCAGCTGCTATCCCACTAAGGTTTACGATTATCAACCCAGAGACAAAATATTCAATCTGTAGCTATGACATTTTAGTAACCAATCAATCATTTTCACTTCGTTACAAGTTACTTACAAATTTTTAATTTCAAAATAACGGCGTTTCATACGCAAGTCGAACTTCCTTTTGGAGTCAGTGGGCGAAGCAAGCGATCAGTCGATTTCAAGAGATTGGTTGATTGGTTGATTGATTGATTTATTGATTGATTGGGGTTTAACGCAACTTTTACCAGTATTTCAGTCATCTCGCTGCGGCTGGAGTACCTAACTATGGGTTCTTGTTATTTCTCACTCCAGTAGTACCACTATATCCTTTCCTAGCCAACAGCTGTTCATCCCACTTCGGTCTACGATTATATACCCATTGGTGGGAGACAAATTTCGGACAGCTTATTTGCTGGGGCCGGGGATCGAACCAGGACCCGATGATTGAGAGTCCGACGTGCTATCCTCTGAGCCCTGGCCGGGGCAAATTTCGGGAGAAATACGTGAACATATTTTTCGGCGTCGATGTTTGCAAGTTGAATCAAACTTCTTGTTGTTTTAGAATTGATTTGCTTTAGGAAATGGGTCTGAATGAATAAATACAGTTTAGGTAGATGAAAAAAAGAGAAAAAACAACAACATTAAATACATCACTTATTCAATAATATACATTATTTATGGGCGAGTGCCATTATCTGTATATAGAGGACGAATTAACCCATTAACAGACGACAAAATTGAGATCGGTCAAATTGAAAGGAGTTGCAGGCGATAATCTTAAAATTGTCAAATTTTAGGGGTTTTTTTAAATTTCTGGATAGAACACATTGTGCAAAATGGAGAAATTGCTTGTTACAAGCAATTTCTTCGCTTCACACATTGGTAACTTAATAGTTTTTTTTTTTTGGGGGGGGGGGGGGGCTTAAAAAAGCATCATTGTGTGGGAATGGGTTAGTCGTAACTTGAGCTTCAAGAAGCTGTAATTATGAAGAAGTTTTTGTCTGCCTAATGATCTCAGACATGAGGAAGATAACGATGATAAACGGCGCTAAATGTGTAGTCGGTGACATATTAGAAAAAAATCGCTGTTTGGCGACCTATACCTTGTAACTACAGTTTGCTGATGATGTATATGTAGTGTTCGAAATGAACAATGTATTTCAAAAGTGCGTACAGACAAGAAATGATTGTAATTATTTTATAGAAAAAAACTATCGAAAGTATCTGCGCTTTCGATTAAAAATCGTTCGACAAATCAGATCATTCCTTTAGACTTTGAACTTTGAACTCCGACATTATGTCAAGCATTTCTCTTGCTAAGCTGTAGAAACGACGTTTAGGTCGAACTGAAACCATTGTTTACAAGGTACTGACCATAAATTTTATAAAACAACACCTTCATCTATATTTTTCTGAATTCTTGACGAAGGTCGGTGGGCGGGCCATCGATCCATTAAATGCGTCTGTGTTATGTATTTTCACAAACAATGATCCCTTTTTTTAACCCATTCAAGTTTGTGAAATTTTGAAATTCTTTTTTTTTAGGGGGGGGGTGTATGTGTTCGTATTTATTCTTTTAAAATCAAGAGTTTCGTCTGAACATATCTATTTGTTAGTCTACGAAAGATCACATGATACCACCCCCGTATTTTTAAGTTCAAAAATATATCTTTTCTACACATTTTGATGCAATAATGTCGATAATATTGTCAAAATATGAAGTTTATAGAGGCTGATATTATTCGAATTATGCTTTTGAAAATAAATAAGCATAGTTTGACGATTTGGCAGTCCGTCCACGGACGGGATATTTTTACACGTGTTGGAGATAGAAATAATGACATCATCTTTGTAAAAAAAAATCTTGTTTTACATTTGACTCTCTCATTCTGACACTTTTTTCTCAATAACCTTTTTGATGACACCGGTGTCTTCTTCTTCCAAGTCTGACTCACTTTTATAATGACACCGATGTTCAAGACTCAGCTTTCTCAGGAGGATCTTGTTTACACCCCTCGGATCTGATACCATACGGTGGAATAGGTTCCGCCTACTACACGCCCTCTTCAGCGTGTTTCTCTGCTGGTCGAAGATCAGCTCTCGATCAAATATCTCCCCGTCGAAAACCTCGTCTTCGCTCTCCGTCTCCGACAACTCACCCGTTTCCATCCGTTCATACTTCTTCGTCTTCTCAAGCTCAGATTTAGAAGACATTAGATCGTGTGCCGCCGAGGAAATAACGCTCCAGGCGAATTTTATGTGTTCTTCATCAGCGTTTTCTGAGCAGATAGTAAATCTGATGACGTAGTCCTCATTTACCAAAGCAGGTACCATGTGTAGTTTACCGGATTCATTGATCATCTTTAGTAGACTCTGCGTCAAAATGTTGGGTCCCTGTACATTGAAAGATCTTAATGAAAATATAGTACTCTGTGATAGCCTGTGTGATATATAGTGAATATTACAACAGTTTGTTTTTCTATTTGTGATTATTGTGTACGGGAATTGTGTGTAGGTATTTTTTATTGGATGAGACCGAACGTCAATACACAAAAGTAGTCCGTGTTAACGTTACTCGACGAATACGGTTTTTTAGTACACGCCGAATACGTATGTATTTTTCTGTCGAGTTGTATTAGATGGCCAGATTTTAATTCATACCATTTATAGGTATATAATAAAAAGAATTATTATATACCTACCAATTTAATTCATAAGATGCTTTTATTAAACGCTTAAATAAATCGTACCCGATAAAAAAACTTATCGTACATGCACTGTACTAGTACTAGACTGGTGAACCTGTCCAATCTACGCTGCTCACCGATATTGGCTTGTATCGTCAGATTGGGACAGGCTCGCCAGTCAATACTGGTACAAATATTGTTAGATGAAGTCATTTTCTATTAAAATAAAGTCGCACCGAGAATAACGTTTAACAGGTTTTAACAAAGATAAATTTTCGAAAAGATTCGTAAACTGCTTTTATCTTGAATAGTCAAAATGCGTTGGTATAAAAAAAAACAAAAATCTTAAGCAGCAGTGACGTAAAACCTCGTACTGGATTCTCGCTGCGTAGGAAAAGTTGATATACGGTCTCGTGAAATAACCCAATTGATCTACGCGACTCGAATCCATTACATGGCCACGGTTTGTATTACAACTACATGTATAACATTATATTCCTTACATATTTGACAAGATACGGTATTGAATCGGACCGAAAAGCTCAGCCTAATTAAAGTATATCTTGAGTATTTGGGTTATTTTAGAGGTTATTCAATCCCAGCCTGTCTCCCAGGCTGTCAGTAAGTGTTGGTTCGAATGGAACTAAGGTACATCACTCATGCTTTACATTTCATTACCTCCCTTATGTCCCACAAAGCAACACAGGAGAGATAAAAGCTAGAGTAGGAACTTCGAATATCTGACAAATAAGTATCAGAGAGACTGAGACCCAGTCGATCAGATACCGAAAAAAACGCGAAAATAATTTCCAGGCCAGTAAAAAGATATTAAAATAATTATTCACACGGTATCCCGACCAGCAACATCAATATACATGTAGATGTTACTTTTAACTTATTGTTCTGAGAGAAATTTGTCAGATAAATAAAAATGACTTGCGTGATGAATCTTTCAATATCAAGTATCTCTTCTATCCACTTTGCCATTCGTTAGATGTAGCATCGTAGATTACGAGCTCGATACCCGAGAGCGGATAACTTACGACTTTTGGTCTCTCATTTGGACCTCGGCATTCGGCTTGAATATTTGATTGTTCTCCATGAAGCAGTCTCAAGAGGGTTCGGTTTATTGAATGTAGTTTTGGTAACTAAATTGGAGTTTGATGTTCAACGTAAAAAGCATAACCTCGTCAAATAGGGAAGTGATTTCATAAAAATCGTTTAACCGAAAGCAGAATATGGTCTTTTTAAGGGAGGTAATTCTGCAATGGGATGTAAAAATGGTTTTGATAATGACTATTGACTCTCACAGAAGAATGTGATAACAGAACTTTGCTAATCCCAGTGTTGTTATAAAACTATCTCAATACCTGAAATGAAATTGAAATCGATTGCAGCCCGAAGCGATTTAAACAACAGATTCAAGTAACTCTATTGTCTAATGTTTCTGTTTAATTTGTTTTATCTAGAGTGAATTTATACCATTACCGTTGTATACTAGTTTACCTCGGTAGTCAATGCTACAAATAGTATGTCTTATCACTCGTTTAATGCAGTTAAATAAGTTTTATAGTTAAAACCGAGATCACTTAATGAGTAACCGACAGACGCTAATTGGTATTCTTAAGGCTTTTTGTTTGTAAACAAGTGACATTATATTCCCGTTGAAGTAAACTAAATATTCAGATAGACCACGATATAAAACGGCTTTCAACAGAGATAAGGCTCTTTTTCAAGGCTATACTAACTGGGTCTGGAGAAGACCTCCTTTTAAATTTAACTTAAATCAACTTATGTTGTCATGGCAACCAATGCTTTTAACAGATTTCAAATCTTTTAGTAATTATTAAAAGGGGGCAACCTAAGGGAAATTTCTGCAAAATTTGGTTGCAAATGGCCTCAAAGTTTTGAAAGAGATGCATTCTTTACTTCTATTTAAGACCAGCCACCCGCTGGCTCTGTAATTTTAACAATTTTTAAAGAGGTCAATATACTGATGCTTCATGAAAAATATCAAGATTCTACGACTTCTGGGGCGGGAGGAGATTATTTTTTTTATTTTTTACATTCTACGCTTTTTGTAATGGCAAAAGAGCTTTCAACGGAATTCAATTCCTTGGTTGAAACTGGCCCAGCGGATTGGGAGATGTCGTTTTAAAAATCCTTCTTTATTTCTATATATCCCCCCCCCCCCCCCGGGAATGATTTTAGCAATTCTGAAAGGGGTAAATGTACTGATGTTTCATGCAAAATATCAAGGCTCTACGCCCTCCAGAGGAGTTAATTTTTAAAGATCTTTATTCAAACAGAGTTAAATGCTAAGTGCACATGTTCAAAGAGCCAAGGTCACCCATCTTTGAATGCATGTGTTAAATATGAGCAACCTTGTTTGAGAAATGACCAAAATATATAAAGTTTAAGTTTTGGGTTAATTTGTTTATAAAGGGTTTATGCCACAAAGTCAATGTCATTATTTTAAAAGAGAGACCGCCCCCTGAAGAGTACATTTATGAAATATGAGCCCCCCCCCCCCCCCCTGGATAAAAAACTATAAAGGTAGAACAAGTTTCAGTTTTTTAGTAGAATTTATAGAACAGGTCAAAGGTCAAGGTGACAAGACCACAGTAGGTCATTGTCTCAAATGAACGCCCATTAACGAATTGATACATGTGTGAAATATTAGACATCTAAGTTGAAAATGACCAAAATAGAAAAAAATAAAGTTTTTTTTATAACGGGTTAATGGTCACATTCACAAGGTCGCAGGATTAAGGTCATTGTATCAAATGAAAGCCTGTCCTTTGATGACTGCTTGTTTGAAACATGAGACTCCCCCCCCCCCTCTCAAAATGACCAAGATAGAAAAAAGTTAAAGTTTTCAGTTAAAGTTGGGGTTTTTTTTGTTGTTGTTGTTGTTTTTTAGCGGGTTAGAGGTCACGATCGCAAGGTCACAGGGTCAAGGTGACCAAAATGAAAGTTTATCTCCTAACGAGTGCATGTGTCAATTTTGTAGCCCCTAGCACTTGTTATAATAGAGATATAAAAACTTTAACCAAGTCGACCGAACCCACCGACGATGAAACCCAGGGAATGATAATTTCTCTTCAGACACAATCGTACCGGGCAAGAAAACGAGAACATACCTTCAACCTGAAGCAAACGAGTCCCATGGTGACTTTACCTATCACCTCAAACTGGTCGTCGTTTTTAACGTGTTTCTCAAACAACTTAGCCAGCTGTACATGCTGAAAAAGACAACTTGTATTATGGAGATGTATCATCATGCCAAATATGAGCATTGTATCTTGAATAGGCTGGTAGTAATATGCAGTGTTAATTTTTTGGTTAAGTTTTGCAGACAGACAGACCGACAGACGGAAAGACTGAATGACGGACAGACAGACGGACAACGGTAAAAAAATATGCCCCCGATATTTCGATGCGAGGGCAAATAAACAATTAGCGTGAATTGTGTGCTGTAACAACTGTAATAGTTGACGGGTTTATGGCATTCATTTAGATATCAATTCATATTGGTTGGAAGTGAATGCTAACCTCTTAAATTCATGACAAGTAATTCTGTTGGTTTGGCGACTTAAACGTCGTAATTAGAGCTTATTCAAGGATTAGAGCAAACAAACAAAACAACCAAGCAAACACAACAACAAGAAGAAGACACAACGTTGGTTGGCGACCTAAAAGTCGTAATTACAGCTTGAACAGCGTGACTAGACAGTGGAACTTCTTTGTTTGAGGTCAGAGGGCGTCGTTAGCGATCTGTCAGTTGCTTGAATTACCTTAATTCTGTTCTTGCCTCTATCTCTCTTATTCTTCTATGAAGATATTTCGACCAAATTAAAGTTTCATTATTATGGAGTTTTGGCCTTTGGAGAGAGCATTTTCCCCCTTTTTGCGACCCCTTATTTTAGATTGTTGATCTCAAAATAATTACAAGACAGCATACCTTTCTAATGTAATTTTGTAACCCCTCGACTCCGTAGGTGCGAATTACAAACCATAGTTTTAGCGATCGAAATCTTCGGCTAAGAGGGATACCCCAGTGCTGAAATAGTACAAGAAGGAAATGTCGACACATTGTTGTCGAACATTAAAATATCTGATAAGGATCTTTAAACCTTTTTCATGCTGAATTATTTTGAGAAATACATTGAAACCAAAGGGCTAAACGCACTGGAAAACCTTTCTTTAAGGTCAATATCTATTTTAGAAGTTTAAGTTTATATATATAATTCTGACTTAAAAGAGACAAGTAGGCGGTATAGACTAAGATCAGACTGTGCGTAAAGGCAGGCTTATCTTCGTCTATACCTCATGTCAAACAGGAATATTCAGGGCGTAACATGACAAGGGTTAAAATGCTAGCTAGCTATTTTCTAGAATGGACGAGATAAAACTTGTCGCTTGCTGTTAATAAATGATAAATATGCGGTTATAACTGTATATCGTTTCTGTAAGTAGAATCGACAAAAATCATGACAAGTTTGTTTAATCCTTGATCCTTCATCAAAGGACAAACATCAAACATAAAAGACGACAAATGTTTACTCAAATAAAAGTGAATACAAAAATCTTGTATCCAGTTCGACGTGTTGGCCCTAGTTCAGTATACTTAACGTGCTATTGCTTACAAGTCACATAGTAAATTAACAACGAGAACTAATTGGACAGGACAAATGTCTCGACCAATCACAGTCCCTGTTTAAAAATTCAAAGTCAAACCTTAGTCAAGTCTAGTTAGTAAATTCTGACTCAGATAGGCGACAGGCAAATTTTTCCTACGTATTTGAAAAGTCGGAAACCTTAAGTAGTTTAGGGTGAGATCGTTTAGACCCCTTGGTCTGACAAAAAGAAATTACATTTCAAAATCGAAAACGGGGGCAGTTTTTTGTTGTTGTTGTTGTTTGTAATTATCAGCTTAAACAATGTCATTCATGGTCTGTTGTTGTTGTTGTTGTTGTTGTTGTTGTTGTTGTTGTTGATGATGATGATGATGATGATGATGATGATGATGATGATGATGATGATGATGATGATGATGATGATGATGATGATGGTGGTGGTGGTGGTGGTGATGGTGTTGTTATTGTAGTAGGTGGTGGTGGTGGGGGTGTTGTTTTTTTAAGTGTGTCTTTCTTTCAGGTAAATGATTTTTCTACCCTGCCGTATATGTGAGACGGCGAAATGTCTTAAACCCATAGCCACGTCCATAAATAGACCTCATATCGGAGTCACGACTCCTATGTCTTGGGCGGATAGCCTTGGATCTTTGAAGGAATTTTAAAAGTTTTCTTATAGTCTTAACTTACCCTGAAATCCAAAGCTTTATCTGAAATGAAAAAAAAGCTAGACTTGATAACCGACCATGCATAATTTTTCCAGAAATATCAACTAGCATTTATACACATGCCCAAGCCTCGTTGTTACGTTGCTCATGCGTGTGTTTTTGTTAGTTCTTTAATGTCTGTTTAGGGGGGGGGGGTGTTTTGTTTTGTTTATTTCTTTTATTCCGATATTTATTTACATTTTTGAAAATGTACCTCCAGAAGTTTAAATTCTGTTCAGCCAGTTCGCACTATCTGACTAGGGTCGATATTTTTCGTATTCCACAGGAGGCCCCTCCCAGGTCATTTATAGAAAACAAGGAGATGTTTATAAAACACGATTACCATTCCTCTGAATTTATAATACATTTAAGAGATGAAGAGAACATTTTTTGTTTCCATGAAGGTATGACCGAAAAAACTAATCACATTGTATGAATACGCGAAGCGTATTAAAGAATTAAAAGCATTGAGCGAAAAAAGCAAATATTTTACAAGTTTTGATACCTTTTTGTATGAGACTATTTTGTGAGGAAGCATACAAACTGGCTGCGTACTCAAAATTTTGTTCGTGGAGTTATGAATATTTTTTTCTCGACTAATTAAAACGCACGTTTTTGATAGACGAACCTAAAAATTAAATTATTTATAGTATAAACATGTTCATATCACTGACATAGTTTCAGATGTGTTTTATAAACAAAAGTGATTTATATTTGGTTGCACAATAACACAGGAGCGCCTAATGCAATTGTTGCAATCGGCGGCAGGTGCTAGTGAATGAAAATATCTATGAATGCAATACAAAAATTAATTCACAGGCTTTTGCTTTGAAAGTAATGGTTGCCCTTTAGACAGAGAATGTACAAACCAAGTTTCAACATATTAGCAAGGTTAATAAATACGCTGAGGTTAACAACAAGCAATTTCTTCAATTTGGTAAAAGCTGTTTTTCTTGAGGGGCGTAAAAAAGCGGGATTGTCTGTGAATATACAATACAAGGATTACCAATACAAGGCTAATTTCAACTTACCATCATGTTCATGTTGAAGATACAAAGGGTCCACAGTCAAAGCCGTTGTTAATTGTTCTTTATCTCGAACCCTGTAGGTTATATTAAAGGAAAATTAACTTGGGTTAACATATTCCCACACAGTGACGCTTATGAACATCCCCCCCCCCCAAAAAAAAATACATTTGGGATAACATTGTGCAAAATTAAGAAATTGCATGTAAAATGCAATTTCTTCATTTTCCACAATGTGTTTTACCAAGAAAGTTGAAAAAATCTAAAATATCATAAACTTTAAATTGTCGTCTGCAACCCCTTTGAATTTAGACCAGTCTAAAATTTTGCCGTCAGGTAATGGGTTAAGCGAGACAACTCTTTACCATATCGCGAAACACATCTACAGAGTTGTATATCTTTCAACTATTCAATATCCTGTATTCACAAAAAGATATTATTTCAACCCATTCCCACACAATCCAGTCTTTTAACCCCCCCCCCAAAAAAAGCTTTGTGAAACATAGTGGAAAAGGAAGAATTCTTTTGAAACAAGCACTTTCGACATGTCCATAATGTTTTCTACATGTAACCTGTAACAAAGATCTGTCATCTCCACCTTCTGTTTGATTTGGACCATATGTCTAAAACTATGTCGTCTGGTAAATGACCAATCGCGGACGTCAATCAAATAACCAGTAGACCAATGAAATCATTCATTGAGACAAGGAATGAGTTTTGATCTCCAGCGTTGGGCGCCATTTTTATTAACCCTCCCCCCTTTTTTTAGTTTGGCGACTTAAACGTCGTTACTATAGCTTATTCAAGCTGTAGTTACAACGTTTAAGTCGCCAACCAACTATACTACCTTTTCGTAACATGATACTGGCCATATTTTTTTCAAAACAATGCCGGTTAAATTCGAAGCGGGACTTCCTGTAGGAGTCAATGGGCGGGTCTAACGAAGCAAGTGGGCAGGGGGACAGCGATTGATCAAATGGTTAATCTCTCAAATTTACTATGAATGCTATGATTATGATTTTAAAAAATGCTTATTATTTCAGTACCTTTTGTTGTAAAGAGATGAAAATTGTCACTATTTTTGTAGGGATTTAATGAAAGATATGTTTCCAGACGTTGTATTTATGCCATGTTCAAGGCAAATTTGCTTAGAGTATTACCAAAATTAACATAAATATCGGAAGGTAGCTTACTAGAACCATTCTGTGGTAAAATATAGAATAGATTGAATATCGGTAGCACAGTTAAACAATCGTCTCTACCGTAGCACATGCCCGTATGAGAGACGCCCCCAGAAGACGGTTAGTTGTTACGGGGAATAGAGCGAGGATAAAGGACGAAACTGCTGAGTGCTCCGCCTGGTTCTTTAACGTGCTCGATGGATAGCATCGTCACACGGGGCCTCGGTTTAACGTCTCATCCGAAAGACAATTAGATTGTTAGTTGATATGGTCAGCCCAAGGCTCGAACCCGTGATCTTAAGGTTTGAAGTCAAGTGCTCTACCAAAAGAGCTAATCGGGCTGACTAAAGGTGATATGATAATTTCTTTCGTCTATCAATATTCAAGAGTTTTTCTTTTCATACTTCCATGATCAAAATTTTGAGCACGCTACTACTTTGTATAGTTGTTCACACAGTAGATCCATTTCATTTTACTCCAAGCTAGTAGAATACTTGCTTTTTTGCATTAAATTTTGAGATATGGAGAGAATATATTTTTGTTTCATTGAAGTATAAACCTAAAAATTAAACAACAGTTATGCATAAATCCGTCTACCATATCAATACAGTGTTAATAAGCTTTCAGGTTCATATCTATGATGTTTTCGAAGAAACTGCTTTTTTAAAATCAAGATATTTCTAGCTATCAAAGTGTCAGCTTTGCTGGCTTAAGTTAATATACAAAACTTTGAGATAGTTTTGGAGTTCAACGAGTACAAACTGCCACTGAGGTCTATACCAAGAAATCCATCAAATGCCTACACCATAAAATGTAGTTCTTGTGAACTAGTATTTAAAGAATATTGCAAATTCTGCCTACAACTTAATCTTTTTTTGTATTTTTAGCTCAACTGAGCATATCATGACCACATGAATGAATAGTATTAAATTGTACAGAATACACGAAAAACTATGTTACTTTAACCTCGTTATCTATCATGTTAACCTTTGGCAACAAAAGTTTATATAACAAAATCATAATTAACTATGCTACAGTACTTTCAGTGCTTTTATTATCATTATAATTTTTCGGGTCAAATTCATACGAAAAAGACCTCCAGTGATAAGGGACAAGTAGTGATCTTAGTCAGTTCGCGTGGAATGCAGTTCGAACACTTTTCTCTATTTCAGATTTTCGGAAAATAGAAATATAACTCTACCCTGGCATATTTATTTCAACAATGGTCGCCCTAATTGACCTCTGCTGGATCTTGTCTATTTCCAAACATTTATTTTCATGACCCCTTTCGTCAGTAAGGTAGCAGAACTAAAGGAAAGACAACTCACCACATCAAGGAGCAGTCGAAATTCACTAACATCCATTTGTTAGGATTAAAATTGATCGAGGACACTTTCTGAAATGTTTTTCAAAAAATGAAATAAAGCTGAATGTAATCGGAGCCAATGGCGTCTCAAATTATAATTGTCCGTGAAACAAATGACCAATCGCGTCCATCAATCAAGGAATAAACCGACCAATCAAATACTTTATTCAGCCCGGACCTGCGCTTTTCAACTCCGTGATAGGCCGCCATTTTTGTTCAACTTTTTGTAGGTTTTGCGACTAAAACGTCTTAAATACAGCTTATTCAAGCTGTAACTATGATGTTTATGTCGCCAACCAACTATTCTACTTATTTCTAACAAAGTCCTGGTCGTGAGTTTTGCAAAAAACCCGTTAAAAATCGAAGCGGGACTTCCTGTTGGAGTTAATGGGCAGTGCCTAAGGAGTAAGTGGGCGGGGCCAGCGATTGGTCCTTTGCAGGATCGATAACCACGCCTACTGACACAAACAGGTTCCTTTTGAATATTAGCTCATTACCACACGGCAAAATATTAGACTGGTCCAAATTGAAAGATTCTGCAGACGACAATTTCAAGTTGATGGAGTTTTAAATTTTTTCGTCTTTATGGATAGAAAACATTGTGGATAATGAAGAAATTGCTTGATACAAGCAATTTCTTCATTTTCTAAAATGTTTCCCAATGCTTTTTTTCTTAGGGGACGTAAAAAGAAGGGCTCGTGTGGGAATAGGTTAAACGGCCTGATTATTGCAAATATTTATGATCAGTAAAAAGTAGAATGGTTTGTTGATAAACCAAACGGTAATCCACAGCTTGTATTCATAAGATGTTTTACGACTTTTAAGTCAGTAAATCAACGAAATGCTTCATATAAATGTCAGCCAATGCTGGAGTTCAAAGTTCACTTCCGGTATAAATGTATCGTGTGACTGGTCTATCGATTGTCTTGATTGACACATCGCGATCTGTCATTTCAGTTTATATCTATCTATCATCATACTTAAATACTCTTTGATAGAATTATCGTTAAATGAAAATTTATGTACGTATAATTGCGTTGAGTACAATGGTTAGAAATCATTTTGAACATGCAGTTCCATTTACAATAGTTGGATGTTTACCTTAACTAGAAAATTACGTTACAATAATGTCTGCATGCTACACTATATGATCTTTCATGATACATTAATATAAGTGTTAAATACTTAAAACTTGTTAGAACCCTAAACTGTACAAACCAGAGATTTTACGTCGCTTTCATACTTGAGAGAACATTGTGGGAGAAGAAGAAATTGCTTGTTACAAGCAATTTCTCCTTTTTCCGCGATATTTTCTATCACATTGGATGGTTTCATTTCAAATTGTCGCCTGCAACTACTTTAAATTTGGACAAATAAATTTAAAAAAGGGTGAAAGGTTTCAGCGACCACCCACTGGTTGCTTAAAACATTTTGTGATATGATTATAATGGATCGATTTGCTTGAATACAGAAGTATTTGTAGAAATTTTCACTCAACCCTATGTTGTTCGAACTCATCAGAATAGCCCAAATGAGACGATTCTTATGAGTTTAAATAACATAGGTTTTAGTTATGTATATTTTTAGAAAATTGGTCAACTTTTCAAAAACTTAAGATGTTTTGAATGGGAATTTAGATTGTAGTCGTTTAGTAAAAGTGGTCACTGAATAGAGATGGTCGTTTTAGCATGATTGACTGTATACGTATTGGACAGAAGTTATACCTACCTCTATACCTTTCAGAAGGTATTCGAACTCAGGACATATGAGAGCGTTACCAGCATACGCGGCATCGACATGTAGCCAAACATTCTCTTTGGCACATACCTCGGCCAGCTCCGATATGTTGTCAAAGGAACAACAGCCGGTTGTTCCCAGTGTAGCGCATACCTAGACATGAGACAAATTTGTCGTATAACCGGATGACAAAATTTGATACAGATCCAAGTGAACAAAAGTTGTAGATTAACATTTTCAGTGATTGAAGTTTTAAAAATGTTCATCTTTTGGGATTGAAAACCTTGTTGATATGGAATTGCTTGTAACAAGTAATTTCTTTATTTTAACAATATTTTCCAAAGTTTTTTTTTTCTACAGGGATGTGAAAATGCGGATGTAGGAATCAGTTAAAATGAATAAAATTACGTAAAAAGAACAATGTTTAGGAATCCGACCTTAATCCATTACCACATAATATCTTATTTCAATGCACAATGAACTATTGTGAGAATATGATCAAATGATTGTGACGTTTGCTCTTATTTTCATTTTTATTATTATCATTTTATTACAACTATTATTTTCATGGTTTTTAATCATCATTGTTATCAGTTCCGATTTTTACCTACATTGAAATGTCGTCAGAATCTTCTGTTTATTAACCATTTACTGTTTGTTTTTTTTTAATTATGAAATCGTTCAAATTCAAAAGAGCAGCAGACGACATTGTAAAGCAAGTATAAATGAAATAGTAACTAGCAAATATGGTAGAAAATATTGTTGGAAAAGAAGAAAATCTTGTTACAAACGAATTCTTCCTTTTCCACAATGTTTTCTCAAGTAAAATATCAAAGGACATGAAAATTAGAGATTGTACGGAAGAGATTTAAATAACACTAGTAAAAATCGTCTAGATATAGACTGAAAAAATGACCAAGGCTCATAGATCTGCTGAACATGAATTCCCATTATTCTACCATGGTTTTGTCATAAAGTACCTTATTATATAAGTCATGATCTATATCATAAAATCTAAGAAACAAAATATATTTGAGAAACACCGTTTTCCCGTCATAGCCTTTCTTCGCAAATGTGACCTTGATTAGTACATGTAACTTTGAACTTCATGGATGACCTTGACCCTTGAGCTAACTAATGTCTACCAATGCAATGAACCGGGCCATGTCTCAAATATGAGTCATGTGTCACGGTGGTTTAATAAGAGCAAAATGGTTATTTTTTCTGTTAACTTTACAACTCGCACACAGACGTACAGAAAGACGGACATCGGTAGAAAAATATCCACATATCTTATCGATCATCATGGGGCATAAAGATACTCAAATAATTAGCAATATACCAAAATCTGAACTGAATCTCAATAACATTAATTTACCATTTTAGTAGATGTATGTCTAAACTGGTGTTGAAATCGAAATTCGATTGAATGATTCTATTTGAACTTCATTAGCAAACGTCATCATCGTTAAAAATCACGAGGTAGAGAAAATACAAGAGAATTAAAAGACTTACATAAAAAGGTACGAGGCCCATTCTGCGGTCTTCCTGAAAAAGGTTATTAATACGAGAAGTAAGAATTCAAATATATAATGTCGTCATACCATGGCCAAATTAATTAGCGTTGGTGGGCGAGCAAAATGTCGTAAATACAGCTTTAATACAGCTATAATTGCGACAATTTGCTCGTCAGCCGACGTCATGTACTCGAAACGTGGACTCGAAAATGCGTAGCTAGCAAAGCGAAAAGGGGCCAACCGTCGGTTCCTGAAAATAACGACTTGAAAATCAATTTCGGGCCAGCAGAGGTCAATTAGTTGATGTACATGTATTTACAGGACAAACATTAATCAAGGTAGAATAATCATTCGAGATTCGAAAATTCTACAAAGTTTCGACATCCGTGCAGCCTGACTGGGATCTTTTCGCTGGACGGGTTACATGTAGTGACAAGCACGTTTGCGAGAGGTTAAGCTTACACAAGGTTTATAATACGAAAGTCAACGATGCAAGATCGCAAGAAAGTATCGAGATCTCACCGTCGTAGTGGCGTATTAACATCATGGTCACCATCGTCATCTCGTGATATCTTCATCGTTAAATCGTGTTATCGTACTTTCTTATTATAGTTATAGTACTCCCGTGATATCGTAATCGTTCTGTTTCTTTACCGCCATCAAAAATTCGCACTATCATTGCTGTACCATCGCACTATCTTCTACTTACTGTACTTATTATCATCACCGTACTCACGTGATAACGTCATCGAACTCTCATATTATCTTCAATGTGCTCTCGCGTTCTTGTCTTAGTATGCTCGTGATGTCGCCATATCGCAATCTTTATGTATTCTCGGATACCGATGGCATTGTTTGAAGACCATTTTGAGTCACGACGTTAAAGTATAAAATTCCATGTAGTCCATAATGAAAACCATAAACGTATAATGACATACACTTGGATTTGGTTTATTACAATTAGAAAATTAGTCAAAATGTGACACTGCGATGGCGACATCACGATAGTACGTTGACGGTATCACGAAAGTACGAAGGCGACAATGATTGGAGATAACGACGACGATAACGCGACAGTACGATGAATATATCACAAAGTACGATGGCAGCAGTGTGATAGAACGATGCAATAACGCGAATGTACAGTGCTAATAACAGGAAAGTACGATGGCGATATGCGCGTAGCCTCTTCTCCCGCGTTGTAGTTATTTCGCGATCTACCGTTTTAGTCTTGAGTTATCACCAGCGTATTGCCGAGCTCTAGTATAATCATTATCAAACTTTCGACCGTCGAGTTAACAATGAAGAAATCCATTTTCGCTGGCCATAGACTTTATTGTATATAACTTATTGATATCAAGCTATAAGAAGAAAAAGACAATTTTGTTTTTGTTAATTTCATTAAGCTCTCCCATGTGATCGATTAGTTAGTTTCGTATCTAAATGAAAACAAAAAGGTATCTCCGACAGTTATAATACCTCAATTGCTCTCTCGAGTGTGTAGCCTCTCAAAGAAAAATTCTCATCCACGTCGAGTTGTCTCATCTTTACAAGTCCGATCATTCCAGCTTTCTCAACACAAGAATGGGCCTGAAACAACAAGAACCACCCAGCCAATCAAATAATTCATTTAGACCGGGAAAATGCGTTATTTTTCGAAGTCATTGGCCAATAACATGCAAGGAATGACTGGTTTGCGTCCTTAATGTCGTAATTGCAGTTTGAATAAGCTGCAGTTACTACGTTTGAGTCGCCAAACTAGCAAATATTTTCAAGTAAATGTGAAAAGATCTTGTATTAATCTAATCAACGTTGGTTTGGAACCTTTCTGAAAATAATTTAAGGGTTTAGTCTTATTCCTGTTAATACAGACGTGCACGTAGCCTGTAGAATATCATGAAAGTTTGTTTTATAACCCTTCAGTTTTGTCTTATTCAACCTAATGTAATTCAATTTTTAGTTTCGTCTATCAAAAACGAGCGTTCTGATTGGTCGGAAAAATTATTAATAACTCCATGAACAAAATTTTGAGCACGCAGCGATTTTATATGCTTCCGCACAAAATAGTACCATTCAAAAAGGTATCAAAATTTGAAAAGCTTTTGTTTTGTTTCTTCGCTCGATGCTATTAAATTATAAGAAATGAAGATAATATTTTTTGTTTTCATGGAGGTATGAACCAAAAAACCTATTCACACAATGTATGAATACGCAAAGCGGATTCATACAGTGTGATTAGGTTTTTCGGTTCATACCTACATGAAAACAAAACTTATTCTCTTCATCTCTTAAGTAAAATTTAAGGTCGGCGCAAATTTCGCATTTCCGCATCGGGTGATGCTTTCCCATATCATGCAATTTTTCTCGATCGGAAGATCTCCCCAACCTGGTAAATATTTCATTTTTTTTCTAAATACTTAACATATAGATGACACCTTGTGTATTACCCAGCAACAACATCAAAAGTGGCGCTTTAAATAAGTCTGTTTAATCTATCACACATGAAAATTATCTAAAATTAATAATACATTATAATTTCTCATGATAAAGCTGGGCTAGCAACACCTGTTTCCAACTATTTATTTTCTTGCAATATGAAGACTTATGATTAGTTGTCATGGAATACCAAGACACCTAAAAACAGACAAAAATGACGCGCTGCAGAGATTGTATCTGCTTTTTATGACCGGTCTAATGAAATTATTATTGCATGAACACGAATTTGATATTCTATTTATTAACGTAAAAAATTTTGCAATGGTTTATCAAAATCTTGCAATTTATCGAATTATGGAAATCCGTGTAATATGAAAAGCCGTTTACAAAATGCGTCATGACATATGTAATGTCGTCATATTCACGTTAACTAAAATGGCGTAAAGTCAGAACTCCGGCTTAGTTGCATAGATATTACACTGAAGCTTTATCATCGGTGTAATATCAAAAATATTCAACGGGTTTATTTCAGTCCTTCGGGTATCATTATAGGATCTTTTCTTAACCCGTTACCAGACGACAAAATATTAGAATGCTCCAAATTCAAAGAAGTTGTAGACGACAATTTTTAGTTGATGAATTTCAAAGAACCTTTGTCTTTTTTGGGGTAGAAAACAGTATGGATATAGAAGAAATTGTCTAAGAGGCGTCGAAAGGCGTCTCCTTGTGGGAATGGGTTAAAGATTTAAATGTTAGGGTTTATGAAACTCTTAAGTGCACCAATATTTACTCACCAATTTTGAAGAGTACGCTACCAGTTTTGACAAGATAAGTCCATCTTCTATATAAGGACTGACTTTGGCTGAATTGATGACTTTATGTCTGGATGCAAGGAGAGTCACTAGGACGCACTCGCTCGCCGAACCCTATAAATTTAAAAAAAATGTAATGATTAGAGTTTTCGATTTGAAAAATGGGTTTTAACATATACAGAATTACGCCTTTTGAAGCCCATCAAGAAAAACAATTCGGAAAACATTCGAAAAATGAAGATATTGCTTGTAACAAGCAATATCTTCATTTTCAACAATGTTTTCTACCAAGAAAGTTGAAGAAATCTACAATTTTTTCAACTTTAAATTATCGTCTGCAACTATTTCCAATTTGGACCAGTCTAAAATATTGCCGTCTGGTAATGGGTTAATGATCTAAAATACGAGAATAGAAACATAAACGTGTCAATTTCTGTTTAAAAATGAACTTTTTTCTTGCACGCCTTGGCCTTAAAAATTCAGGTCGATAGCTATATAAGTACAGCAAAACTTGTGTTAAGCGACCATTCAACGGACGGCCAAAAGTGGTCGGTTAAGATTATTTTGGGTCGATTTGCTTGCATACATACATTTTTGCGAAATTCTCAATCCTGTTTTTTTCGAACTCATTACAATTGTCTCATATAGACATTTCTGACGAGTTCAAATAATATAGAATTAAGGTACGTGTTGTTTTTTTTTTTTTTTTTTTTTTTTTTTGCTTTTTGTTGTTGTTGTTGTTGTTTTGTTGGGGGGGGGGCTTTTTTTTCAGGAAATTTGTCAAGTTCTGAAAAAAGCTTATCATTTGAAAGGAAAAATGGGTCGGGAAATTCTTGACAAATATATATTATATAAAAATAGATCATGCCTGTTTTCAATAATATTTTGTGAATGAATAAAAAGTTAAAGATAAGTATAGGATATATTTTCTTAACACATATGAACTGACTGGCGAGAAAGAACGTCTTTGTTGGTGCGAAAAGTATCGAGCTCGGTCAGACCGACTAAGTTAACATGTTTCGGTCTTGACCCTTTCCTGTTATGCAAAATGCTAGACCTGTCTAAATTCAAAGGATTTGCAGAAGATAATATAAAATTGATTTTATTTGAAAAATAATCATTCAATAGAGTAGAAAAGATTGTGGAAAATGAAGAAATTGCTTGTTTCAAGCAATTTCTTCTTTTTCCACAATGTTTTCTCAAGTTTAAGATCATTGGGATGTATAAACCAGGGATTGAACGGGAAAGGGTTAACGAGTTTCTCAATCTGGAATTACTATACTGCCTCACTTTATGAATATTTTCGGAAGGCTACGTCTAGTTGACCTCTGCTGGTTGAATCTCTTTTTTCAAGTATTCCTTTAATGGAAGACCCTGAATGTCCATTTCACCTAGTTCACGTGTTATTCGAGGTTTGGTCCTTTAGACTCGATAAACGTGATTATTTTTTTTATTTTATTTTTTTGAAAAATAGTTTCTTCGCTAGACAAGGGTGACGCCCATTACGTGTCTATTGAATAGAGACGTAGTGAGCGTCACATTTGGCTAGCGAACGGGTACAGATGAAAGAATTATAGACTTTTTCCAAATAATATTTATTTGTTAGAAATGTACATTTTTACTTGAAAAGCTCCCAATCTCTCTTTTTTGCTGATCGGGTTTGTGAGAAGTAAGGGAGATAATTCAAATGAATGAAATGCGAAATTTGAGTAGTGTGCCTTAACTACTTTTAAACGCATACTCATTTGAAAGCCTGGAAAACAAGCTAGCAGAGTCAGTATAGATAATCGTTTAATTAGATTTCACCATTGTATGTGTTCGATTATATAGGACTATTATTTTTCTAATATTCTGTTGAAAAATCAAGAGTTATGCCCCTTGAAATCCTATGGAAATTAGCGTGGGTGGAAAGTTTTCGAAATTCCTAGTAGATTTGAAACTAGGAGCCAAAGCTATTTATATAGCACGAAAAACTTCAAATTACCTGTATGACTCCGCCTCCTTTTCCTCCTTCGTGTAAGAACTCATTGGGAAGTTTGATTAGTTTTCCTGAAATAAATATTTCTTTCATTGTTATTTCTATTTATTTATTTACGTTATATTGATGTTCATTTGGTGTTTTTTTTTTTCTTCTTCTTTTTTCCGTCATGTGAAAATGAACGTTCATGGAATCCTGTACAACATTAAAGTCAACCTTGCTTAAGCCACCACCTCTATTAAGCGACCACTTTTATCAAGCAACTACAATCAAAATTACCCTTTCAAAAACCATAAGGTTTGAGAAGTTGACAAATTTGCCAAAAGATATCGTGACTAATGAACTCATTAGAATCGTCTCGGTGTGACGACTTTAATGACTTCGAAACAATAGGATTGAGTGAGAATAATTTTACGTTTGCAAGCAAATTAACCAAAAAGTATTCCTGTTATAAAAAATCTTAATAAAAGTTTTACTGTATTTTAGAAGGGATAGAATAAAGCACGGACCAATTACAATTTAACAATTGCAGGCCCGCCTTCTTACTTCGTTAGCCTCGCCCATTGACTCCGACAGGAAGTCCCGCTTCGATTTTAAACATCGTTACTTTGAAAATGTTTGGTCAGAAGCATTTAAAAAAAGTAGAATAGTTGGTTGGCGACGTCAACATCTTAACTACAGCTTGAATAAGTTGTAGTTACGACGTTTAAGTCGCCAAACCAACAAAAAGGTTTACGAAAATGGCGGCCATTGTCGGAGATCAAATTCCATGTCATGGTCAATTGATTAAAAAAGATCCAGACATTTGACCAGAGAATGACTAGTTTTCGTAGGAAATATCTACCAGTAGCCAGTGTTTCTACCCTTGTGGGCCCAACCAGTTCGAAAAGTATGATAATGGTCGTCACTTCCCGGACCTTCAAGATGGTCACTTTCAACCCCACGAAGCACAATTATTTTATAGGTGTTGCTTCAAATTTATTATTCAGCTTTTTTGTTATTTTTTAGGAAATCTATAGATGAGGAAATGGACTACTTGGAAAGTACCAAAAGAATTGACCCTAGCCAGACTACGCAAACTGTGCACGCTAACCATAGCTGAAACTTTCTACTCGTTCACCATTATACAGGTCAAATAATGGTCAGCAAGTGGAAAGTTTCAACCGTGGTCAGCATGCATAGTCCGCGCAATCGGGTCAGGGTCGGGGTTGATTCTTTTGCACTTTCAATTTGAACCTACCATTCTACTAAAAATTATTTTTGGAAATGGGACCTCCGATTGACCTGTAATTGGTCCAATCTATTTTTCAAGCATTTGTTTCTCGGAGAATTATAAGGACCCTTTGAACCTGACAAATCAACAAGTCATCGTTTCTTCAGCCCTTAATAGCTCAAAATTGATGTACAGAAATAATTATAAACAGACTTACCAATCCAGTCTAAAACCACAACCTCCAATTCTGTACAAGCTGGACTGGCCGCCTGTAATAATCAAAGTACTGAAAGTCATGTAAGCTAGCAAAGCATGAATCTCTCCCTTGTTGGGTAGAAAACATTGTTGACATCGAAGAAATTGCTTGTTACAAGCAATTTCTTCATTGTCCACAATGTTTTCCTAAGTTTTTTTCTTCAATTGCTTTAAAAGCGGAACCGAGTGGCAATGGGTTAAATAGCATGCCTTTGACAGAGTTCTTTACAATTTAATAAGAGTTTGCAATATCCCTGAAATACATAAGAGCAATTTATTAGCTTCTAAATTGGACGTTTTCGCTAATAAAATCAACAAAAATAAATCATATGTTGGTGGATCTCATTAGAATCGTCTCAGTGAGACGATTCTAATGAGTTCTTTCAACATATTATTAAGAGAGGATCTTGCAATCTTTATGTATGTAATCGAACCGACCCAATCAATATCACGAAAAAGTGTATTAACTCATTCTTACATAATTACGCTTTTTCGACGCCCCTCAAGAATAGAAAACAATGTGGTAAATGAAGACTGCTTGTAACAGGCAATTCCTTCATTTTGCACATTTTTTTCCTTCACAACATTCATTTTAAATCTTTATCCAAATGAATTTTTCGTTGGCAACTTCTCTCAATTTGGACCAGTCTAAAACTTTGTTGTATGGTGATAGGTTAAGTGACTGAATTTTGCCATCTGGTTATGGGTTCAGTGTACATTGTTATAGAATACATCTATTTTCTTCTTACTGACTACCATAAAATTCTACCCTTCTATTATTACCCGAACAATCAGCAAGTTTCGTTAAGCGGGGATGATAAGAAAAGAGAATCGTATGTACCATGTTTTTACTTTTCCTACAATGTTTTCAATAATGAAAGAGTCAATATATTCTTGCTAATATTTAATGTTTTTAGTTAGCAAAGCGTCAGCTTTGATAGCTTAAGTTAACAGACAAAATTTTGAGGTCGTCTCAAAGTTCAACGAGTGCAAACTGCCACTGGAGGCTTAACCACTAAATCTGTTAAATGCCTACGCCATGAAAATAGTTCTTATATATTTCAGGAATATTGATAACTCTGCTTGCAAGTTCACCTCCTAGGTATTTTTAGCTCACTTGAGCGCATCGTGTTCAAAATGACTCTGATCAGAATCTTCAAAGAAATTGCAGACGACAATTTCAAATTGTTGAAAATTCTAAATTATTTATCTTTTGAGGTAGAAAACAATTTCCTCATTTTCCACATTGTTTCCGACAACTATTTTTTTGGTGGCGTAAAAAGGAGGGATTGTGTTGTGTAGGAATTGGTTAACTCTTTGGTTACTTTAGCCTAGTTTCTTTATCATGATAATGTTTGACAAAGAAGATTACTGAACAAAACAATGCTTTACTAGCTTACAGTACTTTTCAGTACTTTGATTTAACTTATTCCATTTGGACAGACCAAACGAAATCATTGTTCCGTAGAAATATTCAATGCTTGACTTTATAGCATCTTTTTCGCAACTGAATATGAATCAATTAAGGTTAAGTTGGTTGATTCATTAGAAAAAATGTTTAGGTGCAATATCTACCATTCATCCAATACAAGGGTTTTCAGGATTAGTAATTTTACTGAAAAACATTAAGAACACTGGTTATATTTGTACTCATGATTTCTTTGTTCATTTCTTCATTTATTTTATTATCTTATTCAAACCATTTCATCTATTTATTTATTTACGAGGGATGTTTGAATAAATTTGGGACAAGTTGTGCTATTTATATAATTTATTTATTTTAAGCTATCGTTTAACCCGTTTCCACACAATACCCTTTGTTGATGTCCCTCCAGCAAAAGGCTTTGTAAAACATTGTATAAAATAGAGAAATTGCTTGTTATAATACCATAGTGCTTACTATCTCAAAAGAAGGTTGTTTTTTTTAATTTCATGAACTGAAAATTATTGTCTGCGACTTCTTTGAATTAAGAACAGTCTAGAAGTGTGTTGTTTGATAATGGGTGAATTTCTTTTTAGGAAAATCTAACTGACTATATTCTAAAATATTATACTAAAATTATAAAAGCGCATGATTAATCATCACCGTAGCAACTTCAACTAGACGCGAGTGGAGCAATCCATTGTGTATAAAAGGTTTGTTTTTCTAGGTGGTTGTTGTTGTTTCCGAGTTCACTCCGAATATTCAATTAACCCTTTCCTGTTCAATCTCTATTTTTTTCTGTCCCTGTGATTTCATAATTGAGAAGACATTGTAGAAAAAGAAGAAATTGCTTGTTACAAGTAATTTCTTCTTTTTCTACAATATTTTCTCCCCTACTGAATGGTTATTTTTAAAATCAAATCCACTTAAGAATTTTCGTCTGCAAAAAACCATGAATTTGGACAGGTCTAAAATTTCGGAAAACAGGAGAGGGATTAAGAAACAAAGGTATTTAATCACACTGTATGAAGACTCGATGTTTTATATCTGACTGCAAATCGACTATGGCGGGAAATACGCAAGCGTCATAAACCTACTGACGTACCTTTCCATTAGATAAATGCCGTTCAAATCACGTCATCAGAAGTTATGATGTCAAGGTGCCCTTCTCATGTAGAATTGACGTTGGTATGGTGATAATTTCTCACGCCTATCTTATATATTGAATTAATTATTTCAACTCACCTATACACTATTTTTCCGATAGAAAACTTCAATTTAAATTCAAAAATTTGCAACACAAGTCCCGAAATTTTCGAACACCCCTCGTATTTTTTCACTAATTCTCTTTTACCGTAGCTTTTCGTCATTTGAACTTTCAGATACCGATAAGATTTCATACGGATGAAATATTTTTAATACTCACCCAAGAAAACCCTACACATCCAATGGCGTCTGATAACATGTCTCCAAGTATAGAAGGGAATGAGTTACCGGCGGGAAAATAAGCGTGGAACCCCGGGTGTTGCCAATGGGTTATCTGTTGAAATTTTAATACTATGAAAATGTGATTAAAAACATTGTAACTACAGCTTGATTAAACTTTAAATGTGAAGTTTCAGTCTTTGATTAGGCGATATGGACACTGTGTTATTTGAATAGCATATACTAAACGAAAATTAAAACATATTGAGGATAATCAACTGGTTATTCTAGATATGATAAAATATTTCACGAGAGTGCGTTGTTAGGCGTTGAAAAACGAGTGCGCAATATTTTTTTAAAAAAAAGAAGAAATTGCTTGTTTTTTGACGCCTTACAACGCATCCGAGTGAAATATTTTTTTCATATCTAGAATAACCAGTTGGTTATTCTATTTATTATATACCTTATTTTTTTTTTTTTTTTTTTTTTTTCTTTTTTGATTAAAATATCGAAACCAATCTTTTTGATAAAGAGAGGGTCTTTTGAAAAAAAAGTGAGGATGAATACATGACTAAAGATTTATGATAGAGAGTGAAACTGAAAAGTGTTATCGTCACTCCAGTGATGATATCAAAATTTATTACACTGAGAAATCCAAAGATTTCACAGCAAAATATATAATAAATACTTGATAATTAACGGATTGTCAATCAAAGAATCAATCGAGGAATCAAACCTTTCATTTAGACCGAAAACGAACTTTGAAATCAGACATTGGCCAACATTGTGTGAAACATCTTTGTTGGTTTGACGACTAAAACGTCGTAACTACAGTTTATTCAAGCTGTAGTTACGGCGTTCGGGTCACCAACCAACCACTTTACTGTTTTGTTACATTTCACTGACCATTTCTTTTGCAAAATAACGCCGTTTAACATAAATAAGTCGTAAAGGTCGCTTTTATACAATTGTTATGTCGAAATCAATGAAGATTTCTGTTGTGCTTCGAGATATCCATATTTTTGACTTATCAGGTGTTTATATTTAGTTCGAAAATAAATATGATCCGCCCAGAGAAATGGTGACTCGTCCACGTTCCTTGGTTAAATTGAAGGGATAAGTTTGCTGGTGAAGTTTTGATAAGAAAATAAGAAACAAAAATATAAGGAAGAGTTAAAATTTTACCCTGAACATTCAATATTATCCTAATTAGATGCTTGTCAATGACGGGTCATTACATACCAAATATGAATCATGTATCTTGAAAAGGCTTGGAAGAATTGGAAAATTGTAAAATATTTCTTCATTTGTTTTAGATTGATTGATTGATTAAATCGGGTTGAACGCCACTTTAACATTATTTCAGTCATATCGCGGCGGCTGGAGCACCTAACAATGGATTCCTGGTATCTATCACGCCAGTACTATCACTACATCCTTTCCTAGCCTCCAGCTGCTATCCCACGTAGGTTAACGATTTTCCAACCATTGGTGAGAGACATTTGTCGGAAAAAATATGTACCGCCGCCGAGGATCGAACCCATGACACCCATGATTAGAGACAGACGGTTAAGCATAAAGGTGAACAATGGTAAATGTAATGCCTCGATCTTTCACTTTAGACCAACAAAGAGGGTCTTGAACTTCTCTTTGACATAGGCAGTGATTAACCAATCGTGACTGTCAATCAAATAATGAGTGGACCAATGAAATCATTTATTTGGACTGGAAGTTCAGTTTGAACTCCAATATTGGTCGCCATTTTGGTGAATCATTTTTGTTGGTTTTGCGACTTAAACTTCGTAACAACAGCTTATTCGAGATGTAGTTACGATGTTAAGGTCGCCAACCAACCATTTTACTTATTTGTAACACTCTACTGGCCATAAATTGTGAATAATAACGCCAAAAAAAATCGAAGGGGATTTTCCTGTCGGAGTCGATGGGCGGGACCAAAGGAGTCAGTTAGGCGGAGCCAGCGATTGGTCAACTCGTGATAAACATTATCGTTATAACAAGAATAAGTTATTCTTACTCCAGGCATTATGACCTTTTCCACATCTGCCATGATATTAGAGAAGTCCTCTCCCTTTCTAGGGGCCGTTTTAGGGAGCAGTTCACTGATATAGCCGGGCTGTACAGTCGGGCTGACTCGACGTCTGTGGAGATTTCGCATGTAATCAGCGATGTACTTCACCAGTTCGGATCCGTGCTTCTCGAACTCATCGGCGTTCATGGTTCAACTTGGACTAACCTGGTAGGGAAAAGCGTCTCATGTCCGTGCATTCTAAAGGCCGTATAAGCAGTATGTAGAAATTCCATAGTTTTAATTTTTAAGATTTATTGTTATCAGGCAAAACAAAGCTATTTTTTATCGATTTTACTGGTTTTGAGCAAAAATTTTAGGGGTCTACTTAATTTGTGCCCAAGTATACAAGATTGTTGCGTAATCAGAATTTTGTTTCTGGAAGTATGGGGACAACGCTTGAATCTTGATAAATGAAACTAAGATTAGATTATTATGCAGTAAAGTTAGGTTTTCAGTTGCATACCTCAACGGAAACAAGCACCGTTTACTGAAGTAAACCAATATGAAATGTTCAGGTTTTGAATATTCATTGTAAACAGAAAATTTCGAGGGCTAATTGCAACTGTTCTAAGTATCTATATGTATTTACCATTAGAACAGTCTCGCGATTAACCCCCGATTCGAAGTAGGCGCAAGTTCTAACTCAATTTTCATATCATCTTCAATATTTTATTCATTTATGAATTCTAAATGATGCTAGTAGGTATATATTACCAAATACAATTTACCTTCGAATCCTTCTTTGAAAACAGACCGAAAATTGAACGAATTTTGAGCAGTGTTCATTTAACCCATTACCAGACAGCAAAATTTTAGACTGGTACAAATTCAATGAAGTTGCAGACAACAATTTAAAGTTTATGAAACTTTAGATATTTTCAACTTTCTAGATAGAAAACATTAAACTTTCTAGATAGAAAACATTGTGTAAAATGAAGTAATTGCTTGTCCCAAGCAATTGCTTCATTTTACACAATGTTTTTGTACATATAATTTTTCTCGTAAGGGTGTCCAAAAGCATCACTGTGTGGGAATGGGATAACTACCGCCCGTCAGAAGTTTGAAAGTCACGTCCCACATTTTAAAAGTATTATGCATGATTCATTAGGCAAATAGATATCGATATTTTAAGGAATTAGTTGTTATTCTGCGTATTGAGTTTGAAATTATATCCGGTCTACCGTCGTTTCTAAAATACGAGCATATCAGTTCATATCAGCCTGCGATGTCAATGTGAAATGTGATTCTTCTCGCTTGAAAGGGCCAACGGGAAACTCTGAAAGGGATCAGACTCGGTACAGATAAGTCCAAAATTACCATGGGCCTAAACACCGTAACTAGCTAGGATTACGACAATACGGTGGCTAATGGACAGGACTATTCTAAAAGGATGTGTCCAAAATCAGTGTGTGATTAACATTCGCATCTCTCGACGGGCCGAATAATGTTATTTAATACTACCGTCAGGCGAAAAGAGAGATCCTTGGATGTACGAAAAGTATCGTGCATGACCAGCCTGCACAAATCCTTGCAGTCTGGTCGGGATCGAAACTTTTCTATCTTTAACCGTTTACCATTTTTTCACAATTTTAAAATGATCCAAATTGAAAGAGGTTACAGCTGACAATGAAAGATTGGGTTCAATTTCTTCTTTTTTCACATTTTTTTTCTCAAGTATAAAATCACGACAACGTAAAGTCCCGGGTTTATACAGGAAACGGTTAATGGATCTACTGCTCTCCTGACATCAGGAATCCTGAAATGTTCGTTAAAATTGTTTATTGATTGATTGATTGATTGATTGATTGATTGATTGATTGATTGATTTATTGGGTTTATCGCCACTTTTAACAGTATTTCAGCCATAACGCGGTGGCTGGAGCACCTAACAATGGAATACTGTTATTTCTCACACCAGTATCACCACTACATCCTTTCCAAGCCTCCAGTTGCTAAACTACTTCGGTTAACGATTATCCACCCATTGGTGGAAGACAAATGTCGGAAAGGATATGTGCCGCCGCCTGGCATCGAACCCATGACATTCCATGGTTGAAGATTATGTTTATAGACCGCTCTATAGATAATTTCAGAATAGGTCAAAAGCCCGCTATCGAAAAACGTTGTCGAACAAAATACGAAATTGAATCTAGAACTTAATCTATATCTGAAACATAATTAATATTGAAAATTATTTTCGTTTTCTGTTCGACATACATTTTCATGGTGAGATAGGGGTGTCTGTAAACAATTTTAAGGAATATTTCAGGATTTCTTTTTGTGAGAAATTTTGTCCCTTGTAGGGCTGTAATGGTAATCTGTACAATGAATGACTATTCTACCGACCTATAAAATAATTTTAGAAATGCGATCGCTGATCGACCTCTGCTAGAAATTGTGACAAATTGTTCATAATAATTTTAAGAGAATACCTGGGAGGTTTATTTTTGCTTTATTGGTCATATATTCTGGACACAAATGAGAAAAAAGAAATTTATAATCCTAATATCACTGAACATATTACGTTATTTTCCTGCAAGTTTCTACTGAGCCGAATATAATAACCCCGAAATAGCAAGGGTTTCATGTCAAATTTAATAAAACTTCAATATGTTTATAATTTGAGATTTTGTTAAACTAAAAACGCAAATCCGTTTAATGAATTCTACTCACGGCTGGCGAAAATCCAATAAATTAGCTAAAGTTTTATAAGATCCATTTCAAATCGTTTCACAAATTAAGCATCTTTGAATAAGTTGTATATTCTTTTTTTAAAAAATCTTAATTAATGGTCACTTTCCCGAACTTCTGATCCTAAATGGCTTATATACCGATAAATAGAAATGTCACGCCCACGAAGATGATCGCTGTTCTATCTTCTCCTTAACGGTTTGTTGAATCCGTTTACTTCATGGGAGGAAGTGAATTCATGTCGTGGTCTTTATGTATCGCTCGTAGAATGACCATTTGGAATTAGCCTATTCGTATCGCGGGGGGGGGTTAGTTGTTGTTGTTGTTGTGTTCATTCGTTTGTTTGCTTTTTGTTTTCATAACCCATCGCCAAACAATCTCGCACATTTACGCACAGAAGAAAACATTGTGAGGGGGAAAAAGAAGAAAATATTGATATTCAGAATTTCTTCATTTCCCGCAATATGTTCTTCTCTGCCAAATTCTAATTAGCCATGTCAATAAAATTTCGCCGCCAACTTCTTTGATTTCGGACCAGTCTAAAAATTGGTAATTGTTCATTCGACCTTATACTAACGTAAAGCAACATTGACACGTCAATTGTATAGATATGAAGGTCTGCGCTGTGTTTATAGTATTTTATCGTGTCCAGAAAGATTCTACGGCCATTATAAGACATTTTTTAAATATTTTCAAATTAAAGTTAATGTAGAAAAGTGTGTAAGTTAGTGTTTAAACATCAAGCAGTTTCGATTGCCAACTTAACCTTTGTCATGCTGCAACCGAAATATTCCTGTTTTGGCAGGAAGCAAAGACAAAGATCAGCTTGCACATATATACAGTCTGATCTTAGTCTACACCACCTGCTTGTCCCTGTTGAGTAGGATTTGTTTGTAAAATTAATTGTCTGAAGAAATATTAGTTCTCTGTAAGAGCTTCCAGTGCTTACTGTCAATCGGTTTAACCCATTCCAATTCAATCCCTCCTTTTTACGCCCCTCAAAAAAAAAAAAAAAAAAAAACTTTGGAAAACATTGTGGAAAAAAAAGAAACTGCTTGGGTCAAGCAATTTCTTCATTATCCACAATGTTTTCTATCCAAAAAGACGAAAAAATTCAAAATTCCATCAACTTGAAATTGTCATCTACAGCTTCTCTCAATTTGGACCAGTCTAAAGTTTTGCTGTGTTGGAATGGGTTTACTGGTTCTTTTTAAAACAGATTTTATTCAGCATGACAAAGTGTAGAGTTACTAGGAACGCTAGCACACCACCACTGGTAATGCTGACGTTTGATTGACTTCTTTAAACACATTCCCACACGACAAAATTTTAGACTGGTCTAAATTGAAGGAAGCTGAAGACGACAATGTCAAGCTGGTGGAACTTTATTTTCTCTCTCTCTCTCTCTATTTTTTTTTTTTTTTTTTTAATTTAATTACTTATTTATTTATTTTGTCATTTCTGATAGAAAACATTGTGAAAAATGAAGAAATTGCTTGTAACAAACAATTTCTTCATTTTCCAAAAATTTTTCTTAAACCGTTTTCTCGAGGGGCGTAAAGAGGAGAGGTTGTCTGGGAATGAGTTAAAAAAACACATTCTACTGAAACTTATATTAATTCTTTCCTGAACAATCCCTGTATTTGTCTTTGTCATTTTATACTTGAGAAAATATTGTTGGAAAAGAAGAATTCGCTTATAACAAGCAATTCTTTTTCTTTCCAAAATAGTTTCCTCCCTCTTTATATTGGTTACTTTTCAAATTGCCAATACTTTTAATTGCTGTCTGCAACTTCTTTCAAATTGGTAGAGTAAACAGGAGAGGGTTAACTTAATTATAAATAGTTACCCTTAACATTGTCATTCCGATAGCCTTGCTTGACAAAAATTTACTGATTTCGAAGCTTTCAGTCAAACTGCACATTCATATACCGTGGGCGGGCGAGCATAACTTTGAGAAAGCTGTACTTGCGATATTTCGCTCACTCATCGCAGATATACATTAAATGAGGACTTCAGAATTATAACGAAAGAAATTAGTCAGTTATTGCTATGTCCCGATATCCAATAAGGAAGCAGTGAATGTTAAAAGAGTTTTTTAACCCAGTACCGGATAGCAGAATTTTAGACCTGTCCAAATTGAAAGGAGCTGCAGACGACAATTTCAAGTTGATGGAATTTTTAATTTTTCGTCATTGTGGATAGAAAACATTGTGGATAATGAAGAAATTGCTTGATCCAAGCAATTTCTTCATTTTCCACAATGTTTTCCAAAGCTTTTTTGGTGAGGGGCGTAAAAAGGGGGGATTGGGTGGGAATTGGTTAAAGGGATAACTGAAATATATAGTATGTGGGTTTTCGAAGATCTGACATAAAAAATAAAATATTCCATTTCTTAGACAAAATATAGTTTTTGTGAAAAAAAATCTCTCAATCAACGTCGCATGGCGCGTGGTATAATGACGTCATAAGTGCCAAAATAGCTATCATATAGCACAAGAACATTTCGAGAAAGAAAGTGCCCTATTTCCTAAAAGAGCAATCCAAATGTTAGCGACGCCGCTCTTGGAATACTCCACGTGGCTTTTGTAACCCAGAGACAATATTTCTTTTAAAACCTTGTTTGTTGTTGGCTTGTGTTTTGTGTTGGTTATGTCTATGTTACTCATTTACATACGTTCTTGAAACAAACTTCATAGATCTGCGTTGTCGCTACTGTCAGCGCTTTGATTTCGTATAATTCTCAGTTCAATAACACCACAATCCTATCCAATAATTAAAATCAAACTGGGTCTTATACAACGCGTACAGTCAATTTGTCATTCGGAAATGGTCGAGTGTCGCCATATAAGGCACAAGAAGTCTGCCAATGACAGCGTGTTTAGTCAAGCATACATGAATAGCGATTCCGCGGTAATTCGGCATAAAATTTGACTATTTGATTGGATAGAGCCGCGGTCTCCGAGTGACGTATTCACTTGTCTTATTTCATAAACAGACTGATCCATGGAAAAAGAAGTGGACGTTCAGATGTACCATCAAGCGAAATGGGACTGTATCGGAACTTAGAATGGCGTTAATCTAGTCAGGCTGCACAAAGTGTGCAGACTGTTAAGCGGCGGAAGTTTGAACTATTTTTCGTGAATATTTTCTAAATAAAGAATAGTAATTCGGCATTTGTTTTGAACATAGTTTTTTTTTTTCTAAGAATTCTCTCAATTTTCATTAATTCATGAATTCCCGGAAAGTTCCATTCCTCGTGCTGTTTGAAGCGTTAATGTTTCTTAATTGACGTACTTTAATTACAAATAATTTAATTGTTAGTTTCGTCTATTCATACCTCCATGAACAAAATTTTGAGCATGCAGCCATTTTGTATGCTTCCGCACAAAATAGTTCCATACAAAAAGGTATCAAAATATGTAAAGTTATTGTGTTTTTCACTCAATGCTATTAAATTATAAGAAATGAAGAGAATATTTTTTGTTTTCATGGAGGTATGAACCGAAAAACCTAATCACACAATGTATGAATCCGCTTCGCGTATTCATACAGTGTGATTAGGTTTTTCGGTTCATACCTCCATGAAAACAAAAAATATTCTCTTCATCTCTTAATTAATTAACAGATTGAACAAACAAAACGAACATTCATACCAGAAGAGAACTTTGAACTCCTACATTTACGTTATTCATTTTTGTTGGTTTGGACACGTAAACGTCTTAACAACATACATGTATAACCAAGCTATTGTTAGGACGTTTATGTCGAAAACACGCCATTTTACTTTTGTATTACTTGTTACTGGCCATAAATTTTGCAAATAACACAGTTTAATATCGATGCGAAACCTCGTGATGGAGTCAGTCGGTGCGACTAGCGCAGACAGTAGGCAGGGAGAGTGACCCGTCAATTCGGAGGCAATGGGTCTGGTCAGCGATCTGCAATTCGTCAAAGCCATTTTTTATGAGTATTGCACCATTTAACCCTTTCCTGTTTTATGAAATTTAAGATTGGTCCAATTTCAAAGAGGTAGCAGACGACAATGAAAAATGCGTGCAATTTGAAATCTGACCATCCTATGTGGTAGAAAATATTGTGGGGAAAGGAGAAATTGCTTGTTACAAGCAATTTCTCCTTTTTCCACAATGTTTTCTCAAGTATAAAGTCACAGTGACGTCAAATCCCGGGTTTGTCCAGGAAAGGGTCAAGCAAATGCAAAAATCGATTAACCTGGAATAACCAACAATGAATCGTTGTATAAAACAAAAGGTTAGCTGATATCGTCCTTTGATCTCCAATAGAAAGCTTGATTGGGATATTAAACGGTGTAATCTTGAAAATGAATATGACCACGTAACAAACAATAATTTAATATATCAAAAACGGGCGTTCTGATTGGTCGAAAAAAGTTATTCATAACTCCATGAACAATATTTTGAGCACGCAGCTATTTTGAATGCTTCCGCACAAAATAGTTCCATACAAAAAGGTATAAAAATTTGTAAAGTTTTTTTTTTTTTCTTTTTTTCCGCTCGATGCTATTAAATTATAAGAAATGAAGAGAATATTTATTTTTCGCGTATTCATACAGTGTGATTAGGTTTTTGGGTTCATACCTCCATGAAAACAAAAAATATTCTCTTCAAGCGGATTCATACGTTGTGTGATTAGGTTTTTCGGTTCATACCTCCATGAAAACAAAAAATATTCTCTTCAGCTCTTAAATAAATAAATGTTGTTGGTGACCTTAACGTCGAACTACAGCTTGAATAAGCTGTTGTTGCGATGTTTTAGTCTCCAAATCAACAAAACTCTTCACATGATTGTCTGAAATTATCGGAGTTTAAAGCTCACTTCCGGTGTCGTTACTTCGGCCTATCGTTAGCGATACCCCTCCCAAAGCCCACCTCACGAATATATTAACTTTCGAATCTGTAAGATTTTCCTTTTTTGAATGTAAAAAGTTGTTATTTAATGTAGAGAAAGTCGGGAAACGCGGGAAAAGATGGGATGGTCAGTGACAGGGGAAGTACACGGTTTATGAATTTAAGTACATCTACATTGAATCAATGAAGACACGCATGGCTTAAATTATTCCAATAATGAAAATTAATCATTGTATTTCAATTGGTGTTTATGCAACTAGCTTTTTCGAATTGACACATTTAATAGATGAAGAGAACATTTTTTGTTTTCATGGAGGTATGAACCGAAAAACCTAATCACACTGTATGAATACGCGAAGCGGATTCATACATTGTGTGATTAGTTTTTTCGGTCCATACCTCCATGAAAACAAAAAATACTATCTTCATTTCTTATAATTTAATAGCATCGACCGACAAAACCAAAAGCTGTACAAATTTTGATACCTTTTTGTATGGGACTATTTTGTGCGGAAGCATACAAAATGGCTGCGTGCTCAAAACTGTGTTCATGGAGGTATGAATTAAATTTTTCGACCAATCAGAACGCTCGTTTTTGATAGACGAAACAAACAATTAAATTATTTAAACGTATTTTTATTTCTTTTTGTTTGCTTTTGTTCCTATAAAGCTTTTCGACTTAAGAGGGCCTAATGAAAAAGCCCGTGACCTAGGGCAGAAACAGGCCTCTAATGAAGATATCATTTAGAGTATATGTGGATAGAATATTATAAGCACTTTACAGGGGCGGTAGAGTTTGTTTATTCTCTCTCTCTCCGTTTCTCCTTTTCTCTGTCTCTGTCTCTGTCTTTCTCTGTCTTTCTCTGTCTCTCTCCCTGTCTCTGCCCGTCTCTGTCTGTCTGTCTCTCTTTGTCTCTCTGTCTGTCTGTCTCTGTCTCTTTGTCTGTCTGTCTGTAGTTCCCAACCGGAAATGAATGATTTGATTTGGTCGATTGATTTTTTGAGTGACAGACGCGATGCGTCAATTACCATCAGCGTATACGCATATTCTACGGGGTAAGGGGAGTCATAATTGAAAAATGTGCCACACTACCCTGATGCTTTTTCTCGAATAAAAACACTTTGTTTGCTGTCAAAATTCGTCTGAATAGACTTACAAGTTACAGTTAGTGATTAGAGGTCATTTTTTTCTGTATAGACAAAATTGACCTTTTGTCACTCACCAAACTTGTAAAACTATAATCCTATTCATTTTGAAAAATTAGCTTTGATGTAAAGTAACGATTTACACGCATAATTCGATGTACTCAATAACACGGGAATTCTGTAAGGATTCAATAATAACAAGTTTATTTACATATTCATTTGAAACGGTAATAGAGTTTCGTTTATGAAGCATAACTAAATTTATTAATTTTAAACGGATTTTCGATCTTTCGTTATGCCTCTTGCATTATCGAAAACCACATGATTTAAACACATTTCAACAAAATGGGGATTTGGGACAACCCAACGAATAAAATATTTGAAAAACATGGTGAAAAAGGAAGAATTTGTTTTTTACAGGGTAATTCTTTATATTTCTAACCGTTTTCTTCGCACCCATCCCCCAAAAAGACCATAAACAAAAAAATGTTGTGTGAAACTTTCTTTTTTTTTTTTTTTTTTTTTTTTGTTGTTGTTGTTGTTGTTGTTGTTGTTTCATGACATTCTTAAATATTGTCGTCGGATATTGGGTTAACAACAAGGGGCTAACAATTGACCCTGAAACGCTCACCTGAAAGAGGACCATAGATATGTCGGGGCTTTTTTTGAAACTGTAACCCGTCGGCGATAAGATATATCACCCGAAGAAGTCGAACTTGCGTCTATGCTCACAAAATGCAAGTTAAAATGTTCAAATTTTATAGATTATAAACCAAAAGTATTTGACGAGGGACCGATAAACTCTAATTGGCATGAACAAGACGATCGGCAATGTTTTGATTTTGGAAGGATTTTTGTTCGTTTTATCCCCGATGAAGTATACTTCAGATCAGCTACATGAATGTGATCAGAGCCGGGCAGGTAGTTGCAGACGACACACATCTAAGATTTGTCATGTTTAACCCATTCCCACACAAGCCCTCCTTTTTACGCCCCACAAGAAAAAAGCTTTGGAAAACATTGTGGACAATGAAGAAATTGCTTGTTACAAGCAATTTCTTCATTATCCACAATGTTTTATATCCCAAAAGACGACAAAAAATTAAAATTCCATCAACTTGAAATTACTGTCTGCAGCTTCTTTCAATTTGGACCAGTCTAAAATTTTGCTGTGTTGGAATGGGTTAATACAAGTCAAAATTACTTCAACTCGCTTAAAAGCATATTTGTGTGATTTCTTTTCTCCTTTTCAAACAAGGTTTACCAAAGCCCACAAAATCCCCCTTTCTGACTTCCTCAAGAAAAAAGCACCGGAAAACATTTAGAAAACTTTGTGGAAAATGAAGAAGTTGCTTATTAAAAGCAATTTCTTCATTATCAACAATATTTTCTATCGTAAAAGGGAAAGGTTTTTTTTTTTTAAATTCCATCAACCAAAAAGTCGTTTGTAACTTCAATAAATTTATACCAGTTTTAAATTTTGTTGAATTAAGAAGTTTATCGTCAATAAAACTACTTGATAAGATAAAAAAAAAACTAACTTCTTATTTCATGAATTCACATTTCGCATTTGTCAGTTTTAAAAAAAAAAGAAACTTTGTGGATGCATATTAAATGTAAAGCAAAATAATTTCATCATATCAAAAATCACAGCCACTAGTCAAGGCTAACGTACAAATATTATCCTTTGATTATCTATGCAGTAAATTGGTGGATCACTGGCCCCGCCCATTTACTCCGCTGGCCACACCCACCTACTCCAACAGCAAGTTCTACTTCCATATATAACGGCGTAACAGGTCGAAAAAAAGTTAAATGTTTGGTTGCGACCTTAATTACTAACTCAAGCTAAAATTAAGAAGTTTAAATCGCCAAAACCAGCTGAAATGCTTAACAAAAATGTCAGCCAATGTTTGAGTTCAATGTTCACTTCCAGTCTGTATGAATTATTTGATGAATTATTTGATTGGTCAATTTGTCTTTTGATTAACAAACGCGATTTGTATTATTCTAAACCATTGAGATTAAGCACATATTTGCTCCCTAAAAGTACTTCTAGTACTTTGATTTAAGATCGATACATTGGGGTATATTCAACTTCGACATTCAGGCCTTTTTTGACTTGGACTACAGATCTTCCAGTCGAACACAGTTCCCAAATGACGTCATTTAACCCCCAGTAAACTCTTATTTGATGCATAGAATTGGTCGGGGAGATCCGATTGTATCTATTGACAAAATCGTTCTGTCAATTTAGATTTTAAATAATGAGAAACATTCCTGTGTTATAGTGGTAGTCTATTTTCCGTTCCGGTGCAAATGCTTTTGTCGAGATTACGTCGAAACTCCATATCGTAGCAGCAAGTGTAAATTATAAACGATTCTCGGCAAAAACAGAAAGATTTATTTCTGTAAATGTACAATGAAATTCTACAATGTATATGATAACCGAATAAGAGAGACAAGACGGTCCCTAAATTCACATTGTTGTCATAACAAATGAACTCAAATTTGATAACAATACATGTACATGTATTTTCGTCAAGTTTACAAAGGCAAAAGGTTTTGATTGGATGAGCACTTAACTGGTATTACCCTTAGGCTCCTTTTTCTGTATTTATGTTGGAATGTCAGCACAATTGGCCAATCGCTGGCCCCGCCCACCTGCTTCGTTATACCTACTCCAACAGGAAGGCCGCTTCGATTTCTAACGGCTTTATTTTTGCGACATCAGGAGTTATGTTCCCTAGCCGGTCTTCAATTCAGAGATTAGTCCAAAACTGCTGTTAGCGTCAATACGAATATAGAAACTACTACTAACAATTCGAAGTGACATGATTAGGGCGTTGGTTGTTTCGCTTGTCAATTTGTTACTTTCCGTTGACATTGGGTCATATGCAAATGAGGTCATTCGGTGTCGACAACCGAATTCCATTATATCTAAAAAAACCTGGAATTCCGCTCAACCTTTCTTTTACAACACAAAAGCTACTTTAAGCCTATCAGATTACCGCGAAGACAATATCCGACTTAAATTTAAATTTTAAGCGTCCATTTTGGGCGTTTTTTGGGCAATTTGCAAATTTCCTTATCAAGGTTTTCAGAAACATCGATACTTCCCTTTAAGATGATTTAAAATATATTGGAAATACAACGGATGTTTGACTAAAAAAAGCTTTTATTGCACTGTGTTTACAGTGGAATCTAGTTATAGAACGACTAAAATCCCCCCTTTTTTTCGCTCTTACTGGGTGTCATTAGACATAGATGAATAGATTGGTCCTGACCTTTATGCTGAAAATATGATAAGGCCCATGAATACGAATCGGACTGTACTTTAAAAGTGGTCAATTATCCTACTTCTTCACATTTGTACTATGCAATATGTGTGTTATCATCTTAACTCTTCTTGCTAACTGTCAAATATTGGTATCAGCAGAACAGTTTCATAATCGTTCCTCTCTCTACCGAGACATAAATTTTGTGCACTTCTCCATCCGTGGATGCTTGTAATAGTGTTTTGGGTGTCTTTAAAGTTATCTTTGCTTCAAAAGACTTAAAAGCTTCTGATATGAGAGATACATTAAAAAAAAATCTGATACAGACAGGATTTTCGATTTTCTGGAACACGTTTGACATTTATATGTGGAAAAATCAACCCAGTTATTAGGATAATTTAAATCATCGATATTATATATGTTTCTGTACAAACACGTTGGAATAACCATCGTTGACACACAATACATCTTTCTCATTAGGCACTCCAAGCTAATCTCTTGAGATAAGAGGATTTATTTTACTGTCAAAGTCCTGTCTATTCTCCGCTTTCTGGACCTGTCTTTCTTGTTCTAGGATTATCCTAGGCTTTGCAACAATTTTTCCTTTCTTTTCGGTCCTTTTAATGATGTGTGCATCACTGTAACCTATTGTCGAAATCCCGTGTCCCAGGTGGCTTTGTTTCCTTATGCCTTCTTACTCCCTCCATCACATCCATAGCCATAGTCAAGTATTAGTTTGGTTTCTTTTGGAATGCACAGACCCTTATTAAATGATATCTGAGAGATTCGATTAGTTTCAACGACAGTTGCTTTTAATGGTGTATGTGTAATGTCTTATCGACTTTTCTCTTACACCAACTACTTGGTGTCTTCACATTTCATTTCCTGATTCATTTGAGTCAACGACCACTAGATAGTTTTCTGTCTAAATAAGCTTCAACTCTAGTTTCTTGTTGGTTTTGAAATGTGTCCGTATCATTTGCACTAGATCTAAGTTTTGTTCTCATTCTCCACCTTTAGATATTCAGTACAGCCATTTCCTCGTTCATTGTTGAAACTTCGGATTTTAACATTTTCACTATGTCTTAGCTTTGTCTTCCACTTTTTTTAAATTCAAATTGGCTCTTTGGTTTTCCACATAGTTTGTGGTTTCTCTTCGTGGGGTTTCCTGTTTCTATTCATTATTTAAACTATTCAATGACTTATCTTCACGAGCCTTCGTTCTCGACCTTTGGCATAGGCTGATTCAACTTTTTCCGGGTTTTTTTTTTCTTCCGTACAGTCCTGTACCTCCCATTAACTTCAGTTTAGTGTTCGGGGATACTTCCATTTCACTCTTAGAATTTCTATATGTACCTCGTGAATTCATATTTACTGTTTACTGAAGAGCATGTTAACATCTGTTCAAAAGCCATATCTTCCTTCCGAGGAAAGAAAAAACAGTTTAAACTACATTTCCAACCATTAAACATGTTTGCCAAGTAAAGACTCAAATCAGCCTGTGGATCCGCACAGTCTGATCAGAGTCTTCACTTGGCATTCTGTAGATATATACTGACCCAAAGCTTCTTTAAACAATCAGCAAATGTTCTGAATGGCTGTCAAGGGTGCTCAATGTGTGCGAGTCGCGCACATGTGAAATGGTTGGAAATGTCACGCATAGGCTCATATCGTTTACTTGGTCGCTAAAGCAAATAAGAGCCTTCTTCATATCAATATGTGAGAGGGTTTGAGGGTACGAGTAATGTTCTCTAGAAAGAGTGACATTAACTGTTAACTGTTATAGGCACAAGTGCTGATGACTAAACTTTACGAATGATTTCGTGAAATTTGTTGTGTGTTTGGGGGGAAGATATAGCCTTAAAAGTGTTTTAGTGATATATGGTCTATATAGACTACTTCAAAAATATTACTGTTCAACTGGGATCTACGCAAAGTAAAATCCAAGTTGTTCAAGGTTGCAATCCCATCAGATATGTATTTATAAATGTGGCGTATTATTATCTGATTATTTAATTAATGTATCATAGTATTGAAAAATTAAGAAAACAATTTCATGTATGTTAATATTTACATTGTAGAACTTATGTTCACTGTCTCAAAACGTTCAGAATCGATACTAACATAACAACCTCCTGTGTTTACAATATACGCATCATATTTTCCTATATCTCCGAATTCGATTCCGTAAAGCATGTCTTATTTTCCATGAATAACTAAAACTTTTATATCAACATAATTTCAATTCTGAACATACAGTACTTTATTATGAGGAATTAATCATAGTAATTATTGAATATATGAAAATCATGTAGATATTTAAACAACAAATTCTGGATTTTTTCGAGAATATCTTTTCTTAAGATGAAGGCCTCTACAAAAATCTTGGAAATTCGTAATATAACATCTTTATCGTTTAACTTCATTAGTTAATAGAAATAGCATTTTGGTTCTTATATTTAATCATCGATCTGGGAATACCAGTCTTCTTAGATTTTCATAAACTTTACATTGAAAGAACATGTGATATTCGTTTTCGACTAAACATATCTTAGATACACAGGGGGGCAATAGCTCTGTCTTACACAAGATACCTACCCTTCACGTTCATAAGTTCGTGATTGAAACATCTGAAGTTAGACAGATTTCGCCGGTAGTTCGTGATTAAAAACATCTGAAGTCAGACATATTTCGCCGGCAGACATGAAGAATATCGATAGAAAAGTAAAATTAGGGTTAGTAAACAGATTCAAAGAATCTATAACTTGATGCTTTAGAATTATTGTGTGTATCAGAAGACCATTTTTGAGACAATGAATCAATCAGTCTCCGTGAAAACAGTTTTAGAAAAAAAATCTTTATTACCGACGTCCTGGGCTCTCCATATTTAACCAAAACCATTTGTAAATAAAACTCGTTTTATATAAGTTGCCCATGTGTATTGACCTGCTTCATCAAGTTGCTTAAGCATGAAGCAGCAATTTTTGGATATCCTCTGTTTTTCATGCATAATATTTCAAACAATATTTGATAGATGTATGACGTATAAAAAGGTAATATGCCACACTATCCTGGTACCTTTGCTTTTGTTTGTTTGTTTGAATGGGGTTTTACGCCGCTTTCAACAATCATTCAGTTATATTGCGGCGGCTGGAGCACCTAACAATGGAATCCTGGTATTTCTCACACCAGTACCACCATTACATCCCTTCCTAGCCTCCAGCTGCTATCCCACATAGGTCTACGATTATCGACCCATTGGTGAGAGACAAATAGTCGGAAAGGATGAGTGCCGCCGTCGGGGATCGAACCCGGGACCTCTAGATTGACAGTCCGACGCGCTACCAACTGCGCTATGACGGCGGCCAGGTACCTTTGCGTCACAAGACATGCAACATACTCTTTTACAATAACGAATATTCACTTTTTCATTTTATTTTTCAATGACATTATAGCCCAATATGTGTGAATCGGCTTAACATAAGAGTCGAACAGTTTAAACATATCAACAGATACTAGAGATCGCAAATGCCTACAGAAACGAACAAGATGTGTTTGTGAAACACAATGCCCCCGCCGTACATGAGGGGGTTTTTGGCGTTTGACCTTGGTATGTTACCTTGAGCTTATCACATGACCATGATCTTGACATGAGGAGATCCGTATTATGGAGATGTATCATCATGCCAAATATGAGCATAGTATCTTGAATAGGCTGGTAGCAATTGGCAATGTTAAGTTTTTTGGTTTAGTTTTGCAGATAGACAAACCGACCGACAGACAGATGACGGACAGACAGACAGGCGGATAATGGTAAAACAATATGCCCCCGATCTTTCGATGCGGGGGCATAAAAATGTAATTGATAGCCTTCATTGCTTGGAAAGATAACATTTCGTGTGATTTAGACCATATAATTAAGGAGTAAAGTAGAGTCCGAAGTATTTATTGAAGAGACTATTTCATTTGCTTTACTATCTAGTAGCCATTTTTCAATTTGTTGCAAAACGCCGCCATTCCCAAAGACTATAATTTTGGTCTTATCGACATTGATTTTTAAACCAACTAGAGAAGAGAGTTGTGATAAAGCTTTGATCTGACCATGTAATTGAGCGACGGTTTCAGTAAAACTTGACACGTCGTATAAAAAGAAAAGGTAGGCATTCCTACCCTGATCTGAGCCAACACGATTTGCATCTTTTGTCATTTCATAACGTGCTGTGGTATTTATTTTTTGGTATTAATTTTAGAGGTAAAATTTTTATGACTTTCAGTCGTACTCATATTTTTTGTTCTGTAAAAGACCCGGTGTGACAACAATGATATTGTAGCTTGGCCGAAGCTTTATCAATACAATGCAAAGATCGATTACAATTATATTTATAAACACCGATAAACCGTTTTGTATCTTGTTTCTTGTTGTGTCATATGATATTTTCACATTAATTCATGCAAGGAATGGAATCTTCTTAGTTTTAAAGAAGATGGATTTGGATTTTGAGGGAGGGCCTACAGCACACGTCATTTCCCCATTCTAGCTTGGAATGTTTAAAGAGAACACTGTTTTACATTCTTTACCATTCCTGCTTAGAAGATGGTCTTGTAACAGGCCATACAGAGTTGAAAGCTCGTAATAGTATAGTATTTTTTAACTGTAGAGAAGAAGCTGGAGTATTTTAAACCCAAAATTGCAAATTTTCTTTCTGCAAAATCTCATTCTATGCCACGTTTTCTATTCGCGTTATTATAGAAGAGACTAATGACGTTTCTGTCCAGCATACTTTAATTAGGCGGGATAACTATGAGATCTAATACTGCTGGGCTAGCAGTTCTCTTTGGTATATATTGGGTTTGATTAATGTTTTCACTGAAATACTTTAGGTGAATTGATGTGCATTTTAGGGAGAATGTGTATTTCAAGGCACAGAGGAAGCTTGGTAGTATATTTCTTTAAATCGCAACTTCCTATTAAAGAGTATGCAGTATGTCTTGCTACTTGTATTTTCTCTTCAATGCTCGGTTTATTTTTAATATCTCTATATATTCAAAGGTGTTCACTTTCCTCTGTTAATTGGGGTGCCTTACAATATATCTTTAGGTTAAGTTTACTAGAAGTATTATAATGTAGAACTTTACTTTTACTTGGGTTTATGTTGTATCTGGTTCTGTATGTGAAATTATCCACAGTATCAGGTAAAGCCTGTATTGACGATTCAGTGTGGTCTAAAACTGTATCATCCGCACATGTAGTATGTGGTTTTATTACGGAGCTTATTATTGCTCTCTTGTTGTTTAATGTTCAGAAGTTGGTTGTTGTACCTCTTAGAGTCAATAAAACATCGACCTGTTTTACTCCCTGGTTTATATGAAAACAGTCCGAGAGTTCTCCTATCCATTTAAGTTTAGACGAATAATCACTCTAAAGATCCCCTAACCCATTACCACACAATCCCTCCTTTTACGCTCCTCAAAGAAAGAAAACTTTTTTTTTCGTGTTTAAACATGTTTTCTTACCCAAAAGACGAAAAAAATGTTATCAAATTGAAATTGTTGTCTGCAGCTTCTTTAAATTTGGACCAGTCTAAATTTTTGTTGTATTGGGATGGGTTAAAAAGCATCAGACATCTCCTCTTATTCCATCTTTGTTAAGTTGTCTGAGATATCTCATGCCACTGTATCGCAGCTTTTTGTGCGCTGAGCGTGGTAAAAAGAAGTGGTTTAGATTCTCTTATTCCTTCAGCAATACATCCATAAACTAATAAGGCCGAAACAAGGAAGAGATATTTTTGGTGGAGTATTCGAGATTGAGCATGAGCATAAAATACGCACATGTCTTTAACAGAGTATACATTGTACTATCTTTAATATAATATAAGTAACTGTAATATCCCTGTTGTTAGAGGGAAGTTGAATATTTTGGTTTGGTAGTACAATTACTGCCTTGAGTGTTAGATGTATTTTTCTGTATGAAAATTCCTTCAATGATACGTAGTAGGTATCTTGTAACAGGTTCTTGTCCAATTTTAATATGTTCACCTGTTAGACCCATGCTATCTGCAGCCTTATTTGATTTATTGATAGCACCTTGTACCTTTTTACGGGTAAGAGAGAAAGATGGTATTTAGTTTTTTCCTGTCTCCAGCTAGGTTTGAAAAGTGGTCTTTCCATCCGCTTAGGATCATATTTGTTGTTGTAATCATTAATTCATTACCAAGTTGTTTGTACTGTATTGTTTTTCTTTGTTGATTTACCAACTTTAACAAAATCTGACTGTCTTGGTGGTTATCTTATTAATTTCTTGCATATCTTTATCACAATTCTGCAATCTTTGAAATTTCCTATGATTTTTCTTGCTTTTCACCATATCTTTTCGAAAGATATTTTTAGGCTCTGTGGGCTTTCCAGGTAGTTTCCTTAAAAAGAAATGGTCTGTCTTTTCTTAACTGCCGTCTTCATTTTAAAGTTGGAATGTGGAGCAATTCAAACTTAGATTTAACAAAATCGCAAAATGAACACAAGACAATTTCATTTCGTTTTTTTTATAACACATATCACGTGATCTCTTAGATACTAATACACCTTGGGTTATTTCTCATCTCAACTTGCCACGGACAATCAGTTAGTTGGAGCCGAAGACAATAATATGGCACATGTAAAGAATGATATAAAAATTCGTTTAGAGACTTCTAAATATGCTTTAGTTTGCTTTAAATTATTGAAAAATAAGGTATAATCAGTGCAGTAATTTGTTTTTATACGCCCGTCGAAGACGGGACGTATTATGAGATCACCCGTGGTGTCCGGGCGTCCGGTTGTCCGGGCGGTGACCACTTCTTTGTCCGGTGCATAACTCTGTCACCGTAAGTCCAATTGACTGTTATATTCTTCTCATCAATACGGAGTGCAGTGCTCAATAACCATAACTCCACCTGGCCTATTTTTGAGTTATTGCCCTTTGTTGTTTTTCATACTTGAATCTTGTCCGGAGAATATCTCTAAAAGTATTATAGCTAGGATCAAGAAACTTCATGGGTGTATAGATCTCACCAAGGGGGAGTGCAGTGCACAAGAACCATAACTCTACCTAGCCTACTTTTTGAGTTATTGTCCTTTGTTGTTTTTCATACTTGAATATTGTCCGGAATAAATCTCTAAAAGTAAAATAGCTAGAATCATGAAATTTCATGGATGGATAGAGCTTACCAAGTGGGAGTGCAGTGTACAAGAACCATAACTCTACCTAGCCTATTTTTTGAGTTATTGCCCTTTGCTGTTTTTCATACTTGAATCTTGTCCGGAGTATATCTCTAAAAGTATAATAGCTAGAATAATGAAACTTCATGGGTGTATAGATCTCACCAAGGGGGGTGCAATGCACAAAAACCATAACTCTACCTGGCCTATTTTTTGAGTAATTTCCCATTGTTGTTTTTCATACTTGAATCTTGTCCGGAGTATATCTCTAAAAGTTTAGTAGCTAGAATCATGAAATTTCATGGATGGATAGAGCTCACCAAGTGAGAGTGCAGTGCTCAAGAACCATAACTCTACCTAGCCTATTTTTGAGTTATTGCCCTTTGTTGTTTTTCATACTTGAATCTTGTCCGGAGTATATCTCTAAAAGTATAATAGCTAGGATCATGAAACTTCATGGGTGGATAGAGCTCACCAAGTGGGAGTGCAGTGCACAAGAACCATAACTCTACCTAGCGTATATTTTGAGTTATTGTCCTTTGTTGTTTTTCGTACTTTGTTTGACAAAAAATATTCATTCAAAATAACCTTGGTTCTATTCAAACCCCCTGTTAATATTAAGCAGTGTGACGGGAGTATCTTGAGACAATTTGGCACCTTGTTTATGATTCGCCGTCCCATGTTTGGTAATCACGTGATCTCAAGTGACATTTGGTAGTCATGTGACCATAGATAGGCAATGTTTACAAATATGGCTCAGGTCGCAAATTCATTTTTACAATAATCACGCCGCCCAGTGCTTTAAAACATTCTAGAGCGATTAAGGGGGATCGTAGGCATCAAGCAAACGCGATTATTGTGGGATTTACAGCTTTTACTCTATAAAAGTCAAATAAATGCAAAACAAAAGTAGAAGATTTTGAAAATTAGAATGTAAACATATCAAATTCCGGTTTGTATTTATTTACTAAATAATTACGCTTTATTATGTCGTTATTTGCAAGTTTAAATCAATAATAACACATTAAACCTTTAACAAGTGTCATCTAGCTTTCGGCTTGGTCCTTTTTACTTTAGATTTTTTACGGTTCTAAAGCCGAATAACGAATAAGGAAATCGCGCGACTACAGGGCGCCGAAGATAATTTGATACTATCTTCATCATATTGTAGGAATTTTTAGGAAAAGGGCAAAACTACCATGTGCATTTGAATTTTACTCACAACGCTTCAAATATTCTTTTTTCCTAAGTCTAAACCGGTATTTCAAATCGATCACCCTGAAACAAGTTTTCGCACATTTCCGCAAATTACCACGTATACTCATAAACTTAAAGTGAGAATCTACGTGAGTTTAGTATGATCGTTACAGAATTGACCGAGTTTAGGGTCAAATAATCATCGAGGTCATTGATTTCTTACTGTAGAAGCTGTTATTCTCTGTATTCAAGATTCTAAAAGGAGTTCGAGTATTACAGTTGATCAAAAGGAGAATGTTATGCTTGAAAATTGTAATTTTGCTGTGCGTGACACGAGCTTATAACCCATTCCAACACGATAAAATTTTAGAACAGTCCAAATTCAAAGAATTAGCAGACGACAAATGTTAGTTGATGAGATCTTTAAAATCCTGGTCTTTTTGGACAGAAAACTTTGTGGATAATGAAGAAATTGCTTTCATGATGAGGGTCATTTAAAAGCGTCACTGTCTGGAAATGGTTTAAGACAATGCTAGTTTTTGATTTCTGTATGTGGATTTATGTTTTTGTGCGTTATTCACGCACATATGTACACGAATGGGAATGCTGGTTTAAGTTTAAAGGGGGGAGGCTTTTGAACTGAATTCCACAGTTATGACCCTTTCAGCGCATTCCAACTTCTCAGTACTTCCAGTCCTTTGATTTATCAAAATTTTCAAGACTTTTGCACTCTTGTAGTTAGGAATGCTATATGTTGTGACACGATTTAACCCATTTCCAGATGGTAACAATTTAGACTGGTCCTAATTAAATGGAATTGCAGACGAAAATTTAAAGTTTTTGAATTTCTAGATTTTTTCCAATTTTTTGTGTAGAAGAGACTGGAAAATGAAGAAATTGTTTGTTAATAGAATTTTCTTCATTTTTTCACAATTTTAACCATAGCTTTTTTCATGGTTGGCGTGAAAAGGAGGGATTGTGTGTGAATGGATTAAGGTTTCGATTAGGTGGCCGATAACCATTTCTAGTTTATGTTCATTTCAAATTGATCCCATAAATGTAAGAAGTGGTCTGCTGGAATCTATCATGGATACGGTTTTTTTTCTATTTTGGTGTTATAATTACCTTTTTGACTTTTTCCTATTTAAGGTGACATCATTATCTGGTGAGTGATATACAAATACAATACAAATATTTTATTGGCTTTACCTCAGTTACAATAAGTGGTTTGGGCCCATACAAATATAAGCAAACATTCACAAAAATGCTATTTAGCCATAATCTAAAGTCTTGTTATCGTAATTGATACTGTTGGCAATGACTTCAGCCATGATACCAAACCCATACACGACGTCGCCCAATAGTAAACAACAGTATTATCAATCTATCTGAAAGACAGTACTGCCGATCGGCTGAGGGCAAGAGCATTATCCATTGATATATGATCTGAAAAATTACAGTCATATTACTTCATTGGTTATTAATTCGAGGTAATCGAGACTTTTATATTACAAAAGATGCAGTATATCTCTGCTGTGTCTTACAGGTTTACTGATCTCCCTTTTCAAAAGTATTTTTTGTAAAAAATACCATGTTTTACGACATAATTTTGTAAGAAGTTTGTCACTTTTATTCTCTTTCATTGATCCTGCTCTTGATTTTAATGGTGCATTGAAATCATCACATAAAATAAAATAAAAAAATATTTGTTAAAAAAAAATATATTTCCAAGTTTTCATTTCATATTTCTTTTTTTACTCGTCTGATCCCAATTTTCGTCTACTTGGCATTTAACTCACGGCGTTGTTTACTGTTGAAACTGTGATTCTATGACTACCATCCGAGTAATTGGTAATCTGTTTATCTAAAGAATAGCTGTTCCTCCATAGTCTATTGGTATTGGACCACTCATGTTTCTATTTTATTACAGGTATCCCGGGTTATATCAGTCGGAATTGTTTACACCGGAAACGAGATCCGACGATGCGCAGAATTTCTGACACTGGTGGAAATGTTTAGTAACAAAAATAAGAAAAAGTCTGATTATAACAACGATGATAAAGGAAATCTTTGTGTTGAAAATGGTCAGTATGTTCTTTTGAAACTATCTGTCAGACACATGGTTGTCGACATCCTGCTGAACTGGCAATCCAAATTATCGGAGACGACTGCAGTACATCAGCATATCACGGTCTCGGACACTTGGATTCAGGATGTACAAAGCAAAATTACTGTTAAACATTAATAAGTTTAATCTCTGAAGCTAATTCACCTGCCAGTAATATCCGAAAGGGGAGTTGGGCAGTATATATAAATAGATAGAATTCTTTTAAAATAAAAATTGACCTTTTCTTTAAAGGGGTTATCGATGTGTGTGTTTTGTTAAGTTTTTTTTTTTTTTTTTAGATTTTGATATGTTTTTAATTCCCTCTCGTATATTGTTTGAAAGCAGTATTCCGCAAAGAAGTTTTGCCAAAATTTGAAAAAGTTTATCCAGATTAACAAGAGTACTTCCTTAACAGCCTACCTAGGTCAGCGCCTGCTAGGTCAGGGCCTTCTCTTGGTTGAATTTTCTTTTTGCCAAAACTTTCGTCAAATTGAAAAAAAAAATAGAGCCAAATCTCTGGCCAAGAAGCCAAATGAAAAGCCAAATTGTTTGCCTAGTTTTATGCCACTGAAATTTGAGCTAGTAGCCATTGAATGCAAAAGATCCCCCCCCCCAAAAAAAAGGAAATAACTTAATAACTAAATTTGTGATCCACCGTTTTCATCTGAATTCGTGATTTTAAAAGCAATTGTGGGTTACTGGACTACATTTCTGGGCCCTATTTCCCCCAAACCTAACACCTGAGTACCCCACCTACCCACAGATAATTGCAAACAAATTTTAATTATTCTGCTCTGATCCCTATCAATCATAGAATGGATCAATTTTATAAAGTGAAATGGAGGTTAAATGACGTTAATTGTGGTTGTAAATTTTCCAAAACTTTTTAAACCCAAGTTTTGTTTTGAACAACCTGTGATTCAATTTACCGCAATTGAAAGTTATTGCGTGTGTCTGTCAATAAGTTACCCACAAATATTCCTCTGCTGACGGCTGACATCACAAAAATAGCGGGTCTGTCCATTCTACCCTGTGGGAGCAAAGGGTTTTGATGTACATCAAAGAGACAGACTTGAGAGGGTTGCCCATGTTATACAATTTCCCTTAGTAGAAATTAGTAGAAATTAGGCACAGGTGTGTGCATAAAAATCAGTATTTCTTATTTTATAATCACAGGGCTCTGCAGAATGGGCGACTTAGGCGAAAAAGTCGCCTGGTTTCATAAAACTTCGCCTGATTTGCTGATCAAAGCGAAGTCGAAGTCGCCTGGAATTTTCGGGAAATCGCCTGGATACGATAGGTGATAACCAAATCTTGCCCAGTGGCTATAAAAGTAGGGAACAGTGTGCAATTATTAAACTGCCGGTCGGAAGCCCTTTGATCGTAAATCAAGCGTGTATCGATAGTCGCGAGGCCAGCAGATTATCAGAAAGAGGGGTATGTTCTGGCAGCTAATAGTCAACATGCTTGCTTCATTCACACCTACGCTGATTGGTTTCGGCGATGCTTTGTATACTATCGGCACCAGATATCTTTATTTAAAATCCTTTCCCTTCTTAAGTTTTAATTACTTCTGTAAATAAGTTATCATCAGTCTACGAGATTTGTTGCTTACTTTCACATAATGAGAATAATGGCCGACATTTATGGACGCCGTGTCATTTACCAGAAATCAAAATTTTGTTAAAAATTTGAAATCTTGATGAAAAATGATTTAGCCGAAAATCTACGTAGAGTAAATTCATTTTTCATTAGAATCCTTCAATTTGAATTATCTACTTTAATTGTAACAAGTGAAGAAAATTATGGCAAACAATTTAAAGGCTGCTACGATCTTGTCCTGAGATTCTTGTTATGATACATTCTTTCCAAAACTAAATTCCACTTACTTGTGTTGGTAATAATTCCTTTAAAGAACATGTAATCCTATAAAATGAAGCAAATTATCCTGTGTTAACTTTAAACCTCTGCATGTACAAAGTCTGGTTTTGTGTAGTAGTAGCAGTAACCCTTACCCTTTACACATTATAACTGACATAATCACAGAGGACCTTTTTTGACCAATTAATGACAATTTTCATCCATTTAGGCCCTTTATGTTATCAGGTAAAGTGGACAGACTTTAACTCATTACCACACAATCCCCCATTTTGACATCTTGAAATGTTTTTATGGGAAACTGTGGAAAAAGGAGGAAATGATTGCAGCAAGCAATTTATCCTTTCCCCACATGTTTCTATCCTCTTTGGCACCTTCTTTCTTATGTAAGCTCACTTTGAAATGTCTTATTTAGCTTCTTTCAATTTGTATCAGTCTGAATTTTTTCTTCTGGTAATGGTTTGATTAAAAACATGTTGTTACAATAAAATCTTTTCTCATTTTCTGCTTCAAATAGTAACACTACTCATTTCATTCAGACCGCCTATACACTACTAGCATTTTTTTCATTAGTTCACTTTTTTATCATATATGAATCTATTATGAAATATTAAAAAAAAATAAATAAATTCAGAATCAAACTCTTGAATTCTCAAACCTAAAAAAAGAAAAATACAAAAATATTTGTTCACAGGAATAAGATTTTTATTGAGGACTGAAAGAATAAGCAGTATTTTCTATGTTTATTGCATAATACATAATATAAAATGCAACTACTTGGTTGTAAAGCTATTATATTTTCTGATAGAAATGAGGAATACGTGCAAAAACTTAATTATTAACGCGATCCACTTCTCCTGAAAGTCTCACCACTTCTCCCCATTTTGAAAAACTTCTCCCAATTCTCAGACTAGTGAGAAGTGACTTCTCCCCAAATTCTGGGAGTCTGCAGAGCCCTGAATCAATATACAAATTTTTCATAGGAAATATGCTGTCAACCCACTGCAGTAAGATTTTCCTATTTTGATCTGTTGAATTCAAATGACGTAATGTACAATATCATTTAAGAAGTCTTTACGATCATTCTCGGAAACTGTCACCTGTATCGTAGGTCTTTCAATTGGTTTATTGTTTGTCACACTTCGTTTATTGACAGACTCACTTGTTTATTGAAATTTGACACAATTATCACTGTTTTAACACCTAGACGATGATAATCTGCCTTGATTGCAGTCTGATACAAACGTTTGATGCATGGGTGGTACTTTATAGGAAAATCAATATGGCTTTCTTGGACTTTTTTTTGCCAGATTTGATTTTTATCACCTTTTTACTTTTATTTTGCATTTGATGACAATGGCGATCGCCAGTGAAGGCCCTGCTAAGTAGTTAATCTATTTGAAGGGACACCAAGTGAATTAGTATAGGAATTACAGGCAGGGAATGGGATGTTTCCTTCAACTAGTGGTTTCTGTAGAACAAATCTAATAAGTGTTGTTAAGGTTTGTCAGTATCCTTAACCCACCAGGAATGTGTCCTCACTGTAGGCTACAATATTCCACACTGGGATACTTGATGGCCGACTCCGCTTATTGACTGAAATAATGGGTATTTGCATGCTGGAGGGCGAGAATGCTTAACCAATAAGGTTTAAGACCGATTTCTGGTGGTTCACCAATTTGACAACGCAATAACGTGCATATATACCCAAAACATTAGAAATGGGTTCCATAATGCTGGCCTGAGGTCAAGTAAACCTGCAATCCAGGTTCTGTTGACCCAATATCACCACTGCACATGAGTCTAGCATGGGCGCAGGAACATGTCACTTGGACCCAGAGACTGGGCTCCTGTCCTGTTTACAGACAAGTTCAGGTTTTGTGTGGACTTTACCCATAGACGTGCTAGAATCTGGAGAATGCCAAATGAGTATTTTACCTCAGATTGTATTGCAGAACATGATCGCTTTTGGCGGAGACTCAGTCATGGTTTGGGCAGGAGTAAGTTCTCAGGGGACCTCATTGAAAACAACATGTTGCTAGCTCTTTGATCAGATGAAAAACATGGCTTAATGGGCAGAGCTCATTTCCACATTTGATGAAAGCTTTACAAATCTTCTTCTCAGAAACTAGTTGATGAACTTCAACCAAATTTCACAGGAATGATCCTCTGGTGACTCTTTTTTTCGGATTCCACCAATAAATTTTGATTGGTTTAAAACATGGCTTTTATGGTTGTGGCTTATGTCAATATATGGTATACAGTGAAATTTGTTTGGTCATGCTCTTTCAAAATACTTCAAAGAATTGAAATTTATTAATACCTTTTTTATCTGACTTAGTCAATTAATTGATTTTGTAAAACATTGAAAAGCTTTAAATATTAAAAGATTTTTTTGGACAAGATTTATTTACCACACATGGTGAATATGATTTGGTTCATAATGAATTCCTGAAAATACCATTTGCCATCTTAATCAGTACAATCAGGCCTGTGGAGCAATAGAGGCGCTCAAACGCCTCTAGTTTACCATTACATCCTTCATGTAAGCCTTGATTATTGTTAATATTTAACCCATTCCCACACAGTGGTACTTTGGACAATCGGGGAAAACATTTTTATGCCCCCACATCAATAGACCTGCGGCCTATTGTTTTACCGGTGTCTGTCTGTCTGTTCGTCTGTCTGTCTGCAAAACTTAACTTGCCAACTAAACATTTTCCTATAACTTCAACCCTGATTAAGTTACAATGCTAATGGTATGTAAATAGGTCCAAACTAGGAGCAACTGGGGAAGGTCATTGCATCAAGGTCAAGGTCAATATTTTAACCCTTTCCCTAAAACAAAGAAAAAAAAACAAAAAAAATGACTCGTTTCTAAAGAATTCCTGTTTTGGGGGCATTGTGTTTCACAAACACATCTTGTTTAAAAGAAGAAATTGCTTGTGACAAGCAATTTCTTCCTTTTACACAATGTTTTCTATCCAGAAAGTTGAAAAAGTCTTAAATTTTATAAACTTTATATTGTTGTCTGCAACTCCTTACAATTTGGACCAGTCTTAAATTTTGTCGACTGGTAATGGGTTAAAGTAATGAGTGTAACTTTGGTCATGATTTGACAAATACAGACATTCATTGAGTGAAATTATGCCGAAAGTCAACATTGTCCTGTGACAATTTTGTGTCAATTATTTAACCATCTCCTGTTTTTTTGAAATTTTAGACTGGTTCAATTTCAAAAGGATTGCAGACTACAATAAAGATGGGATTCAATTTGAAATGAAACCATCCTTTGTGGTAGAAAATATTGAGGGAAAAGGAGAAATTGCTTGTTACAAGCAATTTCTTCTTTTTCCACAATATTTTCTCAAGTATAAAATCCCAGCGTCGTAAAATCAGGAAAGGGTTAATTAAGCTATCAAAATTTGTTTCAGTACCATTCCTCAGTAACCTGACAGATGTTGGCCTGTATTCAGTTGGTGGGCTGTGTGCTGTTTCTCTTGTTCAACTCTTCCAGGATGACATTCACAGGTAATGTAGGATAGGTATTTGACCCCATCTTAGGTCTAGATGAGAGGGCTAACATTATTCTTAACCCATCTCCCCTTTTTAGTTCAGCTTAGCACAAATTGCTCTGGGTGAGCTATTGTGATTAGTCATTGTCCATCCACCCATTTGTCTGTCCATCCATCCTTTCACATTTACAAAATAATCTTCTACTAATCTAACCATGGAATTTCAACTAACTAAATTATCTGTAGCTCATGCTCTTTCAAAATTCTTCAAAGAATTGAAATCCATGACTAACTTTGGTTTCGAAGGTAACCAAGTGGAAAATATTCAAAAGTCATCTCCTTCCAAACCAGAAGGCCTAGAGCTTTGATATTTGGTATAACTCGTCATCTATTGCCCCTCTACCAAAATATTATCAGGTAATTACTGTACTTTGAAAATTAGCCCTGTACTTTGCGATCTCTGATTTTACATTGCAATAAAGAAGGAAATCCTGAAAATTTTCATCTCCAAAACCACAAGACCTAGAACTTTCATATTTGGTATTAATCATCGTCTATTCTTTTTCGGATGGAAATATGTGGCTGTAGTGGTGGGAGTAATTGACAGACTACCTCTGTCATTCAAAAAACAAAAACAACTGACTGACCATAATTCATTCAGACCAATTGTTAGTTGACCAGTCTGGGGCTTTAAATTCTCCTCATCCACTTGTCTATCACAATGCTTTCTTTCTTTGTCTATATGTGCAGGATGAGTGGAATTTGGTAATTTGGATACAGAAATTAATGTAAGACCAAATATATTCATAATGAAAGACAAGTAAAAATTCTAGGAATTTTTTAAGCTCTGTGGTAAAATATTTTTATTTGTTTGCCAACTTAACCCATTACCAAACAGAAATTTTTTACACTGGTTCAAATTGAAAGAAGTTGCAGACAATAGTTAAAAGTTTATGAAATTTTAGGTAGAAAACGTTTTGCAAAATGAAAAAATTATTGTCACAAGCAATTACTTCATTTATTCAATGTTTTCCCAATCGATTTTTTAGCTGAGAAAGTCCACAGTTTTCATTGGATTCAAAGGGGCCTTATGAAAATTTAATTAAAAATCCTCGTTTATGCGATAAAGTCCACAGTTCTCATCGGATTCTCTTCAAACTTTCTCAGAATGATTGTACCATCATAAGGATCGTTCCTTTCGAAAATGGGTACGATCTGTCTAGAAACATGGGAAAAGGGGCCTTATGAAAATTTAATTAAAATATCCTCGTTTAGGCGATAGAGTCCACAGTTTTCATTGGATTCTCTTCAAACTTTCTCAGAATGATTGTACCAACATACGGATCGTTCCTTTTGAAAATGGGTATAATCTGTCAAGAAACACGGGAAAAGGGGCCTTATGAAAATTTAATTAAAAATTCAATTAAAAATCCTCGTTTATGCGATAAAGTCCACAGTTCTCATCGGATTCTCTTCAAACTTTCTCAGAATGATTGTACCATCATAAGGATCGTTCCTTTCGAAAATGGGTATGATCTGTCTAGAAACATGGGAAAAGGGGCCTTATGAAAATTTAATTAAAAAATCCTCGTTTACGTGATAGAGTCCACAGTTCTCATCAGATTCTCTTCAAACTTTCACAGAATGATTGTACCAACATAAGGATTGTTCCTTTAGAAAATGGGTATGATCTGTCAAGAAACATGGGAAAAGGGGCCTTATGAAAATTCATTAAAAATTCAATTAAAAATCCTCGTTTATGCGATAAAGTCCACAGTTCTCATCGGATTCCCCTCAAACTTTCTCAGAATGATTGTACCATCATAAGGATTGTTCCTTTCGAAAATGGGTATGATCTGTCTAGAAACATGGGAAAAGGGGCCTTATGAAAATTTAATTAAAAAATCCTCGTTTACGAGATAGAGTCCACAGTTTTCATCAGATTCTCTTCAAACTTTCACAGAATGATTGTACCAACTTAAGGATCGTTCCTTTCAAAATTGGGTATGATCCGTCAAGAAACATGGGAAAAAGGGGCCTTATGAAAATTTTAAAAAAATTCCAATAAAACTCCTCGTTTACGGGATAGAGTCCACAGTTTTCATTGGATTCTCTTCAAACTTTCACAGAATGATTGTACCAACATAAGGATCGTTCCTTTCAAAATTGGGTATGATCCGTCAAGAAACATTGGAAAAGGGGCCTTATGAAAATTCAATTAAAAACTCCATTAAAAATCCTTGTTTACATGATAGAGTCCACAGTTTTCTTCGGATTCTCTTCAAACTTTCTCAGAATGATTGTACAATCATAAGGATCGTTCCTTTCGAAAATGGGTCTGATCTGTTATGAAACAGGGGAAAAGGGGCTTTTGAAAATTTAATTAAAAAATTCTTGTTAACACTCTGGAGTCAATAGTTTTCATCGGATTCCCTTCAAACTTTCACAGAATGATTGTACTATCATTATTCCTTTTGAAATTTGGTATGATCCTTCAAGAAACACAGGAAAAAGGGGCCTTATGAAATGTTTAATAAAAAATTCTCATTAATAATCTAGAGCCAACAATTTACAACGGATTCTCTTCAAACTTTCATAGAATGATTGTACCATCATAAGGATTGTACCTTTTGGAATCGGATATGATTCCTCAAGAAACATAGGAAAAAATTGGGTCTGATCCATTGAGAAACATAGGAAAAGGGACCTTAGGAAAATTCAATTAAAAAAATCTAAATTAATGCTTGTAAGTCCACAGATGAGATGGGGTTGTCTTTTTACTCAAACAGAATAATTATACTTTTGTAAGAAGAGTTCCCTTTGGAATTGGTTCAGATCCATCAAGTAACATGGGAAAAGGGGCTATATGAAAATTCAATTAATAAAGCCCTGTTAACACAATAAAGCCCACAGCTTTGATCAGATTTTGTTGAAACTTTCACAGAATGATTGGAAGGTCATAACTATCATTCTTTTCATAACAGGGTGTCCTGTCAAGAAGCACAGGAAAAGGGGCCTTATGAAAATTTCATTTATAAATCCTTGTTACCAAGTCCAGTGCTTTCATCGGATTTTCTTCAAACATTCACAGAATAATTGTACAATAATAATGATTGTTGATGTTTGCATTAGACCTGATCCGTCAAGTATCACGGGAAAAGGAGCATTATGAAATTTAATTTTAAAATCATTGTACCACAATAAAGTCAACAGTTTTCATCAGATTCTGTTAAAACTTTCACAGAATGATTATTCCATCATAAGGATTCTTTCTTTTCAAATTAGGCGTGATCTGTCTAGTATCATGGGAAAAGGGGCCTTTAGAGAATTTTATCTATAATCCTTGTAACCAAGTCCAGAGCTTTCATTGGATTTTATTCAAACCTTCACAGAATCATTGTACAATAATCACGATTGTTGATGCTGACATGAGACCTGATCCTTCAAGTATCACAGGAAAAGGAGCCTTAAGAAATTTTAATTTTAAAAATTTGACACCAAGACAAAGTCTGCAGTTTTCATCAGATTCTGTTCAAACTTTCACAGAATGTTTGTACCATCATAAGGATTGTTTCTTTCCAAATTGGGCCTGATCTGTCTAGTATCATAGGAAAAGGGGCTGTATGAAAAAGTATTACCAAATCCTCATAAACACAACAATGCCCTCAGTCTTTATCAGAATCTCTTCAAACTTTAATAGAATGATTGTACCATCATTTGGATTGTTCCTTTGTAAATTAGGTCTGATTGGTTAAGTGACACAAGAAAAGGGACCTTATAAAAATTTTATTACAAAACATCAATATAACAATAAAGTCCTCAGTCTTTATCATTTTCTTCAAACTATCATTAGGATTGTTCCTTTGTACATTGGATCTGATTTGTTAAGTTTCACAGAAAAAGGGGCCTTATGAAAATTTAGTTACAAAAATTCTTGACACAATTCAGTCCACTGTTTTCATTGATTCTCTTTAACTTTTAAAGAATGATTCTACCTTCATTAGAATTGTTCCTTTTGAAATTTGGTTTGTTCTGTAAAGTATCATGATAAAAGGGGCCCTATAAATATTTCACTATAAACTCATTAACACAATAAATTCCACAGATTAAACAGATTGATTGTACCATCATTCCAATTGTTGATTTTGACAGTGGATCTGACTATAGCAAGGGTCACATAAAAAGGGGCCTTATGAAAAACTCTCTTAAATATTCTGGTTAACACAATGATGTCCCTTGCTTTCACCGGATTCACTTCAAAATTTCACAGAATGATTGTACAAATACTTAGATGGTTCTTTTCAGAACTGGGTACAATCCATCAAGTATCATGTAAAAAGGGGACATATGATTTTTTTTTTTTTTTTAAATATTCTAGTAAACATAATGAATTTCCAATATTTCATCGGATTCACTTTTAACTTTCATAGAATGATAAAACCAACAGTAAAATATCACGGGAAAAGGGGCCCTATGAGAACTTGAATTAATATCTTTGTTAACACGATAAAGTCAACAGTTTTATTGGATTCTCTTCAAAGATGCATGGAATAATTGTGGCATTTGAAACACAGGAAAAGGGGCCTTACAGATTATCATTCAAAACATTCTTGTGTATGTGATGAAGATCACAATCAACATCAAGTTGTCTTTTAAATTTCACAGGACAATTGTCGGGTTGTAAGGAAACTTCCTTTTGGAATGAAATTAATCCATCAGAAAACACAGGAAAAGGGGCCTTATTGATTTTCATTCAAAACAATCCTGTTTATGTGATTAAGTCTACAATTATTGTCAGATTCTGATGAAATATTCATAGAATGATTGTAGGGTCATAAGGTAACTTTCTTTTGGAAATGGAGTGGATCCGTCATGAAACATGGGAAAAGGGGCCTTGAGGATTGTTGCTTAAAATGATAAAGGGGATAAAGCCCCTTTTTTTTCTTTATGCATTCTTCTTTGAGCAATTAACTTCCTTAAATATCAGATTTCTTTAACGGAAAACTTGATAACCAGTAGAGCGTCTCAGACCCTCATGGGCCTCTTGTTTCACTTTTCGTCACTATGTGGGAATGGGTTAAACATTATAACTGCTATAAGCTGTTATAAAAGATGTGAAGGTCTCCAGCCAACAGTTTGCTTGTTTTATGTCCCTGGCCATGACTTATGCAATTTTGTTTAACCCATTCCCTCACAGTAAAATTTTAAACTGGTACAAACTAAAATAAATTGCAGACGACAATCTAAAGTTTATGAAAATTTAGATTTTTAAACTTTCTAGGTAGAAAACATTGTGTAAAATGAAGAAATTGCTTGTCACAAGCAATTTCTTCATTTTACATAATGTTTTCTCAATTGCTTTTCTTGAAGGGCTTCAAAAAGCGTCACTGTGTAGGAATGGGTTAAAATCTCTGTCAAACTGCCTTGTTGAAGGTCAGTGTGCGTGGTCAGGAATTCATTAATCATCCCTTTCTTGTTTTGAGATATTTTAGACCTGTCTAAATTCAAAGGTTTTGCAGTCGTAAATTTAAATTGGATTTAAATGAAAAAAATAACCATTTAGTAGGGTAGAAAATATAGTTGAAAAGAAGAAATTGCTTGTGATAAGCAATTTCTTTTTTTTTCTACATTTTTTTTCCTAATTATAAAATCACAGGGATATAAGAATCAGGGATTGAACAGGAAAGAATTAAACAGTAGTCTAGATGAGAGGGATTAAGGCCAGTCTTAAACTTTAATTACTCAATGAAGTCCTATTTTTGTGGGTACTCATTTGAAATGTCTCATCGAGCACTCATGACACAGGCTTTATATTTATTGAACATTAATAATTAAATCTGTAATTGTTGTGCAAGGGATCTTATCTGAAAAGTCATACCATTAACACATTCCAACACATCATTATTTTTTTACATCGTCAAGACAAAAGCTTTAGAAAGTATTGTGGAAAATGAAGAAAATTTTTTAAAATTACAACTATAAATTGTAGTCTGTAGCTTCTTTGAATTCAGACTAGCTATTGGGCAAGGGGTTTGTCCATCAGGAATGGGTCTGGTAATAGAGATAACCCTTGAATTTCGAGGGTCACACCAGCCTTGTTAATGTTTTTCATCTATTTTCTATTTCAGTGAGTTCAGAAAGAAGGCTCTCACTAAGATTCTTGCTCATCTTGGTCAGCCAAAGCAGGTAGGTCTGATTCCAAGGGTGTGAACATATGGATTTTCTCCACTTGTCCACAGACAAGTGAGACATGATTCTCTACTTGTTCAGAATAGAAATGAATTTGCTATCAAAAAAGCAAATACATAAATTTTGAGAAAATATTTCCTTATTATCTTCCATGTTTTCAATCCCAAATGTCAAAATATTTACAAAATACCATTACTTATGAATTGTAATTTGCAACCTCTTTTGCTGTGTACCAGTCTAAAACTTTGTCTGGTAATAGTTTAAATTTCAGTTTGGTCTTGACAATATTAACCCTTGTCATGCTGAACCCAGAGTGTTCTGGTTTTGGCAGGAGATGTAGACCAAGATCAGCCTGCACATAAGTGCAGTCTGATCTTAGTCTACACCTCATGCTTGTAATTTTCCTGACAGAGTTGTTTATGAAATTGATTTCTAAAAGAGATATTGGTTTTTTAACAACGAGTTCTATCAGTGCTTTCAGCCCTTTGATTTTACAGCAAATCAGTAAGGTAATTTATACAGCATGACAAGGGTTAAAAAGATTTATGTTGTTAACCAATTACAATGTACCTCATGAAAACATTCTAGGTTTGAATTGAAAGAAATGGCAGACAACAAACAGTTTCAAGTTGATGAAATTTTAAAAATCTTTTTCTTTTGGGGCAGAAAACTTTGTGGATAATGAAGAAATTACTTGTTACAAGCAATTTCTTGTTCAAAGCCTTTTTCTGCAAGGGTGTCAAAAAAGGGATTGTGGTGGAATGAGTCAAATGGATCAGAAGGACTAAAACTCTCTAAAACCCAAAAGTTGGTGTCTTTTAGTATTATATCTCTTCTGAGCCCCTTGTACTAGTTTGCTGAATTGAAAGCGTCTTTAACCCATTACCAGACAACAAAATTTTAGACTGGTCCAAATTCAAAGATGTTACATAATAATATTATGACTACTCTAAATTTCTGGATAATTAAGGGTTGAAAACATGGATGGTGAAGATATTGCATGTAACAAGCATTGTCTTTATTTTACAGAATGTTTTGGTTTTTATGTGAGCGACAAAGGGTGGGATTTTGTGGGAATGGGCTAAGAGAGTTAATAGGGTAAATAGGTTACCCATACAAAAATTTGTTAGACAGGTCAAAATCCAAAGAAATTTTCAGGCATTGGTTTTAAGTTGATGAAATCTTAGAAATCTATGTCGAGGAGGGTAGAAAACATTTTAGATATTGAAGAAATTGTTTATAACGAACAATTTCTTAATTTTCCACAAGTTTTCCAAAGTGTCTTTTCTCGAGAGGTGTAACAAAGCAGACTTATGTCGGAATGAGTTAAACAAAAAAAAATAGAAACAAGATCAGAAACTCGAATCTCTGTGTCTTATTTAAATAAATACCAGTGGACAAAATTTTAGTCTGATCCAAACTGAAATTAGTTGAAGATGTCATTTCAAAATTGTGCATTAAGTAAAGAATAGTGTCAAAAAGGGTAGAAAACATTATTGCAAGCAGTTTCTCCTTTTCCAACAAAGTTTTCCACGATTTTATTTCTTCAAGGAGTCGCCGCCAGCTGCCACGATATGACTGAAATATTGTTAAAAGAGGGGTTAAACCCCATTCAATCAATCAATTCTTCAAGGAGTCAGCATGCATCACTGTGTGAAAATAGGTTAATGAATCTTTTCTAAACTAGCATGTTACAAAGTTATATGTTGTCTCCATTGAAGGCCAATGATTCGATGTTTGCCATACTGGATGGTGATGTAATGGATAATTTTGATGCTTTTGTTGATGCTATCTTGGAAGAGAAATATTTCAAAGAGACCCGCCAACCTCTTATCACAGATCTTATAGCCTTAATCATCAGTGATGGTGAGATATTTTTTAAAAATATTTTAGCTTGCCTGAGCACAACATGCTCATGGTGAACTCTTGTGATACTTGATTGTCTGTTTCTGTTGTCAACAATTCAGTGGTACCACTCTATAGGTCACTATTTTGGCTAAATCTTTTTCAACCTTGCTGAAAATGTTTGTGTAGTCACAATGAAGAACCCTATTGAGTATGGTGATATTCTGATCTATATCAAGGGAAAGAGGGTCTTATTGACAATTTCCTATTTACCAATCTATTGATCACAAATTTGGCTCAATCTTTCTCAAACTTGCTTAAAATATTTGTATAATTCTGAGGAAAAACCCTAAGGATTATGATGACATTCTGACCAATATCAAGGGAAAAGGGGCTTTATTAACAATGTCCTTGTTACCACTCTAGATATCACAATGTTTGTGCAATCTTTCTCAAGAAAAGGTTTGTATAGTCACAAGGATGAACCTTATCGAATATTGTGACATTGTGACCCATGTCAAGGGAAAAGGGGCCTTATTACCACTAAAGAGATCACAATTTTGGCTCAATCTTTCTCGAACATGCTGAATAGGTTTGTATTGTTACAAGGAAGAACTCCCGTAGAATGTTGTAGACGTTGGAATTAATGGCTTTATCAATTTTCTTTTCAACCAAACTACATGGAAATGATCCTTAGGTCTTAGGTATTTCAAAACACTTCAAAGAATTGAAATCAAAGAACTCTGGTTGCCATGGCAAATGAATGAATATGTTTTTAAAACGTCTTCCTTTCCCAAACTATAAGGCCTAGAGCTTTGATATTTGATAAATCACCATCTATTGAACCTGTACTAGAATACTTCAAAGAATTACTATGCTCTGAAAATTAGCCCTTTCTGTGCAATCCCTGATTTTATAAAGTAATAAAGAAGGAAATCTTTTGAAAATCTTCTTCTCCCAAACTATTAGGCCTAGAGCTTTGTTATTTGCTATGTATCATCACCTATTGGCCCTCTACCAAAATACTTCAAAGAATCACAAAATTCTAAAATTAGCCCTTTTTTGTGTGACCCCTGATTTTACATAGAAATGAAGAAGGAAATCTTAAAAAATCTTCTTCACACAAACAAAAAGGCCTAGAGGTGTGATATTTGGTATAAATCATCATCTTTTCACACTCTACCAAAATTCTTCAAATAATTACCATTCTCTGAAAATTAGCCCTTTTCTGTGTGATCCCTGATTTTACATAGAATTTAAGAAGAATATTTTTAAAAAATCTTCTTCTTCCAAACCATAAGGCCTAGAGCTTCAATATTATGTATGTATCAATGTCTATTGACCCATTACCAAAGTACTGTAAAGAATTACTGAACTTGAAAATTAGCCCGTTTTTTTTGTGATCCCTGATTTTGCATATGAATGAAGAAGGAAATCTTTGAAAATCTTCTTCTCCCCAACCCTAAGGCATAGAGCTTTAATATTTGGTGTGTATTAAAATCTATTGACCCTTTACCAAAATTCTTGGTAGAATTACCTTATGCTGAAAATATGCCATTTTCTGTTCAATCTAAGATATTAGAAAGGAATAAAGAAGGATATCTTTGAAAATCTTCTCCTTCTAAACCACTAGGCCTAGAGCTTTGATATCATGTGTAAGTCATTATCTATTGATCCTCTACCAAAATAATTTGAAGAATTACCGTACTCTGGAAATAAGCTCTAATGGTAGGATCCTAAATAGACCTAGGATTAAATGGAAAATCTTGAAAAAAAAATTCAAAAATAATTAGGTGTAGGGCTTTGATATTTTGTTAATAAAGCCTTGAGTCATCATACTCAGGAGACCAACATGATCCTCTTGTTTGTCTATAGGTTGCTATGATGCAAGGATGAGGGTTCTGATAAAACATGTTGCCTGGCAACTGAGGGTCACATGGGACGAGGTGGAGGAAATAGAGTCTGAACTGGCCGAAACTCTAGAATACAATACATATGTGATGTCAGAGTAAGTATTTACTTGTGTTCTAGATAATAAGGTAGGGCTCTCTGAAAAATCTTTTTTCAACTGTTTAGATGAAGACAAATTATATGAAACTGGTCTGATTTGATACGACTATTCTAGATATTGCCTAAATATGGTCCAAGTGATCTGAATTGCTCATCAACACTTTTATCAATTTTGTGACATGAGCATCAAATATTTGTAAATAACTGTTCAAATATTTGTAATTACAAATACAGGGTATTGCCTTCAAGTTTATCTTTCCTTTTGAGAGGAATCCATAGAATATCCGGTCCGGATTTCTGTGCATAAATCAAACAAACAAAAAATCAATCAAGCAACAACAACAGAAAAACAAACAAAAACAACAACAAAGTCATTGCCTCCTTACATAATTCTAGAGGAAAAAACTGATTTCAAAGGGGTTTAACTAACAAAAAGAAAAGAGCAAATAATCAGTATGAATTTGCAAGTTTAAGTGCCAACAGACACTTTCTTGCTTAACCCATTCCCACACAGTGACGCCTTTAGATGCCCCTTTGGAAAGCAATATTGAAACAGAAGAAATTGCTTGTTACCAGCAATTTCTTCATTTTCCACAATGTTTTCTACTCAGAAAGATGAAAAAAATCTAGAATTTCTTAAACTTAAAATTGTGGTCTGCAACTCCGTTCACTTTTGACCAGTCTAAAATTTCGCTGTGTGGGAATGGGTTAAGTTGATTCTTTTTTATAAATTTCTTAAAAAGTTATGAATTTTGCAAATAATGAAATGCTACATAAAATGCATCTCTGCTATTTGAGGGTCCAAAATATCCTATATCCAATTTCTAAGGGTCATATCAGATTATCTTTTGCACTTTTATGATTAAATCCATGGCTATGATGTAACAAGCCACCATCATAGCACAGTTAGTAGCGCGTCAGACTGTCAATCTAGAGGTCCCAGATTCGATCCCCCACGGCGGCACTCATCCTTTCCAACTATTTTTCTCTCACCAATGGGTCGATAATCGTAGCCCTATGTGGGATAGCAGCTGGAGGCTAGGAAGGGATGTTATGGTAGTACTGGTGTGAGAAATATCAGGATTCCATTGTTAGGTGCTCCAGCTGCCGCGATATAACTGAAAGATTGTTGAAAGCGGCGTAAAACCCCATTCAAACAAACAAACAAATGATGTAACAAGTCAAACACAAGCCCTATCTAGTTAAGAGAGGTGTAACAACATTCTAAAATCATTGTTTCTCATGAAAATGCTATGTTGTGGGTACTCACATGAATAGTCTCATCAATGATATATAGCAATGATTACCCAACAACATAGGAGTTAGGGCAGTATTGTTAACCTTTGTCATGCTGAACCGGCAATATTTCTGCTTTTGTAGGATGTGAAGACTAGGATTAGGCCTACACATATCTTTAAACTTTTGAGTGTTGTTTTCAAATTTAATTGAAAAAAAAACAGTGTCTCATAACCAGTGCTTTCAGCTCTTTGATTTTAATGAAATTCTGGAAAGCATAATAAAGATTAAAATTTATAAATCTTTAATCCAAATTATACCCACTGTGTGCAGCTCTTCATTTTGAAATTAGTATTAACCCATTCCAACACAGCAAAATTTTAGACTGGTCCAAATTGAAAGAAGCTGCAGACGACAATTTCAAGTTGATGGAATTTTGAATTTTTTCGTCTTTTTGGTTAGAAAACATAGTGGATAATGAAGAAATTGCTTGGCACAAGCAATTTCTTCATTTTCCACAATTTTTTCCAAAGTTTTTTCTTGAGGGGCGTAAAAGGGAGGGATTGAGTTGGAATGGGTTAATCATTTATTTGGATCTGTCATCTCTGATATAATAAAAGTGACTAGAATTAGAATAGTTATTTTTATGTTCATATATTTTTCAAATGACTCAAACAGCCATGAAGTTAAGGAAAGGTATAATGTTTGTTGCCATATATTTTGTTGCTCTGAGTTTCTTTATTGTTACATCCCTTATAAATAGTTTTGATGGGAGATCTGGCTTCACCATGTTTGCCAGTCTTTCTTTTTCAAATGGCTGTTTATTGACAATTTTGTTGGTCTGCAGCTTTCAATAAAAAAAGATCATAAAATGGATTGTTCAATCAAATTATTACCATTACCAGATGGCAAAATTTTAGACTGGTTTAAATTGAAAGATGTTGCGGACCACAATATCTAGTTGATTAAATTTTACAATAATGTAGATTTAATATAATTTATATATAAATTATATTAATATATTATATGTTTTGAAGAAATTGCTTGTTACATTTCCACAATGTTTTCCAAGGCTTTTTCTTGTTAAAAGAAATTCCTTCATAATCTCCAATGTTTTCCAACCCAGAGGACCAAGAATATTTTAAAGTTCCATCAACTTTAAAATGTTGTCTTCAACTTCTTTCTAACAGATACACATGATTACTGAGTTGAAATGCAGACAGTTACTTAATGTTCTGTAGATAGATGTTAACTCTAAGTTTCTTGGATTATCAAAAATTCTAGATGCATTTTGTGGATGATAAAGCTAGTTATGTGTTCACTCTCCACATGTGAAATAGTTGATGACCATATATTTTGTAAACTTAAACCCTTTGGCATCACAGCTGGATTGCTTTGTTGGGAAATAATCCATTACTACAGAATTTTTTTTTGACTTGTCCAAATTCAAAAAGTAGCAGATGACAGTTTTCAGTTGATGAAATTTTAAAAATCTGTGTCTTTTTGCGTAGAAAAAATTGAGGATAAAGAAGACATTTTGTTTTATTTCATTATCCACAATCTTTTCCTAAGCTTTTTACTTGAGTGGCCCAAAAAGATTTTGTGCAAATGAGTTAATGGGTGGGCCAGTATACTGTAGTACTTGGCCATACTTCCTGACTATTGTACAGGTATGTATAGAGGTATTTGCCACATACAAAAGTTTTATTGTCCAGTGTATAAGAAAACCTTGTACTCCCTGCATTTTGCATGAATGATATTTTAAATACCTCTAATGAAAAGTTTCTCTGATATAAAAATCAAAAAGAAATGTTACGTACAAAATTTCAAACTGATCCAAATTCAAATAAGTTACAGATGACAAATTTGAGAACATGAAGTTTTAAAAATCTTTGTCTTTTGCGATAGAAAACATTGTGGATCAAGCTTTTATATAGTTGAATAATTTCTTCTTTAAATAAAAATACCACTAATACAATCTAATGTATTGTGAATTTGTTGAAAGTGTCATGTGCTGGATCATTTTTTCTTTGAACCCATTTACAGACGACAACATTTTAGACTGATCCAAATTGAAAGATGTTGCAGACAAAATTTCAAATATTGCTAATATTAGAGAATAAGTGCTTGTTGCAAGTAATTTCTTCTTTTCCTAGAGTTTTCCATGATCATATTTCTTCAATGTGACAGAAAGGGTCACTATTATGGTAATGGGTTAAGAAAAAGAATTCCACCTTTACTATAGTGATAGTAGATGTGTTGTGTTCCCATTATTGCTTAGTTCTTAATTTACTTGTTATTGTATTGTGATAAGTCTTGTGTAGAAGTAAAATCTTTGTTCTTCAATCGTTCAACTATTTTTGTTGAGCCTGCTTGTGCTGAGTGAGACATAGTTGTCACTTTGACAAGTCGATGTATGTGCGTTAATGCATCAGTCTGTTAGTCCGTCCGTCCATCTGTCCGAATTTTTTATCCGGACAATTACTCCTACATTTATGAATGACTTTCAAATAACTTGGCACAATTATTCTCCATCATGAGTAGATGTGCCATTTGAAAGAAATTTGGGGATACAGTCGAATACCTTTACCTCGAACGTCCCTTAGTCGATGTTCTCTCTACATCGAAGTTATTCTAAAGTCCTGATCTTATTACTCTTTACTTCTATGTACTTGAACCTCCATACGTCGTTCTCTTTATCTCGCAAACTACCCCTACGTCGAATCAATTGCAATGTCCCATCATTATTGTTTGCACATATTCACAGCTCTTTAAGACGCACCTTAAACATAAAGATCGACCTTTGAAATGAACTAAGTTTTTCATACTTTTCAATGTGTCAAAGCAGTGAAGAGATAGGCACGTTACAGTATCAGATATCGATTGCTAACTTGATTTTGTTTAACCCATTCCAACTCAAGCCCTCCTTTTTACGCCCCACAAGAAAAAGGCTTTGGAAAACATTGTGGACTATGAGGAAATTGCTTGTAACAAGCAATTTCTTCATTATCCACAATGTTTTCTATCCCAAAAGACAAAAAAATTAAAATTCCATCAACTTGAAATTGTCGTCTGCAGCTTCTTTCAATTTGGACCAGTCTAAAATTTTCTTGTGTTGGAATGGGTTATTTTTTTGCCTACGATCTGATAATTTGAAAGATTGCGTGAAGTGGAGATAAGTTTACAAACGTATTTTACAATGAATAAAGGGGCGTGTTACGCCCATACCACGCAGGAATTGTTTGGCGCCAGACCTGGTCTACCAAGGGAATGACCAGCAACTTCAACCGACGGGACGCGCTAAAAGAAGAACCCGGTAACCAATCCAGATGGATTCTTGGGTATTTCGACAGGAAAGTGACAATACATGTAGTCAAACTACAAATTGACACTAAGAATAAGCAATAATAGAAGAAGAAAAACAAACAAAACAACAACAAAAAGCGAAGTCTAAACAAAACTTGAGCTACGAGAGACAATAATAAGAATATTAATAAAAGAACTTACGATAAATACTTCATCGTTATATCTTTCGTTCGATTAGATAATCATACTAGTACAAATCATTTGTGGCGTTATTTACCTACGGTATTTCGCCACCACTTTGGTTGTACATGAAAAATATTCGATTATCTGTACGTCGAACTATCTTTACGTCGAAGTTTTCTCGTAAGTCCCCTAAACTTCGAGGTATAGGTATTCGACTGTAGTTCTAATGTCAAGGTCACAGCTCAAGGTCAAACACTTAAATTGTGATTGTCATTTCTCCTACAATTATGGATGGATTTCAAAATAAATTGGCACAATTATTCTGCATCATGACTAGATGTGCCATTTTAAAGAATTCTATTCTCTGTTATGAGAGATTGATGGTCAATGTCAAGTTGATGGTCAAAACTTTGATGGCTCAACAGCAATTGTTCTGAGACAAACATCTAGTTAGCTCCACTGGCTGTTGGCAAACAGGGCTTTGTTTTTTCCAAGTGTCCATAAAATTGTGTCTTCTAAACCTAATTTGGATGAACTGCTAGGGGCTCTGAAAGGTTGAGCAGCTGCAGGCTCCAAATGGTTGTCACGGTAGTACTGGTGTTGGGAATACTAGAAGTTTGTGTTGGGTGCTCCAGCCTCTGCGATATTACTGAAGTACTGCTAAAAGTGGTGTTCAACCCTATTCAATCAATCAATCAACCAGAGAAACTAATCTATAGATTTTGGGAAAAATTCACAGAATTTATCCTTTTGTGACTTATATTGTAACCTTCAAAAATTTCTGATTGGTTTCAAAAATGGCTTTTACGGGCAGGGCTCATTTCTTTTAACGGTTGCTTGTGACAAGCAATTTCTCCTTTTTCCACAATATTTTCTACCACATAGGATGGTTTCATTTCAAATGGTATCCAGTTTTCATTGTCGTCTGCAAACTCTTTCAATTGGATGAATCTAAAATTTCCAAAAACGGGAAAGGGTTAAAACAAATGAGTTGACAACTACCAAATTTAACTGGAATATTCTTTAGTTAACACTCATTTGATCGCTTCATAAGTAATCAATGTTTGCAGTCGCATTTATTTGAAAAAAAAAATCCATGGGAGTTAAACTACAGGACCAATGTGAACTCTTGCGATGGAATAATCCTAATGAAAAAACAAATCTAACACTTACCTCCCCTAAAAATAAGACTAGTTCCATTTTCATTTGTTCTACAAATATTTTGTTAATCATTTTATCAGAATTTAATGAAATTGCAGTTACAATTTATGTGTTGGGTATGGGTTTAACACCACTTTAAACAGTAGTTCAGATATGTTGCAGTAGCTCACTTGCTGGTGACCTAGCAATAGCTTTCTGTTGTTTCTAACACCAGTATAATCTCAAAATTTGTTCAAAGCCAGCATCTATTCATCTCAGATGCACTACTCATCATTTGCTCATTAGTAAGATACAATTGATGCATGTTTCTAAGACTTTTGTCAAGTTTACAAAAGAATGTTTGCGGGTTTTCAGCTCAAACTTGCAGCCCCAGGATTGAGAAGTAAAGGTTAACCCTTTCCTGTTTTTTTTTTTTTTCAAATTTTAGACTGGTCCAAATTGAAAGATGTTGCAGACAAAAAAAAAATTGGATGCAATTTGAAATGAAACCATCCTATGTGGTAGAAAATATTGTGGAAAAGGGAGAAATTGCTTGTTATAAGCAGTTTCTTCTTTTTTCACAATGTTTTATCAAGTATAAAAATCACAGCATCATCAAAATCTGTGTTTGTACAGGAAAGGGTTACTTATCTACTTATCTTCCTATGTCCTGACTTTTACATTTTTGCTTGAAGGTCAAGTCATATTCTTTCACATACAATCACTTAGTTTCACTGTTGAGAAAATTTTATACTTGGGACAATACTGCAGGTATAGAAGATATTGACTTTAGCATACAATCCTTCTTTCCCTACAATGCTTTGTAAAGATCAGTCGCTTTAATTTGTCATCTTAGTTTCAGGGCCTTTGCTGGCCATCGCCATTGTGGCCAAATGCGAAAATTAAAGCTAAGTACCGGATAGTTATAATAAATCAATGCAATACGGGCAACCTTCTCAAGGCTGTCTCGTCGGTCTCTTTGCTGTACGTCACAACCATACGCTCCTGATGAGTAGAATGGTCAGACCCAACATTTTTATGAAGTCAGCTGTGTTTTTGCATCAACAGAGAAATATTTGAGGATAACTTGTTGACAGAAAAACACAATGACTTTGATCTCAGTTAAAGTAGATCACTGGTCTTAAAAAAACACAACTTTGGATAAAAAGTTTAGGAAAAGAAATTTACAACAAAAAATAACATCATTTAATCTCCATTTCACTTTATACAATTGACTGATTCGATGATTGATAGGGTTCAGAATAGAAACAGAAAAACGTGTTTGCGATTCTCTGTGCAGGATTGTAACAAGCAATTTCTTTATTTTCTGCAATGTTTTCGAAATCTCCTTTTCTTCTTGGCTTCAAAATGTGTCATTGTATGGGAATGGGGTAATGTAAAAAACAAATCAAAGTCCAAATGTCCTAGAACTTGGTGTGAAGAGAAAGTTATTTAGTTAAATAGTGAATATTTTGGTGATAGTATATGTTTCAAACAACCAAATGTATACCCCCTCTTGAAAAGTTGCTTGAGTGAAAAAATCTAATAAGGTTTATTGTCTTTTTTACTGAAAAATTTCTTAACCCATTACTACTTGAGAAAATTTTAGAGAAGTTGCATACAACAATTTCAAGTTGATGAAATTTGGAAAAAAGTCTTTTGGGATGAAAATCATTATGCAAAATGAAAAAACTTGCTTGTTACAAGCAATTTCTTCATTTTCGGCAATGTTTTGCAAATCCTTTTACTTGAGGGATGTAAAAAAGTGTCATATTCTGATAATTGGTTAACTACATGGTAAACAGTGATATTTCAATTTTTTTTTTCATGAAATTTGCTCATAATGTTATGAATAAATTTACTAGGGAGGAAGCAAAGGAAAAGGCCAAGAAGGTTAGGAACAGAAAAATTAAAAGATATGCCCTGATTGGCTTAGCTACTGTTGGAGGAGGAGCTTTAATAGGTGAGTTAATTTAACATTAAATTTAGACTGGATTGGAAATTTATGGAATATATATCAGTCTCCCATGCCTTTGTAGACTTGTCCAATTAAGTTATTTAACTTATAAGCAGTGTGACTTAGGGTCATGAAACTTTATACAAATGTTGTTAATGGCCCAAGAGGTCACATAGGTCATAGTTCATCATCTGCCAAAATAATTTTTGGCACAAATGTCTTGAAACTTAGCCAGAGACTGTGTGTCATCATCTTTACTCAGTCAAGTACAGTATCAGGTCATATTGGGTTTAAAACTAGGTCAGTAGGTCAAATCTTAGTGATACCTTGAGTGGAATCTAGTGGACTCTTTTTTTTAATTCAATTGTCTTGATATTTGGGCAGAATATTTGTCTATATAATATCTTTGACAAGTTTAGCTTTGGCCACTTGGGGTAAAAAACTAGGTCAAATCTAAGAAAAACCTGTGTTCACTGTAAAATGTCATATTTTGCCTTCAAATGTCAAATAGTTCAAATATCGAATAATTTTTATGTTCCAAAGAAGCTTTATTTGAGGCTGAAATATCTTGATATTTGGTCATATTGTTTTATATTTAGGACAAGCTAATTTGGGCAAAAAGTAGGTCACTAGGTTGATCCTTTGAAAAATATTCGGTATAGAGCCTACATTTATGACTAAATATTGTGGTATCTCGCCTCCCATAGACTTTCAATCCCTTTCTTCAGCATTTGAGCAATTAAAATCAATCATCAAGGTTTCTATTCTGCGTAGAATGGAGTCAGTCTATCCAAGTACAGAAAAGCATTTTCAGTTTTCTGTCATTATATACACTGTATAGTCTTATTGTCAAGGTAAGGTTACTAGCTTGTAAAAACAGAACAAGTGTTATTCTGTGGACTTAAATCATACTAAGATTACTCGCAAATATCTGCATTTTCTACAAAAAGGGCAAACTTTTCCAGTATACTTAGTCGTCTAGTTTAATCCATTATTGATTCATCTCAATGACATCAGTTACAGGCAGTGACTATGTCATCAAGGTCAACTTTACTATAGTAAATAAACAGTAGAGTTATGACAGTTCTCTTTCCGCAATGTTTTGTAGTGGGCTAGTTTTCTAACTTTGGGAAAAGTTTATAGGTCTGTTCAAAGCTCATCTAGTGCAACCAATGATGAGGCGACCTATTTTTGGGGTCACAACCCATTTTACTGTTGTACAGCCAATTTTTTTGGTCACCACATTGGAGGCCACCAAGAATCTTGGTTGCACGTGCTGTGATAGTATAAAAAGGCTGGGTTTCTTTGGTCACGAGCTCAGTCTGATCTCAAGGGTTAGAGAACATATGTGCAGGCTGATCTTTGTCTATACCTCCTGCCTAAACAGGAATATTCTGGCTTCAGTATGACAAGCGTCAAGCTACATTGATGTGATTTTCCAGGTTTGACTGGAGGACTTGCAGCTCCGCTGGTTGCTGCAGGTGCAGGGGCTGTTATTGGGACAGCTGGGGCTGCTGCCCTAGGGTCAGCTGCTGGTGTTGCCATCATTGGATCCCTTTTTGGAGTAGCTGGAGCTGGTCTCACAGGTAAATTTGTGCCCCCTGTTATTGGTAGTTTGACTTATTCAGGGTTCCAATGGTCAGGGAAAAATTAGGGAAAAATGAAAAACATTCAAGGTCAGGGAAAAGTCAGGGAATTTTGAAATTAGTAAGGGAAATTTAAAGATATGGCAAAAGTCTTGAAAAAGACGGGGAATTTCAGAATCAGAAGTTGACATTTTTAAAAAAGTAAAGGAAAAACATAAAGTGGCTATTGCAGTCTCTTTTAAAAAAAAAAGGCATGGATGTGTTTGCCATTGTATCTCATTAGAAAGCATATTTTGTGGATGTATTTGTGAACTCATCTCTAGTTTGAGTCTGTGTAAGAGAAAAAAATTGCCTATGAGTCAGTTTTCTTTGCGAGTCAGTCTTGATTGCAAAGTGCATACACACTTATAGAAACTGAAAGGGTTTTAAGCACACCTTGCCTTCTGAGCTGTTTTATGCTTGGTAAATACCGACAAGATTGGTCAGGGAATTTTGAAATTTCATCAGGGAACAGTCAGGAAAAAGTCAGAGAATTTTACTCTATGAAGTTTGTTGGAACTTTAGTTTTCAGTTTTATTATGAACAACCTAAATACCAGTTTTATTTCTTTTATACCTTGAAACTTGAAGTATGTCCTCACTTCTTGACTGTTTCTTATAAAGGAGACAAGTTATAATGCCCTGTATCAATAAAATTAAGGCACATTATTTTACCTCTATCAGCCTTACTGTCTATCTATTAGCAGCAATAATCATAACACAAAAACATGATTTTTTTAAACACTGTTCAAGGTACATAGCTCATATTTTGGACAAAGGATCCTTGCATTGATAGTTATCAATTGATTTTAAGGTCAAGGTCACTTATCAAGGTCAAATTATTGTAAAAATTTACTTAAGAGATGAAGAGAATATTTTTTGTTTTCATTGAGGTATAAACCGAAAAAATATAATCACACTGTGAATCAGCGAAGCAAAAAATATTCTTTTCATTTCTTATAATTTAACCCTTTCCTGGACAAACCCGGGATTTTACTTTGCTGTGATTTTGTACTTGTGAAAACATTGTGGAAAAAGAAGAAATTGCTTGTAACAAGCAATTTCTCCTTTCCCCACAAATTTTTCTACCATATAGGATGGTTTCAATTCAAATTGCATCCAATTTTCATTGTCTTCTGCAACCTCTTTCAGTTTGGACCAGTCTAAAATTTCAAAAACAGGAAAGGGTTAACAGCATTGTGCAAAAAACCAAAAGCTCTACAAATTTTGATACTATTTTGTATGGGACTATTTTGTGCAAAAGCATACCAAATGGCTGCGTGCTGAAAATTTTGTTCATGGAGTTATGAATAATTTTTCCGACCAATCAGAACGCTCGTTTTTGATAGAAGAAACTAAAAATTGAATTATATTTTGCTGTTCTTCAAACATAATTAAAATACATGGCCCAAAGTGTGGACATAGGTTCTTTTGGATTTATACGCATTTATGGTTGTATGATTCAGGTCAACTATCAAGGTCATTTATGAAGGTCTCATTTAAAAAAAGACTGTTTTGTGGGCATATTATTTGGCAAACATACCTTGTTTTTATTAGCTCCACTGGCTGAAAGCAAGCGAGCTATTGTCATGGCGTTTTGTCTGTCGTGCATGCCTGCATCTGTCCGTCCGTAAACTTTTACTTTAAAAATCTTCTCCTCAGAAAGTATTGAACAGAATTCAACCAAATTTCACAGAAATGATCCTTGGGTGACCCTTAATCAGATTCTTTCAAAGAATTTTGATCATATGAAAACTATGGATTTAATGGGCAGGGCTACTTTCCATATATGGTGAAAGCTTTAAAAATCTTCTTCTCAGAAAAAAATTGAGGATTTCAACCATATTTTACAGGAATGATCCTAAGGTGACCCTTTATGAGATTCCTTCAAAGAATTTTGATCGGATGAAAACCATGGATTGAATGGGCAGGGCTAATTTCCATGTAATTATGGTGAAAGGTTTAAAAATCTTCTTCTCAGAAACCAATTGATGGATTTCAACCAAATTTTACAGGAATGATCCTAAGGTGACCCTTTATGAGATTCCTTCAAAGAATTTTGATCGGATGAAAACATGGCTTTAATGGGTGGGGCTATTTCGACATATGGTGAAAGCTTTAAAAATCTTCTTCTCAGAACCCTATTGATGGATTTGAACCAAATTTTACAGGAATACTCTTTGGGTGACACTTTATCAGATTCCTTCAAAGAAATCAGATTGGATGAAAAATATGGATTAAATGGGCGGGGCTATTTCCATATATGGTGAAAACTTTGAAAATCTTCTTCTGAGATACCAATTGATTGATTTCAACCAAATTTCACTGGATTGATCCTTTGGTGACCTTTTATCAAATTCCTTCAAAGAATTTTGATAGGAGAGAAAACATGGCTTTTATGGGTGGAGAATTATTTCCATGTGTGGTGAAAGCTTTGAAAATCTTCTCAGAAACCATTGGATGGATTTCAACACAATTACACCAGAATGATCCTTTGGTGACCCCATATTAGATTGCTAAAAAGATCTTGATTGGCTGTTAACATTGCTTTAATGGATTGGGCTTATTTCCATATATGGTAAACAGTGAAAAGCTACAATCTGCAGGATGGTTTCAACCAAATTTCTCAGGAATGATAAGTAAATTCAGGCCGGTGGAGCGAATCAGGCGGTCAGGCGCTCCATTATTGTTTTATTGTTTGCTATAGGTATAACACATTTTAAATGTGATCATATTGTGTTATGACCAAAGATATTAACTGAAAATTACAATGATTTTCTCTGTCAAGAGTTAATCTTAATTATTGATGCAATATCTTCAAATTTTGTTCATAATGACAGTAAATTTTTGCTCTGTCCTTTTTGATTGCTCCAATTCATTTCTGCTCATAATTCCTGCATGATGAATTCAATTTGTAAATATCAGTTTAGTACATAGTGTATGCTTAACCTGAAATCTTGCATTTCTCTCATTTAATTAAAAGTACTTAAGAATAAAATGTCAAAATTTAGTGTGTTCCATCCTTTATAAATACCGATTAAGTCATGTATTGAATATCATCTGCTTAAAGGGAGGTATGGATGTGTTAAACACGGATGCTTTACACATGAATTTGAGTCAGATATTGTCTTCGCAGTAATGTGATAGGCTTAAAGTGGCTTCTTAGGTCACCTGACCGAATGGTCATGGTGACCTATTGCAATCATCGTTTGTCCGTCGTCGTCCGTCGTGCGTCGTGCGTCGTCCGACGTCCGTTAACTTTTAAACGTTTTCATCTTCTTCTCAAGAACTACTGGGCGGATTTCAACCAAACTTGGTAGAAAGCATCATTGGGGGATGCCAATTCAAGTTTGTGAAAATAGGGGTTATGGGGGTCATAGGGGCCCAAATAGGGGCCAAAAAGGGGTAATTTTTGGTACTTCTTTAAAAATCTTCTTCTAATAAACCGTTAATGCCAGAGCTTAAATATTTTGTGTGCATGACAACTAGGACAGGTATATTATAAATTGTGAAATTCATGCCCCTGGGGTCATGTATGGGGCCACACCCAGAGGTCAAAGTTCATCATGTTGAAAAATTCACATTTTCACCTTCTTCTGATGAAGTACAAAGCCAATTTCAAACAAACTTTGTGAAAAGCATCATTTGGTAATGGTTATTCAGATTTGTGAAAATAAAAAGGCTGTGGGGTCAGGGGGCCCTAAAATGGGGTCCAAAAGGGGGGAATTTTTGGTAACTTTTAAATATTCATCTTCTCTTCAAGAACTACTGGGCGGATTTCAACCAAACTTGGTAGAAAGCATCATTGGGGGATGCCAATTCAAGTTTGTGAAAATAGGGGTTCTGGGGGTCAAAGGGGCCCCAATAGGGGCCAAAAAGGGGTAATTTTTGGTACTTCTTTAAAAATCTTCTTCTAATAAACCGTTAATGCCAGAGCTTAAATATTCTGTGTGCATGACAACTAGGACAGGTATATTATAAATTGTGAAATTCATGCCCCTGGGGTCATGTATGGGGCCACACCCAGAGGTCAAAGTTCATCATGTTAAAAAATTCACATTTTCACCTTCTTCTGATGAAGTACAAAGCCAATTTCAAACTAACTTGGTGAAAAGCATCATTGGGTACTGATTATACAGATTTGTGAAAATAAAAGGCTGGAGGTCAGGGGTGCCTAAAATTGGGACCAAAAGGGGGTCATTTTTGGTAACTTTTAAACATTTTCATCTTCTTCTCAAGAACTACTGAGGGGATTTCAACCAAACCTTTTTCTAATTCTTTCAAAAAAATCACTTGTCTTGGTGCTCTTTTACTCAGGTGACCGTTAAGGCCCACTGGGCCTCTTGTTTGTTTATTTAGAAAGGTTCAGCGGAATTCCAGTTTATTTTTAGATATCATGGAATTCGGTTGTTGACACCACATAATCTCATTTGCATATGACCCAAAGTTAATTGAAGGTAACAAATTGACAAGCAAAACAACCAACATCATAATCCATGTCACACCATATTGTTAGCGCAAAACTACGATAAGTGTCTATATTTGTATTGACGCCTATGGCAGTTTTGTATAGATCATTACAGAATTCAAGACAGGCTAGCAAACATAACTCCTGATGACATCAGGATGACGTTGGTTAGAGCAAATTCAAACTGAATCCAGAAAACATTGATACCTACCTTTAAGAGAAGTTTTCAAGACTACATGTATTTACATGCAGATTCTTTCTATCAAATTTAAATTTCAAGCTGGTTATATTAAATGAAAGTCTCTCAATTTCAGGTTACAAAATGAAGCGAAGAATGGGAGCTATAGAGGAGTTTGCCTTTGAGCCTTTGACTTTGATAGGCAGCAAGTTTGATTCTGCTAGGACAGTCAAACAGTTACATATAACTATAGCTGTGACTGGCTGGTTGAATGACAACTTGCAAGGTAAAGTAAATGTATTATATGACCATTAATAAGAAGGATAGTTTTGCTCAAATCTGAATAAAGGAAAGTCCCATTACACATTAGAAGAATCAGCTAATGGCTGTTGTCAATCAAGATATCGATTGACCAATCAAATCATCCATATAGACCAGCAGTGAACTTTGAACTACACTGCAGCTCCACTATAACGCTGTTGGTGGGGTACAAGGAATGAAACGGCGGAAGAAGTGGAGTTATTATGCTATAAAGCTGTCCCCCACTGTTACTGAAATTTACAACCGTCGAAATCGAAACTAAACACTCGATAATTCGTGATAATATTCCTGTAACAAGTTTAATTTTATACATGTTACTAGTCAGGAAATGAAAAACAACAACTGTAGTTAGAGCCCTGGGCTGACCCAACTTACAAACTAATACTAGATGAGATGTAAAACAGAGACCCTGTGTGACGGTGCTTTTAGTCCTGTGTCCTTGAACTATCCACCATAACAGCTAACCATCTTCATTTGGGAAGCTCATTTGAATTTTTTTTTTTTTTTTCAAAAATTTAGAAAAATGAAGAGAGTTTTCTGACTGAAAGGTAGAAAAAATCCAAAATTTCATACGCTTTTAATTATTGTCTACAACTTCATTCAATTTAGATCAGTATAAAGTTTTGTCATGTAGTAATGGATTGAAATATATTAAGTTAGCATTTGATTAGTTAATCTTTTAAAGTACATATGATTCATCATTGAAAATTAAGGGATCAAGATATCCTCTTTTGACTCCTTTGAGAGTCATTTCTAAGGGTCAAAATGGTATTTTCAGATTTGTGGGGCTTACTAGTCAAATATGAGCTCTGACTCTGTCATCTGTGATTGTTTCATAATAGAGCAACAAGTGTCTATATTTCTTGTATGAAAAAAAAAGAGTTGACTTTGAATACAATACAATATCTTTATTGATTCCAGGTCCTTTCTCAAGTATGGATTTTTAGCTCTACTGGTTGAAGGCAACTAAAGCTATTGCGATGGCCTTTTCCCGTCCATTGTCAATGCATCCATCTGTCCTTCGTCCATTCGTTAAACTTTTCCTTGTTAACACTCTAGAGTCCACAGTTTTCATCGTATTCTCTTCAAACTTTCACAGAATGATTGTACCATCATAAGGATCGTTCCTTTCAAAATTGGGTCAGATCCATCAAGAAACATTGGAAAAGGAGCCTAATTAAAATTTAATTAAAAAAATCCTTGTTAACAATTTAGAGTCCACAGTTTTCATCAGATTCTCTTCAAACTTTCACAGATTGATTGTACCACCATAAGGATCGTTCCTTTCAGAATTGGGTATGATCCCTCAAGAAAAGGGAAAAGGGGCCTTATGAAAATTTCATTAAAAATTCCATTAAAAATCCTCTACACTCTAGATTCCACAGTTTTCATCGGATTCTCTTCAAACTTTCTCAGAAAGATTGTACCATCATAAGGATTGTTCCTTACGGAATTGAGTATGATCAGTCAAAAGGGGAAAAGGGGCTTTATTAAAATTTGATTAAAAAAACTTCGTTAACACTCTAGAGTCCACCGTTTTCATCTGATTGACTTCAAACTTTCACAGAATGATTGTACCATCATGAGGATGGGTCTTTTCGAAATTGGGTCAGATTCATCAAGAAACATGCGAAAAGGAGCCTAATTAAAATTGAATTAAAAAAATCTTTGTTAACAATTTAGAGTCCACAGTTTTCATCAGATTCTCTTCAAACTTTCACAGATTGATTGTACCACCATAAGGATCGTTCCTTTCAGAATTGGGTATGATCCCTCAAGAAAAGGGAAAAGGGGCCTTATGAAAATTTCATTAAAAATTCCATTAAAAATCCTCTACACTCTAGATTCCACAGTTTTCATCGGATTCTCTTCAAACTTTCTCAGAAAGATTGTACCATCATAAGGATTGTTCCTTACGGAATTGAGTATGATCAGTCAAAAGGGGAAAAGGGGCTTTATTAAAATTTGATTAAAAAAACTTCGTTAACACTCTAGAGTCCACCGTTTTCATCTGATTGACTTCAAACTTTCACAGAATGATTGTACCATCATGAGGATGGGTCTTTTCGAAATTGGGTCAGATTCATCAAGAAACATGCGAAAAGGAGCCTAATTAAAATTGAATTAAAAAATCTATTAAAAAATCCTCGTTAACACTCTAAAGTCAACAGTTTTTATCGGATTCTCTTCAATCTTTCACAGAATGATTGTACCACCATAAGGATTGTTCCTTTTGAAATTGGGTATGATCCGTCAAGAAACACAGGAAAAGTGGCCTTATGAAAATTTAAATAAAAAATCCTCATTAATAATCTAGAGTCAACAGTTTGTAACGGATTCTCTTCAAACTTTCACAGAATGATTGTACCATCATAAGGATTGTTCCTTTTGGAATTGGGTATGATCAGTCAAAAAACAGGGGAAATGGGGCCTTATTTAAATTTAATTTAAAGATCTTCGTTAACACTTTTCCACAGTTTCATCTGATTGACTTCAAACTTTCACAGAATGATTGTACCATCATAAGAATTGATTCTTTCAAAATTGGGTATGATCAGTCAAGTACCAAGGGAAAAAGGGACCCTATGAAAATTTGATTAAAAAAATCCATGTAAACACAATAGAGTCCACAGTTTTCAACAAATTCTCTTCAAACATTCACAGAATGATTATCACATAGAATGAATTGTTCCTTTCGGAAGTGGGTTTGATTCATCAAGTTTTATGGGAAAAGGGGCCCTATGAAAATTTTATAAAAAAAATCTTATTTAACACATCATGGCCCTAGATTTCACCTGATTCTCTTCAATCTTTCACAGAATGATTGTACCATCATAAGGATTGTTCCTTTCAAATTGGGTCTGATCCATTGAGAAACATAGGAAAAGGGGCCTTAGGAAAATTCAATTAAAAGAATCTTAGTTAATGCTTTAATTTCCACAGATTGGTTTGTCTTTATACTCAAACATAATAATTATACTTTTGTAAGTAGAGTTCCCTTTGGAATTGGTTCAGATCCATCAAAGAACATGGGAAAAGGGGCTATATGAAAATTCATTTGATAAAACCCTGTTAACACAATGAAGCTCACAGCTTTGATCAGATTTTGTTGAAACTTTAACAGAATGATTGTAAGGTAATAAGGATTATTCTTTTCACAACAGGGTTTGAACTGTCAAGAAACACAGGAAAAGGGGCCTTGTGAAAATATCATTTATAAATCCTTGTTACCAAGTTCAGAGCTTTCATCGTATTTTCTTCAAACATTCACAGAATAATTGTACAATAATAATGATTGTTGATGTTGACATTAGACCTGATCCATCAAGTATCACAGGAAAAGGAGCATTATGAAATTTAATTTTAAAATCCTTGTACCACAATAAAGTCAATAGTTTTCATCAGATTCTGTTTAAACTTTCATAGAATGATTGTTCCATCATGAGGATTCTTTCTATTCAAAATTAGGCCTGATCCGTCTAGTATCGTGGGAAGAGGGGCCTTTTGAGGTTTTTATCTATAATCCTTGTAACCAAGACCAGAGCTTTCATTTGATTTTCTTCAAACCTTCACAGAATCATTGTACAATAATAACGATTGTTGATGCTGACATGAGACCTGATCCTTCAAGTATCACAGGAAAAGGAGCCTTATGAAAATTTTATTTTAAAAATTTTACACCAAAATGAAGTCTGCAGTTTTCATCAGATTCTGTTCAAACTTTCACAGAATGTTTGTACCATCATTAGGATTGTTTCTTTCCAAATTGGGCCTGATCTGTCTAGTATCATAGGAAAAGGGCTGTATGAAAAATTATTACCAATCCTATTAAACACAAGAATATCCTCAGTCTTATCAGAATCTCTTCAAACTTTAATAGAATGATTGTACCATCATTTGGATTGTTCCTTTGTAAATTGGGTCTGATTGGTTAAGTGACACAATAAAAGGGACATTATGAAAATTTTATTACAAAAACATCATTATCACATTAAAGTCCTCAGTTGTATTAATTTTCTTCAAACTATCTATCATTAGGATTTTTCCTTTGTACATTGGGTCTGATTTGTTGAGTTTCACAAGAAAAGGGGCCTTATGAAAATCTTATTACTAAAAATTCTTGACACAATTCAGTCCACTGTTTTCATTGATTCTCTTTAACTTTTAAAGAATAACTGCACCTTCATTAGAATTGTTCCTTTTGAAATTTGGTTTGTTCTGTACAGTATCATGGGAAAAGGGGCCCTATGAAGATTTCACTATGAACTCATTAACACAATGAATTCCACAGATTACACAGATTGATTGTACCATCATTACAATTGTTGATTTCGACAGTGGATCTGATTATAGCAAGTGTCACATAAGGGGCCTTATGAAAAACTTTCTTAAATTTTCTAGTTAACACAATGATGTCTCTTGATTTCACCGGATTGGCTTCAAAATTTCACAGAATAATTGTACAATCTACTTTTCAGAACTTGGTACAATCAATCAAATATCATGTAAAAAGGGGCCATATGATTATTGTTTTTTTCAAATACTCTAGTAAACATAATGAAGTCAACATATTTCACTGGATTCACTTTAAACTTTCACAGAATGATAAAACCAACTGTAAAATATTACTGGAAAAGGGGCCTTCTGAGAACTTGATTATAATATCTTTGTTAACACAATAAAGTAAACAGCTTTATCAGATTCTCTTCAAAGATGCATGGAATAATTGTGGCATTACAAACATGGGAAAAGCGGCCTTACAGATTATCATTCAAAACATTCTTGTGTATGTGATGAAGTTCACAATCATTATCAAATTGTCTTTTAAATTTCACAGGACAATTGTAGGGTTGTAAGGAAAGTTCCTTTGGAATGAAATTGATCCATCCGAAAACATAGGAAAAGGGGCCTTATGGATTTTCATTCCAAACAATCTTGTTTATGTGATAAAGTCCACAATTATTGTCAGATTCTGATTAAAAATTTACAGGATGATTGTAGGGTCATAAGCCAACTTCCTTTTGGAAATGGAGTGGATCCTTCATGAAACACAGGAAAAGGGGCCTCGAGGATTGTTGCTCAAAATAATAAAGGGGATAAAGTCCAATTTTTTTCCCTTTATGCATTCTTCTTTAAGTAATTAACTTCCATAAATATCAGATTTCTTTAATGGAAAACTTGATAACCAGTAGAGCGTCTCAGGCCCTCATCGGCCTCTTGTAACCTTCTCTATCTTTAAAACAAAACAAAAAAACTCTCAATCATGTCTGATTAGTACATGTAATTTGTAGCGCATTTTTAGCTCACCTGGGCACGTAGTGCTCAAGTAAGCTATTGTGATCGTCTTTTGTCCGGCGTCCGTCCGTCATGCGTTGTCCGTCAACAATTTCTTTAAACGACATCTCCTCCTAAACCACTGGGCCAATTTGAACCAAATTTGGCATAAATGTTGCTTAGGTGGTCCCCTTCAAAAATAGCTATAAGAATTGAAATCCGTTAAAAACTCTGGTTGCCATGGCAACAAAAGTGAAATTTTAAAATAATCTTTAAAAATCTTCTCCTTCTGACCCAGAAGGCGTAGAGCCTTGATATTTTGCATGAAGCATCAGTATATTGACCTCTTTCAAAATAGCTAAAATCATGATCCTCGGGTCCCCAGGGGCGGAGCCCCAGGGGGGGTGGGGTTTATATAGATTTACAGAACGATTTTTTAAATGACATCTCCTCTCAAACCACTGGCGGATTTGAACCAAATTTGGCAGAGATGTTCCTTAGGTGGTCCCCTTCGAAAATAGCTAAAAGAATTGAAATCCGTTAAAAACTCTGGTTGCCATGGCAACAAAAGTTAATTTTTTAAAATAATCTTTAAAAATCTTCTCCTCCTGACCCAGAAGGCATAGAGCCTTGATATTTTGCATTAGGCATCAGTATATTGACCTCTTTGAAAAATAGCTAAAATTATGATCCTCGGGTCCCCAGGAGCAGAGCCCCAGGGGGGTGGGGTTTAAATAGAAATAAAGAACGATTTTTTAAATGACATCTCCTCTCAAACCACTGGGTTGATTTGAACCAAATTTGGCAGAAATGTTGCTTAGGTGGTCCCCTTCAAAAATAGCTATAAGAATTGAAATCTGTTAAAAACTCTGGTTGCCATGGCAACAAAAGTGAAATTTTAAAATAATCTTTAAAAATCTTCTCCTTCTGACCCAGAAGGCGTAGAGCCTTGATATTTTGCATGAAGCATCAGTATATTGACCTCTTTCAAAATAGCTAAAATCATGATCCTCGGGTCTCCAGGGGCAGACCCAGGGGGGGGGGGGTATAGGCATGAAGCATAAGTTCACAGACTTCTTTCTTATTTCTGAAATTATAACCCATGGAAAAAGTTTTTTCTTTTTCAAATCGGCACTAAAGCCTTAGAATTTGTAATTTGGACTTTTGGATTCCCAGGTTCATAGTCTTTATATGTAATTGTGGCCCACTTGTTTCATAATCCTAACCTTAACATGAAGTTAGACTGTTGAAAGAAAAAGAGCCTTTATCTCAGGTGAGCGCCCCAGGGCCAACGGCCCTCTTGTTTGTTCCAAGGTTTGTTCTTGGAAATTTTTTCTATCTGAAAGATTTAGGTGTTATTTGTCCTGTCAAAAACAATTGAACTTTATAAGTCTCTGCAAACACTGCTTTTTGGCCTTGATTCAAAATATGTTCAGCTGATGTGTAGAATCAAGCCCAGAATACAAGACTATGATTTCTCATACTCCAATCAGTGTATACTTTGTTCATTTTTTATATGCCCCAGTCCCTTGCTCTACAAACTATTAAGTTTTAACATTATGATTAGATGTTGTATACAAACGTATTTGTAGATTTTAGAAAGCCATGGAGTGCCTTAGCTGAATGTAGAGAACAGTATAGTCTGCGATGGGAGTCCAAATATTTATATCAACTAGGAGAGGCCTTTGATTATATCCTACAGACGGGTCTTAGTGTAGCCACCACAGAAGCCTTGAAATACACCATACTCTCAGGTAAGGTAGGACTCATTTAACTCATTCCCATGCAATCTTACTTTTATGCCCCACAAGAAAAAAGCCTTAGAAAACATTGTTGAAAATGAAGAAATTGCTTGTTACAAGCAATCTTTAGCTCATAGTGCTCATGTCTGCTTTAGTGATCCCCCTTTTGTCCGACGTCAGTCATCTTGCGTCTGTCAACAATTTCTTTAAACATCTCCTAAACCACTGGTCCAATTTCAACCAAATTTTGCAGAAATCTTCCTTATGTTGCCTTCTTTGGAAATAGCTAAAAGTATTGAAATCCTTGAATAACAAAAGTGAAGTTTTTAAAAAAAAATTCTTTTGACCCAGAAGGCCTGGAAAGCTCGATACTTTAAATAAAAATCAGTATATTGACCTCTTTTTAAATTGGTAACATCATCTGTCAGGTCCCCAGGGACAAGCCCCAGGAGAATGGGGCCTATATATATATAGAATCAATTAGGTTTTTTGGCGACATTTCACCCAAAACCATTGGGCCAATTTGAACCAAATATTGCAAAAATGTAGTCCTATTTCATAATTGCTAAATGAATAATGCTAGAATTTTTACTTATATATCCCCAGGTACAAAGCAAATATCATTCTGTATAAAATTTGGTTATGCCCACTTGTATCATAATCCAAGCTTTAACATTAAAATTGACTATTGAAAGAAAAAGAGCCTTTATCTCAGGTGAGTACACCAGGGCTAATGACCCTCTTGTTTCATTTTCCATAATGTTTTCTACCCCATAAGATTTTTAGACTTTCACCACCTAAAAATTGTCTCCTACAACTTCTTTGAACTTAGACGTGTCTAGAATTTTGTGGTAATACAATGAATTTTTGCAGTCTTTCTGCTGTCTAATGCGATTGTTATCAAATACTATGAAAATGGTATTTCTGAACAAGTTTATTTCATTCTACAAACGTTGAAGATTTTTGGGTCTGGAAGGGTCAGTCTACCTTACTATATATTTATTTCCAAAATTCTATATCTGATGAATGAATTTGCCATCTCTTTTGATTTGCTTCCAAAGGTGGATGTATATCATCTTCTTCGTCTCTCCATCCTACCTGACGTATTTGTCCACGTCTTGTTAACACATTTCCTCCTACTTTTTTGGATGAATTTGAATAAAATTTCACAGAATGTTCCTAGTCACTGGACCTTTTGCATATTGTCAGGGTTTTGCTATTTCAGACTGCGTCACAGAAAAAGGGAGTGTAATTCAAAATTTCTTGTTAACTCAAATTCTCAATTTTCTGGACAGATTCCCATGGAATGCTCACTAAATGCTTCTTGTCTCATGACCTTATGCATTTATTAGGTTTTTACAATTTTAGGCTGTGTCACAGAAAAGGGGGCCTTAGTTTGGCAGCATATATTGTGGCTACAACACTCTTATTGGGATGATGGGCAACATATGATTAATTTTACTTTTCTCATCCCATAGGTTTAATAACTGCAGTAGCTTGGCCTGCTGCCTTAATGTCTGCTGCTGGAGCCATTGACAATCCCTGGCATGTTTGTACCCAGCGAGCTACTGAAACGGGGAAACAACTAGCTGAAGTTTTATTGGCTAGAGAGCAAGGAAACAGGCCTGTCACTCTGATTGGATTCAGTATGGGGTCTAGAGTTATCTTTGCTTGTCTAGAAGAAATGGCCAAAAGAAAAGGTAAAGAATGTAATTTTGAGATTGGCTATTTTGCAGAAATACAGTATTTCTATAGCCTTATTTTTGTCTACGTTTAAAAAAAAACACTTAACTTTTTTTAACATTTCTGTTAACCCATTACCAAAATTTTAGACTGGTCCAAATTGAAATTTAACGCTTATGAAATTTTATACTTTCTGGTTAGAAAACATTGTGGAAAATGTTCCCAATTTTTTTATACCCAACAAAACTATGTTTGGGGGTATATAGGAGTCAGCTGCTCAATTTCTTGGCAACTGTTGGACAGATTTTATTCAAACTTCACTGATATAATCAGTATCAGGCAGAGATGTGCATATTCTATTTTGGTTACAGTCGATTGATTTTTGACAGAGGTATGGCCCTTTGGGGAAAAATCAGGTCCGCTCAATTTCTCAGCAGCCATTAACTGATTAGATTCAAATTTCAAAGAAAGACTTGATGTAAGGCAGACTTGTGCATATCCAATTTTGGTTATGGTCCATTGATTTTTGATGGAGTTATGACCCTTTGGTAAAAAATCGTGTCCGCTCTATTTCTCAGCAACCATTAACAGATTTGATTCAAATTTCACAGAAAGACTCTGTATAAGTCAGACATGTGCATTTCCTATTTGGGTTATGATCCATTTATTTTTGACTGATTTATGGCCCTTTAATTAAAAAGTCCATTTTTTGTTATGGCCCTTAAGCGGATAGCACTTGTATATGGACAAGCGCTGTTGGGGGGAGGGGGTATATGTCTGCTTTGCGACAATTTCTAGTTTTTTTTAGAGGGGCGTCTAAAAGCCACACTGTGTGGGAATGGGTTAATAATGTAGCCAAGAGCCTGAAACTTGGATCATATTGATGGTTCAGCATGAAACAGTTGTAACTGCCTATATGTTTATACAGACAAGTAAAGATACTTTTATCTCGGCTGTGTGCAAAATGTGCGCTATTGTCTTGACCTTGGCAGCATAGAAATTCATGTTGCAGGTGTGACAAACTTACATGTTGATATATTGATGAAAGTAAGAATGATATGCTCTTCAAAGGTCATAGATGAAGGTCAAAATTTGAATTTTTGTGTCCAACCCTAACAAAATAACAAAAGGATATTTCGGTCTTGTTTAACACATTTCCAGACTGTAAAATCTTAGACTGGCCCAAATTGAAAGATATTGTTGGAAGAATTTTTATACGCCCGTCGAAGACGGGACATATTATGGGATCACCCGTGGTGTCCGGGCGGTGTCAACTTCTTTGTCCGGAGCATAACTCTGTCATCCTAAGTCCGATTGACTTTAAACTTGGCAGTTATATTCTTCTTATCAATACGTAGTGCAGTGCGCAATAACAATAACTCTACCTGGCCTATTTTTTATGTTATTGCCCTTTGTTGTTTTTCATACTTGAATCTTGTCCGGAGTATATCTCTAAAAGTATTATAGCTAGGACCATGAAACTTCATGGGTGTATAGATCTCACCAAGGGGGAGTGCAGTGCACAAGAACCATAACTCTACCTGGCCTATTTTTTTGAGTTATTACCCTTTGTTGGTTTTTAAAACTTGAATCTTGTCCGGAGTATATCTCTAAAAGTATAATAGCTAGAATCATGAAATTTCATGGGTGCATAGATCTCACCAAGGGGGAGTGCAGTGCACAAGAACCATAACTCTACCTGGCCTATTTTTTGAGTTATTGCCCTTTGTTGTTTTTCATACTTGAATCTTGTCCGGAGTATATCTCTAAAAGTATAATAAATAGGCTCATGAAACTTCATGGGTGTATAGATCTCACTAAGTGGGAGTGCAGTGCACAAGAACCATAACTCTACCTGGCCTATTTTTTGAGTTATTGCCCTTTGTTTTTTTTCATACTTGAATCTTGTCCAGAGTATATCTCTAAAAGTATAATAGCTAGAATCATGAAACTTCATGGGTGAATAGATCTCACTAAGGGGGAGTGCAGTGCACAAGAACCATAACTCTACCTAGCTTTTTTTTTTAAGTTATTGCCCTTTGTTGTTTTTCATACTTGAATCTTGTCCGGAGTATACCTCTAAAAGAATAATGGCGATTGACTTTAAACTTGGCAGTTTTATTCTTCAGATCAATACGGAGTGCAGTGCGCAATAACCATAACTCTTCCTGGCCTAATTTTTGAGTTATTGCCCTTTGTTGTTTTTCATACTTGAATCTTGTCCGGAGTATATCTCTTAAAGTATAATAGCAAGAATCATGAAACTTCATGGGTGTATAGATCTCACTAAGGGGGAGTGCAGTGCACAAGAGCCATAACTCTACCTGGCCTATTTTTTGAGTTATTGCCCTTTGTTGTTTTTCATACTTGAATCTTGTCCGGAGTATATCTCTAAAAGTATAATAGCTAGAATCATGAAACTTCATGGGTGTATAGATCTCACTAAGGGGGAGTGCAGTGCACAAGAGCCATAACTCTACCTGGCCTATTTTTTGAGTTATTACCCTTTGTTGTTTTTCATACTTGAATCTTGTACGGAGTATATCTCTAAAAGTATAATAGCTAGAATCATGAAACTTCATGGGTGTATAGATCTCACTAAGGGGGAGGGCAGTGCACAAGAACCATAACTCTACCTAGCCTTTTTTTTGAGTTATTGCCCTTTGTTGTTTTTCATACTTGAATCTTGTCCGGAGTATATCTCTATAGCATAATAGCTAGAATCATGAAATTTCATGGGTGTATAGATCTCACCAAGGGGGAGTGCAGTGCACAAGAACCATAACTCTACCTGGCCTATTTTTTGAGTTATTGCCCTTTGTTGTTTTTCATACTTGAATCTTGTCCGGAGTATATCTCTAAAAGTATAATAGCTAGAATCATGAAACTTCATGGGTGTATAGATCTCACTAAGGGGGAGTGCAGTGCACAAGAGCCATAACTCTACCTGGCCTATTTTTTTGAGTTATTGCCCTTTGTTGTTTTTCATACTTGAATCTTGTACGGAGTATATCTCTAAAAGTATAATAGCTAGAATCATGAAACTTCATGGGTGTATAGATCTCACTAAGGGGGAGTGCAGTGCACAAGAACCATTACTCTACCTAGCCTTTTTTTTTAGTTATTGCCCTTTGTTGTTTTTCATACTTGAATCTTGTCCGGAGTATATCTCTATAGTATAATAGCTAGAATCATGAAATTTCTTTGATGGATAGAGCTCACCAAGTGGGAGTGCAGTGTACAAGAACCATAACTCTACCTTGTTTATATTTTGAGTTATTGTCCTTTGTTGTTTTTCATACTTTGTTTGACAAAAAATATTCATTCAAAATAACCTCAGTTCTATTCAAACCCCCAGCTAATATTAAGCAGTGTGACGGGCGTATCTTGTGACAATTTGGCACCTTGTTATTTAAGTGACGAAATTTCAATTTTTTCAATCTTTTAAGTAGGAGAAATTGTGAAAATGAAGAAATTTCCTGAAACAAGCAATTTCTTCATTTTCCTCAACTATTTGCAAAGCTTTCTTCTTGGGTAGTCAAAAAGTGTCATTGTATGGACATGGTTTAAAAAAAACAAGAATTTGACTGGAGGGGCTATATTCCTTACTAGAATACCTGATTTGTAGTCTAACAATTTAATTCCATTACCAAATAATAGAATTTTAGACCAAATAGAGATAAGTATTGCAGATTAGAAGTTTGATAGATGGAATTTGTCTTTTTGGGGTAGAAAACATTGAGAATTATGAAGAATTCATTTAAACCTAAATTTAATTTCATGATATTGTTTTTAGATACTTCGACACTATATGTTAAGTCATCATTCCACTGTGTAGAAATTTATTTCTCTCTACAGGAAGTGAAGGACTGATTGAAGATGTTATTCTGTTAGGGGCTCCTGTTTCTGGGGACGCTAAATACTGGAAACCACTCGCCAAAGTTGTTGCTGGCAAAATTGTCAATGGATATGCTAGGTTGGTAAAGAAATCTAGTTGGAGTATTGATAAACTTCCTTCTGTATTCGTTTCATTTTTTTGCACAGACGTTTAAAGAACACCAAGGTAAGTAATGGCCAGGTTGTCGTCTGCCTCGTGTCGGCTTTGATGACTGAAAACTTTGAGATGTTGTAATATCTCTGGTATTACTGAGCACATTCACTTGAAACACTGAATATATTTTCACAGTCAAAAGAGCTTTTTTTACCAACAAGGATGGTAACACTAAACACATTTTTATGCCCCTGCATGGATAGATTGGGGGCATATTGTTTGACCGGTGTCCGTCTGTCTGTCTGTCCATCTGTCTGTCGGTCTGTCTGCAAAACTTAACCTGGAAATGAAACATTTTCCTATAACTTCAACCCTGATTAAGTTACAATGCTAATATTTGGTATGTAGATAGGTCTCAACAAGGCACAACTGGGGAAGGTCATTTCATCAAGGTCAAGGTAAAATTTTTTAACCCTTTTCTCTAAAACAAAGAAAAAAAACAATAAAAATTACCCGTTTCTAAAGAAATCCTGTTTCGGGGGCATAGTGTTTCACAAACACATCTTGTTGAACAAAGTATAACCCTTTTTCACCTTAGAAATTTTACCCACTATCAAGTTCTTGAACAGTAGAGTGTTGGCATCTGCATATGGTACTCTTGTATGAAACAAATCACAGAGCGCCAGTCATGCCAATGGACCTTTAATGAAGTTGCATCAAGCAACATTAATTAATGACCAGGAGACATTAACCAATTCCCACACAGTGACACTTTTGAACACTCCTCAGGATGAACAATTGGAAAAACATTGTGTAAAATGAAGAAATTGCTTGTTACAAGCAATTTCTTCATTTTACACAATGTTTTCTACACAGAAAGTTGAAAAAATCTAACATTTCAAAAAATTGAAATTGTTGTCTGCAACTCCTCTGAATTTGGAGCAGTCTAAAATTTATGGTGTGTGAATGAGTTAAAATATATAGTAAATTGCTGGTTGACTACCTTAATCCTTTCCTGGTTAATCACCGTTTTTTTCTTCCCTTTGATTTTATTATTGAGAACATTGTAGATAAAGAAGAAATTGCTTGTGACATGCAATTTATTCTTTTTCCACAATATTTTCTACCTTAAAAATTAGTTATTTTCCAAATTAAATCCACTTTTAATTTTCGCCTGCAAAACCTTTGAATTTGGACGGGTCTAAAAGTTTGCAAAACAGGAAAGGGTTAAATGTAGTAACTAAGCTTGAATTAGATGTTGTAAGGGCAATTACATCACCTACTTTTGAAAATGTTTTATCATGATTGTCTGCAGCCAACATTTGGCTTGAAATATAACTAGGCGATCTGGTTGGTCATTCAAGATTTTTGATTGAAATCAACAATTTGTCTATTATTAGACAAGAAAAGCTGGATAATGGTAAATGGGTTAAAAAATAACTTGGCACATTGGATAATCTCCAAGCTCAAGGTCAAATATTTGGTCTGCTTGACATGTTACCCTTTGCAGGCTTTCTAGTTATTTGCATAATTAGTATCATTTTTATGCCCCCGAATCAATAAGATCGGGGGCATATTGTTTTACTGGTGTCCGTCTGTCTGTCTGTCTGTCCATCTGTCCGTCCGTCTGTCTGCAAAACTTAACCTGCCAACTAAACATTTTCCTATAACTTCAACCCTGATTAAGTTACAATGCTAATATTTAGTATGTAGATAGGTCTCAACAAGGCGCAACTGGGGAAGGTCATTTCATCAAGGTCAAGGTCAAAATTTTAACCCTTTACCCCTTTCTAAAGAATTCCCATTTCGGGGGCATAGTGTTTCACAAACACATTTTGTTATTTCTTGAAAATATGTAAAAGTTTAAAAAAAAAAAGATATGATAGGGTCCCTTCATTTCTATGTTATTCTATTATCCACCACTGGAAATTTTGTTTTTGCCATGTCCATCCTTCCCTCCATCCATCAGGCTTTCTTTTCCACGCTATTTCTTGGGAACCATTGCCTGGATTTCAATGAAACTTTGGAAAACTTCACTACAAATAAGAGATGCGCATATAGTGGGGCTTATCCAGTTCAACTTTTAAATTCAGAGCTACCGCCCCTGATTGGTGAAGATATTTACATAAAGAGTAATATTCGTTTCTGCGCTATTTCTTGGAAATCATTGACTGGATTTCAATGAAACTTTGTGGAAAACTTCACTACAAATAAGAGATGCGCATATCGTGGGGCTTATCCAGTTCAACTTTTAAATTCAGAGTTACCGCCCCTGATTGGTGAAGTTATTTACATAAAGAGTAATATTCGTTTCTGCACTATTTCTTGGAAACCATTGACTGGATTTCAATGAAAATTTGTGGAAAGCTTCACTACAAACAGGAGATGCACATATCGTCGGGGTCACCTAGTTCGAACAATTAATTTAGAGTTACTGCCCCTGATTGATGAAGCCATATACATACAGAGTAATATTCGTTTCTACGCTATTTATACAAAACCATTGACTGGATTTCAATGAAACTGTGTGGAAAGTTTCACTACAAAGAGGAGATGCGCATATCGTCCTGGTTATCTGGTTTGACTATTTAATTTAGAGTTACTGCCCCTGATTGGTGAAGCCATATACATACAGAGTGATATCCTAAGATTGATATACTCCATTGACAAACAAAATATTTTGGGGGGGATATCGATTCAACTAATTTGCTTGTTAATTATACATTCAAAATTCATTTACTCTAACACGGAATTCTCAAACACAACTGAAATTTCGAACAAGAAACTTGGTACCTGCAAATGTATTCATGATTCAAAGTGTTCGACCTGGGAAAACTTGTACACAACAAAAGAGGAACTTTTGAACTCTTTTCAAAGTCCCGATCTACAAATCACTATACTTTTTATCTGGAACAGTCAAGCAAAGGGTTGGCTGACAATCATAAGCTGATATGTTAAATGAATTTTCACACATTCGACTTGTTAATCTGTTTATGACACTTTATTGTTAAACAATGCACCGTTTGTAATAATAACCATTGGTAGATTCCTCATGTTGAGGTTTGAAAACATTTATATAACATGTTGGATTCAATGAAATTCTAAACGGGTCAAGCAAGCAAGTGAACGTATTTTCAGACACTTCCTACCTCGGACAAATATGACAGTGCCTTTTCTGATCTTCGGATATCTCAAACAAATAAGCCAGTCACCAACGTGTTCAAGCCACTGAAGTTTGACTGTAATTCACAAGTGTTCATATTTTGTGGAATTTAAATACAAAGTATGCTTCTTAGATGAAATGAAATCTGAACTGGGCAACAAACTGATCAATTAACTTGTGTTTATTACAGAGGTGATTGGTTACTCAAGTTTTTGTACAGAACTGCATCTGTTACCTTCAATGTAGCAGGGTTAAATCCAGTCAAATGGGATAACAGAAGGATGCACAATATTGATCTCAGTGACATAGTAAGATAGTTTTTATAATGCCTATATCAGATGAACAATATTGATCTCAGTGAAATATTATAACATCTATATCAGATGAACAATATTGATCCCAGTGACATAGTAAGATAGTTTTTATAATGCCTATATCAGATGAACAATATTGATCTCAGTGAAATATTATAACATCTATATCAGATGAACAATATTGATCCCAGTGACATAGTAAGATAGTTTTTATAATGCCTATATCAGATGAACAATATTGATCCCAGTGACACAGAAAGATAGTTTTCATAATGCTATTAAAAGATGACAAGAATTAGACTTTTTTAGGAATATTGAAAATAAACCCATACCCACACACTCCCACTCTTTTACGCCCCTCCAGGAAAAAGCTTGGGGAAATATTGTGGACAATGAAGAAATTGCTTGTTACCAGCAATATCTTCATTATACACATTGTTTTCTAATCTTTTTTCTTTAGGGGGCATCAAAAAGTGCTATTGTATGGGAATTGGTCAAGTTTTTACAATGTTTCTAAAATTTGATAAAGTCTATATTTTATTACTTTGAAATCACTAGGAATTTTTTATATTATCAATCAAACTAGGTTTGTGTGGATTGGTCAACACAATACATGTTTTTAAATGGAAATAAATATATAACAAGTAACAAGTCCTGTCAACAACTCAGATAATGTGTACCACTTTTTTGTCTTAAAAAATATGGAAACAGCTTTAGATTTGGATCAAACTATGGTATTTTACAAATACCCCTCCTTAATTCAGGCTGTCTGCCCAACTTAACTTTTTTAGTATCTTCTATGCTTTTCAATATACAAGATTCATGCGGGTAATATATCCATTGTCAAGGTAATTTAACCCTTTACCGATGGTCTCTTATCAAACCTGACAAATAAACACTATTTCTTTTTTTTTTTAGTATTTTCAAGATTAAGTGCTCTTATTTGGCATATGCTAATAAGAAGGTCAAGGTCATCTGAAAAAGTCAATTAAATGTATTGAGTTTGAACTTTTGAAAAAAATTGTAGTTTTGGGGACACGAGTGTTTCACATACAATTTTGTGAACAACAGGTAAAGATATAACCTATATTTTTTTTTCTAGATTGATGGTCATTTTGACTACTGTAAGAATTTGGACATGATCATGAAAGCTGTGGGAGTGAGAACCAAAGATGAGATCAAACCTAAATCATTGAAGTCCACCTCTAGTTCTAGCATACAATCTATAAACATAAAGCCAGTTCTCGTAGACCAAGACTGCCAAACAGATGATGAATTAGAAGACAATACCCACCATGTCAAAAACAAGAAGAAAGTTTTGAAAAAGATCTCTAAAGCTGTTCCCCCTGATGCCAAAGTAGATGATGATGTTGATGATGATATTGTCCCACTAGGTGAAGATGATCCAGACACTGTAAATGAATCTAGTGTTAGGAATTACAGAATTGAGTCTGATGATATGATTGGGGAAATAGGTAACATTGATTCCAAAAAAGAGAATTTACTTAATGCGAAGGATCCAAGTGATAGTGGCCTAAGTGACAAAGGTAGCTCTGTATGTGATAGTGTAGAAGATATCTTAAATGATTCCAGTAGTTCTTCTAGTCCATTAAAGCATGATGATAGTGAGAAGAAAGTGCCTGAATCGTCTCAGGGAAATTCTAGTGATAAATCCGCTGACAAACAGGACAAAAGTCAAGGTGATCCTTATGTAGATGCTTCAAAAGAGATGACAGATATTGGGGCAATTATGAAATTAAATGATAATCAAAATTTAAACAAGGATAGAAAGAATGGTGCTGGTAATAAGATTAAGAAAAAAATTATTGAGCGTGTAAAATTGAGCAAAAGTGCAATAGAAAATAGAATTAGTCCAACCATAGTTCAAGGTGCTGAAAAAGATAATGGCATTTCAAAAGAACCAAAAGATCCTCATAAGTCTGCTTACATATTGCCAACAAATCAAGGCACAAGCAAAACAGAAAATAAGAGTGAAAATGATATGCCTCAATGGGAAAGTTGCTATTTTACAGACTCTGATCCTTGTTCAGAGGGTGAAAACGATGACTAGTCATTGTTGTCCGTTATATTCTGTTGAATATGTAGAGCCTCTGCCTGGCATTCTTAACACATTACCAGATGACAACTGTAAAACAATCAGTCAATCAATCAATTAACAATGTGTAGTAATTGTTTTGAAACAATTGTTGTTTCAGATATTTATAAAGAAACAAATTTAACCTTAATTTCATACTGTAGTTACGAAGAAAATTTGAACACACTATGATCATGACAAGACATTTATATCAGTTTTACTACCTATGAAAGTGTAGAGTTGTACAATTATACTAAAGTGCTTTAGTCATGTAACCTTTTTTTTTTTAACCAAGAAAATAACTTTAATTTTACTCGTTCAGTAAAGTGAAATTTGTGTTAATTTCATCCCACACTCAGGGGTTGAAAAATCCACTCGTCCGCTCGCACTGGCGAGTAGAAAATGCCGTAGGGCGAGTAGATTTGGGGACGAACTAGTCCGACGGGGCAAGTGCAAATTTAGGACTTGAATCACGCTGATTGAGGGAAAAAAATAAAGTATCGTAAAAGAAAGTATTTATTTCAAACAACTTCATATCGGAAACAATAATATTGGCTGTAAAATTAGACCGTTCCCTCTTTATGTTGATCAATCTTCATAGACGCTTGATTTGTAGACTGGAGACCATGTCGAAATACACGATAATGTATAGCCAGGATCTCCAGTTTAGCCTGCATAGTATTCCGTATCTTTAAACGCTTGAATGATCACTGTAATGTGTATTGCAAAGCAAAAATACGTCGATCTAGATAAAATTCGTTTGTTTTAAAGCTCATGGCTGGAACATCGGACATCCGATTGTATTTTGGGTAGTAATTTTCTTCATCTTTAAGGGCGAGTTGGGTTGCCTTAAGGGCTAGTAGAAATTCAGAGCTACTAGTCCTACAGGACTAGTAGGTTTGAAGAAATTTTTCAACCCCTGACACTGTCCTGATTTTAAACACTCCACAAGAAAAATAATTCTTGGAAAACATGGTGTAAAATGATGAAAAACGAAGATTCTTTAATATTTTACCAATTGTACTTAACAGGACTGTTATCAATAGTAGATACAGGCTGATGCTCTCTTGACTGTCCCAGAAAGACATCTCTAATGAGTACTAGTAGGTTAGGATATTTTAACTCATGTCATGCTGAATTGCAGGAAAATGGTGGATTAGAATTCTTAAGGGCTAATTTTGGGTCAAAATTTCTTTTGAAAATTAATCTCATATAATTTTGGCTTGATTGAAAGGGACACCAGAATTTGTAGACTAAGTGCAGGCTAATCTTCCAAAACAGGAATATCCCAGATTCAGCATGACACAAGTTAATACAAATTGCTTCTTAAAGTAGCTGGTTGCTGCAGCAAGATTGACTCTACATACAGTCCATGGCTTGTGCTGTAATATAGGGTTTGGGTGCAAACACTCTCTTACTGGATGTTGAAAATACATATTAATCCTATTACCTTTTAAGTCCAAATTTTGATCCATTCATGAAAAATGGCTGGGGAAACATTGTTGGAAAGTAGAAATTGCTTGCAATATTTTTTAAAACTAATTTGACATTGAAATCTGCAACATCCTTTGAATTTGAACAGAAAAATTGTTTTTTATATGCCCAAAGGGCTGTCTTATGTTATGGTCCCGGGTGACTGTCTGTCCATTTGCAATCTTTTGAGTGTGCGGCTCCTCCTACGGTATCTATAGAAATGAATTGAAATGTGCCACAATGATTCTCTATGATGTCTAGTTGTGCATATGACCTTTGAAAATCAAATCACTCTAGTCGTTCTACAATTATCTTAAACTACCGTTATCTGCCCTTGAATTGAAAATAAAACCACTATATTTCATGTGTGCGCAACTCCTCCAACAGTATTGATAGGAACAAACTGAAACTTGCCACAATGTATCTCTATGATGTCTAGTTGTGCATAAGACCTTTGAAATTCAAAAAACTCCAGTCCTTGAATTGTCTGCCCTTGAATTGAAACAAATCACCATATTTCTTGTGTGCTGAACTCCTTCTACTGTTTCCATCAAAAGAAGTTGTTACTTTGCATAATGAATCTGCATAGTCTCTAGTGGTACATTAAACCTTTAAAATTAAGAGAACTTAATTTCTGCATCAATTCTCTACCCTTGAAAAATTGCCTTATTTCTAGTGTAAGCAACTTTTAAGATAGTTATAACTTGTGCCTAGTGTTGACTGAAATATACTACAATGATTCTCCATCATTAACAAGTCCCTTCGCTTGTATATGCTAAGCTGTGCAAAGCTCTTGTTGTAAACATGGCTCATTTTTTCACCAGACAACAAATCAAAGTTTAATGTTCATCTGCAATTAAACCATTCCCATTCAAGCCCTCCTTTTTACGCTTTTCAAGAAGAAAGCTGTAGAAAACACCAAGGAAAATGAAGAAATTGCTTGTACAAAGCAATTTCTTCCTTATTCACAACGCTTTCTATCCAAAACGATGAAAAATTCATAATTCCATCAACTTGAAGTTGTCCTCTGCAGCTTCTTTCAATTTGGAAGTCTAAAGTTTTCTTCTATGGGAATTGGTCAAGGTATGTGTAGACAACATATGTGAGTGATGGTAATAAAGATTAGGCAGTAAGAAAAATTAGGAAAAAATATCAAATTTATTAATGCCCTTTTTGTTATGTAAGAAACATTTTAATTAATAACTCTAAATGCACTCTTTCATAAAATGGCACTGGAAATTTCATCCAAATGATTTGTTAGATTACCAATATTTGTTGAATTTTAAATGATTTATTAAAGAATTTGAAAAATTTTGTTTGCTGTTTATCAATCTACAAAAGTGTATTGTAGCTAAGGGTCTGCAGGAAAGCTAAAGGCCAATGATGTGGCTATATTTTGACACAACAAGTTGGAGCTCAAATTTAATATTACTGTATAAGTTGCTGCATGTAACAGCCACCTTTGTAACATTGAGCTGTAGAAATTTAACCATGGTCATGCTAAAAGGACTGGAAGCACTTATTATTGAATATTTTTTAGCTCACCTAAGCATAAAGTGCAAGGTAAGCTATTGTAATTGGTCATTGTCTGTTGTCCGTCCAGCCGTCTGCCTTTCCAGAAGTTCTCTTTAAAAACTTCTCCAATACCAGTAGGCCAATCAAGCTGAAACTTTGCAGGGATGTTTCTTGGATGAAGGTCTACAAAAGTTGTTAAATGAATTTCATTTCTTGAAAAACTCTGGTTTGGCATGGCATTCGGAAATGGGAAATTTTAGTAAATCTTTAAAAATCTTTTCATCCAAAACCAGTAGGACAATCAAGCTGAAACTTTGCAGGAATGTTCCTTGGTTGAAGTTTTTTCAGAAACTACACTGCCAAAGGCATTCTTAAATTTCAAGTAGCTTAGTCACATGGTTCTCTTCCAAGTTTTCCAAAATTTAATCGATGGGGTCAAAAATGGCCCCACCCTGAGGTCCTAGGTTTGAAAAAAATGCTTAAATTGAGCAAGTTTTAAAGACTTCAAGTCTAAAACTATAAGGCCTAGGACATTTATGTTTGGTATGTAGCTTTACTAGATGGTTTTATACTATTTCACTAAAAATTGTGCTCTTAGGGTAAAAATGTCCTTGCAATAGGTGACCAAAATAGGGTAAAATACATAATTTGACCAAGTTAACAAATTTCTTCACTAGTTCTTCCTAGGGCATTTATACTTGGAATGTAGCATAGTCTGTCTGATATCTATCTATTTTGATTAAATTACACCTGTAGGGTAAAAAATAAACCTTCCCTAGGTGAAAACATGACCCTGCCCCAGAGTTCCAAAATTTAGGAAAATGTCCAATTAGGGCAACTTCAAAAGTCTTCTGGAATACATGTATAAGGTGAAGGATGTTCATATTTGGTATATAGCATTATTAGATAACTTTGTTACTGGAAAGTATGCCCTTAGGATCAAAAACTATATAGATATAGAGCCTAGAGCAATTATATTAAAAACATAGCATAGCATTATTGTTATCTACATGTACCATTAGAATTATTATTATCTACATGTACCATGTTTCTTGAAGTTATACCCATTTGGACTAAAAAGCACTTTCCAAGGCATCCAAAGATTTAAAAAACGATCAATAAGAGCATGTCCAAATACCTTCCTCTCCAAATGTATAAGTTGCAATGCATTCATATTTGGTTTATAGTACAACCACTTAGTTTTCTACCAAGATTACTAAAATAATAACCAATACCCATTGGGTCAAAATGGCCCCACCCCAGAGGCCCTAAGTTTCTTAAAATGCTCATTTAGAGCAATTTCAAAGTCTTCTCTTAATGCTGGTCCATATTAAAATTAGTTGCAGATGCAATGGAAGTTTGGTTGAACTTTAAATACAAGGAGTTTTTAAGGTAGAAAACATTATGAGAAATGGAGAAATGGCTTGTAACCACTAGATTCTCCCTTTCTCAGAATGTTATTTTGAACCTCATTTCCTTGAGGGTGTCAAAATGTGGGATAGTTTGGTAATGGATTAAACTATAAAGCCATATGCATTCGTATTTATTGTATAGCATGACCTGATAGTTTTGTACCAAATTCTTGTATTTATTTTCTCTTTTTTTTGGGGGGGGGGCTCAAAGTGTATCTTTTTTATACAAAAAAGTACTGTGATTTGCAGATGCCACAGGAGAGCAATTTAGGATCATCACGGTCCTCTTGTTTTTATAAGTTATCCTAAGTTACGCCTCTGGATTAAAATGGACAATCAGGAGGTGTGGACAAAGTTCAGAATGCATGTACATGCAGGCTGATCTTTGTCTATACCTCCTGCCAAAACAGGAATATTTTGGGTTCAGCATGACAAGGATTAAAATTTATACAAGAGTATGATGAGACAGTAGCATTAACAAAGTTTAGATGAAATCTGCCCAAAAAGATAAAAGTAATTGAATACCAAATGATTTGAAAAACAAAAGCCATTGGTTGGCCATCTTGAAAAAGTGAGATGAAGATGAAAGACTGGTCCAAACATATTGACCCATTACCAGACAACATTTTTGACTAGTCTGAATTGAAAGAAGCTGCCCTAGACAATTTCATAAAAATTAAGATTTTTTCAACTTTCTAGGGAGAAAACGTAGTTGAAAATGAAGAAGCTGTTTGTATCAATCAATTTCTTCCTTTTCAGCTCCACTGGCTTAAAGCCAGTGAGCTATTTTGATGGTGTTGTATCCTTCTGTGGGTCAGTCAGCCTTTCTGTCTGTCTGTTAACTTTAACATTAAAATTCTTCTCAGAAAGAACTGAATGCAATTCAACAATTTTCACAGGAATGATCCTTGGGTGAGTGGGGTGAATTTCCATACATACGGAAAACTTTGAAAATTCTTATTCTCTGATGGATTTCAACCAAATTTCACCAGAATGATCCTTTGGTGACACTTTATCAGATTTATATAAAGAATTTAAATGCATGTTAGAGGTACTTTCCTTTTTTTTCAGAAGAATCTCATAACCACCAGAGGATCATCCTGTGAAAATTTGTTCAAATCTATCACCCAGTTTCTGTGAAGATTTTCAAAGTTTTCACTTTACACAAAGGTTGAAAAATTATTCCTGTCTGCTAAAGCAATGTTTTTTAGCTCCAATGGCTGAAAGCAAGCGAGTTATTGTCATTGCTTTGTGTCTTTCATGCATCCGACCATGCGTAACTTTTACTTAAAAAATCTTCTGAAGTACTGAACAGAATTCAACAAAATTTCACTGAAATGATCTTTTGGCGACTCTTCATCTGATTCCTTCAAAGAATTTTAATAGGATGGAAAACATGTCTTTTATGTGCGGGGCTAATTTCCATATATGGCGAAAGTTTTGAAAATCTATTTTTCAGAAACCAGTGGATGGATTTCAACCAAATTTCACTGAAATGATCTTCTGGTGACATAATTCATCAATTAATTTTGATTGGTTGAAAACATAGCTTTTATGATTATGGCTTGGTTGAAAACATAACTTTTATGGGTATGGCTTATATCCACATGGAATACAGTGAATTTTTAGCTCAGCTGTTTTTGGAGAAAACCCAAGGTATTGCTATAGCCTTGGTGTTGTTGTTGTCTTTGTCGTCATTTGAAAATATTGACATTTTGTGATATTTCTGGTTCTACTAAAGGCATTCCCTTGAAACTTGGCACACTTGTTCACCATCAAAAGAGCAACCTGTACTATCAAGGGGGATAACTATAGATGCATTTTGTCCACCATCCAGCACCCAATAGCCGAGTGTAGGCACCCGTAGGTGGTGCTGTTGTTTTAAAAAACAAGAGGCCCATGAGGTACTGAGACGCTCTACTGGTTATCAAGTTTTCTGTTAAAGAAATCTGCTATTTAAGAAAGTTAATTGCTTAAACAAGAGTTAAAAAAATAACTAATGGGACTTTATCCCCTTTATTAATGTGAGCAACAATCCTTGAGGCCCCGTTTCCCATGTTTCATGACAGATCCACTCCATTTCGAAAAGAGAGTTTCCGTATGACCCTACAATCATAATGTGAAATTTTCAACAGAATCCAATAATTATTGTGGACTTTATCACACAAAAAGGATTGTTTTGAGTGAAATTCCATAAGGCCCCTTTTCCTGTGTTTTCTTATGGATCCATTTCTTTTCCGACAGGAACTTTCCTAACATCCATTCAATAGTCCTTTGTGATATTCAAAAGACAATCTGATAATAATTCTGAACTAAATCACATAAACATCATTGACAAGATGTTGATATGTCACACTTGATGAATATGATTCAGTTTGTATTGAATTCCTGAAATCACCATTTGCTCCAGTACAATCAGGCCTGTGGAGCAATTCAGTGGACTGGAAGCAAACTTTTATTTGATCCATGACTCATTTCTGCAGACACACAAACTTAACAAGAAATAGGTTGTCCAGGGACATGTTGATTTGTAAGGAGAATGTGTTGCACAGAATTATTTTTTCACTGAGACCTTGCCACATTTTTTTAAAATCCATCCATAAATGTGCAAATTATGCTGCAGACAAGGTCAATTTTGTTGTTTCATCTTCAGCTGTGACCTTTAGACATATCACAACAAACAATTAGCATGACACTAGCACTCATCAAGAAGAAAAAATGTGGCAAGTTATTTTAATATCTATCCGTAAATGAAGAAGTTATGCTCAGGACAAGGTCAATTTTGTTGTTGACCTTCAACTGTGACCCTGACTTAGGAGGTATGACAGTAAATGTTTTGCATGATACTAGAAATCATCCAGTAGAACAACTGTGCCAAGTAATTTTCAAATCCATCAATAAATGTAGAAGTTGTAGGTGGTGAACATTTCTATGAAAGAAATTTGTAACTGCGTGCATGTTTAAAGAAGTTACAGAGCAGATACGGCAAAAAGTGACGATTTTTTACCTTTGACCCCAGATTGTGACCTTGACCTTTGAAATAGGAACCTGGGTCTTTTACGCGACACATCATCTGTAGGTGGTGTACATTTGTATGAAAGAAATTTTTACCTGCGTGCATGATTATAGAAGTAGCAGAGCAGACACTGCAAGTGTGCCAATATTTGACCTTTGACCCAAGATTGTGACCTTGATCTTTGAGATAGGAACCTGGGTCTTTTTCGTGACAGGTCGTCTTATAGCGGTGAACATATGTGCAAAGTTTTATTGAAATCCACCTTTGCATGTAGAAGTTACAGAGCAGGCACTGCAAAAAGTGCCAATTTTTTACCTTTGACCCCAGATTTTGACCTTGAACTTTGATATAGGAACCTGGGTCTTTTTCGTGACCATCGTCTGAAGGTGGTGAACTTTGTATTGAAAGAAATATATACCTGCCTGCAAGATTATAGAAATTACAGAGAAGATAATGCAAAAAGTGCCGATTTTTTACCTTTGACCCCAGATTGTGACCTTGATCTTTGAGAAAAGAACCTGGGTCTTTTTTTGCGACATGTTGTCTGAAGGTGGTTAACATTTGTATGAAAGGAAATTTGTACCTGTGTGCATGATTATAGAAGTTACAGAGTGGACAGCAAAAAAAGCTGATTTTGATCTTTGACCCAAGATTTTGACCTTGACCTGTGAGTGGTTAACTTTTGTATGAAAGAATTTCATACCTGCGTGCATGATTATAGAAGTTACAGAGCGGACACTTCAAAAAGTGCCGATTTTGGACCTTTGACCCAAGATTGTGACCTTGATCTTTGAGATAGGAACCGGAGTCTTTTTCGCAACAAATCGTCTTATAGCGGTGAACATTTGTGCAAAGTTATATTGAAATCCACTATTGCATGTAGCAGTTACAGAGATAGGAACCTGGGTCTTTTTCATGACATGACGTCTGAACATGGTGAACATTTGTATGAAAGGAAATTTGTACCTGCTTGAATGATTATAGAAGTTAAAGAGCCGACACTACAAAAAGTGCTGATTTATAACCTTAGACCCCAGATTGTGACCTTGACCTTTGTGATAGGAACCTGGGTCTTTTTTGTGATACGTCCTCTTAAAGCGGTGAACAATTGTATGAAAGATATTTGTACCTGTGTGCATGATTAAAGAAGTTACAGAGCGGACATTTTTTTACCTTTGACCTGATTGAGACCTTGACATTTAAAAAAGGAACCTGGGTCTTTTTTGCAACATGCCATCTTATAGCAGTTAACATTTGTGCAAAGTTATATTGAAATCTACTATTGCATGTAGGAGTTGCAGAGCAGACACGGCAAAAAGTGCCGATTTTTACCTCTGACCCCAGATTGTGACCTTGACCTTTGAGATAGGAACCTGGGTCTATTTCGTGACATGTGGTCCGAAGATGGTGAAAATTTGTATGAAAGAAATTTGAACCTGCGTGCATGATCATAGAAGCTACAGAGCAGACACAGCAAAAAGTGCCTATTTTTTACCTTTGACCCTCATATTGTGACCTTGACCTTTGAGATAGGAACCTGGATCTTTTTCACAGCATGTCGTCTGAAGATTGTTAACATTTGTATGAAAGAATTTTTTACCTGCTTGCATGATTGTAGAAGTTACAGAGCAGACACGGCAAAAAGTGCCAACTTTTTACCTTTGACCCCCAGATTGTGACCTTGACCTTTGAGATAGGAACCTTGATCTTTTTTGCGACATGTCATCTGAAGGTCGTTAACATTTGTATGAAAGAAATTTTCACCTGCGTGCATGATTGTAGAAGTTACAGAGCGGACACTTCAAAAAGTGCTGATTTTTTACCTTAGACCTCAGATTGTGACCTTGGCCTGAGATAGGAACCTGGGCCTTTTATTGCAACAAGTCATCTGAAGGTGGTTAAGATTTGTATGAAAGAAATTTGTACCTGCTTGCATGATTATACAATAAACAGAGCGGACACGGCAAAAAGTCCCCATTTTGACCTCTGACACCAGTTTCTGACCTTGATCCTTGAGATAGAAACCTTGGTCTTTTTTGTGACACGTTGTCTTATAGCGGTGAACATTTGTGCAAAGTTATATTGAAATCCATTATTGCATGTAGAAGTTACAGAGCGGACACGAAAGCGGGACAGACGGACGGACTGATTGACGGACAGTTCGATTATTATTTGCCTCCCTTTTGGGGCATAAAAAGGGGTCCTAAACCATAACAACACAATGTTGCTATCTGATACCCTGAAGAAATACATTCATCGAAAACTTTGTGCCAAAAGAAGAAATTGGTTGTAACAAGCAAATCTTTTCTCACTATCTAATTTTGGCCCTATTTGAAATGCCATCTGCTACTTTACGGACAGACACTTGGCTGACACAATGCCATAATAGCAAACTGGCTTCTAGATAGTTGAGCTCAAAATTCCTTCATATGTCACATGTTCTTGTAAAGTAAACAACCATACCAAATCATTTTAATCAATCTGTAAATGTATGAGATATATTCAAGCCAAGCTAGGACAGAAGAGCAGAGGCAAGGATGGACAATACCAGAAAGCAGGGTTAACCCTTTCCCGTTCAAATATGGAATTTTATGTTCCTGTGATATTACACTTGAGAAAACATTGTGGAAAAAGAAGAAATTGCTTGTAACAAGCAATTTCTCCTTTTTCCACAATATTTTCTACCAAATATAATGGTTTCATTTCAAATGGCATGCAGTTGTCATCGTCGTCTGCAACCTCTTTCAATTTGGACTAGTCTAAAATTTCCAAAAACAGGAAAGCGTTTACTCATTACTAGGAGGCAAAATTTTACACAGGTCTAAATTTAAGGAGCTGACGATGACAGTTTAGATTTTATGAAACTTTAGATTTTTTTCAACTTTCTGAGTAGAAAACATTTTGGAAAGTAAGGAAATTGCTTGTTAAATTTAATTTCTTTTTCTACACAATGTTTTCCTAATTGTTTTTCTTGAGGGGCATCAAAGATCATCATTGTATGGGAATGGGTTAATAAACCGTAGTCAAGATGCTTTGATCATCCAATGATCTTGAAATGCAGTGTTTATTACAATGTAGAGAAATTTGCTATCATAAAATTGCAACAAGAGTGCCATAGTCATTATACGCGCCACCAACTAGCCAAGACAGGAAATTCTGCGTTAAGCCCTTTTTTTTCTTTGACGCAGCTTAAATTTAGGAAAAGCCCAACAGTGTGTGTAAGTTCAGTTAACTAGGAACATTTGTGAACATGAGCCGTCAAAGACGGATTATGCTCCCAGAATAAGGCTTTTGTCACAAGTATGCCATTATTGGAAAAAAAAGCAATTATTGTTTGAGAGTTCAGTTCACAAGAAATTTGGAAGATTGACAAACATTGAAGGAATCTGTTTGGCTTCACAGGCCTGATTCTGTTAAAATTCAATATCATTATATGGTAAAGCATTAAATATTTTGCCTTGACCATCAAAGTTATCAATGAACCAGGTGTATTTGTGAAACACTATGCCCCTGAAACAGGAATCCTTTAGAAACGGGTGATTTTTATTGTTTTTCTTTGTTTTAAGGAAAAGGAGTAAAAATTTTACCTTGACCTTGATGAAATGACCTTCCGCAGTTGCGCCTTGTTGTGACCTATCTACATACCAAATATTAGCAATGTAACTTAATCAGGGTTGAAGTTATAGGAAAATGTTTAGTTGGCAGGTTAAGTTTTGCAGACAGACAGACAGACAGACGGACACAGGTAAAACAATATGCCCCCAATCTTATCAATGTGGGGGCATAAAATTGTCTCCATACAAAAAAAGAAGACTCTAACTTGAAAAGTCTTGCAGAAACAATAGACTGATTTATTTTAGAGTAGGAAATATACAAAATATAAAGCTACATGGCATTAAGGCCCCTTTTAGCATGGTAAGGTTCATTGGGTCAAAAATTGAAATAAACATTACCTAGGGCACTTAATAAACTACATTTATGTAAAGTAACAAGGAATTTTGGCAATTTGTAAAGGAGGTGTAATTGAAAAATAATTACCTTGACAATTTGACCTTGACCAATGACCTTGAACAAACAGAAAGTCCATGTCATAATAATGCACATGTAAAATATGAAGGCTATATCACCATTGTATACTAATGGACCATGTAAAAGTTAAAATTTTCGAAAATTTTTACCTTGAGAAATGATCTTGACCTAGACAGATGACCTTGAACCTAATACCAACAGAAAGGTCATGTCATAACCAATGCACATGTGAAATATGAAGGCTATATCACTTACTATTGTAAACTTAAAGACAATGTAAAAGTTAAGATTTTCAAACTTTTGACCTTTAGAAATGACCTTGATCTTGACAGATGACCTTGAACTTAGTACCAACAGAAAGTTCATGTCATTAGCAATGCACATGTGAAATATTAAGGTTATATCACTTACCATTATAAACTTATGGACAATGTAAAAGTTAAAAAATTTGAAATTTGGACCTTGAGAAACGACCTTGACCTCATCAGATGACCTTGAACTTAATACCAACAGAAAGGTTTTGTCATAAGCAATGCACATGTGAAATATGAAAGCTATATCACTTACCATTATAAACTTATAGACAAGTTAAAGTTAAGATTTTTGAAATTCTGACCTTGACTGATGACCTTGAACTTAGTACTAACAAAAGGGTTTATCACAAGCAATGCATGTGTGAAATATGAATACTTTATATGTAGCCAATCAAAAGTTATGGCCAATATAAGTTTTTGCAGTACAAAAAGAGAGCTTACGTAAAGCTAATAACATTAAGGCCTCATTTCCCATGACATGTTTTTTAAACGCAAATTTTCGATACTTTAAGGTCAAGAGGATCTGATTTGCTACTCAAATACAAAATTTCATAAAATTCTGATTATTAGACTAGGAGAAATTGGCAAAAGACTCATTTTTACATTAAGGCCCTTTTTTATCATGCAGCCTTGAATTGAGAAAATTCAAAAAAAGTCTCTTGGAAATTTCCTAGGAAGATTATATATGAAGTTTCATCCAATTAGGTCCATGGGTTCCTGAGATATGACGTCGGTCGGACAGGCAGAAGGATGGATGGACATGCGCACAAGCTGGCGACCATATGCTCCCATGAAAAAATTTTCGGGGAGCATAAATATTCATCCATTTATGTAAGAAGAGATGTGTTATGAATTTTGCATTAACACATTCCTACACCATGACATCTTTTTACTCCTCTCAAAAAAAATAAAATAGTTCCAGAAAACATTGTGGAAAATGAAGAAATTGCTTGTAACAAGCAAGTTCTTCATTATCCACAATATTTTCTACCCCAGAGGATAAAGATTTCTTAAATTCCATCAACTTAAAATTGTCAACTGCAACTAATTTCATTTAGGACCAGTCTAAAATTGTGCTGTGAGGTAATCGGTTAAGCCCCCTTTTTCTGTAAAGCAGCCTAAAATGACATAACACCTTCAATAATACCCAAGGTCAGTTAACTAGGAACATTCTATGAAAATTTCATTCAAATCGTCCATAAGAGAGAAGATGCAATAATAAGATGTGGATGGCAGAAATGATGGAGAAGATTATACCAATATATGTCCACATTGAACCCTTTACCGTTTTTCAAAATTTTAGACCTGTCAAATTTGAAAGAAGTTGCAGACGCTAATAAAAGTATTTGCAATTTGAAAAGTAACCAACCTACCGGATAGAAAATATTGGGGGAAAAGAAGAAATTGCTTGTTACAAGCAATTTCTTCTTTTCCCACAATGTTTTAAAGGGTATAAAATTACAGGGACATAAAAACCAGGATTTGAACAGGAAAGGGTTAAGGGTGTAAAAAAAAAAAATCCAATCATCCGACAGCATCCAAGATGCATAATGAAATCTTTTATTTGATCTGCTCTCAAAGGAAAAGACAAGAAAACAATCATGTTGTACTCTTTATTTATCTATGTACATATGATGTGAGTCTTAAGATAAAAAAATTTGCAAGGTTATTTTAGGATTACAAATTTTCATAAAAATTGTCTCTTGAAGCAGAGGAATGCAATAAAGTAGATTAATAAAATATCGAAGATCGGGAAAGAGTTACCTGATTTCTCCAAATGAATACCGGAAGTTATAATTCAGAAGGGTAGAAAATATTGTGGAAAAAGAAGAAATTGCTTGTTACAAGCAATTTCTTCTTTTTCTACATTGTTTTCTCAATTATAAAATCACACGGAAGTAAAAACCAGGGACTGAACAAGAAAGGGTTAATCAAATGACCTATAGGGAGTAAAGGCAGCTGAGGGATTTCCAGTGTTTACTCTTGATACTTTCTGGTGGATACTTAAGATTTCTTTGTTGGTTTTCACTTGATAAGTTTGCTGCAACATGTAATTACTGAATTTAGTTCTGCTTTTTTTATTTCCTACTAATCTCAGCAGGACCGAAGTTGTAATGACGTCATCACGTTGCCATGTAAATATTGTGCATGTGAAGTGATTTGAGAGATTTTGTCCCCCTATAATTATATATATATTGTCTCTATAGATAAATCTTTTATTTACGTGTGAGACTGATATATCTTTCATTTCGTGAACAACAAAGCTGTATTTCTACTAAAGGCTCTGCCACTTCTGAAAATACAGCCTTTATTGTTCACTCTACTAAAGATACATTGATCTTGCAATGAAACAAACAATCATGCTCGATCTAATCAAAGGGGTAACTGTTATCAGGGAGAGAGCTATCAGGGAGGGAGCTGTTATTAGGAGAAGTCTGATAATCATCCTGTGTTTCCTTTTCCACTGCACCAGAATCTTCATTTCTCATGTCTGGTGGATTACTTGTCCAATCTGATACTTGTATTGCATTTGACATTTCATCATCATTTAGTTTGAAAGTTTTTATATTAAACCGACTCTGCCAGCTAGCTAACCATCCATTAGATCCTTTAAAATCAGTGAGATTAAGTTCTTTCGCAAATTCTAGAGCTTTTTCACGCACCATTGGACCCGATACAACTAAACCACTATTTCGAGCATCTGTATACCACGAATACACCAAGTCATTGATAGCGTTGTATTTTCTTGCCGGGCCTAGACGTTTTCGAGGACTCTCTGCATGGATTTCATACTGATTTCTGTAAAATGCTTTATTCTTGGCTATCAGAGTAATAGTGGATCTGCCAACTTGGTTTCGCTTTGCCAGTTGTCTAAAGGATAAATGAGGGTGGGCTTCAATATCTTCTAGAATGTGATATTTTTCTGCTATTGTCAACAACTGGCGCTTCTTTTCTTCTCCTTTACATAAAGGATTTTTGTGTCTTATGACTGCAAAGAAAAAAGAAAATATTCATCAATTCATTATCAACTAGTTTATACCTATTTCTTTAATCCATTCTCATACAGTGACTTTTTAAACGTCCATTAAGAAAACAATTGGGAAAACATTGTGTATATTGAAGTAATTGCTTGTTATAAGCAAGTTCTTCATTTTGCACAATGTTTTGTAACCAGAAATTTAGAAAAGTCAAAAAGAACTTTTTATTGTTGTCTGGAACTCCTTTGCATTTAGACCAGTCTAAAATTTTGTTCTCTGGTTTTGGGTTAATATTATTGGACGGATTATCAAGATATTTTGGTTGGTTATCACTGGATAGTTTCACAAAAGCTAAAGGTGCTTGAGCACCTGATTCGCTCCACAGGCCTGAATTTTCAAATTTACAGATTTTCAAAGTTTTACTATATACAATGTATGAAATCCATCCATTGGCTTCTTAGAAGATTTTCAAAGTTTTTACCATATACGGACATTAGCCCTGCCCATTAAAGCTATGTTTTTCATCCAATCTTATTTCTTTGAAGGAATCTGATAAAGGGTGTCCCAATGAGCATTTCTGTAAAATTTGGTTGAAATCCACAAATTGATTTCTTAGAAGAAGATTTTTAAAGATTTCACCATGTATGGAAATATGGCTTGCCCATTAAAGCCATTTTTTCATCCAAATTTAACTCTTTGAAAGAATCTGATAAAGGGTCACCCAATGGTCATTCCTGTAAATTTTTTTTGAAATCCATCCATTGGTTTCTAAGAAGAAGATTGTTAAAGGTTTCACCATAATATGGAAATTAGCCCCACCCATTAAAGACATGTTTTTATCAGATCTTAATTCTTTGAAAAAATTCCCAAAACAGGTCTCATTTGATCTTTTTGCACTAAAGAAATGGAGTGATTTTCTGTTGTGTCAGTTTCTTTTTAAATTTCAGTTTTTTTGCCATGGCAACAAGAGTTTTCAACAGATTTCAATTCTTTTTGCAATTTTGAAAGGGCACCATCTAAGTAACATTTCTTCCAAATTTGGTTGAAATTGGCCCAGCAGTTTGGGAGGAGATGTCATTTTGAAATTCTTGACACATGACAGAAAACCCAAGCCTGACAGAGGAAGATCAAAACACCTCACCATGAGCACCTTGTGCTAAGGTGAGGTAAAATGCAAATTATTTTGTGGCAACCTTAACGTCGTAACTACAGCTTATTCAAGCTGAAGTTAAGCCATTTAAGTTACCAAACTACAGATGTGACATAATTGTCAAAGGTAAATATTCACCTTCAATCTAAATAAATTTGACTGGTAAATCCATATTTTGAGGGAGGATTCCCCTGAGTGCTGACATTATAGGTTTTCAAGGATGAAATATGAAGTTCCACATTTTGGGAGTAAAATTGTAGAAGTTGTGCACATGAGGTAAAGGCAACTCTCACCCATCTGACTAAGGTGCAGCTGTGTCAGCTGAGCCCAAATGAGACCCATGGAATATTATCTTAATAACCAGACAATGTCACAGACAATCCACAGGATCACCAGAAAATGTCACATGCAAAATTTGAAAATTTTAGGCCGTATTGTTCCTTAAAAGAAGAATTACAATGATTTCCTTTATTATATCAATGTAAAATAGGGCATGCCTGGGTACAGCCCAAAAGAGATCAAAGGGGCAATTTTTGAACAACTTTAGTAGAGGGTCAACAGAAAATGTCACAAGCAAAATTTGGAACCTCTAGGCCTTATGGTTTCTCACAAGAGGATTTTTAAAGATTTTCTTCATTTTCTGCCTATCTGTTACTATGGAAATCACAGTTTTTTTTTTTTATTAAATAAGATCCTTTAAACAACTTTTGTAAAGCCTCACCTAAGGAAAATACCTACCAAGTTTCAGCTTGATTTGTCTTTTGGTTTTGGAAGGAGAATATTTTTAAAGAAATTGTTGACAGACAGATGATGATCAACCACAATCCCTCACCTTGAGCACTTTGTACTGAGGTCAGCAAAATTCAGTAAAGTGTTAAGACTTCTAATCAGAATTGAAAACTACTTAATCATTAGACAGCTAGTACAGTTGACCCCTAAATACTGATTAATAGCGATCAATTAAGTCATTGGTCACTCTTAAGTTATTCACCCATGACTCTTTTGTAACATTCGGAAAATGGATCAGAAATAACGTTACATAGTCTACATTTAAATTGCAAGCAGCCAAAAAACCTTTAAGAGACCTTACTTTTCACTAGGTCAAAAATCTGATGATAATCCAGTTGAAGTAGAATTACTCTGAATTTAAGAAGCACTATTTGGCTCAATGAGATTTAAGTCACTCTCAATCTTCACAGAAACACTGTCTCCACTTAAAGTTACATTGCTGGAAATTTCTGGAGGAACACTTTGTTCACTTAGGTTTAAATCTCTCTCACTCGGTGAAGGAAATGTATGTCCACTTATATTGCTCTGACTTAGAGAAGTAATACTGTGCCTTTTTTTAAACTTCTGCACCCAGCCTCGTGAATAACAGAAATCCGTTATTCCTAGCATACCACCTATTTCTTTACCCTTTTCAATGATCATATCGTCACTAACATAAGTTTCCATTTTTCTCATGTCTCTGTACCATCCGAACAAAATTCCTTCCAAATTGCCATGTTTCCCTCTTCGGTGACGGAATATTAAATTTGTATCTTCTGGTATTCCTAACCATTTCTCCCTTGCCTTTAATATTTCACTCACAGTTGAACGTGCCACAGGTTTACCCCATTGGCTGGCAAAAAACGCAGCTATATCGTCCTGAGTCATTTTTGGATTCAGCATCTTGTATGCTACAATCTCTTTCTTTTCTGCGATAGAGATTGTACATCTTCTGCGCTTAATTTGACTTCCGTCTGTCAAAGAAGAAAACCTCTGTCAGGCTTTTTGAAATAATTCCACCGGAACTGTTTATTCTATAAGGGTCAACTGTACTAAACATATCAATATCAGTTAAAATAGCATCTCTGGACAATTATTAAAATTTGCATCAATTCTTTGGACTCAAAAGTTTGAAATAACATTAATGTACAAAAGGATATTTCAGTCTTATTACAATGTTTCAGCCAGGACATAAACCTTGCTGAATTCACACAAGAAAAAGAGCATTGTTTCACTTTTCTAAACTAGACATGCCACAAAATGTGCACAAACCAAATTACCCTATGATATGACAACATAAACAATACAAAAACTTTGAGGCAAAACTTATATATTTTTTTCCGAGATCAAAAGCTTCTTTCAATCTGGACCAGTCCAAATTTTATTGTTCTCGAGAATTCTTAAGATTCTTATTAGGGGCTTACAGTTCTTAATCTCAAGAACATTTTGTCTTAAGAATCTCAAAAAGAATGCACCTCAGATTTAACTGATTACCAATTAAGATAAAATCTTAATCTAAAGAATGCTTCTTTTTGAGAATCTCGATTAAAAAAAAATTCACCTCTGGTTTAACTCATTATCCATTATGATAAAACCTTGGACTGATAAAAAATTCAAAGATGTTGCATATGAGAATTTATAGCTAATGAAATTTTAGAATAGAGACTATTCTAAAATTTCATTAGCTATAAATTCTCATTATACTTCATCTTTTTGGTAGAAAACTTTCCAAATAGTGAAGAAATTTCTGTTACTAGCCAGTGATTCATTTCCTCACAATCTTTTCTTTTGCCTTTTTTTCATATTTATTGAGGGTTGTCAAAAAACTGGATGATGTGGGAATGAGTTAACAGACACATCATGAAGTCCAAGGTTACCCTTTCCTGCTCAAGCAATTTATTCATTTTACACAATGTTTTCCCAATTGCTTTATTTGATGGACATCAAAAGCTTCACTGTGGGAATGGGGTAGGAAAAAAAATCACCTTTAAATTATCATCTGCAAAACCTTAGAATTTGGATAGGTCTAAAATTTTGCAATACAGTAAAAGCCTTACCCTCCAAAGAAGCAAAGAGAATCTAGGCAATATTAGGTCACTTTGTTTCTCTATATAATTCATTATTAATAGTAAGGAGAAATTCTTAATGAAACTTTTGTTAATTTCAGTTGAATATAAGAAAAGTATGTATCAATATATTTCAATCCATTCCCACATAATCCCGCTTTTTATAACCCTTAAGATAAAAACATTTAAAAACCGTTGTGAAACAATCAATTCTTGATTGTCCACAATGTTTTCAACCCTAAAAGGTAATTTTAAGAATTTAATTATTTTTCTGAATAAAAACAGTTGTCTGCAACTTCTGTCAATTTGGACCAGTCCAAGATTTTGTTCTGTGGTAATGAGTTTAATCACACCAACTAACAGGAGGAAGGCCTGATAGATAAATAACCTAGTTAACCCATTACCAGACTGCAAAATTTTAGACTGGTCCAAATTGAAAGGAGCTGCAGATGAAAATTTGAAGTTTATGAAATTTTGGATTTTTCAACTTTCGGGGAAGAAAAAATTGTGGAAAATGAAGAAATTGCTTGTCACAAGCAATTTCTTCATTTTTCACAATGTTTTCCACAGCTTTTATACTTGGAGGCATCTAAGTGTCGCAGGGTGGGAATGGGTTAAGAAGAGCTTTGCAAGCAGTGTAATAACACCCTAAGGGGCTTATCAGTGAAAAAACACTAAGCTATTGCTAACTCAAAGGCAGATAATTCTAAAATGGCCTGTGGGATCAAGGTTTTTTTTAGCTCATCCACAACTAGACAGCATTGAGATTAATTGTGGTAGATTTCAGTTCATTCCAATTAAAAATGTGGGAGTTGTCACTTGTGCACACAAAAACTTTGCAGTTCTAGGCTATTTTGCTAACTCTAGGGTAGATAATTCCACTACTAATTGAGGGATCAAAAAAATAGAGTGGCGAACCAGTAGATAGAAAGTCATACAACCGAGGTCGTAATATAATACAACCCTTTGAGTGTATGAAAAAGCTTAACCCATTTCTGCATAATGACTCTTTTTGATGCCTTGAAGAAATATGACCAATGAAAACTTTGTGGGAAAAGGGTAAATTACTTGTAACAAGCAATTTCTCCCTTTCTCAAGATGTTTTCCATCCTACTTGGCACTTATTCTCCAATTTCACCTTAATTCAAAAAGTCATCTGCAGCTTCTTGACAAGTCTAAATTTCTATTGTCTGGTAACAGGTTAAGTAAGAGCCTTACCACTTCCAGCCTTGGATATGGAGACGACAACTCCGTCAGTCCCCATGTATTTATTGCTACTGCCCACATAGTTGTATGTGGGTTGTTCTGCTGGCTGCTCCTCTTCTTCAGTCCCAGGCTCAATTTTCACCACATGATTTACAAACTCTTCAGCAAAATTAGCTAGATCACTGTTAGATTCTGTATATTCAGAGTTTGAAGCACCCTGATTTATTACATTGTCTGATGTTTCACTTGAGATCTGGGATGTTTCAATTTCATTGTTTCCTGAATTATCCTCAGAAGATGGATTGTAACTGTTTTTAAAGAAAAGGTCAAATTCATTAGCCCTGTGTTCCTGACAAACTTCATCTCTGTCACTAGGCCTGCTTGTTTCATCTGTTCCTGTCACTCCAAGTTCATATGGTGTGTCCAAATCATCCTCATCATCTCTTTTAAAGTTGACTTCAGATGAGAAATTTTCTTGTTTTTTACTGACTATTCTTTTGGAAGTAGATTTACCCTTATGTATTTTCTTTAGTCTCTTTGGGGCTGGAAAGGATTTGATCTGGTTTGTCCTTTTGTTTCCAAGAAAATCTTGCACTTGAATATCTGGTGTATCAAACATGCCTTCACTGAATTCTGAAAGAAAATCAAGAAGTGAAAAGGCCTAAATGCCTATGAAAGGTTTTGTCTTTTTCAAGTAGGAAAGAAATATTCCTAAAACACAATTGACATTTCAATTTGCCATATCTAAACTGCTATTTCAACCATTCATACAAAATTTCTCTTTTTGATGCCTTGAAGAAATACTGTGGGGAAAAAAGGGGGGGAAATCACTTGTAATAAGCAATTTCTCCTTTTCTCACAATATTTCTACCTTATTTGTTACTTATTTCATAATTACATGTATTTCACAATGCTACCTGTAACCTCCTTCTATTCAAACCAGTACAAAATTTTGTAACCTGGTAATAGGTTAAACAAAAGTAGCTTTTGATGTAAGCATACTATGCATGATTATATCCTCTTCATTTTCCAAAATACTTTCCAACCTTTAATCATGAGGTATGTAAAAAAGCAGAATTGTGTGGTAATGGGTTAACCCATTCCAACTCATGCCCTCCTTTTAATGCCCCTCAAGAAAAAAGCTTTGGAAAACATTGTGGAAAATGAAGAAATTGCTTGTATCAAGCAATTTCTTCATTATCCACAATGTTTTCTATCCCAAAATACCGGCAAATTTAAAATTCCATCAAACTTAAATTGTCGTCTGCAGCTTCTTTCAATTTGGACCAGTCTAAAATACAAGCAGGGAATACAAAGTAACTGAAAAACATCAATAAATTCAGCGATCCTAATGTTTGTTTTACATATTACAGTATATAATTTTTTTTCTGAATAACAGGAAATCATGAATTCTATAATGTGCATTCTCATAAAGTATTTATGAATAAAATTAGTTATCCCATTACCAGACAGCAAAATTTTAGACTGGTTAAATTGAAACATGGTGCAGACGAAAATTTTTGGTTGATGAAATTTTAGATTTGTTTAACTTTTTAGGTAGAAAAATTGTGGATAATGAAGAAATTGCTTCATTTTCCACCATGTTTTATAATTATCTTGTAGGCGTCAAAAAATATAATTGTGTGGAAATGGGTTAATATATTCAACAAAGATTAAAATGCAGTTCACTGTCCAATTAAATATAATAATTATTTCCTTCCTTTCCAGTCTGTCTATTCTTTAATGGTGTAATACCTAGATTTGAGAAAACCAGAGCTTGTAATTAATTACAAAGTTCCAGAGTTAATTTGATTGAGTGCTGATTTTTCTCTTACTACTTAAGCAGTAATTCTGGAACATAGTTTTGACGTCCCCCATGTCCTGGATGAAAGCGTTTCCCGCTCGGGTTCCCAAATGTGACATGGTTCCATGGCGTAGATTGACTGTCATGATAACCGATTCCTCGCCGACTTCAGATGACATCTGATCAAGCTGTGAATATAACATTGATTGCATTTAATCATATCGTAGGACTGATTATTTTTGCAGATTCAAGTTTTTTGAGTTTACGCAAAAATAATTAACTTATTACTTATCAGCAGGCCTGCTTATTAGTATGGGAAAAGGAGATTGGCTTGTACCAAGCCATTTCTCCTTTTTCCTGCAAAATTTTCTATCAATTACAGTCAATTATTTACAAAATACACCCACTTTAGAATATTATTTTTACTTTCTTTTAATTAGGACCTGTCCAAAATATTGTCATTTTGGAATGGGTTAAATAGAAGTTTTTGTAATAACCCATTACCAGTTGGCAAAATTTTAGACTGGTCTCAATTCAAAGACCTTGCAGACAATTCAAACTAGTACAAATTCAGAATTAAAAGTAGAATATGCTAGTAAATTTTGTGAGAAAAGAATCCATTTAGACCCAATATGATATCCATTTAGCTTAACCTTTTACTGTTTCTCAAAATTCTAGATTTGCCCAAATTCAAAGGGGTGGCAGACAACATAAATTAAGAACAGTTAAAAAAGTAACCTTCCAATATGGTAGAAAATATTGTGGAAAAAGATGAAATTGCTTTTTACAAACAATCCTTTTTTTTAAATCATTAATATGTGGGAATGGGTTCAATATAAAAACCCAGGGATGTAAAAAAAAGGGATTGAACAGGAAAGGGTTAACACTCACCAGAAACTGTATTTGCTTCTGTAGGAAGCTTCTCACAATACTTTTGTAGTATGGCTGCTGTTTGGCCAATTCCAAGTCTTCTGGATTCATCATCTTGACTCTCCAAGACTTAAGTTACAAAATAATACAATTAACTCAATACCAGACAAAAACAGTTAGGCTAGTCAAAATTGAAAGAGATTGCAGAAAATATATGAAATTGCACTAAAACTGGAATACAAGTACCAAATATGGTAGAAAACTTGTGAGAAATGATAAATCACTTGTACAAGCAATTTCTGTTTTTCTAACAAAGTTTTCCTAGGCCATATTTCTTCAGGGCATCAAAATGCAGCATTGTGATGTAATAGTGTAATAATCAATCTAAACTATTGCAGGATGATAATAAGTACCCAAACAAACATGATTTTTTTTTCTTTTATCTGTACACTGCAACTCTACAACGCTACCCGGCACAGCGCTGACTCCATTATAACGCGGGGTCCGCTTGGCTCCCAAAATTTTGGAGGGGGGGGGGGCATTTGGGGTTGCAGATGCTTAGATACGACGTTAATCCTGATTTGGCCGCGATATTTTCATCCCGTCTTCGGCCCGTCCGAAGAAAAGGGTTGCACATAAAAATCGATAATTACCCGAAGCCAGGTAAGTTTTTAACACCTTATGTGGACGGTCCTGGTCATTAATGCATTAGTTCAGAGGTAATTGCTTTGTTTGATTGATGACACGCGTAGTGTTTGAATTTACACAAGAGGGCCGTTGGCCCTGGGGCGCTCACCTGAGATAAAGGCTCTTTTTCTTTCAACAGTCTAATTTCATGTTAAGGTTAGGATTATGAAACAAGTGGGCCACAATTACATATAAAGACTATGAACCTGGGGACCAAAAGTCTAAATAATAAATTCTAAGGCCTTAGTGCTGATTTGAAAGAAGGAAAAAACTTTTTCTATGGGTTATAATTTCAGAAATAAGACAGACGTCTGTGAACTGATGCTTCATGTCTATACCCCCCCCCCCCCCCCCCCCTGGGTCTGCCCCTGGAAACCCTAGGATCATGATTTTAGCTTTTTTGTAAGAGATCAATATACTGATGTTTCATGCAAAATATCAAGGTTCTACGCCTTCTGGGTCAGGAGGAGAAGATTTTTAAAGATTATTTTGAAATTTCACTTTTGTTGCCATGGCAACCAGAGTTTTTAACGGATTTCAATTCTTTTAGCTATTATTGAAGGGGACCATCTAAGCAACATTTCTGCCAAATTTGGTTCAAATCAACCAAGTGGTTTGAGAGGAGATGTCATTTAAAAAATAGTTCTTTATTTCTATATAAACCCCACCCCCCTGGGGCTCCGCCCCTGGGGACCCGAGGATCATGATTTTAGCTATTTTGAAAGAGGTCAATATACTGATGCTTCATGCAAAATATCAAGGCTCTATGCCTTCTGGGTCAGGAGGAGAAGATTTTTAAAGATTATTTTAAAATTTCACTTTTGTTGCCATGGCAACCAGAGTTTTTAACGGATTTCAATTCTTTTAGCTAATTTTGAAGGGGACCACCTAAGCAACATTTCTGCCAAATTTGGTTCAGATTGGCCCAGTGGTTTAGGAGGAGATGTCATTTAAAAAATCGTTCTTTATTTCTATATAAACCCCACCCCCCTGGGGCTCCGCCCCTGGGGATCCGAGGATCATGATTTTAGCTATTTTGGAAGAGGTCAATATACTGATGCTTCATGCAAAATATCAAGGCTCTACGCCTTCTGGTTCAGGAGGAGAAGATTTTTAAAGATTATTTTAAAATTTCACTTTTGTTGCCATGGCAACCAGAGTTCTTAACAGATTTCAATTCTTTTAGCTATTTTTGAAGGGGACCACCTAAGGAACATTTCTGCCAAATTTGGTTCAGATTGGCCCAGTGGTTTAGGAGGAGATGTCGTTTAAAGAAATTGTTGACGGACGACGCACGACGCACGACGGACGACGGACGGACGCCGGACAAAAGGCGATCACAATAGCTCACTTGAGCACTACGTGCTCAGGTGAGCTAAAAATCGGTTTGATTGTTTGTTCTTTCTGTTTGACATTGAGATGATCAATGCCTTAGGTCATTGATATTTTTTAAAACAAAAGTGAATAGGCACGCTCCTCGGTATCCTTCTGTTACAAACCTAAATTGAAATATCACACTGTTTCACTCTCGGCGTTCTTAAATTTCGGTAGGACGTGTCATTAAAGTAATGCGCGACCGTGAAATTAGACAAATTGACTTGAGCTAATTTTTTATTTCACTTCATAGTTTGCTGGTATCCGGAGCTCTTAGAGGATAGTTGCTTCAAGATAAAAACGCAACAATGTGCTTAGAAAACAATCAGTCGTAGTTATGACGTTTTCGCTAAATACAGAAAATACGTGAATTTTAATTGTAAATGTCACAGTATCGGAAGATTTTCATCCGAAACGGGAGAGATAATATAAGTAGATTAAAATAAAATACCGTTATTTTTCCGAATTTCTTTCAATAATCCGAAAATTTAATGCCATTCTGTATAATCAAACGCACGGCAAAAAGCTCGTCGACAGATTTGAAGTAAAGGTTTTTCGGGCACAGTTTATTTTATTCTGAGGGAGGAAAGGTGATCAAAGGCGCCGCCGCCAGATGTTCAGCTATTTATGGGAGAGTTTCCGGAGTTGACACGTGCCAGACGCATACCCCGTGTAATTCTTGCTGACCGAATTTTTTACTCTTGTCGTTATGAAACCAGACATTCCACCGTCTCGGATATTTTTCGATGATTATGACCTTCATTTTTACGATTAAAAGTTAGCCGCTACATGTACACTGCAACTGGTCGGTTTAAATTCCCGATTCGTAAATGACAAGGTTCAGATAGAGTTCTTTGTCGATTTGTTGTTACCGTATATTTAACAATGGTAAAGAAATTAGACCAAGTCCATTACCGCGAAAGAGGTTCGAAGGTCGATCCACGCGACATTTTCTCAACGCTTCAGTAACCCCAGGTGTTCAACAACTCGTCGGTCTCCAAGGAGACGTCGCTATGCGAGATACTTAGATTTTATCCCCTTTGTCTACGGATGGAAATATTTACGTCCGAGTAAAAATAAATTCAATAAGATTAATGCCGACGACTATCATAATAATAAAACTTGTTTCGGGTAAAAGTTCTAGCTTCTTAATATTGGGAGAAAATGAACCACAATTTGTAGACCTGTAGAAATTTACGGATTATTCAATCCTGATAGACCGGGAAGGTAAGGTTAGAATTAAATTCTCCGCACGCCGAATTTCGTCGGTTTCTGCTAAAATCTCGTAACTACAGTTGTTTTTTTCATTTCCCGACTAGTAACTTGTATAGAATTAAACATGTTACAGGAATTTTATCACGAATTATCGGGTATTTAGTTCTGATTCCGACGGTTGAAAATTTCAGTTACGGCGGCGGGGGGGGGGGGGCAGCGTTATATCATAATAACTCCACTTCTTCCGCTGTTTCATTTCTTGGACCCCACCAACAGCGTTATAGTGGAGCTGCAGTGTACTTATCTGTAACTCATGATTGCAGACTCTCCCACCAATATCAACTCAATATCACAAGGTTCAAGGAAACTAGAGGAGCCTAACCTTTTCCTGTTCAAACACGGGATTTTACGTTCCTGTGATTTTATACTCAAGAAAACATTGTGGAAAAAGAAGAAATTGCTTGCATCCAGTTTTCATTGTCGTCTGCAACCTCTTTCAATTTAGACTAGTCTAAAATTTCCAAAAACAGGAAAGGGTTAAATGCCTGTATTACCCAACAGACCTAAATTCAACATCTTTGCCATATATGGAATAGGTATTTGAACTTGAATAATTGGTTTAGAAGCAAGAAATTCCTTAAAAATAACTTTAATTCAATCATAAATTGCATAGATGTAAAAGAGAAAGGAGGAAAGTTTAACCCATTCCCACACAAACCCTCCTTTTTCAGACACCTTGTAAAATATTGTGGAAAATGAAAAAAAATGTTTAAGCATTTTTTTCGTCATTTACAATGTTTTCTATCCAAATTTTTTTAATTATGACTAAGTATAAAATAATAAATACATGAAACACTTAAAATTACTGCTATACCTGTCTACAAGCGATAATAACACTATGATTATCTTTTTACCAAAGTCTCCCATTATTTTACTATATAATTTACAGCAGTTGTAATTTACTGAAGTTACCTGAAACCATACCATTTAAAGATATCAAAACACAAAATAATGTATTTGAAATATTAAAGATAAACATAGTAAGGTAACACTGCACTGCGTTCCGCTTCTGCCATATTATTAACAAACAATCCATCACCCAATCAGATTCGATGTTCGGGTTTACGCCATTAAATGCCCATAAGCCAATCTCTTGAGCAGTGTTTTAGGATCTACCTGTCGGGTTTGTTACAGTAGACGGCGGTACCAGTCTACCAAACTTTCAAATCAACCTCTGATCCCATGGAGAAAAGTCACCCATGAAAACGATATTGGATCGTTTCTTTGACATGTGCACATCGGAGAAAAATAATTACCTCTGCCAAAAAAGATGCTTATCAAGTAATTAACACGAGAAAGAAAAAATAGTGCGAGACAGAGAGGTACCTAACCGACGCTGCGGCGAGAAATATAAAAATAGATTCAAGCATATGCACATGTCCGAATACTACTCTACTTTACTTAAAATATGTAATGATACTAAAAGCCATGCTCGCATTTAGGAATATCCGTTTAGCATTATATGAATGCCTAGTACTCAATTCGATCAGTTGATATATCGTCGAAAAAAAACCTTTACCTGCAAAGTGTATAAAAATGCCACAAAACATGCAATTTTTTATCTTCTTTTGTCCGGGTACAATTTTGATCCAGGGTGATGTTATCCGGCACCAGTCGACAATCGCTTCCGTTCGCTGGTCTACTCCATACTGATCCCGGATTTTATCAGTTCTGCTCGAACAAAAAGACAGCAAGATATTCCACAACGTTGAATGAAAATGTATCAAAAACATTTAATCAATTTTTTTTTAAAAAAATCGCATGATCTGTACCCAAAAGGACAAATAGACATTTGGTATTTGGTCCTTACATTTAATAACAAAGATGATATATAACTGAAATTAGAACCAAGAGAGATATCACTCAACTATCAACATCGATCATGGGACTACATTTATTGACTTGTGTTAAATTGTCAAAAGAATACCGGGACTTTAACCCTTTTCTAATCTTCAAAATTTTATTTCTGTCCACTTGAATGAAATTGCTGACGAAAATAAGAAGTGAGTGAAATTTTAAAAGTAACACTACGAAAGGGGAGTTGGGCAGTATATATAGATAGATACTAGGGTAGCAAATATTGTGGAAATAGAAGAAATTGCTTGTTACAATCAATTTCTTCTTTTCCCACGATATTCTTTGTCAAGTCGTTATCTTCCGATAGGTGGCATTTTTCAAATACTGACCTATCTAATTTGAGCATTCTGGGTATTGTCATACGTGACAACTCGGCCGATCCCGTCGAACTACATTCAAAATGTCAGCGCCCTTCAAAGGCCCGCTTCGAATTTTTGATGCCTCTTCTTGGAGCACATGTAAGACGTGAATGCTTTGGCAATTTAAAACAGTTATTTTTCTTATTAATTTTTGGCGACAATTAAGTTTGATTTCTCCACAATTGTAGGTTTTATTGCAATTATCCACTTGCTACTTTTTGGCGATATAATATGGAGTTATGCGTACGACGTAGTAATATTTATCCCTATCTGGATAAGTGATACGGTCCCGAAGACAGGTCAATCTTCGGAGAATATGACATGCGCAGACAACGTTGTCAAGTATAAAATCACTAGGACGTAACAATAAGGAACTGTGCAGGAAAGGGTTAATGCACACTGTGTCAGTCGCCAGCTATCTTTGTTCTAATTGTTATAGAACATCATTTGAAGACAAACAAATAGAAAAACGACAACAAAAAACTACATGTAATAAAGAGACTTTATTGGACTCGACATTTCTATGTTAGTGTTAAATGCATAGAGTAAAATCATTTAGACTAGAACCTTGAAATATCTCTTGAAAGATGACAAGTGGTTGTGTACGATAAGTAAGGCCTTAAGGGACATAGGCTGGTATCACTGTCGACTTAAACAAAACCGACGGCGGTACCGGGTTATAAGGGACATGGACTATGAAATCTTTAATAAAGTGCTTAAAAAAAATCCCCCCAAAAAGCGCATTCTAAAAATGATTTTTAAACAGAGATTTGCCGGCCAGTGGTGGTCTGGAAATCATTTCGTGGAACGGCGACAAATTGCGAGACCGACTTCGGTTTGTGCTCATGTTCCATTATTACTAATCTCCAAGTCAAAACGATTATGATAGCTACCAAAATGACGTCATTTGACCTTTAAACCCTGCTAAATTCTAATTTAATTCGTAGAATTTACAGAGGAGATCCAAATGCATCTACTATAGAAGATTAAATTACAATTCCTTTAGCTCGAACTTAACTACATGACTAACTGAATAAGGTTTAACTGCACTTTAAACAGTATTTTAGCCATGTCACGGCAGCTGGAACACATATTTTGATTTTTCGGCTGATCCAAGATTTTAAGGGTTTTACTATTCTTAAATGACTTTTTAATATAATAGAAAGGAAAATGTGAAGAGGAGAGAGAGAGAGAGAGAACATTTCGGAAAAGGAGCAATTACCTATTCATGTAATTTCTGCTTTTTTCAAAATTGCTTTTCTTTCTTTTCTAGTATAGACAGAGTACTTAAAAAGCACCCTTTTTTGTTTCATGGGGTTAAAATAATTTACAATTTCTATTTGTTTTATGATTTAAGAATCATAGTTTCTAAAACGGAAATAATATTTAATCACAATACGCGAGTACAGCACGATCGGATTTTGATAATCTAATCTACGTCAACGTGAGAATGGTCTATATAGCACCAACTTTCATAGCAAGTGTTCTTAAAAAATAAAACTTGAAATGGCACAGTATTTCTGAATGTAAAATATCGGATAGAATTAATAGATTGCTGACCTATAATTACTGAAGTAAAGGTAAGTGTAAACTGCCACATGACAAATCTAACTGCGAGTAAATAATGTACAGCATGGAAAATAAACAATAGCTCAACATCACATTTCCCATGTCAGCAAATGTAGCAAATACCAATTACTGACAGGATCTAAGTCGATGAATAGTTTTAATCTAAAAACCCTTGAAAACATTTCATTTACACCATTCATCTACAGTGTGAAGTTTATTTGGTTTTACTACCCGGCCATTTCGCGTCTTGTAACAAGATTCTTGATCCATATTGATTGAAATGGGTGTTTTAATCAGAAAAGTAGAAGTACTTTTTGAGGCCCGAAGCGTAATTTTTTCCAAGAATACCTATTTTCTTGTGTCCCACTAGGTAAGTTTGGATAAATGAAGCCCGAGGATGTTTTTTGTTTAATTGGACATATTCAAGCGTTGCAAGTTCATGTACCGACAATTTCGCCGATATATGGCCCAAACCTTTATCTGGATTTTATATGACCTTTCCCTATGTTTATCTGAAATAATTGCTGTTTTCCAAACTTTCGTAGACTGAACCGTACATGTATCACCCGTATAAAGGATTGGCAAAGATTTGCAGTTTTATCGATTTTTTATATTTTGGTTCTCTCTTTTACCGTGCTTACTTTTTCTAACCAATTTGAGATCTTTGCACCTTGAGCTCGAACCAACTTGTAATGTAATAGGTTTTCAGGGTCATAATGAGCCAATACCGGAGCTTCAAATATTCCTTTTTTACCCTTTCAAGTTCTTTGGCTTGTATACTATCCTAAACAAAGGCTATGTCTTTCTTCATCATATCGTTGGACCGACTTTTCTGCCAGCTCCGAGTCAAAGTTTGACAAATGTGTGAAAGCTTCGAACAATGTTTCAAGTTCAGGTCTATTTTCTAGTACCTTCATATAAGCGATTACCAAAATTTTCTGGTTCTAGTTTGACTCCATCCGCCGTTAATCTGTAGCACACGTTCAGATTGTACCCGGGATAGGCTTTCAAACACAAACCGAATCATTAACTCATTCAGTCGGTTACGTAACCTTTTTAATGATGCACCTTTCCTTCAATGATCTAAGTTGTTTTTTTTATCAGCCGGCGGACATACTACTGGTAGAGTGTTAGGTTTCATGCACAAAGTACATGATCAGGGAAACAACCCAATTTCTTGAAACAAATTTTCGGAGTCCGTCATCACATCTTTCTAAAACCAAAGATTGTCTTTCAATGGCATAGGTAAGCTTAATCAATCCCAAATGAATTTAAAATTTTAAACTTAATGATGTCGGAGATCCCTTACTTACAATATAGAACGAGACACGTACTTTCTTTTTTCAATCCTTGCACATTTAGGCATTTGAGATCCAAGGTTTTCGAATACAAAATTTGTGTATATTGCATGTTGAATACTATCACATGATTCCATTTCAGCATAAAGTTGTGTATGTATATATTCATTTACTACCACAGGCATTGTTCTTCAAATAATGAAATAGTTCCTGTTAAGATTTGCATTTATTTTTTGTAATTTTGTTAGCAATTATATGTAAAGAGCTTATCTTAATATCAAAATTAGTTCGAATCTGACTAGTGTGTGACTCTACCGATATACGGAGTTAAACCGCTTGACCAGGTACTTCCCTTTAACTTTTGGTAGTTCTGTTTAATATTTGCACTCTATCTATACGTAGGAAAATACAAGCATGCCTTTAAAATTAAATGTATATCGCCTGATAAATAAAAAAGAATAAACAAAAATAAAAATAAATAAATAAAATAACAAGAGGTCCGTGAGGGCATTGGGCTCTTTACTGGTTATCAAGTTTTCCGTTAAAAGTCTGATATTCAAGGAAGTTAATTGTTTAAAAACCTAAGGAATGTTGTGTATGTTGAGCCCCTACTGATAAGTTAATTGCCTTATATGTAAATCACACCAGGGGGTTACTCATCTTGTATATTCCATTGATGATCATGGTCAAAATTCGTCAATATTATGTAATAGCTGCACCCTACCATGATACTGATGAGAATTTGATAGAAACCAAAGTAAGGTTATTTTTTAAATTTCATCTTATCACTTTTTATGCTTTTGATATTTTGAATCAATTTCAAATAATTGCATGAAAAGTGACTAAGTTGAAGAATGCTGAATTGAGTGTAATTGAAAGAAATTTAAATGCATTTTTCTTTTTTTGTAATTTAAGGGGTAAAACAGTTTCTTCAAATATTGTGGTAAAGTAAGAATTTCTAGTAAAAAATACTTTTTATCCGTTTTGATTTATCGCCTGCCTAAGAATATGGAAGTATTTTCTGAATACTGTAGCAGTTTTAATAACTTAAAAGTTAGATTTACTAAAAGATAAAGAGAAATATTGAGACAAAATGGGAATTCATACAAACCAATGTTTTCTCCTCTTTTCTGAACGTTGTCTATCCAAGTTATTCAAGTTGATATTCGTGATTTGTTATGATAACAATATCTTCATATTTTGATTTTTAACTGTCTTATACTTATTGAAAAGGTCTTTAAAATGAGGCCTTATTATTCATTAACAATGATAACCAAATAAAATTCATAATTCATCTCAAGACACAAATTGGTTGCAAAGAAAGTGCAAATATATGCCACACTTATCCATGGTAATACTGCTGAATTAATCCCTTGTATACTTGTATGTACTTCCTTATCAGATTAAATTCTCAGTGGGTGGTTAATTGTATATCTCATATATGGGGAGGGGTGTCAAATAAAGGATTAAACTAGGCCTTTAAAGAAGAATGCACGGAAAAAAAACTTGGAGTTTATCCTCTTTATCATTTTAAGCAACAATCCTCAAGGTCCCTTTTCCCGTGTATTATGACGGATCCACCCAATTTCCAAAATGAAGTTTCCTTATGATCATACAATCATCCTGTGAATTTTCATCAGAATCCGATAATAATGGCAGACTTATCACATAAACGGTATTGTTTTTGTTGAAAATCCATAAGGCCCCTTTCCTGTGTTTTTTATGGATCCACTTCATTTCAGGAGGGAAATTTCCTTACGACCCTACTATTGTCCATTGAAATTTTTGAAGACAATCTGATAAAAATTTTGAACTTCATCACAGAAACAAGAATGGTTTGATATAATCTGTAAGGCCCCCTTTCCTGTGTTTCCAATGCCACAATTATTCCGTGCATCTTTGAAGAAAATACAGTAAAAACTATTGTTTTTATTGTGTTAACAAAGGTATTTCAATCACATTCTCATAAGGCCTCTCTTTATGTGATACTTTAATGTTGGTTTTATCATTCTGTGAAAGCTTAAAGTAAATCAGATGAAATGTAGGGACTTCATTATGTTCATTAGGATATTAAAAAGAATTCATATGGCCCCTTGTTACATGATACTTGACGGATTGTACCCATTTATACAAACCATCCTTGTATTTGTACAATCATTCTATAAAATTTTGAAGTGAATCCGTTGAAATCTATGGTCATCGTAGTATTGACTAGAATAAATAAGAAAGTTTTTCGTAAGGCCCATTTTCACGTGATACTCGCCGTATCAGATCCAATGTCAAAATCAACAATTTTAATAATGGTACACCCAATCTGTGTAATCTGTGGAATTAATTGTGTTAATGAGGATTTATCGTGAAATTTTAATAGGACCCCTTTTCCCATGATACTTTGCAGAACAAACCAAATTTCAAAAGGAATGATTCTAATGAAAGTGAAATCATTCTGTATACGTTTAAAGAGAATCAATGAAAACAGTGGACTATATTTCGTCAAGAATTTTCATGATAAAATTTCCATAATGCCCCTTTTTTCGTGAAACTTAACAAATCAGATCTAATTTACAAAGGAGCAATCCTAATGATAGTTTGAAGAAAATGACAAAGACAGAGAACTTTATTGTAATAATGGCGTTTTGTCATAAAATTTCATATGGCCCCTTTTCTTGTGTCATTCAACCAATCAGACCCAATTTACGAAAGAACAATCCAAATGATGGTACAATAATTCTATGATTTAATCCCTTGAAAACTGTATACAGCTTCCTTATTAGATTAAATTCTCAGTCGGTGGTTAATTGCATATCAAATTTATGGGGAGGGAGGTCAAATAAAGGATTAAACTAGGCCTTTAAAGAAAAAATGCACGAAAAAAGGACTTTAACCTCTTTATCATTTTGAGCAACAATCCTCGAGGCCCCTTTTCCCGTGTATTATGATGGATCCACCCAATTTCCAAAATGAAGTTTCCTTATGACCATACAATTATCTTGTGGATTTTCATCAGAATCCGATAATAATGGAGGACTTTATCACATAAACGGGATTGTTTTTGTTGACAATCCATAAGGACCCTTTCCTGTGTTTTTTTATGGATCCACTTCATTTCAGGAGGGAAATTTCCTTACGACCCAATTAGACCAAATTTACGAAGGAACAATCCAAATGATGGTACAATAATTCTATTAAAGTTTAAAGGGATTCTGATAAAGACTGACGACATTCTTGAGTTAATAAGGATTTGGTAAAAAAATTTTATACATTCCCTATTCCTGTGATATATGACAGATCAGATCAGATCCAATTTTAAAAGAAACAATCCAAACGATGGTATAAACATTCTCTGAAAGTTTGAACAGAATCCGATGAAAACTGTAGACTTAATTATGTTTACGAGGATTTTTAATGCATATATTGTAATGCCCCTTTTTACATGTTCTTGACTGATCAGATAGAATTTGTTAAGGAACAATAATAATGATGGTACAATCAATCTGTGAACAATTGAAAAGAATCTGATGAAAACTGTTGACTTTATTGTGATGAAAGGATTTTCATAAGGTACCCTTTTCCTGCGATGCATGACAGATGAGGTCCTAATGTCAACATCAAGGATCGGTATTATTCTGCAGTCATTCTGTGAAAGTGTGAAGAAAAGTCGATGAAAGCTCTGGACTTGGTAACAAGGATTTTTAATTGAAATTTTCACAAGGCCTCTTTTCCCGAAATTATTGACAGTTCAGACTCCATTTTGAAAAGAATGATCCTTTTAACCTTACAATCATTTTTTTTGAAAGTTTCTACGAAATCTGATCAAAGCTGTGGGATTTATTGCATAAAGGAGGATTTAATTAGATTTTCATAAGGCCCTTTTCCCATGTTACTTTATGGACCACACCCAATTTCGAAAGGAACTGTCCTTGCAATAGTATGAGGATTCTGTTAGAGTATGAAGACAATCCGATGAAATCTGTTAAATTTTCGTAAAGTCCCCTTTTCTGTGTTTCTTGACGGATAAGACTAAATTTTGAAAGGAACAATCCTTACGATAGCACAACCAATCTGTGAAAGTTTGAAGAAACCGATGAAAACTATAGACTCTAGAGTGTAAACAAGTTTTTTTTAATCCAATTTTCTCAATGATTTATTTACATATAGCCGTAACTAAGAGGTTTTGCAAGTTTAACCTATACTTTAGCTATTTTGATAAGTTGATACAAGGTTTTTATTGCAATGTTGAAATTTAAAAAAATAATGTAAAAAAAAAGATTGTTGTCAAGTATCTTAATTTTTATACGCCCGTGGAAGACGGGACGTATTATGGGATCACCCGTGGTGTCCGGTCGTCCGGTCGTCCGGGCGTCCGGTTGTCCGGGCAGTGTCCACTTCTTTGTCCGGAGCATAACTCTGTCACCGTAAGTCCGATTGACTTTAAACTTGGCAGTTATATTCTTCTCATCAATACGGAGTCAGTGCTCAATAACCATAACTCTACCTGGCCTATTTTTTGAGTTATTGCCCTTTATTGTTTTTCATACTTGAATCTTGTCCGGAGTATATCTCTAAAAGTATTATAGCTAGGATCATGATACTTCATGGGTGTATAGATCTCACCAAGGGGGAGTGCAGTGCACAAGAACCATAACTCTACCTGGCCTATTTTTTGAGTTATTGCCCTTTGTTGTTTTTCATACTTGAATCTTGTCCGGAGTATATCTCTAAAAGTATAATAGCTAGAATAATGAAATTTCATGGATGGATAGAGCTACCAAGGGGGAGTGCAGTGTACAAGAACCATAACTCTACCTAGCCAATTTTTTGAGTTATTGCCCTTTGTTGTTTTTCATACTTGAATCTTGTCCGGAGTATATCTCTAAAAGTATAATAGCTAGAATCATGAAATTTCATGGATGGATAGATCTCACCAAGGGGGAGTGCAGTGTACAAGAACCATAACTCTACCTGGCCTATTTTTTGAGTTATTGCCCTTTGTTGTTTTTCATACTTGAATCTTGTCCGAAGTATATCTCTTAAAGTATTATAGCTAGGATCATGAAACTTTATGGGTGTATAGATCTCACCAAGGGGGAGTGCAGTGCACAAAAACCATAACTCTACCTGGCCTATTTTTTTAGTTATTGCCCTTTGTTGTTTTTCATACTTAAATCTTGTCCGGCGTATATCTCTAAAAGTATAATAGCTAGAATAATGAAATTTCATGGATGGATAGAGCTCACCAAGTTGGAGTGCAGTGTACAAGAACCATAACTCTACCTAGCCTATTTTTTGAGTTATTGCCCTTTGTTGTTTTTCATACTTGAATCTTGTCCGGAGTATATCTCTAAAAGTAAAATAGCTAGAAACATGAAACTTCATGGATGGATAGATCTCACCAGGGGGGGGGGGGCAGTGTACAAGAACCATAACTCAACCTAGTGTATAATTTGAGTTTTGTCCTTTGTTGTTTTCCATACTTTGTTTGAGAAAAAATTTTCATTCAAAATAACCTCAGTTCTATTCAAGCAGTGTGACGGGCGTATCTTGTGACAATTTGGCACCTTGTTTTTTATAAAATTCTTTAACAGAAAATAACGTTTAAAATGTATATCCAAAATATATAAATTCGAAACAAATATTGTCAAACGCTTTCCTCGAAAGATGTCATGTTGGCAGACGGGTAAAGATCAAAGCAAAAAACCGCTCATTATGAGATATATCTCTTACAATTACGCAATCAAAGATGTCGATACGGAGCGTGTATAAACAGGAGTCTGTTAACTTTTAGAATTGACTAACCATTTAACCCTTCATTGAATGTAATAACAAAACAAAACATAACAATGATTTTATATTCTAAGAGTATAACAAGAGTATTCAACATTTCACTGTGTGAAATACTGAAAAAATATCTAGTTCTACTTCAAACATATGATTTTAGACTCGATTCTTACATACTCTTTGGGGCATATTTAAACCGGAACTACCCGGTCAAATCAAGGGAGTTGCTTAAAGGGCAATTTTCGAGATAACTCCGTATATCGGTAGGGGCTCATTCAATAAAAAGCGATGTTCGTCTTGAATGTATTCATTACGTAGTTGGCAAATTCTCTGTTCTTTGTTAGATGTCTCCTGTAATTTAATCATTATTCTATTTATAGATTTCATGACGTCGTTTCTAAGCGGCGATGCTAATGTCATTATCATTGTATCTTATTTTCAATATGGTTGAGTAAAATTATAGAAATGATTTATTGGTATTAATTTATAGACACAACATTGGCGACGAGGAGAAACATTATCAAAGTTTTTAAGACTTGTTCAGAGACACTTGTGAAACAAGATGATGACAGAGATAGCGATGCTCTCAGAATTTCTCAATTTCATGTGGACGAAGACCAAATAGCAAATGCGGAGAAATGGGAAGAATGGAAAGAAGAAGTTGAACGGAATTTTCGCGTGTCTAAAATAACAGAACCGTCACAGAAAAAGGACATTTTGCTACCTTATGGAGATGGAGAAGTGCGGAAACTAGACAAGAGTCTTGCGAGCACTATTAGTACAGAAGATGAGTATTTGCTTTTGAAGACAAAGCTGAGTGATTATTTTTCGCCGAAGAAAAATAAATTTTATAATAGATATATCTTCTTGAAGATGAGACCACAACATGGAGAATCTACAGCATCATATGCAGCGAGATTACGAGAGAAGACTGGTTATTACTTTGACAATGATAATGAAAGAATACTCGAACAATTGATGATAACGTCTGAAAGCCAGGAATTGATTCGGGGAGTGATTTATAAGAAATTGAACCTACAGCAAACTCTAAAAGCAATGCAATTGATTGAAGATAAATCAAAAGGAACAATGAATTAAACAGAGAGCAAATGACATATAATCGTAAATATGACAGGTGTAAGTACTGCGATCGAATTCATCCGAAACAGAAAGAACATTGTTCAGCATGGAGAAAAACATGCAATAAATGTGGAAAACAGAATCATTTTGCAAATCTGTGTTTAACAGAAATAAAAAAAAGACAACAAAATCGTGGACAGAGGCGGGATTTTAGAAAAAGTATCAGACGAACTAGCGATAAACAGGAAACTGTTGATTTTGAGGATGAACGTCAAGGTTTAGAGTTTGTAGAACACTCAGTTAACCACATGCGAGTTGGTAAGATTCCATAATAACAAAGTAATCGATTATGAGAAAATAATTCTTATTGTCATAAATGATGTAGTTGTACGAATGGAACCTGATAGTGGCGCAGATGCAAATGTAATGGATGAGTGCCAATATGAAACACTAAAGCGCAAAGTAGACGTTAATATTGACTTGAAAAGATGTAATACTAAGTTGAGCACTTTACAGAATGAGTTACCTGTATCAGGTGTATTCAATGCTATACTGCGGAACACTTATCGAGGAGCAGAGGCATCCATTATAGTGGTAAAAGGAAAGATTAATTCACAACCGCTGTTGGTAAGAAAACGCTTATTGAATTGGGAATGTTAGAGATAAGACCTGATGGTTCATTAAAAGCTGAGAATAAGAAAAAAAAGAATAAAGCTAGGAATAAGAAGGAAATTACAGTGCATGCAGTGATATACTATAAGCAAAACCAGGTATCCGGACAATAGTTGAGAAATTTGATGATGTGTTCCAAGGAACAAGCAAACTATTTGACAAAAAGAAAACTGAGGATTTCCTTGTCAAATTTCCATGAAATCAGGCGCTGTTCCTGTTGCTCAGAAAGCACGACCGGTACCATAATATCTTCAGGCACTATTGAGAAAATTGTTAGACAAATGCATCAAAGAGGATATTTATGAAGAGGTTCAACATGGACAACCGATCACTTGGTGTTCACTTTAAGTTGTTCAACTAAAACCAAGATATGCTAATGTTGAGAAAGACAATCTTGAGCCTCATATGATCAGAACGTATGTAGATTTGAGAATCCCAAATAAATGTATGGAGCGAAACAGAATCATGCTGGCACCAGTCCTTGAAGATTTTACGTGCAAATTTCATGTTTGCAAATATTTCTCAAAGATGGATATACATCAAGGATATCACCAGCTAATTCTGCATCCGGATTCACGATCAATAGCTACATTTAGTGCACCTTGAGGCAACATGAGACCTAAGAGATTGATATTTGGAGCCAAAGCCTCTCAGGATTTGTTTGATGAAGCCATGTTCAGGATAATTGGTAATATTCCATTTCTGTCTAAACTAGCGGGATGACATATTGGTTGGTGGTATATCACTTGAGGAACACAACAAGACATTAAAGATGGTTCTACAAAGAGCAAAGGACTTTGGGATAACGCTAAACAATGAAAAATGTTTGGGGTGCAAGAAATTGAATTCTATGGATATAATTCTACTGATGAAAGTCTTAAACCGACAATAGAAAAAGTTAAAGCAGTGAAAGAATGCAAAACTCCTGAATCGAGAGAGGAAGTACGAAGATTTCTGGGTATGGTTGGATACCTTTCGAAATTTATTCTAAGATATGCAGTTTCTTACAGCTCCAGTGAGACGACTGACAGGAAAAGAGATTCCGTTTTTCTTGGGGTCCAAATGAACAAGCAGCGTTTCAAAAGTTGAAAGACAGTATCACAAATGAGGACACAGTGGCTTTCTTTGATCCAAGACTACCAAGTATTGTACGTACAGACGCAAGTTTTCACGAGGGACTCTCAGCTGGACTATTCCAGAAAACTAGAAAAGGGCTACAACTTGTCCATCATATCAGCAGATCAATGACTGTGGCTGAGAAAAGATACAGTCAGACCGAGAAAGTTGCACTAGCAGTTAAATGGGCTAAATCAAGATTTAGCATGTATTTGTTGGGAGCACCTAAGTTTCAGATAATGACATCTCACAAGCCCTTGATACCCATGTTCAATAGATCATGTACAAAGCTTCCTCCAAGAATCGAGAAATGGATAATGGAAATGCAGGGTGTAGATAACGAGTTGACCTACGAACCAGGTGAAGATGCCGCAGATCCCATGGATTATTTATCTAGACACCCATTAGATGACAAAGGGATTGATGATACCGAACGTGTTACAAAAGATGAGTGTCTTTAATGAACATGAAGTGGTCACAGATTCGATTAAAGAGGCTACTTCTACAGACGAAACACTGGGATTGATCAAAGATATAATGAAAGGTAATAAATAGGAGCATTACAAGCATCAACCAGAGATTAAGCCATTTTATCAAATACGCCATGAATTATGCCAGGCAAATGGACTGGTATTAAGAAATAGACAAGTGGTGATTTCAGAAAGATACTATCAGAGCTGCACACAGGGACACTTTGGGATGACCAAAACAAAGCAGATGTTGCGAAACAAATATTGGTTTCCCACACTCAACAATATGGTGGAAAAAACAATATCGAAATGTTTCCAAAGCCATGTTATTTCAGATGAACAGAAACAAGACCCAGTTAAACCAACTGAGATTCTAGATATGGTATAGAATACATTATCAGTCGACTTTGGAGGATCTTGCCCTGACGGTCGTCATAACTTAGTTATATAGACAAAAGGATCAGATATCCAGTTGTTGAACAGATTAGATCAACATCATTCAGAGCAACTTCATTACATCTTAGAAAGATATTCTCTACATATGGTATACCTGAAAGAATTGAAACTGATAATGGACCACCATTCAATTCCACCGACTTCAAAACATTCGCCAAGGAATACGGATTTCATCAACACAGATTAACTCCAAACATCCCAGAGCTAACGGTGAAGCAGAAAGGTTTATGAAAGCTTGGATGTATCTTCCAAATTCGACAATTTCTATCTATCTATCTATACTGCCTTACTCCCCTTTCAGGTATTACAGGCAGGTGATACACTCACAATCCACAATTCACGTCCCTGAAAGAGAGGCAGTGGCTGAATCCCACTGCTACCCACTTTCACAGCTGGGTAGACTGGGGCTGGCTATTAAGTGTCTTGTCCGCGAACACACCCCGGTGACGTTGGGGCTCGATCCCGTGACCTTCAGATCACGAGTCAAGCACCTATACCACTCAGCCTTCGAGGCAGTCGATTTAGCAACATATGCTGATATAGTTCTCATAGTGTAGACTACTTCAAAGAATTCAAGCTTTATATTACTTTCTATAGTAGTTTGCTGTTATATTTGTTTTAACTTTGCTTTGAGCATGGGTTGATAATTTTTTATTATTTCGATAAACCATAGTGTTTTAACCCATTCCCACACTAAAAATTTTTAGTCAGTGGTTTTTGTCATCGTTGTTTTAGCAGGAATGGGGTAAACATGATTGAACCACTTGCTAGTATTTAAGTATTTTTTTTTATTTGTTTGTTTTATATTTCCAATCGAAAAAAGTTTCTGAGGTTTGCCTTTCAGTTTCAGTTTCGTTCCTTGGTCATTGATACCGGATTATTTCAGTCTAATTTCCAGCACGTTTCTGCAAAATCGAATTGATTGCATTTGCTTCCTTAGTTTTACATGTGTGTAATATTTTCGAATACAGGGTAAAAGTAATCATATCCATTCTTATGCTGCTTGTAAGCAGAGTGATTTGCACGCAGATTTATATATATGCAATTAGTTTATTAACGCATACCTGTTTTCGGACGCGATATATATCCGGACACAAGTTCTAGTATGCGTAATATCGAATTATCCTGTATACATCGTCAAGTCATGTATTTTCACACTCATCTATTTTAACACCTCAATAATTGTCTCTCTCCCGTTGAAGATAGTTGACCATTGCCTTAAAAAAATCGGGAAAATTAGTTGGTTAGCATATTAAATACCTTGTGTAAACATGGAATTTTGCCAACAAGAAAAGGCGAACAAGGCTACAAATTGTTTTTATTAAATGTCCAATTTTTTTTTCACTGAAAAAATTATGTTTTTTTCCCTAGCCCCAAATAACCATTCTACCTCTAGAAAATATCAAAATTATTTCTAATACAGGGTCTAGACTGGTACCACTGTAGACTGTAATAAAGCCAACAGGTATACACCGATTTTCGGTACATACACAAAAAGCCTGGCCCGATAGGTTTTTCCCTTACTAAAATCGAAAACGAGGCTTACGCATGCGCAGCAAATTTTGTTGAAAAATTTAGATGCGCTGTGGAATTTCAATCCAATACAATAATAATCTTCCTTTTGTAGTTTTAAAGTCAGTTTTAATGTTAAATCATTTCTCACACCAACAATAGAACTTGTGTGCGAGAAAAACCTTGGAATGTCACCCCTTTCATGTAAAATATATGAGGAACACCGCGTTCTGCTTCTGCCATATTGTTTACAAACAATCCATCACCCAATCAGATTCGATGTTTGGGTTTACGTCATTAAATGCCCATCAGCCAATCTCTTGATGCAGTCTTTTGGGGTCTACCTGTCGGCTTTGTTAAAGTCGACGGCAGTACCGGTCTAATACAGGGTCATGAAGTCAAATACCGTAAAAATTCTATTAGACGCCCATGCTGTAATAAACACTCACTCCCTACTTCAGCCGTCAAAATCAACCATTATTTGTTTGATTTTCAGAATTCTTGAAACCTCTGATAAACGCCCAGTCACCAAAATGAGTGTGTGAAATTCTGAGACACATTTTTTTTTAAAGAGTTGATTTATTGTACCAAGATTGCCTTTCACTTTTTGGTTGAGCACTGCTGAAGCTTAGGTACAGCAAAGAAAGAAAAAGAATAGAATGTGAGTTAATGGCGGACGCCCCCAAGGAAACAATGTTTGGAAAACAATGTGGAAAATGAAGAAATTGCTTGTTACAAGCAATTTCTTCATTTACCACAATGTTTTCTACCCAGAAAGTTGCAAAAAACCAAAATTTCAATAAACTATAAATTGTCGTCTGCAACTTCTCTCAATTTGAGCCAGTCTAAAATTTCACTGTGTGGGAATAGGTTAAAGTCATAATATTTTCCAATAATTTCGTTTATTTACTTGTTTGGATTTTTTGCAAATGAAAAGATAAGTTGAGATTATGGTTGTACTTTAAATGACAACTGATCAATAACCGGATACTAAAGTAGCGAAGTATTATTTAGTATGCCAAAATTGAAAGTACTACCTAAGAATGGTTCCATCATAATACTCTAACCACAGTAGAGTTATTATAGAATTGACTAGGGGTATCAAAGTAGAGGACTCAGGAGTGCTAGTTATATGAAAGTAGCAAGGTACTGTTTTTTCTCTTTCGAACTTTACAAGGAAAATAAACAAAATTCTTATTTTTTCCATTAGTTATAGTGAAATTAAGCTGATGTTACTTTTCACAACAGAAGATATATTTATTTTCATTACCTTATCTGAATTTTGTAATCTTTGCTTATGGGCATCAAAATCTGTGTCTCAAGGCTATATCCTTAATATTTCCTTAACATTCTTGTCTGGGTAACCTGGACGCTTTAGACTCACTTTTAAATGAAGCCTTTTCTTTATGAGAAAAGTACATGTATAGTGTTTGTTTATTTCTTTTATTCCAAGTTTTTTTATCTTTCTGTCCCTAGATGAATTGTAATGTAACTCTTTCAGAAAAATTGTTTAAAAGTTTGATTAGTTGTTTACAAAATTGACCCTCTAAAATCCTAAATGATAGTGGTGACAACATTAACAAGTATACCGGTATCAACAATTTCAAATGGTCTGTCAATAGAGAAAAAATGAAACTGGTTGAAATATTTACTGTATCGGGTTTTCAGCAATATGTTTACTTCTCATTTCAATTAAGATTTATAAGTACTATTTTCGCAACATTCATTCTGAACTTGATCATTTATAAAACTTACAAAAGATTTCCGAAAGCGAAATTAGAACTTGTTTCCTCCGGCATTGTTACCCTGTAGAGGTAAAATTATTAATTTGCTCTATCAAATTTGGGTTGATTCAGATTTGTGATGCAAGCACTGAATAATTGCTTTCTGCCTAATTACAATCATATGAACAAATTTTGATTGATATCCATTATTTTTTCTTACTTAATCCTACTTGATTTGCATTTTAATAAAATGGGAAAGTATTACTCTGTTGTTCTTCCTAATTTGGTCGTAGAGCTGCTATTAAATCAGTGCACCATTGACGGTGACCTATTTGACATCCTGAATTCTCACTAAAAACCACGAGACCACGAAAATAGATCTCTGGGTGTCAGCTGGTTTCCATTTCTATTTCAGGTTTTAGGAACCAGACTATTGTTTACTTCTGGTATCTCGCTCCGACAACTAGCCGGAAATTGAAAGAAACTAGCGATATTTACTGCAAAAGAATAACAATGTGGAAAACGCAAAAATTACTTGTAACAGACAGTTTCTTCATTTTCCTTATTTTTTTTACATAACTATTTCCTTGAGAGACATAAAAGGAGGGATTGTGTGGGAATGGGTTTAACCAATACCACACAATTCCAACTTTTTTTCAAGGAATCATATTCAAGGAATTATATTAAGGAAAAACATGCTGACAAAAAAGGAGAAATTACATGTTGCAAGTAATTTCTCCTCTCACAATCATTTCTGTGCAATATCAAAAAAAATCCAAATCCTTTTTAATTTGGTCTTTTTAGGTCACCTGACCGAATGGTCATGGTGACCTATTGCAATCATCGTTTGTCCGTTGTCGTGCGTCGTCCGTCGTCCGTTAACGTTTAAACATTTTCATCTTCTTCTCAAGAACTACTGGGCGGATTTCAACCAAACTTAGTTGAAAGCATCATTGGGGGATGCCAATTCAAGTTTGTGAAAATAGGGGTTCTGGGGGTCATAGGGGCCCCAATAGGGGGCAAAAAGGGGTAATTTTTGGTACTTCTTTAAAAATCTTCTTCTAATAAACCGTTAATGCCAGAGCTTAAATATTTTGTGTGCATGACAACTAGGACAGGTATATTATAAATTGTGAAATTCATGCCCCTGGGGTCATGTATGGGGCCACACCCAGAGGTCAAAGTTCATCATGTTAAAAAATTCACATTTTCATCTTTTTCTGATGAAGTACAAAGCCAATTTCAAACAAACTTGGTGAAAAGCATCATTGGGTACTGATTATACAGATTTGTGCAAATTAAAAGGCTGGAGGTCAGGGGGGCCTAAAATGGGGACCAAAAGGGGGTCATTTTTGGTAACTTTATAACATTTTCATCTTCTTCTCAAGAACTACTGAGGGGATTTCAACCAAACTTGGTCGGAAGCATAATTTGGGGATGCCAGTTCCAGTTTGTGAAAAGAGGTTGGGGGGGCTTGGGGTAAAAGGGGCCCAAGTCAGGGGCAGAAAGGGGTAAATTTTTGTACTTCTTAAAAAATCTTTTTCTAATAAACCCTTAATCACTTGTCTTGATGCTCTTTTACTCAGGTGACCGTTAAGGCCCACTGGGCCTCTTGTTTTAATTACTATTAAATAGTGTCTTCAACTTCTTAACACAAAATTCTGTAGTTTGGTTATTGGTTAATACCACTATGTTTCTTTGAATTTTTATACATGGTGAATCCCTATGTGTTTGATATTATTTGGTATAAAATGTAATTGATAATTTCATTGGTTGAAGGGTTAACATTATTTATGCAAGTATCTGTTTAATTAGAGAGTCGTCTGAAATTTAAGATAGTTGCACTATATATAATCACCATGGTAACTCCCTATGTGATCCCTTGATTTATTACCAATACACATAACAATAAAGAACAAAGACAATTTGATGTTGATAGACCCTTAATTCTCCCCCATTTTTTGCTTGCATAATTTTGGAGTTATTGTCCTTTGTTGTTTTAAAGACTAAGATTTTGTCCCTGGCATGTCTCTGAAAGTATAATAGCTATCAACTTGAAACTTCATTGGTAGATAGATCTCATGGAGGAGAAGTGCAGTGTTTAAGAACCACAACTCTTGCTTGCATAATTTTGGAGTTATTGCCCCTTTTTGTTTAAAAGACTTAGATTTTGTCCCGGGCATGTCTCTGAAAGTATAATTGCTATCAACTTGAAACTTCATAGGTTGATAGATCTAATGGAGGAGACAAGAACCACAACTCTTGCTTGCATAATTTCAGAGTTATTGCCCTATGTTGTTTAAGAGACTTGAATTAGTTCCGGGCATGTCTCTGAAAGTATAATAGCTATCAACTTGAAACTTCATAGGTGGATAGATCTAATGGAGGAGTAGTTCAGTGAACAAAAACCACATCTCTTGCTTGCATAATTTTAGAGTTATTGTCCTTTGTTGTTTTAAAGACTTAGATTTTGTCCCTGGCATGTCCCTGAAAGTATAATAGCTATCAATTTGAAACTTCATAGGTGGATAGTTCTAATGGAGGAGAAGTGTAGTGCACAAGGACCACAACTCTTGATTGCATGATTTTGGAGTTATTGCCCTTTGTTATTTTAAATACTTAGATTTTGTCCTGGGCATGTCTATGAAAGTATAAATGCTATCAACTTGAAACTTCATAGGTTGATAGATCTAATGGAGGAGAAGTTCAGTGTACAAGAACCACAACTCTTGCTTGCATAATTTCACAGTTATGCCCTTTGTTGTTTTAATGATTTAGATTTTGTTCGGGGCAAGTTTCTGAAAGTATAAATGCTATCAACTTGAAACTTCATAGGTGGATAGATCTTGTTGAGGAGAAGTGCAGTGTACAAGAATCACAACTTGGTTTACTATCAAGCTTTTACGGCGGGGGACGGCCATGTCTGACAGGGCTCTTGTTCTATTTAATGTCTCCAAAACATTACACAACAGAATGAGAAATGGTGAATTTATGGTTTTACACAATTCATTTACATAGAGAACATTAGTTGAAAACACTTTTATAAGGCTCATGTGCTTAAATTTTGCACAAACTTCATTGGCAATATGAGAGTAAAAAGGTTTTATATGCTTCATTCAGCTAAGCCCTGATATATGAACTATTAACCTTTGTCATGCTAAATGAAATCTTCTTTAGAATTACATTAAAATCAAAGGGCTGAAAGTGATAGAATGCATTAATATGGGCTAATATTTCCTTTGAAAATAAATTTTATAAGTAACTCAAACTTTAAAGGAACAAATAGATGCTGTAGAGTAAGATAACCTAATACATTTATATGCAGGAATACTTCAGGTTCAGCTTGACAAGGGTTAAATGAACAATCTTAGAAATTAATGTAGCAGAAGATGCTTGTCATTAAGATCTTACCAATTCATCAATATTCTCAAAAATTGTATGCTATATTACACCAATAAATTGTGGTATACCTATACAAAGATAGTGTACCCTCAACAGGGTAATTTGGTTATAGCTTCTACAAGACAACTCTTTTTGATAAAATAACAATGATGTCCTTCAGACCGCCTCTTTTTGTAACATAATTCTAATGTAGTTAAGCTTAGAGAATGATTTCCGATCAGCCTTCTTACTGTGAGCAAGCATCTGTCTATCATTCTGTGGGTCTCTATCTGTCTATAAAAACTAAACATTTACAATTAATTTAACCCTATTCAAGATACAATGCTCATATTTGGCATGATGTTAGATCACATTGATACTTATCTTCAGATATAAAGGTTCAGATCATATGACAAGGTGAATGTCATTTTCCAAGGTCAAGTTTTTAAAGCCATATCTTCCCCCCAGAGCTGACTATAGAATAAACAAGAAAACCATACTCCAGACTCAAAAGCATAAAAAAATGACAATTGAAATTATAAGATCAACATAATTCTATGCAGTAAGCCTACAATTCATGAAAGAAGTTACGATATTTTAAATTGTGACCGATTTGTTTACTTCAAATTACGCCGAAGTGATGACGTTTTAACTTACGCTAGTCACTCACAACTAGCTAGGTCACGAAGATGAACGAAATCGTCCATAAAGGTTAGTCATCTGCATCTGTGTGTATAACAGTCAATGCCGAAGATTCGCGAAGATTTCCGTTGAAGGATTAGGTGCATTTGTCTTGATTTCAAAATGTAAACAAACACAAATTGAAATCGACAAGGTAAACATAAAATAGTCTTTCTATAGAACATCACTCATACCCTGCTTTTACATATAGATATATTAAGAATGCCCTTGCTTGCTTTAGTGACCAAATAAGCGATAGATTATTTCAACTTTTTTTTTCTTCCTTGGAGGGCAGATATGCCTTTAACCCATTCCCACACAATGACGCCTTTGGACGCCCCTCAGGAAACACAATTGGGAAACATTGTGAAGAATGAAGAAATTGCTTGAACCAAGCAATTTCTTCATTTCAAACAATGTTTTCTACCTAATAAAGAGGAAAAATCCAAAATTTCATAACTTTTAAATTGTGGTCTGCAACTTCTTTCAATTTGGACCAGTCTAAAATTTTGCCATCTGGTAATGAGTTAAAAAATAACCAAAAAACTAGACATTTACAAGTACTTCAAGCTTATTCAAGACACAAAGCTCTTATTTTGCATGATGATAAATCTCATCATTGACGGTCTGCAAATATCAAGGTCAAGGTCAAACTTTTGTGAAAGATAAAATGCTGATATTTGAGATGATGATAGATCCAAGCGATTCAAATCTGCAGATACCAAGGTCAATGTTAAACTTTTTCAAAACTAAACCAAATATTTACATTTACAATTACTTTTGGGCTGCCATCATGGCGCAGTTGGTAGCGCGTCGGACTGTCAATATAGAGGTCCCGGGTTCTATCCCCGATGGCGGAACTCATCCTTTCCGACTATTTGTCTCCCACCAATGGGTCGATAATCGTAGACCCATGTGGGATAGCAGCTGGAGGCTAGGAAGGGATGTAATAGTAGTACTGGTGTGAGAAATATCAGGATTCCATTGTTAGGTGCTCCTGCCGCCGCGATATAAATGAAAGATTGTTGAAAGCGGCGTAAAACCCCATTCAAACAAACAAACAAATTTACAATTACTTTTAATCTATTCAAGATACAATGCCAATATTTAGCATACAGATGGGGTTGAATGCCACTTACAACAGTATTTCAGAAATAAATGTGTCTGGTGCACCTAATCGTTGTTATCATGGTTTCTAAAACAGTTCAGCCACAACATTCAACTTAATCTTAAAGCTGGTTATCAAACTAAGGCACAGTTATTACTGGTGTAATATCAGTTAGTTATTACTGGTGTAATGCCAATTAGTTAGAGACAAATGACTCTTGTCATATGTTAGAGGGAAAAAAGGGTCAAAGTCACAAACACCAGAATCAAGAGCATAGTCTGAAACCGACTGAGCTCACCGGGCCGCATGATCATAGTCATTAGTGAGATTATATTTCTACCTGCTTCACAAGCTTTTGGGAAATGGAAAAAAAAAAATTGTTACCAATCAAAGCTGGTTGACAGCCAGGTGTGTTACCAAATATGAATTAATATTCAAGCTTTGTGACTCTAGATTTGTATTCAGATGAGAGAACATCAATTAGCAGTATGAACAATTGGAGGTTAAATGAAAGAAAATCAGAAATTTCAAATTAAATACATTTAAAATAAAAAAGTAAAAAATAATAAGACAAAATGTAAAATGCATCTTCAATAATCTTGCAATTAAGACTGAACTGATTTGTAAGACAATAAAGTTACAGAAAGAATTTTAACCAACCAATTGTCATTATGGCAAAATTCTAGACCTGTTAAAATTGAGGAAGTTGCAGACAAAAATTTAAAGTTGATAAAATATTTTATATTTTTTTCATTGTCACAAGCAATTTCTTTATTTCCACAATATTTTCCTTACTATATTTTCTTGAGGGGTGTCAAAGTGGGAATGGTATGGGCATGGGTTAAAACTAATACAAAGTAATTTTCCAAAGAGTGTCTCAAAATCAATATGACATGGTTTTAGAAGAAATAGTGACAACTTTTTTACTCAAAATTGAAAATATTTTTATGCCCCTGCATCAATAAGATCGGGGGCATATTGTTTTACCGGTGTCTGTCTGTCTGTCTGTCTGTCCGTCCGTCTGTCTGTCCGTCTGTCTGTCTGCAAAACTTAACCTGCCAACTAAACATTTTCCTATAACTTCAACCCTGACTAAGTTAAAATGCTAATATTTGGTATGTAGATAGGTCTCAATAAGGCGCAACTGGGGAAGGTCATTTCATCAAGGTCAATGTCAAAATTTTAACCCTTTACCCGTTTCTAAAGAATTCTCGTTTCGGGGGCATAGTGTTTCACAAACACATCTTGTTGGACTTAATTTTAGATCATTTCATGTACACACAACAAATGATCGCAGCAGCAGTAGCAGAAATGGGCGGTAGGGAACTTTTTTCGGACAAATTCGTAATCAACCTTTTCCAAGGACTTTACTTAAAAACCGTCCAATAACAATATGAAAATGAATCAAATTATTACTTTTATCATATGTGACTTTGATTTGTGAAAGTCACTTTGAATTACTTGATTTACGGACTTCAAATTCATTTCCGATCGCTCAGGTACCTTACATGGTTAAAAGGTAAAAACTGTGATAAAACATGAAAAAAAAAAAAAAAAAAATGGTCCAATTTGTTCTTTTGGTTGATCCCGACCTGAATTTTATTGTTGTGAATTTTATTCAGTAATAGTTTTCCAATATCAACTAAAAACTTTGCATAGAGTAAAGAATGATCTCGGGGGGGGGGGTTAATTCCCCAGAGCTAAAATCACGCAGTAAATGAGGACAAGATTTCACCTTTTGGAATCACAGAAAAAAATGTCTGACAATAGTCGTCAATGGCTGATCAAATTGAACTAGTAAATAACCAAACAGCAAAAAGTGCTTCTTGGGCATGCTTTCTTTTTGAAAGAAAACAAGATTCTAAAGAGATTGTTAGAAATACTGCTTGCTTTGACAGATGGCATGTTGAAGTCAAATGTGGAACCTGAGCGAGTCTTCAGGACTGATTGGGATATTTATCAACACAGATGGCAGCTTTGGAATCTGACAAAGTTGACATGCTGAACTTTGTAAAAAAGAATACCAGTATGCCTTGATCTGCAACTCAATCTCAGAATAACTGTTGACATGTCATTGGGTCATTTTACTGAAATTCTTTTACATGTCAGATTGAAATTATTTGTCAAATTTCAGTTTGAATTGAAATAGTATTTGTTTTATTAATTCATGCAAAAGAATAGCATACAAAACTATTCATCAATTTCATTTAATTGAAATAATTGAAGAGTTTAAAGGAGGATTTACTACTGTTCTTTAAAAAATTTGTTTTCAAGCTTATTTAAGCTGTACATACGACCTTTAAGTCACCAAACTAACTAAATTGCTTCACAAAAATGTTGGCAAATGGTGGATCTCACACTTCAAGTCTGATCTTGAATAATTTGATTGGCTGTTTTATCTTTGATTACTAATATTAAGGTGAGAAATGAAAAAAAAGGCCAAACAATTTCTTATTTTCTCTTCCAGTTGGCAATACATAAACAACGAGTCGAAGAAATGGCTGGACAAGACATCAATACTGACAAAATGAAGGAACTTCCTTACTACAAGTCTATTGTGAAATATATACTTCAACAGCAAGTACACCAATTGGTATGTTAGTATTAGAACTTAATCTATAGCTTGAGAAATTGTTAGACTAGCCCAGATTGCAAGTGGTCAGGCACAACATTGGAAAAAGCTTGTAAACAAAAAAAAAGACAAAGTAGGAAAGAAGTCAGTATGAAAAATGGAATGTTACAAGCAGTTTCTCCTTTCCCATTAAATTTTCCTTTTTGTTCTTCTTCAAGGATTTAAAAAGTAATGATTGTGCAGAAATAGTTCAATCATTGAAGCAAGTTTTTGTTTCCATTGTATGTTTGTATTGAGTGTGTTCATGTATAAAATGTTGAAAATATTATTGCCAAAATAAATGTTTTTTTTCTTACCTGCTGATATATAAGCTTCAATAGCTAGAGAAATGATAGATGGACTGATGTCAATTGAAAATCTAATGACCATTTAACAAATTCCTACACAGTGACACTTTTTGACACCCTCAAGAAAAAAAGTTTTGGAAAACATTTGGAATATGAAGAATTTGCATGTGACAAGTAATTTCTTCATTTTCCACAATGTTTTCTACCCAGAAAGTTGAAAAAATCTAAAATTTCACAAACTTTAATTTGTTTTCTGCAACTCCTGTCAGTATGGACCAGTTTAAGATTTAGCTGTATATCATTTATTTAATTTGAAGTGAAAATTGACCCCAACATTTTATGTTGAGTATTTTTTGTTGGCTTGGTGCCTTCACCCATAATCCCCCATTTTTATGGGCTGAAGAAATATAGTTGTGGAAAACATTGTGAAAAGAGAAGATATTGGTTGTCATTTTATGTTGAGATTTTTGTTGGCTTGATGACTTTACCCATAATCCAGCATTTTTATGGGCTGAAGAAATATAATTGTGGAAAACATAGTGAAAAGGGAAGAAATTGCTTGTCACAAGCAAAAACTTCTCTTCTCACAATCTCTGGCCGTAACACATAACTGACACATATCCTGTCTGTCAGTTGACTCTCACCAATGGATGGAAAATCGTAAATATATATGAGATGAGCAGCTGTAGGCTCTGAAAGGATGTAGTTGTAGTACTGCTGTGAAAAATATCAGGAATCCATGGTAAGCTCCTCCTGCTGCCACGATATGATTGAAACATTGTTAAAAGTGGTGTTAACTCCATTCAATCAATAAACCTTTTCTCACAATGTTCTCCACTTCATATTGCCCTTTTTTTCAATTTGAACAAATTTTGTTTTTTGGGAATGGGTTACTGATGTATCTACAGCCTGACAGCTGATATTAGATGTATTTCCACTAGGTTGTCAATCAATAATTTAGCTTTTGTTTATACCACTGACCATGATTATATTTAAATACTAATCAGTTTATTTTTTCGGTCAAACTGTTTTGTCCAAGGTCAGTTGACATGGATGTTGAACTGTTTATTATTTTGCTAATCTAGGATACAGTCTAGCTATCTTTCAGTCCAATTGAAGTTTTTGTTAGTTTTTGGGGGCATAACTTCTACATTTTGAAAGGATATCAAAGTTTTCTGGTCTAAAATTGGGTAGATATGTCTTTCAAAAAACATTATAATTTATGGTTAGGTTCAAGTGAAACTGTCACGCTTCAAGGTCAAATAACAAAATTCATAAATCAAGCTTGTCAGGAGCATTATTCACATTTGCATGTACTTCCAATGTCTCTTGCTGCATCATAGAGCAGTCCGTAGCACGTAAGACTCCTAATCAATCAATCCAATATTTCTTAACATGAAAGGACAATCTTGAATTTTGGCATACCTATAATGGTAGATGGATTAACTAACAAATGTCATATCTTAGAAAGTTGTGGTGTTTCATATTATGGAATTTATGTTCTCTGTCTAAAGCAAATACCTTTACTTATGAGATGAAGAGAATATTTTTTGTTTTCATGGAGGTATGAACCAAAAATTCCAATCACACTGTATGAATCCAGTCTTGTAATTTAATAGCTTAGGGCAAAAACAGTAAAAAACTTTACAAATTTTGATACTTTTATTTATGAAGGTATGAATAATTTTTTTCACCAATCGGAACACCCGTTTTCGATAGACGAAACTAAAGATTGAATTATTTCATCTATATATTTTTTTATCTAATTAGCTAGAAGAGATGTTTTCAGAAGTTGGCGAAGAATCATTAATCATGACAGTAAATCCCCAGAATGGAACAATCTCTCATCATGGATCTAAGACAGGAAAAACTTTTCTACAAGCCAGGAGCGATCTCAAAACACAGTTTTTGACGTTTTGTGTTACAAGTAATAACTGTTATCTTTTAGCGTCTCCATAGTCAGGATAACCCTTTCCTGTTTAATCCCTGATTTTATAATGCAGAAAACATTGTAGAAAAAGTAGACATTGCTTGTAACAAGCGCAACACGCAATTTCTTCTGTTTCAACAATATTTTCTACCCTACTGAATGGTTTTTATTAAAATTAAATCCGCTTTAAATTTTCGTTCTCAAAACCTTTGAATTTGGACAGGTATAAAGTTTGAAAAACAGTAAAGGGATAATGAAATGTCTGTTAATGTGTGATTTAACCCATTCCCACACTTTGACACATTGTGCTGTTCCCCAAGAAAAACAATTAGGAAAACATTGAGTGAAATGAAGAAATTACTCGGAACAAGCAATTTCTTCATTTTACACAGTGCTTTCTACCCAGAAAGTTGAAAAAATTTAAAATTCCATAGACTTTAAGTTGTGGCCTGTAACTCCTGTCAATTCGGACCAGTCTTAAATTTTGCCGTCTGGTAATGGGTCAACCAATTCCCACATAATGAGGCTTTTTGACAACACTCAAGAAAAGCAATTGGGAAAACATTATGAAAAATGAAGAAAGTGCATGAACTAAGCAACTGCTTCATTTTTCCACAATTTTTTCGACCCAGAGAGGCGGAAGAATCTAAACCACATAAACTTTAAATTGTTATCTGCAACTCCTTCCAATTTAGACCAGCCTGAAAGTTTGCCGTCTGGTAATGGGTTTAGCTGTTAACACTCAGTTGCCCATTTTCACAACCCATCGGAAAAGTACCGTTACTTGGAAGAATATTGTCGACAACAAGTAAATTGCTTGTAGCAAGCAACTTCTTCATTGTCCACAATTTCTAATCTCAAAGGCTATGGTTGCTTTAAATTTGAAATAGTCCTCTGCAACATCTTTCATTTTGGGTTAGTCTAAAATTTTGCCATTTGTATTGAATTGAGTCTCGGATGACATTTCTTGACATTAACACTCGTCATGCTAAATGAAATCCTCTACAGAATGCATTAAAATCAAATGGCTGACAGTACTCAATGAAGATATTGTATGTTGATAGTCCTTATGAAAACAACTCTGGCTTAAAAGGGACAAGCAGGATGTGTAGACTGAGATCAGACTGCTCATGTGCAGGCTGATCTTTGTCAAAATCTCTTGCCAAAACAGGAATATTCTGGGCTCAGCATGACAAGGGTTAAAATGAAATATTTAGGAGGATTCGGACATTTGATGTAAGAAAAAAATAGAAAGCAAATTTAAAAAAAAAGAGAATGCTGGTTACAAATATTTTAAATATCCTTCAATTCCTGAGCCAATTAATAATTTTTCATTATATTATTTCAAGAAGAAGCCCATTCATCACTTCCATGGCTGGGTGGTTAGGCTGACTGCTTTGGAAGCAGAGGGTTTAGTCAGCCTGATTAGCTCATTTGGTAGAGTACTTGACTTTAAACTTTAAGATCACGGGTTTGAACCCTTGGTTGATCATATCAACTTACAGACTAATTGTCTTTTGGTAAACCAAGGCCCCCTGTGACGGTGCTATCCATCGTGCACGCTAAAGAACCAGACGAAGCTCTTGGCAATTTTGTCCTATATCCTTGCACTATTCGCCATAACAACTAACCAACTTTTGGGGGCGTCTCTTATATAGGCATGTGCTTTGGTAGTGATGATTAATAAATGGAAATACACAGGAGATTAAAGTTTTAAATCCTAGTGGAAGCTGGCTCACTGGGTTAAAACTAACAATGCTGGTAGGTGAGCTTCCAGCTAATGAAACAAATGGTTACCATAGGCCAATCTCAACCGAGCACCTTGCTATAAAAAGAATGGATTTGGGAGGTAGTTAGCATTTAACCTAATCCTACACAATGATGCTTTTCGACACCTTCAAGAAAAAAAGTTTTAGAAAACATTGTGGAAAATGAAGAAATTGCTTGTTACAAGTAATTTCCACATTTTCCACTATGTTTTCTCGCCTGAAATTTGAAAATATATAAAATTTCATAAACTTTAAAATATCGTCTACAACCCCTATCAATTTTAAACTGTGATATTTTGCTGTTTGGTAATGGGTTAAAGAGTATACTTTTGGATCAAAACAAGCCTGGTGTTATTGATGACATGATCATATGTTTATATGAAGACAGTAAAAAATATTTATATTCTCCAAAGCAATCAATTGGCTTAGAGTTTTTTTTAAATTTACTTATGAAACATTACCTTGTAGATTTCTTTAAAAATGTACCTTCTGATAACTATCACATAAAGCCAATAGATACAATTATCAGGTATGCAATATAGGACTATCATGGTCCTCTTAGTTAGTACATTTTCATTGACTGTCAATTTAAATGTCATAACTACAGCGTATTCAAGGTCACCCACCAAGGTGTTTACTTAGTGTCCATGAATCCATTTATTACAAAATGAGGTCATTAAATATCTCAGTGGAACTACAAAACTGTTGTCTCGTTGATAAGATTCTTGTAAAATAAATTAAAACTTGTATTAACCCATTTCCACACAATAGAATTGTAGACTGGCCCAAACTGAAAGGAGTTGCAGATGACAGTTTAAAGTTTATGAAATTTTAGAATTTTTCAGCTTTCTGGGTTGAAAACATTGTGGAAAATGGAGAAATTGCAAGCATTTTCTTCATTTTACACAATATCTTTCAAATCATTTTTCTAATAATTGAGACATTTCGAATGAATTCAATTAACATAGGATTAAGTTAAGTTATTTTATGTTCATTAAATTCTTCAACTTCTCAATAGATAGTTGAATAGAATTTTGATTATAGTGGCTTAAAAAAGAGGTCCCTTAATAGAGGTGGCCACTTGAGCATGGACAATGCCAAAAACTATCCTGATTAACCTATTCCCACACTGCAAAATTTTAGACTGGTCCAAATTGAAATGAGTTGCAGACAAAAATTCGAAATTTATGAAATTTTGGATATTTTCAACTTTCTGGATAGAAAACAGTGTGTAAAATGAAGAAATTGCTTGTAACAAGCAATTTCTTCATTTTACACACTGTTTTCCAATGTTTTTTTCCTGGGGGGGGGGGCGTACAAAAGTGTCACTGTGTGGGAATGAGTTAACCTATTCCCATTTAATCCCTCGTTTTTGACTCACCTCAAGAAACAGCTTTGGATAACATTGTGAGAATTAAAAAATAGTTTATAAACAATTCTCACAATGTTTTCTACTCAAAAAGAAAAAAAAAAAAGATTTTTAAGATTTCATGGTCTAAAATTGCTGTCTGCAACATCTTTGAATTTGGACCAGTCTAAAATTTTGTTTTTAGGGAATGGATTGACTGTATTTTTCTCTATTTTAGATAATAGCCAAGTTAATCCTTCAAATTATGGACAAATATCTGGATTAAGAAAAAGAAAGAGTACCATAAATGATTCCACAAGTCCTGTAAAGATTCAAAGAAAGGCTACTTCAATAACTACTGAAGGTCTAAGTACCCAACAGAAAGCTACTGAAAAATTAAGTGGCAGAAGTGAAATTTCATACAAACATCCATACAGCTTGCGAAGGACTGAAAGGTCTATAAATGTTAAATCTCTATTCAAGAAATTAACTTTCAATCGAAACACAAGTAAAAAATCAACAGAGAATCAAAATATGTTGAAAAAAGCAACATCCAATCAGAATATGTGTAAAAAAACAACACCCGATGAGAATGTGTCTTTGATTTCAAAAAACACTGAGATTGAGATTGAAACAACCAATCACAACAACCTTCGACAAATATTACCTATCCAACCTCAACTCTCGTCAAGTGAAAGTGGGGCTGTAAATCTAGTAGAAAATTTAAATCCAGAGGATGGATTTATTGCCCAGCAGGTGATGGATGGCCACTCTAATTCCATTGATCTAAATGTTGATCAAACAACAAAAATGGACTGTAATGCATCTAGACCTGTGTGCAGTGACAAAGACAGTTTAACCAACTATTACTATGGTTTCAGTACTGATGTAAATCAACCTTTAACTCAAGAAGTCTTGAAACAAGAAGAAGATACATCAATAGAGTATGTACCTTTCAATGAAGTTACGATAGATAGTGTCAATTCCATTAGAAGTAGATCGCACGAAGATTCGTATATTGGTATTTGTGGACCATCTGAATCAACACATATACAGTTAAATGGAACAGACATAAATTTCAAAATTCCTGCGTTGCAACCCTTTGTTCGGCTAGAAACTTTCAACCCATTAGAAAAACAAATCACAGACAATCAGAGTAGGATTAGCACTGGTTTGTCTCTTGCTTCTACAAGGTTTAGTGGTCATGTTAATCAAAGTCACAATGTAGAAAATTGTCAGCAACTGTCTGGAGACTTGGATGCAATTCAAACAAATATTAGTGTTGTAGAAGGTTTAGATACTTCTTGTGAAGCATCCAATTTATTGATAAATGGAGACACAATGAAAGAAGAAAAATTTGGAGAAGAAAATGATAGCTTTGTAACAACATCAAGGAAGACTGAATTTTCATCTAACACATTAACAAGTATGGAGGCTATTTTGGTAGTCAAACAAGGTACAGAGTTATTTTTATCCTGTCTTTTTACTTTTCTTACCTTTTACACTGCAACTCCTTTATAACGCTACCTGGCACAGCGCTGACTCCATTATAACTTGGGGTCTGCTTGGCTCCCAAAATTTGGAGGGGGGTGGCATTTTGGGTTACTGATGCTGTGATTCGATGTTAACACTGATTTGATAGCTATTTTTTCATCCCATCTTTGGTCCACTCAAGAAAAAGGGGTTGCTCAGAAAAATCAATAATCACCCAAGCCAGGTATGTTTTTAACACCTAACAGTGGAAGGTCATGGCGATTAATGCATTAGATTAGAGATAATTGCTTTGTTTGATTGATGACACGTAGTGTTCCAATTAACAAATCGGTTCAATTGCCTGGTCAAACTGTGTGAAATTGAGATGATTTATGCCTTAGGTCATGGATATTTTTTAAATCAATAAAGAAAAGGCATGCACCTCGGTAACCTTCAGTTACTAACCTTGAAGATGATGCAATTAAAATATCACACTTTGTTTCCCTCTCGGAATTCTTAATTTTCTTCAGTCCCCAGTAGGACCTGTTCTTAAAGTAATGCGCGGCATTTTAACAATTTGTAACAATGGTAAAGAAATTAGACCAAGTCCATTACCGCGAAAGAGGTTTGAAGGTCGATCCATGTTTTCTCAATGCATCAGTAACCTCAGGTATTCAACAGCTCATTGGTCTCCAAGGAGACGTCTCTATGCGGGATACTTGGATTTTATCCCTTTTGTCTAAGGATGGAAATATTTACATCGATGTAAAACTAATTTCAAGTACATTAATGCCGAAGACTATCATAATGAATAAAACATGTCTCGGGTGAAAATTCTAGCTTCTTAATATTTGGGGACTAAAGGGAACCACAATTTGTAGACCTGTAGAAATTTACGGATTATTCAATTCCGATAGACCAGGAAGGAAAGGGTAGAATTTAATAATTCTCCACACGCTGAATTTGGTCGGTTTCTGCTAAAAACTCGTAACTACAGCTGTTGTTTTTCATTTTCCGACTAGTAACATGTATAAAATTAAACTTGTTACTGGAGTGTTATCACGAATTATCCGGTGTTTGGTTCCAATTCCGACCGTTGAATTTTTCAGTTACTGGGGGGTGGGAGGGACAGTGTTATAGCATAATAACTCCTCTTCTTCCGCTGTTTCATTTCTTGGACCCTACCAACAGCGTTATAGTGGAGTTACAGTATTCTTTGATTTAGTATATAATCCCTATTTGGACAACATTGTGAAAAATGAACTGCTTGTTACAAGTAATTTCTTTGATGTTGAACCATGTTTTCTACCAAAAAAAAAAACCTTTCGATGTGGGGACATATTGTTTTACCGTTGTCCTTGTCTGTCCGTCTGTCTGTCTGTCATTCAGTCTTTCCGTCTGTCAGTATGTCTGTCTGCAAAACTTAACCAAAAAACTTAACATTTCCAATTACTACTAGCCTATTCAAGATACAACGCTCATATTTGGCATGATGATACGTCTTCATAATACGCATCTCCCCATGTAAAGGTCAAGATCATGTGATAAGGTCAAGGTCACATACCAAGGTCAAATGTTTAGTACTGTTGTGGGGGCATTGTGTTTCACAAACACATCTTGTTTAACCCATTACCAGAGGGCAAAATTTTAGACTGTGCGCAATTGAAAGCAGTTTCAGACGATAATTTAGAGTTTTTGAAATTCTAGATTTTTTTCAAATTTTTTGGTAGAAAAAATAATGTAAAATGAAGATATTGCTTGTTACAAGCAATTTCTTCATTTTACACAATGTTTTTCCCAATTGTTTTTCTCTTGGAGGCATCAGAAAGCGTAATTTTTGTGGGAATTGGTTTAAAAAAATCATAATCTTTATATTGTCATCTGAAACTTGTTTAAATTTGGACTAGTCTGAAATTTTGTTGTTTGAGAATAGGTTAGGTAACACTGTTAAATGCACTTTTGATGGATCCCTGGTCTAAATAGAAATATCAGTCAAACAATTGCTTTAGTTAGTTAGTTATGCTGACCTCTTTTATTTATTATATAGCACTTTATTTCTGTGGGGTCTAAATTCTGCGGTTTTTCACAAAATCAAAGGGTTTAAATTTCTGCATAACATTTTTTTTGTGGGCTTTTACCTTACCAAGCAGAAGATTAAATTTCTGCACTATTCTGCATCAGCTTTTGAAAATATTAACACACAGAAAGAGGTATTGTACATCCAAAACTACATAACTGCAGGAACAAAAAGCTAAATTCAGCAGCTTATATTTAGAAATACCAGATAAGACTAGCTTAAATTTTATTGCTGATAAAGTGATAATCAGACATAATTAATCTGTTCCATGGGTCGACACTAACTTTGCTACCACGGGATCTGACAGGAATCCCTACCTATTACTTCAGGGTTACTTCCAGATAATCGGGGATCCCTCGTTGAAGCTTCTTTCAAATTGGACCAGTCTAAAATTTTGTTGTGTGGGAATGGGTTAAACAATTGTTGTTGGTTGAACAAAATGACTTAAGCTTAACTAAAAGAAGTCTGTTATTATGCCAACTATAAGATGATTGATAAGCATCCTCTACATTTAGGGTTAATTTTGTGCGGATCTAATTCTGTGATGCCGTCCACAACAATGGATAAAGCAGAAATAAAATCCTAGCGTAAGAATTGCTATAGGGTATCTGAAGTATTTTCAACTCAACTATTTGAAGAATAGTGGGCTGTTCCAGTCACGTAGAAGGTGTAAGTTTAAGTGCCAGTGTCAGCGTAATGCTCTGTTAAAGTTTTACTTGCAAGTCTCATATTTCTTTTTCTACTAATTCTATTGCTCTAAAACTTTGCACTTTCCTCATCCCCTGGGAAAAGATTTGATACTCTGATTATCATTTTGATGGAATTACCACCCCTTTTAAAACTCTAAAACTTTGCACTTGCCGTTGGGACCATATCATCCTGTAGGCAAAGATTCATATCTTTGACAATCATTTTGACCCTTAGAAATTACTAGAAGTTAAACTATCTAATCTGTGCTCCTACTGTTACCATAATATCAACTACTTAGCAAATATTATTTAGTCTGACATTTATATAAGTGGATATTTGACCTCTTTATAACTTAGACATTCTTGGTAAAAGATTTACTTGCAAGTCATTCCAACTGTTTCATCTTTGTTAAGCTTCACACATAATTTTAGGCAAATATACAATACTCTGACATTTACTTTAATGGAGTTTTTAACCTTTTTGTCTAAGAATTTATAAGTAAAAGATTTTCTATCTCTGTTACTTAAAGTAATGGTTTAAAACTTCAGACTTACGTTCAAAGTCATGATTTAACAAATACTCATTATTCCGACATTCACTTAGTAGAATTATGCTGAATGTTGACATTTAACTGCTATTACTATCCACCACTCAGAATAGTCGAGCATTGCTGTCCACTGACATCTCTTGTTTATAATATGATGACTGAAATGCCAATTCAACCCTTGTCATGCTGAATAAAATCCTTGTCTGAAATTTGTATTAAAATCAAAGGCCAGAAAGCCTCGGAAGTTCAAGTTTATGGTCAATAATGATTTTGAAAATTAAGTTTATAAACAGTTCTGAGTTGAAGGAGACAAAGTTAACAGGAGGTGCAGAATAAGATCAGACTGCACTTAGAAGACCTTCAGCTCTTATATCTTTTATGTGGCATCATCTAGTGAACCTCTATCAAGATTGTATAAATTATAACCCCAGGGTCAAAATTAGCCTGTTTCCCTACGTCACAAGTTTAACATAGGCTGAACCCTTTCCTGTTTTCCAAAATTTTAGACCAGTCCAAATTCAAAGGTTTGCAGACAAAAACTTAAAGTGGATTTAATTTGAAAAATAACCATTCAATAGGATAGAAAATATAGACAAAGAAGAAATTGCTTGATACAAGCAATTTCTTCTTTTTATACAATGTTTTCTTAATTATAAAATCACTGGGATGTAAAAACCACGGATTGAACAGGAAAGGGTTAAAAAGTGAAAATTTTAAATTCTTTCCTTACCCAAAGGAGACGGCCTACAGCTGATATGTAGCATCATCTAGTGGATCTCTGTTAAGATTGTATAAATAATGGCCCCAGAAACAGAATTAGCCCATTCCTGGATGTTGCAAGTACATAATGGACTTTAAAAATCTCCTTCTCCGAAACGAGAGGGCCTAGAGCTTTGATATTAGGTATGTAGCATCATCTAGTGGACCTCTATCAAGCTTGTATAAATAATGGCCCTGAGGTCATATTTAGCCAATCCCCTAACATCACTAGTTTTACACAGGGCTTTTATATCAAAAATTTTAAAAACTTCTGACCACTAACAGACTGGGTGGCCTAGAACTTTGATATTTGGTTTACAGCATCATCTAGTGAACCTCTATCAAGATTGTATACATTATGGCCCCAGGATCAAAATTAACCTGTTCCCAGAAGTTTAACAAAGGCTTATATAGTGAAAACTTTAACAATATTTTTCTCTCAAACAGAAAGGTCTAGCGCTTTGATATTGGGTAAGTAGCATTATCTGGTGGATCTCTATCCAGATTGTATAAACTATGGTCCCAGGTTCATAATTAGCCCATCCCAGACATCACAAGTTTTACATAGGGCTTATAAAGTAAATATTTAAAAATCTTCTCTCAAATTGGAGGGCCTAGAGCTTTGATATTTGGTATACAGCATCATCTAGAAGACCTCTATCAAGATTTAATAAATTCTGGCCCCTGGGTAAAAATTAGCCTGTTCCAAGACGTCACAAGTTTTTAACATAAGCTTGTTAAAAAATCTTTTCCAGAACAAAAAAGCTTAGAGTTTTAGTATGTAGCATCATTCAGGGGACTTTTATCTGTTTTTGTGCTCTTTGGAATCAGGTGACCAATAAAGCCCTATTGGCCTCTTGTTTTTCCATAGCGTAGAAAATAAATCTTTCTTCTGGCAAGGTAAATGACCACAGAAAATTGTTAAGCAGAAATTTAAAGCCCCTAGTTTTAGGAAAAATATGCATTATTTGGACCCTGAGAAATAAAATGCTACACAATATAATTCAGCATGACAAGGATTTATTTTCAGGGGTTTCAGACCCTCTGTTTATTTTGAAAGATGAGGGAAATTTTGAATTTTTGAAATATTTTTACCAGATGATTCTAGTAATAATGGAGAACTTACAAGAAAACAAGACACTAAAGCATCAAGAAACCAGGAAGCTAATACAAAAGAACAAAATCTAGTTAGGAGCCAACAAAATTGTATTGCAAATTCACCGACAGATTTCATAATAGATGATGTTAAAGTAGAAGGTATATATTTTTAACTAATTCTTACACAATCCTCCTTTCTGACGCCCCTCTAGAAAATAGCTTTAGAAAGAATTGTGGAAAATGAAAATGTTACTAGTAATTTCTTTGAAATATTGTCATCCGTAATGAGTTTAAGAGGACTTACATTAGATCATTGTTAAAGAAATGTAAACTGTATTATATTTTTGTCAAGCCCACTTGTGGTGAGTGAGACAAAATTGCCACATTTCACTTCAGTGTTAGTGTGTGCGTCTAGATTTTTGTTTGTAGTGATCAAAGGTCACAGTTGAAGGTCAAAGGACAAAGTTGACCTTGTCTGGAGCATAACTTCTACATTTATGAATGTGTTTGAAAATAACTTGGCACAGTTGTTCTTCTTGATGAGTGCTATTGTCATGCGAAATATTTGTTATCTCCAAGGTCAAGGTCTCAGTTGAAGGTCAACCGACAAAATTGACCTTTTCTGGAGCATAACTTCTACATACACTGATGGATTTGAAAATGATTTGACACAGTTGGTCACTTGATGAGTGCTAGTGTCATGCGAAACATTTTAAGGTCACTGTCACAGCTGAAGGTGAAACAACAAAATTGACCTTGTCTGCAGCATAACATCTACATTTATGGATGGATTTGTCAATAATGTGGCACATTTGTTCTTCTTGTTGAGTGCTATTGTCATATGATATGTGCAAAGTTAAGTTCACTGTTGAAGGTGAAAGCACTTTGCCCAGAGCTTAACTTCTACATTTGTGGATGGATTTGAAAATAACTTGGCCCAGTATCTCTACTTGTTGAGTGCTAGTGTCATGCGAAAAAAATCTTTTGATATGTCTAAGGTCAAGGTCACTGTTTAAAAAAACATTCTGTGTATGACATTCTCTGTACAGATCAATGGGCTTGACATGTTGGCCCTGGACAACCTACTTCTTGCTTTAAGTATGAAATTCAGATGTCAATGAGTTGGTAATGAGTTATCTTGGGTTCTATATCCAGTTTGTAGATGACTCTTTACACTTAACTCATCCCCTACAACACAAATTTTAGACGGGTACAAATTGAAAGAGGGCACAGTATTTCATGATAACTTGGCACAGTTGTTCCCTTTGATGAGTGCTAATGGCATGGGTAAAGTTATGAAGGTCATTTGACAAGCACTTAACCCATTCCAACACAAGAACATTTTAGACCGGTCCAAATTGAAAGAGGTTGCAGACGACAATTTCAAGTTGATGAAATTTTATTTTTTTTCGTCTTTTGGGATAGAAAACATTTTGGATAATGAAGAAATTGCTTGATCCAAGCAATTTCTTCATTTTCCACAATGTTTTCCAAAGCTTTTTCGTTGAGGAGCGTAAAAAGGAGGGATTGAGTGGGAATGGGTTAAGCAGGGGCATTGATGTTTGTGACACATTTCTAGTTTGACTTAGCACTTCCTGGTTAATGTTACTAACTAGTCTGTCTATAAGCTTGTAACTTTATAACTACTCAAGATTTCCCTTTGAAACTTTGCACAAAACTTATGGGTTACAGCTAGGCTGACAGTCATTTGCTTGTTAGTAGAAATTTATCTATCCCTTTCCTTTACAAACCTGGGATTTTACGTTGCTGTCAGTTCATGCTAAAAGAAAACATTGTTGAAAAAGGAGAATTTGCTTTTAACAAGCAATATCTCCTTTCCCAACAATATTTTCTACCTTATGGGATGGTTTCATTTCAAGTTGTATCCAATTGCCATTGTTGTCTGCAACCTCTTTCAATTTGAACCAGTCTAAAATGAAAAAAACATGAAAGGATTATTATTCCCCGCCGTTTCGGCGAAGGGGATATAGTAATGGACTCTGTCTGTCATTCCGTCCTTCCATCACTAAACTTGTCCAGAGCATATCTCTGAAAGTATAATTGCTATCAACTTGAAACTTCATAGGTGGATAGATCTTATTGAGGAGAAGTGCAGTACACAAGAACCACAACTCTTGCTTGCATAATTTTGGAGTTATTGCCCTTTGTTGTTATAAAGAATGATAGCTATTAACTTTAAACTTCATAGGTGAATAGATGTCATTGAGGAGAAGTGCAGTGCACAAGAACCATAACTCTTGCTTGCATAATTTTGGAGTTATTGCCCTTTGTTGTTTTAAAGACTAAGATTTTGTCAGGGGCATATCTCTGAAAGTATTATAGCTATAAACTTGAAACTACATAGGTGATTAGAACTTGTTGAGGAGAAGTGCAGTGCACAAGAACCATAACTCTTGCTTGCATAATTTAGAGTTATTGCCCTTCACTGTTTTGAAGACTAAGATTTTGTCCGGGGCATATCTCTGAAAGTATAATAGCTATCAACTTGAAACTTCATAAGTGGATAGATCTCGTTGTGGAGAAGTGCAGTGCACAAGAACCACAACTCTTGCTTGCATAATTTTGGAGTTATTGCCCTTTGTTTTATATAAAGTCTTAGATTGTCCTGAGCATATCTCAGAAAGTATAATAGCTATTATAGAACTAATTGAGAAGAAATGGGGTGCCTAAATCTAACTGGCTTTAGTTAACTATCAAGCTTTTAAGGCAGGGGATGGCCATGTCCCACATGGCTCTTGTTATCCACAATTTTTCCTGCCCTAAATGACAGAAAAAATCATGAACTAAAAAATGTCGTCTGCTACATCTTTATGTTTGGAACAGTCTGAAGTTTTGTCATATGTTAATGGGTTAAAACTTACTTTTATTTTAAAGAGGTTTCCAGTGAAAAAATGGATGTAACTGGAAACCAAGAGTCTGAGAAATCAAGAAATGAAGAGAATGAGATATCAAGAAATAAAGAGATTGATACAAAGGAGAGCACAAGGATGGACACTCCAACTGCTCGTACATTAGCTGATTTCACACATGATGATGATGATGATGCATATGAAGGTTTGGATATTTCAACTTTAATCAAACTCATCAATATTTATCAAGCTGCACATTTAGACCTAATTTTCAGTTCCTATGCATCATTTTTGTCAAGCCGGCATTGGGTGAACAAGACATTGTTGTCAAATATTTGCTTTGGTGCAAGTGTGTTAGTGTGTCTGTCCAGATTTTTTTCCTGATGGATTTGAAAATAACTTGGCACAGTTAGTCCTCTTGATGAGTGCTAGTGTAATGCAAAATATTTTTTGTTTTACCTCCAAGGTCAAGGTCACAGTTGAAGGTCAAACAACAAAATTGACTGTCTGGATCATAACTTCTACATTTATAGAGGGATTTGAAAATAACTTTGCACATTTGTATTTCTTGATGAGTGCTAGTGTCGTGCAAAACGTTGTGAAACCTCCAAGGTCAAGGTCACAGCTGAAGGATTAACAACAAAATTTACTGTGTCTGGAGCATAACTTCTACATTTATGGGTAGAGTTGAAAAAAAAAAAATTTGTACTTCTTGATGAGTCCTAGTGTCTTATGATACGTGCAAGGTCAAGGTCACAGTTAAACAAGGTCTACATTTATGGATGTATTTGAAATAACTTGGCACAGTTGTTCTACTTAGTGATTGCTAGTGTCATGCAAAATGTTTGTTGTGATACGTCTATGGTCAAGGTCACTGTTTAAAAAAAACATTCTATCTACTACATCCTATGTACAAATCAGCAGGTTAGACCTGTTTTTTCGTTTTGGTTATGGATTAAAAGAAAAAAATATCACTCTGGTAGGAGAAGCTACTGGTTGGAATAAATGTTGTAGATACCATAAAACTTGCATTAAGTGACCATTAAGTACTGCCAGAAAGGGGTCACTTAAGGAAAATGGTTGCCCATAAAGTTTTCTGTAATGAAAGAGAAGTGTTAATTATGTTGCATATATTGAGTACTGTGTACGATGGACACTTTTTAAGTTTGTAGAGTAGGCTTATAACTTTTTGACCCAATTATCGAGTTGCATGATTCTTTTACACAGAACTTGCATAATCATTCACCTCTTGATTGAATGGGTTTAAATGCCATTTTTAACAGTATTTCAGCCATAGCGTGGCTGGAGCACCTAACAATGGATTCCAGGTATTTCTCAAACCAGTACTACCACTACATCCTTTCCTAGCCTCCAGCTTCTATCCCACAAAGGTTTACAATTACCCATCCATTGGTGAGAGACAAATGTTGGAAAGGATATGTGTTGCCGCCAGGGATCGAACCTATGACAACCATTCCCCTCTTGAATAGTGTCATGGTATGTGGCTCTGAGGTCAACATTCCTGCTTTACATTTAAGATGTGGTTTTATATACTACAGTGAAATATAGTCACCAATATGGATTGAAAAATCTGATTTACAAGGAATAATGAATAAAATCTTTGAAAATCTTCTCCCAAACGATAAGCGTTAGGGCCTTGATATTTAATATGTATCTTCACCTGCTGACCTACTAAAATACTTCTAAGAATTACCATACTCTCAAAAAAAGCCGTTTTCTGTGGGATCCCTGGTTTTACAAAGGAATAAAGAAGGAAATCTTTTAAAATCTTCTTCTCCCAAACCATAAGGCCAAGAGCTCTGACTTGTGGTATGAATCAGTGTTCAATCACCTTTTACCAAAATACTTCAATGAATTACTGGACTCTGAAAACCAGCCCTTTTCTGTGTGATCCCTGATTTTCCAAAGGAATAATGAATGAAATCTTTGAAAATCTTCTCCCAAACTATAAGGTTAGAGCCTTGATATTTGTTATGTATGATCACCTATTGACCTTCTACAAAAATATACCAAGAATAACCATACTCTGAAAATTAGCCCTTTTCTGTGTGATCCTTGATTTTCAATAGGAATAAAGAAAGAAATCTTTGAAAATCTTCTTCTCTCAAACCATTTGGCCTAGATCTTTGATGTTTGGAATAAATCATCATCTTTTGACCCTTTACTGTAGTACTTCATAGAATTAACGTTCTGTGAAAATAAGTCCTTTTCTGTGCAATTTCTGATTTAGATAGGAATAAAGAAGGATATCTTTGAAAATCTTCTTCTCCTAAGCAATTAGGCCTAGAGCTTTAACATTTGGTATGTATTGATGTTTATTGACCCTCTATTAAAATACTTCAAAGAATTACCGTATTCTGGTAATTAGCACTATGTGGTGGTATGATCAATACTTCTTCAAAATAATTAGACAGAGGGTTTTACTATTTGTACATCATAAACCCATGAACCATCATACTCATGGGGCGGTTTAGTACCATCATGGTCCTCTCGTTAGCTTTACTGGCCAAAGGCATGAAAAATAATCATTCAGTATGTTAGAAAATTTTGTGGATAAAGAAGGAATTGCTTGTTACATGAAAATGGGCCTTGTGAAAATTTCAAAAAGATTGCACCTCTCAAAATTTGGTTTGTTCAATCAAGTATCATGGGAAAAGGGGCAGTATGAAAATTTCATTAAAAAGTCCTGGTAAACACAATATAGTCAAATGTTGTCTTCAGAGTTTCTTTAAACTTTCACAGCATAATTGTACCATCATTAGGGTCTGATCTGACAAATATTACAAGAAAATTGGGCTTGTGAAAATTTCATTTTAGAAATTCAAGTTAACACAATAAAGTCCTTAGTTTTCATCAGATTTTCTTCACACTTTCACAGAATGATGGTAAAATCCATCATAGTATTACTGGAAAAGGGTCCTCATAGAAATTTCATATGAAAATTTTTGTTTACACAATTAAGTCTAAAGTTTTCATTAGATTCTTTTAAAACTTTCATAGAATAATTGTGAAGCTCTAAGTATGGATTTTCAGTTCACCTGAGCATGAAGTGCTCTGGGGGAGCTATTGTGATCGGTCATTGTATGGCGTCCGTCTGTCCGTCTGTTCACAATTACAAAAAAATCTTCTCCTCCTAAACTCACCATGGAATTTCAACCAAACTTCACAGAAATGATCCTTAGGTCATGCTCTTTCAAAATACTTCAAAGAATTGAAATCCATGAAGAACCCTGGTTGCCATGGCAGCAGAGTGAAAAAACTTATAAAATCTTATCCTCCAAAGCCGTAGGGCCTAGAGCTTTGATATTTGGTACAAATCATCATATATTGAACCTCAACCTAAATACTTCAAAGAATAACCATATTCTGAAAATTAGCCCTTTTCTGTGTGATCCCTGATTTTACATAGAAATAAAGAAGGAAAACTTAAAAATATTCTCCTCCCAAGCCATTAGGCCTAGAGCTTCGATATTTGGTACAAATCATCATCTATTGACCCTCTACCAAAATACTTCAAAGAATTACCGTATTCTGAATATTAGCTCTTACTGTATGATCCCTGATTTAACATAGAAAAAAAGAAGGAAAAATTTATAAATCTTCTTCTCCTAAACCATAAGACCTAGAGCTTTGATATTTGGTATAAATCATCATCTATTGACCCTCTACCAAAATACTTCAAAGAATTACAGTATTCAGATAATTAGCTCTTTTCTGTGCAATTCCTGATTTTACATAGAAAAGGAAAACTTAATAAATCTTCTTCTCCCAAACCATGAGGCCTAGAGCTTTGATATTTTGTATAAATCACCATCTATTGACCTCTACCAAAAAACTTAAAAAAATTACTGTTTTCTGAAAATTTGCCCTTTTCTGTGCGATCCCTGATTTTACATAGAAATAAAGGAGGAAAACTTCAAAAAATTTCTTCTCCCAAACCATGAGGCCTAGAGCTTTGATATTTTGGATAAATCATCATCTATTGACCCTCTACCAAAATACTTCAAAGAATTACTGTATACTGGAAATAAGCCATTTTCAGTGCGATTCCTGATTTTACATAGATTTAAAGAAGGAAATCTTTCAAAATTTTCTTCTCCAAAACCATAAAGCCGAGAGCTTTGATATTTCGTGTGTAATAATGCCTATTGACCCTGTTCTAAAAACTTCATAGAATTACAGTATTCTGAAAATAAGACCTTATCTGTGCAATCCAAGAAAGGAATTAAGAAGGATATGATAAAAAAATGTTCTCCTTCTAAACCATTAGGCTTAGAGCTTTGATATTTGATATGTATTAACGCCTAATGACCCTCTACTTTATTACTTCAAAGAATTACAGTACTCTTGAAATTAGCATAACATGGTTGGGTTTTCACTAAACCTAGGATTAAAGGAGAAAATCTTTAAAAAATCTTCTTCTCCAAAATGATTAGGTGTAGGGCTTTGATATTTTGAATATTATATCGTAGCCTTGAGCAATCAAACTCAGGGGAGCGATATAGCAGTGTTGCATCTAGAGTGCGGGATTGCGGGAATCCCGCTAAAATAATCATAATCCCGCATGATAAACATTTCTATGCGTACCCGGTCACGCTAAAAATTAAATTGGCCCGCGAAAATTACATTGCCGTGCGTGGTGATATTTCTTATAAGGTAAGGTAATAGGTTACCTGACGCAAAATTCTCAAAATTTACATGTAAAATGTAATTTTGATTCTTTGTTCATGGAAAAACGAATGTATTAAAACTTCAAAACGAGCTAATGACGGTTACCACGGGCGACGAATGATTTCCGTCTTTCAAATTAGACTAGAAGTGAAAAGAAATTATAATTCTTTATTTTCTGTACATCGCAAACCACAAACAATTTCACAGTTTCTGATTCAGAAAAAATGGATAGGATTCAAGATCCCTTTCATTTTAACGAGAAAATGCACTCCTGGTCATTTTTTGGAAATGAAAAAGGGTTGGGCTTCCAGTTTAATAAACAGACGGGGTTCCAGCCTCGGATGACGTACCGGAAATCGTCTGGACAACATGGCTGAACTGAGCGCAAATCAGTCTAGTTTATCGAAAATTTACCATTTTTCCAGTAAACTAACGCGAGAGTCGGAAAATAAGACGGATAATAGGACTGATAGTGATACTTTAAGCCTCTGTGAAGTGTTATTAGAGTGAATTCTAGTGAAAATCCGGTTGAAAACAGCGACGAACATGATCGGATCACTAAAAAGAAAAAGCATCATGTCTATTTAGAGTCTTGGCGAACATACAGACCATGGCTTTATTCAAACGACAAAAAGGCTATGCTGTAAAAATTAGGATTATATTTTACTAAAAACTGCTAAGGAAGTGGCTTTGTAAGTAGTAAAGAACCTTGGGTTAACAATTAAACTTACTGTTACTGTACTAGTAGACAGTACTTGAATATTTTAAAGTTCTCCTGAAGAATCAAAGACTAATTCATATTATTGAAGAAAAAGTATGGTAAGGTAAATACTATCATATACATTGAATTTTAACCCCCCCCCCCCTTTCCCCAATATTTTGGCTTGGCCCCCCTTTTTCCGATTGTAATGGGGGACAGCCCCCCATTTTGAGAATTTCTAGATGCAACCCTGTATAGGAAAATCATGGTCCTCTTGTTAAAAAGATGGGTAAGGTCTGTGAAGTATCACAGGAAAAAGGGCCTTTTGAGAACTTGATTGAAATATCCTTGTTAACACAATAATGTCCACTGTTGTCAGCAGATTCTTTTCAAAGTTACATGGAATAATTGTGGCATTTGAAACACTGGGAAAGGTGCCTTATGGATTTCACTCAAAACTCAAAATAAAGTCCACAATTATTGGATTCTCTTGAAAATTTCACAGGATGATTTTAGGGTCATAAGGAAGGTTCATTTCAGATATGGAGTGGATCCGTAGGAAAACACAAGGAAAGATGCCTTATGGAATTTACTCTCATTATTCTTGTTTAATCAATAAGTCAATAATTGTTTTCAGATTCTCTTGAAACTTTCACAGGATGATTGTAAGGTCATAAGGAAGGTTTCTTTCGGAAATGGAGTGGATCCACCTGAAAACACGGGAAAAGGGCCTTTTAGATTTTTGTTCAGATTTTTTTTATTTATGTGAGAAAGTCCACAATTATTTTCAAACTTTTGTAACTTAAGAGGATGATTGTGGAGTCATAAGAATGGTTCCTTCTGGAATTAGAGTGGATCAGTCAAAAAAACTTAAGGGTTGTTGCTCAAAGTAATATAAGCGATAAAGTCCAATTTGTTATTTTCATTTTATGCATTCTTCTTCAATTAAGTTCAATCAATATTAGGAAAATTAAGGGAAAAACTGATAGCCAGTAAAGCATCTCCGGCCTTCATGGTCTCTTGTTAAGATCATGCGTGAATGACTTATGTTTGGTAATGTTTTCTTTCTTGAGAACAGAACAATCAATTGTGATGAAATTCTGTGTTTGATGCAGGTTTTACGTGTGATAAATTTTGACCTAGGAACATATTGATGGTTCAGCACAAAACAGTTGTAACTACCTATATGTTTATTGGCAGTTACAACTGTTTTTTTGCTGAACCATCGATATACTAACTAATCAGTGCCAATTTTGCATGAGTCTTAGAGGCCAAAAACAGTCAAGATCTAAATCACATTTGGAAGCCATTGTGATGAATGACAAGTGATTGACCTTCATTGCCCTTTAAATACATAATGCTGACCATTAATTAATTAATTGTTCATTACATGGTCCTGTTTGATTTCACTTGAAATCTTACATACTCATTCTTTGATTAATTAGCAACAACCATGGTAGTTAGTACATTGCTAAATAACTAGGACCAGTTAAAGATGTAATGGTATTTCTCAATGTCAATTAAAAGCTATCCATAACAAAGAACACTTACCAAGTAGTTAATTTGTGGATAACTTTTGAAATCTATTGTATCCTATGCCAATCGTGTGATAATCCCTTTGTGAATCACAAACTGCTCATCATGCATGTGACCTTCACATTGATTAGCTACATGACACATGCTACTGTTGAATAATATTGGGACCAGTCTTGCCCTCTGATATCATATAAAAATTGATAACTCGCTGATGGGTCACTTGGAAATTTTTTGATGCCTGCTTTTTTGACAGATTTCTTTTTATTACCATTTCCATTTTATTTTTTTGCATTTTCTAATAATGGTGACTGCCACGGAAGGCCCTATAGAATGGTTATAGGATGTAATTTTATTCAATAATCATTGATACAATTCCTTTTGCCAGATACCTTAATTGACCAACCAGATTACACAAAAATCCAAGAGAAAACACAGTCTAGAAAGCAAGAGGTAGTTGACTTGAGGAACCAAGAGAAAATGGACTCAAGGAACCAAGAGATAATGGTCACAACAAACCAAAAGATGATGGACTCAACAAACCAAGAGATAATGGATTCAAGGAATCAAGAGATAATGAACTCAAGGAACCAAGAGATAATGGTCTCAACAAACCAAAAGATGATGGACTCAACAAACAAAGAGATAATAATGGACCAAACAAAGCAAGTTATAATGGGCCTAACAGAGAGCACTACTGATTACAGAAATCATCAAAATATTAAAAAATCACATACAAATTTCTTGGAAGGTGGTGTCACACTTGATGGTATTTACTATTTTTCTAATACTTTAACCCGTCATTAGGCAACAAAATGATAGGCAGGTCCAAATTGAAATACAAAAAATTTAAGTTGATGTAATTTAAGATTTATCTTTACTTTTGGGATAAAATATTGTGGATAATGAAGAAATTACTTTTTGCAAGCATTTTTTCCAAAGCTTTTTCTTGAGGATCGTGGAAAAGCATCATTTATTGGGAATGGGTTAATAAGCCTCCCATATTTGTTTGCATCATTAGAATTGGGTTTGTAATAATTTGTTTTATCAAATACCTATAGAAGATATTGATTAAAATCTTGGTATCTAATACAACTCGACAGAAAAAAATCTGTATTCAGCGTGTACCAAAAAACCGTATTTGCCGAGTACCCTTTAACACAGACTACTTTTTTGTGTATTGACGTTCGCTTTTTTTTTTTTTTAAAGTTGGTTATTTCTTAATCATTTAAAAGTATTTTGTTAATGTCATGTCCTAAAAGGTATATAATAATAGGAATACTACAACAGTGTGTTTTTCTATTTGTTCTTATCGTGTTTGAGAATCGTGTGTAGGTATTTAATATATAAAAATACCTACACATGATTCTTGAACATGATAACAACAGATAGAAAAAGACACTGTTGTAATATTGCATATGTATATACGGGTCATTGCCGGGGTATATGGTGACCTATTGCAATTGTGTTTTGTCTGTCGTCTTGTGCCGTGTGTTGTACATCAACTTTTTACATTATGACTTCTTAAGAACCCTTGGACGGATTTCAACCAAACTTGACAGGTAGCATTCCCATGGGAAGGTGCTTCAGATTTGTACACGTCATACGGTTAATTCCCCGAGTTTGATCCCCTGTCTCGGCAAATATCCTTTTTGATATTTGTCTTCCACCAATGGGTGGATGATTGTAAACTTAAGTGGGAAGTGCAGCTGGAGGCTTGGAAAGGATGTAGTGGTAGTACTGGTGTGAGAATTACAAGGAATTCATCTTTAGGTACTCCAGCCTTGAGATAATACTGAAATACTGTTAAAATTGGCGTTAGATAAAGAAATTTGTTGTTACAAAAGAATTCTTTCTGGTGTACAATGTTTTTACCCCAACAGACAAAGATATAATTATAAGATATCATCAAATTTAAATTGTCATTTGCAACTTCCATGAAATTTGTCATTTTAGATTAACCATTATCAGAAATGGATCCTAAAATTATGGATTGTTTTTTGAATAACTGTACATAATTGTAATATATCATGATTAGTCATTGGAAACTAATTTTCAATTTGTCTGTAGAAGAGTGAGCATATAGCGGCTGCTTCATGTCTGTCCTAACTCTTTCCCTATTTTGTCTGCTAGTAAGATCATTGTGAAACAAATATTTCAGAGGTTGATGATGATTTTGGAGGCTTTGAAATATTTGAATGTGTAAGTTCCGGATCGGAATGGAAAAATTCTGACGGTGAAGACAGCAGTTCTGATGATGAACAGATTCTTGATGATGAAATCAACAGAGAAGTTGTTGCCAATTCAAAATTGACCAATCATAAAAGAACAGAAGAAAGTACAGAGTATTTAGCTCTGAAAGATAATGAAGAGGTCAAAGATAGGTTGAAGCAAAAGAAGGAGGCGTTGATTTATGATGACCATGGAAATATTCTAGGTAGAAAGATTAAAGATGAAGATATGATAAAGTGCATCAGGAATAATGGTATTTACATAAAGAAATTTAAGAAAAATCCTAACAGTAAATATGGTAGAAAATATGACGATAATTTCCATTTATGTATCTACTGCAAAAAGGTAACCTACACTCCGTTGAAACATTTACCGAGAGTGCATAAAAATGAGGCGGCTGTCAAGGAAATATTGGATTTAAAAATTGATTTGAAGTATGTTGATGATGCTGATATTAAATCTAAAGTGGAGAAAATGATTGCAATAAAGCAGCAATTGTTGAGAAGGAAGAGCAACCACGAACATAATTTGAAGGTCATGAAGGAAAAGAGAGGAGAGCTGATTTTAGCTCAAAATCGTGTTCATGCTCAGCGACATGGTAAAAGAGATTTTAACTCCGAATTATATGGATATTGCCCTGATTGTTTTGATTGGATGGAACTTAAGATAGGATATGCCAGGCATAGACAGGTTTGTCTTGCAAGTAATAAAAATTCACTATCAGATACACTAGTTCAAAATTTTGTTATTCAAGGTAAAATTCTTGCCTCTATAAGTAAAGATATGCAAAAAGAAGTGTTTCCTCTGATGCCAAATGATAGATTGGCAAAAACTGCTAAAAGTGATCCTCTTATTGTTGCACTTGGTGAATATCATTTAATGAACAGACATGGGAGAATTGAAAGGCGAGGATATTATGCCAGCTACAGGATGCGGGTCGCAGCACGATTAGTGCATATTTTTCGTAAAGAAAAACAATTGGAAACATTGTCCTTGTCAGATTGCTTAAAAGTTGAGCATTTCAACCTTGTTGCTAAATGTGCCATACAGACAGCAAGCAAAAATTCACAGAAAGAGTTTCAGCATTCAAAATTTGGCAAACAACTTGGAATTGACTTGTTTTCATTGATTTCTGCCAAAATAGGTAGTCTGCGGAGGGACCACAAGACTGCTGAACTGGAAGATGCTAAAAAGTTCCATTCCTTATTACAGGAGAAATGGTTGCATACAGTTCAAGCTCAGTATATCATCATTCAGAAGGAGAATAAAGCTCAGCAAAAAATGGAAGAGGAAGCCAGTAAAGCAAGAGTAAAGGCCCTTCTAGAGAAAGAGAGAGGGAAAAGAGAAAACAATCTTGTACAACAGAGTTTGGAAGAAAATCATACATCACATGAACATGGCAATGAATCAATTGTTACTAAGGATAAACAGTTTGGAGAAGAATTTCTACACCTTCACTGCGAATCAAGCTCCAAACAGAAACTATCAGAGGGAAATAAAGAAGCTAGTTCTGAACACATCAATGACAATTCAAATGAAGTTGGCAAAGCTCTAGAAGAAAACTTGGACATATATGAAAAATGCGATCCAGGAGACTTTGTAAGACTTTCAAGATATCTAACTGGGGAGCTTGAGAAATTTAGTGAACTTGAAGATGTTTCTACACCAGAGAAGTATAGATTTATGGTCAGTGTGGTTTTAGGAGATCTGGTTCTATATAATAGCTGTGCTGCTGAAAAGATTCAATTCTTAAAGTAAGTTATATTTGATGGGCTGTTTTTTATGCTCCTTCATTAAAAGGTAGTGAGGGGAATATTGTTATAACCTTGTCTGTCTGTCTGTCCATCCATTCATCCATCTGTCTGATTTTTTTTTTTAACAAAGATTTGTTTTTATGTAGGTACCTGTTAACAACAGGATATGAGGATGTTAGTGAAATGCACCAAAAAAAGAAGGTTTTTTTTTACCCATTCCCACATGATATTAATTATAGACAATCCCAAATTAAAAGAAGTTGCTGACAATAGTTTTAGATTAATGAAATCTTTAAAATCTTTGTCTTTTGGGGTAGAAAAAAATGTGGATAATGAAGAAATTGCTTGTAAGCAATTTCTTCATTATCCACAATGTTTTCCAAAGCTATCATACTTAGAGGCATTAAAAGCGGCATTGTGTACAAATGGGCTAATATGCAAATTAGCTAATACATTATTGCTGGTCACACCCACTTAGCTCCAACAGGAAGTATGACTGAAATATTAACCCTTTCCCGTTTTTCAAAATTTTAGACCTGTCCAAATTCAAAGGCTTTGCAGACGAAAATCTAAATTGGATTTAATCTGAAAAAAACAACAACATTCAGTAGGGTAGAAAATATTGTGGAAAAAGAAGAAATTGCTTGTTAGAAGCAATTTCTTCTTCTTCCACAATATTTTCTCAAGTATAAAATCACAGGGACGTAAAAACAAGTGATTGTACAGGAAAGGGTTAAATGGCATTATTTTGCAAAATTTATTGTAAGTAAATTGTAACAAGAAAGTAAAATCCTTGGTCGGTGACCTAAACATCATAACTATAGTTTGAATAAGCTGTGGTTATGAAGTTCAAAGTGCCATCAAGCAAAAATAATTCACATTGATGTCGACCAAGGTCAGAGTTCAAAGTCCACTTCGTGTCTAAAAGAATGATTACATTTGTCATTTGATTCTTTGTTTTACAGCAGTGTTCTGACATTGATAAGAATCTATTTTACTATGTTTTCCATTACCCATTTTTATGCCCCCACATCTATAAGATCGGGGGCATATTGTTTTACCGGTGTCTGTCTGTCTGGCTGTCCGTCTGTCTGTGTGTCTGTCTGCAAAACTTAACCTGCCAACTAAACATTTTCCTATAACTTCAACCCTGATTAAGTTACAATGCTAATATTTGGTATGTAGATAGGTCTCAACAAGGGGCAAATGGGGGAGGTCATTTCATCAAGGTCAAAGTCAAAATTTTAACCCCTTTCCCCGTTTCTAAAGAATTCCTGTTTTGGGACATAGTGTTTCACAAACACATCTTGTTTTAGGGATATAAAAAGCAGGATAGTTAGGAAACAGTTGAACAATTTTGTAGGCTTGAGACCTTCAGAAGAAAGCTGAGAATAGCAGGAGAGTCACAGGTCAGCTCATTTTTGGAAATCACAGATTTGGAGAGAGAGCTTTTAAAAACTCATGACCTAATTGAGTATAGAGCTGCAGTATGTATTTATAAGCAATTTAACAAATTAAAATATACAAAAACATATTCAACCTGTAATGCTATTTGTTTTAACCCAATCCCAATGAACTGCCAAGGCTGCATTTTTGCAACATTGTCTTAAAAAATTATAAATTGTATTTTTATCTTTGTCATGCTAATTTCTCTTTGTCTATGTGGGAATGGGTTTATAAAGAGATTCTGCACCCCAAATTTGAAAGACCTAGGCCTTTTGGTTAGGAAGGAGAACTTTTTTTTTTTAAGATTTTCATGTTTATCTCTATGTAAAATCCAAGAACCTACAACATAGGGCTTATGCATATTGAAGATTTGTAATTCGAAATACTTTTGAAAGAATAATTAGGTAAATAGACATGCACAATTTGAAAGAGTTAAGCCTTTTGGTTTTGTAGGTAAAGCTTTTTAAAGATATCCTTCTTTATATCTATGAACCTAAAGAAGGCTTATGTTGATTCAAGAGTTATAGTTTGAGCTATTTTTGTGAAGGCTGATTTGTTGAAACTGTGTGCAAAAATAAGAGACTATAGGTCCTTTGGTTTGGGAGAAAATGATTTTGGAACATTTACTTATATTTTTACCCCTGCATTGAAAAATCTGGGGCATATAGTTTTACCATTGCCCATCTGTCTGTCTGCAAAACTTGACCAAAAACCTTAACATTACCAATTAGTGACTAACAGCCTTATCAAGATACAATGCTCATATTTGGCATGATGATACATCTCCATAATACGCATGTCAAGGTCTCGGTCATGTGATAAGGTCAAGGTCTCATACCAAGGTCAAACGCCAAAAAAATCCATGTACAGCGGGGGCATTGTGTTGTACAAACACATCTTATTATCTCTTTGTTCTATCCTAGAACCCACAATAGAAGGCTTACCTTAGAACAATATTTTGAAACACTTTGTTAAAGGATGGTTGCATCAAAAAGTTAAAAGTTTATTACAGAAGATTTTCAAAGAATGCATCTTTGTCTCTATGTTAAAAAATGGAATCCATAACATAGGTTTTATGTTGACACTAGAGTTATAATCTTAAGTATTTTGGTAGAGAACAAAAGTGAAATTTAAAAATAAATCTTTGAAAATCTTCTTCTGACCCAGAAGGCCTACAGCCTTGAAACATCAGTATATTGACCCCTTTCAAAATAGCTAAAATCTTTACCCTCGATTTCCCAAGGGCGCCTTGGATGTGTATGTGTTTTACATGTATATAGATACAAAGAAGGATTTTCAAACAACATCTCCCAAAACTTTGGGATAATTTTAACCTAACATTGCAGAAAAGTTAAATAAGTGGTCCTCTTTCACATTTGCCAAAAGAACTGAAATTTGTTGAAAACTCTGGTTGCTATGGTGACAAAATTTTACAAGATCTTTTGAAATTTTTAAAAGACTTTTAAATATCTCCTCCTCCTGAGCCAGAAGGAGTAGAGCCTTGATTTTTTTTCAAGAAATATCGGTATATTGACCTCTTCCCAAATTGTTAACATCTTTACCATCAGGTCCTGAGGGGCAGAGCCCAAGGGAATGTCAGGCCTATATAGAAACAAAAAGAATTGGAAACAACATCTCCTAAACCTTTGGGTCAACTTGAACCAAATAAGGTAGAAATGTCCCCTAGGTGGTCCTCTTTCACAATAGCTAAATGAACATTCCTAAAATTTTGACTTTCAAGTACAATGCCTATATATGTATAAATATGGTTACGCCAACTTGTATCATTATCCTAGCCTTAACTTTACATTTGACTATTGAAAGAAAAGAGCCGTTAACACGGTTGCGCACCAGGGCTAAATCCCCTCTTGTTTTTACCTCAAATTTTGATCATCTCGAGCTTCTTGCCACGACCTGTAAAAATTGAGATAGCAAGTGTTGACTGTAATTGATTTGAAATAAGTGTAAATGATGTTGAGTTAATCATTTTAGCTCTACTGGTAGAAGGCCACTAGTTTTCATCAAATTTCTTCAAACTGTCACAGAATGATTGCAACATCCTAAGGATTGTTCCTTTGAAATTGTGTATGATCTGTCAAGAAACACAGGAAAGGAGCCCTAGTAAAATTTAATTAAAAGTCTTCATTAACACTCTAGATTTGTCAGTTTTCATCAGATTCTCTTCAAACTTTCACAGAATGATTGTACCTTCTTAAGGATTGTTCCTTTCAAACTTGGGTATGATCCGTCAAGGGAAAAAGGGGCCATATGAAAATTTGATTTGTAAGCACAATAGAGTCCACAGTTTTCAACAAAATCTCTTCAAAAATTCACAGACTGATTTTTATATTGAATGGATTGTTCCTTTCAGAAGTGGGTTTGATCCATCAAGTATCATGGGAAAAGTGGCATTATGATTTTTTTTTAAATATTCTAGTAGACATAATGAAGTCCACATATTTCATCGGATTCACTTTAAATTTTCACAGAATGATAATAATAATAATAATAATAACGTCTTTATCTATAGAGGCTACACATTTGGTTTCCCAATCTTCCATGTGGGCCTCATCAAAAAAAGTTAATTACAAAACATTTACAATGAACATGAACATAGAATATATACAAGAGAAAGCAAACAAAAGAGCATACATACAATGTATGTAAACTTCATTTTTTTTACAAATTAAAACATCAACATTATAGGTTTATTACACATAGAGCATGCCTTTCAGGAATAGATGAAGAAATTGAAAATGCTGAATGAAAAGGAAAAATGTGTCCTCTTCCTTTACATACAATGATTTCCCTTTCTTTCCATTTTGCTAAATCTAGCCTTTTCTGTAGTAAAAGTTTGACAAATTTGAGAAATCACTTATAGGATTCCAACACATTAAAATTACTACAAATTAATGAGAAGAAATTCAACATCAATCAAGAACTTCTATTATTCTATAATCAAAACTTAGGAGAGGTATATCAATTACTGCACAGTCCAACAATTTTATGCTTTCAAGAAAATTTTAAACATTGTGGGAAAAGGAATAACTACCTGTAACAGGTAATTACAATTTTTCTCACATTTTTACCCCATTTGGCACTTATTTCTCAAGCGATACTTGTTTCAAATTTCCATCAGCAAATTCTGTCAGTTTCGACAAGACTAAATATTGTCACCTGGTAATGGAATAATCAATGTGAAGATTTGAATATTATAGGTTTAAACAATGTAAGATTTTTCCCATGATAAAACCAACAGTAAAATATCATGGGAAAAGGACCTTATTAGAGCTTTATTTTAATATCTTTGTTAACCCTTCCCCACACAATGACACTTTTAAACGCCTCTCAATATGAAAGCTTTGGAAAACATTGTGGTGAAGATTTCATTAACCTAAAATTGTCGTCTGCAACTTCTTCGAATTTGGACTAGTCTAAAATTTTGTTGTATTGGAATGGGTTAACACAATAAAGTCATTAGTTTTATCGGATTCTCTTCAAAGATGCATAGAATAATTGTGGCATTGGAAAAACAGGTCTTACAGATTATCATTCAAAACATTCTTGTGTATGTGATGAAGTTCCCAATCATTATCAAATTATTTTTAGCTCTACTGGCCGAAGGCCACTAAAGCTATAGCGATGGCTTTTTCCCGTCCGGCGTCTGTGCGTCCGGCGACCGTCCGATAGAGTCCACAGTTTTCATCAGACTCCCTTCAAACTTTCATAGAATGATTGTACCATCATAAGGATCGTTCCTTTTGAAATTGGGTCAGATCCATCAAGAAACACAGGAAAAGGGGCCTAGTTAAATCTTAATTAAAAAATCCTCGTTTACGCGATAAAGTCCACAGTTTTCATCAGATTCTCTTCAAACTGTCACAGAATAATTGTACCATCATAAGGATTGTTCCTTTCGAAAATGGATATGATCTGTCAAGAAACACAGGAAAAGGGGCATTATGAAAATTTGATTAAAAAATCCTCATTTACACGATAGAGTCCACAGTTCTCATCAGATTCTCTTCAAACTTTCACAGAATGATTGTACCAACTTAAGGATCGTTCCTTTCAAAATTTGGTATGATCCGTCAAGAAAAAACATGGGAAAAGGAGCCTTAAGAAAATTTAATTAAAAATTCCTTTAAAAACCCTCGTTTATGCGATAGAGTATACAGTTCTCATCGGATTCTCTTCAAACTTTCTCAGAATGATTGTACCATCATAAGGATTGTTTCTTTCGAAAATGGGTATAATCCGTCTAGAAATACGGGAAAAGGGGCCTTATGATTAAATTTAATTAAAAAATCCTTGTTTACACTTTAGAGTCCAGAGTTTACATCAGATTTAATTCAAACTTTCACACAATTATTGTACAAACATAAGGATTGTTCCTTTCGAAAATGGGTCAGATTTGTCAAGAAACTTGGGAAAAGGGGCCTTATTAAAACTTAATTAAAAAATCTTCGTTTATGCTATAGAGTCCACAGTTTTCATCAGATTCTCTTCAAACTTTCACAGAATGATTGTACCATCATAAGTATCGTTCCTTTCAAAATTGGGTCTGATCAGTCAAGAATCATGGGAAAAGGGGCCTATTGAAAATTCAATTAAAAACTTAATTAAAAATCCTCGTTTAAGCGATAGAGTCCACTGTTCTCATCGGATTCTCTTAAAAATTTCTTAGAATGTACCATATTAAGGATCGTTTCTTTCGAAAATGGGTCTGATCTGTCAAGAAACACAGGAAAAGGAGCCCAATGAAAATTTAATTAAAATTAACACCCAATCCACAGTTTTCATCAGATTGTATTTAAACTTTCACAAAATGATTGTACCATCATAAGGATTGTTCCTTTGGGAATTTGGTCAGATGCATCAGGAAACATGGGAAAAGGGGCCTTATGAAAATTTAATCGAAAAATCTTTTAAGAAATACTCTTTAACACTCTGGAGTCAATAGTTTTCATCGGATTCCCTTCAAACTTTCACAGAATGATTGTACTATCATAAGGATTGTTCCTTTTGGAATTTGGTATGATTTGTCAAGAAACACAGGAAAAAGGGGCCTTATGAAAATTTAATAAAAAATTCTTATTAATAATCTAGAGCCAACAATTTTCAACGGATTCCCTTCAAACTTTCACAGAATGATTGTACCATCATAAGGATTATTCCTTTGGGAATCGGATATGATTCCTCATGAAACATAGGAAAAGGGGCCTTATTAAAATTTTATTCAAAGATCTTTGTTAACACTCTAGAGTACGCAGTTCTCATCTGATTGGCTTCACATTTTCACAGAATGATTGTATCATCATAAGAATTGTTCCTTTCAAAATTTGGTATGATCAGTCAAGGACCACAGGGAAAAGGGGCCCGGTAAAAACTAGATTGAAAAAGTCCTCGTAAATGACACAATGGAGTCCATAGTTTTCAACAAATTCTCTTCAAACATTCCCAGAATGAGTATCACATTAAATGGATTGTTCCTTTCGGAAGTAGGTTTGATCCATCAAGTTTCATGGGAAAAGGGGCCCTATGAAAATTTAATAAAAAAATCTTAGTTAACACATCATGGCCCTAGATTTCACCTGATTGACTTCAAACTATCACATAATGATTGTACCATCATAAGGATTGTTCCTTTCAAATTGGGTCTGATCCATTATGAAACATAGGAAAAGGGGCCTTAGGAAAATTCCATTAAAAAAATCTTAATGAATGCTTGTAAGTCCGCAGATGAGATAGGGTAGTCTTTATAATCAAACAGAATAATTATACTTTTGTAAGAAGAGTTCCCTTTGGAATTGGTTCAGATCCATCAAGTAACATGGGAAAAGGGGCTATATGAAAATTCAATTAATAAAACCCTATTAACTCGATGAAGCCCACATCTTTGATCAGATTTTGTTGAAACTTTCACAGAATGATTGGAAGGTCATAACTATCATTCTTTTTGTAACAGGGTTTGAACTGTCAAGAGACACAGGAAAAGGGGCCTTATGAAAATTTCATTTTTAAATCCTTGTTACCTAGTCCAGAGCTTTCATCGGATTTTCTTCAAACATTCACAGAATAATTGTACAATAATAATGATTGTTGATGTTTGCATTAGACCTGATCCATCAAGTATCACAGGAAAAGGAGCATTATGAAATTTAATTTTAAAATCCTTGTACCATAATAAAGTCAACATTTTTCATCAGATTCTATTAAAACTTTCACAGAATGATTATCATGAGGACTGATAGAACTTGTTGTTCAATAATCAACATTTCTTTAATTAATTGATTTAATAAACAACTCTGGCAGGAAAAGTACAGACAGGAGGTGTAGACCAAGATCAGACTGCACTTATGTGCAGGCTGATCTTGGTCTATACCTCCTGCCAAAACCAGAATATTACGGGCTCAGCATGACAAGGATTACCATTTACAATTTCTTCAAGCCTATACAAGATACATTGCTCATATTTGTTCTCATTGATACACAGCTGCAGATGATTAGATTGAGTTCATGCTACAAGGTCAAAATCACTTTTCAAGGTCACATTAAGGAAAAAAGCTGTTATTAGTCACATCTTGTTTGTGTTGCTCCTTTGTTATCAAGCAAATTTGCTGTGAGTGAGCATAGATGTTAGAACCTACACTTCAATGCATGTGCTTGCATCTATCCATCTGTTTTTGTGAATCATATCTCCTATATCAATGGAAGAATCCCTGAGTCAAGGTGTCACTCAAGTTCAAGGTCAAATTTTTGTACAGATTATGACAGACATTTATGTATTGATTTCAAATAGTTTGGCTCAGATGCTCCCCTTAAGTGCTATTTGAATCAGTTATTGAAGGTCAAGATTTTATTTGAGAGTCAAATATTTGTGGCCTGCACATAAAGTTATCCTCAGATAACTGTTGGAGTTTGAAAAAAATCTTTTTACAGAGAAGCAAAAGACAGATGGAAAGTAGAAGACTCCAAGGTCACAAATTTCCTATAATACTGCCAGCTGGAATGTCGGAGCTACTAAGACAATTGGCCGACTGTAGTATCAGAAAAAATTGTTTTGTGGAATCTGAAAATGATTATCTTTTTGCTACATTTGGTGAGTTTCCATTGGTATTATGATATTGATTATATAGAAGATAATCGTTTGTTTCAGTGTAAGATCGATTTATATTTTATCGAGTGAACAACAAATGCTTTATTTTCACGAGTGGCAAAGCCAAGAGTGAAAATATAGCTTTTGTTGTTCACGAAATGAAATATCAATCGATCTTACTTGAAAAACAAACAATTGTTCTACTTCTTTAATGCAAAAACTAGATAAAATGTGAAAATTATATGACAAATTTTCTTTCAGTGTCATTTTGCACGTGACTGCTATGCAATGCTTGTGATGACGTCACTTATTTGGCTCTGCTTAGATAAAGTCAGATGGGGTGAAATGAACAAAAGCGGGGCATAAGTTTTTGATAATTTCACTGGATAGGTGGCGAGTTTATCTAATGATAATCTACCATTATTTCTCAATAATCACCTGAAAGCATTAAAGTAATTTCAGTCCAAATGTCCAAAATAATTTGCATATTGTGCAACCTTGAAAACTGTTGTCTTGCCTTTGATCAAAATAACAAATGCTGTTAAGCACAACTTGAAATCATTGAGATTCATTAGGACAAGCTCATTCAAACTGAAACAGGAATTACCTGCCTATTACTAAGCAAAATAGCTTCAGCCCATTCTCACTCGCTTCCCTCTTTAACCCATTACCAGACGAGAAAATTTTAGACTGGTCCAAATGGAAAGGAGTTGCAGACAACAGTTTAAATTTTATGAAATTTTAGAATTTTTCATCTTTTGGTTAGAAAACATTGTGGATAATGAAGAAATTGCTTGTGACAAGCAATTTCTTCATTGTCCATAATGTTTTCCAAAGCATTTTTCTTTAGGGGCATTTAAAAGGGTCATTGTGTTGGAATGGGTTAAGACACCTCCTTATGAAAAGAGAGTTAGATTAACCCTTGTCATGCTGAACCCGGAATATTCCGGTTTTAACAGGAGGTATAGACAAGGATCAGACTGCACATAAGTGCACCTCCTGTCTGTCCTTTTGAAACCAGGGTTGTTTATGAAATAAATCTACAAAAGAAGTATTGACAACTGAACAACTAGTACTACCAGTAAGTTCAACCCTTTGATTTTTATATAGTTCTGAAAAGGATTTTATTCAGCATGACAAGGGTTAACATTGTGGAAAATAAAGAAATTGCCTGTAACAAGCAGTTTCGTCATTTCTGACAATGTTTTCTACTAAAAGACAAAAAAGATATGATTTCATCTACATTGTACTTGAAATTGTTTCAGTAACTTCTTTCAAATTGGACTAGTTTAAAGTTTGGTGCCTGGCAATGGGTTTTGTGTTTTTATGCCCCTGCATTGAAAGATAGGGGGCATATTGTTTTACCGTTGTCCGTCTGTCCGTCTTTCAGTCTGTTGGTCTGTCTGTCTGTCCGCAAAACTTAACCAAAAAACTTAACATTGCCAATTACTACCAACCTATGCAAGATACAATGCTCATATTTGGTATATTGATACATCTCAATAATACGCATCTCCTCATGTCAAGATCAAGGTCATGTGATAAGGTCAAGGTCACATACCAAGGTCAAACATTTAGTCCTGTTGTGGGGGCATTGAGTTTCACAAACTCACTTTTTCTTTGTGCACAAAGCCTTGTATAAAAGTCCAAGGCCAATGTCATTTTTAGCTTATCTGAGCACAGAGTGCCCAGTATTGTCAGCAATTGGGGCTTTGTGTTAGTGAACAATTTCTTTAAACATCTTTCCTAAACCACAGGGTCAATCAAGCTGAAACATAGGCTATTATAGTGAAAATTTAATAAATCTTCCTCTCCCAAACAAGAGGGCCTAGAGCTTTTGAATTTTGTATGTAGATTCATCTGGCTGATTTCTATCAAGATTGTATATATCATGGCCCCAGAGACAGGATTAATCCATTTCAGACATTGCAAGTTTAACATAGGCTTATATAGTGAAAATTTTAAAAATCTTCTCCTCCAAAATGTGAGGGCCTATAGCTTTGATATTTGATATGTAGCATCATCTGGTGGACCTCTATCAAGATTGTATGGGTCGATAATCGTAGACCTATGTCGGATAGCAGCTGGAGGCTAGGAAGGGATGTAATGGTAGTACCGGTGTGAGAAATACCAGGATTCCATTGTTAGGTGCTCCAGCCGCAATATAGCTGACAGATTGTTGAAAGCGGCGTAAAACTCCATTCAAACAAACAAATCTATCAAGATTGTACAAGTTATGGCCTGAAGGTCATAATTAGCCCATTCCTGGACATCACAAGTTTTACAAAGGGCTTATATAGTGAACATTTTTAAAAAAATCCTCTTCTCCCAAACAGGAGGGCCCAGAACTTGGATATTTGGTATACAGCATCATCTGGTGGACCTGTTTCAAGATTGTTCAAATTACGGCCCCATGTCATAGTTGGCCCATTCCAAGACATCACAAGGTTTACAAATGGCTTATTTAGTGAAAACTTTAAAACAGGAAGGCCTAGAACTTTGATATTTGGTATGTAGCAACATCTGGTGGACCTCTGTCAAGATTGTACAAATTATTGCCCCAGGATCAAAATTAGTCCATTTCATGGATGTCATAAGCTTTACAAATGGCTTATTTATTGAAATCTTTAAAACATTTCTTCTCCCAAACAGGAAGGCCTAGAACATTGATATTTGGTATGTAGCCTCATCTAGTGGACTTCTATCAATATTGTACAAATTATTGCCCCAGGATCAAAATTAGCACATTCCTGGATGTCACAAGTTTAACATATGCTTATATTGTGAAAACTTTAAAAATCTTCTTCTTTCAAACAGATAGGCCTAGAGCTTTGATATTTGGTATGTAGTATCATCGGGTGGATATCTATCAATATTGTATATATTATGGCCCCAGAGACAGAATTAGCCTATTCCTGGACGTCACAAATTCTAAATAGGGCTTATTTAGTGAAAAGTTTAAAACTCTTCTTCTCCCTAACAGGGCTTCTTTCATAGCGCAGTCGGTAGCTCGTCAGACTCCTTATCTTCAATCATGGGATGTCATGTGTTTGATTCCTGGCGGCAGCACATATCCTTTCCGACATTTGTCTCTCAGCAATGGGTGGATAAGCGTAAACCTAAGTGGGATAGCAGCTGGAGGCTAGGATAGGATGTAGTGGTAGTATTGGTGTGAGAAATACAAGGGATCCATTGTTAGGTGCTCCAGCCGCCAGGATATGACTGAAATACTGTCAAAAGTGGCGTTAAACCCCAATCAATCAATCAATCTCCCTAACAGGAGGGCCTAGAGCTTTGGTATTTGGTATACAGTATCATCTTGAGGACATCTATCAGGTTTGTATAAATTATGGCCCAAGGGTCAGAACTAGCCCGTTCCAAGATGTCATAAGTGTTTAGTGAAAACTTTTAAAAAATCTTCTCCAAAACTAAGGGCCTAGAGCTTTGATATTTTGGTATGTAGCATAATCTGGTGGACGTTTATCTGTTTTTGTGCTCTTTGGACTCAGGTGTCCGATAAGCCCCTATGGTCATCTTGTTGAAATTTTGGATGGTCCAAATTAAAGAGGTAAGACAACAATTAAAATTGTATGCATTTTAAAATAAAACCATCCTATCGTGGTTGAAAATAGTGTTCGGAAAAAGAAATTGCTTGTGACAAGCAATTTCTTCTTTTTCCACAATGGTTTTCCTAAGTTTAAAATCACAGCAATGAAAATCTCTGATTTGTTTAGGAAAAGGTTAGAATAATGCCTCATGGGTCTCATTTGGGCTCTGAGCACATTCTATTTTACAAAAAAACAAAGAAGGAAGTCTTTAGAAATCTTCATTCGAGAAACCATAAGGCCTATGGAATGCATTTTACATGTGACATTGTCTGGTGATCCCCTTCTGAAGTTGTTAAACCTTTCAGGTTTTTGGAAGTATTTGACTGGTCCAAATGAGGTTGCAGACATCAATGAAAATTGGATGCAAATTGAAATGAAACCATCATATTATGTAGTAAATATTGTGTGAAAAGGAGTAATTGTTTGTTAAAAGCAATATCTCCATTTTCCACGATGTTTTCTCAAGTATTAAATTACAGCAATGTAAAATCACGGATTCGTAAAGGAAAGGTTAAAGTAATGATCCCGTGGTTTGGTGCCATCCAGGTGTGCCCAATTTTACATAGAAAGAAAGAAGGAATTTTGTAAAATCTTCTTGTGAGAAACTATAAGGCCTTTGGCTTGCAAATTTTGCATGTTACTTTTGACCCTCTCCTACAGTTAAGATGGTGCCCCTGGGGTTTCACTTGGGCTCCATCTTGGTGTATTCTTTTTTTTTAGCCCATGTGCGGTCATCGAGACATAGTTGTCACAACCTGGGGCAAAAACATTTGAAAGAGTTTTCACCAAATGTTTGTCTTCACGGGATTCACATATTGTCTGTGTTTTGTGATTAAATTCAGCATCAAGGAAAAAAGGAAGATTTAATGTCAAATTCTTTTTGTTCAACAACTTCTGAAATTGTTAATGGATTTGGATGAAGCCATTGAAAACCTGGTTTTGCTTCAATTTTGTCTCTTGTTCAAATAATGTCCTTTCACTCCCGTATGGGCTACCCCTGCTCATCCTGTTTTACATAAAATCAGTTGAGGATATCTTTAAAAAGTTGAGGCCAAGAGATTTAATATAATGCATCACCTAATGACCCTGTTCATAAGTTGTTGAAGATATTCCCCTTTGTTTCAATATAAATGTCAGAAAGGTAATGTGGCTTTGATCCCCGGCGGCAAAATCCATTGTTAGGTGCTCCAGCCTCCGCAATATGACTGAAAATTGTTAAAAGCAGTATTAAACCCCATTCAAACAAACAAATTATTATGCAGATGCCTGAACCTGGGCTGTAAAGCTTGAAAGGTTGGCTAGTAGTAAACCTCAGTTGAAAAAGTTAAAAAATTCCAATGAAATTAAAGGAAGGGTTCCCACCCTTCATTCTCTAATTTACATTTCCATTTTTAACCCAGTACAAGACGGCAAAATTTTGGACAGGTCCTAACTGAAAGGATTTGTAGAGTACAATGTCAAGTGTATTTTTTCAACTATCTGGATTGAAAAGTTAGTTGAAAATAAAGAAATTGCTTGAGGGGTGTCAAAGAGCGTCAATGTTTGGGTATGGGTTAAGCTATAAGCTTAAATATCACTTTTGTTAAAATATCAGGTTAATTAACAGGTTAATGAATTTGAAATATCTGCATTTTCATTTAAAGGGTCTATTTTCTAAGCTACACAAATTTTGGTTAAAGTTGAGTTTTGTCAAATTAACTAATTCTGAGTTCAAAAACAAATGTTACGTACAATTGTATAGTTTTCATTCAAAACATTAAACCTTTAGTCCACTTTCATGTGTTGTCAAGCAGAATTTTGTGTCTTTTTTATTGAGGTCATCCTCATGGAAACATTCAGTAAGTCTTAAAGGGAGGTATCGATGTTTCTGAAACCTAGATAAGAAAAATTATCAAGTGCCGAAAAATAGACTCAAACGAATATTTAATACATTAAGTTAGGTCAGGTATTGTCTTGGTGGTTATCTATTAGACCTAAAGTTGCTTTTTCTGGTTATATGGGAAAGCCTCAGCAGAATTCCAGGTTATTTTTAGATATCATGGAATTCGGCTGTCGACATCGGTTACCTCATTTGCATATGACCCAGTCAAATGAAGGTAACAAACTTACTAGCGAAACAGCCAACGTCCTAAATCATGTCACTTGAAAGGACTGATCTTTACAGACCAGCTAGGGAAAATCCTTTCAAGAGCCATTATTGTCGTGTTTTACAACAGCTTTTTCTCAATTTCCAAAAAGGTTCATCTGTCTAGCCATCCAAAAAGCATCTAATAAAAATTGTAAAATTATAATTAAACCATTCCCCACAATGACGCATTTGATTCCCCTCAACAAAAAGGCTTTGGAAAACATTGTGGAAAATGAAGGATTGCCTGTTACAAGCAATTTCTTCATTGTCAACAATGTATTCTATCCTAAAAAGCAGTGCAATCTACATTTCCCCAGGGATACTAATAAGCTATTATCTTCCATTTGCTAGAGCAGTAACCAATAAGAAAAAAAACTAGTTTCTACCACTTTCAAACATCCTTGCAGCTTCTTGATCTATTTTTGAATTTGTAAAGAGGATTAATTTTTTAAAGTGTATGAATACATTAAATATGCAATTCAAATGAAGTAAATGGGTGTATTCTGAGTTACAACAGTATTCCTCGGAAAAAACTTGAAGACTCAGAAACTCACTATCAACTTTTTACCCCTTTACACTCTTCACTTTACGACCGTAAAAATTCTGCCAAGAATGGTGATTTAACCCTTTCCTGTTTCATCCATAGTTTTTACGTCCTGGCGTTTTAACAATTGAGAAAATATTGTGGAAAAAGAAGAAATTGCTAGCAAAAAGCATTTTCTTCTTTTTCCACAATATTTTCTACCCTATGGAATGATTATTTTTCAAATAAATTCGACTTTGAATTGTCGTCTGCAAAACCTTTGAATTTGGTCCAGTCTACAATTTTGCAAAACAGGAAAGTGTTAAAAAGGCACTTTGCAGGAGCATCACGTTTAACATCTTGATAATGCCTCCTCGATGGTCCAGTTTTGAGGACAGGTTTGCTTCTTTATTTTCAGATTCAGAACTAGAACCTCTGGATTTACAGTCAGCGTTAGATGCTATCAGGGATAAAGCAGAACTTAATAAACCATTAGGAATTACAGTGAAAAACTTGAAGAAGTATACATCCACAATTTGTCAGGTAGGTATATCTTAACCTTTACCCAAAATTTTGGACAGGTCTAATTTCAAAGAAGTTAGAGACAGCACTTTTTAGCTCACCTGAGCATGATGTGCTCTGGGTGAGCTATTGTGATCGGTCATCAACAGGTGTCTGGCCGGCCATCTATCTGTCCGTATTTGTTCATTGATTACAAAAAATCTTTTCCTCCTAAACTAACCATGGAATTTAAAACAAATTTTACAGAAATGTTTCTTAAATCATGTTCAGTCAAAATACTTCAAAGAATTGAAATCCATGAAGAACTTGAAAACTTGAAAAACCTCCTTCATAGAGCTTTGATATTTGGTATGTACCAGCATCTATCAATCCTTTACCAAAATACTTCAAAGAATTATAGTACTCTGAAAATTAGCCCTTTTCTGTGCAATCCTTAAATTTACATAGGAATAAAGAAGGAACTCTTTGAAAATCTTCTTTTGCCAAACCAGGGGGCCTAGAGCTTTGATATTTGGTATCTATCAATGCCTTAAATATCAAATACTTCAAACAGTTAAAAATTGCCATTTTCTTTGCAAATCCTGATATACAAAGGAATACAGAAGGAAAACTTTGAAGACTTTCTTCTCCCAAACCTTGAGGCCTAGAGCTTTGATGTTTGATGAGTATTATAACCTATATACCCCTACCAAAATACCTGAAGGAATTACCCTACTCTGAAAATTATCCCTTTTCTGTGCAATCTCTGACCTGACATAGGAATAAAGAAGGAAAACTTTAAAGAATTTCTTCTCCAAAGTCATATGGCCTAGAGTTTTGATATTTGGTGTGTATAAATGCCCATTGACCCTATACAAAAATACTTCAAACAGTTACCTTACTCTTAGAATTAGCTCTATATGATGGGATCTTTGCTATACCAAGGATTAGAGGAGAAAAAAATCTTCTCCAAATATCTTTGGTGTAGAGTATTGTTGTTTTTTTTAATTTCATAAAGCCTTGAGCCATCATACTCAGGTGAGCAATATAGGACCTTCAAAGTCCTTGTTAAAGAGTTATAATTTAAGTATCTTTGTCATTTGGATAAAAACATTGTGGAAAATGAAGAAATTTGAAACAAGCAATTTCTTCATTGTCCATAATGCTTTCAAAACCTTTTCTTGGTTAGCATGAAACTGGAATTCTGTTGGAATAAGTTAAGCTGGTTCTACTAAATGCATTCACATGAAACTTGGCACACTTGTTCACTATCAAAAGAGCAACCTATGTTATCAAGGGGGAATAACTCAAGATGCATTTTGTCCACTATCCAGCACCCAACAGCCGAGCATAGGCACCTGTAGGCAGTGTGCTTGTCTTGTAAATATTGTAAGCTTTGAAAAAAATCTTCTTCTTAGAAACCAGTTTATTGATTTTAACCAAATTTCATTCGAGTTATTCTTTGGAGACCCTTTATCAGATTTCTTCAACTTATTTAATTGGATGAAAAACATTGCCTTTTTAGTTCACCTGAGCACAACATGCTCAGAGGAGCTATTAGGGCCACTCACTCTCCTTCACCTGTCGTCAACAATTCTTTGAAATGACATCTTCTCCAATTTTTATCAAATTTTACAGGAATGTTCTTTGGGTAGCCGTTTTTGTTGAGCCCACATGGGGTGAGCAAAACAAAGTTGTCACTATGACAAGAAGGGGTATGTGTGTTCGTCTGTTAGTCTGTCCAAATTCGACCGGACAATTACTCCTACATGTATGGATGGATTTCAAAATAATTTGGCAAAATTTTTTTCCATCATGAGTAGATGTGCCATTTGAAATAATTTTTTGGATAGTTCTAATGTCAAGGTCACAGCTTAAGGTCAAACACTAAAATTGTGCTTGTTTGGACAATTACTCCTACATTTGTGGATGGATATCTGAATAAATTTGCACAATAATTCTCCATCAACAGTAGATGTGCCATTTGAAATCATTTTAGCTATACTGGCCGAAGGCAACTAGAGCTATAGCGATGGCTTTATCCTATCCGGCGTCTGTTCGTCCCTGCGTCTGTCCGTGGTCAGTCAGTTAAACTTTTCCTTGTTTACGTGATAGAGTCCACAGTTTTCATCGGATTCCCTTCAAACTTTCACAGGATGATTGTACCATCATAAGGATCGTTCCTTTCAAAATTGGGTCAGATCCGTCAAGAAACACAGGAAAAGGGGCCTAATTAAAACTTAATTTAAAAATCCTCGTTTACGCGATAGAGTCCACATTTTTCATTGGATTCTCTTCAAACTTTCACAGAATGATTGTACCATCATAAGGATTGTTCCTTTCAAAACTAGGTATGATCCATCAAGATCACAGGAAAAGGGGCCTTATGAAAACTTAATTAAAAATTCCAGTAAAAATACTCATTTACGCGATAGAGTCCACAGTTTTCAGCAGATTCTCTTCAAACTTTCTCAGAATGATTGTACCATCATAAGGATTGTTCCTTTTGAAAATGGAAATGATCCGTCAAGAAACAGGGGAAAAGGGGCCTTATGAAAATTTAATTAAAAAATCCTTGTTAACACTCTAAGAGTCCACAGTTTTCATCAGATTGTATTTAAACTTTCACAGAATGATTGTACCACCATAAGGATTGTTCCTTTCGAAATTGGGTCAGATCCGTCAAGAGACATGGGAAAAGGGGTCTCATTAAAACTTAATTAAAAATTCCTCGTTTACGCGATAGAGTCCACAGTTTTCACCTGATTGACTTCAATTTTTCACATAATGATTGTACCATCATAAGGATTGTTCCTTTCAAATTGGGTCTGATCCATTGAGAAACATGAGAAAAGGGGCCTTATGAAAATTCAATTAAAAATTCCAGTAAAAATACTCGTTTACCCGATAGAGTCCACAGTTTTCATCGGATTATCTTCAAACTTTCTCAGAATGATTGTACCCTTAAAAGGATCGTTCCTTTCGAAAATTGGTCTGATCTGTCAAGAAACATGGGAAAAGGAGCCTTATGAAAATTTGATTAAAAATCCTCATTAACACTCTAAGTCCAGTTTTCATCAGACTGTATTAAACTTTCACAGAACGATTGTACCATCATAAGGATTGTTCCTTTGGGAATTTTGTTAGATCCATCAGGAAACACAGGAAAAGGGGCCTTATGAAAATTTAATCGAAAAATCTTTTAAGAAATCCTCTTTAACAGTCTGGAGTCCACAGTTTTCATTGGATTCTCATTAATAATCTAGAGCCAATAATTTTCAAAGGATTCTCTTCAAACTTTCACAGAATGATTGTACTATCATAAGGATTGTTCCTTTTGGAATCGGATATGATTCCTCAAGAAACACGGGAAAAGGGGCCTTATTAAAATTTAATTCAAAGATCTTTGTTAACACTCTAGAGTACACAGTTTTCATCTGATTGACTTCAAACTTTCACAGAATGATTCTACCATCATAAGAATTGTTTTCTTTCAAAATTTGGAATGATAGTCAAGGACCAAGGGAAAAAGGGGCACGATAAAAACTGGATTGAAAAAGTCCTCGTAAACACAATAGAGTCCATAGTTTTCAACAAATTCTCTTCAAACATTCACAGAATGATTTTTACATTAAATGGATTGTTCTTTTCGGAAGTAGGTTTGATCCATCAAGTTTCATGGGAAAAGGGGCCCTATGAAAATTTAATAAAAAAATCTTAGTTAACACATCATGGCCCTAGATTTCACCTGATTGACTTCAAACTTTCACATAATGATTGTACCATCATAAGGATTGTTCCTTTCAAATTGGGTCTGATCCATTGAGAAACATAGGAAATGGGGCCTTAGGAAAATTCAATTAGAAAAATCTTAATTAATGCTTGTAAGTCCACAGGGTTGTCTTTATACTCAAACAGAATAATTATACTTTTGTAAGAAGAGTTCCCTTTGGAATTGGTTCAGATCCATTAAGTAACATGGGAAAAGGGGCTATATGAAAATTCAATCAATAAAACCCTGTTAACACAATGAAGCCCACAGCTTTGATCAGATTTTGTTGAAACTTTCACAGAATGATTGGAAGGTCATAACTATCATTCTTTTCATAACAGGGTTTGAACTGTCATGAAACACAGGAAAAGGGGCCTTATGAAAATTTCAATTATAAATCCTTGTTACCAAGTCCAGAGCTTTCATCAGATTTTCTTCAAACATTCACAGAATAATTGTACAATAATAATGATTGTTAATGTTTGCATTAGACCTGATCCGTCAAGTATCACAGGAAAAGGAGAATTATGAAATTTAACTTTAAAATCATTGTACCACAATAAAGTCAACAGTTTTCTACAGATTCTGTTAAAACTTTCACAGAATGATTATTCCATCATGAGGATTCTTCCTTTTCAAATTAGTCGTGATCTGTCTAGTATCATGGGAAAAGGGGCCTTTTGAGAATTTTATCTATAATCCTTGTAACCAAGTCCAGAGCTTTCATTGGATTTTATTCAAACCTTCACAGAATCATTGTACAATAATCACGATTGTTGATGCTGACATGAGATCTGATCCTTCAAGTATCACAGGAAAAGGAGCCTTATGAAAAATTTATTTTAAAAATTTTACACCAAGATAAAGTCTGCAGTTTTCATCAGATTCTGTTCAAACTTTCACAGAATGTTTGTACCATCATAAGGATTGTTTCTTTCCAAATTGGGCCTGATCTGTCTAGTATCATAGGAAAAGGGGTTGTATGAAAAATTATTACCAAATCCTCATAAAAACAACAATATCCTCAGTCTTTATCAGAATCGCTTCATACTTTAATAGAATGATTGTACCATCATTTGGATTGTTTCTTTGTAAATTAGGTCTGATTGGTTCAGTGACACATGGAAAGGGACCTTATAAAAATTTTATTACAAAAAATCATTATTACAATAAAGTCCTCAGTCTTTATCATTTTTATGCCCCGCATCTATAAGATGCATATTGTTTTACCGGTGTCCGTCTGTCTGTCTGTCTGTCCGTCTGTCAGCCTTGAGGATTGTTGCTTAAAATGATAAAGGGGATAAAGCCCTTTTTTTTTTCTTTATGCATTCTTCTTTGAGCAATTAACTTCCTTAAATATCAGATTTCTTAAACGGAAAACTTGATAACCAGTAGAGCGTCTCAGGGCCTCTTGCTTTCATAGTTCTAATGTCAAGGTCACAGCTCAAGGTCAAACACTAAAATTGTGCTTGTCTGGAGCATTTCTCCTGCGATTATGGATGGATTTCAAAATAAATTGGCACAATAATTCTCCATCGTGAGTTGATGTGCCATTTGAAAGAATTTTTTTTTTGATAGCTTCAATTTCAAGGTCAAAGCTGAAGGTCAAACACTAAAATTGTGCTTGTCTGGAGCATGATGCCTACAAGACTTTGCAGGCTCAACAGTAGTTGTCCTGGTCAAAAGTTTTTCTTTAAATTTTGATTGGCTCATAAATATGGGCATGGCAGTTTTCATCTTTGTTTTCCTTAAATGGTATCTCCTTAATCATCGGGACAATTTTAATCAAATTTTATAGGAATGTTTCTTTAATAAGTTGTTCATGTAATGTTGATTAGCCCATAAATATAGCACAGCAGGGCATAGCAGTTTTCACCAATGTATTCTTTAAATGACATCTCCTTTTAAAGCAAGGATTTGCCAAAGGCTTTGCAGTCTTGAGTGCTTTTTTTGAAAGACATCTCTCCAAAATCTCTTAGCCAATTTTTATCAAGCTTAGAAGGAGTATGCAATGGGTGAAATTTTAATTGGCCAATTGGCAGGATTTTCAGGTGAAGGAATAAAGGCCATTTTGCTGTCTTAATTTTGTTTTGGGTTTTTTTTGAGGGGGGGGGGCTAATTTCTGTGTATGGTTTATACTGAAAACTTTGAAAATTTTCTCAGAAACTGGTTGATGGATTTCAACCAAATTTCACAGGAATGACATTTACATAACTCAACTAGACTTTTGTAAAACAATGAAAAGCTTAAAATGCTTCTCTAGAACTATTTCAAAGATTTCAAATACTAGTTTTTAGCTCACCTGAGCACAACATGCTCAAAGGTGAGCTTTTGTGAAAATGCTGTGTCTAGCATGTGGCGTTCGTCTACCTGAAATTGTCAACATCTTGTGTATACTCTAGAGGTCTCATTGTATGCTCGGCTGTTTTCTGAGAAAACCTGAGGTATTGCTATAGCCATGGTGTTGTTGTCATTGTCGTCGTCGCCGGCATGAGAAAAATTTGACATTTTGTGATATCTCTGGTTCTTCTATAGGCATTCACTTGAAACTTGGCACACTTGTTCACTATCAAAAGAGCAACCTTTACTATCAAAGGCACCTATCATTGTCATAGGTCGTGCTCTTGTTGGCTACAATGTCTTGATTTTTGTACAGAGCGTTTGTCTCCTTGAAATCTTGATCAAGTTTCATATTAAGTCACATGGGGTAAAACTAGATCACATCTTAGAAAAACCTTTTGTACACTCTAAGAGGCCACATTTTTAGCTCAAATGTCTCTTTTTCTTGGTCAGAAACTTTTTCACCATAAAATCACAGTCAGCTTTGATATTTTGTCACACAGGGTCAAAAATTAAGCCACTAGGTCAAATCTTAAAAAAACATTGTGTGCACTGTGGAAGCCACATTTATGGCTCAAATATCTTGATATTTAGTAAGAATATTTGTCTTCATGAAATCTTTGACAAGTTCTGTATGGGGTCAAAAACTAGATCACTAGGTCAAATCTTTTTGATGCCTTTTATGCACTCTAGATGCCAAATTTCGCCTAAAATATCTTGATATTTATTCAGAATGTTTGTCTGCATAATATCTCGGTCAATTCCTGTATTGGGACACATGGGGTCAAACACTAGGTCACAGGGCAAATCTGGAAAAAGGTTCATGTGCAGTCTAAAGGGCTATGGTCAGAATATTTGTATAATATCTTTGTCAAGGATGATAATGGATCACATGGGGACAAAAACTAGGTCACTAGGTCAAATCTTAGAAAAACCAAGTGTACACTCTAGAGTAGAAATGTCTTGATTTTTGGTCAGAATGTTTGTCTGCATAATACCTCAGTCAAGTTCTATATTGGGTCATGTGGGGACAAAAGCTAGGTCACAGGATCATATCTTAGAAATAAACTTGGGTGCACTCTAGTGGCACATTTATGCCTCAAATTAATTGATATTTGGTCAGAATATTTGTCTGCATGACATATTATACAAGTTTGATGTTGGGTCACATGGGGTCAAAAACAAGGTCACTAGGTCAAATCTTTGTGAAAACATGTGTGCACTCTTCAAGCAACAATTTTGGCTCAATTTATTTGATTATTGGTCAAGATTTTTATGTCCATGGTATGTCAGCTAAGTTTTACTTTTGGTCACATGGTGTAAAAAAGATAGTTACTAGGCAAAATGTTAGATATACCTTGTTAACACTCCAGAGGCCATATTTTTTGTTTATCCCATTCCCGCACAATGAAGCCTTTTGACGCTGCCCATGAAAAACAATTGAGAAAAAATTGTATCAAATGAAGAAATAGCTAACAACAAGCAATTCTATCATTTTCCACAATTTTTTTTAACCATGAAGTCAAAAGAATATAAAATTTCATGAACTTTATATTGTTGTCTGCAACTTCTTGTGATATGGACTAGTCTAAAATTTGTCGTCTGGTAATGGATTAAATGATTTGCAATCTAGAGGCTTCATTTTTGGCTCAAATGACTTGATATCAATTTTGTTCAGAATGTTTTTCTCCTTAAAAATATCTGTCAATTTTCATATTTGGTTACATGGGGTCATAAACTAGGTCAGTAGATCTAATCTAAAGAAATCTTCTTTTTAACCCTTGTCATGCTGTATAAATTACTTCAATGAATTGCTGTTAAATCAAAGGGATGAAAGCACTAATAGAACTTGTTGTTCAAAAATCAATGTTTCGTTTAAAAATAAATTTCATAAACAACTCTTACAGGAAAATTAAAGGCAGGAGGTGTACATCAAGATCAGACTGCACTTATGTGCAGGCTGATCTTGGTCTACATCTCCTGCCAAAACCGGAATATTCCGGGTTCAGCATGACAAGGGTTAATTTACATGCTACTATTATGGCATGAGCTTTGTAAGAATGTTAGGTCTAGATTTCAAGACAAGATTTGATAACGCGTCACATTTTGTCAAAATAAGTTCACTTATGCTCTCATAGGCATTGACTCAAGTGAGTGCTTTACGGCCAATGGTCGTCTTGTTTCCCAATTACTCATATGTCAAGTTTTTAAGTCTTTTCTAGGACATTTGACAGAATTCTCGTTTAATCACCCGTGGCCATAGGATAGTTAATAGTGTGTTGATCTCTCAATCATGAGGTCCCAGGTTTGATCCCCGTTGCAGCAAATATCCTTTCCCTTGTTTGTCTCCCACTTATGGTTAGATAATTGTAAACCTAAGTGGGATAAGCAGCTGGAGGCTAGGATAGGATTTAATGGTGGTACTGGCGTGAGAAATACCAGGAATTTATTGTTAAGTGGTGTCAAACTGCATTCAAACAATCGATCTTGTTTAGTCAATAATCTTATACCACCCCTATTTATGTTATTGTCATTGTAGTATGAATTTACATTTTACTTCCAAGTGTTGGCACATTGCCCTTTTTCTTTAAGGTTTCTAGTTTAACAGAAGAAAGACTCCTACAATTTGTACAAGATATTGGACTTATAGAAAAGCTGAATCTAGAAGAAGGCCAGTCTATATCTGGGGTGAAAGATCGCTTAGAAATTGCAAAGCTGATATTCCTCCAAGAACAAGGGAAGACAGAGAAGCTGAGAACACTGCAGGAAATAAGTTTTGATGGTATACTTGAACCCATTCCAACACAGCAAAATTTTAGACTGGTCCAAATTGAAAGAAGCTGCAGACGACAATTTCAAGTAGATGGAATTTATTTTTTTTTGTCTTTTGGGATAGAAAACATTGTGAAAAATGAAGAAATTGCTTGACACAAGCAATTTCTTCAATTTCCACAATGTTTTCTAAAGCTTTTTTCTTGAGGGACATAAAAAGGAGGGATTGAGTTGGAATGGGTTAAAACAGCTTTGAAAAGATTTTCATGAAAATTTGATATAGAAAAATAATCTGCTTTTCTTATAGTTATTTATGTCATTTTTATGATAAATATTCTTTCCTTGTTTTTAATCTACTAAATTCACAATAAATTTAGTTTAAATTTTTGAGATTTTTAAAATCTTTATCTCACTGGGTACAAAGCAATGTGGATAATGAAGAAATTGCTTGTAATAAGCAATTTCCACATTTTCTACTGTGTTTTCCAGAACTTACTTACTTGGCATTTTGAACGAGTTTAGTTGCCTTGTGTAGACTTTATAATGGCCTAACCCTATAGTGATTACCAAGTAATCAAGTGAATAAAAATCCATTGAGGGTAAAAAGCATGGTTATGAAAGAGAGTTTGTTACTTCATACAAAATTGCTGAAATGTTTAATCATACAAAGTAAAACCACCTGTGCCAGGAAGCTATATATAGCAGACAAATTCATCCTTTCATTCACAAAGTTTTAAAAAAAATCTTCCTTTTTAGGTCGAGAGCATTTATATTTGGAATGTAGCATAGCCTGGCTGTCAACTATCAATTCTGATTAAATTGTGCATGATAAAAAAAAACCCTTCCCTGGGTGTCTAAAGTTTGTAAAATGTTCAATTAGACCGTGTTCCAACAGTCTTCTCCTCCCAATCTACTTAGTCTAAGGCATTCATAATTGGTATATATCATAACCAGATGGTTCTCTATGTTAGCTAAACTCTTAGCCCGAGATAAAACATGGCTCTGCCCCAGAGGTTCAAAATATTGGAAAACGCCCAATTAGAGAACTTAAAAAGTCTTCTCTTTCTGAAATATAAGGTGAAGGACATTCATATTTGGTATTTAGCATTACTAAATAATTTTGTACTATGTTACAGGGAAATATGCCCTTAGGATCATAAATGTCTCTGCTCCAGGGGTAAAAAAATGTGTAAATCGCTTGATTTGAAAGAATTCTTTTCCTTGAATATAGGGCATAGGGCATTTATATTAAAGATATAGCATAACATTAATGTTATTTACCATGTTTATATCCTTTGGTCAAAAATGGACCTTCCCAAGGCATTCAAAGTTATGAAAAACGTTCAACAAGAGCATGTTAAAATATCTTCCTCTCCTAATGTATAAGTTGTTATGAATTCATATTTGGTTTACAGTACATCCAGATTGTTCTCTACCAAGGTTGCCAGAATTATACTCATTGGCTCAAAATGGTCCCACCCCAGATGCCCCAAGTTCAGTAAAATCCTCAATTAGAGCAATATCAAAATCTCTACACTGGTCCACATTAAAACAAGTTGCAGATGGTAATTGAAGTTTTGATTGAAATCTAAATACATAGAATTTTTAGGGTAAAAAAATTGTGAGAAATCGAGAAATTTCTTGTAACTACTAAGTTCTCCCTTTCTCACAATGCTTTTTAGCTCATGGTGAGGTATTTTGATTGTCCTCTGTCCGTCGTGCATCATCTGTCGTGTATCAACAATCTTAAAATGACAACTCCTCCCAAACCGCAGATTTCAACCAAATTTAGCAGGAATGTTCCTTGGGTGGTGCCCTTTAGAAAATACTAAAAAAATTGAAAACTCTGGTTGCCATGGCAACAAAACTTAAACTTTAATAAAAAGTTAAAACATTATCTCCTACTAACCCAGAAGGCGTAGAGCCTTGATATTTGGCATGAAGCATAATTACAATAACCTCTTTCAAAATTACTAAAAATCATCACCCTCGGGTTCCCAGGGTTGGAGCCTCAAGGGGCCGAGGTTTATATAGAAATAAAGAAGGGTTTTGAAAACAACATCTTCTCCCAAACCATTGGAGGGATTTCAACTAAACTTGACAGAAATGTTCCTTGGGCTGTGCCCTTTAAAAATTGCAAAAAGAATTGAAATCCGTTTAAACTCTAGTTGCCATGGTAACAAAACTGAAATTTTAATAAAATATGCCATTGGAAAGAATATTTTGGATAGTTCTTATGTCAAGGTTACAGCTCAAGGTCAAACACTCAAATTGTGTTTTTCCGGATGATTACTCCTACATTTATGGATGGATTTCAAAATAACTTGGTACAATTATTCTCCATCATGAGTAGATGTGCCATTTGAAAGAACTTTTTGGATAGCTTCAAATTCAAGGTCAAAGCTCGAAAGTCCAACGCTAGAATTGTGCTTCTCCGGAGTATGATGCCTGCAAAACTTTGTGGGCTCAACAGCAGTTGCCCTGGGACAACCATCTAGTTATTGTATAGCTTTACTGAATAGTTTGTACTAAGTCCAAAATCTTATATTTGTTTTAATTATTTGGCTCAAATTATGTCTTTTTATACAAAAGAAGTACTTTAATTTGCAGATGCCTCAGGTGAGCAATTTAGGACCATCATGGTCCTCTTGTTTAGCTCACCTGAGCACAATATACTCAATGTGGGCTTTTAGGGTCACTCATTGTCCATTATGCGTTGTCAACATGTTCTTGAAACATCCAAACTTCCTGATTCACTGGGCCATTTCTGATCAAATTGGGCAGGAATATTCCATGGTTGATCCTCCTGAAAGCCTGTATATGAGAATTTGATTTGTGAAAAAATAAGGGCATGTCAGTGCGGGGCTATTCAGACATAGAGAAATAAGGAAATAAATTTTTAAAAATATTCTTATCCTAAACCACTTGGCCAACTTTAACTAATCTTGGCAGGAATGTTCCTTGGGTGACCAATTTAAAAACGTGTTTATTAAATATGATATGTGAAAAAATTGGGACATAGAAGAGCTGGGCTTATCAGATTTAGAGAAATCATTAATCATTATTTCTCAGATGGGCAATTTAGGGCCACTTTGACCCCCTGGTCTCAAAATGTTTTCAACAATAAATTTTTCAAGGCATGAAAATGAGGAATTATGTGGTACTGGGTGGAGAGGAGAAAGAGACTGATCCATGAACTAGTGCTAGAACTATTTTAGGAATATTATGTTACAGTTGTGATACAAAACCTTGTTTTGTATTTGAGCTACTTAGGAAAATTTAGATATTTCACAAGACCAAAGGTCAACTGAAACATCATTTTCCTATTTTATGCAGCAAGAACTCAATGCAAGGTTTTGTATAACTACTATTTTGTAGTATTCCACTTTTCGAATAAAAAAGATAAAAAGACGGTAATGAAATTTGTCACTTTTGAGTTGCAGCAGACCGAAGGTGTGAAGCTACTCATTGTTGTCTCACAATTTTACTATCTCATGTATTCCTCCGATGTCCTTGGACAAATCACCACCTTGACAGACACTTTAAATAGGCTCATTCTGTGTTTTCAGGCCAAAGTATAACTTAATGGACACTCTTTTAAAAAGTGGCTCCATTTTGAAAAGTTTCAATAGGAAATTATTGTAAATTATTCCAAACTTTTGATTTTAAAAGCCAACTACATTCTATGCGTAAATAGCCACAATACATACAAACAATTAGATTTGATCAAAAGACCATAAATTCAAAAGAACAGTGTGTATCTTCACATTATTTTGTATTTCTTAGAAATGAATCTTCAAATTTCAGCATAAATCTCATTTTGGTTATCTTCAATCAAACAATTTATCTATGATGAAATTGAGCCTTAATACATATGGTACTTGAAATAGCCACAATACATACAAACAATATTATTGTCAGTTTTGATCGAAAGACCATAAATTCCAAAGAAGAGTGTGTATCTTCACATTATTTTGTATTTCTTAGAAATAAATCTTCAAATTGAAATAATATCAATTTGGTTATCTTCAATCAAACAATTTATCAATGATGAAATTGAGCCTTAATACATATGATTCTTGAAACACGTCATACTGGTTATGTTTGGCCGTACGGCGTCATACATATAAATTGGTCTGTAGGAAATTGTATAGACCATATTCTCTTATTTTCGGTATTTTTGAGTATAAATGCTAAAATATGTCATAAATACTAACATCAATGTATTATATATTGATTTTGTTATTTCAAATCCAGGGGGGTCAGACCTATCAGCCTACTAAATGCAGGTTATTATTAACACCTTTTTATGTTCCCTAAAAAATTTTCTGGGGAGCATATAGTCACCGGCTTATGTGCACGTATATCCATCCATCCTTCCGTCTGGCCGTCTGACATCATATCTCAGGAATCCCTGGGCCTAATTGGATGACACTTCATATCTAATCTTCCTAGGAAATTTCCAAGACGCCCTTTTTGAATTTTCTCAATTCAATTCCAGTTGCTGGTAATCATTTATTTTGAAAATTGATCACAAAACAACTCTGGCTTTAAGTAGATGGCATAGACTAGGATCAGACTGCACTTATGTATAGGCTGATCTTTCTCTATACCTCCTGCCAAAGCAGGAATATAACCAATTCAGCATAGCAAGGGATAAACATCTAAATAATATTCACGGTTTATCTTGTAGAAATTGAAGGAGAGCAGGAAACTAAAGATACTTCCACTGTTTGCAATTTTGTAACAGATGAGGAAGAGGAGGAAGATATAGGGGGTATGTTAAACCTTTACCAAACAAGATTTTAGACTTGGCCAAATTAAAATTAATTGGACGTGACAATTTAAAGCTTATGAAAGTTTTGATACTTCTTAAATTTGTGGTAGAAAACATTGTGGATAATGAAGAAAATGCTTGTAACAAGCAATTTCTTCATTTTCCACAATGATATCTAAAGTTTTTCTTGGAGGCATCCAAAAGTGTCACTGAGTGGGAGTGAGTTAACCCGTTTCATAGTGAAAAAGATCCTCTTCATAATTACATTAAAATGAAAGGGCTAAAGCACTGTAAACATTAGTTTTGGTTAAAATTTGTTTTGAAAATTAGATTTTAAAAATAATCCTGAATTTTGAAGGGACAAAAAAGTGGTGTAGACTAAGATCAGACTGCATTTATATACAGGCTGATCTTTGTCTCTACCTCCTGTCAAAACAGGAATATAAGGGGTTAAGCATAACAAGGGTTAAGATCATTTTGTTTAGCCATTTACCCATTAGGACATACTCTAGTTATTCCAACGCCCACAAGAAACGTGTTTTTTGAAAACACTGAGAAAAGCCAAGGAAATTTCTTGTACAAAAGCAATTTCTCCTTTTTTCTCACAAGGTTTTCTTACTGGTTTGTATTTTCCAATCTTATTTCACTTTGAAATATTGTCTGCATCTTCTGTCATTAGCCCTCCTGGCTGAAAGCCAGTGAGCTTTTGTCATAATGTTGTGTCTGTCGTGCGTCAGTGTGTGTGTGCGTCTGTGCGTAAACTTTTACTTTACTGAACAGAATTCAACCAAATTTCACAAATGATCCCTTCAAAGAATTTTGATCAGATGAAAAACATTGCTTATATGTGCAGGGCTAATTTTCATATCTTGTGAAACCTTTAAAAATCTTCTAAGAAACTAATAAATAGATTTCAACCAAATTTAACAGGAATGCTCATTGGGTGCCCCTTTATCAGATCCCTTTAAAGAATTCTGATCAGATGAAAAACATGGCTTTAATGGGCAGGGCTAATTTCTATGTATGGTGAAAACTTTAAAAATCTTCTGCTCAGAAACAAATGGATGCATTTCAATCAAATTTTACAAGAATGCTCCTTGGGCGACCCTTTATCAGATTCCTACAAAAGATTAATATCGGATGAAAAACATGACTTTAATGGGCATGGCTAATTTCTATGTATGGTGAAAACTTTGAAAATCTTCTTCTCAGAAACCAATGGATAGATTTCAACCAAATTTCTCTGGATTGATCCTTGGGTGACCCTTTATCAGATTTCTTCATAGAATTTTGATAGGACAGAAAACATGGCTTTAATGGGCGGGGATAATTTCCATATTTGATGAAAGCTTTGAAAATCTTCTCAGGAACCATTGGATGGATTTCAACATTTCACTTGAATGATCCTATGTTGACCCCTTATCGGACTGCTGAAAATGAAAAAAAATTAATTGGCTGTTTAAATTGCTTTTTTTGATTGTAATCATTTCCATATAAGATAAATAGTGAAAACCTACAATCTTCTCAGATTACAAATGATTATAAATTTTCAACAAAATTTCACAAAATGATCCTTTGGTGACACTTTGTCAGATTCCATCATAAAATATGGCTCAGATGAAAAGTATGTCTTAAATAGGGGGACACTTGTGTCCATATATGGTATATAGTGAAATTTTGAAAATCTGCAGGATGGTTTTCAACTGAATTTCTCAGGAATGATAAGTAAATTCAGGGTTGGTGGAGCAAATCAGGCACTCAAGCGCCTCTAGTTTTTAGCTCACCTGAGCATGAAGTGATTCAGGCACTCAAGCGCCTCTAGTTTGTAGCTCACCTGAGCACAAAGTGCTCAAGTGAGCTATTGTGATCACCTTTTGTCTGGTGTCCGTTTGTCCTCCGTCAATTTTTTAAACGACATTTCCTCCCAAATCACTGGGCCAATTTGAACCAAATTTGGCAGAAATGTTCCTAAGGTGGTTGAAATCCGTTGAAAACTCTGGTTGCCATGGCAAGAAAAGTGAAATTTTAAGATAATCTTTAAAAATCTCCTCCTGACCCAGAAGGCGTACAGGCTTGTTATTTTCATGAAGCATCAGTATATTGACCTCTTTCAAAAAGCTAAAATCATGATCCTCGGGTCCCCAGGGGCAGAGCCCCAGGGAGATGGAGTTTATAAAGAAATATTTTACAGTGAACCAAAGAAGGAAATCCCAAAACCAGAAGACAAGGCTTTGATATTTGGTCATCTAGTGGTGGAATATGTAACTGTCAAATCAGATCAGTGTCTTGACATATAAGAATTGTTGAAAATGTTTTATTTTGGCTTGAATTATTTTAACCCTTTTCTGTACAAACCTTGGATTTTAAAACATTGTGGAAAAAGGAGAAATTGCACAAAATTCTTCAATATTTTCTACCCGGTTATTTTTTAAATTAAATGAAAATTAAACTTTTGTTGACAAAACCTTTGAACTTTGACAGGTATTAAAATTTTGCAAAAACAGGAAAGGGTTTAGCATGAAAAATGGTTTACAAAGAAATACATCATTTATCTTTTCAGGCTGTTTTCCCAAAAAGCAAAGAAAAAAGAAGTCTAATTCTAAAGGTATTGTTTACTTTTAAAGCTCTTCACAAAGCTACTGATTTATTGTCTTTTTAGCTCACCTGAGCACAAAGTGTGAGGTGACCAATTGTCCATCCGCCTGTCAGTCCACAATTTCTTTAAAAATCTTCTCCTCCTAAACCAGTTGGTCAATCAAGCTGAAACTTTGCAGGGATGTTCATTGGGTAAAGTTCTACAAAAGTTGTTAAATGAATTTAATTCCATGAAAAACTCTGGATGCAGCGGCATTTGAAAATGGGAAAGTTCTAGGAAACACAAAAATAATTGTGTAATTTCCTCTAGATACAAAAATATTTAAAGTGATCCTTAGCAAATTCTGAGAAGTATCTTAGATTCTAATATTGTTTTTATCCCTCCTTCCCCCTCCCCCCCCCCCCCCTTGATAAAGAGTTGTTGTACTTGTTTATCACTCTGCCTGTCCATCAATCTGTAATCATTTTGTTTCTGCATGTTAACTCATAGACCATTTGACCTAGAAACTCTAAGTTTAGCCCATGACCCATTCTTTCTTTTCATTTCTTTTTTAGGATCATATAGGCCAAAAATCAGGGTTGACTTTGAACCCTGCCTGAAAGCTGTTTCTATTCTGTAACCCAAAATTTATTTAGCTTAGAATCATACTTTACATAAATGATGTCATTGATCAAAAGATCTGCCTTATTGTAATTTGGTTACATTAGTCAAAGGTTAAAGGGCACAATGTAAAATAGTTGGAAAACCTTTTCTGTGCTTTAAGTCAAATGACATTTGATCTTGGACCTTGAAACTTTGTGAAAATATGTTCCAAGGTGATGCCTTTTTCTTTCTCTGTGGTCTAGAATAAAGGTCAAAGTAAAATTTCCCTTTATTTGAAAACCTTTTTAAGTCAAAAGTTATTTTACCAAAGACTTAGAAATTTTATGCAAATGTTGTCCACCACCCTAAGATGTGCCTAATTTAGTTAGGGTGCAACCGTCATAACAGAATTGGTAGCGCACCAGACTCCCAATTGTCAATCATGGGATGTCATGGGTTCGATCCCCAGCTCAATCATGGGATGTCATTGGTTTGAACCCCAGGAGTTGGTAGCGCTTCAGACTCCTAATCTTAGATCATGAGAGTCATGGGTTAGATCCCCTGCGGCAGCACATACCCTTTCTGACATTTGTCTCTCACCAATGGATGGATAATCGTAAACCCCAGTGGGATAGCGGCTGGAGGCTAGGAAAGGATGTAGTGGTAGTACTGGTGTTAGAAATTCCATTGTTAGGTGTTCCAGCCACCACAATATGACTGAAATACTGTTAAAAGTGGCGTTAAACCCCTTTCAATCAATCGATCCCCAGCTGTGGCACAGATACTATGTGACATTTACCTCTCACCAATCAATCAATCCTAATTCTAAATGAAATGTCAACAGTTTCTTAGTCAAAGCTCAAGGCCACTAACTAACTTTGTATAACAAATAGTTTCCTTCTCTGAATGCAGCTCATCTGTAATCAAGTCTTGGTGTTGATATTCTAACTATGATTTCACTCTTAAGTGATTTTTTGCATAAGCATTTGAAGCTCACAAAACTGAATTTCTCTACTTACAATTACAAAACGCTACTTAAAATGTTGATGATTTCACTTTGTCTACTTCTCATTAAGTATGAATTAGAGCAATTTAACCCATTACCAGATGGCAACATTTTAGACTGGTCCATATTGAAAGGAACTGCAGACAAAAATTTAAAGTTTATGAAATTTTGGATTGTTTTAACTTTATGGGTAGCAAACAATGTGGAAAATGAATAAATTGCTTGCTATAAGCACACAAGGACGATTTTTGACACCCTTTAAGAAAAACAATCCGGATAACATTTTATAAAACGAACAATTTGCTCGTGACAAGCAATTTCTTCATTTATACACTTTTAACTTTGAATTGTCATTTGCAGTTCCTTTCAATTTGCACCAGTCCCAAAGTTTGCCATCTGGTAGTGGGTTAAGGGAGGGTTGTTTACAAAATTAATTAAAGCAATATTGACCATCACAAGATCCATGCAATGCTTTTTGTTCTTTACTTTTAATGTGATTCTGAAAATTCAATAGGGTTAAAGAATTATATGCACCTTTTTCAACTTGATCAATTAACATTAATGGTTGATTGTTGTCCTGCGGACAAAATGATAATTTGCTATTTTGTTATGTGCTTCAGGAGTGCCTGTCAGAGTACCTTGGTCCAAAGTTGAAAACGAGGAAATCCACAAGTACTTTGAACACTATATCGCTCTACAGTCCAGTCGAGCTTGTCCAGGTATGAATGAAATTCTTACAGTTTGTAAGAAAAGCAAGCAAACTCATGGAGAGATATGGAAACGAGACTGGATTGCTATCAAGTCTAAAGTTGCAAACATGATGAAAAAGTCAAAGAAAAAATTTCACAGTGATGGAGACGAGAGTGATAATTAAGGAAAGCTGAACCGATTACCAGATGGTATGGTGTTAGAACAGACTGTATTGAAAGAATTTTAAGCTGGCATTTCAAATTGTGTTCTAAATCTTGTGTATAAAAGAAAACAAGGAATATCTAAGGAAAGCAAATGATGTTGAAAAGAAATATTTCTTTATAACATCCCTTTTTTTTCCCTTTTCCTTTTTTTTTAGCATCGCTGTTTTGGGACAAAAAAAAAATCATGTGTTATTAGTAGTTTTTGATCAGCTTAAACCTTGTTCATATATTTCAGTTATTACTAAAGATATTTCCTTGAAACTTAGTTTGTGCATTCACTATTACAAGAACAATCCATAACGTGAAGGGTGATCATTCTGGATGCATTTTTTGGAAGAATTACAATACTTTTTTTCCATGGATTTTTTAGCTCTACTGCCCGAAGGCCACTAGAGCTATAGCGATGGCTTTTTCCCGTCCGGCGTCTGTCTGTCTGTCCGTCCGTTACACTTTTCCTTGTTTACGTGATAAAGTCCACAGTTTTCATCAGATTCCCTTCAAACTTTCACAGAATGATTGTACCATCATAAGGATCGTTCCTTTGAAAATGGGTATGATCCGTCAAGAAACACGGAAAAGGGGCCTAATTAAAACTTAATGAAAAAATCCTCGTTTACGCGATAGTCCACAGTTTTCATCAGATTCTCTTCAAACTTTCACAGAATGATGTACCATTATACGGATCGTTCCTTTGAAAATGGGTATGATCCGTCAGGAAACAGGGGAAAAGGGGCCTTAAGAAAATTTAATTAAAAATCCTCGTTTACGCGATAGAGTCCACAGTTTTCATCTGATTCTCTTCAAACTTTCTCCGAAAGATTGTACTATCATAAGGATTGTTCCTTTCCAAATTTGGTATGATCCATCAAGAAACACAGGATAAAGGGGATTATGAAAATTTTAATAGAAAATTCTCATTAATAATCTAGAGCCTACAATTTTCAACGGATTCTCTTCAAACTTTCACAGAATGATTGTACCATCATAAGGATTATTCCTTTTGGAATCGGATATGATTCCTCAAGAAACATAGGAAAAGGGGCCTTATTAAGATTTAATTCAAAGATCTTTGTTAACACTTTATAGTCCACAGTTTTCATCTGATTGACTTCAAACTTTCACAGAATGATTGTACCATCATAAGAATTGTTCCTTTCAAAATTTGGTATGATCAGTCAAGGACCATGGGAAAAAGGGGCCCAATAAAAACTGGATTGAAAAAGTCCTCGTAAACACAATAGCGTCCATAGTTTTCAACAAATTCTCTTCAAACATTCCCAGAATGATTATTACATTAAATGGATTGTTCCTTTCCGAAGTAGGTATGATCCATCAAGTTTCATGGGAAAAGGGGCCCTATGAAAATTTAATAAAAAATCTTAGTTAACACATAATGGCCCTAGATTTCACCTGATTGACTTCAAACTTTCACATAATGATTGTACCATCATAAGGATTGTTCCTTTCAAATTGGGTCTGATCCATTGAGAAACATAGGAAAAGGGGCCTCAGGAAAATTCAATTAAAAAAATCTTAATTAATGCTTGTAAGTCCACAGATGAGATGGGGTTGTCTTTATACTCAAACAGAATAATTATACTTTTGTAAGAAGAGTTCCCTTTGGAATTGGTTCAGATCCATCAAGTAACATGGGAAAAGGGGCTTTATGAAAATTCAATTAATAAAACCCTGTTAACACAATGAAGCCCAGAGCTTTCATCAGATTTTCTTCAAACATTCACAGAATAATTGTACAATAATAATGATTGTTGATGTTTGCATTAGACCTGATCCGTCAAGTATCACAGGAAAAGGAGCATTATGAAATTTAATTTTAAAATCATTGTACCACAATAAAGTCAGCAGTTTTCATCAGATTCTGTTACAACTTTCACAGCATGATTATTCCATCATGAGGATTCTTTCTTTTCAAATTAGATGTGATCTGTCTAGTATCATGGGAAAAGGGGCCTTTTGAGAATTTTATCTATAATCCTTGTAACCAAGTCCAGGGCTTTCATTGGATTTTATTCAAGCCTTCACAGAATCATTGTACAATAATCACGAATGTTGATGCTGACATGAGACCTAATCCTTCAAGTATCACAGGAAAGGAGCCTTATGAAAATTTTATTTTAAAAATTTTACACCAAGATAAAGTCTGCAGTTTTCATCAGATTCTGTTCAAACTTTCACAGAATGTTTGTACCATCATAATGATTGTTTCTTTCCAAATTGGGCCTGATCTGTCTAGTATCGCTGTATGAAAAATTATTACCAAATCCTCATAAACACAACAATGCCCTCAGTCTTTATCAGAATCTCTTCAAACTTTAATAGAATGGATGTACCATCATTTGGATTGTTCCTTTGTAAATTAGGTCTAATTGGTTAAGTGACACAAGAAAAGGGACCTTATAAAATTTTTATTACAAAACATCATTATTACAATAAAGTCCTCAGTCTTTATCATTTTCTTCAAACTATCATGAGGATTGTTCCTTTGTACATTGGGTCTGATTTGTTAAGTTTCATGAAAAAAGGGGCCTTATGAAAATTTTGTTACAAAAATTCTTGACACAATTCAGTCCACTGTTTTCATTGATTCTCTATAACTTTTAAAGAATGATTGTACCTTCATTAGAATTGTTCTTTTTGAAATTTGGTTTGTTCTGTAAAGTATCATGAGAAAGTGGCCCTCTGAAGATTTCACTATAAACTCATTAACACAATAAATTCCACAGATGAACCAGATTGATAGTACCGTCATTCCAACTGTTGATTTTGACAGTGGATCTGACTATGGCAAGGGTCACATAAAAGGGAGCCTTATGTGAAAACTCTCTTAAATATTCTGGTTAACACAATGATGTCCCTTGATTTCACCGGATTCACTTCAAAATTTCACAGAATGATTGTACAAATACTTAAATGGTTCTTTTCAGAACTGGGTACAATCCATCAAGTATCATGTAAAAAGGGGCTATATGATTTTTTTTTAAATATTCTAGTAAACATAATGAATTCCCAAAATTTCATCAGATTCACTTTTAACTTTCACAGAATGATAAAACCAACAGTAAAATATCATGGGAAAATGGGCCTTATGAGAACTCGAATTTAATATGTTTGTTAACTCAATAAAGTCAACAGTTTTATTGGATTCTCTTCAAAGATGCATGGAATAATTGTGGCCTTCGAAACACAGGAAAAGGGGCCTTACAGATTATCATTCAAAACATTCTTGTGTATTTGATGAAGATCACAATCATTATCAAATTGTCTTTTAAATTTCACAGGACAATTGTAAGGAAAATTCCTTTTTGAATGAATTTGATCCATTAGAAAACACAGGAAAAGGGGCCTTATGAAAAACTCTCTAAAATTTTCTGGTTAACACTATGATGTCCCTTGATTTCACCGGATTCACTTCAAAATTTCATAGAATGATTGTACAAATACTTAAATGGTTCTTTTCAGAACTGGGTACAATCCATCAAGTATCATGTTAAAAGGGGCCATATGATTTTTTTTTAAATAATCTAGTAAACATAATGAATTCCCAAAATTTCATCGGATTCACTTTTAACTTTTACAGAATGATAAAACCAACAGTAAAATATCATGGGAAAATGGGCCTTATGAGAACTCGAATTTAATATGTTTGTTAACTCAATAAAGTCAACAGTTTTATTGGATTCTCTTCAAAGATGCATGGAATAATTGTGGCCTTCGAAACACAGGAAAAGGGGCCTTACAGATTATCATTCAAAACATTCTTGTGTATTTGATGAAGATCACAATCATTATCAAATTGTCTTTTAAATTTCACAGGACAATTGTAAGGAAAGTTCCTTTTGAAATGAAATTGATCCATCAGAAAACACAGGAAAAGGAGCCTTATTGATTTTCATTCAAAACAATCCTGTTATGTGATAAAGTCCACAATTTTTGTCAGATTCTGATGAAATATTCACAGAATGATTGTAGGGTCAGAAGGTAACTTTCTTTTGGAAATGGAGTGGATCTGTCATGAAACATGGGATAAGGGGCCTTGAGGATTGTTGCTTAAAATGATAAAGGGGATATAGCCCTTTATTTTTTTCTTTATGCATTCTTCATTGAGCAATTAACTTCCTTAAATATCAGATTTCTTTAACAGAAAACTTGATAACCAGTAGAGGGTCTCAGGCCCTCATGGGCCTCTTGTTTCTTATTCAGCACCTACATATGACTGTGGCTTTCACATCGCTGTATTCTTGCTTTTCTCATTTTGATTTTCAGGGTTTTGAAAGCTAGAGTTGAATAAGTGCTTAATAAGGCACTATTGGCACAAAATTTGATTAGCTTGACTGAAACCATTATTAGATGGCATAGGGGATAATTGTTTAGTGCTTTCAGGTGATGAAAATATAGATTTTGTTGTTTATTTTCAAGAAAAACTAACAATTAACCAATTTCCAAACATCAAAATTATAGACTGGTCGAAATTGAAAGAGGTTGCAGACAACAATGCAAAGTTGATGAAATTTTGATATTCTATGTCTTTCTGGGAAGGAAACATTGTGGATTATGAAGAAATTTCTTGTTCAAGTAATTTCTTAATTTTTCCACAATGTTTTCATAAGATTTTTTAGGTCACCTGACCTAAGGTCATGATGACCTAATGTGATTATGTTTTGTCCGTTGTTGTGGGTCATGCGTTAACTTTTAAGCTCACCTGAGCACAACATGCTCATGGTGAGCTATTGTGATCAGTAATTGTCCGGTGTCTGTCTGTCCGTCCGTCTGTACGTCCATAAACAATTATCAAAAAATCATCTCCTCCCTAACCATAAGGCTAACAGCTTTGGTATTTGGTATATATCATCACCTATTGACCCTCTACCAAAATACTTCAAAGAATTACTGTACTCTTAAAATTAACCCTTTTCTGTGCGATTCCTAATTTTACAAAGGAAATCTTTAAAAATCTTCCTAAACCATAAGGCCAGGAGCTTTGATATTTGGTACATATCATCACCTATTGACCCTATACCAAAATACCTCAAAGAATCACTGTATTCTGAAAATTAGCCCTTTTCTGTGTGATCCCTGATTTCACAAAGAAATAAAGAAGGAAATCTAAAAATCTTCTCCCAAATCATAAGGACTAGAGCTTTTATATTCGGTATGTATCATTGCCTATTGACCCTCTACCAAAATTCTTCAAAGAATTACTGTATTCTGAAAATTAGCCCTTTTTGGTGCGATCTCTGATTTTACAAAGGAATAAAGAAGGAAATCTATGAAAATCTTCTTCTCCCAAACTATAAGGCCTAGAGCTTTGGTAATTGGTACATGTCATCATCTATTGATCCTATACAAAAATACTTCAAAGAATTACTGTATTCTGAAAATTAGCCCTTTTCTATGGGATCCCTGATTTTACAAAGGAATAAATAAGGTAGACTTAAAAAATTTTCTTCTCCCAAACTCTATGGCCTAGAGCTTTGGTAATTGGTACATGTCATCATCTATTGATCCTATACAAAAATACTTCAAAGAATAACTGTATTCTGAAAATTAGCCCTTTTCTGTGCAATCCCTAATTTTACAAAGGAATAAAGAAGGAAATCTTTTAAAGATTTCTTCTCCTAAGCAATTAGGCCTAGAGCCTTGATATTTGGTACATATCATCAACTATTGACCCTCTACCTAAATTCTTCAAAGAATAGCTGTATTCTGAAAATTATCCCTTTTCTATGCGATCCCTAATTATAGTTAGAAATTAATAATGATATCTTTGGAAACCTCTTAAACCATTAGGCCTATAGCTTTTATACTTGGTATGTATTGATGTCTGTATTTCAAAGCATTACCATATTCAATTAGTGCTATGTGATGGGATCATCAATATACCTAGGATTAAAAGAGAAATCCTTTAACATCTTCTCCAAAATGATTAGACAGAGGGCTTTGCTATAATGTTTATATCATAAAGCCATGAGCCATCATACTCAGGGGATCGATTTAGGACCATCCTGGTCCTCTTGTTTTGATGATGGGTTGAATTATTGCCTTCTTTGAATTAGGAAATAGTCCTAACAGGAACCCAAAACAAGTCCCAGTTTCTTAGAACTCATCCACATCATATGCCCAAGCCCTGGAACGATAATCATACATAGATACAATGGCGAAAAAAAAATCAATTCCAACACCACAGCGCCCCAAAATAAGTAAGGTAAAATGGAATGAGTTACTAATCCTAGTCCCCTATGACATTTCCCCATCATTCGCCAAAGCCCAGAACATAAATTATACATAGATACATAAATACAATCATCTAACCCGCTCATCACTCCATGCGAGAAGCTCCTGTTCCCAAATCGAAAAAACGTTTTCAATTCACCCACCTGCTCACCACTTCGAGCAACGATCCCCTGTCCCTAATGCTTAGAAAAACAGTTTCAATCCACCACAGCCCCTGCAAACATAAAAATAATCAAGGTAGAATGGAATTAGGAGATAACCATTAAAGAAACCCCAAATAAACTCCGCTCCCTTAAAAACCTCCCACATCCAATGCCTAGGCCTTTGATTGATAATAATACATGAATACAATCGCATAAACATTTTAGGTCACCTGACCGAAGGTCATAATGACCTATTGCGATCATGTTCTGTCTGTCCATTTTAAATTCATCCTACCCCTCCCGCTGATTGCTCGCTGATCCGTGTGAGCCAATGTTCACAAACGCTTACAAAGAAGTGTTGGACCAACCAAGCCCTGCAATCATGTAAAAAGTATCGTAGATTGGAATGAAGAAATAATCCTAACAGGGGCCCCAACAAGTCCCTGAACGGTAATTTCAATATGTAAATAACTAAAGACAAACGCATAATTTTTTTTTATTCAACCACCCCAACTTGCCCAAAGCTCTGTGCGTCAAGCCACCGTCCCCAAACGTTTCCGAAAAAATATTATGCCAAACCAAACACTGCAATCATGAAAATGAGTAAGGTAGAATTGAATTATGAAATAATCCTAACAGGAACCCCCAACAAGTCCGAGACCCTTAGAATCCTGTCTTATTATCAGCCCAAGCCTTCGAAAGATAAGAATACATAAATACAATTTTGAAAAACTTGTTAAACTGCACTGCTCCCTTCAACTCGCTGCTCCGTGCATTTAGCCCCTGTCCTCACACTCTTCCAAAAAGTTTTACTCCAAGCCAGGGCTTCGAAAATAAAAATATGTAAGGTAGAATTGAATGAGGACATTACCCTAACAGGAACCCCCAACAAGCCGAAGTTCCCTAGAAGTCTTCCACATCATGCGCCCAGGCCCTAGATTGATAAAACATCAATACAATCGCGAAAAAATATTAAATTCTATCCCTATACACCAACACCCACTTGTCACTTCATGCAACAAGTTCTTTTATCCAAATGCTTCCGAAAAAATCCCCCCCCACCCAGCCCTTCAAAAATGGAAAAAATTAGGTAGAAGGGAATGAAGAAATAAATCTAACAGAGACGCCCAACAGACCCTAATCCCCTAGATCCCTTGCACATCGTCAACCCAAGCCCCGAGACAGAAAAAAAACATAAATACAATCGCAAAAACATTTCCATTCAACCGTTCCATCCCTTTGCTGCTCCAAGCCACAAACCCCTATCTCCCACTGCTTCCAAAAACATTTTCAGCCCAATCTATCCCTGCACACATGAAAATAAGGTAGTATGAAATGAGGAAATAATCCAAACAGGAATCCTAAACAATCCAAGTCCCATAAATCACTTCCACACCATCCGCTCAAACCCTTGAACAAAATACCTAAAAAAGATCCTAAAAATGTATCAATCCCACTGCCCTCTCCTGCACACTGCTCGTTTAAAGGCATCTATCCAAAAGGTTTCCATCCACCCAAGCCCTGCAAACATGTAAACAAGAGCTTCGCAGAGCGGCGCATATATGCCAGAAGGGGCTTGTCAGTAGCCTTGCTTTGTCAGTTATGTTAGCTTGATCATGATAGTTCATGTATTCTATCAATAGAAAGATCTTTTTACTTGAATAATATTGTATACACTTGAGAAACATGACAGCTTTCAAAACCATTGTTAAATTCTATGATTTGAATAAAATTGACATTAAAAAATTGACCTTGACTGACGACTTTGAAACAAGTTTCAACAGAAAGGACTCCCAACCAGCAAAAAAGAATATGACCTTGAAAAACTACCCAGCATTCATGATTACAAAGTGGTACAAACTTTTTGCCAATTATACCCCGCTTTGCACATGTACTTTAAGATTTTGACCTTGACCATGATGAAATGACCTTCCCCAGTTGCGCCTTGTTGAGACCTATCTACGTACTAAATATTAGCATTGTAACTTAATAAGGGCTGAAGTTATAGGAAAATGTTTAGTTGGTAGGTTAAGTTTTGCAGACAGACAGCCAGCCAGACAGACAGACGGACACCCGTAAAAAAAGATATGAAGCAATTCCCTAAGCAAGTAGTAGCCCTAAACAAGGGGTAGCCCTAAGCAAGGGTTAGTCGATTCATTAATCACCGAAAAGATAAAATGTAAAAGGGAAAGTTTATCAAAAACTTTAATCTGATGCACAAGTTGACATAAGACAGATTCGTTATGGCAAGTTTCAGTTCCATCACATTGAAACTGTAGGAGACATTGTGGCAAGTTTCTGAAACCCTATATAAATTGTAAAATGTCAATTAAAGCTATTTTGCTAAGTCAAGGGTTGATCATTCAAAACTAGAAATCATAGAGATAAATTGTGGCCACTTTCTGTTAAATTCTATGTAAATTGTAGGAGTTTTGTACAAAGTTAAATGTAAATTGAAGCTATTTTGTTAAGTCAAGGGCAGACAATTCAGGAACAACTTGACATTTCAGAAAAATTCTAGTCCTAAGGACAAGAGCCATGTCGGAGATGGCCATCCCCCCCCCCCCCCCCCCCCCCCGTAAAAGCTTGATAGTAAACTGAAGCAAGTTAGATTTAGGCTTCATGTGCACTGCATTTCTTCTCAATGAGTTCGATGATAGCTATTATACTTTCAGAGATATGCTCAGGACAAAATCGTAGTCTTTAAAACAACAAAGAGCAATAACTCCAAAATTATGCAAGCAAGAGTTGTGGTTCTTGTGCACTGCACTTCTCCCAAATTTAGATCTATCCACCTATGAAGTTTCATGTTGATAGCAATTTAACTTTCAGAGATATGCTCCGGACAAGTTTAATGACGGAAGGACGAAATGACAGAAGGACAGAATGACGGACAGAGACCATTACTATATCCCCTTCGCCGAAACGGCGGGGGATAACAAGTAGACATCACATAAATTCATTGTAGCAAGTTTCAGTTCATTTCCATTCAGAATGCAGAAGTTGTGCTCACAAGAAATACAGTGATTTTCATTCAATACAAGGGTAGATATTTCAAGATGACTCAAGAACAATTGGAGTGATTAGAATTTCAAAGGTCTTATGTACAACTACACATCATAGAGACTAATCGTGGAGAATTTCAGCTCATTGCCATGAAAAATGTAGGATAAGATGTGCATACAAGACATTAAGTGTTTTTAGTTCAATTCAAGGGTAGATAATTCAAGATAACTCAAAAATGACTGGAAAGATTTGAAATTCGAAGGTCTTATGCACAACTAGACATCATAGGGAGTAACTGTGCAAAGTTTCAGCCCATTGCCATTGATAGTGTAGGAGGAGTTGCACACACAAAAAATTGCTAACGGACAGACGGACGGACGACCAGGGCCATAACTTAATACGACCATTCGGGAGTATAATAATTAAGGTAGAATTGAATGGGGGAATAATCCTAACAGGGACCTCAAACAAGCCCCAGTCCCCTAGAACCCTCCCACATCCTTTGCCAAAGCCCTGGAATGATAACAATACTCTTACAAAATCACAAAAAGAATTCAATTGTACAGCCCTTTCCCACTTGCCGCTCAATGCGACAAGCCCCTACCCCAAAACACTTCCTAAAAAGTTTCTGCCCATCCCTACCCTTGACATGAAATAAGTAAGGTAGAATAGAATGAGGAAATGTTCATAACAGGAACCCGCAGCAAGCCCTAGACCCCTTCCACATTATATGCCTAAGCCTAGGAACGATAAAAATACAAAAGGCATATACAATTGCGAAAAATATTCATTTGCGCCCTCACCTCTTGCATTGCCATTTAACAAGCCACTGTCTGCAAAAGCTTCCAAAAAGCCCTGAGAACATGAAACAAAAGGCTATTGGCTCTAAAGCGCTTACCTCAGTCAATGACTGCAGAACTAAACAAAAGTCCGGTGACTTAGTTTTGGTCAAAAGTCACCTGTGAGAAATCAGAAACAAACAAACAAAAAACATTCTTATAAAGATTCAGAATTTTTGTGCCCCTGGCTAAGACAAACATATTGACCCAGTATGAAGGCAATCATGCAAAAAGAATGGCCTCTAGAGAGCAATAAAATATCTCTTGATGTTTAACCGAGTGACCTTCGTTTAGACTCTCATGATAAAATATAAATCTCTCAAAGAATTCATAGTCGCAAACATTCTGTACAAATATTAAGACATTTGAGACAAAAATTTGGCTTCTACAGAACACTAAAGGTTTTTCTAAGATTAGACCTACTGACCTAGTTTTTAACCCTATGTGACCCAATATCGAACTTAACCAAGGTTTTGTGAAGACGAACATTCTGACCTAATATTCAGACATTTAGGCCTTTAATTTTTGCCTCCAGAATGCACACAGGATATTTAAAAGATTTAATAGTGACCTAGTTTTTGACCCTATGAGACTCAATATCGATTTTGACAAAATTATTATAAGACAAACATTCTAATTTTCAAGACATTTAAGGAAAAAGTGTGGCCTCTAGAGTGAGCAGAAAGTTTGTCAAAAATATGACCTTGTTACCTAGTTTTTGACCCCCAAGTGTCCCAATATCAATTATGACTGATACTTCATGGAAACAAACATTCTGACTAAATTTTTTAGGCATTTTAGCCAAAAAATGTGGCCTCTAAAATGCATGCAAGGATTTTGAAAGATTTGATCTAGTGACCTAGTTTAAACCCCCTTTTACCAGATATCGATCTTGGCCAATATTTTTACCAAATACCAAGGCAATTGAGCAAGAAATGTGGCCTCAAGAGTGCATACAAGGGTTTTGAAAAAATGACCTTTTGACCTCATTGGTGACCCCATGTGACCCAATCTTAACTGAGATTTTATAGAGATAAGATGTCAGACCAAATATCAAGAAATTTGGGCTTAAGATGTGGCTTCTAGTGCTTATAAGTTTTTCCAAGATTTGACCTTATGACATGTTTTTGACCTCATGTTCTCAAATATCTGACCAAAAATCAAGACATTTGAGATAAAAATATGCCCTGGAGAGTGCACATGGTTTATTTAGATAAGACACCAGTGGCCTGGCTTTTGACTCCATGTGACCAAATATCGAACTTGATCGATTTCATGATGACTAATATTCTGACCAAAAATCAGGACATTTGAGCTAAAGATATTGCCTCAAAAGTGAAAACAAGGGTTTTCTAGGATTTGACCTCGTGACCTACTTGTTGACACCCTGAAACTTAATGTCGAACTCGACCGTGATTTATAGAGACAAAAATTTTGCCGAAAAGAGTCAAGACAAGACATGTTGCCTCTAGAGTGCAAACTAGGTTTTTAAGCTCGGCTGTTTTCGGAGAAAACCCGGGGTATTGTCATCAACTTAGCGTCTTTCGCATCGGCGTTGGCGTGACAAACTTTAACCTTGGTCATATCTCTGTTGTTATTGAAGATATCCTCATGAAACTTGGCATGTGTATTGACCATCACAAGAGCTATCTAGACTATCAAGGGGGTTAACTCTAAAGCGTTTTTTGTAAGTTATGCCCCTTTTTCGACTTAGAAGTTTTGCATTATAGCACCTGCAGCCGAGCGTTGGCACCCGTGGGCGGTGCTCTTGTTTAAGATTTGTACTGGTGACCTAGTTTTTTACCCCATTTGATACACTATCAACTTTATCTATATATCATGGTGACAAAAAATCCGGGTTCGATCCCCGACGAAGGCAAATATTCTTTCCGACATTTGTCTCTCACCAATGGATGGATAATCGTAAACTTAAGATGGATAGCAGCTGGAGGCTGGGAAAGAATGTAGTGGTAGTACTGGTGTGATAAATACCAGGAAGCCATTGTTAGGTGCTCCAGCCACCGCGATATGACTGAAATACTAGTTAAAGTGGCGTCAAACGCCATTCAATCAATCAAAAAATCCGACCACTAATAAAGATATTTGAGCCAAAAATGTGTTCATTAGCATTCACAAAAGATGTTGACGGATAACGAACTACGGACGCCGGACGCAGCATAGCCACAAAAGTTAACAAGAGCATATTGTGCTCAGGTGAGCTAAAAAATACATAAATCCCAAACAAGTCCAAGTCCTATAGATCCCTTCTAAATCAATATTCAAAGCCATGGAACGATAATAATACATAAATACATAGATACAATTGCGAAAACATTTTGAAAATCCGATTCGCCCCCCCCTCACTCCGTGTGACAAGCCCCTATCCCCAAATGCTTTCATCAACAGTTATCATCTACCCAAGCCCTTAACCCATTCCCACACAAGCCCTCCTTTTTACGCCCCTAAAGGAATAAGCTTTGGAAAATATTGTGGAAAATGAAGAAATTGCTTGTATCAAGCAATTTCTTCATTATCCACAATGTTTTCTATCCTAAAACACGAAAAAAAACGTAATTGCATCAACTTAAAATTGTCGTCTGCAGCTTCTCTCAATTTGGACCAGTCTTAGATTTTGTTGTGTTGGAATGGGTTAAAACATGCAAATAAGTAAGGTAGCATTGATTTAGGAAATAATACTAATAGGAACCCCAAATAAGCCCTAGCCCCTGCCCCTTTGCTGCTCCGTGCGACAAGCCCCTTTTCCAAAAGGTTTCTAAAAACGTTTCGGCTCACCCTTGAAGTCAAACATGAAAAAGGTAAGGTAGAATGGAATCAGGAAATATACCCGACTGAAGCCCCCTAGAAGCGCCAGTCCACTAGAAATGTCACACAATATCCACCCAAGCCCTGAAAGCTAATAATATATAATTATATAAATACAATAGCGAAAACATTTTCAATTGAATCAACCCTCAACCCTTTCCCCTTTGCCACTCAATACAAGCCCTAAGTCCAAGAATGCTCCAAAACGTAACAGGACTCTAACCAGCCCCAGTCGGAGTTCCATAGAACATGTTTACATAATACGAAAAAGCCCCTGAATGTTAATATAAATGCATTTTTGTCTAAATACAAATGCAAAAACATTTTCAAATCAACCAACCAACCCCTTCTGCTCACCGCTCTGTGCAACTAGCCCCTGTTGCTAAAAGTTTTTGCCAAACCAAGCACTGCAAACATGAAAAGAAGTAAAGTAGAATAAAATGAGAAATAATCAGGAACGCCGAGCAAGCCCCAGTCCCTAAGAACCCTTCCAAACCATCAGCCAAAACCCTCCAAAGATAAGAATACATGCATATAATTTCGCAAACATGTTCAACTGCGCTGCTCTCTCCCACTTGCTACTCCGTGCATTAAGACCCTATCCCGACACTTTTCAATGAAGTTTACTCCAAGTCAAGACCTGAAAACATGAAAATAGGTAAGGCAGAATAGAATGAGGAAATGATCCCATTAGGCACCCCGAACAAGCTCAAGTTCCCTAGAACCCTTCACGCCATCCGCCCAAGCCCTAGATTGATAATAATACATCAATACAATCACAAAACCCTTTCCCATCAAATATGAAAATAAGTAAGGTTGAATGGAATGCGGAAATAATCGTAACATAAACCTCAAACAAGCCCCAGTCTCCTAGAACCCTTCAAAATCATCTGCCAAAGCCCTGGAATGATAATGAAACTTGAATGAAAACGTGAAATCATTTTCAATTCCACCTTGCTACCCTTCAACCCCAATTGTTTCTCCGTGGGACAAGCCCCTGTCCCCAAATTCTTCCATTTTCCCCCACACAAGGCCTGCAATCATGAAATAAGTAAAGTAGAATGGAATGAGGAAATAATCCCAACAGGAACCCAAAACAATCTCAAAGGCCCTAGAACCCTTCCACATCATTCACCCAAGTCCTAGAACAACAATAATACATAATTAAATAAGTAAATCACACAAAAAATCAATTCTACTGAACCCTCTGGCGTTAAACCCCATTCATCCATTCAATAAATCAATTAATAATCGTACTTATAAAGCCTGGATTGATAATGATACATCAAAACAAATACAACTATTAGAATGTTTTTTAAATTCTACCACCCTCCCTTCCCTGTATGTCGCAGCCGCCGTTAAAGCTCAGTCGGTAGCGCGCCAGACTCCTCGTTAATCATGGGATGCCATGGGTTCGATCCCCGGTGGTTGCACATATTCTTTCCGACATTTGTCTCTCACCACTGGGTGGATTATCGTAAACCTTAGTGGAATAGCAGCTGTAGGCTAGGAAAGGATGTAGTGGTAGTACTGGCGTGAGAAATACCAGGAATCCATTGTTAGGTGCTCCAGCCGCCGCAATATGACTCAAATACTGTTAAAAGGGGCTATAAAACCAAATTCAATCAGTCCATCCCTGTATATCCTCAAACGCTTCCCTAAAAGTTACTACACTGTAAAAATGAAAATAAATTAGGTAGAATTGACAAGCATCTATCCGATTAATCCAATAAATCGAATAATTTTTCCACCAACACAAGTCGTTCAAACATGAAAATAAGTAAGGTAGAATTTAATTAGGAAATAATCCCAACAGAAACTTCCAACAAGCCCCATTTCCTTTGAAACCTTCCAAATCATCCGCCAAATTCCTTGAAATATAATACATAAATACATAAACATTTCCAATACACCGACCCTACTCGCAAATTCTTGCAAGAAGCCCCTGTCCACTAACGGTTCTTAAAAATTCCACCAAGACAGGTCCTGCAAAATTAAAGAAAGTAAGGTATAATGGATTTAGGAAATAATCATAACTGGAACGCCAAACAAGCCAAAGTGGCCCATAAAACCTTTCCGTGTCATCCGTCTAAGCCATTGAGCAATAATGATACATAAATACAAGAGCATGAACATTATTAACTCTGTGTCCCCCGCTCCCAAACCCACGCTCGTCGGTAAGATCGAAAATCCCCTGTCCTAGCGCCTCTGAAAAGTTTTTTGCCATCTCATACCCTGAAAACATCGAAATAAGTAAGGTAGAATGAAATGAAGTAAATGTCCTAATAGTAACCCGAACAAGCCCCCTTCCCCTCGAACCCTTCAACATCATCTGCAGCCTCCGCCGTCATTGCGCGGTCGGTAGCACATCAGACTCCTAATCTTCAATTTTATCCCAAGCAATTTGGCATGAGGGTCTGGTATGGTGCATGCGCGTTGAATATCACTGTAACTTCGTTCGTACCTTGCTAAAGCCAAGTGGTTTATATCAGCAGAGAAAGGTACAATCCCAAAGTCACTCTTTTACCACGCTCTACCATTCTAAACCATTTAACCCCCTTTACCATTTTTGAACAGAACAATTGGGCCAGCGGGTCTGGTATAACGCATGCGCGTTTGGTACCTAAGACTCTACATCTGCCAAGTAAAGGCGAATGCTAGTACACATGTATTAGCTTCTGAGAAAATGCCATTCCCGAATTCGCCCTTCGACGACGCTCTACCGTTCTACCTTTAAACCAAATGTTGCGTTGCACTTTTGTTTCGCATGCTTTTTGGGAACCCAAGTCTCTACCTCCGTATCAAGTTTTAGGCAAGTGCTAGTAAAAGCGGTATTGAAAGGTCCATTCCCACACCCTTCCACCACACTCTACCACTATTTACCATTTCAACCCTAACTGGGTTTGAAATTTTCACTTGAACAGTTTGGTATGCAGTCTGGTATTGCTCAAGCGAGTTTTGTACTCCAATCTCTACCTCCATGTGGAATTTGAGGAAAGTGCTAGTAATAGCGGCAGAGAAAGGTGCAATCCAAAGCTCGCCCTTTGACCAAGCATAAGCTTTCTCTTCCATTTTACCCCGAAAAAATTTGCCCATGGGACTTGTATTGTGCATGCGCGTTAGGTACCCCAGTCTCTACTTCCGTACCAAGTTTAAGGCAGGTATAAGTGATAGCGGCAGAGAAAGATCCAATCCCAAATTCAACCTTCCGTCACTCTCTATTACTATCTACCATTGAACCCAAAACTTGGTTTTCACATTTCTTCGGAACCATTTGGCTTGGGGTCTGTATTTAGCATGCTTATTCGGTACCATTGTTTTTACCACCGTTCCAATCCAAAACTCACCCTCAAGGTCTACCACTCTTTCATTTCACCCCCTGCCGCCGTCACGGCGCGTCAGACTCCCAATCTTCATTGAGTGTCATAGGTTCGATGCCCGGCGACGGATATTATAGGGCGCTGTTGCAAGATTGATAAGGAATCCATTGTTAGGTGCTCGAGTCGTTTAGAAATGACTGAAAATTGTATAAAGCCCCAGATTGGATTACACTTTTCTCCAGAACCATTTGGCCTGTGGGTCTGGTATTTCTAAAGCGCGTTTTGGTACACAAATCTTTATCTTCGTGCCAAGTTTTAGGCAAATGCTAGTAAAAGTACCGAAAAACTTACAATCCCAAAGCCACTCTCGACAACGCCCGATAACTCTCTATCATTTTACTCCTAACAATGGTTTTCCATTTTCTCCGGAGCTATTTGGCCTGCGTGTCTGGTATTTCGCAAGCGCGTTGGGAACGAAAGTCTCTAATTTCTTGCAAAGGTTGATGCAAGTATAGTAATAGCGGCAGAGAAAGGGCCAAAGCCATCCCCGACCACGCTCTGCTACTCTGTACCATTTTACCCTCAATTGTGTTTGCTCTTTTCTCCGTAACATTTATTGGGCGCGATCGTTGGTCAAACCAAATCTTTACTTCCATGGCAAGTTTGAGGCAAGTGCTAATAATGGCGACAGAGACAGATCCAATCCCAAACTCACCCTTAGACCACGCTCTACCTCTCTATCAAATATCCTCCTACTAAGATTGCAAATTTCCTCCGAACCATAAGGTCATCTTGCCTGGTATTGCGCATGCTTGTTGGATACTCCAGTCTTTACCTATACACCAAGTGGGTCTGGTATTGCGTACTAAGTATGAAAGCTTTAGGCTTTATGATTTTATCCATTAGCAACTTGGTTTGCATACTAAGTATGAAAGCTTTAGACGTTTTAACGCCCTCAAGGGGATTCGTTTTGGAAAACGTGAGAAAAAGAGAAAGTTCTTGTAACAAGTAATTTCTCCATTTCCAACCATTTTTGTCGAGCCCGCTTGCAGTTAGTCCGTCCTTTCGCATTTGTCTGGACACTTACTCCTACAATTATGGATGGATTTCAAAATATCTTGGCACAATAATTCTCCATCATGAGTAGATGTGCCATTTGAAATAATTTTTAGGATAGTTCTAATGTCAATGTCACAGCTCAAGGTCAAACAATAAAATTGTGCTTGTTCAGAGCATTTCTTCTACAATTATAGATGGATATCAAAATAAATTGGCACGATTATTCTCCATCATGAGTAGATGTGCCATTTGAAAGAATTTTTGGGATTGATCCAATGTCAAGGTCACAGCTCAATGTCAAACACTAAAATTGTGCTTGTCCGTAGCATTTCGCCTACAATTATTGACGGATTCAAAATAAATTGGCACAATTGTTGTCCATCATGAGTAGACGGGCCATTTGAAAGAACTTTTTGGATAGCTTTAAGTTCAATGTCAAAGCTCAAGGTCAAACACTAAAATTGTGCTTGTCCGGAGCATGATGCCTAAAAACTTTGTGGGTTTGACTGCAGTTGTCCTGGTTCCTACACTAAAAGCTTCTTGTACAATGTACTTTAATTTCAACCCAATTTGAATTGCCAACACACGTTTTTTCAGTTTGGACCAGTCTTACATTTTGGTATCTGGCTAATGCTTTTAATCTTTGCCCATGCTTTTATGACTATCATATCATCTTCTAGGCAACGATTCATTACATTTACTATAGTGGAGTTTTAACCCTTTTCGGACTTAGGAATTCTTGATTAAACCTTGCTTGCAACAGTCATATATATTTAATAACTCTCTTTCTACCTTTGCTGTTGATTTGAAACTTATTTGAACATATTTTGTGACAATAAAATCAGCCATTAGACACAGATTCATTGCTTTGACATACATTTGATTCAAATTTTTACCCTTTTCAGACTTAGAAATTCTTGGTTCAACCTCTCATTGAACTGTCATATATCTTTAATAACTCTCTTTCTACCAATACCATTGGTTTGAAACTTTGCTCTTCTAGGCAAAGATTCAGAACAATTGCATTTATTATAGTATCAGCCTCTGGACACAGATTTAATAATCTGACATTATTTTATTAGAATTTTAACCCTTTTCGGACTTAGAAATTATTGGTTAAATCTTTTATGCAACAGTCAAATACATTCGATGACTCTCTTTCTACCAATACTATTGCTTTGAAACTTTGCATATATTTTTGTGACAATTATATCAGCCTCTAGACTCATCTTCATTTCTCTGACATTATTTCAGTGGAATTTTAACCCTTTTCGGACTTAAATTCTTTATAAAATCTTGTGTGCAACTGCCATATGTATTTGATATCTCTCTTTCTACCAATGCTTTTGCTTTGAAACTAAGCACAATTTTTTGTGAGTGACCATCATATTATCTTCTAGTCAAAGATTCATTACTGTGACATTCATTTTAAGGGAATTTTAACTTTATTTGGACTTAGTAATTCTTGTTTGAGTTATAATTTTAATCGAAAGATTTATTATCCTTGTTACTGCTTAGGTATTATGCCTAATATCGACATTGAATTTGCTGTTTCTATCCAGCACTCAGAATAGTCGAGCGTTGCTGTCCCTTGACAGCTCTTCTTTACCAAAGGGGTATATTTTTTTAAAACTTGGTAGAGAACAATGTGATTATACTTTATATGAAATATAAATGCCCTTGGCCTTGTAGTTTCTTAAAAAAAATTCCTAAGATTTCCGAAAACTTCCCATTTTCCAATGCCACGGCAACAAGACTTTTTCACAGAATAAAATTTTTAGCTCACCTGAGCACAACGTGCTCAAGGTGAGCTATTGTGATCAGTTATTGTCCGGCGTCCGTCAGTCCATCTGTCCGTCTGTCCATCCGTAAACAATTATCTAAAAATTTCCCTCCTAAACCATAGGGCCTAGAGATTTGACATTTTGTACATATCATCACCTATTGACCCTATACCAATATTACTTCAAAGAATTACTGTACTCTTAAAATTAACCATTTTCTGAGCGCTCCCTAATCTTACAAAGGAAATCTTTGAAAATCTTCTCCTACTAAACCGTAAGGCCAAGAGCTTTTATATTTGGTACATATCATCATCTTCTGACCCTCTTCCAAAATCCTTCAAGGAATTATAGTACTCTGACAATTAGCCCCTTTCTGTGCGATCCCTGGTTTTACAAAGGATAAAGAAGGAAATCTTTGAAAGTCTTCTCTTCCGAAACGATAAGGCCTAGAGCTTTTATATTTGATATTTATCATCACCTATTGACCCTCTACCAAATACTTCAAAGAATTACCATACTCGGAAAATTAGACCTCATCTGAGCGATGTCAGATTTACAAAGGAATTAAGAAGGAAATCTTTGAAAGTCTTCTCTTCCCAAACGATAAGGCCTAGAGCTTTTATAATTGGTATGTATCATCACCTATTGACCCTCTACCAAAAACTTCAAAGCATTACCAAACACTGAAAATTAGACCTTTTGTGTGTGATCCCTGATTTTACAAATGAGTAAAGAAGGAAATCTTTAAAAAAGAAATTCTCCAAAACGATAAGGCCTAGGGCTTATATATTTGGTATGTATGATAACCTATTGATCCTCTACCAAAACTCCTAGAAGAATTACGGTGTTTGAAAATTAGCCCTTTTTGTTGCGATCCCTGATTAACAAAGGAATAAAGAAGGAAATCTTTGAAAATTTTCTTCTCCCAAACCATGAGGCCTAGAGCTTTTATTTTGGTTTGTATGATCATCTAATGACCCTCTACCAAAATACTGAAATGAATAAACGTAATCCGAAAATAAGCCCTTTTCTGTGCGATCCCTGATTTTACAAAGGAATAAAGAAGTAAATCTTTTAAAGTCTTCTTCACCCAAACGATAAGGCGTAGTGCTTTTATATTTGGAATGTATCATAACCTATTGATACTCCACCAAAATACTTAAAAGAATTACGGTATTCTGAAAATTAGCCCTTTTTCGGTCCCTGATTTAACAAAGAAATAAAGAAGGAAATCTTTAAAGTCATCTTCTCCAAAACCATTAGGCTTAGAGCTTTGATATTTGGTACATAACATCACCTTTTGACCCTCTACCAAAATACTTCTCCCAAACGATAAGGCCTAGAGTTTTGACCGTTTGTATATATCATCAGCTATTGACCCTCTACAAAATATTTCAGAGAATAATAGTATACTGAAAATTAGGCTTAGGTTGCAACCAGACTACGCGCCGAGCGCGTGATATTATGTGTTAGCCTGGAATGATTAAAGAGTTAGTAGTCTATGTTCTGTCATACCCCATTTGTGGAAAATATCCTTTCGTCCATGGAAAGGAACCATTATTGCCACATGATATACCTCTTAGACCTTGGCAAATTATTTCATGTGCCTTGTTTGTTTTTGAAAATCAGCAATATCTCATCACTGTTGATGCCTATAGTCGACATTTTGAAATAAACCTATTGCCAACTACAAAGAATATTACTGTAATTCGCAAATTAAAGGTTCACATACCTAAACTAAAATCAGATAATAGACCCTAATTCGCGTCTACTGAATTCTCCAAATTCTCAAATGATTGGCATATTTCTGTCTCGACATCGAGTCAAAACCACCAAAGTTCAGATGGTTTGAATGAAATCTTTGTCAAACACCCAGGAAGGCTGAAGATGCTAATTGCGATCCCAGTCTACCTCTACTTCAATATCGCAATATACCATTGCCATGTGTCTGAATAAGTTTTCGACTCAAAGTTTCTACTAAGTGCATCGCCTAAGGGAATATCGATACCCTTTTAAAGTATCACTTCAATGTCAAACGGTTGAAGTTAAAAGAATATTCTTTGAAGCCTTGGTGGAGCTATACAAAGGGAGTTTTTCATAATTGAAGATAATGGCTTGCAATCACTTTCGATCGTCGTTCAGCCGCCGTCATAGCGCAGTCGGTGGCGCATAAGACTCCAAATCTTCACACATGGGATGTCAAGGCGGCACATATCCTTTCCGACATTTGTTTCTCACCAATGGGTTGATAATCGTAACCCCAAGTGGGATAGCAGCTGGAGGCTGAGAAAGGATGTAGTGGTAGTACAGATGTGAAAAATACCAGGAATCAATTGTTAGGTGCTCAAGCCGCCGCGATATGACTGAAATATTCTTAAAAGTGGCGTTAAATCCCAATCAATCGATCGATCGTCGTTCCTTTGCTACGAATGTTTTGCTTATACTTTTGATATGCGAACAGTTTAGCCAAAAGCTCCTTTTTCTATTTGGGCCATGATTTCCGACTTTCCGTCAACGTTGTCGACGCATACGTTATTTGTTTTACGCCTTGTAGGCACACGCATCCGATGCCTTCGAACTAACATCAACTACAAAATTGGCGGGTTTTAAGGGTTGGAATTAAGACAAAACCAGTGCCTGAGTAATTATTTGTTTAAGTCGTTGGGATGCTTTATCTTGCTAAGGAAACCCCGATGAATTCGGTGTCCTTTTCAAGAGCAAACGCATAGGGCTTGCACTGTCTGCAAGATTTGGCGCGAACTTGGAGAGATATAAGAGCATACCTAAATGGTTTCAAGCCTCTGTCTTGACCCCGGGCTTTTCATTTTCAAGATCACGGATACTTTGTCCTTGTTTGTGGATGATCCCCTTTAAGTGATCACATGACCAAAACATTTGACCTGTTTTGGTATAATTACGGTCTTTTCGGGATGGAATTTTAGACCATTTCCCTTTCACGAATAAGCAAGTTTTTTAGATATTTATCTTATTCTTTCTCAATTTTTCCAGAGACAATAATGTCATCTACCATACAGGCTACCCCGTTTAACCCTTCCAGAATTATTATTTCGCCCATCAAGTTCAACGATTGCAGAAACCCATTGGTAGCCGAGGATAACTAAATCGCCTGCATGGCGTCGCAAAAAATGTTAGTCGTGACGACTCTTCTGTCAACTGACAAGAATAGTAGCATTTTGTTGCGTCTAGCACGCTAAAGCATTTTGCGCCAGTACGTTTTGTCATGATGTCGTCTTTTGTTCTCATTGGATAATACGCTTGCTGAATACAATCGTTCAGAGCTTTTGGGTCTATGCAAATGCTTAATTAACCGTTAGGTTTTTCGACGCAGACCAGCGCATTTACCCATTTGGTCGATTTTTCTTGATCGACAATGTAACTGGTAGGCTGCGTAGACCTATTTCCATATTTACATTGCAGTGTGTTGTAATATTGGTAACTACAGCAGATGAAAAACTTTGTTCGATTAATTTTAATGCAAAAATCGAGTTCCGGTTGTTGTTCTTCCGGCCTGTCTGTTTTTTGGTCAACACGCGCTCCCGTCAACACGTGTATCGTTAGAAGTAAAACAAATACTTGAAAAATGGTGAAAATAAAGATCGTTTCCAACACTGAATTGCTATCTTCTTTAATATGATGTACACCATTGTCATATGGTTGTTCGTCTCCCTTATCGCCAACATGGTGGAGAATTCAAACGAAATCGACATGAACGTTAACCTCAATGCAACGAACCCGTTTCATGAACACTTTTTGAGTTTCACAGATCTTAGTCGCAGGAACTGTATCCCGAATATGAGTACCCCTACTCAGCCTGTATTCCAGCCCATTGTTCAGCCTCCTGTCCAGGCTCCAGTTCAACAATTCTATATGATCCCTCAATCTACTTACAAGGTTATGAAAAGTACATTTAGTGGGACAGCAGGGGAAGACGCTTTCAATTTCATCAACGAATTTGAATCTCACATGATCCTTATGAACATTGATCTTGAATCCACAAAAAGTGTAGCCGCTTTTCATATTCAGTTGCAGGGACCTGCTCTCACATGGTACAATAACTTTGTTGTTCAAGGCGTTGGGTCCCAACTTACACGAAGCTTTTCTTAGTGAATTTTGGTTCAATCAGCCAGCTCTAATTGCGGAAGAAGCACAGTTTGCCAACATCCGACTACTATCAAATGAGGCCATTGAACAATTCCATGCCAAAGTGGCTGAAAAAGGCCGACGTCTCAATAAGACGGAACGAGAACTCATTAGCAGATTTACCTACGGCTTACCAGATCAACTTGCATTTTTTGTAAGGGCAAGTCGGGTTGCTTCATTCCGTGAGAGTCTGCATATCGCCAAAACCGGAGAGGCATATGGATATCGCAGAGTTTCTTCAGCTGATAGTCAGTATGTCTCTTCAGTTTTGCGACCATCTGATAGTCCAAATAAATCTAACCCAACTGTGGTCGATCCTTCTCGCAAGAGGTCATGTTACAAGTGTGGGGGACTGGGCCACATAAAGCCTAAATGTCATTGGACCGGAGTTGGTTCAAAAAGCCCACAGACAAAGTGTCAATTGTGTGATCAAAATGGGCATTCAGCGAAACCCAAATAACTCTACAAGTGACGTCTGCCAAATTTGTGAACAGACAACCCACAATGCTAAGAACTGTCCTGATTTAAATGTCAGAGGTCTGGGAGCGCAGCGCACCTTCCAGACCTAGGTATGGATATTGGGTCGAGTACGACAGCGCATCCAATTAGTGACACAGAATCTGTTTTTCTTTACAGAGGTTTCATGTATATGAATGTGTTTATAAAATCAATGTGTACAACTGCTCTCCTGGACTCCGGCAGTTGCATAAATGTGATTTCTTTTGCTTTTTATGAGTCGATTCCCGAGTCAGAGAGATGTAATTTTGCCATCTGTGATGATACTATTGTTTTGGCTAATAACCAGAATATTTGCATTTATGGTACTGCCAGAGTCAGGATTAAAAAGTCGTCAAGTGACCAGGGTCATTTCATACATGTATATATATTAAAGGATAGTTCTCATCCCTTGATTCTTGGGACTGAATACATGAAAGAACACAAAATCTCACTGCACTTTGGTTCGTGTTCTTTTGCCAATGCCAAGAAGACAACCAAAGTGAAGTGTTTTTCAACAGTGTCTGTTCCGCCAAATTCGGAATGCATTCTTGTGGGTATCTTAGATAATAGGGTCAATACGGGCATGCAGGGAGTTTGTACTGGTCATCCTGAAATGATTCATAAAGGACTATTGGTGTCTAAAACACTTGTCACATGTTTGCCTGACCGTATTGTAAATATTAAGGTACTCAACCCAGGTAATGAAGTTATTCACATTCAAAAGGGACAGTTCCTAGCCAAATTTGAATTGTGTGATAATTATACTGATATATTGCCTTTGAAATCATGTGCACACATGATTTTAAATCAATCATGCTCCATTAAAACTTCTGTTTTGAGACCAGCTGATGACTCTTGCCTTCTAGTCACGCCTATATTTCTACTGAGAGTGATGAATTTATTCAGTTCAAAAAGGATGTGGTTGTAAACAATGACTTGTTGCCAGAGCAACAGGATCATTTATACAGGGTCCTTTTTCAACACAAGGATGTTTTTACAACATCAGACAATCCTGATATTGGCCATACTAAGTTGGTTGAGCACCGAATCGATCTTAAGCCTGATTTTGTTTCAAAGCATCAAAGGCCATATCGCTTGCCCCCTGATAAGAGAGAGGTATTACGTCACCAGCTGGATGAACTACTTAGTCAGGGAATTATTGCTCCCGTTGATGAGCATGAGCATGTTCCTATAACGAGCCCGATAGTTCTTGTGGCTAAACGTAATAAGCCTAAACTTGATCCTTCCAATATCACTAAAGAGGGAAGTTTGTCTGCATACAGATTTTGTGTGGATTTCCGATACCTGAACTCTCAAACATTGGATTTCAGGTATGCTATCCCTGATCTACAGGAACTGGCGGAATCGTTATCGGATCATACTCCCAAGTACATGTCTTTTTTAGATATGAGTTCAGGGTTTTTCCAAATTGGTATTTCAGCTGATACTGCGAAGTATACAGCATTTAACACATGTTTTGAAACATATAAATTCCTCCGGCTCCCTATGGGACTACGCCAAAGCCCGAATTTGTTCCAATTACTTATGGACAAAGTACTCAATGGCTTAACATTCATGTCAGTACTTTGCTATCTTGATGATGTATGTATATGCTCTTCGACATTTGAAAAACATTTACAAGACATACAAGATGTACTTAATAGATTCCAACAAGCTGGTTTGAAACTTGGACCATCTAAATGTAAATTTGGGTTTACTAAAGGGGTCTTTCTAGGTCATGAGATATCCAGTGAGGGTATACGCCCACCCTCCAGTAAGTTAGAGGTCATCAAGGATTACCCTACCCCAACGACTCGTAAGGAGCTTGAACGCGCCTTAGGCCTGTTCAATTGGTTTCGAAAGTTCATTCCAAATTTCAGTGCAATTGCTAGCCCTTTGTACAAGCTTCTTCGTAAAGGTAGGAAATTTCAGTGGGATCAAGAGTGTCAAAATGGTTTTGATTCTCTGAAAGATTTACTTTTGAATTCAGATGTTCTTGCGTTCCCACGGTTTGATACAGAATTTCGTCTTGCTGTGGACACAAGTTCAAAGGGAATCGGTTACATGCTATATCAGATACAGGAGAATGACCAGAAACGTATAGTTAGGTTTGGATCCAAGGGACTGTCTAAATGGCAACAGTCCTATGGACCCACTAAACTAGAGCTTCTGGGTGTAATCTATAGCGTTTTAGACTGTGCCTCCTATTTGCGTGGTAGACATTTCATAATCGAATGCGACCATCAAGCCCTCAAACCATTATTTCAAAAACAATTAAAAGGTGCTATATATGAACGTTGGCTTGCAATCTTGCAACAGTTCGATTGTGATATTCAGTGGAAGGCTGCATCTGAAATGGTAGTTCCGGACAGTTTATCGCGCTTGCCTGAATTTAGTGAGGTCCTGTCATGTAGTCCCGATGAAGAGGATACCTTCTTCCCATATGTTCTTGAGAAACCCACAACGATTAAGTTATTGTCGAAAGATGACAGCCAACAGCCCATGGCTATTAGTCGCGTGGATCTGATAACAAAATCTATGTATGATGCTGATACTGAGGACAATGTTGACCAGAATGATATTAGGTTGAGACCTAAGGCAACTTATCGTCGCAGGTTAAGTCAGTTTAAGAGCCTACCGACATGTGAAGATAATACTCAGGATGCGAACATTGACTGTACAGTCCAATCCCCGACTTCTACAGAGATTTCCTGTAATGAATCCTCTGATGTCCATCATGCCAGCTCTACCTCTTTTGATCATCAAGTGGGTCACAGCTCTGATACAGAGCATCATTCTCCATTGGACCAGGAGAATATTGTCACACCCGACCCTTCTCAGGATCCAAATCATCAATCAGAGAATACGCCATCAACAGATGAATTAGACTCTCCATATGAGGTTTTGACTCATCCTTCATTATGTGAGTTGGATATGACAACAGATAGAATTAAACAATTCCAGTTATCAGACCCTGATTTGAGAGAACTGATGGAATACCTTTCTTCGTCAAAGCTTCCAAAGTCGCAGAAAGCTACGAGATCTATTTTAGTTAGGCAGTCTGATTACGTATTAGTAGATGGAATATTATTTTACCGTAGACTCTCTAAATCTACTCGCATAAAACATTGGCAAAGACAACTCAAATTAGTGCTACCGACAACAATGATTGAAACTGTGTTAAAGTTATATCATGAGTCGCCATTGGCAGGACATGGCGGTATACAGGATACTATAGAAAGAGTGCAGGAGCATTATTACTTTGATAGACTAACAACTATAGTTAGTGACTATGTTCGCTCGTGTCATGCTTGTCAGAGTCGTAAGGTGACAGTCAAGACGAAAAATGCCATTACATCGTACCCTACTCCCAGTGAACCATTTTCTGTGTGGGAAGTTGATCTATATGGATCTTTACCATGTACCACTCGAGGAAATACATACCTCTTTACAGCCATTGACATGTATTCTAAGTTTCTGTTTGCAAGGCCAATTCCCAACAAGGATTCAGCTACAGTGTGTGAAGTGCTTCTGGACCTATTCACTCAATATGGAGTGTGTGATACATTAATCAGTGACCAAGGATCCGAGTTTACAGCCAAACTAACAGTTGAATTGTGTAATCTCATGCATATTCCACAACAATTTACGCCAAGTTTCGTTCATCACTGTTTAGGAGCTTGCGAACGTTCCCATAGAACTTTAGGCACAAAGCTTACCCCTTATATGAATAGTCTGTGCGATAACTGGGATACAATGGCCCCTGCTGTTGTTTTCAGTATCAATAATGCTGTAAATTCCAGTACGGGTTATTCCCCCTTTGAGATTATATATGCCCAGCGACCTAAGTTTCCACTGACTCCGGTTGTTCCAAATCTCAAGCTAATTCCCAAAGACTTTCATGCTTATATGGAACAGAAACGTATCTACCTAGAGGAACTTCGTAAACATGTTCTTGAAAATGTTACGATTTCGCAATCGGTTATGAAGTCGCAAGCAAATGTGAAGGCACAAAACGTTAAATTGTGTTTAGGTAATCATGTTTACTTGACAGATGAAAGTACTAGCTCGGCTAAAAAGCTTCGGAAGCAATTTAGTGGACCCTATGTTGTAAAGCGCATATTAAGTGAGCATATGGTTGAGCTCGAGGACCCTTATAAGGCTGTAACTTTCACCCAGCCTATACACATTGACAGGCTGAAAATAGCCTATGTAAGGCAACCAACCCCAACCAACTATTTTGCTATCAGTCACAAAGCCCCATCTATAACATTAACAAATGTTTCTACTCAAACTGACCCAAACCCAGCTACTCAGGATAATCCTCAATTGCCTGTCGCAATACCCATAGTCCCATCCTTCATAGACCATAGACCCAAGCGCACGATTCGTAAACCCAAGCGTTTCATTGACTCTGATCAAGTGGATCTCACTTGCATTGGTGAGATTTCCTCAGATTCCAACGGGTTTCATAAGGTTAAGAGGGTCTTAGCCCAGAGACATAGTCCAAATGGACTTGAATATTTAGTTCATTTTGCAGGAGAGCCTGCTCAAAATTCAATTTGGGTTCCTGGTTCAAGTCTCAACAGTAAGGCTCATAGAAATATTACAGATAGGCCCCCGCCTATGGTATAAAACCATTAGGATGTTTGATACTGACACACAATGAGCTATGTGTAGATAATTCAATTTTTTGTAAGCATAACATGTCATTTGTATATATAGTTGACAGTGTGGCCAATGAGCAGGTTGCACAAATGTGCAGACTGAACACAGTCTACACTGTGTGCTTGATAAGACAAGCTTAAAATTGCTAGGTTTGCTCTGCAGATTATAACAGGAAGTAAGGTATTTTAAAATGTCATGATAATGAGAGACTAAGTTAATTAAGGGGTTATGACATTAACTTTTATTCATACAAACTTTCAATTTTCATGCATTGAGCACAATTACAATAAGGACTGGTCAACGGGAAATAACCCTGAATGGGTTGTCTATGTCTCAACAGGCCATCCAGGGTTGTTCCCCCTTTTTTATTCTCATTAATGGTTAGCCTGGCTGTGTTGTTGAGTGAAGGCACATGTTTCCTTCATGCAATAATGATAGCCATGCTATCTAGAAAGGTAGAATTTGTTTACTCTTCATGACAGTGACTGCTGTTTGTTGTCATTCTCAGCATTCAGGGAATGTTAACTGCAAGCAGCTAAGTTTGTTTAGCCAGAAACTATCCAAATAAATGATTGTTCATTTTTCGAAGGATTATGTTGTAGAATGTACATTCCGGTAATTCTTGATTTCATTTCTGCAAGTCAACGCGAGATTGACAGATATTTGATAATTTTTTAATAATGTATTCAGGGGTATTGTTGGATTGAAATTCGATGTTTTATGTCGATATTGAAACATTTTTGCTATGGTTCTATGAAGTAACTGTGCAAGCACATTTTGGTATTTTCACCCTTCAGTATATTATATTTGCTTCACAGCAATTGTTAATTATCTGATGAGTTGGAATACACATAGAAGTGTAGAACATGCGGATTTCTTCTTGACACAATTTAGAACTCCTACCCATGTTCATTCAGGTGATCGCCTGCAGCTATGCATGGTTTTCTTTATTTGCACAATAATGTAAGGGAGGTAAATCGCTCCAATTGATTACATATTAGTTACATGGTAGTTCCCCTTGTATAAGAAATATTTTTTCTGAATGGAATGCTTGCACCATGTGAAAGTCTCAAGACTTGCCACACATTTGCAATCAGGACATTCAGGTGTTTGAGTGGTTTGACATTACAGAGGGACTGGTCTAGGTTTGTTAAGTAAAAGTTAAGTGCTACAAATGCGTCAATGACCTCTTACACTCGCAACGTCAGTTCAAAGAAAGCACTTTCTTGGCGTCTATGGCATATGCATTTGAGCAAGTTAGAGAGAGTTGTTGGTCGCTACATTTGTTGGTTAGTTATGCATTTCACTGGATGGTTGCTATAATGATAAATGATACTTTTTAAATAATATCTCTATTAATTTTCTAAGACTAACTTTTGGTGAATGAAGTTCGGACTTGTTCTTTAATCAGTTGGTTGGTCTATTTGGTGTTTAAATGCAGTCTTGGGTTTGGCCATCCTTAGACATTTATGATTGTGCGTGTGATTGTTTCCTCAGAGACCAACAGGTTTGAGGATTTAAGTCCGTGCTCCAGTCCACAAAGGATTAGTAGCATCGTTTTCCATTGCTGATAGTTACTGACCGTCTAAAATTTGTGTCCAAATTTATTTTAGGGGCGGGATGTTGTAATATTGGTAACTACAGCAGATGAAAAACTTTGTTCGATTAATTTTAATGCAAAAATCGAGTTCCGGTTGTTGTTCTTCCGGCCTGTCTGTTTTTTGGTCAACACGCGCTCCCGTCAACACGTGTATCGTTAGAAGTAAAACAAATACTTGAAAAATGGTGAAAATAAAGATCGTTTCCAACACTGAATTGCTATCTTCTTTAATATGATGTACACCATTGTCATATGGTTGTTCGTCTCCCTTATCGCCAACAAGTGTCATTTTGCCTAGAACGGCCAAGGTGTCTCCACTACATGAGAATTAGTCATAACCCCCGAGTCGAGGGGTAACATAGGGATATTTATTTTCAATTGATGTAAAGAATACTAACCTGGCTGCCTGTATTAATCTTAGCTTCAATGGTTTTATTATCCCCCGCCGTTTCGGCGAAGGGAATATAGTAATGATCTCCGTCCGTCATTCCGTCCTTCCGTCTCTAATCTTGTTCGGAGCATATCTCCTAAAGTATAAATGCTATAAACCTTAAACTTCATAGGTGGATAGATCTCATTGAGGGAAGTGTAGTGCACAAGAACCACAACTCTTGCTTGCATTATTTTGGAGTTATTGCCCTTTAATGTTTTAAAGACTAAGATTTTGTCCGGAGCATATCTCTGAAAGTATAATAGCAATTAACTTGAAACTTCATAGGTGGATAGATCTCATTGAGGAGAAGTACAGTGCACAAGACCAATAGCTCTTGCTTGAATTATTTGGAGTTATTGCCCTTTGTTGTTTTAAAGACTTAGATTTTGTTCAGAGCATATCGGCTTTATCGACTTCAATGACAAAAAATGCAGTCACAAGAAGCCTAAAACTTACTGGCTTCAGTTTACTATCAAGCTTTTACGGCGGGGGGTGGCCATGTCCGACATGGCTCTTGTTATAAATTGAAATGCTGACAAGTGCAAGGTCTGAACGATAAGAAGAAATACCTACCGTATACACACGGAATTTCTCACTACAGTCCGAATGTTCAACAAAATTTACACTATAATCAATTTGAGACTTGCACATTTTGGCAAAGTGTTTTTATTTTTAACATTTGTAGCACTTTCCGTCCATCGCCGGACAATCTTATAATCGTGTTTCTGGTACCCAAAGCTAGAATCTTTTTCCTTTGTCCTGATTAAGAGTCCTTTTTGTCGAGCCCGCTTGCGGTAAGCGAGACAAACTATCACTATGACAGGTAAGTGTATGTGCGTTATTTAGTCCGTTCGTCCGTCCGTCCGTCCGTCCGAATTTGTCCGGGCAATTACTCCTACATTTATGGATGGGTTTCGAAATAATTTGGCACAATTATTCCCCATCATGAGTAGATGTGCCATTTTTGGGGTAGCTTCAAGTTCAACGTCACAGCTCAGGGTCAAACACTAAAATTGTGCTTGTCCGGAGCATTTCTCCTACAATTACGAATGGATTTCAAAATAACTTCGCACATTTGTTCTCCATCTTGAGTAGATGTGCCACTTGAAAGAACTTTTTGGATAGCTCCAAGGTCAAGGCTCAAGGTCAAACACTAACATTGGCTTTTCCGGAGCATTTCTCCTACAATTATGGATGGATTTCAAAATAAATTTGCACAATTGTTCTCCATCATGAGTAGATGTGCCATTGAAAGAATTTTTGGATAGCTTCAAGTTCAAGGTCAAAGCTAAAGGTCAAACACTAAAATTGTGCTCATATGGAGCATGATACCTACAAAACTTTGCGGGCTCGACAGCAGTTGCCCTGGGACAACCATCTAGTTTTGACTAGGGGTTTCTTGTCGTCAGGGTCATCCTAGCCCTTTCGATTGTATAGCGTCGACGTCTTTCTCGTCCCGCATAGCGTCCATTTGCCTCTTATTGAACTCGTTAAACTGAACGACTAGCTTAGCATTGTCCAATGTTAAATCCTTGCAATTTTCGATCAACTTTTCTCCCACGCATTTAGATTTACAATCCGAATATGATTATCAGCCAATCAATCAAATCATTCAGCCTAGATCTGAGCTTTCAACTCCAACACTGGCCGCCATTTTTGTTCAACTTTTTGTTAGTTTGGCGACTTGGTTACGACATTTAGGTGAAAACCAACCATTTTACATTTTTTCGAGCCCGCTTGCGGTGAGCGAGACATACAATGTAGTTGTCACTATGACAAGTCGGTGTATGTGCGTTAGTCTGTTCCACCGTCCGCCCGTCCGAATTTGTCCGGACAATTACTCCTACATTTATGGTCTAAGGGAAGTAAATCATTTTCCCGTCATCTGTCAGGTAAGTATAGGGAAACTCCGGTTCATATCAACACAAGATCAAGGTGGCCTCTGATTGGTCAATATTATTGAAATTCAAAATCAATGATTTTTTCAAGACCTTTTATGTTCCGTTGAAAAAATACGAAGTCAAAAGGACGGTTTTGAATCATTTTGGCAATTTACTAGCAGGTTTTAAAAGTGGGTTCCCTTTTTTGAATTGCCCGTAGAAACAGCTGTACAGGGAGGGTCATCTCAAAAATGGGGTCAAAAGTCATAGAGAAAAGGGATCATGCCATACTAAAATTTATTTTTTTGGATGTATGAATGGATGTTCTTCAATTTAAAGTAGGTCTGGTTATTCTCGCAAACTCTTGGACTGAGCTATAAGCGAATATGTTATAATGGTCGTCTATGGAAAATGATTTACTTCCCTTAGACCTAAAGGATAGACCGGTACCGCAATCGACTTTAACAAAGCGCTTTATTAAAGTCGACAGTGGTACCAGTCTACATTTATGGGTGGATTTCGAAATAACTTGGCACAATCATTCTTCATCATGATGTTCAATTTGAAAGAATTTTTGGTATATTTTTAATGCCAAGGTCACAGCTAAAGGTCAAACACTAAAATTGTGTTTGTCAAGAGCATTTCTACAATTATAAATGGATTTAAATATAAACTGGCACAATTATTCTCCATCATATGTTGATGTGCCATTTGAAAGATTTTTTAAATAGCTTCAATGTCAAAGCTCAATGTCAAACACTAAAATTGGTGGTCAAGGTCAAGTTGATGGTCAAAACTCTGGGGGCTTGACAACAATTGTCCTGGGACAACCATCTAGTTGTTAAATTCTACAGGCCATAAATTCTACAAAATAACGTCGTTCAAAATCGAAGCGGATCTTCCTGTAGACGGTGGACGTGGCCAACGATATTAAGTTTGCCGGCCAAGCGATTTAGTCAATTATAAGTCATGCGATAAATTCGTTGATCGTATCATCATTCTGTAGTTCATGATGTTGCAAAAACCATGATTGCCTTTCGTTATACAAACTCCTTAAACTTATTGTACAGAATTTAAGGATTCTTACTATCGTCCTCGCTTAAGTCCCATGATTCGTGGATCGTCCCTGCCTCCATCACCCACCCGTAATAATATGTAAGCGCATTGTTCCTTAGGACTCTTTCCTTTCAATGGACCCTCGAATATGAGTTTGCAATGTTTCTGAAATTTAATCAATGTGTCAGCATTTTACCGAGTTCCAGTTCTTTACCGGTTGCGGAAGCAAATTTCTTCCGTTTTTCACTCTGTTATTGTCCAAAAACAAAACTGTGACAATGTCCAAGGATGTTTAACTCCAATTGTAAATTGATTTTATCACTCGAAACTTATCCTTTCAATGGACCGCCGATCATGAATGTGCAATGTTTGTAATTTAGATTTAAATATTTCAACAATATAATGCTATACACCCTAGGTTGTAATCGTCTCATCACGACTATTCAAATAAGTACCAGGATTTCACTGAAAACGAGGATTTTAGAATGCTGATACCCCTTGATATCTAGATCTCTGTTTAAGTCAAGTAAAATGAAATTGTGAAAGGATTGAATAAGTAAAAGTATTTATTATATACCTACAAATGATATGAATTAAAATCTGGCTATTTGATACAACTCGATAGAAAAAAATCAATATTCGGCGTGTACTAAAAAACGTATTTGTCGAATACCGTTAAACACGGACTCCTTTTTAGCTCACCTGAGCACGTAGTGCTCAAGTGAGCTACTGTGATCGCCTTTTGTCCGGCGTCCGTCCGGCGTCCGTCGTGCGTCGTGTGTCGTGCGTCGTCCGTCAACAATTTCTTTAAACGACATCTCCTCCTAAACCACTGGGCCAATCTGAACCAAATTTGGCAGAAATGTTCCTAAGGTGGTCCCCTTCAAAAATAGCTAAAAGAATTGAAATCTGTTAAGAACTCTGGTTGCCATGGCAACAAAAGTGAAATTTTAAAATAATCTTTAAAAATCTTCTCCTCCTGACCCAGAAGGCGTAGAGCCTTGATATTTTGCATGAAGCATCAGTATATTGACCTCTTCCAAAATAGCTAAAATCAAGATCCTCGGATCCCCAGGGGCGGAGCCCCAGGGGGGTGGGGTTTATATAGAAATAAAGAACAATTTTTTAAATGACATCTCCTCCTAAACCACTGGGCCAATCTGAACCAAATTTGGCAGAAATGTTGCTTAGGTGGTCCCCTTCAAAAATAGCTAAAAGAATTGAAATCTGTTAAGAACTCTGGTTGCCATGGCAACAAAAGTGAAATTTTAAAATAATCTTTAAAAATCTTCTCCTCCTGACCCAGAAGGCATAGAACCTTGATATTTTGCATGAAGCATCAGTATATTGACCTCTTCCAAAATAGCTAAAATCATGATCCTCGGATCCCCAGGGGCGGAGCCCCAGGGGGGTGGGGTTTATATAGAAATAAAGAACAATTTTTTAAATGACATCTCCTCCTAAACCACTGGGCCAATCTGAACCAAATTTGGCAGAAATGTTGCTTAGGTGATTCCCTCCAAAAATAGCTAAAAGAATTGAAATCCGTTAAAAACTCTGGTTGCCATGGCAACAAATGTGAAATTTTAAAGTAATCTTTAAAAATCTTCTCCTCCTGACCCAGAAGGCATAGAGCCTTGATATTTTGCATGAAGCATCAGTATATTGACCTCTTCCAAAATAGCTAAAATCATGATCCTCGGGTCCCCAGGGGCGGAGCCCCAGGGGGTGGGGTTTATATAGAAATAAAGAACGATTTTTTAAATGACATCTCCTCTCAAACCACTGGGTCGATTTGAACCAAATTTGGCAGAAATGTTGCTTAGGTGGTCCCCTTCAAAAATAGCTAAAAGAATTGAAATCTGTTAAGAACTCTGGTTGCCATGGCAACAAAAGTGAAATTTCAAAATAATCTTTAAAAATCTTCTCCTCCTGACCCAGAAGGCGTAGAACCTTGATATTTTGCATGAAACATCAGTATATTGATCTTTTACAAAAAAGCTAAAATCATGATCCTAGGGTTTCCAGGGGCAGACCCAGGGGGGGGGGGGGGGGGTTATAGACATGAAGCATCAGTTCACAGACGTCTTTCTTATTTCTGAAATTATATCCCATGGAAAAAGTTTTTTCCTTCTTTCAAATCAGCACTAAGGCCTTAGAATTTATTATTTAGACTTTTGGATCCCCAGGTTCATAGTCTTTATATGTAATTGTGGCCCACTTGTTTCATAATCCTAACCTTAACATGAAATTAGACTGTTGAAAGAAAAAGAGCCATTATCTCAGGTGAGCGCCCCAGGGCCAACGGCCCTCTTGTTTATTGACGTTTTTTTTTTCCCGGGAAGTTGGTTATTTCTTAACCATTTAAGATAATTTTCTTAATGTCTTGTCCTAAAGGGTCCTAATGGTATATAATAAAAGGAATATTACAACAGTGCAATTTTTCTATTTGTTGTTATCATGTTCTCGAAACGTGTGTGTGTATTTTTTATTGGATTCGACCTTCGGTCTCATCCAATAAAAGTACCTACCCACGATTCTCGAATAGGATAACAACAAATAGAAAAATATTCCCTATTGATATGTTGTTTTACATCTCGAGATAACTTGCTCCTTTTGAATCCCCCTTTGGACTCTCTCAATGCCGGCTAAAAGATCACAGGAGCTTTTGGGTTGTAATTTGAGAGACCCTTCGTTCTATCATATAGGAGTCTCTCGGCTTTATTGTCATACCAGCCCCTTACAACTCGTCAAATATATTTTTTGTAATAATGTTTATTATTCTACTAAGATATTGACGGTTGTATCTGCAATGAAGATGTTTTTTCTCATATAGGCATTAATTAGTATATAGCAATGGAATAAAGTGTCTGAGTAGTAGCATATACATTTTGTTCTAAAAGTAATAAAGTCACAAAATTAAAGCACAAAATTCAAATCCAGATTGTTCGATTTCTTGTTGCTATTTCGCTCACAGTCCAGGTTTTGCCTAATTTCAGGACCCTTGATTAGTCCCCTATCGGCGAAGCCGAAGGGGACTATAGGTTTGCGCTCTGTCCGTCCGTCTGCCCGTCCGGACATATCAGTTTTTCGGACTTTTTTTCTTAACCCTGGGAGATATTGAGCTGATTTTTTGGTATGTGAGTCCGCATCAATGAGTCACAGAACAAGTTCGAGTTTGGTTCCGGTCCATTGATTTTGTGGAAAAACGGATGTTGGACTTAGAAATTACCAAGAAATTTCAGTTTTCCGGACTTTTTTTCTATTGAGCTGATTTTTGGTATGTGAGTCCGCATTAATGAGTTACAGAACAAGTTCGTGTTTGGTTCCAGTCCATTGATTTTTGAGAAAGAAAAGGGTGCTGGACTTAGAAAGTTACCAGGAAATTTCAGTTTTCCGGACTTTTTTCTTAACCCTCAGAGATATTTAGCTGATTTTTGGAATGTGAGTCTGTATCAATTCGTTACGGAACAAGTTTAAGTTTGGTTCCCGTCCATTGATTTTTGTGGAAGATACGGATGCTGGACTAAGAAATTACCAAGAAATATCAGTTTTCCGGACTTTTTTCCTAAACCCTCAGATATATTGAGCTTGTTTTTGGTATGAGAGTCCGCGTCAACGAGTTAGAGAACAAGTTTGGGTTTGTTTCCGGTCCATTGATTTTTGAGGAAGATACGGATGCTGGACTTAAAAAATTACCAGGAAATTTAAGTTTTCCAGATTTTTTTTCTAAACCCTTTGTGATATGAAGGTAGTTTTTGTTATGTGAGTCAGTATTGATAAGTTACAGAACAAGTGTAAGTTTTGTTCCTCTCCATTGATTCTTTAGGAAGATATGGATGCTAGACTTGGGAAATTACAGTTTTTCCATTCCAGACTTTTCTCTTAACACTTGCAGGTATTGGGCTTATTTTTGATATGTGAGTCATCATTGGTGAGTTACAGAACGAGTTCAAGTTCTGTTCCAGTCCATTGAGATTTTAGCAAGACATGGATGCTTTAGCAAAATAAGTTACATATTAATAATATTGAGTTTAATTGTAGTCCATTGCCTTTCCAAGGCTTGTAAAGGATGTTATGGTGGTACTGGTGAGAGAAGTACCAGGAATACCAGGAATACATTGTAAGGTGATCTAGCCACTGTTATATTGACTGAACAAATTGTTAAAAGTGGTTGCATGAACTGATCAAGGCAAAATATTTTGATAACCGAAAAGCATTAATAATCCTAGACAGATTTTTGAAAGCTTTTGTTTAAAGTTTACTTGGGCTTTAGGGTCTTAATTCTTAATTCTCTTGGAACAGATGACTTTATGAAGTATAATTTAGCTAACAACAAAAATAGACGCCATTTTTATTATGTTTGTGTGTATGTGTGTGTGTTTAAGAATTGCTCATAAAATCTGATACAACTGTAATATTTTGGAGGGGTAGTAATCCCTTTACCACCCAGAAAATATACCGCTCTAAGAATTTATATAAAGCCGGTAGTGGACTTGGTATTGCCATGCAATACTTCAGAATGCTTGTTTCATATTACTATTATATGAAGATGATATGAACACAGTACGTCTGTAGCATTCAAACTTTAATTAATATACTGGCTGAACCACGTCTGGGTCTCAAATACACGGATTACATCGCACTAAATAATATGTAGACGTAAGTCAAATATGTAAAGGGAGGAGTTATCTATTCCGACACAACTTATAATGCCAGTCAGTCACTCGCCTCGACATAGCTACCAACAAATGTTTCAAAATTATCACATTTCGCGCAGCAAAAAGCAAATTACTTGCACCATCGTTGGTTCGTTGAGTAAAATCCTAGCTGGTGTCTGCGTACATTCGATTGTCCGCGTTATCCCATGTGTTCTAGTCTAAGACATGTTCCCGGAGTATATCATTCCAAGCAAATCAGTCAAAATCAAAGTACAGCGTGAACTGACATCAAATTTGATTCGATGTTTTGACCTGTCTCTTTTTGTAAAGGGTAATGCGAACGTTTTATAGAAATATTTAGAACGAATTCCAATCAGATTTAATGGTGCATGCAGTAAAGGTATCATAATTACCCTTTTCAGGGCACGATGTAGAGAATCCTGGTCCGTTCGCCCTAAAACTCGTTCGGCCTATTTTCTATTTATCTATCTATATGTGCATGTGGAAAGAAATCTATGTTTGAAAGAAGAAAACGGCTTGGGGCTGTATCCAGAAAGATACTGTTACAACTGAAAGATCACAGTGTTTTTGTGCCATACAAATTGTATTGTTATCTTGCTAATATTTGGTTATTTACTTGCATTCAAAGATAAGCTCTATGAGATTAATAGCCCCAGAGACACCATATGGAATTTATATAAGCCCTGCAAGTATGTGAGCAATAAATAAATAATGTATCATAATTAGGTACTAGGACTGGAATTTATCTTGCAGAAATTATTGGTATGCATAAGGATATTTGCTTTGAATTTGTTTTGTGGTCAATGAAACAATAGGCATTTGTCAAATACTTCTGGTCAAATTATCTGAGAATCTAAATGTCAATGAAATTCTTAATAAACAAGATCTGACTCTAATATTAAGAAATAAGAAGAAAAATGTTAAGTCCATGCAAACAAATGATAAATGAATAGATATCGCTCATATACTCATATTGCGTGTACAAATTCCACAGGCAATCTGTAGGGCTATATATCTCGTAGGGCTTGTTTTAGTGTGACCTCAGGATTGAATTTCTTCACCAAAAAATTCAAATGACAAGAGATATGATATACAAGCTATGTTTATTCAAATCTTTACAAATAGTAAAACAAGATTATCAAAGGCTAATTGAGTTGACAAATCAATTGTAATCAAAGGAAATGTAACAGTTTCAATCACTGAATCATTAATTGCTTTAAGATTAATTGACCCCTGATTGATTGTAAAGTATGTCCAAGTTACTGATATAGCCACATACAAACATTTGGCTAATTTGATTAAAAACAGAAATATGTATCTTGAACAAAATTCTATTTATTCATTTGAAGAATGTGATAAGAATATCAGAGTATTCTTATCTGTATTGTCTGTAACAAGAGAGCTGTTGGCCCGGGGGCACTCCCTGAGATAAAGGCTCATTTTCTTTCAGCAGTCTAATTTTATGTTATTAACTTAATGTTAACCCATTTCCACACAATCCCGCCTTTTTACGCCCCTCAAGATAATAGTTCAGGAAAACAATGAGGAAAATGCAGAAATTGCTTGTTACAAGCAATTTCTGCATTTTCCACATTGTTTTCTACCCAGAAAAAATGATGTTCAGAATTCTAACAACTAGAGATTGTCATCTGCAACTTATGCCAAATTGAACCAGTGTAAAATTTTGGTGTGTGAGTATGGGTTATGATACAAGTGGGCCTTACCATACTTCATACATATATAGGCTCTCTACCTGGGGATCCCTAAGTCTTAATGACAAATTCTAAGGCTTAAGGACTAATTTGAAAGGAGGAGAACACTTTTTACTATCTCTGGATCCATTGGTAATGATTTCAGAAATATCAAAGAAGTCAATGAACTGATGCTTCATGCAAAATATCAATATTTTTCGACTTGTGGGTCAGGAGGAGAAGATTTTTGAAAATTTCAATTTTGTTGCCTCGGCGACCAGAGTTCTTTACAGATTTCAATTCTTTTAGCTATTTCTAAAAGGGACCTACTTATGAACATTTCAGGCAAATTTTGTTCCAATTTGCCCAATGGTTTCAGAGGAGATGTCGTTTAAAAATTGTTATTTATTTCTATATAAACCCCACCACCCTTGGGCTCTGCCCCTGGGAGATGAGGGTCAAGATTTTAGCAATTTTGTAAATGGTCAATATACTGATGTTTCATGCAAAATATCAATGCTCTACACCTTCTGGGTCTGTAGGAAAAGATTTTTAAAAATAATTTCAAAATTTCACTTTTGTTGCCAACCAGAATTTTTAATGGATTTCACTTCTTGTTGCTGTTTTTAAAGGGGTCAGGAGGAGAAGATTTTTAAAAGATTATTTTTAGATTTCACTTTTGTTTGCCATAGCAACCAGAGATTTTTTTTTACAGATTTCAATTTTTTAAGGTATTTACAAAGGGATCCACCTGAGGAAATTTTCTGTCAAATTTTGTTCAGATTAGCCAAATTGTTTTGGAGATGTTGTTTAAAAAATCTTCTTTACTTCTATAGAAACCCTGACCCCCCTGGTGCTCTGCCCCTTGGGACCCAAGGGTCTTGATTTTTGGAAAAGGTCAATATACTGATGTTTCATACCAAATATCAAGGCTCTACACCTTCTGGGTCAGTAGGAAAAGATTTTTAAAGATTATTTCAAAATTTCACTTTTGTTGCCAACCAGAATTTTTAATGGATTTCAATTCTTTATACTGTGTTTAAAGGGGACCACTTAAGGAACATTTCTGCCAAAGAGAAACCATATTCTGAAAATAAGCCCTTGATTTTGCATAGAAATAAAGAAGGAAAACTTTAAAATCTTCTTCTCCCAAACCATAAGGCCTAGAGCTTTGATATTTGATACAAATTATCATCTATTGACCCTCTACTAAAATACTTCAAAGAGTAACAGTATTCTGAAAATTAGCCCTTTTCAGGGCGATCCATGATTCTACATAGAAATGAAGAAGGAAAACTTTAAAAATCTTCATCTCCAAAGCCATAAGGCCTAGAGCATTGATATTTGGTATACATCATAATCTATTGATCCTCTACTAAAATACTTCAAAGAATTACCATATTCTGAAAATTAACCCTTTTCTGTGCGATCCCTGATTTTACATAGAATTAAAGAAGGAAATCTTAAGAAATCTTCTTCTCCCAGACCATAAGGTTAGAGCTTTGATACTTAATAGAATGACCGTATTATAAAAATTAACACTTTTCTATGTGATCCCTGATTTTACATAAAAATAAAGAAGGAAAACTTTACAAATCTTCTTCTCCCAGACCATAAGGCTTAATGCTTTGATATTTTGTACAAATCGTCATCTATTGACTCTATCAAAATACAAAATGTACTTTAAAGAACTGTATTCTAAAAATTAGCCCTTTTTATGGGATTAGGTGTAGGGCTTTGATATTTTGTATATTATTTCACAAAGCCTTGAGCCATCATACTCAGGGGAGCGATATAGGACCATCATGTGTTTTAACTAGGTTCTTTGACTTGCTTAACTGTTGTTGTATTGAACCCAGAAATTCCTGTTTTGGCAGGAGATATAGACAAAGATCAGTCTTTTCATGCCACTGTTTAGTTCTTTTTATAAAAAACATTTAAAACTTTATTTCATACTGATTTTTGCTCCACTGGCTTGTCATGGCGTGTTGTCAGTTGTGTGTCAATCATCATCAGCGCCCCTCTGTCAACAATTTTTTGGCATCTTCTCCTCCTAAACCACTGGGCCAATCAAGCTGAAACTTGGCAGGGACTTTCCTTGGGTGAGGCTCTACCAAAGTTGTTAAAAGAATTTAATTCCATCAAAAACTGTGGTTGCTATGGCAACAGAAAGCTGAATCTTAGAAAAATCTTTAAAAATATTCTTGTGAGAAAGGTATTGCCCATAGGTTCCAAATTTTGCATTTGACATTGTCTAATGTCCCTCTACTAAAATTGTTAAAATAACACCACAGGGGTCTGACTCTCACCTTGGCTCTGGCTGGGCATACCCTAGTCAGATTTGGGTTTGTATTAACTTTATCTTGTGTCCGCAATTTCTCCTATAATTGTTGATGAAATTTGATGAGATTTTCACCAACATCCAGCGACCTACAGCATTTTGTTATTGTTTCGTGATTCAATGCTGTGTTGGCTTCATTTAATCTTACCTATATTATCAGTGTATTGGGAATCTTGACAGATTTTAATGAAGCCATGAAAACTTGATTTTGTGACACCTTTTTCTGCAGTTAAAATAATGTTCTTTGGGCCCCATATGGGCTCCCCCTACCCATTATAATTTACATAAATATAGGTAAGGATATTTTTAACAGAGGCCCAGAGATGGAATATTTTGCATCTCTTTGTGACCCTTTTCATAAGATGTTAAAATAATTCCATGCTCACGGTGAGCTTTTGTGATTTAGCTGTATCCATCGTCTGTAGCCAAACGTAGTCCAACATCCATCTTGTGTCAAATTCTTGTCTCCACTCTAGAAGCCACTCTTTAAGCTCATCTGTCTTGAAATTTGATCAGAATGTTTGTCCCCATGAAACCTTGGACAAAGTTAAATATTGGGTCATGTGGGGTCAAAAACTAGGTCACTTAGTCAAATCTTAGAGAAACCTAGTGTGCAGGAAATATTTTTTTATTGTGTCTTTTATGCTTCCCAAAGGGCAAACATATAGCTGCCACTTCATCCGTCTGTCTGTTTGTCTGTCTTTCTGCCATTCTATCCATCTGCTTTGATTTCTCAACAACCCCCAGGCCAGATAGGATGAAACCTGGCATGTGAATTCCTTTTCCCAGTTTTTTGGATAGCTCTAAGGTCAGGTTCACAATTCAAGGTCAAATATCAAAATTGAGCTTGTCCAAAGCATAGCTCCTTCAATTATGGATGGATTTCAATATAACATGGCACAACATGGCACAATTAACTCTATAATGAGAAGATGTACCATTTGAAAAAAAATATTCAGATAGCTCCAAGATCATGGTCACAGCTTAAAATTAAGCATGTCTAGAGCATAGCTACTAAAATTATGGATGGATTTTAACAAATAACTTTGCACAGTTGTTCTCTATCCTGAGAAGGTGTACCATTTTAAAAAAGATTTCAGATAGTTCCAAGTTCAAGGTCACAGCTCAAGTGCAAACGTTAAATTAAGCATGTCCAGCTACCAAGTTTGGAAATTCCAGTAGGATGTTACTATGTTAGAAGAGAAGTAGAGCCCAGTTAGGTTCCATTTATTATTTTTCCAAACCTGTCTCCCCTAAACAACAGTTACTGTAAATTTTGAAAAAATGGTGTAATACAAGGATTCTATATAATTCATAGAATGCGTAAAGACTCCTCTTAAACGCTTAAACAAATAACAATAACCTGCTTAGCGTAGATGTGGTCACGGTTTTAAAAAAAACGCGGAGTCTTTCAATTATATAATGTGTAATTTGCCTTCTACTTTGAGAGCTCTATACCGAGGGAGTTATAAGCTATACAGTTACATATATTTATGATGTTTATTCTCATTTTAATCAGCCTTTTCCTTTTCAATGCAATACCAAACGACAAGATTTTGTACTAGTTACAGATGACAATTCAAATTTTCATAATTGAGATTGAAAACTAAGGCCCAGATAGGTTTATTGATTGAATAGGGTTTAACGCCACTTTTAACAGTATTTCAGTCATATTGCTGCGGCTGGAGCACTTAACAATGGATTCCTGGTATTTCTCACACCAGTACTACCACTACATCCTTTCCTAGCCTCCAGCTGCTATCCCACTTAGGTTTACGATTATACACCCATTGGTGAGAGACAAATGTTGGAAAGAATATGTGCCGCCACCAGCGATCGAACCAAGGCCCAGATAGGATAGAAATCATTGTGAAACAAGAAATTTCTCCTTTTTCACAATGTTTTCTTTAAATACAATTCTCCAGGGGCGTAAAAAGTGTGATTGTGTGGGAATGGGTTAAGCTTCTACTAGATCACGGAAGGTTTAAAAGATGTACAAAACCTCTCATTTGCTTCTTACAGGCAATAATTCTCAATGAATATTGCTAATCTGATATTGTCCTAGTTTCTTGAATGATATCTTGATTATTTGTTGAATGTCTTTGGAAAAGGATAATCTCGGAAAAGTAAAAAAAAAGTATTGATATTGAAAGCTAGTTAGATCAAGTGAACTTAGTTTAATGTGACTCTCAGTAGTATTTGAGTAAAATTGCAATTGGTAGGTGCACCCAACCATGGCTTCCTGTCATTATACCTCCGCAAAACGAATGTTCCAGGGGGTATACTGGAATCAGCCTATCTACACGTGTGTTCGTCTGCCTGTGTACAAAATACTACCAATTTTGTGTCAGAAACTCCTCCTTCAGTTTTTCTTCAATACCATTGAAAATTTATACAAAGATTAAGCACATGTTGAAGTTTTGTAAGATGCAATTTTGAAGTCTTAATTCCCACTGGTTCAAGAATTATCTCCCCTTGAACTCATAATAGACATTATTTATGCTTTGTAGACATATGCAGCTAATTATACTACCAATTTTGTGTCGCAAACTCATCTTTCCTAGAAAAGCAAAGTCAGTAGCTATGTCCTTGTATTGTTAAAGCTCTCATTACACTGAAAGCACTTATTATGTATTAAGTCACATACTGTGACAAGTTCTAGTTTTTCACACCAGTAACATGTACAGCTGCAACAATAAATTTGGGACATTACATGTGTAGCTGCACAGCCAACTTTACAGGCAAATTACTTATCTTATTTCCATCGATGAAAGACAATGCATATGACAATGGCATTTTTCCCAAACTTGTGATTGTGCTACCAACACAGACGTCCATCATCAGTACTATCAGTGCTTTGATTAAAATGAATTTATTTGACATGAAAAGGGTATTTCTGTTGCTGTACAACCTAGTTTTTTCATACACTGTAATAGCTGTTGAAACATTGTAACAATGTCTTTCTTTCTCAATAACTTTTTGGGGGGGGACCCCAAGAAACAAGCTTGAGAAAACATTCTGGAAAAGGAAGAAATTGCTGATTTCAAGCATTTTTTTCAATATCCACACTGTTTTCTACCCCACAATGATCAAAAAGAAAAATCAACACCATGGCGTCTTCAACATCTTCAAATTTGGACCTGTCTTAAAATAGTCATCTGGTAATAAGTCAATTCCATCCTAAATTTCTTATATTAACTCTTTCCTGTTTTTCAAAATTTCAGACCTGTCCAAATTTAAAGGATTTGCAGTCGAAAATTTAACCTATTCCCACACATTGACGCTTTTTGACGCCCCTCAAGAAAAACAATTGGGAAAAAAAGTGTAAAATGAAGAAATTGCTTGTATAAAGCAATTTATTTCAATTTAGACAATGTTTTCTACCCAGAAAGTTGAAAAAATCTAAAATTTTATAAACTTTAAATTGTCATCTGCAATTCACCTTAATTAGGACCAGTCTACAATATTGCTGTGTGGAAATGGGTTAAAGTGGACTCAGTTGGGAAGAAAACATTGTGGAAAAAGAAGGAATTGCTTGTTACAAGCAATTTCTTCTTTTTCCACAATGTTATCTCAATTAAAAAATCACAGGGACATAAAAGCCGGGGATTGAACAGGAAAGGTTTAAAAAAGTTAATTTAGTTTATTATGATTCAGATTGTCTTTCAGATTTTATAAAGATATTACTAGAAGAAATCAAGAATTCTTGATACTTGTTCATGAAAAAGCCTTCAAGAAAAGATGGATGACCAGGTTTTTTATTTAGATATCAAGGACCTTCCCCACTACAAGTCTATTGTGAAATGTGTTTTGAGGAAACAAATACAACAACTGGTAAGACTGAACATTTTAATCCTTTTCCGTACAATTCCTAATTTGTAAGTTCTCGTAAGATTTATTTTGAGAAAGCATTGTTGAAAAAGATGAAATTGCTTGCAGCAAGGAATTTTTCTTTCCCTGCAATATTTTCTATCAGATAATATGATTATTTTTTTAATTGTATTTAATTTCATGTACTTTCTGCTACCTCTTTGAATTTGCAATCTTCATTTTAACTCTTTTAATTAATTTTACGGTTAATGCCTTCTTTGCCCATTAAACACTGGTATAAATGCTTCTGAAAGTTAAACAATTTGACATGACAACTTCACACTACTTCCAATCATTCCCAATGAAATTTTCATGTATCAATGTGGGAAAGGAGAAATAGCCAGACAATAAAATTTTAGATCAGTCCAAATTCAAAGAAGACGCAGACAACAATTTCAAGTTGATGAAATCTCTAAAATCTATGTCTTTTGAAATGGAAAACATTGTGGATAATAAAGAAATTTTCCAAAGTTTAAAGTTCCACTGGCTGAAATCCAGCAAGCTATTGTCATGGCGTTGTGTCTGTCCATCCGTCCGTCCGTCTGTAAACCTTTACTTCATAAATATTCTCCTCAGAAATTACTGATTAGAATTCAACCAATTTTACAGGTATGATCATTTGGTGACCCTTTATCAGATTCCTTGAAAGAAGAATTTTAATTGTATTGAAAACATGGCTTTAATGGGCAGGGCTAATTTCCATATATGGTGAAACCTTTAAAAATCTTCTTCTCAGAGCCTGTTCTCAACCAAATTTTACAGGTATGATCATTTGGTGACCCATAATCAGATTCCTTGAAAGAAGAATTTTGATTGGATGAAAAACACAGCTAATTTCATTATATGTTGAAACCTTTAAAAATCTTCTTCTTTGAAACTAGTCGATGGACTTCAACCAAAGTTTACAGGAATGATCTTTGGGTGACCCTTGATCATATTCCTCCAAAGACTTTAGTTCGGATGAAAAACATGGCTTTAATGTGCAGGGCTAATTTACATATATGGTGTGACCTTTAAAAATCTTCTTCTCAGAAGCCAATGGATAGTTTTCAACCATATTTAGCAATAATGATCATTCAGGGTTTTCCCTGGGCTGATTTTTCTTTTCGCCATCACTTTTGCCAAATTGAAAAAAACTGGAGCCAAATCCATCGCCAAGCAGCCATATGAGAAGCCAAATGTTTTTGCCGAGTTTCCTGCCACTGAAATCCGCTTAGCTATTGCCTGCCAAAAAGATACAACATAAACACACACAAAAAAACTTGATAACTGAATGTGTTATCTATCATTTCCATTTGAATTCAATCAGACAAGCCATAACTTTTCAGGATATTTCACTAAAAATTCGTATCCTACTCACAGTACCCAACCCATTCACAGAGAATTGCAAACAAGTTTTTCTGTTCCTGTTTTGAAGCCTATCAATTGTCGAGCGATCAGTTTTATAACATGAAATGGAGATCAAATGACGTTAGTTTTGTTGGAAATTTCTTTTCCTAAACTTTTATCCAAAGTGATTTTTAAGACCGATGATTTTCTTTAACAGAGATCAAAGTAATTGCGTGTTACCCAAAAATATTCCTCTGTTGATGCAAAAACACAGCTGACGTCATACAAATGATGGGTCTGACCATTCTACTCAACAGGATTGTAGGGTTGTGACGTACGTCAAAGAGACAGACGAGACAGCCTGGAAGGCTTTCCTGCTTTGAACAATTTTCCCAGAGTAGAATTTAGACTCAGTCATTTTTTTATTTTAGTCAATTTATGATACATGTATTTTTGTTTGACATGTATTCTGGATTTATTGTAAGCCAACTGAAGTAAGATTTTCTGATTTTGATTTTGTTGAATTTAATTTATGTAACATGCACTGTCATTTAAGTCTTTTTGATCATGGTCAGAAATTGTTGTCTGTATCATAGGTAATAGATTAGTGTTTGTCTCACTGCGTTTATTGACTGACTCGCATATTTATTGAGATTCGACACGGTTGTCATCTTTTAACACCTAGACTACGATAATCTGCCTTGATTGCAGTCTTATACAAACTTCTGGTGCACAGGCAGTACTTAATATGAAAATCAATATTGCTTCTACAGACTTTTTTTATGGCCAGCGTTTTTGCCAGATTCGATTTTTTATCACCACTTGGGTATAATTTTTCGCATTTGGCGACATTGGCAATTGCCAGCCAAGGCCTTGTCTATGTATGCAGGAAGAGTGCAATTTTAAAGATTTGAATACACAATTTAGTGTAAGACTATACAACTACATTGATTGGTCAGTGCAAAACAGTTGTAACTGCCAATAAACATATTGGCAGTTACAACAGTTTTGCACTGACCAATCAATATATCCTCATTGTGCAGCTGACAAGTAAAATTGTTAAAAATTTCAAGCCATGTGTCTGGTAATGGGTTGATACTGACATGGAATAATGGTTTTACAACTGTCTAATTATCTAGCTGGAAGAAATGTCTTCAGAAGTTGGCGAGGAGTCATTAATAATGATGGTGAATCCTAAAAATGGAACAATCTCTCACCATGGATCGCATGCAGGAAAAGCTTTTCTACAAAACAAGGGCGATTTCAAAACACAGTTTCTGACGTTTTGTATTGCAAGTAGGTATTAGACTTTATGAAATGAACTTGGAACCAGATGGAAGTGAACCAGGGGTCCAGACACCCAACCTCACCCTCTCCTAGCCCCTGGATCAGAATGATCTGCCCTTGAATTGAAATAATTCAACATATTGCTTGTGTGCCCAACTCCTACAGTTTCAATCAAAAGAAGTTGTTACTTTGCATAATGAATCTGCGTGGTCTAAATTAAATCTTTAAAATGAAGATAACTCCAGTTCTTCATCAATTATCTGCCTTTGAATTGAAAAAATGCCCAATTTCTAGTGTAAGCAACTTTTGAAATGCTTATAACTTTTGCCTAGTGTTGAATGAAAATGATTGAAATTTACTACAATGATTCTCCATTATGTGTACTTGTGCTTTTGTCTTTCCAGTGATTAATTGTTTCCCCTTTGTTTAGGAAATTACTTAGTATTATTGTGTTTTTGTGTGCAATGTCACACATAGTGCTGTTAATACAAACAGTATTTCACAGTGAAAAATCTTAGTGTTGAAATAGTGCACAAGTCTTTCATTACAAAATTGTTATATTGTAAGGTAGGATAATTATTCTAGATGCAAAAGATATTCCAAAAGGTCTGTCAAGATTTTGGTCTTGTAAGACCAGTCACAATTGTATTCTTTTCGGTCCTGCCATTTTGTTGATATCAAGTTTAATCTTATCTATCAAGGTCAGTTTTCAAGGTCATTCTTATCATAAAAATTTGTGGTAAAATATTATATTCCAATAACAAGCTCCTTCAGGTGAATAGTGAATCTCTTGTTCAAAATGTTTTCCAAAGCTGTTTACTTGAGGGCCACAAGGAAAAGGGATTGTATGGGAATGGGCTAATGATAAATGATTTCCTTAAAGTTATTCCTTTCAGTTTTCTCTAAAACCATCTTGTGAAAACATTGTCAACAAACAAGAAAAAAATTTTGGTGTTTGGTCAAGAATTTTGATACCCTTAACATTTACTGTTTTACAAAATTTTATGCTTGTCATATCTCAAAGGGGTAGCAGATGACATTATAAAGAAAGTACAGTTCAAAAAGTAACTATCTTATATGACAGAAAATATTGAAAGGAAAGAAGAAATTAATTGTTACAAGCAATTTCCATAATGGTTTCCGAAGTATATATCACAGGGATTTGAAAATCAGGGTTATACAGGAAAGGGTTAGATAAATACTTTGAAAGAAAAATTATATCTAGGATGTACCAACGAGAATTTTACTAGGGCTGTTACAAACAAATAATGTCTTTGGTTTAACCCTTTCCTGTAAAAACATGGTATTTTACGTTGCAGTGATTTTATACTTGAGCAGTTTCTCCTTTTTCCACAGTATTTCTACAGCGTTGCCGTTGTGTCCATTTGTAAACTTTAACTTTGAAAATCTTCTCCCCAGAAAGAACTGAAAGGATTTCAACCAAATTTCACAGAAATGATCCTTGGGTGACCTTCTATCAGATTCCTTCAAAGAATTTTGATTGGATGAAAAACATGGCTTAAATGGGCGTGGCTAATTTCCATATATGGGGAAAGCTGTGAAAATCTTCTTCTCAGAAACTGATGGATGGATTTCAACCAAATTTCACAGAAATGATCCTTGGGTCACCTTTATCAGATTCCTTGGAAGAATTTTGATCGGATAAAAAACATGGCTTAAATGGGCGGGGCTGGTGAAAGCTTTGAAAATCTTCTTCTCAGAAAGTGGTGGATGGATTACAACCAAATTTCACAGAAATGGTCCTTGGGTGAACTTTAAACAGATTCATTCTGTTATGAACCTCTATCAGATTCGTTCAAAGAATTTTGATCGGATGAAAAACATGTTTTTTTAATGGGGGGCTAATTTCCATATATGAGAAATTCTACTTCTCAGAAACCAATGGATGGATTTCAACCAAATTTGACTGGATTAATCCTTGGGTGACCTTTTATCAGATTATATAAAAAAAAAGAATTTGATTGGATGAATAATATGGTTTTAATGGGCAGGGCTAATTTCCATATATGGTATATACTGAAAACTTTGTAAATTTCTCAGAAACCTGGTGATGGATTTCAACCAAATTTCATAGGAATGATAACTAGATGACTGTTTGTCAGATTCCTTCATACAATATCGATTGGTTGAAAAACATGGCTATTATGGTGGTGGGTTATGTCCATATATAGTAAAAATTTTACATAATGAATTTTACATAACTTGAATTGACTTTTGTAAAAACAATGAAAATTTTGAAATGGTTCTCTAGAACTATTTCAAAGATTTCAATGATTTAGATTTGTTTTCATCATATTCAATTTATTTTAAATTCATGAAAAATATTTCTTAATCAGTATGTTCATGCCTGTAGAGGGATACAGGCACTCAAGGGCCTCTAGTTCACCATGTTTTTCTCTCCCAAAGGACAAAAAACTAAAACTCCATCAGCTTGAAATTGTCATCTGCAGCTTCTTTCAATTTGAGCCATTCTAAAATTTTGTTGTGTGGGAATAGGTTTAGACTGGTCTAAATTGAAAGATAATGCTGACGACATTTTTATGTTGGTGTAAATTCAGAAATATTTACCTTATAAGGTAGAAAACAGGGTGAATAATGAAGAAGTTGTTTGTTACAAGCAGTTTCATCATATTCAACAATATTTTCTTGAGGGGCGTTGAAAGGTGGGATTGTGTGGGAACGGGTAAAATAAACTTGTCAACTAAAATATGAAGGGATAAACTTTGATAAAATGGTTTTGTTTATTAACCCATTCCCACAAAGATGCTTCTTAATGCCACTTAAGTGAAACAATAAGGAAAATATTGTTTAAAATGAAGAAATTGCTTGCAACAAGCAATTTCCCCATTTTTCCAAATTGTTTTGTACCTAGAAAATTGAAAAAATTTAAAATTGCATAAACTTTAAATTGTTGTCTGCAACTCCTTTCAATTTGGACCACTCTAAGATTTTACTGAATGGGAATGGGTTTAGAAAGTGCTGCCAAGCATTTTCTTCATGAACCACAATATATTCTACCCTTCAAATAAACTTTATTATGATTTTATAATATATTATGAGTTGTTTTTATACGCCCGTGGAAGACGGGACGTATTATGGGATCACCCGTTGTGTCCGGGCGTCCGGTTGTCCGGGGGTGTCCACTTCTTTGTCCAGAGCATAACTCTGTCACCGTAAGTCCGATTGACTTTAAACTTGGCAGTTATATTCTTCTCATCAATATGGAGTGCAGTGCTCAATAACCATAACTCTACCTGACCTATTTTTTGAGTTATTGCCCTTTGTTGTTTTTTATACTTGAATCTTGTCCGGAGTATATCTCTAAAAGTATTATAGCTAGGATCATGAAACTTCATGAGTGTATAGATCTCACCAAGGGGGAGTGCAGTGCACAAGAACCATAACTCTACCTGGCTGATTTTTTGAGTTATTGCCCTTTGTTGTTTTTAATACTTGAATCTTGTCCGGAGTATATCTCTAAAAGTATAATAGCTAGAATCATGAAACTTCATGGATCAATAGAGCTCATCAAGTCGGAGTGCAGTGTACAAGAACCATAACTCTACCTAGCCTATTTTTAGCTCACCTGAGCACGTAGTGCTCAAGTGCGTCTTGCATCGTCCATCAACAATTTCTTTAAACGACATCTCCTCCTAAACCATTGGGCCAATTTGAACCAAATTTGGCAGAAATGTTCCTTAGGTGGTCCCCTTCAAAAATAGCTGAAAGAATTGAAATATGTAAAAAACTCTGGTTGCCATGGCAACAAAAGTGAAATTTTAAAATAATCTTTAAAAATCTTCTCCTCCTGACCCAGAAGGTGTAGAACCTTGGTATTTTGCATGAAGCATCAGTATATTGACCTCTTTCAAAACAGCTAAAATCATGATCCTCGGGTTTATATAGAAATAAAGAACGATTTTTTAAATGACATCTCCTCTCAAACCACTGGGCCGATTTGAACCAAATTTGGCAGAAATGTTGGTAAGGTAGTCCCCTTCAAATTAGCTAAGAGAATTGAAATCCGTTAAAAACTCTGGTTGCCATGGCAACAAAAGTGAAATTTCAAAATAATCTTTAAGTATCTTCTCCTCCTGACCCAGAAGGCGTAGAGCCTTGATATTTTGCATGAAGCATCAGTATATTGACCTCTTTCAAAATAGCTAAAATCATGATCCTCGGGTCCCCAGGGGCGGAGCCCCAGGGATGGGGGGTATATAGAAATAAAGAATGATTTTTTAAATGATATCTCCTCTCAAACCACTGGGCCGATTTGAACCAAATTTGGCAGAAATGGTGGTTAGGTGGTCCCCTTCAAAAATAGCTAAAAGAATTGAATTCCGTTAAAAACTCTGGTTGCCATGGCAACATAAGTGAAATTTTAAAATAATCTTTACAAATCTTCTCCTCCTGACCCAGAAGGCGTAGAGCCTTGATATTTTGCATGAAGCATAAGTATATTGACCTCTTTCAAAATAGCTAAAATCATGATCCTCGGGTCCCCAGGGGCAGAGCCCAGGGGGGAAGGGGTTTATATATAAATAAAGACCAATTTTTTAAATGACATCTCCTCTCAAACCACTGGGCCGATTTGAACCAAATTTGGCAGAAATGTTGGTAAGGTGGTCCCCTTCAAAAATAGCTAAAAGAATTGAAATCCGTTAAAAACTCTGGTTGCCATGGCAACAAAAGTGAAATTTCAAAATAATTTTTAAGTATCTTCTCCTCCTGACCCAGAAGGCGTAGAGCCTTGATATTTTGCATGAAGCATCAGTATATTGACCTCTTTCAAAATAGCTAAAATCATGATCCTCGGGTCCCCAGGGGCGGAGCCCCAGGGATGGGGGGTATATAGAAATAAAGAATGATTTTTTAAATGACATCTCCTCTCAAACCACTGGGCCGATTTGAACCAAATTTGGCAGAAATGGTGGTTAGGTGGTCCCCTTCAAAAATAGCTAAAAGAATTGAATTCCTTTAAAAACTCTGGTTGCCATGGCAACATAAGTGAAATTTTAAAATAATCTTTACAAATCTTCTCCTCCTGACCCAGAAGGCGTAGAGCCTTGATATTTTGCATGAAGCATAAGTATATTGACCTCTTTCAAAATAGCTAAAATCATGATCCTCGGGTCCCCAGGGGCAGAGCCCCAGGGGGAAGGGGTTTATATATAAATAAAGACCAATTTTTTAAATGACATCTCCTCTCAAACCACTGGGCCGATTTGAACCAAATTTGGCAGAAATGTTGGTAAGGAGGTCCCCTTCAAAAATAGCTAAAAGAATTGAAATCCGTTAAAAACTCTGGTTGCCATGGCAACAAAAGTGAAATTTTAAAATAATCTTTAAAAATCTTTTTCTACTGACACAGAAGGCGTAGAGCCTTGGTATTTTGCATGAAGCATCAGTATATTGACCTCTTTCAAAACAGCTAAAATCATGATCCTCGGGTCCCCAGGGCGGAGCCCCAGGGATGGGGGGTATATAGAAATAAAGAATGATTTTTTAAATGACATCTCCTCTCAAACCACTGGGCCGATTTGAACCAAATTTGGCAGAAATGGTGGTTAGGTGGTCCCCTTCAAAAATAGCTAAAAGAATTGAAATCCGTTAAAAACTATGGTTGCCATGGCAACAAAAGTGAAATTTCAAAATAATCTTTACGAATCTTCTCCTCCTGACCCAGAAGGTGTAGAGCCTTGATATTTTGCATGAAGCATCAGTATATTGATCTCTTACAAAATAGCTAAAATTATGATCCTAGGGCAGAGTTCTGCCAAGCCTTTGACCTTAGGGGGCCAGTGGCCCATTTAAGCCAAGAATATGGGGCCACTTTTCCAAAACATGGGGCCACTATATTATGAGGCTGTATATATGATGTGAACAGAATCAATGAGAAAAAATCTCAAGGGCTTTCTTCTCATTTAAAAGTAAACAATATAATGAATTAAAAATACAGTTTCGAGCTGTTAATGAATTATTTTCCTTGTGCGAAGGGGTTAATACAAAAGGAACAAGTCATTGAGATTTCACTTGAATCATAAGATAGCAACGGAAAGTCCGAGAGCCATTTATTTTGGAACTTTTTTTTGTAGCTCAATTTGGCTATTTCGTCCCAGATTCTGATTGAGATTCGGCCGATTTTGAAGGCCCAGGTTTGTTTGGTTGATCATCGGCGCCAGTTTGTGATCTCTTTGGCTCACTCTGGCCACTGAAGCTCAAGATTGGTTTTGTTTTCTTTTTTTCTGCCATCGCGCCGACAGAAAACAGCGAGTTTATGATGCAGAAGGAATATTTTGTTACGTCAAACTTAAATTTGTTATTTTTATTTTAGCATTATTCATTGGCTGATATGACCGAAAACGAAATATATAGTGCACAGTAAACCAATCAGAGCGACCTTTTCAATCAATATTAACGCTCTGAATTACCAAGGGGAACCCCGGAAGTAAATTAAAACCCAAACATCCGCCGATTCGTCCCAAGGTATCTTCGTACCTACAGCGCATGGTTTGTAACTTTAATGCGCCGGTCGGCCCCTCGGTCATATTTTTTAGGGGCCATCTGTAATTTTTCTGCGCCGATCCCGCAATGGCGCGTCCTTGGCAGAACTCTGTAGGGTTTCCAGGGGCAGACCCAGGGGAAGGGGGGCATAGGCTTGAAGCATCAGTTCACAGACTTCTTTCTTATTTCTGAAATTATAACCCACGGAAAAAGTTTTTTCCTTCTTTGAAATCAGCACTAAAGCCTTGGAATTTGTAATTTAGACTTTTGGATCCCCAGGTTCATAGTCTTTATATGTAATTCTGGCCCACTTGTTTCATAATCCTAACCTTAACATGAAATTAGACTGTTGAAAGAAAAAGAGCCTTTATCTCAGGTGAGCACCCCAGGGCCAACGGCCCTCTTGTTTGAGTTATTGCCCTTTGTTGTTTTTCATACTTGAATCTTGTCCGGAGAATATCTCTAAAAGTATTATAGCTAGGATCATGAAACTTCATGAGTGTATAGATCTCACCAAGGTGGAGTGCAGTGCACAAGAACCATAACTCTACCTGGCTGATTTTTTGAGTTATTGCCCTTTGTTGTTTTTAATACTTGAATCTTGTCCGGAGTATATCTCTAAAAGTATAATGGCTAGAATCATGAAACTTCATGGATCGATAGAGCTCATCAAGTCGGAGTGCAGTGTATAAGAACCATAACTCTACCTAGCCTATTTTTTTAGTTATTGCCCTTTGTTGTTTTTCATACTTGAATTTTGTCCGGAGTATATCTCTAAAAGTATAATAGCTAGAATCATGAAACTTCATTGATGGATAGAGCTCACCAAGTGGAAGTGCAGTGTACAAGAACCATAACTCTACCTAGCCAATATTTTGAGTTATTGTCCTTTGTTGTTTTTCATACTTTGTTTGACAAAAAATATTCATTCAAAATAACCTCAGTTCTATTCAAACCCCCAGTTAATATTAAGCATTGTGACGGGCGTATCTTGTGACAATTTGTTACCTTGTTGAGATATATTTTGTACCATTCCTTGATTTATATTGGTTTTCATTTGTCTGCAGACAATTTATCTTGGAAAAAAAGAACTGCTGGAAGTAGAAAAGCACATGTTCAGGGCTCTGCAGACTCCCAGAATTTGGGGAGAAGTCACTTCTCATTAGTCTGAGAATTGGGAGAAGTTTTTCAAAATGGGGAGAAGTGGTGAGACTTTAAGGAGAAGTGGATTGTGTTAAAAATTAATTTTTTGTGCGTATTCCTTATTTCTATCCGAAAATAAAATAGCTTTACAACCAAGTAGTTGCATTTCATACTATCTATTATGCAATAAACATAGAAAATACTGCTTATTCTTTCAGTCCTCAATAAAGATCTTATTCTTGTGAACATTCCTGTGAACAAATACTTTTGTATTTTTCTTTTTTTAGGTTTGAGAATTCAAGAGTTTGATTCTGAATTTATTTTTTCTTAATATTTCATAATAGATTCATATATGATAAAAAAGGCAACTAATAAAAAAAATGCAAATAGTGTAAAGGCGGTCTGAATGAAATGAATAGTGTTCCTATTTTAAGCATAAAATGAGAAAAGATTTTATTGTAACAACATATATTTAATCAAACCATTACCAAAAGAAAAATTCAGACTGATACAAATTGAAAGGAGCTAAATAAGACATTTCAAAGTGAGCTCAAATAAGAAAGAAGGTGCCAAAGAGGGTAGAAACATGTGGGGAAAGGATAAACTGCTTGCTGCAATCATTTCCTCCTTTTTCCACAGTTTCCCATAAAAACATTTCAAGATGTCAAAATGGGAAATTGTGTGGTAATGAGTTAAAGTCTGTCCACTTTACCTGATAACATATAGGGCCTAAATGGATAAAATTGTCATTAATTGGTCAAAAAGGTCCTCTGTGATTGAGTCAGTAGTAGTGTGTAAAGGGTAAGGGTTACTGCTCAGTACACAAAACCAGACCGTGTACATGCAGAGGTTTAAAGTTAACACAGGATAATTTGCTCCATTTTATAGGATTACATGTTATTTAATTGTTGTACAAGTCAGGCATGGGAATTCCATATCCCTGTGCTGTGCCCTTGGTGATCTATATTGCATAAGGAAACATAGACAAGTGAAATTAGGACAACCATGATCTTCTTATGTTTCAGACACAGGCCAAAATAGTTCTTTGAATCATGAACACAGAAAAAGAAAGGTTGTGACTGGAGATATAACTAGACCAGTAAAACAACAGAAGTCAGCAACCCAACCTGCTGAATCTCCTTCATCTGTATCAGAGACACCAAGATCTTTAGTAAGGACAGCTTTGGCAAAGAAACAATCATTACCTCAGGATAGTTTAAATAAAGCTACTTCAGATGAAAATACATGTATGCCAGAAATATCAACATCTTATCTAAGTGCATCTAAGAGGCTACAAGCGGATCAACCTATGCCCAGCAATCTGACAGTTAATCAGAATTCTTTATCACAAGTATTATTCAGCCCTCCACTACTTATGTGCCCTGTTCCTGATAGAAGAAGCACTGAAAGTGAAAGTTCAGAGATTCAAGCTTTACACCAGGTAAAAGAGGATCATCCATATTCAAAGGACAGATGTAAAACATCTCAAACAGTCTTGATTAGAAACAATTGCAATGATAAAGAAAGCTTAACAAACTATTACCTTGGATCAAACACAAATGAAATTCAAACATCGGTACAAGATTGCTTTGAAACAAAATGTGAAGTCAAGCAAGATGATTATGATTTAGAAGACAATGTTGTAATTGATGAAACAGATTGGACTGTAAATTTTAATACTTTAAATTCTGCTGGGAATATAGTTCAAGAGGATGGTGTTAATGCTAATAAATCTGTAGCAGGAAGTGACACAAGAATAAAGCTAAATGGAGTTCAAATAGATTTTAGACTACCAAAACTACAGCCATCTGTGAGGTTAGAAATGTGCAACCCAGTTGAGAAAAGAGTAACACCACTGCTAGGTCTTACAGGCTCCTTCCATAACTCTCCAGAGACTAACAGGATCATTGGTGGTACTCATATTGGTGAAACCTGTGTGAATTTAGTTAAAGAGTCAATGATGAATCCATCTCGTTTTCATGCTGAAGGAACATCAGACACTTTGAATGAAACATCAGTTTTACTTGAAGAGATTGAAAGTGACACAATAAAGATTGAACCCTTAAGTGACTTTGATAGTCCTGTCAGAAATACTCATAAGAAACATATTTCTAACAGTGAGCCATTGTGTGACTTTGATAGCCCAATGAGAGATGCTCATAACAAACATAATAACTCAAACAGAGAACAGTTGAGTAATCTAAAGGATACTCAGAGAGGTACTTGTTGGAAACATGTTACAGATAGTGAATCATTGAATGAATTAGAAAGCCCTTTCAGAAATGCTCATGAAAAATCTAATGTTACAAATAGCAAACCATTGAGTGTTTTTAGGAGCTCTGTTAGAGAAAACCACAAGAAACATGCTTCAAATAGTGAACCATTGAGTGACCTTGAGATTCCTGTTAGGAAATCTCCTAGAAGACAGAGGTTTTCAACTAAAAAACTCCTAAATATGGATGATAGTGGTGAAGTTGAAGAAGCTGGTCTAGGTGGGTACATTTACACTATTTGCCATCATAAATTCTCCCTCCCATATACCATATAGCCCCCCCCCTTTCGATACTTACCATTATTACAGATTGCTGACCACGCCCACTGACCTTCAACACGGCAGCCTGACAGAGGTATTAATTATCATAATTTTGGAAAAACTGTGGTCAACAAAAGAAAAAAAAAGTGGCAAATATTTGGTTGGTGACCTAAATGTTGTAACTAGGCTTGAATGACTTTTAGTTACAACATTTAGGTTTTGAAACCATCAAAATTGCTTAACATAAATGTATTGGTTCAAAGTTCACTTCTGGTGTAAATAAATGATTTGATTGGTCTATTGACTGAGTGACAAAGGTGACCTGTCAATTACTGCACAATTCCAACTTTTTACGTCCTTAAAGAAATTACATGTAGGCAACATTATGGAAGCAATTACCCCATTTCCCACAATGTGTTCTACCTCATTGACATTAATTATATGTTCCACTGACCGAAGGCCAGTGGGTTATTGTTATTGCCATCTGTCAGTTGTGTGTTTGTCAGGTCCATAAACCTTTTCTTTAAAAAATTTCAATTCAGAAACTGCCTGCTGCAATTAACCCATTCCCATTCAGTGACGCCTTTAGACGCCCCTAAGGAAAAAAGCTTTGGAAAATAATTTGGAAAATAATTTGGAAAATGAAGAAATTGGTTTTCTAACCATAAAGTTGAAAAATTCAAAAATTTAATTAACTTTAAATTGTTGTCTACCCATCTGTCTGTCCATTAGCAATTTTTGTGTGCGCAACTCCTCTACAGTAACGATGGGAATAAGCTGAAACTTGCTACAACATTGAATTGAAAAAGAAAAATCATCATATTTCTTGTATGCCAAACTCCTCCTATCAACTCCTTCAATCAGAAGAAGTTGTAACTTTGTGTAAAGGATCTCCATAGTCTATAGTAGTGCATAAAATCTTTAACCCTTGTTATGCCGTATAAAATCTGTTTTGGAATGACATTAAAATTAAAGGGCTGAAAGCACTGGTAATACTTATTTTTCAATTATCAAAATTTCTTTTGAAAATTAATTTCTTAAACAACTCTGACGGGGAAAAGTTTAAACAGGAGGTGTAGATTAAGATCAGACTGTACTTATGTGTAGGCTGATCTTTGAATATACCTCCTGCCAAAACCAGAATATTCTGGGTTCAGCATGACAAGGGTTAAAATTAAGATAATTCCAGTTCTTCATCAATTATCTGCCCTTGAATTGAAAAGTTAACTTATTTCTAGTGTGAGCAACAAATGGTTGTAACTTTTGCCTTGTGTTGATTCAGAGTTCTGCCAAGGACGCGCCATTGCGGGATCGGCGCAGAAAAATTACAGATGGCCCCTAAAAAATATGACCGAGGGGCCGACCGGCGCATTAAAGTTACAAACCATGCGCTGTAGGTACGAAGATACCTTGGGACGAATCGGCGGATGTTTGGGTTTTAATTTACTTCCGGGGTTCCCCTTGGTAATTCAGAGCGTTAATATTGATTGAAAAGGTCGCTCTGATTGGTTTACTGTGCACTATATATTTCGTTTTCGGTCATATCAGCCAATGAATAATGCTAAAATAAAAATAACAAATTTAAGTTTGACGTAACAAAATATTCCTTCTGCATCATAAACTCGCTGTTTTCTGTCGGCGCGATGGCAGAAAAAAAGAAAACAAAACCAATCTTGAGCTTCAGTGGCCAGAGTGAGCCAAAGAGATCACAAACTGGCGCCGATGATCAACCAAACGAACCTGGGCCTTCAAAATCGGCCGAATCTCAATCAGAATCTGGGACGAAATAGCCAAATTGAGCTACAAAAAAAAGTTCCAAAATAAATGGCTCTCGGACTTTCCATTGCTATCTTATGATTCAAGTAAAATCTCAATGACTTGTTCCTTTTGTATTAACCCCTTCGCACAAGGAAAATAATTCATTAACAGCTCGAAACTGTATTTTTAATTCATTATATTGTTTACTTTTAAATGAGAAGAAAGCCCTTGAGATTTTTTCTCATTGATTCTGTTCACATCATATATACAGCCTCATAATATAGTGGCCCCATGTTTTGGAAAAGTGGCCCCATATTCTTGGCTTAAATGGGCCACTGGCCCCCTAAGGTCAAAGGCTTGGCAGAACTCTGGTTGATTGAAAATAATTGAAATTTACTACAATGATTCTCCATGATGTGTACTTGTGCTTGAGATCTTAAACATTTTGTCTTGCCAGCGATTAATGAATTGTCTCCCGTTTGTTTAGGGAATTGGTTAATATTATCCTGTTTTTTATGTGCAACGTGACCCATAGTGCTGTCAATACAAACAGAGTTTCACATCGACCAATCTTAGTGTTGAAATAGTGCATATTTTCTTTGATGCTGGGATCATATTGCTCTTGTAAGACCAGTCACAATTGTATTCTTTTGGGTCCTGCCAATTAGTTGATATAAAGTTTAATCTTATCTGTCAAGGTCCATTTTCAAGGTCATTCTTATCATAATACTTATGGGAAAATATAATATTCCACTGACAAGCCCTTTTGGGCGTATATGCGCCACTCTGCGAAGCTCTTGTTTTCTATATTTTTTTCTTCAAATTTTTCTCTTGAGGATCTTGGTAAAGCTTGATGGATCTTGATGATTAACCCATTCCCACACAATCCTTTTTTTAATCACATGAAGAAAATTGTTCAGAAAACATTGTGAAAAAAGAAGAAATTCCTTGTTTACTTGAACTTGTTTCAATTTGGATCAGTTTGAAAATTTGTCCTATGAGAATGGGTTAATCAGTTAGTTCAGGCCTGTAGAGCAATGTGGGCACTCAGACGCCCATAGTTATTGGTTTATTAAATTCCTTACTGCATGACCACCCTTTCAATATCCTCAGTATCATCACCAGATTGTTCAAGTTCCGCACCAGACAAACCAAATGACCAAGGAAATACTAATGAGAGAAACCAAGAGATTAAAGGCTCTAACCAAGAGAAAAAGGATGCAAGAAACACAGAGGTTAAGGACTCTAACCAAAAAAAAGAGGATGCAGGAACCGAAGAGATAGTAGACTCAGCAAGTCAAGCATTTGAAGACCAAACAGGCATTGAGATTAAGACAGAACAAAGCACAACAGGACGCAGCAGACGATCTTGTTTGGAAAATTCGCTGAAAGATTTCATTGGGGATGATGTTACACTTATAGGTAGAGTCTTGTTCTCAATTTTTATGCTGCTTTATCTCTGTCAATTTTTCCATCTTTCTTTTTAACCCATTTCCAGACGACAAAATTTTATACCAGTCTAAGTTAAAAAAGAAGATGCAGATGACAATTTTAATGTGATTGGATTTTTAGATTTAGAAATATTGTTGATAATGAAGAAATTGCTTGTTACAAGTAAATTCTTCATTTTCCACAATGTATTTCAAAGCTTTCATATTGAGGGGCGTTTAAAAGCGTCATTGTGTGGAAATGGGTAAACCGATTCCCACACAATGATGCTTTTTGATGCCCCAAAGAAAAGGGCTGTAGAAAAAATTGTGGAAAGTGAAGAAAATGCTTGTAAACAATGATTTTCTTAATTATCCACAATGTTTTCTAACCCAAATTAAAAACTAAGGGCGCTTGAGCGCCTGTATCACTCTACAGGCCTGAATGTACTGATTTAGCAAATAAAATTTTTGGAATTCAATATAAACTGAATCATCCTTGCTATATCTGGTAAAAAAAATCTGGTCTCTGAAATCTTAATGCTAGAGAAGTATTTCAAACTTTTCACTGTTTTACACAGTCAAGTCTAGTTATGTGAAATTCATTTACTATGTCAGATGAAAAGGTATTTACAAAATTTTCACAATTTCCACTGTATACCATATATGGACATAAGCCACAACATTAAAAAGCTGTGTTTATTAAATAATCAAAATTATATGATGAAATCTGACAAAGAGTCACCCGAGGTTCATTCCTGTGAAATTTGGTTGAAATCCATCCACAAGTTTCTGAAATGATTTTGAAGTTCCAATATTTACCATATATGGAAGTTCAGTCAATGGAGATAACAATCCAAAATTTCACTAAAATCTGTTGTCTGCAACATCTTTCAATTTGGACCAGTCTAAGATTTTGTTGTCTGGTAATGGGTTAATCTGTATTCAATTTTTTTTGTCCTGTCTCCAGCTCAGTTTTTTTCAGAGAAAGCTCAATGTATCCCTGTAGCCTTGTCATCATTTGTGTTGGGGTCATTGGCGGGTCGTTGTTGGTACACAGAAACTTTGACATTTATGAATAATATCTCTGAAATTTTGGTCCAATACTTGTAATATTTCACATACTCGTACAAGTGGTAAGCAATAAGTTCAGAGGAGAAAGATATTTATTTCCCTTGTTTTATTCAGAAATCCCAAATCTGTGTACACCTTCAAAAAGCTTTCTCTACAACCACACTCAATTAACAACAGATCCTAGATCCTAAAACATATTCATCTAATAATAATGGTTGCTTCACCCATTCCTACACAATGGCACTTTTTGACACTCCTAAAGAAAAGCAATTTGGAAAACAAAGTACAGAATGAAGAAATTGCTTGAACCAAGCAATTTCTTCATTTAAACAATATTTTCACCCCAGAAAGTTGAAAAAATATAGAATTTTATAGACTTAAGATTGTCGTCTGCAACTATTTTATATTTTGACCAATCTAACATTTTGAAGTCTAGTAATGGGTTAACCAATTTCCACTCAGTGACACTTTTAGACGCCCCCAACAAAAAAGCTTTGGAAAACATTGTGGAAAATGAGGAAATTGCTTGCAACAAGCAATTACTTCATTTTGCACAGTGTTTTCTACCCAGAAAGTTGAAAAAATCCAAAATTTCATTGTCGTCTGCAACTTCTTTCAATTTGAATTAGTTTTCTTGATGGTAATGGGTTAAGGGTAATTGCCACAGTTTACATTGTGACAAGCATTTCCTCCTTTTCTCACAATGTTTTCTACCTTATTTGGTACTTATCTATGCAAATATTGTCTGTCTTTCTTTAAATTTGGACCAGTCTAAAATTTTGTTGTCTGGTATTGGATCAACATGTTTGGATACATAAATTTCTTCGTTCATGAAATAAACCTATTACAAAAAGTACCAATATAAACAATTCAAATCTGAACAAAATAAACAGAAGTTTAAGACGCCAACTCATAGTGTAATAATGTCGAAAAATAAGTGTCATATAAGGTAGAAAAACTTAATAAAGGAGTCATCGAAGCAAACATGTTCGAGTTAGCTCAGTAATAACCAATAAAAATATAGAAGTTGATGGGTCAGGACTGAGAGGTGAGCTTGAGCAATTGCATGAGCTTGAGTTTGCTCCAGCTCAAGGGAACGCACAACCACTGTGCAAAAGGTCAGGCCTCTAGGAACATTCTGTAAAATTTCATTCAAAACTGTTTTGAAGTTTAGCAGGAGTTGCATTAACCCTTTCCTGTTTTGCAAAATTTAACCCTTGTCATGCTGAACCCGGAATATTCCTGTTTTGGCAGGAGGTGTAGACTAAGATCAGATCGCACGTTTGTGCAGGCTGATCTTAGTCTACACCTCCTGCTCATACTTTTCCTTCCCGAGTTGTTTAAGAGGTTGATTTCTAAAAGAAATATTGATTTTTGAACAACAAGTTCCGTAAGTGCTTTCAGTTCTTTGATTTGACAGCAATTCAGTGAGGTAATTTATACAACATGACAAGGGTTAAGACCTGTCCAAGTTCAAAGGATTTTGAAGACAAAAATTGAAAAGTGGCTTTAATTTGAAAAGTAAACATTCAGAAGGGTAGGAAATATTGTGGAAAAAGACGAAATTTGCTTGTTACAAGCAAGTTTTTCTTTTCCCACAATGTTTTATCAAATATAAACTCACAGAGACGTAAAAACTAGGGACTGTACAGGATAGGGTTAACAAGAAATATTCCATGGAGCCCCTTAAGCCCCAGCAATATGTGAAAGGTCATGTGACAATTTTATTTAAATTTGTCCGCAAATCAAGGAGGAGATGTGTGAACAAGATTTGGACGGACAGTAGTAGGTTGGGACAGAAGGATGGACCGCCCGGACCGACAGATGGACAGAACGAGATGATGATACAAATATAATGTCCACCTTTGGAGCCATTTAATACAGGCCCAGGATTGAATGGGAATTGCTTTTAAGTCTCTCTTCTATAGATGCCATAGAACTTGTTTTTAGCTCACCTAAGCATGAAGTGCTAAAGTGAGCTATTGTGATCACCTTTTGTCCAGTGTCAGCCGTCCGTTAAACATCTCCTCCTTTTGTCCAGTGTCAGCCGTCCGTTAAACATCTCCTCCCAAACTGATGGACCAATTTGAGCCAAATTTGGCAATGTTCCTTAGGTGGTCCCCTTTAGAAATAGCTAAATGAATTGAAAATCTTTAAAAACTTAGGCTTAGAGCCTTTGATATTTTGCATGAAGCATCAGTATAGTGACCTCTTTCAAAATAGCTGAAATCATGTTCCTTGGGTCCCCAGAGGCGGAGCCCGAGTGGGATGGGATTTATATAGAAATAAAGAACGTTTTTTAAATGACATCTCCTCCCAAACCACTGGGCCAATTGAAACAAATTTGGCAGAAATGTTCCTTAGGTGGTCCCCTGTGAAAATAGCCATAAGAATTGACATCCATAAAAACTCTGGTTGCCATGGCAGCAAAAGTGACATTTTAAAATAATCTTTAAAAATTCTCTCCTCCTGAACCAAAAGGCTTAGAGACTTGATAGTTTTCTCAGGTGAGTGCCTCAGGGCCAATGGTCCTCTTCTTTAAATGTTTCAGAAGTTGATGATACTTTTGAAGATTTTGAAGTATTTGAATGTTTGAGTTCCGGATCTGAGTGGAAACAATCTGAGGGTGAAGACAGCAGCTCAGATGATGAACAGATTCTTGATGAGAATATAGATGACATTGAAGATGAATTGAATAATACTGCAGTCAACTACATTGATGACTACTCAGGGAGATATTGGCAAAAGCCAGATAAATTTATTTATGATAACCATGGGAATATTCTAGGTAGAAAGCTGAAAGAGGAGGATAAAGTATTCTGTGTCAAACACAAGGATATTTATATTAAAAAATTTAAGAAAGGTAACCTAAATTCTAAATCAGGACGATTTTTTGATAATATGCATCCGTGTTTATACTGCAGAAAGCTATTTTTACAAATATGGAGTCATTTGCAAGGCAGACATAGAGATGAATCTGAAGTTGAAGAAGTACTGAATTTAAAAGCTGATCGAGATATGATTGATGATTGTACAGTCAAAGCTAGAATTGATCAAATGATTTTAAAAAAGCAACGATTATTATCCAGAAGAGCTGTTCATGAACACAATATGATGGTCATGAATTTGAAGAAAGGTGAACTGTTTTTGCCAAGACGAAATCTTGTAGAAGCATTCAATTCAGAGGCATATGGCCCTTGTCCAGAGTGTTTTGTTTGGTGTGAAATAAAGAAAGGGTACACTGCTCACAAAAGGCGCTGTCCTGCAAATGTAAAAGCATCATTATCAGATATTATGGTGCAGAATCTTTTTATTCAGGGAAAGATCCTTGCCTCTGCAAGCAAAGAGATGCAGAAAGAAGTCTTCCCTCTTATGCCAAATGATAGACTCACAAAAACTGTGAAAAGTGATCCCTTGATAATTGCTCTTGGAGAACTTCATCTCATGGATAGAATAGGTAGAATTGAGAGGCGAATGTATCATGCAAGTTACAAGATGAGGGTGGCTGCACGTTTAGTACACATCTTTCGTAAAGAAACGAAGTCAGAGACTGCAAGCATGTCAGATTGTTTACAAGTAGAACATTTTGATTTACTCGCTAAATGTGCTGTACAGGTCGTAAGTAAACATTCACAACAAGAAATCCAAAGTTCAGTCTTTGGAAAACGGCTTGGTAAAGACCTTTTGAAACTGGTATCTGCAAAAATTGGTGGTCTAAGAAAAATCAAAAGCAATAAAGGATTGGAAGATGCCAAAAAGTTTTACTCTTTGTTACAAGAACAGTGGAAACAAGCAATTCAAGCTCAAGTTATTATTGTAAATAAGGAAAGAAAAGCTCAACAGAAAATTAATCATGAAGATAGAATGGAAAGGGTTAAGGCACTTCTAAATGAAGAAAGGTTAAATACTGAAGCTTCCCTTAAACAACAGAGACTGAAAGAATCCTCTTCATCACAGGATCATGAGAAATCACGAAACGAACATTCAGTTGTCAGTACTAGTCTTTCTGAAAAAAAAATTATTCCAGCTGATTCCAACACAAAACAGAAATTACTAAAAGGAGATTTTGATGTAAATATTGAAAGAGGAGAGAAAAGTTCTGAAAATGGTCTGGAAAATTCTAAAAAGGGACAGAAAAGTTCTGAAAAAGGACAGGAAAGTTCTGGAGAACAGCAAGCTACTTCAGATGAAGTTAGGATTTCAGTAGAAGAATCAAAAACAGATGAAAAATGTGACCCCGAAGACCTTGTGAGACTTGCCAGATATCTTGCTAAAGAACTAGACAAACCATCAGTTTCTGGTGATTTCTCTACTCCGGAGAAATACAGATATTTGGTCACCCTGACCCTTGTGTATTTGGTGCTTTATAACAGTTGTGATGTAGAAAGGATTCAATCCTTAACGTAAGTATAAAGCTTTATAATATAATTGTTAGTTTTGTCTATCAAAAACAAGCATTCTGATTGGTCAAAAAAATTAATTCATACCTCCATGAACAAAATTTTGAGCACACAGCTATTTTGTCTGCTTCCCCACAAAATAGTTCCATGCAAAAAAGTATCAAAATTTGTAAAGTTTTGCCCTTTTTTGCTCGACGCTATTAAATTATAAGAAATAAAGAGAACGTTTTTTGTTTTCATGAAGGTATGAACCTAAAAACCTAATCACACAATGTATGAATCCGCTTCGCGTAAACATACAGTGTGATTAGGCTTTTCGGTTCATACATCCATGAAAACAAAAAATATTCCCTTCATCTCTTTAATGATACACACAAACAATTTTTGCTCTAGTTTCAAGATAAATAAGGCTTTGTTATGGTGTTGTGTTTGTTTTGCCCACATCTATCAGAAGTTGCATCCATGAATCCAAAATAGTGCTCTGGGTGAGCTATTGTGCTCAGTCACCATCTGGCGTCCATCCATCTGTCCGTCCGTCTGTTCACAATTACAAAAAAATCTTCTCCTCCTAAACAAACCATAGAATTTCAACCAAACTTCACAGAAATGATCCTTAGGTCATGCTCTTTCAAAATACTTCAAAGAATTGAAATCCATGATGAACTCAGGTTGCTATGGCAACTAAGTAAAAAAACTTTAAAAAATCTTCTCCTCCGAAGCTGTAAGGCCTAGAGTTTCGATACTTGGTACACATCATCTATTGACCCTCTACCAAAATACCTCAAGGAATAACCATATTGTGTAAATTAGCCCTTTTCTGTGCGATCCCTGATTTTACATAGAAATAAAGAAGGAGAACTTTAAAAATCTACTTCTACCAAACCAAAAGGCCTAGAGCTTTGATAATTGGTATATATCATCATTTTTTGACCCTCTACCAAAATACTTCAAGGAATTACCATATTCTGAAAATTAGCCCTTTTCTGGGCCACCCCTGATTTTACATTGAAATAAAGAAGGAAAACTTTAAAAATCTTCATCTCGAAAACCATAAGGCCAAGAGTTTTGAATTTTGAATGTATCATCACCAGTTGACCCTCTACCAAAATGCTTCAAAGAATGACCATGTTGTGAAAATTAGCCCTTTTCTGGGCCACCCCTGATTTTATAATGAAATAAAGAAGGAAAACTTTAAAAATCTTCTTCCCTCAAACCATTAAGGCCTAGAGCTTTGATATTTTGTATAAATCATCATCTAATGACCCTCTACAAAAATACTTGAAAATTTCCTGTATCTTCAAAATGAGCCCTTTTCTGTGTGATCCACAATTTAACATTAAAATACGGAAGGAAATCCTTAAAAATCTTCTTCTCCAAAACTATATGGCCTATAGGTTTGATATTTTGTATAAATCACCTTCTATTGACCCTCTACCAAAATACTTCAAAGAATAGGCATATCTTCAAAATTAGGTTCGATTCCCGACGGCGGCACTCATCCTTTCCGACTATTTGTCTCTCACCAATGGGTCGATAATCGTAGACTTATGTGGGATAGCAGCTGGAGGCTAGGAAAGGATGTAGTGGTAGTACTGGTGTGAGAAATACCAGGATTCCATTGTTAGGTGCTCCAGCCGCCGCGATATAACTGAAAGATTGTTGAAAGCGGCGTAAAACCCCATTCAATCAATCAATCTTCAAAATTAGCCCTTTTTTCCGTGATCTCTGATTTTATAAAGAAATAAAGAAGGAAATCTTTAAAAGTCTTCTTCTCCCAAATAATAAGGATAGAGCTTTGATATTTTGTATAAATCATAATCTATTCACCATCTACATACTTCTCAAAATTACTGTATCTTGAAAATTTGCCCTTTTCTGTGTGATCCCCAATTTTACAAATAAATAAGGAAGGAGAACTTTAAAAATCTTCTTCTACCAAACCAAAAGGCCTAGAGCTTTGATAGTTGGTATATATCATCATTTTTTGACCCTCTACCAAAATACTTCAAGGAATTACCATATTCTGAAAATTAGCCCTTTTCTGGGCCACCCCTGATTTTACATTGAAATAAAGAAGGAAAACTTTAAAAATCTTCATCTCGAAAACCATAAGGCCAAGAGTTTTGAATTTTGAATGTATCATCACCAGTTGACCCTCTACCAAATGCTTCAAAGAATGACCATGTTGTGAAAATTAGCCCTTTTCTGGGCCACCCCTGATTTTATAATGAAATAAAGAAGGAAAACTTTAAAAATCTTCTTCCCTCAAACCATTAAGGCCTAGAGCTTTGATATTTTGTATTAATCATCATCTAATGACCCTCTACAAAAATACTTGAAAATTTCCTGTATCTTCAAAATGAGCCCTTTTCTGTGTGATCCACAATTTAACATTAAAATACGGAAGGAAATCCTTAAAAATCTTCTTCTCCAAAACTATATGGCCTATAGGTTTGATATTTTGTATAAATCACCTTCTATTGACCCTCTACCAAAATACTTCAAAGAATAGGCATATCTTCAAAATTAGCCCTTTTTCCGTGATCTCTGATTTTATAAAGAAATAAAGAAGGAAATCTTTAAAAGTCTTCTTCTCCCAAATAATAAGGATAGAGCTTTGATATTTTGTATAAATCATAATCTATTCACCATCTACATACTTCTCAAAATTACTGTATCTTGAAAATTTGCCCTTTTCTGTGTGATCCCCAATTTTACAAATAAATAAGGAAGGAGAATTTTAAAAATCTTCTTCTACCAAACCAAAAGGCCTAGAGCTTTGATAGTTGGTATATATCATCATTTTTTGACCCTCTACCAAAATACTTCAAGGAATTACCATATTCTGAAAATTAGCCCTTTTCTGGGCCACCCCTGATTTTACATTGAAATAAAGAAGGAAAACTTTAAAAATCTTCATCTCGAAAACCATAAGGCCAAGAGTTTTGAATTTTGAATGTATCATCACCAGTTGACCCTCTACCAAATGCTTCAAAGAATGACCATGTTGTGAAAATTAGCCCTTTTCTGGGCCACCCCTGATTTTATAATGAAATAAAGAAGGAAAACTTTAAAAATCTTCTTCCCTCAAACCATTAAGGCCTAGAGCTTTGATATTTTGTATAAATCATCATCTAATGACCCTCTACAAAAATACTTGAAAATTTCCTGTATCTTCAAAATGAGCCCTTTTCTGTGTGATCCACAATTTAACATTAAAATACGGAAGGAAATCCTTAAAAATCTTCTTCTCCAAAACTATATGGCCTACAGGTTTGATATTTTGTATAAATCACCTTCTATTGACCCTCTACCAAAATACTTCAAAGAATAGGCATATCTTCAAAATTAGCCCTTTTTCCGTGATCTCTGATTTTATAAAGAAATAAAGAAGGAAATCTTTAAAAGTCTTCTTCTCCCAAATAATAAGGATAGAGCTTTGATATTTTGTATAAATCATAATCTATTCACCATCTACATACTTCTCAAAATTACTGTATCTTGAAAATTTGCCCTTTTCTGTGTGATCCCCGATTTTACAAATATATAAGGAAGGAGAACTTTAAAAATCTTCTTCTACCAAACCAAAAGGCCTAGAGCTTTGATAGTTGGTATATATCATCATTTTTTGACCCTCTACCAAAATACTTCAAGGAATTACCATATTCTGAAAATTAGCCCTTTTCTGGGCCACCCCTGATTTTACATTGAAATAAAGAAGGAAAACTTTAAAAATCTTCATCTCGAAAACCATAAGGCCAAGAGTTTTGAATTTTGAATGTATCATCACCAGTTGACCCTCTACCAAAATGCTTCAAAGAATGACCATGTTGTGAAAATTAGCCCTTTTCTGGGCCACCCCTGATTTTATAATGAAATAAAGAAGGAAAACTTTAAAAATCTTCTTCCCTCAAACCATTAAGGCCTAGAGCTTTGATATTTTGTATAAATCATCATCTAATGACCCTCTACAAAAATACTTGAAAATTTCCTGTATCTTCAAAATGAGCCCTTTTCTGTGTGATCCACAATTTAACATTAAAATACGGAAGGAAATCCTTAAAAATCTTCTTCTCCAAAACTATATGGCCTACAGGTTTGATATTTTGTATAAATCACCTTCTATTGACCCTCTACCAAAATACTTCAAAGAATAGGCATATCTTCAAAATTAGCCCTTTTTTCCGTGATCTCTGATTTTATAAAGAAATAAAGAAGGAAATCTTTAAAAGTCTTCTTCTCCCAAATAATAAGGATAGAGCTTTGATATTTTGTATAAATCATAATCTATTCACCATCTACATACTTCTCAAAATTACTGTATCTTGAAAATTTGCCCTTTTCTGTGTGATCCCCGATTTTACAAATATATAAGGAAGGAGAACTTTAAAAATCTACTTCTACCAAACCAAAAGGCCTAGAGCTTTGATAGTTGGTATATATCATCATTTTTTGACCCTCTACCAAAATACTTCAAGGAATTACCATATTCTGAAAATTAGCCCTTTTCTGGGCCACCCCTGATTTTACATTGAAATAAAGAAGGAAAACTTTAAAAATCTTCATCTCGAAAACCATAAGGCCAAGAGTTTTGAATTTTGAATGTATCATCACCAGTTGACCCTCTACCAAAATGCTTCAAAGAATGACCATGTTGTGAAAATTAGCCCTTTTCTGGGCCACCCCTGATTTTATAATGAAATGAAGAAGGAAAACTTTAAAAATCTTCTTCCCTAAAACCATTAAGGCCTAGAGCTTTGATATTTTGTATAAATCATCATCTAATGACCCTCTACAAAAATACTTGAAAATTTCCTGTATCTTCAAAATGAGCCCTTTTCTGTGTGATCCACAATTTAACATTAAAATACGGAAGGAAATCCTTAAAAATCTTCTTCTCCAAAACTATATGGCCTACAGGTTTGATAATTTGTATAAATCACCTTCTATTGACCCTCTACCAAAATACTTCAAAGAATAGGCATATCTTCAAAATTAGCCCTTTTTTCCGTGATCTCTGATTTTATAAAGAAATAAAGAAGGAAATCTTTAAAAGTCTTCTTCTCCCAAATAATAAGGATAGAGCTTTGATATTTTGTATAAATCATAATCTATTCACCATCTACATACTTCTCAAAATTACTGTATCTTGAAAATTTGCCCTTTTCTGTGTGATCCCCGATTTTACAAATATATAAGGAAGGAGAACTTTAAAAATCTACTTCTACCAAACCAAAAGGCCTAGAGCTTTGATAGTTGGTATATATCATCATTTTTTGACCCTCTACCAAAATACTTCAAGGAATTACCATATTCTGAAAATTAGCCCTTTTCTGGGCCACCCCTGATTTTACATTGAAATAAAGAAGGAAAACTTTAAAAATCTTCATCTCGAAAACCATAAGGCCAAGAGTTTTGAATTTTGAATGTATCATCACCAGTTGACCCTCTACCAAATGCTTCAAAGAATGACCATGTTGTGAAAATTAGCCCTTTTCTGGGCCACCCCTGATTTTATAATGAAATAAAGAAGGAAAACTTTAAAAATCTTCTTCCCTCAAACCATTAAGGCCTAGAGCTTTGATATTTTGTATAAATCATCATCTAATGACCCTCTACAAAAATACTTGAAAATTTCCTGTATCTTCAAAATGAGCCCTTTTCTGTGTGATCCACAATTTAACATTAAAATACGGAAGGAAATCCTTAAAAATCTTCTTCTCCAAAACTATATGGCCTACAGGTTTGATATTTTGTATAAATCACCTTCTATTGACCCTCTACCGAAATACTTCAAAGAATAGGCATATCTTCAAAATTAGCCCTTTTTCCGTGATCTCTGATTTTATAAAGAAATAAAGAAGGAAATCTTTAAAAGTCTTCTTCTCCCAAATAATAAGGATAGAGCTTTGATATTTTGTATAAATCATAATCTATTCACCATCTACATACTTCTCAAAATTACTGTATCTTGAAAATTTGCCCTTTTCTGTGTGATCCCCGATTTTACAAATATATAAGGAAGGAGAACTTTAAAAATCTTCTTCTACCAAACCAAAAGGCCTAGAGCTTTGATAGTTGGTATATATCATCATTTTTTGACCCTCTACCAAAATACTTCAAGGAATTACCATATTCTGAAAATTAGCCCTTTTCTGGGCCACCCCTGATTTTACATTGAAATAAAGAAGGAAAACTTTAAAAATCTTCATCTCGAAAACCATAAGGCCAAGAGTTTTGAATTTTGAATGTATCATCACCAGTTGACCCTCTACCAAAATGCTTCAAAGAATGACCATGTTGTGAAAATTAGCCCTTTTCTGGGCCACCCCTGATTTTATAATGAAATAAAGAAGGAAAACTTTAAAAATCTTCTTCCCTCAAACCATTAAGGCCTAGAGCTTTGATATTTTGTATAAATCATCATCTAATGACCCTCTACAAAAATACTTGAAAATTTCCTGTATCTTCAAAATGAGCCCTTTTCTGTGTGATCCTAAATTTAACATTAAAATACGGAAGGAAATCCTTAAAAATCTTCTTCTCCAAAACTATATGGCCTACAGGTTTGATATTTTGTATAAATCACCTTCTATTGACCCTCTACCAAAATACTTCAAAGAATAGGCATATCTTCAAAATTAGCCCTTTTTTCCGTGATCTCTGATTTTATAAAGAAATAAAGAAGGAAATCTTTAAAAGTCTTCTTCTCCCAAATAATAAGGATAGAGCTTTGATATTTTGTATAAATCATAATCTATTCACCATCTACATACTTCTCAAAATTACTGTATCTTGAAAATTTGCCCTTTTCTGTGTGATCCCCGATTTTACAAATATATAAGGAAGGAGAACTTTAAAAATCTACTTCTACCAAACCAAAAGGCCTAGAGCTTTGATAGTTGGTATATATCATCATTTTTTGACCCTCTACCAAAATACTTCAAGGAATTACCATATTCTGAAAATTAGCCCTTTTCTGGGCCACCCCTGATTTTACATTGAAATAAAGAAGGAAAACTTTAAAAATCTTCTTCCCTAAAACCATAAGGCCAAGAGTTTTGAATTTTGAATGTATCATCACCAGTTGACCCTCTACCAAAATGCTTCAAAGAATGACCATGTTGTGAAAATTAGCCCTTTTCTGGGCCACCCCTGATTTTATAATGAAATGAAGAAGGAAAACTTTAAAAATCTTCTTCCCTAAAACCATTAAGGCCTAGAGCTTTGATATTTTGTATAAATCATCATCTAATGACCCTCTACAAAAATACTTGAAAATTTCCTGTATCTTCAAAATGAGCCCTTTTCTGTGTGATCCACAATTTAACATTAAAATACGGAAGGAAATCCTTAAAAATCTTCTTCTCCAAAACTATATGGCCTACAGGTTTGATATTTTGTATAAATCACCTTCTATTGACCCTCTACCAAAATACTTCAAAGAATAGGCATATCTTCAAAATTAGCCCTTTTTTCCGTGATCTCTGATTTTATAAAGAAATAAAGAAGGAAATCTTTAAAAGTCTTCTTCTCCCAAATAATAAGGATAGAGCTTTGATATTTTGTATAAATCATAATCTATTCACCATCTACATACTTCTCAAAATTACTGTATCTTGAAAATTTGCCCTTTTCTGTGTGATCCCCTATTTTACAAATATATAAGGAAGGAGAACTTTAAAAATCTACTTCTACCAAACCAAAAGTCCTAGAGCTTTGATAGTTGGTATATATCATCATTTTTTGACCCTCTACCAAAATACTTCAAGGAATTACCATATTCTGAAAATTAGCCCTTTTCTGGGCCACCCCTGATTTTACATTGAAATAAAGAAGGAAAACTTTAAAAATCTTCATCTCGAAAACCATAAGGCCAAGAGTTTTGAATTTTGAATGTATCATCACCAGTTGACCCTCTACCAAATGCTTCAAAGAATGACCATGTTGTGAAAATTAGCCCTTTTCTGGGCCACCCCTGATTTTATAATGAAATAAAGAAGGAAAACTTTAAAAATCTTCTTCCCTCAAACCATTAAGGCCTAGAGCTTTGATATTTTGTATAAATCATCATCTAATGACCCTCTACAAAAATACTTGAAAATTTCCTGTATCTTCAAAATGAGCCCTTTTCTGTGTGATCCACAATTTAACATTAAAATACGGAAGGAAATCCTTAAAAATCTTCTTCTCCAAAACTATATGGCCTACAGGTTTGATATTTTGTATAAATCACCTTCTATTGACCCTCTACCAAAATACTTCAAAGAATAGGCATATCTTCAAAATTAGCCCTTTTTTCCGTGATCTCTGATTTTATAAAGAAATAAAGAAGGAAATCTTTAAAAGTCTTCTTCTCCCAAATAATAAGGATAGAGCTTTGATATTTTGTATAAATCATAATCTATTCACCATCTACATACTTCTCAAAATTACTGTATCTTGAAAATTTGCCCTTTTCTGTGTGATCCCCGATTTTACAAATATATAAGGAAGGAGAACTTTAAAAATCTACTTCTACCAAACCAAAAGGCCTAGAGCTTTGATAGTTGGTATATATCATCATTTTTTGACCCTCTACCAAAATACTTCAAGGAATTACCATATTCTGAAAATTAGCCCTTTTCTGGGCCACCCCTGATTTTACATTGAAATAAAGAAGGAAAACTTTAAAAATCTTCTTCCCTAAAACCATAAGGCCAAGAGTTTTGAATTTTGAATGTATCATCACCAGTTGACCCTCTACCAAAATGCTTCAAAGAATGACCATGTTGTGAAAATTAGCCCTTTTCTGGGCCACCCCTGATTTTATAATGAAATGAAGAAGGAAAACTTTAAAAATCTTCTTCCCTAAAACCATTAAGGCCTAGAGCTTTGATATTTTGTATAAATCATCATCTAATGACCCTCTACAAAAATACTTGAAAATTTCCTGTATCTTCAAAATGAGCCCTTTTCTGTGTGATCCACAATTTAACATTAAAATACGGAAGGAAATCCTTAAAAATCTTCTTCTCCAAAACTATATGGCCTACAGGTTTGATATTTTGTATAAATCACCTTCTATTGACCCTCTACCAAAATACTTCAAAGAATAGGCATATCTTCAAAATTAGCCCTTTTTTCCGTGATCTCTGATTTTATAAAGAAATAAAGAAGGAAATCTTTAAAAGTCTTCTTCTCCCAAATAATAAGGATAGAGCTTTGATATTTTGTATAAATCATAATCTATTCACCATCTACATACTTCTCAAAATTACTGTATCTTGAAAATTTGCCCTTTTCTGTGTGATCCCCTATTTTACAAATATATAAGGAAGGAGAACTTTAAAAATCTACTTCTACCAAACCAAAAGTCCTAGAGCTTTGATAGTTGGTATATATCATCATTTTTTGACCCTCTACCAAAATACTTCAAGGAATTACCATATTCTGAAAATTAGCCCTTTTCTGGGCCACCCCTGATTTTACATTGAAATAAAGAAGGAAAACTTTAAAAATCTTCATCTCGAAAACCATAAGGCCAAGAGTTTTGAATTTTGAATGTATCATCACCAGTTGACCCTCTACCAAATGCTTCAAAGAATGACCATGTTGTGAAAATTAGCCCTTTTCTGGGCCACCCCTGATTTTATAATGAAATAAAGAAGGAAAACTTTAAAAATCTTCTTCCCTCAAACCATTAAGGCCTAGAGCTTTGATATTTTGTATAAATCATCATCTAATGACCCTCTACAAAAATACTTGAAAATTTCCTGTATCTTCAAAATGAGCCCTTTTCTGTGTGATCCACAATTTAACATTAAAATACGGAAGGAAATCCTTAAAAATCTTCTTCTCCAAAACTATATGGCCTACAGGTTTGATATTTTGTATAAATCACCTTCTATTGACCCTCTACCAAAATACTTCAAAGAATAGGCATATCTTCAAAATTAGCCCTTTTTCCGTGATCTCTGATTTTATAAAGAAATAAAGAAGGAAATCTTTAAAAGTCTTCTTCTCCCAAATAATAAGGATAGAGCTTTGATATTTTGTATAAATCATAATCTATTCACCATCTACATACTTCTCAAAATTACTGTATCTTGAAAATTTGCCCTTTTCTGTGTGATCCCCGATTTTACAAATATATAAGGAAGGAGAACTTTAAAAATCTTCTTCTACCAAACCAAAAGGCCTAGAGCTTTGATAGTTGGTATATATCATCATTTTTTGACCCTCTACCAAAATACTTCAAGGAATTACCATATTCTGAAAATTAGCCCTTTTCTGGGCCACCCCTGATTTTACATTGAAATAAAGAAGGAAAACTTTAAAAATCTTCATCTCGAAAACCATAAGGCCAAGAGTTTTGAATTTTGAATGTATCATCACCAGTTGACCCTCTACCAAAATGCTTCAAAGAATGACCATGTTGTGAAAATTAGCCCTTTTCTGGGCCACCCCTGATTTTATAATGAAATAAAGAAGGAAAACTTTAAAAATCTTCTTCCCTCAAACCATTAAGGCCTAGAGCTTTGATATTTTGTATAAATCATCATCTAATGACCCTCTACAAAAATACTTGAAAATTTCCTGTATCTTCAAAATGAGCCCTTTTCTGTGTGATCCACAATTTAACATTAAAATACGGAAGGAAATCCTTAAAAATCTTCTTCTCCAAAACTATATGGCCTACAGGTTTGATATTTTGTATAAATCACCTTCTATTGACCCTCTACCAAAATACTTCAAAGAATAGGCATATCTTCAAAATTAGCCCTTTTTTCCGTGATCTCTGATTTTATAAAGAAATAAAGAAGGAAATCTTTAAAAGTCTTCTTCTCCCAAATAATAAGGATAGAGCTTTGATATTTTGTATAAATCATAATCTATTCACCATCTACATACTTCTCAAAATTACTGTATCTTGAAAATTTGCCCTTTTCTGTGTGATCCCCGATTTTACAAATATATAAGGAAGGAGAACTTTAAAAATCTACTTCTACCAAACCAAAAGGCCTAGAGCTTTGATAGTTGGTATATATCATCATTTTTTGACCCTCTACCAAAATACTTCAAGGAATTACCATATTCTGAAAATTAGCCCTTTTCTGGGCCACCCCTGATTTTACATTGAAATAAAGAAGGAAAACTTTAAAAATCTTCATCTCGAAAACCATAAGGCCAAGAGTTTTGAATTTTGAATGTATCATCACCAGTTGACCCTCTACCAAAATGCTTCAAAGAATGACCATGTTGTGAAAATTAGCCCTTTTCTGGGCCACCCCTGATTTTATAATGAAATGAAGAAGGAAAACTTTAAAAATCTTCTTCCCTAAAACCATTAAGGCCTAGAGCTTTGATATTTTGTATAAATCATCATCTAATGACCCTCTACAAAAATACTTGAAAATTTCCTGTATCTTCAAAATGAGCCCTTTTCTGTGTGATCCACAATTTAACATTAAAATACGGAAGGAAATCCTTAAAAATCTTCTTCTCCAAAACTATATGGCCTACAGGTTTGATAATTTGTATAAATCACCTTCTATTGACCCTCTACCAAAATACTTCAAAGAATAGGCATATCTTCAAAATTAGCCCTTTTTTCCGTGATCTCTGATTTTATAAAGAAATAAAGAAGGAAATCTTTAAAAGTCTTCTTCTCCCAAATAATAAGGATAGAGCTTTGATATTTTGTATAAATCATAATCTATTCACCATCTACATACTTCTCAAAATTACTGTATCTTGAAAATTTGCCCTTTTCTGTGTGATCCCCGATTTTACAAATATATAAGGAAGGAGAACTTTAAAAATCTACTTCTACCAAACCAAAAGGCCTAGAGCTTTGATAGTTGGTATATATCATCATTTTTTGACCCTCTACCAAAATACTTCAAGGAATTACCATATTCTGAAAATTAGCCCTTTTCTGGGCCACCCCTGATTTTACATTGAAATAAAGAAGGAAAACTTTAAAAATCTTCATCTCGAAAACCATAAGGCCAAGAGTTTTGAATTTTGAATGTATCATCTTCTTTTCCAAAACTATATGGCCTACAGGTTTGATATTTTGTATAAATCACCTTCTATTCTAAAAATCTACTTCTACCAAACCAAAAGGCCTAGAGCTTTGATAGTTGGTATATATCATCATTTTTTGACCCTCTACCAAAATACTTCAATACTACAAAAAGCCTAGAGCTTTGAAATTTGGTATGAATCATCATCTATTGGCTCTGTACTGAAATACTTCATAGAATTACTGTACTCTGAAAATTAGCCCTTTTCTCTTTGAACTCTGTTTTTACATAGAAATAAAGAAGGAAATCTTTAAAAATCTTCTTCTCCCAAACTGTAAGACCAAGGGCTTAATATTTGATGTGTTATGATACCTATTGACCCTGTACTAAAATATTTCATAGAATTACCGTATTCTGAAAATGATCCCTTTTCTGTTCAATCTGAGAAAGGAATAAAGAAGGATATCATAGAAAATAATCTTCTGTTTAACCACTAGGCCAAGAACTTTGATTTATGCCTATTGACCCTCTACTTAAGTATTTCAAAGTATTACTGTACTCTTGAAATTTGATCTTCACTATACCAAGGATTAAAGGAGAAATTCTTTATAAAATATTCTTCTCCAAATTGATAAGTTGTACTGCTTTGATATTTTGTATATTATATTACAAAACCTTGAATCATCATACTCAAGGGAGCGATATAGGACCATCACGGTCCTCTTGTTTTTTTAGCTAGCCTGAGCACAACATGCTCAAGGTGAGCTATTGTGATAGGTAATTGTCCGGCGTCCGTCTGTCCGCCCGTAAACAATTATTAAAAAATCTTCTCCTCCCAAATCATAAGGCTTAGAGCTTTGATATTTTGTACATATCATCACTTAATGACCCACTACCAAAATACTTCAAAGAATTACTGTATCTTAAAATTAACCCTTTTCTGTGCGATTCCTGATTTTACAAAGGAAATCTTTAAAAATCTTCTCCTCCTAAACCATAAGGTCAAGAGCTTTGATATTTGGTACACAACATCACCTATTGACCCTCTACCAAAAAACTTCAAAGAATTAATGTACTCAGAAAATTAGCCCTTTTCTGTGCGATCCCTGATTTCTCAAAGAAATAAAGAAGGAAATCTTTGTAAATCTTCTCCCAAACCGTGGGGCCTAGAGCTTCGATATTTGGTACTTATCATCATCTATCGACCCTCTACCAAAAAACTTCAAAGAATTACCGTATTCTGAAAATTAGCCCTTTTCTGTGCGATCCCTGATTTTAAAAAGGAATAAAGAAGGAAATCTATGAAAATTTTCTTCTCCCAAACCATAAGGCCTAGAGCTTTGATATTTGGTACATATCATCAGTCATTGACCCTTTAACAAAATACTTCAAAGATTTACTGTATTCTGAAAATTTGTCCTTTTGTGTGTGATCCTTGATTTTATAAAGGAATAAAGATAGGAAAACTTTTAAAGTCTTCTTCTCCCAAATGATTAGGCCTAGAGCTTTGATATTTGGTACATATCATCAACCATTGACCCTCTACCAAAATACTTTAAAGAATTACCTTTTTCTGAAAATTAGCCCTTTTCTGTGCAATCCCTAATTTTAGTTAGAAATAAATAATGATATCTTTGAAAACCTTCTTCTCCTGAACCATTAGGCCTAAAGCTTTTAAACTTGGTACGTATTGATGTCTATACTTCAAAGCATTACCATATTCAGGGAATTAGTGCTATACCATGGGATCATCAATATACATAGGATTAAAGAGAAATCCTTAAACATCTTATCCAAAATAATTAGACAGAGGGCTTTGCTATTTTGTTTATATCATAAAGCCATGAACCATCATACTCAGGGGAGTGATTTAGGACCATCATGGTCCTCTTGTTTTTGTTTTCTTTTCAATAGGCTGGAGACGTATAGAAGAAAGTTGAGACAAAGTGGTGAAGCAGATACCAGTTTGTATATTGGAATCACAGAGTTGGAACGAGAGCTTGTGAAAACACAAGATCTAATTGAGTTAAGATCTGCTGTATGTATTTGTGACTTATCGTGCCCCTTGTGAACTCATTTCCAGCTAATTTCCAGACAACAAAATTTCAGCCTGGTCCAAAATCAAAGAAGTTAATCAAATTCCAAAAATCTTTGTAGTTTTTGGTAGAAATCATGGTGGGTAATTAAACTAGAGGCGTTTGAGGGCCTGTGTTGCTCCACAGGCATGAATGTACTAATTAAGCAATTTTTTCATGAATTCAAAATAAACTTAATCCACAAGGTTCTATATGTCACCATATATGGAAATTAGCCCCGCCCATTTAAGCCATGTTTTTCAATCAATACAATTGAAATCCATCCATTGGTTTTTGAGAAGAAGATTTTTAGAGGTTTTACCATATATGGATCTAGCCCCGCCCATTAAAGCTAATTTATCATTCGATCAAAATTCTTTGATGGAATCTGAAAGAGGTTCACCCAAGGATCATTTCTGTGAAATTTGGTTGAAATCTATTCAGTACTTTCTGAGGAGAAGATTTTTAAAGGAAAGGTTGACAGACGGACTGAGGACTGAACAGACATACCAACGTTTGCATGATGGACACAATGCCATGACAATAGCTCTCTTGCTTTCAGCCAGTGGAACTAAAAATTGCTTGTAACAAGCATCTTTTAAATTTTGCACCATGTTTATACAAAACTCTTTTCATAAGTGGTTGTAAGTAAGCAGGATTGTATGGGAATGGGTTAAAGGAATATTTGAAAAGACATTAAATCAAGCAGAGATAAAGCAAAGTTAGTAGTTACTAAAAATGGTAGATTGATCATTTTAGATTCAAGCCGGAACACTCTGTGTAGCCTGACCAGGATAGACACTTTTTCGAATTCCCAGATGGTTCCTTTTTAGCTTGTCTATTTGGCGATTAGGGCAGCTATTCGAGTCACCCATGCATCAGTGTAATGGTTTGGTTAAACCTTACGTGCAAGTGTCATATCTCAGTTTCTACTAATGCTATTGCTCTGAACATTGCAGATGTTTTTGTGACAATAATATCAACCTCCAACCAAATTTTAATTACTCTGACAATCATTTTAGTGGAACTTTAACCCTTTGGTCTTGGAACTTCTTGGTTAAACCTAACATGCAACTAATGCTATTGCTTTGAAAATTTGCACATGCTTTTGTGACCACCATATCATCTTCTAGGCAAATATTTGTTACAATTACATTTATTATATTGGAGTTTAGCACTTTTTCGACTAAGAAATTCTTGGTTAAACCTTACATGCAATTGTCATATATCTACTTACTCTCTTTATACTAATGCTTTGAAACTGTGTACATGTTTTTATGACAATGATATCAGCCTCTGGATACACATTCATTGCACTGACATTCATTCTAACCCTTTCATGTTTTGCAAAATATTAGACCTGTCCAAATTCAAAAGTTTTGTAGACTAAAATTTAAAGTTGATTTTTTTTTAAAAATAACCATTTAGTTTGGTAGAAAATATTGTGGAAAAAGAAGAAATTGCTTGTTACAAGCAATTTCTTCTCTTTCCACAATGTTTTCTCAATTACAAAAACCAGGGTTTAACCAGGAAAGGGTTAAAGGAAATTTAATCCTTTTTGACTAAGAAATTCTTGGTTAAACCTTACCTGCAAACTGACATATATCTTTAATAACTCTCATTCTACTAATGCTATTGCTTTTGTGACCATCATATCATCTTCTAGGCAAAGATTCATTACAATTACATATATAATAGTGGAGTTTAACCCTTTTTTGGGCGCTGTCATAGTGCAGTCAGTAGAGCGTAAGACTCCTAATCTTCAATCATGGGATGTCATGGGTTCAATCCCCAGCGGTGGCCCATAATCTTTCTGACATTTGTCTCTCACCAATGGATGGATAATCGTAAATCTAAGTGGGATAGCAGCTAGAGGCTAGGAAAGGATGTAGTGGTAGTACTGGTGTGAGAAATACCAGGAACCTATTGTTAGGTGCTCCAGCCGCCGTGGTATGACTGAAATACTGTTCAAGGTGGTGTTAAACCCCATTCAATCAATCAATTAACGCTTTTTTGACTTAGAAAATTTTGGTTAAACCTTGTGTGCAACTGTCATTCTTAATCTCTCTTTCTACTAATGCTATCGCTCTGAAACTTTGCACATGTTTTATGACAAAATTTCATTATTCTGAGAATCATTTTATTGGAATTGTAACCCTTTTCGGACTTGAAAATTCTTGATTAAACCTTATGTGCAACTGTCATATGTCTTTGATATCTCTCATTCTACTAGGGACTGGAACAAATATTCGTTTTTATGGCGAATAATCGAATTTCATTTTTTAATTCGAATATTTGTATTTTTTTTACACAAACAAAATTTTTTTTTAATTTCTCTTTATTGGGACATATTATAATGCTTTTATATTCCATTGTATACTGTGTACAAATGTCAAGAAGGCAATGCAAAAATCAATAATTATGACAGTTTGCAAATCTTGTCTTGATAACTGATGCTGCATTGTCTCACACTAGAACATTGACATTGTTTTTGACCCATCTCATTTAAATTGACCAATGTAAATCAGTAAAACAACTTTTTAAAAGAACATCAGTTTATTATTATTCTGATTTACCATAATAAGATTGCTTTCAAATCGAATTTTATTATCGCATTCTGGAACTTTAGAAAAATAATACTCAAGCGTTGATAGAGAAAGATTAATTAATTGAGGCTTGATACCTGTTTTTGTCTCAAATGTTCATTTTGGGATCAGTCTAAAATGGTAACATGTAATAATATCTAATTTCTGTAGCCATTTATAAAACAGAATACAGTCTAATACTTTAGTTAAATGCCACAGATACGGATTGGTCCTTACGTTCTTTGTTCTTTGAGTTTGTAGCTTTTGTGATCTGCGTTAATTATGCAAAAGTTCAAAAGAGAGATAACAAAAAAATCTGTTCAAATCATCAACAGGTGACAGTCAAATTGTAAATACAGCTTGAATAAAGCTATATTTACGATACTTTTGTCGCCCACTGACGAAATATTTTACATGGCAAGTCACAGTAAGCTATGTCTGTTTAACATTTTGACATATTTTGTTTACATTGATCATGCTTAAAAATTTCGAAAAATTTAAGTTTAACATTGTCCATAATTTTAAAATGGTAAGTGATTCAGCCTTCATATTTCAAATGTTTATTACTTGTGACGAGACTTTTTAGCAGATACCAAAATCAAGGTCATAGATCAAATTATCTAGGTCATTAATTTTCAAATATACATCCTTTACCAATTGCCAAAATTTCTTGTTACTTTACATAAATGTTTTTACTAAGTGCTCTAGGTAATGTTTATTTTACTCAATGAACCTTACCATGCTAAAAGGGGGCTTAATGCCATGTAGCTTTACGTTTTGTATATTTCCTACTCTAAAATAAATCAGTCTATTATTTCTGTAAGACTACTCAAGTTAGAGTCTTCATTTTTTGTATGTAGACATTTTTCATTGATAACTTTGAAGGTCAAGGTAAAATATTTAACCCTTTACCATATAATGATATAGAATTTTACTAGAATCAGGCCTGTGAAGCCAAACAGATTCCCCCAATGTTTGTCAAACTTCAAAATTTCTTGTGAACTTAACTCTCAAACTATAGTTGCATTGAATAAGAAGTATTTGTCCAATAATGGCATACAGTTTTGTGACAAAGCCCTTATTCAGGGAGCATAATCCGTCTCTGATGGCTCTTGTTTAAGCTCTTTTTGGACTGAAATTCTTGTTTAATTTAAAATTTTATTTGAAGATTTTTCGTCTCTATTACTACTTAGGTATTATGCCTTATGTCAACATTGAATTGTTGTTACTATCGGGCACTCAGAAAAGTCTAGCGTTGCTGTCCTATGACAGCTCTTGTTGCTTCCCTTGTCAAATTTGAAAATTAAAGCATCCATTTCCCCCAGAAACAGGTTATGAATATATCCCTTATTACAAGCATTTCCTTCATTTTCCACAATGTATAAAGGTTTTATCTGAAGGGGTGTAAAGAAGTGGGTTGTGTTGGAACTTGTTAAAGTGGTTGAAGAGAATATTCAAATGAAGACAAAATTGAATATGATTGTGATAAGGTAAATAATGTTGTTAGCTCCACTGGCCACATGTTTGGACCCATTTTTAGCTCACCTGAGCACAAAGTGCTCAAGTGAACTGTTGTGATCATCTTTTGTCCAGCGCCTGTCTGTAATGCGTCGTACATCACCAACATCTCCAAATACACTTGGCCATATTGAACCAAATTTGTCGAATTGTTCTTCTAGTGCCCCCTTCAGAAATAGCTGAAAGTTTTGAAATCTGTTGAAAACTCTGTTTGCCATAGCAACAAAAGGCAAATTTAAGAATAATTTTCAAAAAAAAATTTCCCTTCTGAACAAGATTGGGTACAGCCATGATATTTTGCATTAATCATCAGTAATTTGACCTCTTTCAAAATACCTAAAATCATTAACCTTAGGTTCCCAGGGGTGGAGCCTGGAGGTGTTTATGAATGGAATAAAGAAGGTGGTGTTAATACATAGAAATAAAGAAGGGTTTTAAAACAATATCTCCTCGCAAACCATTAAGCCAATTTGAACCAAATATGGCAGAAATTTTCCTTACGTGGTCCTCTTTTAAGATAGCTAAAGGAACAGAAATCCATTGAAAAGTCTGGTTGCCAAGGTGACATAAGTGAAATTTTGAAAAGATCTGTAATTATCTTCTCCTCCTGAGCCAGAAGACATAGCGCCTTGATTTTGTGCTTGAAACATCAGTATATTGACTTCTTTCTAGTTTGTTAAAATCATCACCATCAGGTCCCCAGAGGCGAAGCTTTAAAGAATCAAAGAGGGATTTTTAGAAAATGTCTCCCGGATAACAGGGCCAATTTCAACCAAATTTGGCAGAAATTTTCCTTATGTAATAGCTAACTAGGCATTGCTAAAATCACAACTTTTGGATTCCAAGGCCAATATATGTATAAAGTATGGTTAGGCCCAATTGTATATAGTCTTAACCCATTCCCACACAGTGACACTTTTGGACGCCCTAAAGAAAAACATTAGGGAAAACATTGTGTAAAATGAAGAAATTGCTTGTAACAAGCAATTTCTTCATTTTCCACAATGTTTTCTACTAGATAAGAGGAAAAAATCTGAAATTGCATAAAGTTTAAATTATCGTCTGCAACTTTTTATACGCCCGTCGAAGAAGGGACGTATTATGGGATCACCCGTGGTGTCCGGGCGTCTGGTTGTCCGGGCGTCCGGCGGTGTCCACTTCTTTGTCCGGAGCATAACTCTGTCACCGTTAGTCCGATTGACTTTAAACTTGGCAGTTATATTCTTCTCATCAATACGGAGTGCAGTGCACAAGAACCATAACTCTACCTGGCCTATTTTTTTGAGTTATTGCCCTTTGTTGTTTTTCATACTTGAATCTTGTCCGGAGTATATCTCTAAAAGTATTATAGCTAGGATCATGAAACTTTATGGGTGTATAGATCTCACCAAGGGGGAGTGCAGTGCACAAGAACCATAACTCTACCTGGCCTATTTTTTGAGTTATTGCCCTTTGTTGTTTTTCATACTGGAATCTTGTCCGAAGTATATCTCTAAAAGTATTATAGCTAGGATCATGAAACTTCATGGGTGTTTAGATCTCACCAAGGGGGATTGCAGTGCCAAAGAGCCATAACTCTACCTGGCCTCTTTTTTGAGTTATTGCCCTTTGTTTTTTTTCATACTTGAATCTTGTCCGAAGTATATCTCTAAAAGTATAATAGCTAGAATCATGAAATTTTATGGATGGATAGAGCTCATAAGGTAGGAGTGCAGTGTACAAGAACCATAACTCTACCTGGCCTATTTTTTGAGTTATTGCCCTTTGTTGTATTTCATACTTGAATCTTGTCCGGAGTATATCTCTAAAAATATGATAGCTAGGATTATGAAACTTCATGTGTGTATAGATCTTACCAAGGGAGAGTGCTTTGTACAAGAACAATAACTCTACCTGGCCTATTTTTTGAGTTATTGCCCTTTGTTGTATTTCATACTTGAATCTTGTCCGGAGTATATCTCTAAAAGTATGATAGCTAGGATTATGAAACTTCATGGGTGTATAGATCTCACCAAGGGAGAGTGCAGTGTACAAGAACAATAACTCTACCTAGCCTATTTTTTGAGTTATTGCCCTTTGTTGTTTTTCATACTTGAATCTTGTATGGAGTATATCTCTAAAAGTATAATAGCTAGAATCATGAAATTTCATGGATGGATAGATCTCACCAAGGGGGAGTGCAGTGTACAAGAACCATACCTCTACCTAGAGTATATTTTGAGTTATTGCCCTTTGTTTTTTTCATACTTGAATCTTGTCCAGAGTATATCTCTAAAAGTATAATAGCTAGAATCATGAAACTTCATGGATGGATAGAGCTCACCAAGTGGGAGTGCAGTGTACAAGAACCATAACTTTACCTAGTGTATATTTTGAGTTATTGCCCTTTGTTGTTTTTCATACTTTGTTTGACAAAAAATATTCATTTAAAATAACATCAGTTCTATTCAAACCCCCAGTTAATATTAAGCAGTGTGACGGGCGTATCTTGTGACAATTTGGCACCTTGTTTCCATTTGGACCAGTCTATAATTTTTCTGTCTGGGAATGGGTTAAGATTGAATTTCACTTTTGAAAGAAAAAAAGCCTTTATCTTAGGTGAGCACAGCAGGGCTGACGGCCTTCTTGTTTAAATGAGTTTCCTTTTATTCGTAAACTGAATTACTTTATGATAAGGAAAGTCAAGGAGGTGGAGCCAATTAAGTCAATCTAGCGCCTTCAGTTCAAACAATTTAATACTGGAAGAGGGTAATTGAATCAATTTCTTTGCAGACAACAAAAAGACAGACAGCAAGAAGACAGACAGAAAAAAAGAGAGATCAAGGGAATAGAATACCCATCATACTACCATGTGGAATGTCTGAGGTTCTCAAACATTTAGCAGATACCTCTGTTAGACAAACTTGTTTTGTGGAGTCTGAAAATATCTATCTTTTTGCAACATTTGGTGAGTACCCATTTTATTAGAAGGCATCTTTGATAATTCAACAGTATTTGATGCCAGCAATATTAATCGTTGTCATGTGAATCAGGAATATTCTTGTTTTGGCAAGAGGCATAGACATAGATCAGCCTGCACATATGAGCAGTCTGATCTTAGTCTACACCACCTATTATAGGTCCCTTTCAAGATTTGTTATGTAGAATTTGTTCCAAAAATAAATATTGACCCACATCTATTTCTTCCAGTCTTGATTTTAAGGCAATTCTGTAAAAGTATTTTATTCAGCATGATAAGGATTTAGGTCACTTGTGCAAGAAATGCTTGAGTTGAGTAATTTTGATTCATTCTTTGTCCGTCATTTGTAAGTCTGTGTATCTGAACAATTACAAAAACATCTCCTCTACCCTAACTTCATAGAATTAATTCCTAGGTAATACTTTATCAAAATACTTCAAAGAATTGGAGTCATTGAAGAACACTGGTAACCATGGGAGTAACCATTGCAACCAAGATAATCTTCTCCTTAACTGTAAGGCCTCAAGCATTCAATTTGCACATACTTTATCGCTATATAATACTCTGTTGAAATACTTGAATTATTTCCCTTAGGGTAAACTTAAGCCCTATGTATTGGCTTCCAGGGTTTTACATATCAATATTTAAGGGAAGTGTTAGCCCACTTTGGAACAAAGGGCTGAATGTGAGCTATTGCAATGATCTTCTTTCATCTGTCAATAATTTCTTCAAAAATCTCCTCTCAAACAGTAAGGCCAATCTTTAACACCAAGCGAGAGCCAATTGCATACACACCATTCTTAATTTAAAGTCCAATCTAGGTAGAAACATACTCTCTTTGCAAGTTTACATCTTAACCTTTCAGAAAACCAAATTATAGAATACAATAAGATATTTTCTTGATAAAGAATAACCTTTGTCATTTTAACCCTTTCCTGTTCAATACCTGGATTTTATGTCCAATTTAATGTATGTATGGGCATAGCTTTCAAATTTTGAGTAAACCCTTTCCCAAACAATGGAGCTTTTTGACGTCCTTCATTGAAAAAGCTTGGGACAACATTGTGGAAAACAAAGAAATCGCTTGTAACAAGCAATTTCTTCATTATTCACAATGTTTAAAAATCATGATCCAGAAATTGCCCTCTGCAACTTGTTTTAATTTAGGACCAGTCGAAAGTTTTGCTAACTGGTAATGGGTTAAGCTTAGCCTTATGGTGTTCTGGCAAAAGTTTGCAAACTAGCTAGAACTATAACAATCAGATGAGTGACACAGGACCAGCATGGTCCTCTTGTTCAAGTTTATTGTCCAATCTATAATATTTAATCCATGATTATTTTGTTTCAAAGGAACATATGGAAAAAGAAGCCTCAGTTTCATCTAATACCCTCATGTTTATGAGTTAAAATCCACAAGCATCATCAGATTCTCTTGAACTAACCCATTACCAGATGACACAATTTAACCCATTCCAACACAATCCCTATTTCCCCCCACCCTCCAACAAGAAGCTTTGGAATCATTGGAAAATTGATTTTACAGCATTTCAGTAAGGTAATTTATACAGCATGACAAGGGATAATTTGGACTAGTGTAATTCTTTATCATATGGAAATGGGTTAAGACTGTAGTTTGTAAGCAAAATTTGTAAGATTATCATTTCACACAGATTCAGAGCAGGAGCCCTTAAGTTTGCAGTCAGCATTAGATGCTGTGAGGGAAAATGCAGAACTGAACAAACCATCAGGAATTACAGTTAATAACTTGAAGAAATACACTTCTACTATTTTCCAGGTATGTTACTATAATAAATTTCTTGTCAGTTAGTGATATTTAAAAATTCCAACACCTTCTTACGCCCATTACGAAAAAGGTATGGAAATTATTAGGAAAAATCAAGAAATTAGCAATTTCTTCAATATCAACAAATTTTCCTTCCAAAAAAGGTAAATTTCATTGGCTTTTCTTATGTTTAAAATTCTGTTGTCTGGCACTGATTAAATTGATAATAATATCACTAGGACAGCCCATTGGCCTAATATGTGTTGGTGCCAAGCTTTATTATTAATGTGCTGTACTCTCAAAGCTCAGCCTACATTTTTTCTGACTATTTAGAAATTCATTTACATCTCATAACCCATTACCAAAATTTTAGTCTGGTCTAATTTGAAAGGAGTTGCCAACAATAATTTAAAGTTGATGAAATTCTATTATTTTTAAACTTTCTTGGTAGAAAAATTGTGCAAACTGAAAAATTTTTAAGAAATTTTTAGCTCTACCAGCCGAAGGCCAGAAGGGCTATAGCTATGGCACTTTCCCGTCTGTGCATCAGTCTATCCATGAACTTTTCCTAGTTTAGGGGATCGAGTCCACAGTTTTCATCAGATTCTCTTCAAACTTTCTCAGAATGATTGTACCTCTATAAGGATTGTTCCTTTCAAATTTGGGTTAGATCTGTCAAGAAACACAGGAAAAGGAGCCTTGTGAAAATTTGTTTACAAATCTATTTAAAATCCTCTTTTACCTGATGGAGTCCACAGTTTTCATTGGATTCTCTTTAAAGTTTCTCAGAATGATTGTACCATCTTAAGGATCATTCCTTTTGAAATTGGGTTCGATCCGTCAAGAAACACAGGAAAAAAGCCTAATTAAAATTTGATAAATAAATCCTTCTATACACGATAGAGTCTACAGTTTTCATCAGATTCTCTACAAACTTTCTCAGAATTATTTTTTCATAAGAAGGATAGTTCCTTCCGAAATTAGGTATGATCCTTTAAGAAAATGGGAAAAGTGGATTTATGAAAATTTGATTTAAAAATATCTATTAAAAAATCCTCATCTACGCGACAGAGTCTACAATTTTCATTGGATTTTCTTCAGTCTTTCATAGGATGATTGAACCATCATAAAGATCGTTCCTTTTGAAATTGGGTATGATCCGTCAAGAAACATGGGAAAAGGGGCCTTTTGAAAATTTAATTAAAAAAGTCCTAGTTAACAACCTGGAGTGCACAACTAACATTGAATGGGAAAAGGGGCCTTATGAAAATTTAATTGAAAAATTGATTAAATTTCCTTATTAGAGTGCACAACTCTCAATCCGAACTTTCAATTGGAATTGGGTCAGATCCATCAAAGAACATGGGAAAAGGAGCTGTTTGAAAATTTAATGGAAAAATCACTGATAACACAATGAAGCTCTCAGCTTTGATCAGATTTTGTTGAAACTTTCACAGAATGATTTGTTAGGTCATAATGATCATTTCTTTCAAAATGGAATTTGAACTATCAAGAAACACGAGAAAAGGGCCTTTTGAAAATTTCATTTAGAAATCCTTGTTAACAAGTAACAAGCTTTCATTGGATTTCCTTCAAACTTTCAAAGTAATGATTGGACAAAAATAAAGATTGTTGATGTTGACATTAGACCTAATAAGTTAAGTATCACAGGAAAAGTAGCCTAAATGAATTTAATTTTGAAATCCTTACAACACAATAAAGTCCACAGTTTTCATTTGATTCTGTTCAAACTTTCACAGAATGTTTGTACCATCTTTAGGGTTGTTTCTTTCCAAATTGGGCCTGATCTGTCACAGAAAAAGGGGCTGTATGAAAAGTTATTACCAGATCCTCATTAACACAAGAATGTCCTCAGTGTTTATCAGATTCTCTTTAATAGAAAGATTGTACCATCATTTGGATTGTTTCTTCCCAAATTGGGTCTGATCTGTTAACCCTTTCTTGCACAAACCCAGGATTTTATGTTGCTGTGATTTTATTCTTGAGAAAACATTGTAGAACAAGAAGAAATTGCTTGTAACAAGCAATTTCTTCTTTCTCCACAATATTTCCTACCCGACTGAATGGTTATTTTTCAAATTCATACCACTTTACATTTTCGTCTGCAAAACCTGTGAATTTGGACAGGTCTAATAATTCAAAAAACAGGAAGGTGTTAAGCCACACAAGAAAATGGCCGTATGAAAATTTATGACATTAACATCACAATAAAGTCATCAGATTTTCCATTTTCTTCAAACTATCTATCATCAGGATTGTTTGTTTGTAAATTGGTTCTGATTTGTTAAGTTTCACAGGAAAAGTTGCCTAATGAAAATTTTATTACAAAAAAATCTTGCTGCAATTCAGTCCACTGTTTTCATTGATTCTCTTTGAAATTATACAGAATGATTGTACCTTCATTATATGGCAAGTATCACATGAAACCGGCCTTATTAAAAACTTTCTTAAATATTCTAGATATCACGGGATTCACTTCAAAATTTCTTAGAAAGATTGTACAATCATAAGGATTGTTAATTTCAGAATCTGTTAAGTTTCATGTAAAAAGAGACCATATGATTTTTTTTTTTTTTGAATTATTCTAGTTATCATAAGGAAGTCCCCATATTTCATCGGATTCACTGTAAACTTTCACAGATAGATTAAACCAACAATAAAGTACCACGGGAAAAGGGGCCTTACAAGAACTTGATTGAAATATCTATGTTAACACAATACAGTCAACAGTTCTCATCTGATTCTCTTCAAAGAAGCAAGGAATAATTGTGGCATTGGAAACACATAAAAAGAGACCTTACAGATTATCATTCAAAACATTCTTGTTTATGTGATGAAGTTCACAATTATTATCAGATTGTCTTTAAAATTTCACAGAGGACTATTGTATGGTCGAAAGGAAAGTTCTGTGCAGAATTGAAATGGAGCCATAAGAAAACACAGGAAAAGGGGCCCTATGGAATTTCACTCAAAACAATCTTGTTTACATGATGAATTCCCCAATTATTATCTGATTCTGATGAAAATTTCACAGTGTGATTGTAGGGTCATAAGGAAACTTACTTTTGGAAATGAAGTGGATCTGTCATGAAACAAGGGAAAAGGGGCCTTATAGATTGTTGCTCAAAATAATAAAAGGGATAAAGTCCAATTCATTACTTCTTTTTATGCATTTTTCTTTAAGTAATTAACTTTCTTAAATGTCAGATTTCTTTAATGGAAAACTTGATAACCAGTAGAGAGTATGAGGCCCTCATGACATGCGCCTCTTGTTTCATTTTACAGAATGTTTTCCAAATGTTTTATTCCTGAGGGGCATTCAATGCATCACTGTGTTGGAATGGGTTAACCCATTCCCACACAGTGACGCCTTTGGACGCACCTCAAGAAAAACAATTAGGAAAACATTGAGTCAAATTGTGACAAGCAATTTCTTCATTTCACACAATGTTTTCTACCCAGAAAGTTGAAAATATTTAAAATTTCATGAACTTTATATTGTCGTCTGCTACTCCTTTCAATTTGGACCAGCCTAAAATTTTGTCGTCTGGTAATGGGTTAACAGATAAAAAATAAGTAGTGCTCCTAAAATTGAAAGGTTTGTACCAGTGGTGTGTTTGTACTGTAGTTAGAGGGATGTTAAAACCCATTTAACCCTTTCCTGTTTAAACACGGGATTTTACGTTACTGTGATTTTATACTTGAGAAAACATTGCGGAAAAAGAAGAATTGCTTGACGCAAGCAATTTCTTCTTTTCCCACAATATTTTCCACCACATTGGATGGTTTTATTTTGAATTGCATCCAATTGTCATTGTCGTCTGCAACCTCTTTCGATTTGGACTAGTCTAAATTTTCAAAAAACAGGAAAGGGTTAATCAATCAGCAAATATCAAAAAATGTTGTTTACTCATATAAAGATGACAAAATTCTAACAGACAGCAACTTCTCCTTTTCTAACCACAATAATTTACTTATATCATTCTTCATCATTGCACAGTGAGAGATTGATTATGCAGTATATTAACTTTGAAAGTACTCTGGTGTGTGGAAAACTTTCTGAGGAAGATGAAGTTACTTATACTATGCAATTTTCTCATTTCACAATGATTTCATTTTTAGTTTTGTCTATCAAAAACGAGCGTTCTGACTAGTTGAAAAAAATTATTCATAACTCCATGAACAAAGTTTTGAGCAAGCAGCGATTTTGTATGCTTCTGCACAAAAAAGTCCCATACGAAAAGTATCAAAATTGGTAAAGCTTTTGCAAATGCTATTATTTCTAGATGCTATAAGATTATTAGAAGAGAAAAGAATATTTTTTGTTTTCATGGAGGTATGAACCCATAAACCTAATCACACAATTTATGAATCTGCTTCGCGTATTTCATACAGTGTGATTAGGTTTTTCAGTTCATACCTCCATGAAAACAAAATATATTCTCTTTATCTCTTAAGTGTTTTCCACATAGATATATCAGTAGTGTGTCGAAATGTGGTATTGTGTTAAACTCAGTCATAGTGTTTCATGCTATACAAAAAAATGTTTGCTTGTAAGAAACAATTTCTACAATATCCATGATGTTTTCCAGCCAAATAGGCGAAGATTAAAACTATAAACTGTTGTCTGACTTCAATCATTTTGAACCAGTTTGAAATTTTGTCCAGTTTTAACTGTTGTCTGTTCAGTCCAGGTATTCAAGTCCTAATGCTTTTATACTTGAAAAAATATTGTGAATAAAGAAGAAATTGCATGTTAGCAATTTCTCCTTTTCCAACAACATTTTCTATCAAACAGGATGATTTTTTTTTCAAATTGCACTCCCTCTTCATTTTTGTCTGCAACTCCTTTCAATTTTGGTCAGTCTAAAATTCCGAAAATAGGAAAGGGTTAAGAAAAAAATCAGAGCGCATATACACAGGCTTGTATTAATGTATGCTGCCTGTCAAGGCAGAAGGTAGATGTATTCGGAGATCAGTAGGACACAAAATAACTCATTATTGGACTAGAAAATTTTAAACCAGTCCATATTGAAGATGCACATGACAATTAAAATAGCATTTAAAATGAACAACCAAGACAAACATTGTGGGTTATGAAGAAATAGCTTGTATTAAATAATTGCCTGTATCAAGCAATTTTTTCATTTCCCAAAAGGTTTTGCAAATGTTTTTTGAGAGCATACAAAAATAGCATTGAATATATTTTAATTGTCATCTGCAAACTTTTCATTTTAGACCAGTTTAAAATTTGGTCATTTTGTTATTGTTTTAAAGCATGGTATTGCTAATAAAATTGCTTTCAAGTGATTATAGAGACAATAAATCATTCTTGTTTCTTTCAGGTCACTAGTCTCGATGAAGAAACACTTCTTGAATTTGTGAAAGACATTGGGCTCATAGAAAAGTTGAATCTTGAAGAAGGTCAGTCAATAGCTGGTGTAAAAGATCGCTTAGAAATTGCAAAGTTGATATTCATCCAGGAACAAGGGAAAACAGAGAAGCTGAGAACACTGCAAGAAATTAGTTTTGAAGGTAAATTTGAGTTTATACTATCTTTCTGAAAAGTCTGCTGTTGTTCTCCTATAAAACATTTCATGTACAACCTCTGTTTTTTATGTCCTGTGATTTTATATGTGAGAAATCATTGTGGGAAAAGAAGAAATTGCTTGTAACAAGTAATTTTTTCTTTCCCTTAATGTTTTCTACCCTGTAGGTTGGTTACTTTTCAAATTGCTCTCACTTTTAATTGTCTTCTACTCTTTCAAATTGGACATGACCAAAATTTGAAAAACAGGAAAGTTTTACCCCCTCCTACACAATCCCACTTTTTTACGCCCCACAAGAAAAAATGCTTGGCAAAACATAGTGCAACTTATTTCAATTCAGACCAGTCTAAAATCTTATCATCTGATAATGGGTAATGCTACCAGATACATAACAGAACTCTTGTTTTCTACCTTATTTGTGTAGCCGTATTTCGGTTAAATATAGTTTTGTTCCTGATATACTCTAAATTTAACCCTTGTCATGCTGAACCCGGAATATTCCGGTTTTGGCAGGAGTTGTAGACCAAGATCAGCCTGCACATAAGTGCAGTCTGATCTTAGTCTACACCTCCTGCTTGTACTTTCCCTGCAAGAGCTGTTTATGAAATTCATTTCTAAAGAAATATTGATTTTTGACCAACAAGTTCTATCAGTGCTTTCAGCCCTTTGATTTTACAGCAATTCAGTAAGGTAATCTATACAGCATGACAAGGGTTAAGATGATTTCCTCTAAACCATTGGTCATAATTTTAGACAGTGAGAATTGGGAGATTCCATTTAAAAAAAATGTTAAAACAGGCTTTTATTTACAGTCTAGGGTCCACAGTTTTGGCCTAATCTTAATTTTGTTCATAGGTCATAAGGAAGGACTCTATTAAAAACAGTCATCAGAAAGCTAGGGAAAAGAGGCCTATGTGCCAATTTCTTTTTTTACACTTTTAAGGGGCCACTACTTTTGCTAAATTTTAGTGAAACATGATCTGATTGTTTGTTGGGTTATAAGGAGGAACCCTTATCTTCCATTTTAACCCATTCCCACACAGTGACACTTTTGGAAGTCCCTCAAGAAAAACAATTGGGAAGCATTTTTTAAAATGAAGCAGTTTCTTCAATTTACACAAAGTTTTCTTTCCAGAAAGTTGAAAAAATAGAAAATTTTGTAAATCTTAAATAGTCGTCTGCATCTCCTTTCAGTTTGGACCAGCTGCCGTCATAGCGCAGTAGGTAACGACTCAGACTCCTAATCTTCAATCATGGGATGTCATGGGTTTGATCTTCAGCGGCAAAACATATTCTTTCTGACATTTGTCTCTCACGAATGTGTGGATAATCGTAAACCTAAGTGGGATAGCAGCTGGAGGCTAGGAAAGCTTTGCTTGACTCTTCACAAATAGACCTTCTCTGATTTTTCAGTTCCATATTGCTTTGTTTGGTAAAGAACTCAGGTGAACCATCAAGGTCCATCTAGGCCTTCTTGTAATGCTCCCTGAAGGGAGAGCGGCTTTGTCTGTTCGTCCTTCAGGCATTTCGTCCATCCGTCAGTCCAGAGCGATTTCTCCATAACCCTCGGACCAAATCAAATGAAACTTACCATGAGAACTCCCTATGATATAATTCCAATGTTATTTTCCCGGTTTTTGGGTTTGAGGCCTTGTCACATTAAAAAAGGGGACTTAGGGTAAAATTTTTTCTTCTCAAATCTCTCCTAGTCTAATGGTCAGAATTTAATGGAATTTCATATTTGAGTAGCAAATCAGATGCCCTTAACCATAAACTATTTGAAATTTGTGGAAATAAGATGTGTCATGGAAAAAGGGGGCTTAATTTTTAATAGCTTTATGTTAGCTCTCCATTTCTCTGTAACAAACTAACATTGGTCATAACTTTTGATTGATAAGAGATTTAGCCTTCATCTTTCACATGTGCAAGGTCAAGGTCATCTGTGAAGATCAATGTCGTTTCTCGCGATTAAAATTTCAAAAATTTTAACTTTAAAATTGTCCATAGGTTTACAATGGTAAGTGATATAGCTTTCATATTTCACTATAAAATGTTCATTGCTTATGACATGACCTTTCTGTTGGTACTAAAGTCAAGGTCATCTGTGAAGGTCAAGGTCATTTCTCAAGGTCAAAATTTCAAAAAAATTTCTTTAACATCAAATTTAAATATTCAATAGTAAGTGATATAGCCATCATATTTTACATGTGAATTGCTTATGACATGACCTTTCTGTTGGTACTAAGTTCAGGGTCATTGGCTAAGGTAAAGGTCATTTCTCAAGGTCATAATTTTGGAAAATTTAACTTAACATTGTACATAATTTTAAAATGGTAAGTGATACAGCCTTCATATTTTAAATGTTTATTACTTCTGACAAGACTTAGCAGTAGAAATCAAGGTCATTTGTCAAGGTCAAATTGTCAAGGTCATTAATTTTAAAATATACCTCCTGTACCAATTGCCAAAATTTCTTGTTACTATAAATAAATGTTGTTTTTAAGTGTCCTACGTAATGTTTATTTCAATTTTTGACTAATTGAACCATACCATGCTAAAAGGGGGCTTAATGCCATGTAGCTTTACATTTTGTATATTTCCTATTCTAAAATAAATCAGTCTATTGTTTCTGTAAGACTACTCAAGTTAGAGTCTTCATTTTTTGTATGTAGACATTTTTCATTGATAACTTTGATGGTCAAGGTAAAATATTTAACCCTTTACCATATAATAATATGGTATTTTACTAGAATCAGGCCTGTGAAGTGAAACAGATTCCTTCAATGTTTGTCAAAATTCCAAATTTATTGTGAACTGAACTCTCAAACTATAGTTGCATTCAATATGAAGTTTTTTGTCCAATAATGGAATACGGTTTTGTGACAAAGCCTCATTCGGAGAGCATGATCCATCTCTGATGGCGCTTGTTTTGATTAATTACATTGTTGGTCTTTGTAAAGCAAGCAGTAACGGAGAATTAGACATCTGTTTGATGCTTGTTTTAGAAATAGAGAGGGAAGCCTACTTCTTATAGATAGCTCAACAAAATGGTCTATGCAGATTTTGAATTAATTTCTTTTAACCTTATCAAATGACATAATTTTAGACTGGTTCTAATTGAAAGGATTTGCAAACAAGAATTTCAAGCCAATAAAATTTTAAAGTTGTCTGTCTTTTTTGGAAGCAAACATTGTGAATAATGAAGGAATGACTTGTTACAAGCAATTTCTTCATTTCCAACAATGTTTTACAAAGTTGTTTCTATAGAGGTGTAAAAAAGTGAGATTCTTTGAGAATTGGATAAGATAGTTGGATTTAATTCATTGAGATGAATTTAAATACCATGGAGAAAATATTTTTTATGCTCTGAGTCGATAAGATTTGTGGGCATACTGTTGTACTGGTGTGTGGCAATCTGTATGTCCATCTGTCTGCGAGCAGTAAACTTAAAACATAAACTTAACATTTTGCTCTTATTCAAATACCATTCAAGATACATGGCTCATATTTGGGGTATAGATTCCTTTCATGCTAGGAATCTGTTGTTTGTAAGGTTAAGCTCATCCATGCATCAAGGTCAAGGTCACTTGTAAAAGTCAACTTGTTGTTAAAGATTTTAGCATAATTTTTTCTCCTTTTACATAGAAATTGAAGAAGAATTACCTACTAAAGATCTCTCAACAAATTGTGACTTTGATTCAGATGACGAAGACAACTTTGGAGGTATTTATATATCAAAAGTCTAGATATTTAGTGTAATATCATTGATTCAAAAGCCATTATTTTTCGGTGGAACCCTGAGTTGTTGGAATGACTGAGACTGGTAAGCTAAGTTGGTAACACGCTTTGCTCTCAGTCCTAGGGTCAAATCCCAGTTCTCACAATGTTATCCATAGTTGATTTTGTTGAGAGTGTGAAAATGAAGGATTGTGTTGTAATTGGTTAGATTCAGAGTTAGCACCCCACCCCTTCCCCCTTTTGTTTGATCAGTTTATTCTTTGTTTTGGCCGATTGCTTCACCATAATCCATTCCAACACAATACTGCTTTTTGAATCAACTGTATAAGAAAGCTTTAGAAAACATTGTCGGAAATGAAGAAATTGCTTATTACAAGCAATTTCTTCATTATCTACAATGTTTTCAACCACAAATTGTTGTCTACAATTTCTTCCAATTTATATCAGTCTAATTTTGTTGATGAAGGTAGCAGTTTCTTCATTGTCCACAGTGTTTTCCACCTTAACAAGCAAAGAACTTAATTTTTTGCCAAGAAGCAACTATCATCTGTAACTTTTTTCAAGTTTTCAACTTTTTTCAGTCTAATATTTTTTGTTTAGTAATGGGTTAAAGGGTAGCATATATTGATTCTCATTTCCTAGAGTCTTTATACAAAGACCCTGTCTGCATATGACCTCAAGTGTTTACCCATTCCCACACAGTGTGGCTTTTTCACCCCCTCAAAAATATAGTTGTAGAAAACACAAGGGCAATGAAGAAATTGCTTCTAACAAGCAATTTACTAAATGTCTACAATGTTTTGTACCCTAAATGGCAAAGATTTTCTAATTTTTATCAACTTGAAATTATCCTCTACAAAATATTCCAATTTAGACCAGTCTTTATTTTTAGCTCTACCGTCAAGTCACCAGTCCATCTATTAACTTTTCCTTGTTAACAGTCTAGAGTCCAAAGTTTTCACCATATTCTCTTCAAATTTTGTCAGAATGATTGTATCATTCCTTTTGAAATTGGGTCAGATCCGTCAAGATTTATGGGAGAAAAGGGGCTATATGAAATTTTTATTAAAAATCCTCATTTATGCAATAAATCCCACAGCTTTGATGAGATTTTGTTGAAACTTCCTCAGAATGATTGTAAGGTTCAAAGTATCATTCTTTTCAAAAAGGGGTCTGAACTGTCAAGAAACAAGTGAAAAGGGGCTGTATGAAAGTTTCATTTAAAAAGTCCTTGTTATCAAGTCTAGAACTTTCATCAGATTTTCTTCAAACTTTCACAGAATGATTGCACAATGATAACAATCGTTGCTGTTGATATTAGACCTGATCTGTCAAGTAGCACAGGAAAGGGTGCCCTATGAAAATTTCATTTCAAAATCCTTGTACCACAAAAAAGTACACAGTTTTCATCAGTTTCTCTTCAGTTGTTCACAGAATGATTGTACCATCATTTGGATTGTTCCTTTACAAGTTCTGTCTTTTACAAATTTCTTCATTTTCCACAATGTATTCTATCCCCCCAAAAATGAAAAAAAAAATCTTAGATTTCATAAACTTTAAGTTGTCATCTGCACCTCCTTTCAATTTGGACTACCTTGATGGCTGAGTGGTATAGGTGTTTAACTCTTGGTCTAAAGGTCACAGGTTTGAGCCCCATCGTCACTGTGTTTTGTTCATGGGCAAGATACTTGATAGCCAGCCCCAGTCTACACTGCTGTAGAATTTGGTAGCAGTGGGCTTTGGTGGCCGCATCTCTTTCAGAGACATCAAAGCATCTGGGTTGTAAGTGGCCGATAGCTGCTCTATAAGCCAAAGGCTGTTGTCACAATTGAACTAAAAAAATTGGTATAATCTAATTTGGACCAGTGTGAAATTTGCCTTCTGGTAATAGGTTTAAGAAATTACTTTTTCAAATTCTATCAACTTGAAATTGTCTGAAACATCTTTGCATTTGGTCCAGTCTAAGCTTTTTTATCCTCTGGCCATGGGTTAAAAGAGATATTGTTACCACCAATATTTCCTACACCACCAATGTTTTATGCAGCAGTTTTTTGACATCACCAAATGTAGTTGTATAATGGTATAATCTTCTTTGTCTGTCTGTCCGGACATCTGTCTGTCTGATATCTTGTTAATACATATCCTACATTTATGGACGAATTTGAATGAAATTTTCTACAGAATTTTTCATGTCACCTGACCTTGTTTAACCCTTTCCCGTTTTTTGAAATTTTAGGCTGGTCCTAATTCAAGGAGGTTGCAGATGACAATGAAAATTTGATACAATTTGAAATGAAACCTTCCTATGTGGTAGAAAATATTGTGAAAAAGGAGAAATTGCTTGTTACAAGCAATTTCTCCTTTTTCCACAATGTTTTCACAAGTATGAAAACACTGAGACGTAAAATCCCGGGTTTGTTCAGGAAAGGTTTAAATTGTCAGAGATTAGTCATTTAATACTGTGTCACGGACAACATGAGCTTATTACAAAAGTGCAGCATTTATTTTGACTATGACACTCTTGTTATTAGAGGGTCAAGCTGCAAGAATGTGTAGTAATTGGAAAAATAGATAGTTATTTTGTGTTGTCTTTCAGATTATTATCCAAGAAAGCCTAGAAAGAAATCTGCTGTTCCCAAAGGTAGGGCCATTTTCAGGCAATTATCTGCTTTATTTTTCAACCGTTATTCTTGGATGGCAGATTTATTACAATCTTCTGAATAAAGTGAAGTATGATAAGGGGTAAAAAGTTGATAATTAGTTTCTGAGACTTCAAGGTTTTTGTGTTGTAACTCAGAATACACCATTTACACATTTACAGTAAACTGGAATTCTATATTTCATTTCTTCATAAACTTAGAAGAAGTATTCCTCTTTGCTGTTCTAAAAATAGATCAAGGAGATGCAAGGATGTAAGAAAGTGGTAGAAAGTAGGGTTTTGTCTTATTGGTTACTGCTCTTGGATATGAAAGATAATAACTTATTATTAACAGAGGAAATGGAGATTATTTGTCGAGCCCGCTTGCGGTGAGCAAGACATAGTTGTCACTATGACAAGTCGGTGTATGTGTGTTTTTCCATTCGTCCGTCCAAATTTGTCCGGACAATTACTCCTACATTTGTGGATGGATTTCAAATAACTTGGCACAATCATTCTCCTTCATGGAGGTGGATGTGCTATTTGAAAGAATTTTTGGGATAGTTCTAATGTCAAGGTCACAGCTCAAGGTCAAACACTAAAATTGTGATTGTCAAGGTCAAGTTGATGGTCAAAACTTTGCGGGCTTGACAGCAGTTGTCCTGGGACAACTATCTAGTTTATTTTAACCCATTACCAGATGAAACAAATTTAGACTGGTTGAAGTTGAAACCATTTAAAGGTGAAAATCTCAAGTTTGTGAAATTTAGAAAATCTAAATAAATAAATTGTGAAGAATGTAAGAAATTGCTTGTAGCAAGTTAAAACTGACCCCTTAATGCATTACATTATGACAAAATCTTAGACAGGTTCTAATTGAAAGAAGTTGAAGATGATGATTTGAAGTTGCTGGACTATTAGAAAATCTTTTCCTTATAGGGTAGATTATCAAAATAGAAGAAAATGCTTGTTGCAAGTAATTTCTTCTTTGTCCGCAATGTTTTCAAAAGCTTTTTACTTGAGATGCTTATAAAAAGGGATTGAGTGGGAATGGGTTAACCCATTACCAGACGGCTAAATTTTAGACTGGTCCAAATTGAAAGAAGTTGCAAACGATAATTCAAACTTTATGCTTTATTCAAACTTTCGGGTAGGAAACATTGTGGAAAATTTGATTTTTAAGCTTATAGTTTGGCCCATTCCCACACAATTTGGCTTTTTGACGGTCCTTCAGAAAACTACATGTGAAACAAATGTGTAAAATGAAGCAATTTTTTCATTTTCCACTATGTTTTTACACAGAAAGATGAAAGATTAGACTTTAAATTGTCATTTTTAACTCCTTTGAATTTGGACCAGTCTAAAATGTGGCTGTCTGGTAATAGGTTAAAAATTAAAGTATAAACTCTACAATCAAGGATGGCAACTCTAAATTCATTTTCATTGGAATTTTGTGACTTTACATCTGAGGTTAATTACTTACCTCTTATCCTTTAGAATGTTACAGCTGAGGTTCAGGCATCTGCATACAAAACTCAGCATGCAAAATAAGTTATTAGAAAACCAAAAGATAGTTATTGTTATAGTACTCTCATATTAAAATTTTGAACAACTGAAATGACATAACACTTAACCTATTCAAACAAAATCCTGATTTTTTATGCCTTGAAGAAAAATACTTCAATGAAAACATGGTGAGAAATTACTTATTACAAGCAATTTAGTATTTTCTCACACTGTTTTCTACCTTATATGACACATATTTTCCATATAGCAATGAAATTATTGTCTTGACTTCTTTCAATTTGGACTAGTCTTAAAATTTTCTGTCTGTTAACAGGTTTTAAGATATATGATATCTGGGTCTCAAGATTTGTATTTCTTTAACACCCTTAGTGCGGTCTAAACTTTCAAAATATGGCAATTTTCAGGACCTTCAGTCCTTTGATTTACTATTATGTTTGATTTGTGACTTCTTTGATTTTGCTGTTTTTGGAGAAACCAAAGGTATTTCGGTAGTTTTTGCTTCTTTAATGTTCTCATGCAAAAAATTATACATTTTGTTTTATCTTCGATATTACTTAATCCATTATCAGGCGACAATATTTTTAGACTGGTCCAAATTGAAGGGAGGTGCAGACTTCAATTTAAAGTATCTTTTCAGGTAGAAAACATTGTGTAAAATGAAGAAATTGCTTCCTACAAGCAATTTCTTCATTTAACACATTGTTTTCCAAATTGTTTTTCAAGGGGGGGGGGGGCGTCCAAAAGCATCACTGTGTGGGAATAGGTTAAGCAAACCAACTTGAACTTGGAATACTTGTTTACTATCAAAAGAGCAATCCAAAAAGATAACTCTAACTGCATTTTGTACAACTTATGTGCCCGCATCGAAAGATCAGGGGCATATTGTTTTACCGTTATCTGTGTGTCTGCACAAAACTTAACCAAAAAACTTAACATTGCCAATTACTACCAGCCTATTCAAGATAAAATGCCAATATTTGGCATGATGGTACATCTCCATAATACACATCTCCTCATGTCAAGGTCATGTGATAAGGTAAAGGTCACATACCAAGGTCAAACATTTAGTCCTGTTGCGGTGGCATTGTGTTTACAAACACATCTTGTTAAATTTCAAATTTTTATTTACTATTCAGCATCAAACAGCCAAGCATGAACCACTTAAAGTTTTTCCTATTAGTTTGGCTGTTTCAGGGAAAGACAAATATTGATGTTTCTTTGTCATTCACTGCATCATTGTAGTGTTATAATTATTATATTTAACCCTTGTAATAATTATCCTGGAAAATTCCTGATCTGACAGGAGATATAGACAAAGATCAGCCTGCACCCAGGTGCAGTCTGATCTTTGTCTACACCTACTGCTTGTTCCTGTTAAGTCAGGCTTATGGATGAAATCTAATTTTCAAAATGAATAAGTAGCACTTTAAGCGCTTTTAGCCCAGTGATTTTTGTGCTGTTCTGAAAAGAACTTAAGCAGCATGATAAGGGTTAATGTTTTCTCTGATATTACCAAAGACAGTCACTTGAAACTTGGAGTTTATATTTGTCCCCTAGAGAGCAAATTGTACTCTGAAGGAAGTTCAATGTAGTTTTGTTTGAATTGTGCCTTATTTTCAATTTAGAATTTTTTTAACCATCCAGCAACCAACAGTTTAATTTCAGGCATCAACCTGCAGTACTTGTGATACTTTACCCATTACCTAATGACAAAATTTTAAACTGGTCTGAATTGAAAGAAGTTGAAGACAACTTTATATGTTGTTGAAATTAAAAAAAAAATCTGTCTTTTAGGGTAGACAACATTGAGGACAATGAAGAAATTGCTTGTTTCATCTGATAATTGGTTTGTGTGATATCAGAGAAACTACCTTTTATGCCACATAATTGACCAGTCGCTGGCCCCGCCCACTTACTCTATTGGCTTCAATATTTAACAGCATTATTTTGAAAATTTCATGGCCAGTAGCATACAACAGAAAAGTGAAATAGTTGGTTTGTGAGCTAAATGTTGTAGCTACAGCTTGAGTAAGTGTAGTTACGAAGTTTAGGGCCCCAAACCAAAGAAAAAGGTTAACAAAAATGGCAGCCAATGTCAGAGTGATGCTCGGTTCCAGGCTGAGTAAATGGTATGATTGGTTAGTTGATTCCTTGACAGCTTGGTCAATTGCATCAGGCATATAGATTATCTTTGTCAATGGGTGCATTTGTATGTGTGTATGTGTGTAAGTCCATGTCCAAGTCTTTTTTAGAGCAGATCTTCTACATTAAATGATGAATTTCAAATTAATTTGGCACAGTTGTTCCCTTGAAGAGCACTAGTGTCATATGTAAAATTGTGTTAAGATACCCCCAAGTTCAAGGTCACAAAAGCGATAATACGATGGCATCTGTGACACATTTCTAGTTTCAAAAGAAATTTGCATGAATTCCTAAAATTGCCTTGCCATTTGTGGAAATGGGAGAAATTGATTAGATAAGAAAAATTTCTTCATGTCCAACTTTTTTGACGCCCTATATCTGTTCATTTCAGCAAATATTTTAATTGTTGTCTGCAATACCTATGTATTAGAACCTTTTCAAAAATTCTGTCATGTATATTTCAGAAATGCACGTCAGGGTACCATGGTCCAAAGCTGAAAATGAAGAAATCCACCTTTACTTCGACCATTATATAACCCTACAAACAAAACGTCCTTGTCCTGGAATGAAGGAAATACTAAGAGCGTGTTTAAAGAGCAAATCAAGTGGCGGGGAAATATGGAAACGAGACTGGGAGGTTATCAAGAAAAAAGTCTCATACCTCATTCAAAAGACAAAGAAAAAACAATTCAGGGAAAGAGAAGAGAGTGATTGAATAAAGTTTATCTTACTTAAGCCACCACCTCTATTAACCCATTCCCACACAATAAAATTTTAGACCAGTCCAATTTCAAAGAAGTTGCAGACAACAATTTAAAGTTGATGAAATATTTAAAATCTTTTTCTACCGTGGTAGAAAACATTGTGGATAATGAAGAAATTGCTTGTGACAAGCAATTTCATCATTTTCCATAATGTTTTCCAAAACCTTTATGTTGAGAGGCGTTTAAAAGCGTCACTGTGTGGGAATGGGTTAAAAGACCACTTAAATTTAGTAGCTTCACCATCATTCAAGCTCATTTAGACCAGAATTTAACTTTGAATGCCTTAACTTTAGTGAAAGCAAACTGTTGTTACAACGTTTAGGTTGCCAACCAACCATTTTACTTTTATGATCCATACTACTGACCATGAATTTGTCAAAATAACTCTGTTTGATATCAAAGTGGAACTTCCTGTCAGATCTCGGGGGTGTGAAAAGCAATCACATGATCATGGAGTCCTGACATATTTCAAATTTTTTGCAGACAACAATTTAACCCTTTCCCATTTTTTGAAATTATAGACTGGTCCAAATGCAAAGCTTTTGCAGACTACAATTTTTTGTTGAACTTATTTAGAAAATAATCATTCAGTAGGGTAGGAAATATTGTGGAAAAAAGAAGAAATTGCTTGTTACAACCAATTTCATCTTTTTCTAAATTGTTTTCTCAAGTATTAATACACAGAGATGTGAAAATCAGGGATCAAACAGGAAAGGGTAAACGTCAATTTATTTGAAAAACAATGAATCAGTAAGAAAATATTTTGGACAAGGAAGCAATTTCTTCTTTTTTGACAATGTTTTCTCAAGTATAAATATACAGGATCGTAAAAATCAGGGATTTAACAGGTAAGTTTTTATAACAAAACATTTCAACCAGCATTATATGAGCCCTAGATAGTCTTCGCCAGATTACATTTTATCACTGTCATATTTTTTGCACAGACATCATATTTGTAGCACTTTTATAAAGTCCCTTTGAATAGAATGCAAAGTAAAGCCTGATCAGCATATGAAGATGCTACGGTTTATCACAGTCTTTACTTAGCGTGTATTTGTTCAAAAGTGTTACAGGCAGTCTCACTACTCTTTTCTCCAAAATCATTTAAGAGATGAAGAGGATATTTTGAGCTCACCTGAGCACATTATGCTCAAGGTGAGATTTTGTGATCATGCTGTGTCCGGTGTTGATTGTCCGGTGTCTGACATCCATTAACATCTTGTTTGCACTCTTGAGGCCCCAATGTTTTAAATTTTGATCAGAATGTTTATCTGTATGAAATCTTGCTGAAGCTCTATATTGGGTCATGAGGGGTCAAAACCTAGGTCTCCAAGGTCAAATCTTAGACAAACCTTGTGGGCACTATAGAGGCCACATTTTTAGCTCTAGATCTCAATCAATTTCGATATTTGCTCACATGGGGTCAAATTCTAGGTCACTAGGTCAAATCTTAAAAAAAAACCTGTGTGCAATCTAGATGCCACATTAGTTGTTCAAATATCTTGATATTTGGTCAGAATATTTTGTCTTCATGAAATTTTGGTCAAGATCCATATTGGGTCAAAAGCTAGGTCATAAGGTCAAATCTTAGAAAACCCTTGAATGTATACTAGAAGCCAGATTTTGTGCTGAAATGTCCTGATACTTGGTCAGAATGTTTGTCTCCATGAAATCTCAGCCAAGATAGAAATTTGGGTCACATAAGGTCAAAAACTGGGTCACTATGTGGAATTTTTTAAAAACATTATGTGCAACACTGAAGGCTCAAAAGTCTGAATATTAGATCAGAGTGTTTGTTATGGGGGTCAAAAACTAGGGCAACAATGTCAAATTTTAGAAAATCTTGTGTGCACTCTAGAGACTACATCTTTAGCTCAAATGTCTAGATTTTTTGTCAGAATATTTGTCTTCATAAAATATTGGTTCAATATTGGGTCATATAGGGTCAAAATCTAGTTCACTAGGTCAAATCTTAGTAAAAACTTTTGCTTACTCTAGAGGCCATATTTTGTTTCAATATCTTAATATTTGTTCAGGATGTTTGCATTCATTAATTCTTTGACAGAATTTATACTTAATCATATGGGGTAAAAAACCATATCACTCGCTTAAACATCGAGCAATGGAGGTATGAAAGAAAAAAACTAATCACACTGTATGAATACGTGAAACAGATTCATACATAAGTGTGATTAGTTTTTGTTTCATATCTCCATGAAAACAAAAAATATTCTCTTCATTTCTTTAATCTAATGACATCAATCTCAATATTTTTCAAAATTTGATACGCTTTTATATGGAAGTATTTTGAACACAAGCATACAGAATAGCTGTGTGCTCAAAATTTTGTTCATGGAGGTATGGACAATATTTTTTTGGCCATTCAGAAAGCTATAATAATTATACCCCCGCAAAACAAATGTTTTTATACCCCTGCAAAAAGAATGCTTTTTATACCCTGCAAAACAAATGTTTTCGGGGGTATGCTGGAATCAGCCAGTCTGTCCGTGTGTTTGTCTGTCTGCTGCTCTGAAAGCGCCATTTTCAGGTAATTATCTGCTTCATTATACCCCCACAAAATAAATATTTCCAGGGGTATACTGGAATCAGCCTGTCTGTCCGTCTCTCCGTGTGTCCGTCTGTCTGTATACAAAATACGACCAATTTTGTGTCATGAACTCCTCCTTCAGTTTTGCTTCCATACCATTGAAACTTTATACAATGATTAACCACATGTTGAAGTTTTGCAATACACAATTTTGAAGTCTTAATCCCCCCCCCCTGGTTCTAGAATTATCTCCCCTTTAACATAGACCTTATTTATGCTCTGTAGACATATACAGCTAATTATACTACCAATTTTGTGTCGTGAACTCCTCCTTTCTAGAGAAGCAAAGTCAGTAGCGATGTCCCTGTATTGTTAAAGCTCTCATTACACTGAAAGCACTTGCGGGGGCATTAAGTCACATACTGTGACAAGTTCTAGTTAAATTATTGAATGAAATAGAAATGATGAACTGTAGATGTGTAGATATTTGTAAAACACTCAAGAGTGTAGTGTAAGAATTATGAAAGAGGAAGACATTCTCGGAAAAGTTAATGTTTGAATCTTTAAGACTGCAGTTTGATAAGGCATATACAATCTACTGTTTCTCATTAATTAACCCATTCACAATGGCGCTTTTTGATGCCCCTCAAGAAATACAATTGGAAAGACAATGTGGAAAAACAAAGAAATTGCTTGTTCTTACAGATGTTTTCAACCAAGAAAGTTGAAAAAATCTAAAACTTGGTAGATCTTACACTGTTGTCTTCAACTCCTTCTAATTTGGACTAGTCTAAAATTTTGTCTTCTGGTAATGAGTTGAGATTGCAGTTTGTTTCTCATTAACTAAACACACTCATAATTATTGTCATTTGAACAAATATGTGTGTACCTAATCAGTTTTTAGCCCTACTTGCTGAAGGCCACTAGAGCTATAGCGATGGCTTTTTCCCGTCTGGCGTCTGTCCCTCCAGCGTCCGTCTGTTAAACTTTTCCTTGTTTACGCGATAAAGTCCACAGTTTTCATCAGATTCCCTTCAAACTTTCACAGAATAATTGTACAAACATAAGGATCATTCCTTACGAAATTGGGTCAAATCCGTCAAGAAACATGGGAAAAGGGGCCTATTTTAAACTTGATAAAAAAACCCTCATTTACGCGATAGAGTCCACAGTTTCCATAGGATTCTCTTCCAACTTTCACAGAATGATTGTACCATCATTTGGATCGTTCCTTTCAATGGGTAGGATCCGTAAAGAAACATGGGAAAAGGGGCCTTATGAAAATTTAATTAAAAATTCCATTAAATTCCTTGTTTACGCGATAGAGTCCACAGTTTTCACCGGATTCTCTTCAAACTTTCTCAGGAAGATTGTACCATCATAAGGATCGTTCCTTTTGAAAAAGGGTATGATCCGTCAATAAACAGGAAAAGGGGCCTTATGAAAATTTAATAAAAAATTCCATTAAAAATCCTCGTTTAGGCAAAAGAGTCCACAGTTTTCATCGAATTCTCTTCAAACTTTCTAAGAATGATTGTACCATCATAAGGATCGTTCCTTTCGAAAATGGGTATGATCCTTGAACATAAAGGGGAAAAGGGGCCTGATGAAAATTTAATTAAAAATACTCATTAACACTGTACCAACATAAGGATACTTCCTTTCGAAAATGGGTATGATCCGTAAAGAGACATGGGAAAAGGGGCCTTATTTAAACTGAATTAAAAAATCCTCGTTTACATGATCGAGTCCACAGTTTTTATCAGATTCTCTTCAAACTTTCACAGAATGATTGTACCATCATAAGAATCATTCCTTTAAAAAATTGGTATGATCCGTAAAGAAACATGGGAAAAGGGGCCTTATCAAAATTTAATAAAAAATTCCATTAAAAATCCTTGTTTACATGATAGAGTCCACAGTTTTCATCGGATTCTCTTCAAACTTTCTCAGAATGATTGTACCATCATAAGGATTGTTCCTTTTGAAAATGGGTATGATCTGTCAAGAAACACAGGAATAGGGGCCTTTTAAAAAAATTAATTAAAAAATCCTTGTTAACACTCTAGAGTCCACAGTTTTCATCAGATTGTATTTAAACTTTCACAGAATGATTGTACCATCATAAGGATTGTTCCTTTGGGAATTCGGTCAGATCCATCAGGAAACACGGGAAAAGGGGCCTTTTGAAAATTTAATCGAAAAATCTATGAAGAAATCCTCTTTATCACCCTGGAGTCAACAGTTTTCATCGGATTCCCTTCAAACTTTCACAGAATGATTGTACTAAGATTTTTCCTTTCGAAATTGGGTATGATTGGCCAAGAAACACAGGAAAAAGGGGCCTTTCGAAAATTTAAATAAAAAATCTCATAAATTATCTAGAGCCAACAATTTTCAACGGATTCTCTTCAAACTTTCACAGAATGATTGTACCATCATAAGGATTGTTCCTTTCGGAATCGGATATGATTCCTCAAGAAACATAGGAAAAGGGGCCTTATTAAAATTTAATTCAAAGATCTTTGTTAACACTCTAGAGTCCACAGTTTTCATCTGATTGACTTCAAACTTTCACAGAATGATTGTACCATCATAAGAATTGTTCCTTTCAAAATTTGGTATGATCAGTCAAGGACCAGGGGAAAAAGGGGCCCGATAAAAACTGGATTGAAAAAGTCCTCGCAAACACAATAGAGTCCATTGTTTTCAACAAATTCTCTTCAAACATTCCCAGAATGATTATTACATTAAATGGATTGTTCCTTTCAGAAGTAGGTTTGATCCATCAAGTTTCATGGGAAAAGGGGGCATATGAAAATTTAATAAAAAAATCTTATTTAAATCATCATGGCCTTAGATTTCACCTGATTGACTTCAAACTTTCACATAATGATTGTACCATCATAAGGATTGTTCCTTTCAAATTGGGTCTGATCCATCGAAACATAGGAAAAGGGGCCTTAGGAAAATTCAATTAAAAAAATCTTAATTAATGCTTGTAAGTCCACAGATGAGATGGGGTTGTCTTTATACTCAAACAGAATAATTATACTTTTGTAAGAAGAGTTCCCTTTGGAATTGGTACAGATCCATCAAGTAACATGGAAAAAGGGGCTATATGAAAATTCAATTAATAAAACCCTGTTAACACAATGAAGCCCACAGCTTTGATCAGATTTTGTTGAAACTTTCACGGATTGATTGGAAGGTCATAACTATCATTCTTTTCATAACAGGGTTCAAACTGTCAAGAAACACAGGAAAAGGAGCCTATGAAAATTTCATTTATAAATCCTTGTTACCAAGTCCAGAGCTTTCATCGGATTTTCTTCAAACATTCACAGAATAATTGTACAATAATAATGATTGTTGATGTTTGCATTAGACCTGAACCGTCAAGTATCACAGGAAAAGGAGCATTATGAAATTTGATTTTAAAATCATTGTACCACAATAAAGTCAACAGTTTTCATCAGATTCTGTTAAAACTTTCACAGAATGATTATTCCATCATGAGGATTCTTTCTTTTCAAATTAGGTGTGATCTGTCTAGTATCATGGGAAAAGGGGCCTTTTGAGAATCTTATCTATAATCCTTGTAACCAAGTCCAGAGCTTTCATTGGATTTTATTCAAACCTTCACAGAATCATTGTACAATAATCACGATTGTTGATGCTGACATGAGACCTGATCCTTCAAGTATCACAGGAAAAGGAGCCTTGTGAAAATTTTATTTTAAAAATTTTACACCAAGATAAAGTCTGCAGTTTTAATCAGATTCTGTTCAAACTTTCATAGAATGTTTGTACCATCATTAGAATTGTTTATTTCCAAATTGGGCCTGATCTGTCTAGTATCATAGGGGCTGTATGAAAAATTATTACCAAATCCTCATAAACACAACAATGTCCTCAGTCTTTATCAGAATCTCTTCAAACTTTAGTAGAATCATTGTACCATCATTTGGATTGTTCCTTTGTAAATTAGGCCTGATTGGTTAAGTGACACAAGAAAAGGGACCTTATAAAGATTTTATTACAAAACATCATTGTTACAATAAAGTCCTCAGTCTTTATCATTTTCTTCAAACTATCACTAGGATTGTTCCTTTGTACATTGGGTCTGATTTGTTAAGTTTCACGGAAAAAGGGCCTTATGAAAATTTTGTTACAAAAATTCTTGACACAATTCAGTCCACTGTTTTCATTGATTCTCTTTAACTTTTAAAGAATGATTGTACCTTCATTGGAATTGTTCCTGTTGAAATTTGGTTTGTTCTGTAAAGTATCATGAGAAAAGGGGCCCTATGAATATTTCACTATAAACTCATTAACACAATACATTCCACAGAATACACAGATTGGTTGTACCACCATTCCAATTGTTGATTTTGACAGTGGATCTGATTATGGCAAGTGTCACATAAAAAGGGGCCTTATGAAAAACTTTTTTAAATATTCTGGTTAACACAATGATGTCTCTTGATTTCACCAGATCCACTTCAAAATTTTACAGAATGATTGTACAATCACTTAAATGGTTCTTTTCAGTACTGGGTACAATCCATCAAGTATCATGTAAAAAGAGGCCATATGATTTTTTTTAGGTCACCTGACCAAATGGTCATGGTGACCTATTGCAATCATCATTTGTCCGTCGTCGTGCGTTGTGCGCCGTTCGTCGTCCGTTGACTTTTAAACATTTACATTTTCTTCTCAAGAACTACTGGGCGGATTTAAACCAAACTTGGTAGAAAGCATCATTGGGGGATGCCAATTCAAGTTTGTGAAAATAGGGGTTCTGGGGGTCATAGGGGCCCCAATCGGGGGCAAAAAGGGGTAATTTTTGGTACATCTTTTAAAATCTTCTCCTAATAAATCGTTAATGCCAGAGCTTAAATATTTTGTGTGCATGACAACTAGGACAGGTATATTATAAATTGTGAAATTCATGCCCCTGGGGTCATGTATGGGGCCACACCAAGAGGTCAAAGTTCATCATGTTAAAAAATTCACATTTTCATCTTCTTCTGATGAAGTACTAAGCAAATTTCAAACAAACTTGGTGAAAAGCATCATTTGGTAATGGTTATTCAGATTTGTGAAAATTAAAAAGGCTGGGGGGTCAGGGGGCCTAAAATGGGGACCAAAAGGGGGTAATTTTTGGTAACTTTTAAATATTTCATCTTCTTCTCAAGAACTACTGGGGGGATTTCAACCAAACTTGGTAGAAACCATCATTGGGGATGCCAATTCAAGTTTGTGAAAATAGGGGCTATGGGGGTCAAAGGGGCCCAAATAGGGGGCAAAAAGGGGTAATTTTTGGTACTTCTTTAAAAATCTTCTTCTAATAAACCATTAATGCCAGAGCTTAAATAATCTGTGTGCATGACAACTAGGACAGGTTTATTATAAATTGTGAAATTCATGTCCCTGGGGTCATGTTTAGGGCCACACCCAGAGGTCAAAGTTCATCATGTTAAAAAATTCACATTTTCATCTTCTGATGAAGTACTAAGCCAATTTCAAACTAACTTGGTGAAAAGCATCATTGGGTACTGATTATACAGATTTGTGAAAATTAAAAGACTGGAGGTCAGGGGGCCTAAAATGGGGACCAAAAGGGGGTCATTTTTGGTAACTTTTAAACATTTTCATCTTCTTCTCAAGAACTACTGAGGGGATTTCAACAAAACTTGGTCGGAAGCATCATTTGGTAATGGTTATTCGGATTTGTGAAAATAAAAAGGCTGGGGGGTCAGGGGGCCCTAAAATGGGGACCTAAAGGGGGTAATTTTTGGTAACTTTTAAATATTTCATCTTCTTCTCAAGAACTACTGGGGGGATTTCAACCAAACTTGGTTGAAAGCATCATTGGGGGATGCCAATTCAAGTTTGTGAAAATAGGGGTTCTGGGGGTCAAAGGGGCCCAAATAGGGGGCAAAAAGGGGTAATTTTTGGTACTTCTTTAAAAATCTTCTTCTAATAAACCATTAATGCCAGAGCTTAAATATTCTGTGTGCATGACAACTAGGACAGGTATATTATAAATTGTTAAATTCATGTCCCTGGGGTCATGTTTGGGGCCACACCCAGAGGTCAAAGTTGGTCTTGTTAAAAAATTCACATTTTCATCTTCTTCTGATGAAGTACTAAGCCAATTTCAAACTAACTTGGTGAAAAGCATCATTGGGTACTGATTATACAGATTTGTGAAAGTTAAAAGACTGGAGGTCAGGGGGGCCTAAAATGGGGACCAAAAGGGGGTCATTTTTGGTAACTTTTAAACATTTTCATCTTCTTCTCAAGAACTACTGAGGGGATTTCAACAAAACTTGGTCTGAAGCATCATTTGGTAATGGTTATTCAGATTTGTGAAAATTAAAAGGCTGGGGGGTCAGGGGACCAAAAGGGGGTAATTTTGGTAACTTTTAAACATTTACATCTTCTTCTCAAGAACTACTGGGGGGATTTCAACCAAACTTGGTAGAAACCATCATTGGGGATGCCAATTCAAGTTTGTGAAAATAGGGGTTATGGGGGTATAAGGGGCCCAAATAGGGGGCAAAAAGGGGTAATTTTTGGTACTTCTTTAAAAATCTTCTTCTAATAAACCATTAATGCCAGAGCTTAAATATTCTGTGTGCATGACAACTAGGACAGGTATATTATAAACTGTTAAATTCATGTCCCTGGGGTCATGTTTGGGGCCACACCCAGAGGTCAAAGTTCATCTTGTTAAAAAATTCACATTTTCATCTTCTTCTGACGAAGTACTATGCCAATTTCAAACTAACTTGGTGAAAAGCATCATTGGGTACTGATTATACAGATTTGTGAAAATTAAAAGGCTGGAGGTCAGGGGGGCCTAAAATGGGGACCAAAAGGGGGTCATTTTTGGTAACTTTTAAACATTTTCATCTTCTTCTCAAGAACTACTGAGGGGATTTCAACAAAACTTGGTCGGAAGCATCATTGGGGGATGCCAATTCCAGTTTGAGAAAAGAGGTTGGGGGGCTTGGGGTAAAAGGGGCCCCAGTCGGGGGCAGAAAGGGGTAAATTTTTGTACTTCTTAAAAAATCTTTTTTCTAATAAACCCTAAATCACTTGTCTTGATGCTCTTTTACTCAGGTGACCGTTAAGGCCGACTGGGCTTCTTGTTTTTTTAAAATATTCTAGTAAACATAATGAATTCCCAATATTTCACTTTTAACTTTCACAGAATGATAAAACCAACAGTAAAATATCACGGGAAAAGGGGCCTTATGAAAACTTGAATTTAATATCTTTGTTAAACACAATAAAGTCAACAGTTTTATTGGATTCTCTTCAAAGATGCATGGAAAAATAGTGGCATTCGAAATACAGGAAAAGGGGCCTTACAGATTATCATTCAAAACATTCTTGTGTATGTGATGAAGATCACAATCATTATCAAATTGTCTTTTAAATTTCACAGGACAATTGTAGGGTTGTATGGAAAGCTCCTTTTGGAATGAAATTGATCCATCAGAAAACACAGGAAAAGGGTCTTATTGATTTTCATTCAAAACAATCCTGTTTATGTGATAAAGTACACAATTATTGTCAGATTCTGATGAAATATTCACAGAATGATTGTAGGGTCATAAGGTAACTTTCTTTTGAAAATGGAGTGGATCCGTCATGAAACATGGGAAAAGGGGCCTTGAGGATTGTTGCTTAAAATGATAAAGGGGATAAAGCCCTTTATTTTATTTATGCATTCTTCTTTGAGCAATTAACTCCCTTTAAATATCAGATTTCTTTAACGGAAAACTTGATAACCAGTAGAGCATCTCAGGCCCTCATGGGCCTCTTGTCCTTTCTTTTGCAGTCAGAATAGCAAGGTATTGATCAATAATTACTTACTTTTGAGACAATTTTTAGGCATGTTTTAGTTAACCCCATCAAACACAATCCTTCTATTTCATAACCCTACAGAAAAATGATTTTTGAAAACATTGTTATAAAACAGAAATTTCTTGTAACAAGCAATTTCTTCATTTCCCACAATCGTTCGTCTTCCATGAAACACGTAAAAACGAATTACATGAGCCTAAATCCAATTTTATTCATCTTAGACAAGCTTAAGCTTTTATTATCCTTGCCAGTTGACAAAATTTAGACTAGTCTAAAATTTTGTAAATAAGTGTTACAAAGGGTAGAAAACATTGAGGGGAAATATCATTGTTACGAGCAATTTCTCCTTTTCTCAGAATATTTTCTATTACTATTTTTTTTCTTTGTGCAAAAAGAGGGATTGTGTTGGAATGTGTTAAAATGTTAATTGAATAATCTTGCATGTTGATTTAAATTGATATAAATTTTCATGTTTATTTTGATTTGTAAAGAATTACAATAAATCATTTAAAAAGACAGTTTATACATGTAGATTCCATCAACAGAAATGCCCATTTTATGTCCTATAGGTTAATGTCAAAATTAAAAGTTATAAATGGCATTGAGAAAATTTATTTGACGGTTTGAGGTCTCTCCTACTTTTAAGATCACCGAGCACAATGCTCATGGTGAGCATGGTGATACTTATGTGTCCGTTACTATGTTAAACGTTTTGTATTGTCAAGAAGATGAAACATGTTGCATATCAAAGGAAAAGGGGCATTATTGATAATTTCTTTGTTACTTCTTTCAACTTCTCTAGAGATCACAATTGTGGCTCATTCTTTCTAAAACGTGTTGAAAATATAGTCAAATGGAAGAGCCCTATTTATATATTGTGTCATTGTGGCCAATATCAAAGGAAAAACAGGGCCTTATTGTCCTTTTCCTTATTACCACACTAGATGTCACAACTTTTGCTCAACCATTCTCATAGCTGTATAATCTTTGGGAGAACCCTATTTATATGGTAATTCTGATAAATGTAATAGGAAAAGAGGTCTTTTTGACAATTACATTGTTACTTCTCTAGATATCACAATTTTGGTACATTTGTACTGAAAAAAGTTTTAAGTAGTGAGGAAGATCACTATTGAATGAAGTGACATTCTGACCAATATCGAAGGGAAAAGGGGGCCTTGTAGAAAATTGCCTTGTTACTGCTCTAGAGGTTCGGTCCACGGTCACGGAAAATATCCCTTCCAATATTTGTCTCCCACCAATTGGTGGACAGTCGTAAACCTAAGTGGGATGGCAGCTGGAGGCTCAGAAAGGATGTAGTGGTAGTGCATGAGTACATGTAGTGTGAAAAATACCAAAAATCCATTGTTAGGTGCTTCAGCCGCCTCAATAGAACTGAAATACATGTACAAATAGTGTTGAAATCAGAGTTAAACCTCATTCAAACAGACATTAATGCATTTGTATAGCCATAGATATGGGTATGTTTACTCTATTCTCTTCTTGACCCTAACCCATCCTCAATGGTTTAACCTGATACAAATAAAGAAGGTTGCTGACAATACCTTTTTATGCTCCCCGAAAAAATTTTCGGGGGGAGCATATATTCGCCAGCCTGTGCGTCCGTCCAGCAGTCCGTCCGTCTGAAGTCATATCTCAGCAAACCCTGGGCCTGATTGGACGAAACATCATATATAATCTTCCTAAGAAATTTCCAAGACCCGTTTCTTGATTTTTCTTATTTCAAGGCTGCGTCATGGAAAAAGGGGCGTTAATTTAAAAACTAGTTTTTTTGCAAATTTCTCCAAGACTAATTGTTAGAATTTCATGAAATTTCATATTTGAGAAGCAAATCAGATCCCCTTGACCTTAAACTAACGGGAATTTTTGTTTAAAAAAATGCGTCTTGGGAAAAGGGGCCTTAACCCATTCCAACTCAATCCCTCCTTTTTACGCCCCTCAATATAACAACTTTGGAAAACATTGTGGAAAATGAAGAAATTGCTTGTTACAAGCAATTTCTTCATTATCCACAATGTTTTCTATCCCAAAAGATGAAAACATTTAAAATTCCATCAACTTGAAATTGTCTTCTGCAGCTTCTTTCAATTTGGATCAGTCTAAAATTTGGTTGTGTTGGAATGGGTTAATGTTATTACCTTTACGTTAACTGTATTCTTTCCCAGCAAAAACTAAAATTGGCAATAACTTTTGATTGGTTACAGATGAAGTCTTCATATTTCACATGTGTATTGCTTGTGACAAACCCTTTCTGTTGGTACCAAGTTCAAGGTCATCATTCAAGGTCAAGGTCATTTCTCAAGATCAAAATATAGAAAATCTTATCTTAAACATTATCTACAAGTTTACTATGTTAAGTGATATAACCTTCATATTTCACATGAGCATTGCTTTTGACATGGACTTTCTGTTGGTACTAAGCTCAAGGTCATCTGTCAAGATCAAGGTCATTTTTCAAGGTCAAAATTTGAAAATTTTAACTTTAAAATTGTAAATTTTCAATGGTAAGCGATATAGCCTTCATATATCACATGTGCATTGCTAATGCCATGACCTTTTTGTTGGAATTAAGTTCAAGGTCATCTTTCAAAGTCAAGGTCATTTCTCAAGGTCAAAATTTCAAAATAATAAACTTTAACAGAGCCCATAAGTATACAATGGTAAGTGATATAGCCTTCATATTTTACATGTGCATTGCTTATGACATGACCTTTCTGTTGGTTTGAGGTTCAAGGTCATTGGTCAAGGTCAAATTGCCAAGGTCATTAATTTTCAAATATTCCTCCTTTACTAATTGCCAAAATTTCTTGTTACTTTACATAAATGTTGTTCATTAAAGCCCTAGGTAATTTTTATGCCCCCACCACTTAATGTGGGGGGGGGATATAGATTTGCATTTGTCGGATCGTCCGTACTTCCGTCCTTCCGTCTTTTCCGAAATTGACCAGGGCATATCTCTGAAAGTATAATAGCTATCAACTTGAAACTTCATAGATAGATAGACCTCATTGAGCAGAAGTGCAGTGCACAAGAACCACAACTCTTGCTTGCATAATTCGGAGTTATTGCCCTTTGTTATTTTAAAAACTTACATTTTGTCTGGGGCATATCTCTGAAATTATAATAGCTATCAACTTGAAACTTCACAGGTGGGTAGACTTCATTGAGGAGAAGTGCAGTGCACAAGAACCCCAACTCTTGCTTGCATAATTTTGGATTTATTGCCATTTGTTATTATCAAAGCTACCAGTGGGGGCATCTATGGACAAAGCTCTTGTTATTTCAATTTTTGACACAATGAGCCTTACCATGCTAAAAGGGGGCTTAATGCCATGTAGCTTTACATTTTGTATACATCCTATTCTAAAATAAATCAGTCTATTGTTTCTGCAAGACTACTCAAGTTAGAGTCTTCATTTTTTGTATGGAGACATTTTTCATTGATAACGTGGATAGTGAAGGTAAAATATTTAACCCTTTACCATATAATGATATTGAATTTTACTAGAATCATGCCTGTGAAGCCAAACAGCTTCCTTCAATGTTTGTCAAACTTCCAATTGTCTTGTGAACTGAACTCTCAAACTATAGTTGCATTCAATAAAAAGTTTTTTTACCAATAATGGCATATAGTTCTGTGACAAAAGCCTTATTCGGGGAGCATAATCCGTCTCTGACGGCTCTTGTAGTTGGAGAGAATTTATAATTCTTTGTTTCTAAGGTTAGAAACTATCATTGTGGGTAATGAAGAAATTGCTTGTAACAAGCAATTTCTTAGGTTTCCAAAACCTTTTCTATAGGGGCATATTTCATCAATTGAAAGCTTAAGTGGGATAGCGGCTGGAGGCTAGGAAAGGATGTAATGGTGGTACTGGTGTGAGATAAACCACCGAGATATGACTGAAAATTTGTTAAAAGCGGCGTTAAACCCCATTAAAACAAATCTATGGGCGCATAAAAACAGAGTGTTTCTCAAAAAGATTCTTATAGGCACATGTATCCACAACATAGGGGTTCAAGAGAAATTCTACCTTTGTTTTTGTCTCCTGCATACGTCCTAGACATCAACAACTGAAGTGTTTACACTCTAGAGGCTACAGTTTTGACTCAATCTTCATGAAACTTTGCCAGAATAATTGTTAGTTTATAAGGATGAACCCTCTTATTATGGAGAGGTTCTATTTGAAAATTTGGGGAAAAGGGGCCTTAATGACAATTCCTTTGTTTACATTCTAGAGGCCTCAGTTCTGGCTCAATCTTCATGAAACTTGGCCAGAATGACAATTCCTTTGTTTACATTCTAGAGGCCTTAGTTCTGGCTCAATCTTCATGAAACTTGGCCAGAATGATTGTTAAGTAATATGTATGAGCTCTATTGACTATGGGAAGGTTCTATTGGAAAAAACAGGAAAGGGGACCTTAAAGAAAATTTAGCTCAATCTTCATGAAACTTGCTCACAATAAATATTAGGTTCTAAGAATGGATTCTTTTGATTATGAGAAGGTTCTAGTTAATAAACATTGGAAAGGGGACCTTAGTGACATTTTTTTATACATGTATTCTAGAGACCATAGTTTGGCTCAATTTTCATGAAACTTTGTCAGAATATTTGTTAGGTCATAATGATCAACCCTATTAATTGTGTGAAGATTATATTAGAAAAGACAGGAAAAGGAACCTTAGATACAATTTCTTTGTTACTCTCTAGGGGCTAGAGTATTGGTTTAACCCTTTCCTGTTTAAACCCTGGTTTTTACGTCCCTGAGATTTTATAATTGAGAAAACAATGCAGAAAAAGAAGAAATTGCTTGTAACAAGCTATTCTAATACTTTCAGATAGGTTATTACTTGATATTGTCACCGCGATTATGTCACAGCAATTTCAGTGAAATTACTAAAATAGTTAACTCACTGTTTGGACAGATTGAGACCTGCTTTCGTTCATTGTGCGCTACTGCACGTCAGCTACGCGGGACCAAAGATACCGGTGACGTCATCAGGTTGCAATGTAATTCGTGCGAGAAATGACGTTTATATATATTGTCCAAAAATGTAACACTTAAATCTTTTTGCATTAAAGAAACGGAATTACTATTTGTTTTTCGTATAAGATCGAATTATCTGTAATTTTGTGAACAACTAAACCATATTTTCACGAACGGCGCCGCCACTCGTGAAAATATAGGTTTTGTTGTTCACTCGGTGAAAGATATAGAGGATAATCAACTGGTTATTCAAGATTTGAAAAAAATATTTCATGAGGATGCGTTGTTGGGCGTTGAAAAAACGAGTGCGTAGCACGAGTTTTTTTTTAACGCGTAACAACGCATCCGAGTGAAACATTTTTTTCATCTTACACCGAATCAAATGATTATCCACTATATATTGTGACGGTTTCATGTTAGATTACTTGTAGTTAGGTATGTAAGTAAGGAAACCGTCAGTGACGTGTTTGGCTAGTTGTAGAGTATATCGATGGTTTAGAGCAAAAACATAGTATGGCTCTATACAATGTATATAGCCATACTATGTTATCGATAAAGAAAGAGACGACTTGTTGAGCGCTAAGGATCCTTTACTCTGAATGGATTAGTTTTACTTACGGGCTCTGTGCGTTACAACATCTAGCTCCCGTGGCTGCTCGCAAACCGGTTATTGGCACTGTGCTATGCCTTCGCTTGGGCGTCAGCGCGTCTGTGATCTTTAACTTGAAAAATCTTCTCAGAACCTACTTAATAGATTTCAACCATGTTTAACAGGATTAGTCGTAGGGCGAGTTTTTTTTATCAGATTCTTTCAGATTCGGGTATAATCCATGCACGTATATTTGTCAAACTCAGAAAAATGAATTTTAAGTCCAGTCTTGACGACGTCGAAATTTGTTCTGTAAGACAAACGGAAATTTTATTTTTTATTTAACGGAATTCTCATCTCGACGAAAAGAACGCATCTTTGTTCAACGCGGTCTTTTCTTTTGACCAGTTGACTGTATTGAGATTGAAATGAAGTAAATCTTATATGATAGTGTTTTCTTTATTTTCATAGGCGATATGTATACTAAAACACTTTTTTTGTAATTCCTATTCGAGGGTTTTATACCAATTAACCAAATATTTTATACCGATCAAAATTGAAATGAGTTGCAAACGACAATTAAAAGTTTATTAAATTTTATGTTTTCCTATTATGGGTAGAAAACAATTTCTTAATTTTACATCATGTTTTCCAAATTAATTTCGGGCGCCATAAAGCGTCTTCGTGTGGGAAAGGGTTAAACTTAAAAGAGTTTCATAGCCAAATCGTATCTTCCATTGGAAGGGCCAGGTATTGATGAGGTCTCAGTGCCATGTCATTTTCATAAGGTATTTCAGACTATAATGTTATAACTTTTTCTTGATTAATTTCATCAATGATTATAAATCTTATTTATAAAAATTGATAAATTCCATCAACCATGTCACCTCTCTTTCAAATTGAACTGCCTTCTGAACCAACATTTATGTGAAGCATTTTTAGCTCGACTATTCGAAAAAGGGGGCTATTTGCACGTGCCTTTGTGACCATCATATCATCCCCTTGGCAAAGATTTGTTACTCTGACATTCATTTTAACACCGCTACCGCGAATCCTTGCTAAAACGAACCTCTGTAGTAGAAAATATGGTTGGAAACGAAGAAATTGCTTGTTACAAGCAATTTCTTCTCTTTCCACAATATTTTCCTCAAGAATAAAACTACAGTACCGTAAAATCCCGGGTTTGTACAGGAAATGTTTAATCTTAGTTAAACCTCACACTTCATATTGAAATATATTTCATTTCTCAGGCAAATAGTCATTACTCTGACATTCACTTTTGTTGATTTTTAACCTCTTTGACTTAAAATATTGAGTGCAATATTTTCTATCTCTGTCACAACTTAGAGCAATGCTTTGAAACTTTAGGCGTGTTTTCAGAGTCATGATTTAACAAATACTATATATTCTGACAATCCTGTAGCGGAACTTTAAATTGGTGTTACTATCCACCGCTAAAAATAGCCAAGCGTTGTTCTTGTTGTTGGTTTGGCAACTTAAAGCTGATCTTGAACAGATGTTCATAAAGATTTGATATAGAAACAATATCTGCTTTTCCAATAGTTATTAATGTCATTTTCAAGATAAACATTCTTTTATTAATCTACTAAATTCAATATAAAAACAATTTAATGTGATAATGTCCTGCGCTCTCCTTTGAAATATCGGAATTTATCGGTTGAGGTCGTTAGTCCTCTGGTAATGTTGATAACGACTAAATTGCTAGCGGAAGCTAATGACGTAATTGATACGTCATGGAAACCACAAATAACGCAATTGACAGATAACGTATTTACTCGGTGAAATCGGGTTCCATTCGGGTTGCACTCCGTGACTTACTTTGCGTTTCGTAACGTGAAATATTTTACTTCATTTCTATCTATTTTTTAAGTTATGAAAAGTCATTTTCATTACAAAAATCAGTTTAATCACCTTCTCCCAAATGTCATAAGCCATTAAAGTTTACAGTTATAAAAACTGAGTGCCATTTTTCTACTTTCATAATCTGTGCAAGAACCACTTTATACGTCGTAACTATAAATTATTCAAACTATTGGTACGACGTTTAGGTCGCCAAACAAACCTTTTTGTTACTATTTTCTGACTACATTTTCAAAATGACGCCGTTTAGTGTAAAAATACAACTTCCTCTTGGAGTCAGTGGGTGGTGCAAGCGATCTTTCTGTCCGATAACGCCTCGTAGCCAACTGAGCACCAACAGAAAGAGCTATTGTGCTTGCCCAATATATCCGTCATGTGACCTCTACAATTTATATGAATATCCTCTTCTCCTAAACCAGTGAACCAATATTGGTGAAACTTGGCAGGAATGCTCCTTCTATAATGCTTTACTATAGCTGCTCAACTAATTTGAAAGCACCAATAACGCTGGTTGCACAGGAAATAAAAATGGGAAAAAAATATCTTAATAGAGCAATCAAACAAAAGTTATTCTCTTGAGCTTTGACATTTGGTTGTAAAATTACACAGTGAGTCTCTATCAAGTGTGTTCATATGATGACCTAATGGTAATGTTGGGGTTCCGCCAAGGCTCACGCTATTTCGAATAGAATCCGAGAGCTTTTTTTTTTTTTTTTTTTTAATCTCTTAAATGAAAAGGCCAAGAGCTTTTGGTAATATTACCCAAGGAACGTCTGCCAAGCGTTTAATATGATCGATGACCCAACAGTCATGACATGATGACTGTTGGGTCATCATACTTTTGGCTCTGCCCGAACTCGACCCATCTTATATATAAATAAGAAAGAAACATTCAGAAAGTTTTCTCTAGAACAAAAAGTTCTAAAGCCACCTCGAAGTTGACCTCTCCAAGTTCGTTCATCGATCAAAATTTTGCTCTATCTATACCCATCCAAATTTACATTGAAACATAGAAGAAAATCTTTGGTAATCTTATTATCAAAACCCAAAAGACCTATAGCTTGAGTATTCAGCTGCTATGTCAAGTCACATCACCTTGTGGGCCTGTACCAAGCTTTTTTCATATTATGATTTATTGTTGCATTTTTTGTGATGTGAGGTCTACTAAATTTTGCATTTGTTTAGTATTTAAGGTCGTCCAATCTTCAAGGGACGCAACTCTAAAGCGCTTTGTTGCCACGGGATTTGTGTAAACAGCGGTAGGAACAAAAATTTCATTTGTTAAATATATTTGACAAACGGGTTCGGGGGCAAAAAATGCTTTCATTTTGTTTGAAAACAATATGCTTGTATTGTCTTTTATCATTCTTCCATGTTGCAGTTGAGTTAAAGGCATCATTTTCTTAAGTGATGCGACAAATCGCGCACTTGATATGCGTCTCCTTTTTGGAAGTTCTTTTTTTTTTCGATACCACTAGCCAAAAACTTTTTGTGCTTTATGGCAAGTACTGCATCGGCCAATCAGATACTGCCCTATTTGATTATTCATCATTAAATTTGAGGGGACAACGAAAAGGGAATCTGTAAACGCCTACCCAAGTAAACTCGTACCCGGGTCAATTCGTACACAATTTGATCAAATCATCGCAAAATTTTGGTCAAATCGTACCCAAAGGGATATGTTAAATGCTTATTGGTGAATGAATGCAAGAATGCTTTATATGAAACAGACAGTAATAAGCTTATATATACCATCCACTCATATTGTAAGGCCATTTTTACATAGCCAACAGACATAGTTTTAGTTTGTTATATTGTTAATTATCCTTATCTCCAAATTTCCATTTCAAATTCATTAAATTTTCCCTATGTCTGTAACAGAAGCTAGTTAATAATTAGGCAAGTAAATTAATAATCACAGTTCGAAAAGTTACTAATGTGAGAGGAAGTCATTACTTGAATGTCCATTAGATGTAACCTGCAAATAAATATTTGGGATTCAAACCAGGAACCTCTCTGTCCCAAGGCAAGTGCTCTACCATGTCGCTATAAGCTATCTTGTTAGGCCAGGCAGTATAAGAACCCCTTATACACTACCCTGTATATAATACAAACGAATGACATAAAAGACCTACAAAATTGTCTTATTGTTCAAACATTGTCCTTAAATCTTCAATTATATCAAATTATTGGTGAGTTTCCTTCAAAAAATCTACAGAGCAGTTTATCATTAATTATATTAGATAATTGATTAACCAAGAGTTGAAAACAATATACTGACATTTGACAGATTGCTGCTTACAATGAATTGATAAAGCAATCAAGGCATTCATTTATACTGGAAGTGACCTTTTAACACATTTATCTTAACCCTTTCCTGTTTTTGGAAATTTTAGACCAGTCCAAATTGAAAGAGGTTGCAGACGACAATGAAAACTTGATGCCATTTGAAATGAAACCAACCCTTGTGGTAGAAAATATAGTGGAAAAAGGAGAAATTGCTTGTTACAAGCAATTTCTTCTTTTTCCACAATGTTTTCTGGAGTAAAAAATCACAGGAACGTAAAATCCCGTATTTGAACGGGAAAGGGTTTAATATATTTGTTGTTTTGGCAGTCGGTAGCGCGTCAGACTCCTAATCCAGGGCTCCCGCTACCGATAGCCAATGGCGCCAAATGCGACAAGATTAAAATCCTGGCCCCAAAATCGGCAAATCGCAGTTTAACTGGCAACAGCTTTCAAAATAAGGCAAAGGGATGTTTAGTACATGAAATGATTAACAAAGTTCATTGGAAAGAAAAACTTGTCAAAAATTTGGAATGTAAAATTGGGAATTTTTTAGAATTTGATAGATACTTCCTTAACCCATTACCAACAGTGAAATCTTACACTGGTCCAAATTGAAAGAAGGTGCAAACAAAATTTAAAGTTTATGAAATTTAGGATTTTTTCAACTTTCTGCATAGAAAACGGTGTGGAAAATTAAGAAATTGCTAGTCAAAAGCAATTTCTTTATTATTCACAATGTTTTCCAAAACATTTTTTGCTCACCTGAGCACAAAGTGCGAGTTGAACTATTGTGATCAGTCATTGTCCATTGTCTGTCTGTCCACAATTTCTTTAAAAATCTTCTCCTCCTAAACCAGTCAGCCAATCAAGCTGAAACTTTGCAGGGATGTTCCTTTGGTGAAGTTCTACAAAAGTTGTTAAAAGAATTTGATTCCGTTAAAAAACTCTGGTTGCCATGGCATTTGAAAATGGGACTCTTTAGTAAATCTTAAAAAAATCTTTAAAGATCTTCTCCTCCTATACCAGTAGGCCAAAAAAGATGAAAATTTGCAGGGATATTCCTTGTTTGAAGCTAATAAAAAGTTGTTGAAAGAATTTGATTCCATGAAAAACTCTGGTTGCCGTGGCATATGAAAATGGGAAATTTTAGTAAATCTTTTTTGTTGTTTTTTTCATAGACTACAAGGCCAAAGGCATTTATATTTTATATAGAGCTTAATCATATGATTTTAATTCAATGTTTTTAAATATTCAATCTGAGGGGTCAAAAATGGCCCCGCCCCTGAGGTCCTAAGTTTGGAAAAATGCTTAATTATAGCAATTTCAAAAGACTACTCCTCTTAAACTATAAGGTCTAGGGTATTCATATTTTGTATGCAGCATATCTAGATGGTTTTGTACTATATCATTAAAAGTTGTCCTACTAGGGTCAAAAAACGGCCCTGCACTAGGGGTCCAAAATTGGAAAAAAACGCAAAATTTGAGTATGTTAAAAAGAAATTCTTCATTTTAAGGCGGAGAGTATTTATATTTTGAGTGTAGCATAGCCTGGCTGTTACATATCAATTTTGATTGAATTATTCCTGTAGGTTAAAAAACATCCCTTCCCCAGGTGTCCAAAGTTCGTAAAAATGCTCAATTAGACCATGTTCAACAGACTTTTCCTCCCAATCTACAAAGTCTAAGGCATACATTTTTGGTATATAGCATAACCAGAATTATGGTTATTTACAATTTCAGCTAAAATCTTAGCCCTGGGATAAAACATGGCACTGCCCCAGAGGTCCAAAATTTTGGAAAACACCCAATTAGAGCAACTTCAAAAGTCTTCTCCTTCTGAAATATAAGTTGAAGGGCATTCATATTTGGTATGTAGCATGAGTAAATAATTCCGTACTTTGTTACAGGAAAATATGCTCTGAGGATAAAAAACATCTCTGGTCCTGGGTTCGAAAATTGCGTTAATCACATCGAAATAATTTGTCCTAGAGCATTTACATTAAAAACATAGGATAACATTATTGTTACCTACCATGTTCATATCTTTTGGACAAACATGGCCCTTCCCAAGGCATCCAAAGTTATGAAAAACTCTCAATAAGAGCATGTTCAAATATCTTCCTCTCCTAATGTACAAGTTGTAATGCATTCATATTTAATTTATAATACATCCTGATTGTTCTCTACTGAGGTTGCTAAAATTTCACCCATTGAAGTTGCAGACAATAATTAGAGTTTGAGTGAAATCTAAATACAAAGAATTTCAGGGTAGACAAAAAAGTACTGTATTTTGCAGATGCCTCAGGTGAGCAATTTAGGACCATCATGGTCCTCTTGTTTCTTGGGTGGCATTAGTTAACCCATTCCCACACAGTGACATTTTTGACCACCCCTCAGAAAAAACAATTGGAAAAACATTGTGTAAAAGGAAGAAATTGCTTGTTAAAAGCAATTTCTTCATTTAACACAATGTTTTCTACCAAGAAAGTTGAAAAAAATTTGTTGTGTGAAACGCTTTTCAATTTGGACCAGTCCAAAATATTGTTGTGTGGGAATGGGAAAAAAGAAAGAAAGAGGTAATAAAAACCGTCCTATTCAGTTCTAGTGAAGAAAACTAGTTCAATTGAAATATCTAGGAATCAGTTAACTCGGGTGAAATCCATTTTTTTTCCTTAAAAAAAACAGTAAATTTTAATTCTACATTTTTGAAGAAATCAGATCAATTTCATTTAGGTAGGTTTTGTGTTTGTTTTTTTTTCCTCTTAGGAACAGTGCCAGAAAACATAGTTCTAGATTTATTTAAATTGAAAGATGTTATATTCAATTTGATGTTGATGAAATTTTAAAAATCTTTGCTTTGCTAGATAAATAAACAATTTCAGAAATGAAGAAATTACTTGTTATAAGCAATTTTCTTGTTTTCTGCTATGTTTTCCAAGACTTTTTTCCTAAAGGGGGTGACAAAGGAAGACTGTTTATAAATTTGTTAATCATCCATATGATTATATTGATTATAGTATTGTACTGTATCTTTTTCAGAGTTTGTCAGAGAGTTTTTCATTGCCATCACAACAAAGAAAAAACAAACTATCAGATGTCTTAAGCTAATACTACACTGTAAAGTGGAAAGTGATACAACTAATACTACACTGTAAAGTGGAAAGTGATACAAAGGGAAACAAAATGGATGGTTTTGGCAGAGAACTAAGTATGCCTCTTCTTGAGGGCGATGACTTCTTTAAGAACCTTGACACGATGGAACAAGATTTTATCAATGAAGATGAGATTCAAGATTACGATGAAAACGGTGACCTTGAACTTGAAGGAGAGGATGTTGACGACGAAGAGTCGTTTCTGGAGTAAGTTCAGTAAACCCTTTACAACAAGATACTGCATATTAATGCTAGGATAGTATCAGTTGAGAAAAACATTCTGAGAAAGGAGGAATTCCTTATTTTTCGGTTATCATTAGAAACTTCTTTGAACTTGGGCAAGTCTAACATCTCATTGTCTGGTATGGATATAACCCACTGCAAGATGACAAAATTTTTAAACAGGTGCAAACTGACATCATTGAAAAATGAATGGTAACTAGAAAATAAGGTCTTAACCATAAAGGAAAGCAAAAACTGTTATGCCTGTGTATATATAAAAGCTGTGGAAAACAATGTGGAAAATGAAGAAGATATTGCTTGCTAAAATCAATATCATCATCATCATCCACAATGTTTTCAACCCATTAAGTTAAAAAAATAGAAAAAAATGTACTTTTTGAAATGTTGTCTGCAACTCTTTTCAATTTGGACCAGTCTATATATTTGCTGTCTGGTAATGGGTTAAAGTGTAAAGCAATATATATACAATGCATGAGTATGATTAAAGAGAAACAATCCACATACACTATAGGGAGGTATCACTGTTTTTGTCATGTCACAGATTTTAATTTTCTTTTTACCCTATCATATATTCTTTGAATTCAATATCCTGAAAAGTAGCTTTGTGAAAATCAGAGGTCACTTATTAAAATAAACCGGGTATTTTCCTAATAGCCTACGTAGACTTTTCATCTATTTTGATATTATGCACAGACAGTTGCAATGAATATTTGGACATGCATGTGGTTTGTATAGCCATTAGAATCGAGCATTCAGTTCAGTTCTCTCAAACCAAAGTCATCATGACATCATCAGGAATTATGTTCACTAGTTGTTTGTGCAAACTTTTAAGCAGCTGGGAATTTTTGCCAATCTAGGTTTCAGAAACATCATTTCCTCCCCTTCATAATTAAAGAGTTCTCTTAGATACTATAACAATTAACAAGTGTGATTTTGTGGAAATTGGTTAAACAGTAAAAGAGATGAAATAAACACAGAACAGGGTGAATTCTCGTCATATGTGATTCTACATATTGTGTGTGTGATTCATACCAAATCAGCTCTTATATAAACTCAATTGTATATTATTATTTCAAGGAAACAAAAATATAGAAATGGAATTTTTAAACTTAAAAACTGGTGCTGGTTAACATTTATTCTACTTTAATTGCATTACAGATCACCTGACTACCCAGACACACCTGTTGAGAAGCTATCTCGTCAAGAACAACTCCGAATGATGCATTTGAGAAGTCACTTAAACCAGTTAACAGAGAAGGTCAAACATCATCAGTACATGACAGAAAAAACAAGGTTTGTTGACTTCTCTCGTTATTTTTCAACGCAGTATCTATTTCTATGCCTGAATTGTCCAACTCTGGCATTTTGCCATCAGGCAAGTAGAGAATGATGGGCTACTAGCTACACCAAATGACCCTCGACATGAAGTTCTACTTAGATATCAACCCATTCCAACACAAGCCCTCCTTTTTACGCCCCTCAAGAAAAATACTATGGAAAACATTTTGGAAAATGAAGAAATTGCTTGTATCAAGCAATTTCTTCATTATCCACAATGTTTTCTATTAAAAAAGACAAAGAAATTTGAAATTCCATCAACTTTAAATTGTCGTCTGCAGCTTCTTTCAATTTGGACCAGTCTAAAAGTTTGTTGTGTGGGAATGGGTTAAATTACATTTTTTTAAAGATTTGTGATCACAAACATGTAATAAACAAGTAAAATGGTTGTTTGGCGACCTGATATGTTTTAGATTTTAACCCTTTCCTGTTCAATCCCTGCTTTTTACGCCCCTGTGAATTTATAATTAAGAAAAAATTGTAGAAAAAGAAGAAATTGCTTGTTACAAGCAATTTCTTGTTTTCGTACAATATTTTCTACCCTACTGAATGGTATTTTTCAAGTTAAATCCAATTTATATTTTTGTCTGCAAAACCTTTGAATTTGGATAGGGCTAAAAATTCTCAAAACAGGAAAGGGTTTAGTGAACTATCCATCACATGTGCATTGAGGATCTGCATGTGATGGGCTTGTTGAATAAATGCTTCCAAGGGTCGACACTAACAGTGTCCCGGGATCCCGAGGATCCCTTAAAATTTGAAGGGGTCCCTGGCAATCTCAGGCTAGGGATTCCGTCGGATTCCTCAATATTTTTCCAGTGCAATAGCTCTTAATGTATCAACTATTGCTCCAGATTTTTGTTTGCTTGTTTTTGTAGAAAACATTGTGGATAATGAAGAAATTGCTTGTAACAAGCAATTTCTTCATTATCCACAATGTTTTCCAAGCTTTTTTTTCAAGTTGGGCTTAGAATGACAGGATTGCGTGTGAATGAGTTAATGTATATCAAGAAGGGATCCCTTTTTATCTGGAGGAAACCCTTAAGTAATAAGTAGGGATTCCTGTGGGATCCCATTGAAGCAAAGTTAGTGTCAACCCCTGGCTTCTGGTACTAATTCCAACAATTCATGTAACTTTGATTTCCTCTCATTCTAGAGATGAACTGAAACAGTGTAGAGGCAAGATAACAGAACTAGAAGAAGACAGAAATATTGTTAGAGAGGAACTTCATCAGGCTGACACAACTGGCAATCAGTGAGTTATTTTTGAATAGTTCAATTTTAGTTTCCTATATCAAGAATCAAGTGTTTTGATGGGCTGCTTTTCTTCCATACTTCCAATGACCAAAATTTTGAGCACACAACTATTTTGTATGCTTGCCCACAAAGGAGATCCATGAAATTTTATGAAAAACTAGTAAAATATTTACTTAGATTATAAGAAATGAAAAGAATATTTTTTTTTTATTGAGGTCTGAATGGGTTAAATAAGTTTATGAATTCCATCCATTTTTAGAGTACATGTATTTGTTAAAATTACCTAAAAGGAGATTTAAGCTTTGAAAATCAAAGCGAAATGGTAATTACACTGCAGCTCCACTATAACGCTGTTGGTGGGGTCCAAGAAATGAAACAGCGGAAGAAGTGGAGTTATAATGCTATAACGCTGCCCCCCCCCTTCCCCCCCCCCGCCGTCGTAACTGAAATGTTCAACCGTCGGAATCGGAACTAAACACCCTATAATTCGTGATAAAATTCCTGTAACAAGATTAATTCTATACAAGTTACTAGTCGGGAAATGAAAAACAACAACTGTAGTTACGAGATTTTAGCAGAAAACGACGAAATGCAGCGTGCGGAGAATTAAATTCTAACCTTACCTTCCCGGTGTATCAGGATTGAACAATCCGTAAATTTCTACAGGTCTACAAATTGTGGTTCTCTTTCTCCCAATATTAAGAAGCTAGAACTTTTACCCGAAACATGTTTTATTATTTTGATAGTCGTCGGCATTAATCTAATTGAATTTATTTTTACTCGGACGTAAATATTTCCATCCGTAGACAAAGGCGATAAAATCTAAGTATCTCGCATAGCGACGTCTCCTTGGAGACCGACGAGTTGTTGAACACCTGGGGTTACTGAAGCGTTGAGAAAATGTCGCGTGGATCGACCTTCGAACCTCTTTAGCGGTAATGGACTTGGTCTAATTTCTTTACCATTGTTAAAAATACGGTAACAATAAATAGACAAAGCACTCTATCTGAACCTAGTCATTTACGAATCGGGAATTTAAACCGACCAGTTGCACGTATACATGTAGCGGTTAACTTTTAATCGTAAAAATGAAGGTCATAATAATCGAAAAATATCCGAGACGGTCGAATGTCTGGTTTCATAACGACAAGAGTAAAAAATTCGGTCAGCAAGAATTACACGGGGTATGCGTCTGGCACGTGTCAACTCCGGAAACTCTCCCATAAATAGCTGAACATCTGGGGGCGGCGCCTTTGATCACCTTTCCTCCCTCAGAATAAAATAAACTGTACCCGAAAAACCTTGACTTCAAATTTGTGGACGAGCTTTTTGCCGTGTTTGATCATACAGAATGGCATTAAATTTTCGGATTATTGAAAGAAGTTCGGAAAAATAACGGTATTTTATTTTAATCTACTTATATTATTTACCCCGTTTCGGATGAAAATCTTCCGATATTGTGACATTTACAATTAAAGTTCACGTATTTTCTGAAAACGTCGCAACTACGACTGATTGTTTTCCTAGCACACTGTTGCGTTTTTATCTTGAAGCTACTATCTTCTACGAGCTCCGGATACCAGCAAACTATGAAGTGAAATAAAAATTAGGCTCAAGTCAATTTGTCTAATTTCACGGTCGCGCATTACTTTAAGAACACGTCCTACCGGGGACTGAAGAAAATTAAGAACGCCGAGAGTGAAACAGTGTGATATTTCAATCGCACCACCTTCAAGGTTTGTAACTGAAGGATACCGAGGAGCGTGCCTATTCACTATTGTTTTAAGAATATCAATGACCCAAGGCATTGATCATCTCGATGTCAAACAGTAAGACCAAACAATCAAAACGATTTTGTAACTTCAAACACTACGCGTGTCATCAATCAAACACAGCAATTACCTCTGAACTAATGCATTAATGGCCTGGACCGTCCACATAAGGTGTTAAAAACTTACCTGACTTCGGGTAATTATCGATTTTTATGTGCAACCCTTTTTCTTCAGACGGGCCGAAGACGAGATGAAAAATTGCGGCCAAATCAGGATTAACGTCGTATCTCAGCATCTGCAATCCAAAATGCCCCCCCTCCAAAATTTTGGGAGCCAAGCGGACCCCGCGTTATAATGGAGTCAGCGCTGTGCCGGGTAGCGTTGTAGAGGAGTTGCAGTGTACCTGTACTATGACATAAGGTCTACCGAGGTTTTGGAGTCAAGGGGACAAGGTTCTCATATGGTCAAAAAAAGTGGGGATATGCTACAAAATTGATGAATCACATTTAACAGTATAGCTACAAGGACATTGGAACAAAGGGACAGTGCCCCCATGGTCTTAAAAACTCGGGTCATTTGTGATTTTGAGGGGTAAAATGGCTTAAAAATGCAGCCTTGGGAGATTACTGTATTACCTTGTCTTTCAGATCAGCAGGTTTAAGATTGAGAGCACAACATGACAAACTGAGTGAAGAGATTTCTAATGAGAAAGAAATCGAGAAATTGATCATGGACAGACTAGAGAAGGAAGAGTAAGTACAACTAGACAGGATGTACCTTTTGTGTTTCAAAAATATCAACCACATTATAAAAAAACCCATTAGCAAACAATTTAATTTTAGTTTTGTATATCAAGATTTAAGCATTTTTATTTGCTGAATTTTCTTGTCATACTTCCATACTTGGCACAATTAAGAGACGAAGAGAATATTTTTTGTATTCATGGAGGTTTGAACCGAAAAATCTAATCACACTGTATGAATACCCGAAGCGGATTCATACATTGTGTGATTAGGTTTTTCGGTTCATACCTCCATGAAAACAAAAAAAAATTCTCTTCATTTCTTATAGTTTATTAGCATCAAGCGAAAAAAACACAAGCTTCACAAATTTTGTGCGGAAGTATACAAAATGGCTGTGTGCTCAAAATTTTGTTCACGGAGTTATGAATAATTTTTTTCGATCAATCAGAACACTCGTTTTGGATAGACGAAACTAAAAATTAAGTTACATTAGATACATAACCTTTTACTTAGAACTAGTATAATATTTGCTTTGTTTTGCTTGATAGCATTGAATTATAAGATTTGAAGAAAGTAGTTTTTTGTTTTCATTGAGGTAGGAACCTAAAGATTAATTACATTAATATATGAATTAGTTTTGCATATTCATACTGTGTGATTAAGTATTTAGTTTTATACCTTAATGAAAACAAAAATTGTTCTGTTCAATTTTAGCTCGGCTGTTTTTCGGAGAAAACCCAAGGTATTGTGATAGCCTCCTTGTAGTTGCTGTCGTTGTCTTGCGAAAACTTTGACATTTTGTGATATCTCTTGTTCTACTAAAGGCATTCACTTGAAACTTGGCACACTTGATCACTATCAAAAGAGCAATCTATGCTATCAAGGGGGATAGTTCTAGATGCATTTTGTCCACTATCCAGCACCAAATAGCAGAGCTTAGGCACCTGTAGGCGGTGCTCTTGTTTGAAATTTTAGACTCAACTAAAATGAGAGCTTGCAGACGACAATAAACATTTGATGCAATTTGAAATGAAATCATCCTTTGTGGTAGAAAATATTGTGGAAAAAGATTAAATTACTTGTTACAAGCAACTTCTTCTTTTTCCACAGTGTTTTCTCAATAGGGACTAAAATCCCGGATTTGTACAGGAAAGAATCAACAGCTTGTTTACCTAAAAGTAGCTTAATTATAAACCCATTCCAGATATGAGCTTGCCAAGGTGGATGTAGAGAGAGGGAAGTTTTTGTTAGCTGAAGATGAACTTATCAAGAAAGAAGATAGACTTGCGAAAGAAAAAACAGAACTTGCCATGCAAAGGTTGCGAAAAGAGGAAAAAAAGGCTAAACAAGCAGAAAAAAACCTGAGGAGGAAAGATAGGTAATAATAGTGTTGACATTCTGTTACATTCCCACACAATTACACTTTTTGACACTCCTCAGGAAAAAAGCTTTGGAAAACATGATGGAAAATGAAGAAGTTTCTTGTAACATTATCAATGATGTTTCTATCAAAAATATCAAAGATTTTTTAAATTCCATCAACTAATAATTGTGATCTATAACTTCATTTGATTTGGACCAGTTTAAAATTTTGTCATCTGGTGATGGGTTAATGCTGTCACTTGAAGCAGATTTCATTTTTTATCCTGACTGCTGGAGCACCTAACCATGGATTCCTAGTATTTCTCACACCAGCACTACCACTACATCCTTTCTAAGCTTCCGGCTCCCACTTAGGTTTACCATTATCTACCAGCAAGTGTCGGAAAGGAAATTTGCCATAACCTGGAATCACACCCAGGACCTCATGATTAAGAGTCTGATGCGCTACCAACTGCGCCATGGCTTGGACCCAGTTCAACATTTCTCCTATATCTAAAAAAAATTCTTTGTAGAAAACATTGTGGAAATTGAAGAAATTGCTTTAAATCTTTTCTAAAGCTTTTTCCAGGATTGTGAATCAAGTGTTTCAAATTTAAAAAAAAATGGTTTTCTTTTCTTAATGCTGCAAGTTAGTGGATTGATAGCCAAAACCACTGACCTCAATTAATCTTTCCCTGTTTTTTTAAATTTTAGGCTGGTCCAAATTGAAAGAGGTTGCAATGAAAATTGGATACAGTTTTAGATCAAACCATCCTATGTGGTAGAAAATATTGTGGTAAAAGAAGAAATTGCTTGTCACAAGCAATTTCTTCTTTTACCACAATGTTTTCTAGAGTATAAAATCACGGCTACGTAAAATCCTGGGTTTGTCCAGGAAAGGGTTAAGATAGTTTGACCTAGGTATCAAACAATTTTTTTTTCGTTCAAAATATATTGTTGCAAATATGAAATTAAAAGCAAACCATTTGGTGGGCGAGCTTAACATTATAACTGCGTTTTGAATAAGCTGTAGTAATGACATTTAAGTTGCCAACAAATGTAGAATGTTTTGCTTTATTGTTGTAGGGTTAACTATCTGTCAATTGAAGATCTTTCTTCTATATTGTTTTCAACCATGTTTCCTGAAGGAAAGATCTTGTTTACCTATACCAGATGAAAAAAACTGTTCCAAAATCAAAGGAGTTACAAACAACAATTTCAAGTGGTTTAAATTTCAAATAATTTTTGTCTTTTTGGGTTGAAAAAAATTTGGAAAATGCAGAAAATGTTTGATACAAGCAATTTCTCCATTTTCCAAGTTGTTTTCCTGAACCTTTGATTGAGAAGTGTCAAAAAGAGGGGTTGTGTGGTAATGGGTTAAGAGGGTGGTGAATGTCAACAGCAGGCAGGTAGTTGGGCTTCCAACTGGGTTGGCTTTCACTTCACCCTGTATGTTCAACTACTCCTACATTTCCATATGGATTTTAGTGAAGCCATTGCAAACATTGTTTTTTTGAAGATTTTGTCTCTTGTTCAATCATTAATTGATGTTTTCTGATAGATTGCATGTAAACTTGTATAGAGAGGAAATATCTACTCATTGAATTATTACAGGCAATATCAAGAAATAATGAAAGAAAGCCAAGAAAGACATTTTCACAGGGTAGAGAGTGCTGAAAAAAGTAAACAGAAACATAAGAAATTTGTGGATGATACCATGAAAAAGTGAGTACACACAGTACCTGAATAGACGGATCAATGGCTCTGGCCACTGAGCTCCAGCAGGAAGTTTGGCTTTGATATTAAACGGCGTTACTCTGCAAAATTTATGATCAGTGGCATGTGACAGAAAAGTGAAAAAAGCGGTTGGTTGGTGACCCTAGCATTGTAACTACAGCTACAAAAAGCTGTAGTTATGATGTTTAAATTGTCAAAACAACAATATGCTTCACTTAAATGTCAGCCAATGTAGGAGTTCAAAGTTAATTTCCGGTCAAAACAGAAATCATGATTTGATTGGTTGATTGATTCTTTGATTAACGGCAGTGACCCTTCAATTTGGGTAATTACAGGTTCAGTAGTGTTTCAATGGGACATCTACAAAGTGGCATCTCGGGGACTAGTCATTTAATCTCATAGGCTTTGTTTAAGGTTTAGGATTCCTTGATTTAACATTGACAGAGCTTTTTAGCTCACTTGAGTACATACCTTTTAGGATCGATGGATGTCTGTCATCCTCTGTTCAATGTCTTCTGTCGACTTTTACTTCAAACTATATCTCCTAAACGTCCGGTCCAATTTCGAAATAATTTCTGTAAATGTATCTTGGGTGGCTCTTAACCCTTTCCTGTTTTGCAAAATTTAGACCTGTCGAAATTCAAAGGTTTTACAGACGAAGATTTTAAGTAGATTATATTAGAAAAATAACCATTCAGTAGGGTAGAAAATATTGTGGGAAAAGAAGAAATTGCTTCTTTTAAGCAATTTTTCATTTACCACAATATTTTCTCAATTATAAAATCACAGGGACGTAAAAACCAGGGATTGAATAGGAAAGGGTTAACCAAAAATTGCTCATATTGTTCATGTCAAATGCATTCTTTGGCTGTGAGGCCCCAAAAGGAGTTCAAAATTTGTAAATTTCAACGAACTTCTTGTCTGAAACTACAAGGCCCAGAGCTTTCATATTTGGTGCATAGAATCATCTAGAGGACCTCTACCAAGGTTGCTTAACCCATTCCAACTCAATCCCTCCTTTTTACGCCCCTCAATAAAAAAGCATTGGAAAACATTGTGTAAAATGAAGAAATTGCTTGTATCAAGCAATTTCTTCATTATCCACAATGTTTTCTGTCCAAACAGACGAAAAAAATCAAAATTTCATCAACTTGAAATTGTCGTCTGCAGCTTCTTTCAATTTGGACCAGTCTAAAATTTTGCTGTGTTGGAATGGGTTAAATTATGACTCTCAGGGTCAAATTGACCTTGCCCCAGGGGTCACTTGATTTTACATGAAATCTTTATAGGAAAACTTAAAAAAGCCCCATCTTCTCCAGAACAATGAAGATTAGAGTTTTAGATTTTTATAAGAAACATTTCCTAGTAGATCTCTAACCAGGTTTGCTCAAATTATGATCCCTGGGGTCAAATTAGCCTAAAACCCGGGGGTTTCTTAATTATACACAGAATTTATACAGGAAAAGTTAAAAAATCTTTTCTTCATGAACCATTAAAATTAAAGTTTAGAGCGTAGTAAACTTCCAAAAAGTTTGCTGAAATCATAACCCTGGGGTATTACCGGCCCGACCTAGGTGTCGCTTATGACGCTCTAGGGGTCATTTTACTTGCTATCTTTTACTTTTAACTAAATAGAGGTATAAAGAATTTCTTGATTTATTAGCAACCAAGGAAATCTTTATAAACTGATGACTTTCTTAACAAACAATAACTTCCTTAGCAATTATTGATTTCCTTGGCAACCAGTGACATCCATATCAACTAGAGCATTTTCACGAATGGGGGTTCAAATCCCACTCTTGGGTAATAGAATCTTTCATTGCAGAAGCAACTTAACTACTATAAATCTGGTTTTATAAGCGAGGACTATATTTTCGCTAATATTTGCGAGTCAAAATAATTGCAAATTTAAGAATCTCATCTAAATTGAACCATTGTTTAAAGAAAAATACAGAGAGGTCCGAAGTAAGCTGCGGACCTACGAAGATAAAATGATTCACCCCTATCAGTGTCATTCAACTTTATTTCATTCATATGGATTCGTGTCAAAACAGAAAATAAATCAGTTTGAGAACAGGACGAATCTTTAGCAGGTGCCAAGTTAGTCCACATGTATACAAACATAACAATGGAAAGCAGACATGGTATATCTAGGTGACAACAATTAGGCAACAAAGAGCTAAAAAGTTGCTACTGACTTTTAATTTCATTGACTCTTAGAACCCTTTAAGAAATTGAAAGCAGATGTTGCGAAATAAATCAATTAAAATCAAATCAACTGCTTGTACCTGTTTTGTCATGGGATAAAATTATTTCATACTACTATGACAGTTTGGTAAACATAGTATTGTACTGATAATTTGATGCGTTAGTGCTTACGACCTGATACCTCTTTTTGATAACAGCTTTTTAGCTCTTTTCAAAAATATTTTTTTCTTAAACTTAAACACATACTTTGCGATCTATCAAAGATTTTCGCACAGAAATGATACTATGAGAATGGAGAATGGGTAAAAGGTTTTTAGATGGATTACCGGTAATCATTCTATTCAAAGGTTGGTGTTGATTCGGGCTGAATTCGCATATGGATTTTTTTTCTTCGACAGTGTATTTCTGGGGATATTCACAGAAATAACCATATTGTCATACGGCCGCTCATGAAAATTACCAGATTTACAGTACTAAAAGAATATCCTGTTTAGTTACAGTAGTTCTCATCACTTAGCACTGACATTATCAAAATATTTGATTCACCACCTGGTTACCAGTAAAACCTGCCTTTTGGAATTCAACCAAAGTGGATATATCATTGTCTGTTCTTTACTTTTTGTAACAAACGTATTTTAAGTTTATCATTAACATAAGTATTTTAGAATAACAATATAGAAGCAGTTTTAACAAGGAGTGTACATTAGTTATCAACTTATATGTGTATAGCTTATAGGTCAAGGCAGCAACTCATGACTAGAGTTTGAATTTGATTGTTTCAGGAATAAAACCTGTACCATTGCAAACAAGGGTATGTTCTAAGGCAAAACATTTCAGAACCTAAGCCTAGTTGGAAAAATACTGGCCATTCCAACTGAGTTACAACGTGAAGTTTGACTAAGATATTTGATGTCATTACTGTGCACAATTTTATTGCTAGTAACTTATACTATGAATATAAAGTGGTTGGTTTGTGACCTTAATGGCATATCTACAGTTTTAAGAATCTGTAGTCACAATATTTAAGTTGCCTAACAAACGAAAGAGTTTCACATCAATAATAGAATTCTAAGTTCACTTCAATTCTAAATGAATGATTTGATTGGTTGATGGATGATTGAATCTTTTATTGACAGACATGATCCGTCATTATTTGTGATTCTGAGGACTTTTAAGGTAGAAACCATGGTGGAAAATGAAGAAATTGCTTGTGACAAGCAATTTCTTCAATTTCCACAATGTTTTCCAAAGCCTTTTCCATGGGGTTGTCCTAAAGCATCATTGATTGGGAATCGGTCAAACCCCACTCAAACACAAACAAATCTTCTTTTTAGGATGAAACAAAGACAAGAAGAAGAAAATACAAGATACAAAGAAGAAATGGAGAGAAAAATGAATATGCTTTTAAAGCTGAAAAATGATATAACTTCAAATAGGGTAAGTAGAGATTGTACTGAGGACCTAAAGCTTTGAAATTGTGACTTGTCTTATTATTCACCCTTGTCATGTTGAATAAAATATTGAAATAATTGCATTAAAATCAAAGGACTGAAATCACTAGAAGGCCTTATTGTGGGTCAATATTTACATCGAGAATAAGTTTAATAGATTCTGACTTAGAAGAGACAAACCGATTGGTGTAGACTAAGGTTCAGTACAAAAATATGTGAAAGCTGATCTTGGTCTATACCTCCTTGTAAAAATCAATATTGTTCAACATGAAATGAATAATCAAATGAAATGAATAATCAATCAATGATCATTGAACATTTTTTAGGTCAATAAGGATAGATAATTGACCAATCAAGGCTGTCAATCAAATAATTAATCAACCAATGAAATCACAAATTTAGCCTGGAAGTTCAGTTTGAAGAACTTTGACATTGGCAGCCATTTTTGTGAATCGTTTTTTGTTGGTTGGGTGACTAAAACGTAACTACAGCTTATTCAAGCTGTAGTTGCTACGTTTAGGTCGCCAACCAACCATTCTACTTATTTGTAACATGCCACTGACTATAAATTTTACAAAATAACGCCTTTAAAATCAAAGTGGAACTTCCTGTTGGAGTAAATCCACACAATCTAGATTTTACACCCTTCTCAAGTAAAAAGATTTGCAAAACATGGAAAATGAAGAAATTGCTTGCCCACACAATTATGCTTTAAACGCCAAACAAGTATAAAACTTTGGAAAATATTATGGAAAATAAGGAATTGCTTGACCCTAAAGACAAAAATTTTTTGGCATTCCCATAACTTAAAATTCTCATCTTCATTTGTTTAGCTGACCTGAGCACAACAAAGTCAAGGTGAGCCTTTGTGATCACTCTGTGTCTGTTGTGCAAATGTCTGTCATACATCAAAAGTTGTCAACATTTCTTTAAATATCTTCTCCTTTTTAACTTTTGGGTGAATTTCAACCAAACTTTGCAGAAATGTTTCTTGGGTGACCCTTTTTAACCCTTTCCTGTTTTCAAAAATTTAGACCCATCCAAATTCAAAGGTTTTGCACACGAAAATTTAAAGTTAATTTTATTTGAAAAAAAAAACCCTTTAGTAGAGTAGAAAATATTGTGAAAAAAGAAGAAATTGCTTGTCACAAGCAATTTCTTCTTTTCCACAATGTTTCCTCAATTATAAAATCACAGGGACGTAAAAACCAGGGATTAACCAGGAAAGGGTTAAACTCGTTCATGAAATTTGAATAACCTAAAAAAAATCATGGATGGCAGGGCTGGGCTTTTCAGACTAGAGAAGTCATGAAGTAATTCTTAAAAAATCTTCTACTTCTAAAAATCTGGGTCAATTTGGACCAAACTTGGAAAGATTGTTCCTTTGGTGACCCTTTTAAAAACTTGTTCATACAATTTGATTAGTGAAAAATGGGGGCATGGCAGGTAGAGCTTATCAGACTTAAGAGAAATAATGAAATAATTCTATCAGACATATGAGAGATAATGAAATAATTATTTTAAATATCTTCTCCACCTAACCACCTGGCGAATTTGGACTAAACTATGCAGGAATGTTCCTTTGCGGAATCTTTTCTTCAAAACTTGTTCTTGAAATTTTGATGATTGGTGAAAAAGTTAGGATGTGGCAGAGCCGAGCTTATCAGACTCACAGAAATCATGATATAACTCTTTAAAATTGTTCTCCTAAACCACTGGGCCTATTTGGTCTAAATTTGGCAAGATTGTCAGACACATGATGAAATATTTTTTAGCTGAGCACTGTGCAATTTAGGGCTATATTTGCCCTTTTGTTTTACTTGAAAAAAACGTGGAAGAAATCATCCACATCGCATTTTACCCTATAGGATGATTACTTTTCTAACTGCACTCACTTTTATCTTTTGTCTGCAATCTCTTTCAAATCAGACAAGGGGTGGGGAGGGGGTAGAAAGGCTGGATTGTGTGAATAGGTTGGAACAAACGGTGTTTTTTTTTCAAAAATGATTTATTGAGAAGACGAAAAATACAGACAACTATATTTTAATTGCATATAGGAAAACTTAAAGGCCCTGAGAGCCAGAGATAAAGCAGCAGAAAGACAGGATGAGTACAAGAAACAAGAAGTGAGACAGAAAATCCTCGATGAAGGAGGAAATCCTGATGAAATATTGCTGATACAGAAACGTATAAATGACCATGAAAAGCAAAAACTGTAAGTGTTGTTCAACTGGAGAGTAACTAATTATAATATAGTTGATGGAATTTCAATATTTTTTGCCTTTTGAAGTTCACAATATTGAGGATAATGAAGAAATTGCTTGTAACAAGCAATTTCTTCTTTTTCCACATTTTTCTCTAAAGCTTTTTTTCTTTGTGTCATCAAAAAGTGTTACTGTGTGGGAATGATTTAAAAACTAATCCTCATAATCATGAGATTTTAATGAAAGAAATCATTTACAGACATAATTTCAAAAAATTGTAAATTTGTAAATTATGGTATATAAAAAAGAATTGTAAAGAAGAAAGTAATTTCTAATTTATACATAATGTTTTTCCTTAACAATTGTTGTAATATGGATAACTGGAAAGTGGTAAGTAAATTTGGCCTTGATTTTTCAACATTTTTTCAGTGGTCGACACTAACTTTGCTTCAGTGGGATCTCACAGGAATCCCTGCCTATTACTTAAGGTTTCCTCCAGAAAATCAGGGTTCCCTCCTTGATATACATTAACTCATTCACACGCTATCCTGCCCTTCTAAGCCAAACTAAAAAAAGGCTTCAGAAAACATTGTGGAAAATGACAAAATTGCTTGTCACAAGCAATTTCTTCAATATTCACAATGTTTTCTACAAAAACAACCAAAAAATAAACCCACAACAGGAGCATTAGTTGATACATTAAGATCTTTTGTACTGTAGAAATATTGAAGGATCCTGATGGAATCCCTAGCCTGAAGTTGCTTGGGTCCCTTCCAATATTCAGGGATCCTCAGGATCCTGGGACACTATTAGTGTTGACTCCTGTTTTTACAGTATATAAGATATACAGCAAACTCCAGTTATCATGATACACAGTGGAAAAAATTGTTGAATTAAAAATATTCATAACCAATGACTTTTCGAAGAAACAGATCTTGCGAGGACCCTGAAATCAATTTGTTCCAAACACATACCTTGTTAACCCTTTACCAGATAACACAATTTTAGACTGGCCAAAATTTCAAGACATTGCAGAAGACAATTTTAAAATTTATTTAATTAAAACAATATTTGTGTTTTGGAGTAGAAAACAATTTGAAAAATGAAGAAATTGCTTGTATTTACAAGCATTTTTTTATTTTCCACAGTGTTTTCCAAAGATTTTTTCTTTGTTCCTTAGGGAGAGGATCCAAAATCGAAATTGTGTGGAAATGGGTTAAGTGATATCATTATAGCTGAAATTTACCATATCAGACATACTTACTTTCTTGGCTTATTTTGTACAGCTCAATTTGAATTTTTCACCAATGCAAATAATAGCAATTGCATCATGTTGATATGTGTCAATATGTGTAACACTTTCCATTGTAGAACATTTGAAGGCCAACAGAAGGAAAAACATGCTGCTATTATGGAGAAAATATTGATAGAAGAGGATAGAATGAGACGACGCAAAGTACAGCAACCTTTATTGTGGGAAGACCCAAAAAGAGAGAAATCAAAGGTGAAAACATTTTGAAACAATGCAATACTTGTATCTGTTGACATATTTCAACCCAATCTCACACAACCCTATTTTTGTGAGCCCTTCAAAGAAAAAGCTTGGGAAAAAATCATAGAAAATGATGAAAATACTTGTAACAAGCACTTTCTTCCTTATTGCCAATATTTTCTACCTCCATAGAACAAAAATTTCTAAAATTTCTTAAACATGAATTTGTCATCTGCAAATTCTTTCAATCAGAACCTGTCTAATATTTGATTGTCTTGTAATTGTTTAACACATTCTCAAATGATGCTTTTTGACATCCTCAAGAAAATAAGCTTTGGAAAGCAATGTGGAAAATGTAAGCAATTTCTTCATTATCCACAATGTTTTCTACCCTAAAAGGTAAAGATTTTTAAAATTCCATCAACTGAATAATGTCTGCTGCAACTTCTTTTAATTTGGATCAGTTTAAAATTTTGTTGTCTGGTAATGGGTTAAACATTATTAAGAATATTTCTAAAAAAAAAGAAAATCAGTGATAGACTACTATCTAGGGATTTAACCTGTTATCAAACAAGAAAATATAAGACTTGTCCGAATTGAAAGTAGTTACAGATGATAACTTCAAGTTGATAGAATTTTAGATAAGTTTTTTCTGATTAGAAAATAATTTGGGAAATGCAGAAATTGAATTTTGTGGGAATGAGTTAAAGAATGACACTAGCATTGAACACTTTGCATTTTTATACCCAAAAAGCTATGTTTAAGAGGTATGTTGGAGTCAGATTGTTGATTGCTCGGTCAGTAGTTTTTTCTTGTCCAATCATTTTCTTCTGAACTACTGGTAGGATTTTACAAAAATTTCACACTCATTGTTCATTTTGTTTATGGTCTATTCATTTTTCTTAGAGTTATTGCCCTTTGTTGAAAAGTCTTATCCGCTCATTTTCTCTTCAGCTACTAAATTGTTTATTTCAACTTCCACATGTGCACTCAGTATTAACCCTTTTCTGGTTTTTGAAATTTTAGACTGGTCCAAATTGAAAAAGGATGCATACAACAATGAAAATTGGATGCAATTCCAAATAAAACCACCCTATGTGGTAGAAAACACTGTGGGAAAAGGAGAAATTGCTTATTATAAGCAATTTCTACTTTTTCCACAATGTTTTCTCAAGTATAAAATCACAGTGACGTAAAATCCCGGGTTTATCCAGGAAAGGGTTAACCAACAGTGTGCATATTCTATGTTTTGTTACAGTCCATTTATTCTTAGCTCACCTGAGCATGAAGCCATTGTGAACACCTTTTGTCCGGTGTTCATTTGTCGTCCGCAAACTATTTCTTTAAATGACTTGGCCAATTTGAACCAAATAGGCAGAAATGTTCCTTAGGCAGTAACCTCTAAAAAAAGCTTAAATTATTGAAATCTGTCTAAAACTCTTGTTGCCACAGCAACAAAAGTGAAATTTTAAAATAATCTTTAAAAAACGTCTCCTCCTGACCCAGGTGTAGAGCCTTGATATTTTGCATGAAGCATCAGTATATTGACCTATTTCAAAATTGTTAAAATAATACCCTGCGGATCCCAAAAATTTTCTCCTCCTAACCCTCAAGGCATATAGCTTTGATATTTTGCATGAAGCATCAGTTGACTTTTTTCTTTTTTCTGAAATTATAACCCATGGATCCACAGGCAGGAAAAAGTTTTCTCCTTCTTTCAAATTAGCCCTATAGCCTTGTAATTTGTCATTAAGATTTTGGGATCCCAGGTACAGAGCCTATTTTTTTTAAAAAGTATGGCCCACTTGTATCATAATTCTAATCTTAACATGAAATTAGACTGTTGAAAGGTGAGCACCCAAGGGCTAACGGCCCTCTTGTTCTTGGAGTTACAGGCTTTTGTCGAAAAAGGCTATATTCCAGGGACAAAATGTGTCGATTTTTTCTGTGACAGAATCGTTTGGGGATATTGATCACATTTAGTCATAGTCTAGTTTGATACTATCAATGATGGTTGTAGTTGTATTGCTTAACCCATTCCTGTACGTAGATGCTTTTGGATGCCCCTCAAGAGAGACAATTGGGAAACATTGTGTAAAATGAAGAAATTTCTTGAAACAAGCAATTTCTTCATTAAACATGATGTTTTTCTATCCAAAAATTTGAAAAAAATTTAAAATCTTATACACGAAAATGTCTTCCAAACTCCTTTCAATTTGGACTGGGTTAAATTTTGTGGACAAGACTTTTTGGGAATGGATTAACCTATTATCGAACGACAGAATTTTAAAATGTTCATCTACTTCTACAGATCATAGGTCCACAAAAAAAGAAACCCCTGAAGACATTTGAAGAGTATCAGAAGATGAGTTTAGAGTCTGATCTGAGTATAGATTTAGAGACAGATACAAATGAAGAGGTATTCATTTTTGTGATGCATCAGGAACCTCCTAAAAAGTGTTAATGCATTGACCCTGTACTGTCTGCATGGAGTATGTTGACTAATAAGGGTTGAAAGTTTTCACCTAAACTGTAATTTAGCGCATTCCCACACAGTCCCAATATATATGCCCCCAAAAGAAAGAAGCTTTGGAAAACATTCTGGAAAATGAAGGAATTGCTTTTAACAAGTTATTTCTTCTATATCATATAATTCCAACAGCTGGAAATTATCGTCTGAAATTCAGACTAGTCTCAATTGTAGACTAGTCCAAATTGAAAGAATTGGCAGACGACAGTTTAAAATTGATGGAATTTTAAATATCGCCATCTTTTGGGGTAGAAAACAATGTGAAAATGAAGATATTGAAGAATGAAGAAATTGTGATATGCAGTTTCTTCATTTTCCACACTGATTTTTCAACCTGTTTTAAAGCGTGATTGTGTGGAAATGTGTAAATTCTTTATGACATTTTTGCACCTTGATGTAGAAGTTTTCAGGGTCCTGGATGGCACAGTGGTTAGGGTGGCGGACTCATAATCTGTAAGATGTATAGGCTTACGGGCTGAATTCCGCCACACTGCCTTTCAGATAGGTATGGTCCTGGGCGAGACATTGCAGAGCCCGAGCATAGTACATGTGATACCCAGGTAGCACATGAATTAGTGAACTTCACAGTGATATAACTGAAAGAGAGTTTAACCCTTTCCTGTTCAATCTCTGGTTTTTATGTCCCTGTGATTTTATAATTGAGAAAACATTGTAGAAAAAGAAGAAATTGCTTGTGATAAGCAATTTCTTCTTTTTCCACAATATTTTCTATGCTACTGAATGTGGTTATTTTTCAGTTTAAAACCACTTTGAATTTTCATCTGCAAAACCTTTGATATTCGACATGTCTAAAAAGACACAAGCAAACAAACAAATATTTTCTGCTATTTAACAAATATTTATGTAGATTGAAGAGAAAGAAGATGCTGATACAGAAAAGATTGAGACAGAGGATACGGGAGTCTGTGATCAGCCCACAGATAGGTTACCTAGAGAGGATGATAGCTCTGACTCTAGTGATGATGAGAACAAAGGTAAAATATCTAAAACTAAAATTGGTGCCCAAATAAATTAACACTTTACCAAGTTAAGTTTTTTGTCGAGCCCCCTTCTGGTGAGTGGGATCATAGTTGTCACTATGGCAAGTCGGTGTATGTACATTAGTGCATTAGTCCATTAATCCGTGGGTCCAGTTTTTCTGGACAATTACTCCTACATTTAATAATGGATTTCAAAATAACTTGGCACAATTATTTTCAATCATGAATAGATGTGCCATTTGAAAGAATTTTTTGGAAAGCCTCAAGTTCAAGGTCACAGCTCAAGGTCAAACACTAAAATTGTGCTTGTCCAGAGCATTTCTCATACTATTATGGATGGATTTCAAAATGAATTGGCACAATTGTTCTCCATTATGAGTAGATATGCAATTTGAAAGAATTTTTTGGATAGATTCAAGTTCAAGGTCAAAGCTCAAGGTCAAACACTAAAATTGTGCTTATCTGGAGCATATACCTAAAAAACTTTGCGGGCTCGACAGCAGTTGTCCTTGGTCAACCATCTAGTTAGAAAAGTCAAAATTGAAAGATATTGCAAAAATGCCAGTGTTTTCAAGTTGAAAACAAGTACAATTTTGGGTAGAAAACATTGCAAAAATAGAAGAAATTTCTTGTAACAACCCTTTATGGGTTTATGCTGTTTTTATATTATTTTTATATTTTTTTTCTATTTTGGGTCAAAAATATTATAGATTTTTTTATGCATTTATTTCAGCAGCTATGAATTGATAAATGAGACACTGGAATAACATTTTTCTAAGTCGCCATTCTTTTCTTTCAGATTCTAATGTACCTGATCTTGCCAAACCTGAGTTTGAAGGTTTATGGGATCACCACAAGCCATATAAAGTACCAAAAGACACCAATGGATCACCCCTTAAACTACCAGGAGCTTCAAAAATGGACAAGGTTTGCTTCAAACCATAAATAAATTCGATTTCATTTTGTGATCTCAAAAATATCATATATCTCGATATTTTCAAACACATATGGCCTTTAAAACAGTAATAAAGCATGGGGAAATTCAAATATTTAGCCTATTCCCACACAATCCCATTTTTTATGCTCCTATAGTCTAAGACATTGGAAAACATTGTGGAAAATGTTTCATAATTTTCATTGGCTTAAAATTGTCATCTGTAGCTTGTTTAAATTTGGACCAGTATAAATTTTTTGTCCTCTTGTAATTAGTTTACTCAGATCCAGTACAGGACTAAGAATTTGTGTTTCATTAAAATAAGTTAGGATGATCTTTTTTGTATTCTGAAAATTGACAAAATGTAAACAGTCTGATCAGTTTTTTTTCTTATGATATGGTTCTGTTTTGTTCAACAGTCATATGAGCCCATGCTTGACATTTCCAAACATTACACATGAACGCAAAGTAAAGGCTCCGATTAGCCTGTGCATCCACACAGTCTGATCAGAGTCTTCACTGTGTGCTCTGTAGATAGATACTGACCCAAAGCTTCTTTAAACAATCAGCTAATATTCTAATTGCCCGAATGGCTGTCCAGGATGCTCTATTTGTGCTAATCATACACATGCAAAATTTTTGGAAATATCACGCATAGGCTCATGTACTATTCTTCCTCAAAAAGAAAATCCTACTTTTTTATCATTTTATATACTGTCCATCTAGTAATATGTCTTTTTAGGGTTACATATTTCAGTCTAAGGTCTGCTTTTGTATACAGCTGTTTTCAAATAAGGTCTTGATTTAACCCATTTCCAACAATGACACATTTTGATGCCCCTCAAGAAAAAAGTTCTTGAAAATAATTTTGAAAATGAAAAAATTGCTTGTAACAAGCAATTTCTGCATTTTCCACAGATTTCTCCCCAAAAAGACGAAATAATTTGAAATTCCATCAACTTTAAATTGTCGTCTGCAGCTTCTTTCACAGGGTTCGCACAGGCTTGAAAAGTACTTGAAAATGAAGGGCTGTCTTGAAAAGCCCTTGAAACTAAATTTGCCTTGAAAAGCACTTGAAATTAGCCATTGACCTTGAAAAGCCCTTGAATTTCACTTATTCATGTATTCCAGACAGTTAGATTCGGTTTCAAAATCAAAAGTGAGCATTTAAGAAGAATTTCGGCACGTCTGAATAAAAAAAGAAAAGATTGGCGAATGTGCCATAATGTAGGTACAGGCCGAATGTATATGGTGCGAATTGGAATTTTGAGTTGCTTCCCTTGCGAAATGATGGCCGCACTACGCAGCGTGTCCGAAAAAGTAGAAATGTACGTGAATCACGTAGAATTGATAGAAAACAGGAACATCTTTTTCCCCCAATACGCCCCGGTTCGTACGAAAAATAAAACCAAATTATGAAGAAAGTAACCATCCTAGATCCTACCTATGCAGGGCTCCAAAAATTTGGAAATTTAAATCGGTCCGGGACAATGCCACCTCTCCCACAGATTTAATTTTAGTAATGATGTACTTTTTCATGAGCTAGTTATCCAAAGCTCTGTATATCTAACACATTCATAGCGATTTTCAACACGAGCCTTTGGTGATGGAAAAACACAGCTGACGTCACAAAAATGTCGGGTCAGTCCATTCTACTCTATGGGATCGCAGGGTCGTGACGTACATCAAAAAGACCGTTGAGACAAACTCGAGTGGGTCGCCCACGTTTTGCACTATTTTTCAAGAGTAGAATTTGTGCACAAATCTCGGTCATTTATTAATTGTAGTTGATTTGTGATTTATTATTCGCACGTTTTCCACCCCAGAAGTAAGATTTCATGATTCGTTGTTTCTTTAACTTTATTGACAGAACTAGTGATATTATTATGCAGTTGTTTTCGTTTATATTCAAATTATCTGCATTCTGCGGATTTACACTTATGGTTTGAATTATATCGGCTACGTTTCTTATTGTGAATGAAAACTATAAAACATATATTAACGACGTGACTTTTTTTTACAAATTTCAAATCCGGTCTAATGTGCTCACTTGTGACAAATAATTTCATAAAAGCACTGTGCCGAGCTATTCCGACTTTATACGAACGGCAACTGAAGTCTGTTCATGTCTCGATTTGTAAACGCATCCCATATTATAGTAAAAGAAATTTGTCACGAGTAACGGCAATTTAAAATAGGCGCAGTATTAGATGCACATTTTGATAAGACTTAGAACATGTGTAAGTCAAGCCGATCCTCCATTACAAAAAGTTTACAAAACTCGATACCCGACGTTGGGTCAAGTTCAAACTATTGCTAACTGCAAATTAAGGTCACATGCGGATTGGCACTTGATTGGCCGGCGGGTAAACTAATTATCGATCTTTGGCACTTTTGTATTACTCAATAATAAGTCCTTGAAAATGGTAAGATTTGTCCTTGAAAAGTCCTTGAAAAGTCCTTGAATTTTACTTGGCCCTGTCTGTATGAACCCTGTTTCAACTTGGACCAGTCTAAAATCTTTTTGTGTGGGAATGATACTTGGAAAAGCAATACTTTTTCTACTCAGTACATAAAACACTGATTGTTAAATGTATTAACAGCCTAGTATCTTACGGCTAACCATCACCGTTTATTGATGTGGATAATTGTCACAAGTTTCATTTTCATTGTACTACTTGGCAAAGACTGGCTAAAACTGAGGAATGGCCTTGAAAAGAGTGAAAGAAAAAAATAAAAAAAAATCATTCTATTGGTCTTAGCCATTGCACAGTTCGTAGTGTGTGGACTCTCAATCATGAGGTCCCAGGTTCAATCCCAGTCACAGCAAATAACCTTTCTGACTTTTGTCTCCAATCAATTGGTGAAACATTGAACACTGAAGTGGTATGAACAACTGGAGGCTTGGAAAGGTTGCAGTGATAGTTCTTGTTTGAGAAATACCAAGAATCCATGGTTAGGTGCTCTAGCCATGGTAATATTACTGAAATTCTGTTTACAGGGGTGTTAAACCCAATTCAAACAATTAATTAAACAGAAATCTGTCACTGATTGAAAAAGAATGGTGATGGTTAACAATCACAATTATTGGCACTCTGGAAATTTGAGACAGTTTGTAAAACCTTATGACATTACATGCATGTACATTGCTTACAGCTTTTTTTTATTTGACAAAAGTATTTATTGAAATTTAAAGTATTTTCTAAACACCTGATAAAGGTGTTAAGGTCATCAGATCGGTCGGTATATCATCAAAAGAAATGAAGAGAATTATTTTTCATGGAGGTGTGAACAGAAAAACCTAATCACACTGTATGAATACACGACCCAGATTCATACATGTGTGATTAAGTTTTTCGCTTCATACCTCCATGAAAACAAAAATATTCTCTTCATTTCATATAATATTATAGTATTGAGTGAAAAAAGCAAAAACTGTACAATTTTTTATACCTTTTTGTATGGAACTATTTTGCGCTGGAGCATTCAAAATCGCTGATTGCTCAAAATTTTGTTCATGGAGTTATGAATATTTTTTTTTGACCAATCAGAAAGCCCAATTATGATAGACAAAACTGAAAATTAAATTATTATAGCGATGACAGATTTTGATTCCAGTTGGAGGGATCTTTATATGCTTCACATAGAAACTCGATTGGAGGTTTTGACAAGGGATATAATTCATTTATTCAGAAATAATTTAATTGTTAGTTTTGTATATCAAAAACGTGCGCTCTGATTGGTCGAAAAATTTGTTCATACTTCAATGAACAAAATTATGAGCACGCAGCTATTTTGTTTGCTTCTGCGCAAAATAGTCACATACAAAAAAACATCAAAATTTGTAATGTTTTTTTTTTTTTTCGCTCAATGCTATTACAGTGTGATTAGTTTTTCGGTTCATACTTCCATGAAAACAAAAAATATTCTCTTCATTTCTTAACATTTTCATTGTGGTGATATGCAATCAATAGGAGATGACAGTTAGGCTTCAGATACTATACTAGTTTACCCATTCCCACTCAATGATGTTTTTTGACACTTTTCAAGTAAAACAATTAGGAAACATTGTGGAAAATGAAGAAATTGCTTTCAAGAAGAAATTTCTTCATTTTCCACAATGTATTCAACTAAAAAAGTTAAAAAAAACTAAAATTTCATACACTTTTAATTCCATCTGCAACTCCTTTGAATTTGGAATAGTCTGAAATTTTGCTGTCTGGTAATGTGTGTGTTAAATTCATTTTCACCAACTATGTGTACTATGTTGAATTTATTTTGTCATAAAAAACAATTAGTTTCATAATTATTTCTTACCATTTTATTAGTGTATCAAGCTATTTCTTCATTATCCACAATGTTTTCTTCCAAAAATGATAGAGAATTTAAAAATCTCATCAACTAAAATTATCCTTTGCAGCTTCTATGGATTTGAACCAGTTTAAAATTTTATCTTCTGGAAATGGATTAATAATTAAAATGTCTTTTTTATCTCACATTAGGCAATTCTGGACAAGGTTTTAGAGAAACACAGAGCAGGCATTGTGGTAAAACAAGTGGCTGCAGGAAGGGAGTTCTCAGGCTGTCCATTTTACAGTAAACCTGATGTCATACATTTTAAAGTAAGTACCAGTACAGTCTATTTTGCCCAAGCCACGACCTGTATTAAGCAACCACTTTCATGGGCAACCAGCATCAAGTTTCCCTTTCAAAAACCAAGGATTTTCATAATTGGATAATTTTGCTAGTAAAGGTCTTAAGCCTTGTCATGCTGGATGAAATCTTCTACAAAAATATGATGAAATCAAATCACTGTTAACACTCAATGTGGGTTGTAAATTCGTTAAAACGTGAATAGTATAAATAATGCTGGCTTTGAAGGGTCAAGCAGGAAGACTAGACAAAGATCAGACTGCACATATGTGCAGCCTGATCTTTGTCTAGACATCCTGCCAAAAGTGGAATATTCCGGGTTCAGCATAACAAGGGTTAAGATATATATCATATGTTGGTGGATCTCAAGCATTGTCTCAGTGAGAAGATTTTAATGACTTCCACTAGCATGGGAATAAGTAAGAATCATACAGTAATTTATGTATTCAGTAGAACTAATTCCTCATATATCACAAAAAATGTTGTTAGCGCCCATTCTTTTGAACAACCATAATTTAGCCATCCTTTGTATGGTCTATTGAAACTAGTTTTAGTGTATTTTAATTCTTGTTGTACCCCTAGCAAGTTTAATGATAACCTGCATGCAGACTGGTCTATGTTGTAAAAAATTGCGGTTGAAAACTAAAGATAGTGTAATTTGAATCTCTGTGTGACATTAACATCTATTGCATGTGCATCAATTAATCCATTCCCCATTAATCCATCTTTTTGACACCCCTAAAGAAAACAACTTAAGAAAACATTGTGGAAAATGAAGAAATTGCTTGTTACAAGTAATTTCTTCATTATCCACAATGTTTTTTACATCAGAAGACAACAATTTTTAAGATTTCATCAAGCTAAAATTGTGGTCTGCAGCTTCTTTGAGTTTAGACCAGTCTGAAGTTTTGGCATCTGGTTTTGAAGGGGGATTTTTAGGGAAAGGATAGTACCAAATTTACTATTGTGGAAGAATCAAAGAACATGTATTTCTTTAATTCTAGGATTTTGATGTTGGTAAAACTTACAAGAAGAAAGTTGCATTGACTAATGTCTCATACACTGTGAACTACTGTAAATATTTGGACATCACAGAAAGGCTAAAAGACTTCATTTCAATTCAGTAAGTATTTGTATTGAAGATATATGAATGAACAAGTTTTCTTTCCATTTGCCAATGGGAAGCATCCAACCTTCTACCAGGAAATATGTTATAGAATGCGTAAAAATGGCAAATAAGAAATTCTGATCAACTAATGAAATTATATCCACTCCTCCAAAATCTTATTTTTATTATTATTATTATTATTTTATTTTATTTTTATTTTTTTTTTTGGGGGGGGGGGTATATAGGAGTCAAGCTTATTACACCCCAACTTGGTTTTGGGGGGATAAAGGAAATAGATTGTCAGTTTGTCTGTTAGTTGATTTGTCAGTCAGTCTGTCTGTGGCTTTATCCTTGTCTTATCAATTTCTCAACTACTACTGCATCGAATTAATTAAAACGTTATAGATAGACTCAGTATCAAGCAGAGATGGGGAGGTTTTGATATGGTTGCAGCCAACCTACTTTTTAAAGAGTTATGGCCTTTTTAGGAAAAATCTTGCATATTCTTTTTCTCTGAAGTTATAGAATGGATTTGATTCAAACTTCACAGGTAGATTCAGTATCAAGCAGAGATGTGCATATTCAAATCTAGTTGCAGTCCATTTACTTATACAGAGTTATGGTCCTTTGATGAAAAATCTTGTCTATTCATTTTCTCTAAAATAATTGGACGGATATTTTTAAAAGTTACAGATGGACTCAGTATGAAGCAGAGATATACATATATTATTTTGGTTGCGGCCAATATACTTTTTACGGAGTTATGGCACTTTGGTGAAAAATATTGCCTGCTTATTTTCTAAACCTTTTGAGGCCTTTGGACAATGGTTTAGAACATCAACCCCAACACTACAAGGGTAACTGTTTTCATTGTTTTCGAAAAATAAAGTCTTTGAAGAACTGTTTTATTTTAGCATTAAATAATGGAAAATCATTTCAAAGATAGAAGATAAATGTTTTCATACTCCGAAATGATTTTTAAGATAATTAAAAAAAAAAGTACCCTTGATTTCCGATTCTAAAGGATATTTTTCAATCAATGCTGAATGAGAAGGATGAACAACTTTGTGGGATAATTGTAAAGTCAATGGCCTTGGGTAGAAACATACCAATTGAGGTTCATGAAAATAAAGTGTTGTAGACAGAATTTTTTTATCTCTGTTGTTTTACAGAAATGAATTCCCAAGCATACTTGTGTAAGCTTGTAAGGTGACTACATTGAAAAATGAATGAAAATATTTAGGTCAAACTGCTTCTCCCTTCCTTAGGCCATGGACTTTTCAATCAACCCTCATATGCATGTATTTAACAGCTTAATGAAATTAGATAACAAATTCCAGCGTTGACAATTAAAGCTTTACCAGACCACAAAATTATTAGACTAGTCCAATTTGTAAGAGATTGCAGATAACAAATCATAATGACTGTGATATGAAAAATATCAATTTATGGTAGAACATTTTGTGGAGAAAAAGCGGAGATTGCTTGTTACAAATGAATTCTTCTCATCCCACAATGTTTCCTTGAATATATTAAGTGAGATTTATAGGAAAAAAGTCTGTATAGTGTTTGGATGGATTGAGATAATTGATAATATTTATTTCAGGTCAACATGGCTTTTTGTTACATTTCAGCTTTGATCCTCCAGGACAAATGTCAGCTGGTTTAACATGTGAGATGCTGGTAACTTTTAAACCAATGGTGAGTTGGTGTGATAGATATTTAGATCTTTTATACCCTCTACCTACAAAGTAGAGGTGGGTATATTCGTTTCACTATATCTGTCTGTCTGTCCTTCCATCTGTTTTTCATCTCAGTGCTCTAACACAAACATCAGTTGACCTAAAACCTTGAAACTTCATACAATTGTTCCAAAAGACTAGTAGAAATGCCCAATTCTTTTTGAATCAGGTAGGTCAAAGGTCAAGATCACAAATGAACTTTGGTTAAAAACTGTTTCCATTCTCTAACTCTAAAATCATTTATGTATGCAGTCAAACATATTCATAATAGATGTCACAAAAAAAGTGCATTAAGTGACTATTCTCTTCATTTTAGCTGTCCCTTGAGTGGGGTATACTTGAATCAGGTTGTCTGTCTGTCCGTCCATTCATGGACATAATTTTGTGTCCTCATCTCCTCCCACATTTCAAGACCACTTTTGCTGAAACTTTACCGAAATTTTCCTTGCAATGGGAACTTGAGCACCTGCAATTTTCATAATGATTAATCAACTGTTTCAGGAGTTATGCCCCTTTGATTTATTTTCTTATATACAATATATAGAGAATAAATCATAACTCCTGAAAAGGTTGACAGATTAAAAAAATAAAAGTGGTTCACATGTACGAAGTTATGGGGGGGGTATACTGGAATTGGGTAGTCTGTTTGTCCGTCCGTCCGTCTGTCTGCCCATCCAACTGTCGTCCATCCGTCCAGAAATAAAAGTGGTTCACATGTTTATTCCAGAACATAAACGCCATGTTCGACGTTGCACAAAATCCATAATTTCCATCTTCAATGTTAAACAAAATCCCTATTTTTTTTACACAGTCATTACCCCTTATTGACTTAAAGTTTGTAAAAAAAATTGTCCACATGATAAATCATGAATGGCCAACATTTCAATGGTTACAATTTGGCCTCATTTAATAAGAGGCGGCAGTGGGGGGGGGTGTATTTGTCAGCCCTTACAGGCAACAGTTCTAGTTTAATTTGATGTTTGCAGAAAGTCAGTTGCTATTAAGCAGTGAATTGCTATTATCAGGGTTGTTCTAAAGAGTATTCCACTGTATTTGTCTTTCCCTATTTAACAGATAAATGAAGATTTAGAGGGAGAAGTCAAGTTTTTGTCACAGACAGGGCCGTTCTCTATACCTCTAAAATGTACAACCAAGAAATGTGATGTAAGTATTTTTTTGAATATGTTGAGTGATGAAAAGCTATCTAAACCATTTCCTGTTAAATCCCTGGTTTTCACTTCTGTATGATTTAATAATTAAGTAAACAGTGTAAATAAAGAAGAAATTATTTTTTTTTCCACAATATTTGTTAACCAACTAAATGGTTATTTTTCAAATTAAATCCATTTTAAATTTTCGTTTGCAAAATTTTTGAATTTTGACTTGTCTAACATTCTGCTATACAGGAAAGGGTTAAATAGTTTATCAACATTTTATTTGTTCTTATCAAGCAATGTGATTTTTAACTTTATTTCTAGAAAATTGTTTCATGAAGCATTGTATGAGTTTTCTATGCAAATGTTGTAGATGATATTTTATGATTAAGAAATATTATGTTCACAGCGCATACATTTGCCTGCAAAATTATAATTTTCTGAAACATTTATAGTTAATATAACCCTGTATTACCTGTACAACTTTATAAAATTTAATAAAAAACTGAATATAAGAGATACTGTATGTTTTCCTACACTGTTTCACCCATTCCCACACAAACACTCCTTTTTATGCCCCTCAAGATAAAAGCTTTGGAAAACATTATGGAAAAATAAAGAAATTCATTATCCACAATGTTTTCTATCCAAAAAGACAAAAAAATTGATTAACTTTAATTTGTTGTCTGCAGCTTCTTTCAATATGGACCAGTCTCAAATTTTGATGTTTGGGAATGTGGTAACCTTTAGTGAAAAATCTTTGATTTATCTGGACAGGAATTGTCTACAAGTTTTAAACTTGGACACATTTTAGTTGTTATAAGTCAATGAAAATTTTCTATTCTATTTGTTTTCACTAGATGATTGTGGATTAACCATTCCCCAACAATCCCACTTTTCACAACACTCATTGTGGGTTGACCATTCTCACACAATCCCACCTTTAATAACCCTTAAATTAGAGTTTAAAAACAAGAGTAGAAAATGAAGAATTTTCCTTATACAAGCAATTCTTTTATTTTCCACAATGTTTCTAATCAGAAAAATGTAAGATATTTAATGGCTCCCGTTGGGATAACATTTCTAACAAATAGGAATTCAGAAATCTTTGTTAAATTGTTAACAAATAATATCAAAATAGGTCATAAGCCCAGTATAGAAAGCTTAGCTGAATAGAAAAAAAAAATCAAAATTGTTTTATTTTGCCAACATAAATAATTTTGAAATCTATTTTCATTTTCTATTCAGCAATGCTTTTCGTATTCGGCTTTTGACTTATTAAATTATTGGTAGAAGCGTCTAAAGACTTTTAACAAAGATTTTAGGATTACTTCAGGGGCGAAATTTTATCCCTACTCGAGCCAAAGAGCTTTTAAATCATGGCCACTTGAAACTGACGTCTGTAACTTGTATGAATTTGTGTTAGCTTGTAGTGGACTTAAACATAAAAAAGGTATTCATGCTGTTTAGTTTTTGGATTAAATTCAGTCTGTTCAAATTTATACATTTGTAACTTGCAGAGTTACACCTGTATGTTTGACTGTTAATATGATTTCAGCTTTCTGTAGACATGGATGTCATTCAGTTTGGTACAACAGTAATTGATGAGACATTAAAGAAAACATTTACCTTAACTAACAAAGGAGCATTGGGAACTACTTTTGAATTCTTCAAAGTTACAGGTAATCTAAGATTGAAATTTCCATTGGTCTTCTTTATCAACTCACTCAAATACCATCTCTTGGGCTTTTTATGCCCCCGCATCGATAGATCAGGGGCATTATGTTTTACTGATGTCCTTCTGACTGTCTGTCTGTCTGTCTGTCTGTCTGCAAAACTTAACCTGCCAACTAGACATTTTCCTATAACTTCAACCCTGATTAAGTTACAATGCTAATATTTGGTATGTAGATAGGTCTCAACAAGGCGCAACTGGGAAAGGTCATTTCATCAAGGTCAAGGTCAAAATTTTAACCATTTTCCCTAAAACGTTACTCAAAAACTTAACCTGCCAACTAAACATTTTCCTATAACTTCATCACTAATTAAGTTACAATGCTAATATTTGGTATGCGGATAGGTCTCAACAAGGCACAACTGGGGAAGGTCATTTCATCAAGGTCAAGGTCAAAATTTTAACCCTTTTTTCTGAAACAGAGAAAAAAAAGATAAAATAAAAATCACCCGTTTCTAAAGAATTCCTGTTTCGGGGGCATGGTGTTTCACAAACACATCTTGTTTAATCTTAAAAACAGTTCAGGGTAGGATGCTTATATTTGACCAATGAAATATAATACATAAGAATATGCTTATGTCAAGATTATCTAACAACTTTCAATGTCAAACTTCTCAGCATCTACACATTGTGTGCATTGGTTTTACTCTAAATCATATCAATTTTACTCACCACTGAAGTTGGGATCTGTATCATGTTCTCCGTCTGTCCAATTTCTTGTTAACACATCTCCTCCTACATTAATGGACGAATTTGAATGAAAATTTCTCAAAATGTCCCTAGGCCTGCATATTGCTAGGGTTTTGCCATTTTAGACTGTGTCACAGAAAAAGGGGGTATAATGCAAAAGGGTGGCGTATGTTGTGACTATGGCACTCATATTTACAGGTATGAAGGCTAAAACAGCTACTAGTGTCCAGACATCTTTAGGGAGAATGGTGAGTGATCTTCATTATACTTGTATCTTACTGTCTAATTTCTTTTAAAGGATATCAATTATTGATTCCACATAAATAACATTAACCTATTTAAACAGGACCAAATTTCACACTGGTCAGTAGAAGTTGCAAAAGACTAGTGGTGAAATGGTTTACCGATATACCGGTAAACTGCAGTCTGTTAGTAGAGAAAAACCTAAACCGGTTCGAGTTTTTCTGTACATGTCTTTCTGCAATATGTTCTCTTCTCATTTTAAATAAGATATATAAGTACTATTTTCCCAAGAATCTATTCTGAAATTAATCATTTTTAAAACTTACAAAAGATTTCCAAAAGCGAAAGTAGAACTTGTTTCCTCTGGCGTTGTTACTGGTGTAGAGATAAAATAGTTACCCTGTCATATTTAAATTGATTCCGATTTGAGATGCACGTGCTGAATAATTACTTTCTGCCTAACTGCAATCATATGAACAAAATTTGATTGACATTTATTATTTTCCCTAACTTAATCCTACACTGTTTGAATTTAAACAAAATAGGTTATTGGGAAAGTACTACTCTGTTATTCTTCTGAATTTCGGTGGTAGGGCTGGTCTTAAACCTGAGTACACTATCATGGAAAAATGGCTGACAATAATCTTCAAGCAGCAGATAAAGTCCAACTGTTAAATAACCTGACGGCAAAATGTGCTGTACTTGATAGAATACTAGATTCTCAAGAGATCGTTATAGATACTGCTTGCTGTGACAGATGGCATGTTGCAGTCAAATGTGGAACCTGAGCGAGTCTTCAGGACTGATTGGGATATTTATCAACACAGATGGCATCTTTGGATTATGACAAATTTGACATCCTAAATTTCGTTAGAATATGGCTTGATCTGCAACTCAATCTCAGAATAGCTGTTGACATGTCAGTGGGTCATTTTACTGAATTTCTTTTATGTGTCAGTGTAGAATTTTCAGTCAAATTCAGTTTGAATTGAAATACTGTTTGTTTTATTTATTTATTGAAAAAGAATTGCATACAAAACTATTCATTAACTTCATTAATTTGAAATAATATAAGAGTCTGTAGGAAAATTCATAAGTTTTCTACTTTTCTTTAAATTCACTTTGGCTATGTATTACCTTTACAGTTTTAAGTGGTCACTCATATTTTCCATGTAAAGAAAGGGTGTATTGCAATATGTATTGCAATACGGATTGACCATATTGCAATATTTTGCAATACACTTTTTACTGTATTGTTTCACCCCTACAAAAGACATTTTGACCCATTCCCACACAATAAAATTTTAGACCAGTTCAAATTCATAATAGTTGCAGATGACAATTTTAAGTTGATGAAATCTTTAAGATCTTTTTCTTTGTTAAAAACATTGTGGAAAATGAAGAAATTGCTTGAAACAAGCAATTTCTTAATTTTCCACAATTTTTTCCAAAGCTTTCTTACTGAGGAGTGTCTAAAAATGTCATTGTGTCAGAATGGGTTAACGTTCTTTTTAGAATAAATGTCTCATTTGTAAAATTATTGTGGGAAAAAATTGCTTATCATTAGCAATTTCTCTTTTTTCCACTTTTTTTCACCACGTTTTCCGTAGCAACTCTTCTTCTGCTTCTTTGTTTGCAAGATAGAATGGTAATCGGTTGAGTCAGGAACATTTTCAAGCCTTGCCATGTTTTCCAGACAACAGCAGAGTCTGTACAAGCTGTCACACCTGATGCCACAGATCAAGATAAATCTAAGAAGGACACAACAGTTACTGGAGACACTACAGAGAAAAAACAAGAAGGTACTCTATACCCCCCATTTAAAAACTGTCCTCCTTATCCTAACTTTCCCTTCAATATTGACATAGGAAAAAAGTTTTATAAAGAAAAAGTACATAAATTTGATATTAATATTCATTCCTCAATGAAAATACAAAATTTTCTCTTCATTTCTTATAATTTAATGTCATCAAGCAAAAAAAAAGCAAATATTTTACTAGTTTTGTGCAAAATTTTATAGATCTACTTTGTATGCAAGCATATAGCATAGTTGTGCGCTGAAACTTTGTTCGTGGGAGTATCAAAAAAAAATCAGCCAATCATAATGCTTGAATCTGGATAGATGAAACTGAAATTAAAATATTCTCTTGTTAATTTATGAAGGTGAAGAGGAAGGTCAAGGTCAAGCTACAGAGGGTCAAGATGGTGACGGGGCTCCAGAAGGGACAGAGGCAGAGGGACAGCAGGGAGAAGGTAGGAAACATTTTAATCCTTTATCAAAAAACAAAATTTTGAACTGGTCTGATTAGAATTCTAAAAAATCATTTATCATGAATAGATGTGCCATTTGGAAAAAATTCAGATATCTCCAAGGTCATGACCACGAATTAATTGTCAAGTGTTCAAAATTGAGCCTGTCATGGGCATATCTCCTCCATTTCAGGATTGATTTGAAAAAAACCCCAAAAAACACATGTTGTTCCTAGCCAACTTTCTTGATAAGAATTTTCTTCTGGGTACTTTTGTAACCCTTATATTTGATAACATTCAACTTTTTGGTAAGATTTATTTAGATGGTTGATCTTGCTCAAGTGATCGTCTCTATTAAGCAACTGCTTCCATTAAGCAACCACAATTGAAATTCCCTTTTCAAAATCAAAAGATTGCATAAAGAAGAAGTCATATTTAATAAAAAACTAGTTATACCTGAATCCAATGTTTTGGGAACTCTTTAAACGACGAACTGAGACAATTCTAATGAGTCCCAACAACATAGGATTTAACTAGAATTCTGTAATAATTTATGTATTCAATCATATCAATCCTTCATATGTTTCACACAAATATGTATTAAGGAACCATTCTTTTAACGCATTCCAACACAGCAAAATTTTAGACTGGTCCAAATTGAAAGAAGCTGCAGACGACAATTTCAAGTTGATTGAATTTCGAATTTTTTCGTCTTTTTGGATATAAAACATTGTGGATAATGAAGAAATTGCTTGATACAAGCAATTTCTTCATTTTCCACAATGTTTTCCAAAGCATATTTCTTGAGGGGCGTAAAAAGGAGGGATTGAGTTGGAATGGGTTAAGGGACCACTTTTTAGTTGCCCCATGTGTGGTTGCTTAATACAAAATTTTTATGTAATTTACATGTTCTTATAATTCAGACGATAGGTCTGAGCTTGAGGATACCTCGGACTTTAGTCAAGACACAAGTTCAGTTATAAGCAAGACTGAATCACCTGTTGTTAAACTGTCTTCCCCTTCTAAACACCCAAATTGTAAGCTGTGTTCCTATATTGTAAATATGTTGTCTAAATTAGATATTGAGAAGTCACTTTGTTGTTATCACTTAACAGATTTTACCAAGCTTTTCTAGCCATGTTTGAAATGATGTAACAAGAGTGTTTGTGGTTAAATAGTCAAAGACTTATCCTGATTAAAATAAATTCAGACAATATTATTTAGTGGATGAAATTTCAGAAATCTTTGTCTTTTTGGGGGATAAACGTGGATAATGAGATATTTGCTTATAAGAAATAATTTCTTTGCTTTACCACAATTTTTTCCAAATATTTTGTCTTGATTAGTGTATAGAAGACGGATTTTGTGGGGAAGGGTGAACAGATATTGTCAAGCGTTTTTCGTTATAGTCCGTAACAAGGCATGTTATAGTCAAGCGCCATTGATACTGTTATAATTGATAGTTTAAGCATTGCCCTGCTAAATAAAATCAGAGTTTTACGATGTCCCATTTTTGAGAAATGTACCCCCAAGTTGGCTGGGGAACCTTCTTTATCTGTGTTGGAAGGGGTCAGTAATAAGGCAAAATGACCCCCATATTGTGTACTTGATTAAGTGTTATGAGATAGTATAGACTAAGCTCAGACTAATAATGCAAAGACTGACCTTTGATTGCTCTTTAACCCATTCCCACACAATGACGCTTTTAAACGCCACTCAATATGAAAGCTTCGGAAAACATTGTTGAATATGAAGAAATTGCTTGTTACAAGCAATTTCTTCATTATCAACAATGTTTTTTACCCCAAAAGACAAAGAATTTAAAGATTTCATCAACTTTAAATTGTAATCTGCAACTTCTTTGAATTTAGACTGGTCTAAAATTTTATAGAGTGGGAATGGGTTAAGTAATTTGTCAAGAACATTGTCAGGCAAGCTACTTTATATAATTTAGAAAGGGGTCATAATATGGCTAAATGACACAAGTACCTATAAACTGAGCCTTTGTTTGACATTTTCATTAGCTTTGCATACGTGCCAATTAAAGACACCTCTTGCATAGTCTGAGCAGTTTCTTAACCCATTACCTGACAGAATTTTTTAATCTGGTTCAAATTGAAAGGAGTTGCAGACATCAATGTAAAGTTTATGAAATTTTAGATTTTTTCAACTTTCTTGGTAGAAAACATTGTTGAAAAATGAAGAAATTGCTTGTTGCAAGCAATTTCTTCATTTTTCCACATTGTTTTTCATGAGAGGCCACAAAAAGTGTCATTGAATGGAAATGGATAAAACAATGCACAGCTACTGCTCGTAGTTCCCCAAACCAACAGTGAATATTGTAAATGCACTGCGCTGCTACTCAGTATTTTGACTTTATGTGAAATTGTTGGAAATATTGTGTAAAGGGTAAAGTTTTATTAGGTAGTATAGACTAATATCAGACTGATCATGTTCAGACTGACATTTGTTTTCTTTTTATATAACTTCTCAAGAACAATGCTGGAATAGAAGGAGAACGGAAAAAGATATAAACATGTATTTCTAGATGACAAAATTTAGAAACCTATTTCTAGATGACAAAATTATATATAAGAATGTATAAGAAGTTGCAGACGACAATTTTGAGTTGATTGTATTTGTAAATTCTTTGTCTTTTGGATTAGAAAACATGTTGGAAAATTAAAAAATTGCTTGTAAATATTTTTCTTGAGAGTTGTAAAGTAGCTGGATTAAGTGGAAAAGGTTAAAACAAAACATTTAGATAGTTGCTTGTATATTTTCTACCCTGTTGATCACATATTATTTTTTCAATTTTACGAATTCAGGACACTTTGAACAGTTGTCTGCAACACCTTTGAACTTGGACAGGTCTAGAATTTTGTTACAATCAATCTATTCACATTGTTTTATATTCAGAAAGAAATAAAGAATACATTTGAAATTTTATTAGTTGGAAATTCTTGTAAGTAGCCTCTTTGAATTTGGACAAGTCTAGATATTTACCATCCAGTAATGGTTCAAAGGAAATACTTTGAGTAAGAAAGCAGCATACAGATACTCCTATTGAGGAGTATTTTTAGATTTTAGACTCAATTATTTAACCCATTACCAGACAACAAAATTTTAGACTTGTCCAAGTTGAAAGGATTTGCAGACGACAATTTAAAGTTGTGAAATTTAATATTCATTGAAATTATTGGGTAGAAAACATTGTGTAAAATGAAGAAATTGGTTGTAACAAGCAATTTCTTCCAATTACACAATGTTTTCCCTAATATTTTTATTGAGGGGGGTCAAAAAGCGTCACTGTGTAGGAATGGGTTAACAATATTTACTCAAATTCTATGTTGTTCATACTCAATAGAATTATACTTTTTGAGCTGATTTAACTCAGTACCTACAACATTGGGTTTTGAGATAACGGTTTTTAGAAAGCCATTATCCCACCCCACCAGAAACTTAATTCGTTTGAATATTAAAAAGAAAACAAGGAAAAGTAATCATAAGGTTTCAATGTTTAAACATTACCAGACTGCAAAATATTAGACTGGTCCAAAATCAAAGATGTTGCAGACAACAAATTTTAGTTAATCAAATTTTGGATATTTTTACTCATTGGGTAGAAAACATTGTAGAAAATGAACAAATTGCTTTTAACAATTAATTTCTTCATATTCCTCAATGTTTTCAACTTAAAATGAAATTGTTGATAAATGAATGTTCCCTTTCTACATTAGGTGAAGGTGAAGAAGCTGGTTCCCCAGACCTAGCTATCAGCGAGTATGATGATTATGGTACCCTTGATGGTATGAAAGTCGGGCCCATAGCTGCTGGGGAGATTGGGCCCTTTGCTTCTACAAAACTAGAGATCATCTGGAACCCTACAGTCCCTGGGAAGGTTGACTCAGAATTTTTGGTGAACTTTGCTGATCCTCTGTCTGATAGTGTAAGTAGTAACCAATTTCTGGTTTTTTGCCACCCTAAAATAAAGGTTTTCAAATTAATTTCCAGACAAATGAAGATATTGCTTAATGACATGGAATTAAGGCATTGTCCAGAATGATTTTTACTCTTAAAGACATTTATTTTTCTAAATTTCACCAGCTTAAATGTGATTTTTTAAAATTTGAATCAATGTATATTATGCTGTCTGATAATGGGTTAACACAATTATTGGAAAAGAATTAACCTAAAACCATACAGCAAAAATTTAGACTAGTCCAAATTGAAAGAAGACACATTTCGGGATAAAGTCTAGATAATATTATTTATGAAGATCTTGCTTGTAATGAATAATTTTTTTTATTTTCCACAATTTTTCCGAAGTTTTGAAGGGTATAAAAAAGTGGAATTGTGTGGGAATAACCAAGTGACCCTTAGGAGGAAAATAACTGAAACACCATGGTAGATACTTTTACATTTGCACTTGGCTTTCTCTTTTATTGTAATCTGCAATGAATATTTGACTTCTCTGATATTGAACCAGAGACCTCTTCTTATTAGCTCACCTGAGCACGAAGTGCTCAAGTGAGCTATTGTAATCACCTTTTGTCCGACGTCCATCCATTATCAGTCATGTGTTATACGTCAACAATTTCTTTCAACCACAATCCCTCCCAAAGTAGTGGGCCAATTTGAACCAAATTTGGCAGGAATGTTTCTTAGGTGGTCCTCTTTGAAGATACCTAAAAGAATTGAAATCCTCTAAAAACTCCGGTTGCCATGGCAAAAAAAGTAAAATTTTAAAATAATCTTTAAAAATCTTCTCCTCCTGACCCAGAAGGCATAGAGCCTTGATATTTTGCATGAAGCATCAGTATATTGACCTCTTTCAAAATAGCTAAAGTCATTGAAACCCGTTAAAAACTCTGGTTTCCATGGCAACAAAAGTGAAATTTTAAAATAATCTTTAAAATTCTCCTCCTGACCCAGAAGGCTTAGAGTCTTGATATTTTTTATGGAGCATCAGTATATTGACCTCTTTTAAAATAGCTAAATTCATGATTTCCAAGTCCCAGTGGCGGAGCCCAAGGGGGATGGGGTTTGTAAAGAAATAAAGAACAATTTTTAAACATCATCTCCTCCCGAAACATTTGGCCAATTTGAACAAAATATGGCATAGAGCCTTGATATTTTGCATGAAGCATCGGTATATTGACCTCTTTTAAAATAGCTAAAGTCATGATCCTCGGGCCAATTTGAAGCAAATTTGGCAGAAATCTATCCTATTCATTGCAACAAAAGTGAAATTTAAAAATAATCTTTAAAATTTATCTGTACCTGACCCAGAAGGCATAGAGCCTTGATATTTTGCATGGAGCATTAGTATATTGACCTCTTTCAAAATAGCTAAATTCATGATCCTAGGGTCCCCAGGGGTGGAGCCCTGGGAGGGGGGTTATAGGCATGAAGCAGTTAACAGACTTCTTTCTTATTTCTGAAATTCTAACCCTTTGATCCAGAGGAAGGAAAAAGTTTTTTCCTGCTTTCAAATTGCCATAAAGCCTTGGAATTTGTAATTTAGACTTTTGGATCCCCAGGTACATAGTCTATATATGTAAGTATGACCCATTTGTATCATAATACTTATCTTAACATGAATGGCCCTCTTGTTTTATAAAACAATCTGTCAACTAGTTACAGTCTATATGATATTGGACCTGCAATGGCTAATCTACGTCATGTTTTACCCTAAGATTTTCTGAGAAGTTAATTTTTGCACTTTTGGCCTTAAATGTGAATGGTCAACATTTGTCCTGCGTTTAATTCATTTCCTGACAATGATGCTTTCTGAAGCCCTGAAGAAATACAGTCATGAAAAACTTTCTGTAAGGGAGAAACAAGCAATTTGTTGTAATCTCACAATGTTTTTCTTCCTTTTTTGGCACTTATTTTCTAATTTTAGCCCAATATGTAATTACGTCTTCTTACAAATTTCTTTAAGTTTGGACCAGTCTAAAACTATTGTCTGGTATTGGGTTTAAACATGTTTCCTACCCATCTTGGTACATCTTCTTTATTTCAGATTTCTGTCCGAGCCCTTGGTAATGCTATAGATGTGCCTGTGTGGGTAGAGAGACAAAGTGTAGACTTAAAAATCTGTATGTACGATAGACTGTACCAGGACACCATTATTGTCAACAACAGGTATGGACAGTTATCATCTTATATATGAGTGCGTGCATGACATTTCCAACCATTACTCATGTGCGCCAAGTAAAGACTCTGATCAGCCTGTGCATCCGCACAGTCTGATCAGAGTCTTCACTCTGCGCTCTGTAGATAGATACTGCCCAAAAGCTTCTTTAAACAATCAGTGAATTTTCTAATTGCCCCGAATGGCTGTCCAGGGTGCTTATTGTGTGCAAGTCACGCACATGCAAAATTGTTGGAAATGTCACGCACAGGCTCATATCTAACCTTCCATGTAAAATTGGACCTTTTAGGTTGTTCATTACACAAATACTTGAAAAAGAGACTGAGACCAGCAGAGATCAACCAGTCAACCTTCTTCATTATCAACATTGTTTTTTACCCAAAAAGACAAAGTTGCTCACAAATCTCTCACTTTGAAAATGTTGTGTGCATTTTCTTTAAATTTAGACTAAAAATTTGCCATGTGGTTATGAGTTGATATGACATACAATTTAACCACATCACAAAATTTTACACTGGTCCAAATTAAAATAGTATGCTGACGCCAATTTTAAATTGATGAAATTTTAAAATTCTTAGTCTTTTATGGTGGAAACATTGTGGCAAATGAAGAAATTCCAAATTACAAGAAATTTCTTGATTATCTACAATGTTTTTCAAAGCTTCTTTCTAAAGGAGCGTAAAAAGTGGGAGTGTGTGGGAATGGGTAAATATTATTGAAAAGCCACCTGCAGCTTAGCATGACATCCTCTTCTTGTTCTCTTGTTTTTGAATTCAACCGGTTCCTGGACAAACCCCGGATTTTACGTTCCTGTGATTTCATACTTGAGAAAACATTGTGGAAAAAGGAGAAATTGCTTGTAACAAGCAATTTCTCCTTTTTCCATAATATTTTCTACCTCATAGGATGGTCAGATTTCAAATTGCATGCATTTTTCATTGTCGTCTGCAACCTCTTTCAAATTGGACCAGTCTAGAATTTCATAGAACAGGAAAGGGTTAATAGTCATTTCTTGATTGTATTTACAGAGCTACTACAGCCTTAAGACTGAAGTTTGAAGTGTGTAAAGAATTAAGGAACCATTTAGAACTACTACCTAAAACAGGATATATACAGGCACAGTCCCAGTTTTCAGCACAGCTGAAATTCTTACCAAGGTAATTAATTGTAATTTGAGTGCACAAAAGAAATTTATTTCGATATTACACCAAAAAAGACATGATTGTTCTATTTCTTTAACACTTTCCTGATTTTTTGAATTTTTAGACTGGTCCAAATTGAAAGAGGATGCAGTCGACAATGAAAATCGGATGCAATTTGAAATGAAATCATTCTAGAAAATATTGTGGAATAAGAAAATGCTTGTTACAAGCAATTTCTTCTTTTTATGCCCCTGCATCGATAAGATAAGGGGCATATTGTTTTACTGGTGTCCGTCTGTCTGTCTATTCGTCTTTCAAAAACTTAACCTGCCAACTAAACATTTTCCTCTAACTTCAACCCTGATTAAGTTACAATGCTAATATTTGGTATGTAGATAGGTTTCAACAAGGGGCAACTGGGGAAGGTCATTTAATCAAGGTCAAGGTCAAAATTTTAACCCTTTACCAGTTTCTAAAGAATTCTCGTTTCGGGGGCATAGTGTTTCACAAAGACATCTAGTTTCACAATGTTTTCTCAAGTATAAAATCAAAACACTGTAAAATCCCGTGTTTGTACAGGAAAGGGTTAATGTAAAAAGAGACAAAATACTGGGTACTTTTGTCTCCTATCATATCTCTAAGCGTGTCATTTTACATTATATGGCAACCTGATGACGTGGTTCTGTGACTTTGGTCTGCCAAGCTTATGTTTGATAGCACAAATTGAACAACGACAGGACTTATCTACCAAAACATTGAGTTTATCGTTTTCATCATTTCACTGTTTTAGTTTTTTTTAGGTCACCTGACCAAAGGTCATGGTGACCTATTGTGGTAGTGTTCCATCAATCATCATCCATTGTGTAATGTGCATCATGTGTTATCTTTTCAAATGTTCAAATTTTTCTTTTGAAACACAGGATGGATTTAAATCAAACTTAGCAGGAGGCATCCATATGGGAAGTCTGTCCAAGTTTTTAGTTTGTACATGATGGAATTATCTCTCCTTGGGGTCAAATAAGGCGACAAAAGGCTTTTTTCTGTAAAATGAAAAAAATGGTAAACAAAAGACGAAATAATCCCATTAAAACTCTGCAAATTTTTAAAACTGTAGAAATGGAAAGAAGTAGCACAGACAAAAATTTATTAGTTAAATCTTTGTCTTTATAGGTAGAAAAGATTGAGAGAAATTAAGAAATTGCTTATCAAAAGCAATTTCTTCATTTCTCTCAATCTTTGTACAAAACTTTTGTCTTTTTTCGGGAAAAAAATTAGGAGAAGCATCCTTTATTATCATTGTCCTTTTTTAAACAATATCTTTATCATCTGAATTTTAGGAAAGGTTTACCAGAAGAAGCATTGAAGTACTTTGATCCAGAGACAGGGGTTCTAGAAGCACCAATGACCATAAGGGTGGCAGACCAGGTGAGAATGGTTTATGTTTGAATATTGCTAGCTTCCATGTTGAACTCAGTGTATGAATCTGTAAATATTCTGGCAAGACTTTGAGTGATTTTCCCTTAACCCTTTCCTGTTTTTTGAAATTTTAGACTTTCCCAATTTGAAAGCCGTTGCAGTTTACATTGAAAAGTGAATGCAATTTGAAACGAAACCACCCTATGCAGTAGAAAATAGTCTGATAAAAGGAGATTACTTGTAACAAGTTATTTTTCTTTTTTCTCACTATTATTCTAGGTATAAAATCACATGGATGTAAAAACCAGGAACTGCACAGGAAAGGGTTATTACCTCAATAAATGATAAATCACAGTTGTCAAGCAAGAAATCAGTCGACCAAGGAAATCATACGTTTGACTAGAGGTAAACTTAAACAATGGCTGTCATTTATAGGAAGCTTTTTTGTTGGCTTGACAACTTGAACATTGTAAATACAGCTCTTTCAAGGTGTACTTTCAAAGTTTAAGTCCCCAACAGACCATTTTACTGTTTTGTTGCATGTAACTAACCATAGATTTTGAAAAAAATAACACAGCTTTATATTGAAAGTAGAACTTCCTGTTGGAGCTCAGTTGGGGTTTCAAGTGATCTGTCGATTCAGAAATAGATCATCACATACCTAGGTAGAATTATAACTACCATTGAATAAGTATTGGATATAGCACGGGTGTCCTTCGAATGTTACATTTATTTGAAGAGTCCATTTAACTCTTTACCATTTTTCAAAATTTTAGACTTGTCAAAATTCAAAGGGGTAGCAGTTAACATTATAAAGTAAGTGTAATTTAATAAGTAGCCAACCTATATGAAAGAAACTTTTACCACAATGTTTTCTCAAGTATAAAATCACAGCAACATAACAGTCCAGGTTTGTACAGGAAAGGGTTAAAAATGATGAAAACAGGGCTTGGCCAAGTTTTACCTTTTTAGCCATGATGAGTTAGATAAAAGCAATTTAACCAATTACCACACAATAAAATTTTAGAATGATCCAAACTGAAAATAGTTGCAGATGACCATGTTAAATTGGTGTAATTTAGAACAAGTTTGCCTTTTAGAGTAGAAAACAAGCAACTTCTTCATTGTCCACAATGGTTGTGAAAGCTTTTCTTTTAGGGCATAAAAAATGGGATTGTGTGGGAATGAAATTCAATGGATAAAAATTTGGTATATAATTTATACCAAATGTTAAATATAATGTTGCCGAGCCTGGTAAGCCCAGTCAGTTTCACACTGTGCTCTCAATCTGCGAGTTGTGAGTTTAAATACCGCCTTGCCCAGCACTCTTTCCAACAATTTACAAAAGTCATTGCAACAAATGTCTTTTGTCTCTCATAAGTAGTACACCTAAGTGGAATGAGTGGTTAGTGGTTCAGATTGAATGTTGTTGTTGTACTGGTTTTAGAAATGACTGAAAGCTTTAGTTGGGTGTACCAGATGCAAGCATATAAATTATGTTAGAATTCACTGAAAGCTTTGATTGGGTGTACCAGGTTCCAGGAAATAGCTTGTTTTAGAAATGACCGAATGTTTTGGTCAGTGTACCAGGTGCTGGGACATAACTGAATTACTTTTGAACGTGGCTTTAAACCCCGTACAACCTTTTAATGAATTCAATGATAAGTTAAAAACATGCAAATTTTGAAGTAATAACACTGTAAAAGGAGAAAACTATTATTTAGTGGTGTGTATATACAGATTTTCTCCACTTGTTCACATACTAATAAGACATGATTTTCTACTTGCACAGAATTAAAGTGATTGATTGAATGGGGTTTAACGCCGCTTTTAACAGTATTTAGTCATATCGCAGCAGCTGGAGCACCTAACAATGGACTCCTGGTATTTCTCACATCAGTACTACCACTACATCCTTTCGTAGCCTCCAGCTGCTATCCCACTTACGTTTACGATTATCCACCTATTGGTGAGAGACAAATGTAGGGGATTGAACCCATGATGTCCCATGATTGAAGATTAGGAGTCTGAAGTGCCACTGACTGCACTATGGTGGCTTGAATTAAAATTAACATTTCTGCAGAAAACTTATATTTTCCAAAATATGTTATCATTTGGATCTTCTCTGTTCTTCCCCCCTGAGGCCAGTTGGTAGCACATATGACTCTCAGTCATGAGGTCAAGTGTCCAATCCTTAGGCACGGCAAATATCCTCCCCAAAATTTGTCACCCACCAATGGTAAACCTAAGTGAGATAAGCAGTTAGAGGCTCTGAAAGGATTTAATGGTAGTACTGGTGTGGGAAATGACAGACATCCTTGGTTAGGTGCTCCAGCCACCGCAATATTTCTTAAATACTGTTGAAAGTGGAGATAAACCCATTTTAATAAATTACTTACCCCCTTACAAGTGGCCTTGAAAAATGTCTTTGTCTTCAAGTAGAAAAACCCATGTAGGACAAGATAAGCATGAGAATTCCACACCCCTGTATTGTTTATAAACCATAATGTCATTCTATGAATGTCATTTCACTTAGTATGATAACAAATATTGTCTTATTATAATTATCCACTCCTGAATGTAACATGTGTAATACAATAGCTAAAGGTCTACTGATCAAAGGTCAATGTCATACTTGCAAGAATTAAGCCTTTCGTATTTTACAAACACTTCTTGAATATATATATCTTTAATGAAGAAGGGTTCAAATAATTATAATGTTGTCAGTCTATCTATCTGCATGTAGAACTTGATTTATCATATTTCAAGATGACAACATTTTAGACTAGGTCAAATTCAAAGACTTTGAAGACTACATTGCAAAGCTTGTTTTAAAGTGAAAAGTAAAAACGGTATACGGTAGAAACAATTGAGAGAAAATGAGAATTTGATACAAGGAATTTCTCCTTTTACCAAATGTTTTCCTTAGGATTGTCATTGAGGGGTAACTTGAAATAGCTCCTTCCTATGAAATTTACCAAGAATTTCATATATTGAGGATTATGTACCTTGGAAATTCAGTTCAATTATTGTTTAGATGAAACACCTCAAATTTGAAAAAAAACAACAAAAAATTCATTGGACTTCATCATCACTATGAAATCTTGGTTCAAAGTAGGGCCCCCCTGTCTATGAGTATGTTTTACATAGAACCTAGGAGGGTTTATAAGGAGAAATATGTTAACCCATTCCTACCAAATCTGGGTTTTTTTACATCTCTCAAGAAAAAAAGCTTTGAATTCATTTTTTTCCTTAAAAAGACACACATATAATTGTAATCTGCAACTTCTTTGAATTTTGAACAGTCTAAAATTTTGTTGTGTGGGAATGTGTTTACCTGAAATTTTTGTTTTCAGACTGCCCCAGTACCATTTACAGTACAAGCAGTGGTGACCAACTCAGACATGGAGTTTGATGTTCAGGATATTAACTTTGGTTGTTGTACGATATACGAGTCTGTACAAACTACCATCAAACTGACCAACAAGTCCATATTACCACAGGAGTTTGGTTTTGTGGGGCATCCAGAGGTAGGAAGTGATAACCAAATGTTTTGTTTAAACAAATTTGAATAATAATACCCCCCCCCAAAAAAAAAAAAGAAACCTCTTAATCTTTTCCCACACAACTGATGCTTTTGACACCTCCAAGAAAAAAAGCTTTGGAAAAAATTGTGGAAAATGAAGAAATTGTTTGTTACAAGCAATTTCTTCATTTTCCACCATGTTTCTATCCAAAAAGACAAAGGTTTGTAAATTTCATGGACTAAAAATTATCAATTTTCAGCATCTTTTAATTTGGACCAGTCTAAAATTTTGCTGTCTGATAATGGGTTAAAACAAAAAGTGAACTGGTCAAAACCAATCACTGCTTACCAATGCACTATAAGGTAAAAAATAACAGACAAGATTTGTATTGCAAAATAATCCAATCCACTCATATTTTGATACTCTAGTAAGAAGTTAGTTAGGAAACGTCACTCTGATATAAGTGAAAGAATGTTAAAAGTGGTGTTAACCCCACACAAAAATTGAATTTTAAATATAAGATTCCAATTGACTGTTTCAGTATGTGGAAGTACAGCCCAATGATGGCTTTGGTACACTGTTACCACTAGAGACTATAGAGTTAGATGTGATATTTAGTCCCAAGAAAGCCAGAGATTATAAGTTTGAACTGAATTGTAAATCTGTCATTAATAGGTAAGTTGTTTATTGGTTATTGTGTACAATATGCAATGGTGGTTTCAATTTACGGATCATTGTAGTCAATAGAATGTCAATAGACAAATCAATCATTCATTTAGGCCGGAGGTGAACTTTGAACTCAGGCATTCAGGTAAACATTCTTTGTTGGTTTGGTGGTGTAGATGTCTTAACTACAGCTAATTCAAGTTGTTGATACAATGTTTAGGTCAGCAACCAACTTGTTCTCGTTTTTTGCTTAGACCCTTTCCTGTTTAATCCCTGGTTTTTACGTCCCTGCGTTTTTATACTTGAGAAGATGTTGTGGAAAAGAAGAAATTGCTCGTAACAAGCAATTTCTTCTTTTACCTTAATATTTTCTACCCTATTCAATGATTATTTTTCAAATAAACTTGACTTTAAATTATCGTCTGCAATACCCTTGAATTTGGACCAGTCTAAAATTTTGCAAAACAGGAAGGGTTAAATTTAGATATCTTAACTTGAACTTCCTTTTTAGAGGACAGTGAGAGGGACTAGTGATCTGTTGACTGTAGTAATCATGTATAGTGATTAGTAATCATGTATAGGGATCAATGCTTTTAACCCTTTCCTGGTTAAACCCGGGATTTTATGTCACTGTGATTTTATACTTGAGAAAACATTGTGGAAAAAGGAGAAATTGCTTATAATAAGCAATTTCTCCTTTTCCCACAGTGTTTTCTACCACATAAGGTGGTTTTATTTGGAATTGTATCCAATTTTCATTGTCGTCTGCATCCTCTTTCAATATGGACCAGTCTGAAATTTCAAAAACCAGGAAAGGGTTAATAAAGCTCATATAGATAGTATGAGCTGCTCCTTCTTTGTCACTCTTATTCTTTTCTTTTGATTTAAATTGCGTCAGATGTAAATAGCTATATTAATGTTCACCAACTGTTATAGTAGAATAGCGCTAAAGCTGTGACCAGCCCATTACCACACAATCCCTGCATATTGAAGAGGGAAGAAAAGGCAGGAAAAAAGTTGAAATTTTATACACAACTATGTTTTTTCAAAGTTTCATAAAATTGTGTTTGTGTTGACATAGATTTAGTCACAGTAAAGCATGTACATCTCAAGTCTATGTTATTTTCGTTGACAGAGAGTTCAAGATCCAGTGTGTTGGTGTAGGAGTCCATCCACCTCTAGATCTATCCAATCAAGTCATTCATTTTGGTGCTACAGCTCTGTATGATGTCTCGACAGCTAGAATTGACGTCATCAACTCACACACCAGTATGAATGAATTCACACACCCTGTACCAAGAATTGGCAAAGGTAATTATCTCAAAAAAGATACACAGTGAATTCCTTGTTTTATAAGCATTCAGACAACTTGTATACTTTGTACCATGGAATATCAAATTTTCTTGCAAAACAAAAAGCAAATACTCTGTTTTTGTGATAAAATAGATTAATATTTCATTTTGAATACCTGCAAATTTCTAGCTCAAGGTTTCTGTACATGGTCATAGGATATACACCATTGTGAATGTCCAGGCTGCTCCCTGCTGATTACATACATGAAATATTATTAGAAATGTTAACCCTTGTCAAGCTGAATAAATTCCATATGAAATTGTGTTAAAATCAAAGGACTAAAAGTACAGATTGTACTTATTTTCGGATGTGTATTTTTTTTAGAAAATCAATGATATAAACAATGCTGGCTTCAAAGGGCCAATCAGGAGGTGTAGACAATGATCAGACTGCACATATGTGCAGTCTGATCTTTGTCTCAACCTCTTGCCAAAACAGGAATATTCTAGGTTCAGCATGACAAAGATTAACTACAAATGTAAGAATTAGGTTTGTCCCATGTCTGGCTTCTTTGATAAGTAAGCCCAGTGCCCAAAGCCAATAGGTTCTAATGGGTTCATGTCAGATTGATTCTCCAATTTGTTTCAGGAGAGATAGCTCCAGTTGGTCCAACCTCCTTTGAGTTTGTGGTACCCAAAGATGCACCATTAACTATTTCTCCTTCTGTGGGGACTATACAACCTGGAGAGGTATGATCATTCTTCACTTACTTGTTTAAAAGGGAATAACCCATTACCAGATGATGAAATATCAGTCTGTTCCAAATTGAAATAATTTTCAGAAGACCTCAAAATGAGTGAAATTGGAAAGAACTGTCTAGAGTAGAAAATACCATTAGAAGAGGAGTAGTTACTTGCCACATGCAATTTCTCCTTTCCCATAAATTATTTGATGTAATTAATATACTTTTTAATAGCAGTAAAAAGGGGGGGGATTATTTGGTAATTAGTTAAAACATCAAAAAATATACATAAAGTCTTGAACAAAAGTCTATGTAATAGTCAGCAGCATATTTCCAGCATTTTTTCATACTATTAGACTGTGGTTCTTGACTTTTTCTATTTGTTTGTCATTTGAAAACACTTTCCTTTTGTTACATAGAAATCCAGTATTCAAGTAAGATTTGCACCCTTGTTGGAAGAGGATGATATTCGTAGAGAAGCTGTGAGAATGGCAACTAAACAGATGGAACAACAAGCAGAGAGAGAGTACAAGGAGGCGCTGAAGAAACAAAAGGAAGCAGAGGAACTAGCTGTAGGTATTTTTGGTATACAATTTTGACCATTCACGTGAAAAATGACTATTTAGGAAGGTGGAGAATTGTCAGTCTTGTAGTCTGGGAAGACTGACCAAGTAGGTTTATTTTCATCCCAACACCTACAAAGTAGAGGGAGTATATTGTTTTTGCCTAATCTGTCCGTCCAATTGTCTGAAGACTTTTTCATTTGCTTTAACTCTACAACCCACTGACCTGCAACCCTGAAACTTCATAAAATTGTTGCCATTATTCCAAGGAAGTACCTCATTGTTTTTGTGTCCTGTCAAGGTCACCATTCACCAATTGTTGGTCCTGCCCATTGACTCCAACAGGAAGTCCCGCTTCGATTTTAAATGGCTTTATTTTGAAAAAATTATGGCCAATATCATGTAACAAAAAAGTAGTATAGTTGGTTGGTGACCTAAATGTCGTAACTACAGTTGTTTAAGTCGCCAAACCAACTAAAAGGTTAACAGGAATTGGGGCCAATGTCAGAGATCAAATCTCATTTCTGGTCTCAATGATTGTTTACATTGGTCGACTGGTTATTTGGTGATTGACAGCCATGATTGGTCAATTAAACTTTGATTGAAAACTGTTTCTCAATCCAACTCACAAGTTATTTCACCTAGGAACTTGAAGCTTTACACCTGTAATCCATGACCCAAGGAAATGCCTTGTTGTTGCTTGGTAACATGGGTCAAAGGTTAATTGTGCAACTTATATGAGAAAGCACTGGGGGGGGGGGGTTAATAATGCTTTGCTACAGTTGACCAATCGCTGGCCCCGCCCATTTACTCCTTTGGCCACACCCACTGACTCAAACAGGAAGTCCTGTTTTGATTTTTCAAGGTGTTAATTCACAAAATTTATGGCCAGTAGCATGTTACAAATAAGTAGAATGGTTGGTTAGCGACCTAAACATGGTAACTACAGCTTGAATAAGCTGTAGTTACAATATTTAAGTTGCCAAACCAACAAAAAGGTTAACAAAAGATGGTGGCTATTGTTGGAGTTGAAAGCTCCGGTTTGGACTAAATGAATTATTTGATTGGTCGGTTGAGTTCTTGATTGACAGCTGCGATGGGTCAATTCTAGTTATCTTAGCTGTTTTCAGGTAAAACCTCAGGTATTGCTTTTGTCTGAGTTATGAAGGAGTATGGATATAAAATCTGTCATATTTTTGTATTGCCTACACTTTCAATTATTTTTCAAGTTTTTAAGACATTATATTTATTCAATGCCAAAATTCATATTTATTTGTTGAAATTAACTCATTACTGTAAAACAAAATTTTTCACTGGTAAAAATTTAAAGAAGTTACAGACGACTTTTTAAAGTATGCTGAAATTCAGGAAAAAGTACAGAATAAGAGAGAAGACATTGTGAGAAAAGGACAAATTGTTTGCTACAAGAAATTTCTCCTTTCCCACAAAATTATTCCTAATGATATTTCACAGGGCATCACGAACATGGAATTTTATTTGTCATGGGTTAAAAGATAAACCATTGTTATAGGATGACAAAAATTCAGAGTAATTGAAATTAAAGGAAGTTGCAGACAACAATTTGAGATGTCTGTTATTTGGAAATAACCATCATATTTGATAGCAAACATTTTGGAGGAAAGAAGAAATTTGCTAATTACCAGCAATCTCTTCTTATCCCACAATGTTTTCTTATATATGATATCTAAGATTGTGGTAGAAAAGTGGTATTATGTGGTGATAGTTTAACCCTTGTCATGCTGTAAAAATTACCTTACTGAATTGCTGTAAAATCAAAGGGCTGAAAGCACTGATAGAACTTGTTGTACAATAATCAATATTTCTTTTAGAAATCAATTTCATAAACAACTCTGGCAAAATAAGTACAAGCAGGAGGTATAGACCAAGATCAGACTGCACTTGTGTGCAGGCTGATTTTCGTCTACACCTCCTGCCAAAACTAGAATATTCCGGTTTCAGAATAACTAGGGTTAAGCAAAATTGTTAATTATTAGATTATGGCAACCTTACCATTTAAATGTCCCAGAGTATAGATAAATACAAGGTTGTCTTCTGTTTGTTTAAATTGGACTTTCCCTTTAAATTGGACTTCCCAGAGGAATGCTAAGGACTCCCAATTCCATTTAAGCTATTCCCACACAGTGACGCTTTATGACGCCCCTCAAGAAAAACAATTGTGGAAAATGAAGAAATTGCTTGTCACAAGTAATTTCTTCATTTTCTACTATGTTTTCTACCCAAAAAGTCTTGATTTTCATCATCTTACAATTGTCGTCTGCAACTTCTTTCAATTTGGACCAGTCTAAAATTTTGCAGTATGGAAATGGGTTGATATTACTTGACAACTGATTAAGCATGGGAACGTCAACGTTGCCAATGGACGCTGATGTCATATCTTCTATCTGATGAACAAAATAGCTGTATTGACTGATCATAAAGTTATGTTCTAGTTAAACGATTTATTTTCTTTTTCTTGATAATTGCAATTTTTGCCAAATATTGAATATTACAGTGTTTATGTATAGCGTTTAAACAGTTCCCCTAGGAACATTACTGTGGTATCAAATTTATTTGATTGTGTACATTATAAAGGCACAGAAGGGAATTTCACTAACAGAGCTAAGTCAGGTATACATGAGGCACAGAGTGAATTGCTGTTTCAACACATGAGGGACTTTAAACTAAACATGATCTTTTCCCCAAAGCCTAAATACTTTTCATTTAGTAATCTAGAACCCGAGTGAACCTGATTTCTCATTTCTAACATTTGATCTGTCTTTGAACCCTTGTCATGCTGAATGAAATCCTTTAGTAAAGCCATAACCAGACCACAAAGTTTTAGACTGGTCCACATTAGAAGAAATTACAGACAACAATTTAAAGTTTATGAAATTTGAGAATTTTTCAACTTTCTTGGTAGAAAACATTGTGTAAAATGAAGAAATTGCTGCAAAATGAAGAGATTTCTCCATTTTACACAATATTTCCTAATTGTTTTCCAGGGGGGGGGGAGCATCAAAAAGAGTCATTATGTGGGAATGTATTAAGGATTGACACTTTAGAACCCAACAGATCAGAGCACTTGAAGCACTAATTGGGGGGGGGGGGGGAATTGTTTTTGAAAAGGGTTTTCTATCAACTTCTCTGAATTAAACCATTTCCACACAACAATTTTTAGACTGGTTTCCAAACTGAAAGAAGCTCCAGACGACGATTTCAATGGAATATTAATTTTTTCAATTTTTATTGATAGAAAACATAGTGAATAAAGATTAAAGCAATTTTTTCATTTTTGTCCATGTTTTCCAATGCTTTTACTTGAGAGGCATGAAAAGGCGAGAATGTGTGGGAATGGGTTAAAAGAGGAACAGCAGTTGGTGAAGACCAAGGTCAGACTGCACATATAATATGCCATGACAGGAATAATGCAGGTTTAGCATGACAAGCATTAATACCATTAGCAGACATCAAAATTTCAGATTGGCCAGAATTGAAAAAAGTTCTGGATGAAGATTAAACTCAGAAATAAGGGCCAGATAGGATAGAAAGTATTGTGAGAATCATATACATGTATATAGAAGAAAATGATGAAAATTCGACAATGGCCGACATTTATATGAAGCATTTTTATTTGGCGACATAAATATTGTTACTACAGCTTATTTAACCTGTAGTTAGACATTTAGGTCTCCAACCATCCATTTTACTCTTTTGTACCATGTAACTGGCCAATAATTTTTCAAAGTAATGCTATTTTGTGTCTTACTAAAAAATCAAGGATTATGCATTTTTTGCAAAGAATTGCCCTTGACCTAAAGAGGTGCTCTATTGGTTTTGGGTTATATAGGTCAAAGGTCAAGGTCATTTGAATTGAACTTTTCATACACTTATTCAAGATGCTGGACCAAAGTCATTAAAACTTTACACAAATATTGCCATTGAGGTTCCCATTCAATGTATGGTCAACTGATTCAGCTTTCAAGGTTTCAATTTGTCCTTGTTAGAAAAAAAAATATGATGTAAATCTTTGAATCTCATACCGTTTAACTTATACTGTTGTTACCTTTGATCCAAAATTAAAGGCTAATGTCACAAATTAACTTTTGAAGCAGTTCCAGTCCCTGACAGAAATTCTAGTATTTTTTTACCATCATAAGAGCTTTCAAGACTATCAAGGGGGATAACACTAAAAGGATTTTTGAAAGAGTTATGCCCTTTTTTTTACTTTTTGCATTATCCAGCACCTGCAGCCGAGTGTTGGCACCCGTGGGCGGAACTCTTGATATGAGCTTTATACTTCAGACAGGTTGAATTTCAGAAAATGTATAGTTACAACTTAATTGATATGTTATCTACAATATATTCTTTAATTCTATAATGATTTTTTTTTTTAAATCTGCCTTGTGATTTCTTCTATTTATTTCCCCTTATTGATAAGATAAAGGTTTTTTTTTCTTCGTTGTATATTCAATCACTGTCTGTCTGTCGATCTGTCTGTCCGTCTGTTGAAAATATTACCTTACAGATTTTGTTATTATTCAAAACCTATTGCAGTAACAAGGCTCATATTTGGTTTTTACAAGTATGAGCATTAAAAACAACTGCTGATAACAAGGTAACGGTCATCTTGTAAGGCCAAGATCCATTTCCAAGGTCATGCCTGTTTCGGTTCCAAAGTGTTTCACAGATAAAGTTAGTCGTGGATCAAGTGACCACTCATGGGACGACGGAGATGTAGTCCTTCAGAAGAATGGTCGCTTAACCCTTTCCCCCACAATTCTGCTTTTTTATGTGCCTCAAGAAAAAAGTTTTGGAAAACATTTTGGACAATGAAGAAATTGCTTGTTACATTATCCACACTGTTTTCGACACCATGAGACTAACATTTTTGAAATTTCATATGCAACTCTTTGAATTTGGAGAAGTCTAAAATTTTGTTTCGTCAGAATGGGCTAAAACATATTTTTGTGAAATAATGAAGGATCGATTTGATTCTATGCATAAACTATTGCAGAATCCTAGTCAAATTGTATTTTGTTGGGACTGTTCACAGAGAATATTATACTGAGTTCCAAAATCATTAGATTTTTGTCATAATATGTTTTTAAAGAACAACTTCTTTATCAGAGATTTTGATTTTGAAACAGGTGAATTTCAATTGTGGTCGCTTAAAAAGAGTGGTCGCTTAATAGTAGGTGGTTTGAGTGAGATCGACTTTATATTCCACATCTTTTCTTTCTTAACCCTTTCCCACACAGTGACGCTTTTTGATGCCCTCAAGGGAAACCATTGGGAAAATATTGTGTAAAATGAAGAAATTGCTTGTAAGAAGCAATTTCTTCATTTAACCCTTTCCCATTTTTAGAAATTTTAGACTAGTCCAAATTGAAAGAGGTTGCAGATGACAATGACAACTGGATGCCATTTGAAATGAAACCATCATATGTGGTAGAAAATATTGTGGAAAAAGGAGAAATTGCTTGTTTTCCACAACATTTTCTCAAGTATAAATCACACAAACGTAAAATCCCGTATTTGAAAGGGAAAGGGTTAACACAATGTTTTCAGAAAGATGAAATCTCTAAAATTTCATGAACTTCATGAAATGTCGTCTGCAACTCCTTTCAATTTGGACCAGTCTAAAATTCTGCTGTGTGGGAATGGGTTAAACATGATCTAGTTTGTATATGATTGATTACCATAGGTCTCCACAGATGACTCATCTGATCAAGTAAGTGTTTCCATGGTAACTGTCATCACAAAGACAACAAAAACAATGTGCAATGTTTACTCACAAAATATGATATGGTCTATGTTGACCAAATGGGTGTTTTGATGTAGAAATAATAGTAGAAATTGAAAATGTATGGTGAAAAGAGGTGATGCTGTTGTTCTATGTTTGTAATCTTTTTTTGCACATATATTGAAATTTCAGATCCATTGAGTACATTTATATGTGCTAAACATTTATTAAACTATTCCCACACAGTGACGCTTTTAAACGCCCCTCAGTATGAAAGCTTTGGAAAACATTGTGGAAAATGAAGAAATTGCTTGTTACAAGCAATTACTTCCTTATCCACAATGTTTTCTTCCCCAAAAGACAAAGATTTTAAATATTTCAATTACTTAAAATTATCGTCTGCAGCTTCTTTGAATTTGGACTGGTCTAAAATTTTATTGTGTGGGAATGGGTTAAACCATTGTCACTCTATCCTGCATTTTGATTCACCAGAGAAAATTAACTGCGAAAAGCGTTTTAGAAAGACAGAAAATGCACCCTAGTGATTTCTCCTATTCCTCAATCTTTTCTTCCCTACACGTTTTTCGCATTAGATCCATTTTGAATTTTAGTCTGTAATGTTTTCCGTTTTGGACTGGTTTCAAATTTTGTTGTCTTCCAAAGGCTTAATTAACACATTTTATGAAACAAGAAAATCACAGAACCCAGCTACACGTAAATATGTACATTAACCCTGGGCAAGAATCAAGATTCCCAGGAAAATGAATTCACTCTTAGGTAAATCATTTGCTCCTTTTACTAGATTGAGGGCACTTATTTATCCATTCTTTGTCAATTAACTTGTTCGTTGATTACATGTATTTAGTCTGTCCTTTTGTTTGCAAAAGCTCTAAAGATAGGCATGTCTTTTAATAGTATAAAGTAAAAATAATTCATATGCATCTGCATATTCATATGCATGCTTTCCTTATGGTAAGAACTTGGCTAGTAACAAGTTTGAAGTAAGGGTCAATTATGATGGTTATCTTTACCAGAATTGGCAGTTGATGGGGACATAAAATTTGTGTTTTCCTAACTCATCTTTTTTAACCAATCCCGTAACGACTAATTTTAAGCTTGCCAAAGTTTGAAGAGGCTCCATATGGCAATTCAAAACTAATTTCGTAATCTCATCAAAATATGGGATTGTTTAGTAAAGAGATGAAGGGAACATTTTTTTGTATGTACCAAAAAAACTTATCACAGGGTATAAATCAGCTACCATAGTAAGTAGATGTACCATTTAAAAAAGAATTCAGATAGCTCAACAGTCAGCCCGATTAGCTCAGTTGGTAGAGCACTTGACTTCAAATCTCAAGATCACGGGTTCGAGCCCTGGGCTGACCATATCAACTAACAAACTAATTGTCTTTCGGATGAGACGTTAAACCGAGGCCCCGTGTGACGATGCTATCCATCGAGCACGTTAAAGAACCAGGCGGAGCTCTCAGCAGTTTCGTCCTGTATCCTTGCACTATCCCCCGTAACAACTAACCGTCTTCTGGGGGCGTCGCTCATATGGGCATGTGCTATGGTAGCGACGATAATTAAACGGAAATACACACACTCAACGGTCAAGGAAACAGCTCAAGGTCAAACATATAACTTGAGGTTGTACAGAGCATATCTTCTACATTTGTGCATTGACTTCAAAATAATTTTTGGCAATTGTTCTCCATCATTAGTAGATTTTCCATTTGAAACAAATTACAAGATAGTCGCAAGTTTGCAGTTCAAGTAGAAATATTTGGTTGGGCTCAACATGTTGTCCATGGATGACTTCCTTATTTTGAAAAAAATGTCCTTAACCCTTTCCTGTTCAATCCCTGGTATTTACGTCCCTGTAATTTTGTAATTGAGAAAACATTGAGGAAAAAGGAGAAATTGCTTGTAACAAGCAATTTCTTCTTTTTCCACAATGTTTTCTACTGTACTGAATGGTAATTTTTCCAATTTCAAGATTCACTTTCAATTTTCGTCTTCAAAACCTTTGAATTTGGACAGGTCTAAACTTTTGAATAACAGGAAAGGGTTAAATTGAAAGAGTATAAAGTATCAAAATCAAATATTTTGATGGGCCTGACATGTTGCCCATGGAGGATTTCCTTGTTTTTTAAAAAAAAGTCCTTTAATTGAAAGATTATAATTTATAGTGTCATATTATGATGTTCAAATTATTGTCTTATAGAATTGATCTAAACATCAAAGTGGAGTAAGAGACCAATTTATAAATCCATTACCAGAGGACAAAAAATTAGACTGGTCCAAATTTAGAGATGTTACAGGTGCCAATATTTTTTTTTTTTTTTTTTTTGAATATTTTCTTTTTAGCCATTTGAGTTTGAAAGCTTGGATATTTAAGAAATTACTTGTTACAAGCAATTTCTTCATTTCACAAATTTATCCAGAGCTTTTTTTCTTCAAGAAGGTCTGAAAAGGGTTATTGTGTGGTAATTAGTTAGAACTAGAACGCTTTTTTGTCCCTTGTATGGTTGAAAGTAAAAATATCTATCTGTGTGATAATTGACCAATCAAGACTGTCAACCAAAGAATGAATCGACAAATGAAATAATTCATTCAAATAAGAAGATAAGTTTGAACTCCCACATTAGCCTTCATTTTTGTAAATCATTTTTGTTGTTTTGGCAACTTATACATAGTGACTACAGCTTATTCAATCTGTAATTAAGATATTTAGGTCACCAACCAACCAATCTATCTACTTTTTTATTGCTAGGTACTTGCCATAATTTAAGCAAAATAAGTCCCTTTAATATTGAAGCAGAAGTACCTTTTGGAGTCAGTGTTGGTGCTAGCGAAGTCAGTGAATAGTCAATGAATAATACATTCATGTCTGTTGTGCAACTTATTATGTAGCTTAACTCATAACCACATAATTAAAATTCAGTCTGTCCCAAATTCAAAGAAGTTGCAGACAATGATTTCTGAATTTTATATATCTCTGTCCTTCTAGGAAGGAAAAATTATGCAGAAAATGAAGAAATTGTTTGTTTCTTTATTTTTTAAATTGCTTCCTTTTACTATTTTCTTGACTGGCATAAAAATATTATATATGGGGATAGGTTAAATGTGAAATTGTTCTCACATAAATTAGTATAAGGTGTAAGTATTTGTACACAGGTTTTCTTATTCATATGTTAGTTTGAAATATATCTTAATTCCTTAAGAGCTTAGATAAATCTATTTTTTTTTTAATTAAGAGATTACTGACAAAAAAGAAACCTGGTCAAAAGGTATTTTCTTTTGCATGACTTTGATTCACTGTGTAGAGGACTTTTTATATGAAAATTATATATTGAAATACAAAATTGCTACAAAGTATACTTCAGCTTTTGGTTTGATGTTAGTTTTGTTTTGATAATAAATGTATGTATGTTATGTGTTTATTTCCCTTTTAGCAATATATTTTATGACATAGTAAAATTACATCTGTTCTATTACTTTGGGTAGTCCATTTAACCCATTCCCACACAAGCCCTCCTTTTTACGTCCCTCAAGAAAAAAGCTTTAGAAAACATTGTGGAAAATGAAGAAATTGCTTGTATCAAGCAATTTCTTCATTATCCTGAATGTTTTTATCCAAAAAGACCAATCAACTTGGCTGCAGCTTCTTTTAATTTGGACTAGTCTAAAATTTTGTTTTGTGGGAGTGGGTTAAAATGCATGTTTGTATGGGGACTCAGGTACCTTCCCCTTTAACAATTTTTTTTATAATACATATATACTATTTCAATTATACTTTTTCAATTTTTTTACATCCTTTAAAAAAAATTAGATGTCAGTATCTAGAAATCATTGAACACAGACAAATTGTAACACAATAATTCATGAAAAAAAAGCTTGAAATTTTACATTCCAATTAATGTATAGTTATGTTTCTTAACCTATTACATGTATCTTAGAAACTATTATTATTGAAGATATTTTACATATTCTAAAAGAATAATGGTATGATTCTTTTTTGAGTGAGTAGTTACAAAGGCAGACTTATTTCCAGGCCAAAAATAAATGATAGATAACAACATTGTTAGTTCATAACCCATTACTGCACCAGATAATTTTAAACAGGTCTAAATTGAAAGTAGTTGATGACAATTTCAAAATTCAAAAACCTTTGTCTTTGGGGCAAAAATATGCTTGTTACAATCAGTTTCTTCATTTCCCACAATATTTTTCAAAGCCTTTTACTTGAGAGGTGTCAAAAAGTGTGATTGTGTTTGAATGGGTTAACCTCAAGTGTTTGTCCTTGCAGCAGAAAGCCCCAGCTAAAGGTAAAGGTGGTGCTGGTAAAGGGCAGCCCCCTAAAGGGAAACAGACCCCTGGAGGGAATGTTCTGATGACAGTGACCGGCCCATCTCCTGTGACCCCACCCAAACCAGAGGATATCTCTAAGGAGTAAGTAAGACCTGTCCTCAACATATATATACAGTCAAACTTCATTTACTCGAACACGGGAATTCTGGAACACAACGGAAATTTCGAACAAAAACTTGGTCCCCGCAAAAAGTATTCATGATTCATAGTGTTGGACCTCGGAAAACTCGTACACTTTGAATGTCGAACTTTTGAACTCTTTTCAAAGTCCCGAACTACAAATCACTATATATTTCATCTGGAACAGTCGAACTAAGGGTTGGTTGACAATCATAAGCTGATATGTTTAATGAATTTTCACACATTCAACGTGTTAATCCGTTTATGACACCTTACTGGCAAACAATGCGACATGTGTAATAATAACCTGTTCCGTGGAAAATACATTTTTCTATCATTTAGGAATAATTATACATGGTAATTGATTGTTTGCATAATCATCAACAAACAAATCTAAGAAGGTCTATTGGAGAATCATTTGTACCAGTTCCAAAACTCATTCGGAAACTAATGATGAAGTTATTCAACGCTGAGGACCGCAACTATCGACGGCTGCCAATATACTTGAAAAGAAGATTTATGGCACATGTTGCGCTTTAAAGGCATTCTGCCTTTTTTCAGACAAAATAAAATAAACTGTTGACAAAATAGGTGTAGTATTTTTATTGCTTTATGTTAAAGAACTGAAATTTGCAAATGAAGCCGCATACGTAACCACAATCATTAAAACGAAGCGAACATACTATGCTTGTCTTGTGCAATTGATTTTGTCATATTTTTGATTTCTTTAAAAAAAAAAAAGGGAAAAAAATTGTTGGTAAATTTCTTACATTAAGGTTTGAAAACATTTATAAATATGTTGGATTCTACAAAATTCAAAACTGGTCAAGCAAGTAAGTGACCGTTTTTTCGGACACTACCTACCTCCAACAAATGATTTGCCTTGTCTGATTTTAAGATAAGTCGAACTTCCGAAATCTCGAACAAATTAGCCAGTCCCTGACATGTTCGAGCTACTGAAGTTTGACTGTATATACATATTGTTAGCTTAGTGTACAAATATCATAAGTGTCTGTACTTTGTATAGACACTTATGATGTTTTGCATTAAGCCATCGATATGATCCGATATCCAGGAAAAGCTGCCAAAATGACAAAAAAAATAAATATTTTTTTCCCAATTTTCTTCAAAATTTAGAATAAACTGTCTGATTCACAGTATTGAAAAAAAGTAAATTTCTGACAAACTGACAGCTGTGGCTGTAGCACAGTGGTAACATGTTGGACTCCTAGTCATGGGGTCCTGGTTTAATAATAATAATAATAATGTCTTTATTTACAGAGGCTACACATTTGGTTGCCCAATCTTCCATGTTGTTTTGATCCCCGGGCATGGCGAATATCCTTTCAGACATATGTCTCTAATTAATGGATGGATAATCGTAAACCTTAGTGGGATGAGTGGCTGGAGGCTAGGAAAGGATGTAGTGGTAGTACTGGTGTGAGAAATACCAGGATTCCATGGTTAGGTACTCCAGCCGCAGTGATATGACTTAAATGTTAAAGTGGCATTAAGCCCCATTCAATCAATTAATCTTTAAAACTGACAAAGTTTCAACTCTTTCTGTACATAACCTATTACCTGATGACAATATTTTAGACAAATCACAGGACAAAATAAGTGACAAAATGCTGGGGGGGGGTATAAATCTGTTTTGCAATGATTCTTTTTGTTCTTGTTACAGTAATAATGTACAATTTATTTGACTTTCAGTTCCACAGCCTATGCTTCAGCAGTCGGTTCACTTTTGAGACAGTTTAGGGGTAAATTCCAGTCATTTACAGTGCCATGTTATGTAGCATCAGGGGAATGTACCAATCCAGGAGAGTTACCTTACAGGTGAGTAAAATCTTTTTACCGGATTGCAAAATTTTACACTGATCCAAATTGAAAGGAGTTGCAGATGAAAATTTCAGCTTGTGAAATTTTGGATTTCTTTTACCTTTCGGGTAGAAAACATTGCTTATAATGAAGAAATTTGCTTGTCACAAGCAATTTCTTCATTATCCACTTTGTTTTCGAAAGCTGTTTTTGTTAGGGAGTCTAAAACCATCATTGAATGGGAATGGGTTAACATGTAATAGATAACAAATTCCAAACCTTCTAATTTGAAAGAAGAGGCAAACAGCCCGTCAAAATGGATGCTATTTGAAAAGTATTCATCCTGTAAGAAACATATTTGTATATGTCTGATTTTAAAATAATTAGGTATGATAATGTTCCATTACATGTAGATATATATTTTGAAACATTGTTACCTGTATGATAAATGTCAAGGCCACACTTGAAGGACATATTTTTGTTCAAACTATAATTGAAGAATTGTAGCTGTGTGAATCGAATAATCAATATCTCCTCCCAAACCATTGGGCCAATTTTAATCAAATTTTACAGGAATGTTCCTTGGGTGACCCTTTCAAAAATTGTTCTTGAAATTTTGATTGGCCCATAAATATGGGTGTGGCAGGGCATGTCAGTTTTCAGCTTTGTATTCTTCAAATGACATCTCTTCCCTTACCACTCAGCCAATTTGAATAATTTTTTACAGAAATGTTCCTTGGGTGATCCTTATCAAAAGCTGTTCATGAAATTTTGATACGCTATATGTAGACATGGCAGTTTCAGCTTTGTATTCCTTAAACAATATCTCCTAAAACCAATAGGCCAATTTTAATCAAATTTTATAGGAATGTTTCTTGGAGCCCCTTTTCAAAAATTGTTCATGAAATTTTGATTAGCCCATAATGATAAATATGGGTGTGGCAGGGCATGGCAGTCTTCAGCTCTGTATTCTTCAAATGACATCTCTTCCTTTACCACTCAGCCAATTTGAATCATTTTTTTTACAGAAATGTTCTGTGGGTGATCCTTATCAGAAGCTGTTTATGAAGTTTTGATACGCTATATATAGGCATGGCATGGTAGTTTTCAGCTTTGTATTCTTCAAATGACATCTCTTCCTTTACCACTCAGCCAATTTGAATCATTTTTTTACAGAAATGTTCTGTGGGTGATCCTTATCAGAAGCTGTTTATGAAATTTTGATACACTATATATAGGCATGGCATGGTAGTTTTCAGCTTTGTATTCTTTGAACAATACTTCCTAAACCACTGTGCCAATTTTAATCAAATTTCATAGGGATGTTTCTTTGAGGCCCTTTTCAAAAATTGTCAATGAGATTTTGATAAGCCCGTAAATATGGATATGGCAGGCTGTGGCAATTTTCAGCTTTGTATTCTTTAACTGACATCTCCTTCTAAAAACGAGGCCAATTAATCAAATTTTACAGGAATGTTCCTTTGGTGACCCTTTTTAAACGTTGTTCTTGAAAGTTTGATTGGAGTATGAATATGGGCTTTGCAGTTTTCGGCTTGGTATTTTTTGAATGACATCTCCTTCTAAATCATTTTGCCAAGGGCTGGGCAGTCATTGAGTTTGATTTTTAGCTCACCTGAGCACGTAGTGCTCAAGTGAGCTATAGTGATCCCCTTTTGTCCGGCCTCCGTCCATTGTGCGTTTTCCGTCAACAATTTCTTTAAACAACATCTCCTCCTAAACTACTGGGCCAATTTGAACCAAATTTGGCAGAAATGTTCCTTAGGTGGTCCCCTTCAAATATAGCTAAAAGAATTGAAATCTGTTAAAAACTCTGGTTGCCATGGCAACAAAAGTGAAATTTTAAAATAATCTTTAAAAATCTTCTCTTCCTGACCCAGAAGGCGTAGAGCCTTGATATTTTGCATGAAGCATCAGTATATTGACCTCTTTCAAAATAGCTAAAATCATGATCCTCGGGTCCCCAGGGGCGGAGCCCCAGGGGGGTGGGGTTTATGTAGAAATTAAGAACGATTTTTTAAATGACATCTCCTCTCAAACCACAGGGCCGATTTGAACCAAATTTGGCAGAAATGTTGCTTAGGTGGTCCCCTTCAAACTTAGCTAAATGAATTGAAATCCGTAAAAAACTCTGGTTGCCATTACAACAAAAGTGAAATTTTAAAATAATCTTTTAAAATCTTCTCCTCCTGACCCAGAAGGCGTAGAGCCTTGATATTTTGCATGAAGCATCAGTATATTGACCTCTTTCAAAATAGCTAAAATCATGATCCTCGGGTCCCCAGGGGCGGAGCCCCAGGGGGATGGGGTTTATATAGAAATAAAGAACGATTTTTTAAATGACATCTCCTCTCAAACCACTGGGCCGATTTGAACCAAATTTGGCAGAAATGTTGCTTAGGTGGTCCCCTTCAAACTTAGCTAAATGAATTGAAATCCGTAAAAAACTCTGGTTGCCATGGCAACAAAAGTGAAATTTCAAAATAATCTTTAAAATCTTCTCCTCCTGACCCAGAAGGCGTAGAGCCTTGATATTTTGCTTGAAGCATCAGTATGTTGACCTCTTTCAAAATAGCTTAAATCATGATCCTCGGGTCCCCAGGGGCGGAGCCCCAAGGGGGGTGGGGTTTATATAGAAATAAAGAACGATTTTTTAAATGACATCTCCTCCCAATTCACAGGGCCAATTTGAACCAAATTTTGCAGAAATGTTCCTCAGGTGGTCCCCCTTAAAATTAGCTAAAAGAATTGAAATCCGTTAAAAGCTCTGGTTGCCATGGCAACAAAAGTGAAATTTCAAAATAGGCATGAAGCATCAGTTCACAGTTCTTATTTCTGAAATTATAACCCATGGAAAAAGTTTTTTCCTTCTTTCAAATCAGCACTAAAGCCTTCGATTTGTAATTAAGACTTTTGGATCCCCAGGTTCATAGTCTTTATATGTAATTGTGGCCCACTTGTTTCATAATCCTAACCTTAACATGAAATTAGACTGTTGAAAGAAAAAGAGCCTTTATCTCAGGTGAGCGCCCCAGGGCCAATGGCCCTCTTGTTTTGGAAGTCATCTCCTCCTAAATCTTATAGCCAATTTTGATCAAGCATAACAGGAGTGTACAATTGATGAAACTTTGATTTGCAATAAATATGGGCATGTAAAGATTTTCAGATGAGCAAATAAGGGCCATTTCGGCCCTCTTGTTTTTTAGTTACATGTATATGCATTTACACAGGCTGATGGGTATCTTTACTGAGCACTATGTTGATGGTACTGTTCTACATACACCATGTGACTGTCCAGGCTGCTAAGTGTTTGCATTTAACCCTTTCCTGTTCAATCCCTGGTTTTTTAGTCCCTGTAATTTTATGATGGAGAAAACATTGTAAAAAAAGAAGAAATTGCTTGTGACAAGCAATTTCTTCTTTTTCTACAATATTTTCTACCCTACCGAATAGTTATTTTTCATTATAATTCCACTTTTGATTATTGTCCGGAAAACCTCTGATTTTGGACGAGTCTAAAATTTGTAAAATGGGAAAGGGTTAACACATTTGTCAGGAAGTGTCAGACTTATTTCTATATACTTTTTCAGTACTAAGAATACTCTATATCTAGAGATACACTGTCCAGTAATCAAGCCACCACTTGTGGTTATCTCAGACAGTGGGAAAACAACCACAGACTTTGGGGATATTTCTATTGGTCAAAATTCCTTCAAGTCTGTCACAATTCAAAACATCTCCCATAGGACTGTAGAGGTAGGTGGAATGACTTTTCAATCAAGGCATTATATATTGATGTCAGAGCTTTCAAATACAGTTTTTAATTCTAATTAGAGCTCAGAAATGAACAAACTGAAACAAGGAGGGTTAAGAAAAAAAAACCAAATAAGGGAATTCATTACCAACAAAAAAGAATTTAGACCATTCCTTATTCAAGAGGCAGCTGCCAACAATTTAAAGAGTATGAATTGGAGTAGAAAAAATGTGAGAAATTAGAAAAAGATTAAAAGCATTTTTTTTACTTTTCCCTAAATGTTTTTTGTTTGAAAACGTTTTTCCGTTTCATCAAAAGAGGTATTGTGTGATTATTGGTTGAAACAGCAATGTTATATGTTGTATTAGCTGATTTTTTTGTGTAAACATATTCTTGTGTTTCACTACAGTCAATATTCAAATAGAAATGGCCATGACTAGTCATTCAAAACTTTAACTCATTAGGAGAGGACAGAATTAGAAAGTAGTCTTAACCCTTTTCATGCTGAACCTGGAATATTCCAGTTTTAGCAGGAGGTATAGACAAAGATCAGACTGCACTTATGGGTTGGACTAAGTTAACAATAAAGAATTTAGAAAAGATTCCTGAGACAAATTTGATGCTCTCATGAGGTATGCATGAACATATTAATAATTTTGCTTATACATCATTGCACATTTCTACCTGGTCTCTCTTTAATTTCAGCTCCAATCTTCATCACTAGATACAGCAGGACCATTCCAAGTAATGAATGCATTTAGAATTCTGCCCCCTGATGCCACACATACTATGTTAGTGTCATTCACCCCTCATGCAGGACAAGTGGTAAGTCATGTTGACTTTCTTTATGTGTGTCTGAAAACTTGTACATTCTATGATGTATATGGGTACACATGCTTTCTATTCTGTCATTATCCCCGGAGGCAGCACATATCCATTCCAACATTTGTCTCTCACCAATGGTTGGATAATCGTAAACCTAAGTGGGATAACAGCTGGAGGCTAGGAAAGGATGTAGTGATAGTACTGGTGTGAGAAATACCAGGAATCCATTGTTAGGTGCTCCAGCCACCGCGATATGACTGAAATACTGGTAAAAGTGGCGTTAAACCCATTCAATCAATCAATATTCTATCATTAACCCTTTACCAGAAGACAAAATTTTAGACTGGTCTAAATTCAAAGAGGTTGTGGACAAAAATTTAAAGTTGACACAATTTCAATTATCTATGTTATATTAGGAAGAAAACAATGTGGAAAATGAAGAAAATGCTTGTAACAAGCAATTTCTTCATTTTCCACATTGTTTTCCTGAACTATTTTCTTGAGGGGCATGAAAAGGTAGTATTTTGCTGGAGTGGGTTAAGGAGGTCAATAGAAATTTTTCCTCACAAAAGCTGCACCCTGTTGGCTCAGACAGATTCATGAGCTTTGCTATTAATCCTAGGATCCTGAGTTTACACAGCATACCAGCACTTTCTTACGTTTGACAAAAGTCATTGTGACTTGCATCTTTTGGCTCTCATCCATGGGTGAATGATAAGTAGTGCATCTGAGCAGAGCAGCTGGAGGCTTGCATCAAATGTTGCAGTTGTACTGGTTTGAGAGATGTTTGAAGCCATGGCTAGGATACCAGCTGCAATATCGCCGGAATTTGGTTTTAAAGTAGTGTTACAATCCTATAAGATGAATCATTTTTCCACACAAAAAGCAATAATAAAGTCAGATGTATTTATCTTTTTTTAAATAACAATTGAAGGGTTATTTGCAATAATGCTCTAAGTGTCTAAACATTGTATAGACACTTATAACATTATGACAATTAACCCATTCCAACACATCAAAATTTTAGACTGGTCCAAATTAAAAGAAGCTGCAGACGACAATTTCAAAGTGATGGAATTTTGAATTTTTTCGTCTTTTTGGATAAAAAACATTGTGGATAATGGAGAAATTGCTTGATACAAGCAATTTCTTCATTTTCCACAATGTTTTCCAAAGATTTTTTCTTGAGGGGCGTAAAAAAGAGGGATTGAGTTGGGTTAATCCCTGAATTGGGGAGATGAAATAAATATTAGATATTATGTCAGTGGTAGTAGTGAACTATTTCTCTTGAAAATTGGTCTTTTGTTGAATTTTCATAAAGATCACTGTTGTAGAAAGAATTATAAAGTGTTTTGAATTATTTTATCACTGTACAGTTTAGAGAAGAACTTTTGGTTCATGGTTTAACATCCTCACTCTATATCACATTGACTGGGAAAGGTGTCACACCTTTTATCAACTTACAACCCAATGTTGCTGAAAATGGTGTGATGGACATGGGATCTGTGTTGGCTGGAGAATATCTGGAAAAGACATTTAAGGTGAGAAAAAATTTATTTGTTTGTTTCTATATAAAAAAGGAGAAGATGTAGACAAGGATGCATCTTTATTTTCTCATTTTTTCTAAATTCTTTAAACCATTACCAGGCAACAACATTTTTGACTGGTCGAAATTCAAAGATGTTACATAAGGCAGTCCATCACTGATAAGAACAATCACTTATGTCATCAGGACAAGATATCTATTTTCTCTATTTGTCTAAAAAAAGGGATTTGGTAATTATACACACACACCCTTAACTATGTTTTGGGTATATAGGAGTCAGGTTGTCAGTCAGTCGGTCCGTCTGCCTGTCTGTAGCCTTTTCTCAATTTCTTGGCAACTGTTGGACAGATTTTATTCAAACTTCACTAATATAATCAGTATCAAGCAGACATGTGCATATTCTATTTTGGTTAGGTCCATTTATTTTTGACGGAGTTGTGGCACTTTGGTGAAAAATAGTGTTTGCTCAATTTCTCAGCAACCATTGGACGGAATTGATTCAAATTTCACAGAAAGACTCGGTAAAAGTCAGACATGTGCATATCCTATTTTGGTTAAGGTCCATTTATTTTTGGCTGATTTATGGCCCTTTGATTAAGAACCCATTTTTGTTACGGCCTCCACCACGATATGACTGAAAAACTGTTAAAAATGGCGTTTAACCCCATTCAATCAATCAATTGTTACGGCCCTTTGGCGGATAGCACATATATAGTGACAAGAGTTGTTTGGAGGTATTAGTCTGCTTCGCGAAATTTCTAATTGTTTCAGCTTTTAAATCATGTCCTGTAATGAAATATAGTGTGATTTCAGTTCTAGTTGACGACGTTTTCACAGGTACTTAACCCAATACCAGATGACAAGACTTCAGACAGGTCCAAATTCAAATGAGATGCAGACAATATTTCAAATGAATTTTTAGATTTTTTCAACTTTCTGGGTGGAAAATATTGTGCAAAATGTAGAAATTGCTTGTTAAAAGCAATTTCTTCATTTTACACAATGCTTTCCCAATTGTTTTTCTTGAGGGGCGTCCAAAAGTGTCATTATGTGAGAATAATGGGTTAAAGAAGTCAGAAGAAATGTGATCGAGTGTTTCAGTAGGATATGGATTTTAATTATTTTGAATAATTACATTGTCATGATATACCATCAAAACAAGATAGAATGTTTAGCCATTAATTACTAGGCCGTAAATAACTTTATTGTATTTTTGAGAATCTAAATTATTATTGGAAAATAGTAAGACATTTACCCATTCCCACATGATGATGCCTTTTGAGGCTCTTCTAGAAAAACAATAGGGAAAATATTGTGGAAAATAAATTACTGTCAACTAGCATTTTATTCATTTTCAATAATGTTTTCTACTCAGAAAGTTGAAAAAATCTTAAATTTCATAGATGTTAAATGTTGTCGGTAATTTCTTTGAATTTGGACCAGTCTAAAATGTTGCTGTGTGGTAATGGGTTTGCATGAAAGTTGTTTGAAAAATTATAGTGTCTTTGGAAGAACAGTCATTTCTCAGTATGCTGTCATCTAGGTTTCTTGAAATTTGATTAGTAATGAACTTGTATACAAATTAATTGAGATTGCTATGTAACATAATGTTATACTTAATCTTTACAGATGCAGAATGGTTCATCCTTGTCTATAGATTACCAGATTAGATTGGAGAGTTTATCATTATTACGTCATGCCCATGCACAAGACATTCCTCCATTCATCAACAAGAACAACAAAAGTCAAGTTGGTGTGCAGAATAATAATGGCCAAAATGTGTTTGACTTAGTTCCTGCAGAAGGAAAAATTGCACCAGGTATGAAATATAATCTGTGAGAATTGGAACAGGTTAACCAATTCAAACACAATCCCAACTTTGTATGCCCCTAATAAGGGGTTAACCCATAACCAGACTGGTCCAAATTAAAAAGAGTTGCTGAAAACAATTTACACTGAATGAAGTTTTAGATTTATTCAACTTTCTGGGTAGAAAATATTGTGTAAAATGAAGTTATTGCTTGTTTCAAGTAATTTCTTTATTTTACACTATGTTTTCCAAATCGTTTTTCTTAAGGGGCCCTTAAAGGCGTTATTGTGTGAGAATGGGTTAAAGACATGCCAATTCATTTATCTTTCAGTTGGGACTTCAATAAGAGTAGATTTCTGTTTGATTTAGGCTGTGCATGTTTCCTAAACAGCTTTAGACACGTTCTGTATAACACTTTAAGTCTTAGAATTGAACTTTGCCTGAAATTGACCTTCTGGAAATAAAGTACTTTGTATCAAATTGATAAAGGCAAATTAACCCATTACCAGAAGACAAAATGTTAGAATGAGCCAAATTTAAAGAAGTTGCAAAGGCAAATTAAATGCCAAATAGTGTAGAAAACATTGTGAGAAAGAGAAAATTGCTTGTTACAAGCAATTTCTCCTTTTTCAACAAAGCTTTCCATGATCCATAAGCTTCATTGTGTGTTACTGGGTATAGTACATATATGTGAACACTCAAGGAAAAAAGGATATGCTTAAAAATGTGAGAATGAGTATTGACTCTGCTCAGACTGTGCCTGCTCTTTTTTGATGACGCTCTGAATCTAGCACAACTGTTCTATCTTACTGTATAATTATCTTTTTGTATGTGACCTCTGATTGCCCCCCTTAACTCATTCCCATACAATCCCGCCTTGTTATAAGCCTCTCAAAAAAGAAAAAAAAAGCTTTTGAAAACATTGTTGAAATGAAGAAATTCCTTGTTTTCTACCCCAAAGGACAAAGACATTTAAAATTCCACCAACCTAAAATTTTTGTCTGCTACATCCTTGCATTTGAATCAATCTAAAATTTTGTTTTGTGGTAATGGGTTAATCCAAAATTTTCAAGGTCTGTGTTTACTAAACAACCTAGAGATCCTTTTTACCTGATGGATCACATGATAAAAGTGGGATTAGGACTTTCAGATCATCAACATATAGGGGATATTATGTCGTGATGTACTGGAACCAAGCCGTGTTAGAGCATTTGGATATTTCATGATACTTAAGGTCAATTAATTTAACCCATTCCCACTCAGTGATGCCTTTAGACGCCCCAAGGAAAAAAAGCTTTGGCAAACAATGTGGAAAATGAAGAAATTGCTTGATACAATTTCTCTCCCAGAAAGTTGAAAAAATCCAAAATTTCATTATCTTTTAATTGTTGTCTGTTGCAGACAACAATTAAAAGTTAATGAAATTTTGGATTTTTTCAATTTTGGGCCAGTCTAAAGTTTCACTGTGGGGTAATGGGTTGAAGTATCCAAATACTCCTGTGATGCAAGAATTCAAATTAGATTTTGTATCTCTACCATTACTTTGTATCACTATCATAACTTTTTATTCCATTTATTTGAATTACCATCAAGTTTTGACAATGAAAGATAAAAAGAAACTTGTGGAACTTGTCTAATTCAACATGTTTGTAATTCTTACAAAGTTGTGTTCAGTGTGACAGGGGAAACCCTTTCCTGTTTTGCAAAATTTTAAACCTGTACAAATTCAAAGGTTTTGCAGATGAAAATCTAAAGTTGATTTATTTTGAAAAATACCTTTCTAGTGGGTAGAAAATATTGTGGAAAAACAAGAAATTGCTTGTTACAAGCAATTTCTTTTTTTTCTACAATGTTTTCTCAATAATTTAATCACAGGGACGTAAAAAAAAAAGGATCGAATAGGGAAAAATGATGTCATAAAACTGTATCCTTGTTAGTTCATTACTTGTTTGATTGGATTTGGTTTTTTTAACCCATTATCCAAAAACAGAATTTTAGACTGTTCCATATTCAAAGAAGTTGCATATGACATTCCAAATTACGTTTAAAAAAGGAAAATAAGTTTCCAATAGGTTTGAAAACATTTTGAGAAAAGAAGAAATTGCTTATGATGAGCTGTTGTCTTTAGTGGCATCAAAAAGTGGGATTGTATGATAAATGATATATAGGTGTGTTGTTTGCATCAGTTAAAAAAAAACTAAGTAAGAATTATTTGTTGCATATCTTAGCACATCTCCAATCTTTTTTTCTTTTCACAGGTGGTTTTACGGAAATTACTGTCACTTTTTCACCAGACCACGCTAGTGATTTTTACTCAGATGGTGTTCGAATAGAACTGTTTGGAAAGGTATGGGTTTTTATTTTTGTTGTTATATTTTGAATTTTATCCTTTTCTAAGTGAAAACTTTTTTATTTTTTCTTGTATACACAAGGCTGTTTTATTATGTCATTACCTGAATTTTTACTTTTGATAATGACAAGCAACTTTTTAGATGGCTGATTATTCTAGGCTTTTATTATATACCTATAAATGATATGAATTAAAATCTGGCTAGCTAATACAACTTGACAGAAAAAAAAATATCAATATTTGGCGTGTACCAAAAAATCATATTCGTAGAGTACCGTTAAAAGTGGACTTCTTTCTTGTGTATTGACGTTCGGATTTTTTTTCCTGGATATTGGTTATTTCTTCATCATGTAAGAGAATTTTCCTAATGTCATGCCCTATAGGTATATAATAAAGGAATATTACAACAGTGTGTTTTTTCTATTTTTTGTTATCGTATTCTCGAAACGTGTGTAGGTATTTATTATCTACACACGATACTCTACCACAATTAACAACAAGTAGAAAACCCACTGTTGTAATATTCCCTATTTATTGAGAACTAAACTCATTTGAGTTATCAATATTGATAAAGGCTCAGTAGCTCTTGTCATGATTCATTTGAAATGACAAGTTGTTGGACAAATGCCAGATTCCAAAAGTTTAAATTTTTTAAAAGTCTTTGTTTTTGGGGAAGAAAGTATTGTGGATAATGAAGAAACTGCTTGTGACAAGCAATTTCTTTATTTTCCATATTTCTTTAAAAGCTTTTTGCTTGGGGGAGTCCAAAAGTGTCATTGTGTTGAAATGGGTTAACCCTTTCCTGTTTTTTGAATTTTAGACTGATCCCAATACAAACATTTTGTAGACAACAATTCAAAGTCGAATTTATTTGAAAAATAATCATTAAGTAGGGTAGAAAATATTGTGGTAAAGGAAGAAACTGCTTGTTAAAAGCAATTACTTCTTTTTCCACAATGTTTTATCAAGTATTAAAACAAAGGGGTGTTAAAACCATGGACTAACCCATTCCAACACGGCAAAATTTTAGACTGGTCCAAATTGAGAGAAGCTGCTGACGACAATTTCAAATTGATGGAATTTTACATATTTTCTTCTTTTTTATTAAAAAACTTTGTGGATAATGAAGAAATTGTTTTCGACAAGCAATTTCTTCAATATCCACACTGTTTTCCAAAGCTTTTTTTCTTGAGGGGCGTTAAAAGGAGGGATTGTATAGGAATGGATTAAACAGGAAAGTGTTAAGTAAGATTGATTGTAAATTTACAATATTATAACTTCTATCCTTATATTGTTTAATCAGGAGGAATCACATGCATTCAGAATAAAGGGTACAGCCAAGTCTAAGATAATGTATATGGAAGGGGGAGAGCCACTTTATCCAAACGTAGAGTCTCTTTGTGTTAAACCTACAGTAACGTTAGAAGAGGAAGGTAGGGCTTTAAATCAGATTATAACTGTGTAGACTTGAAGACTTGGCTTTCCTATGAATGAGAGAGAAAAAGACTGAGAAAGAGGGAGATTGATAATGAGGGACAGACAGATAGACAGAAAATTAGAGAGAAAGCAGTCTTTGGATTAGCCTATTAACACACAAGAACATTTTAGACTGGTCCAATTTAAAAAAGATGCAGATGATTATTTATAGATGATGAAATTTTAAACTTAATCGTCTTTTTGGATAGAGAACATTGTGGATAATGAAGAAATTGCTTGATACATGTTTTCCAAAGTGTTTTTGCTTGGGGGCATAAAAAAGGAGGGAGGGCTTGTGTGGTAATTGGTGAAGAGATATGGCTTAGCTTTGTGCCTTGATAACAGTTATATCAAAACATTTTGGCAAAAGTTATGTTAATTTATGGAAAATCTTTGAAGATAAAAAAATGTCTTAGGAAAAGAAGTACTTGCAATATCTTCATACCAGATTAGGATTTTTGTCCATTTGAAAGATTAATGATTTAGATTTTAGCTCGGCTGTTTTGAAAAATGAATTTATGTATTGAAATTACCGTGTTGAAATTGGTGTTATATATAGCCCATTACCACTTATTAGAATGATAGACTGGTCCAAACTCAAAGCAAATATAGACAACAATTTCAATCTGTCAAAATTTTCAATATATCCGTCTTTTTGGGGTTGAAAACAAGGTTGAAAATAAAGAAATTGCCAATAACAAGCAATCTTTTTATTTTCCTTTTTCTTTTTTTACGGTCGCGAAAAGGCGATTTTGTGGGAGAAGGGTAGTGCACTTGTAGGCTTATGTGTTGTATAACAAACCTGGACCTTGCACATCTCGCTTATAACTACGATATATGATAAAAAAAATTGCACATATATCCATCAATAAGAAAGCAATCCGTACAATCAAAATAAGATTCTACTTAAATTTTGTAAAAGTCATTCCTCTTTATTACCTTAATTGTTCTTTCACTACCCCATAACTGCAGCAGAGTATGACATCTGCAAGCAGTGCTCTTGTTCAGAATTCAATTTCATTTGTCAGTCTGAAGATCTATATACATCAGAACATAAGCACGATAAAGGCTTTTGGAACGTTTATCAAATCAAGTTAGAAAAAGACCTATCTTAATGTACGGTACATTTACATCATTTCATTAACCAATTACTTCGCATCAAAACTCTAGACTTTCCAAATTGAAGAATGTAGCAGACAACATTGGGTTTGATTTAATCCATTTCTGCACAGTGCTGCCTTTTACACCCCTCAAATAAAAGCTTTGGAATACATTGTGGATATTTAAGAAATTGCTTGTTACAACCAATTTCTTCATTATCCTCAAGGTTTTCTACCTAAAATGACAAAATTTTTTAAAATTTTATCAACTAAAAATTGCAGTCCCACTTCCAATATGGACCAGTCTAGAATTTTTTTGTGGAAATAAGTGAAAAACTAAGTGCAAAATTGGACAGAAAAGCAGATATTGATTGTTACGAGCAATTTTTTCTTTTCTCACAATGGTTTCTAATTATACTGTATTTCTTCAGCATATAAAAACAGAAAAGCGGATATTGTTTGTTACAAGCAATTTCTTCTTTTCTCAAAATGTTTTCTAATTATACTGTATTTCTTCAGCGTATAAGAATGTGATAGAGTGTAAATGGGTTAAATATGTATTACTTATCCTGACCATGCTGAATAAAATCCTTGTTAAAAAATGTCCTAATATCAAAGGACTGAAATCACTGAAAGCCCTTGATTGTGGGTTAGAATCTGTTTTGATAGATCAATAAACATCTCTGGTTTAAGCGCCAAATAGGTATTATAGATTAAGATCAGCTTGCAAATATGTTCCTACCTCCTGCTAAAGCAGAAATATTGGTAGGTAAGCCCATTACCACATGACAGAATATTAAACTGGGAGGAATTGTGTGGGAATAAGTTAAATTTTGTTTTTCTACAGATGTTAAACAACAGGTTCAAGTGGTTTTAGTAACTTTACAGTCAGTATTTAAAGAAGACACATGTATACCTGGGTCTAGAGATATACATATAGGCTGTGTACGGACAATGGCTGTTAGTCAGAAGAAGGTTTGTACTACTAACTGTGTGGCATGTTCTTTTTTCCTTTATTTAACTGTCTTAGTCGTTTAATTTTTGGTTTTATAATTGTATAATAATAGTAACTGTGTCATGTATGTAAGAAGTTACGTTTTTTAGAATTTCTCTTGAAAAATGGAATAAACCATCAACTTTGATTAACATTTTGAAAAGGGGTTAAACAATTACCAAAAATGCAATTTTATACTAGTCTAACTTCAAAGAAGTTGCAGACAATTGTTCATGAAATTCTATTTTTTTTTTTTTTTTTGGGGGGGGGGTAGAAAATACTGTGGATAATGAATTGAAGAAATGTACATGACATGGTTTGGTGTTTAAATGAACTGCAGTCACATCTTCACTAGGCAAAACAGGCAATTATTATAAAAAAATACATCTGTATGAAACAAATACAGTCAATTGTCTACTACAACATTGTAACTATAGTTTAGATAATGAGAGGTGACCTTTGGTGATCTAACCATGTTTGGCATCAATACTCTGTCATATATAAACATCTTGTGTGCGCCCTAAAGACCACCCATTGATGAACTGTCAGCCCGATTAGCTCAGTTGTTAGAGCACTTAACTTCAAACCTCAAGAGCACGGGTTCCAGCCCTTTGCTGACCATATCTACTAACAAACTAATTGTCTTTTGGATGAGATGTTAAGCTGAGCCCCGTGTGACGGTGCTATACATTGATCATGTTAAAGAACCAAGCGGGGCTCTCAGTAGTTTCGTCCTGCATCTTTGCACTATCCCCCGTAACAACTATCCGTCTTTTGGGGGCGTCGCTCATATGGGCATGTGCTACAGTAGTGACAATAAATAAATGAAAATATACACCTAGAGGCAACATTTTTAACTGAAATATCTTGAAACTTGGTCAGAATATTTGTCTTTATGAAAGCTTGGTCGGGTTTGATATTGGGTCACATGGGATCAAAAATTAGGTCACTAGGTCATATAGAAAAAATGTGTGTACACGCTAGAGTCCATATTCCAGACTCAAATGTCTTGATATTTGGTCAGAATGTCTCCACAAAATCGTGGTGAACTTTGATATTGGGTCACTTGGGGTCAAAAACTAGGTTACTAGGTCATATCATAGAAAAACCTCGTGTGCAATCTAGAGGCCATATTCCAGACTGAAATGTCATGATAATTGGTCAGAATGTCTCCACAAAATCTTGGTGAAGTTTGGTATTTGGTAACATGAGGTCAAAAACTAGGTCACTTCTACAAAACACCTTGTATGCTGTCTAGAGGTAACTTTTTGGCTCAAATGTCTTGATATTTGATCAGAATGTTTATCTCAATGATATCTGAGACAAGTTCAAATAGGGTTACATGGTGTCAAAAAATAGGTCACTAGGTCAAATCTAAGAAATAATTTGTATGCACTCTAGATGCTACATATTTGGCTGAAATGTCTTGATATTTGTTATGTGAATATTTGTCTACATTATGATATTTGTAATTTTAGAATTTGGGTCACATGGGTTAAATCTTGAAAACCTTCCTTGCTATGTAAACACTACACGTCAGGCACTTAACTTGAGAACATAGTTTTAATGCCTTTCCAGTAAGACTTTTCTCAGACAAGATTTGGATAACAGGTCAATTTAAGGCAAACAGGTCGCTTGCACCATTTTACTTCTGTTGTCATTGACTCAGTTGAGTGTTTGTGGGCCTCTTGCCCTCTTGTTAGTAAAAAAGTTAAGTCATACAAGGACTTTGGAATCTGGTGCAAGCAAATGACTATAGCACCTCACTAATACAACTAGAATACAAACACTTTTAACCTTTTCCTGTTTTTCAAAATTTTGGACTTGCCATAATTCAAAAGGGTTGCAGACGGCATGATAAAGTGAGTAACCATCCCATATGATGGAAAATATTGTGGGAAAAGAAGAAATTGCTTGTTACAAGCAATTTCTTCTTTTTTCACAATTTTAACAGGTAATATATCACAAGGATGTGAAAATCAGGACTGTACAAGAAAGGGGCAAGTGTTTACTGAAATTGATTCAAAATTCAAGTGTTAAAAAAGAAGGACATCTGAACACTTTCTTGAGCAGGTAATAAGATTGGTTCAAGTATAATCTTCTTATCAGAATTCTGTTAGGTTTATCTGAAGTGGAGATTTGACTGCATTCTTATGGGGTTGTTTGAAAGTTGTATTGACTTTGCTAAATAACTTTTGTGATATGAAAAGTTAGTTAAAATCAATTATATAATATATTTATGACTGTTGAAACCACAGTCAGGATAGACATCTATTACCAGATGGCAAAATTTTAGACTGGTCCAAATTGAAAGGAGTAGCAGACAATGATTAAACCCATTCCCACACAGTGATGCTCTTTTACACCCCGCAAGAAAAAGATTATAAAAACATAGTGGAAAATGAAGAAATATTTTTTGTATTGCCTAAAACACAAGAATTCTAAATTTCATTAACTAAAAAGTGGTATCTTCAACATGTTTGGATTTGGACCAGTCTAACATTGTATCACCTGGTAATGGGTTAACCATGGTCAGCATAGACTTACATTACCATAACCCTTTTCCACACAAGCCCTCCTTTTTACGCCCATCAAGAAAAAAGCTTTTCTTTATTATCCACAAGGTTTTCTATCCAAAAAGGACAAAAAAATTGAAATCCAATACGATGAAATTGTTGTGTGCAACTTCTTTTGATTTGGACCAGTCTAAAATTTGTCATTTGGGAATGGGTTTATTGATAGATCTCTTACTATGCCCACTGACTTCCCACATGACAAATAGACTGGTCCAAAATGCTTGGCATAATTTTGTAAAATGCGGAGTCAGAGACATGAAAGGTAGATTGTCTGTTTGTGACCTAAACTTCTTAACCCATTACCAGATGACAAAATTTTAGACTGGTCTAAATTGAAAGATGTTGCAGAGGACAAATTTTAAATGATGAAATTTTGGATTTTTTCAGCTTTCTCTGTAGAAAACATTGTGGATTGCTTGTAACAAGCAATTTCTTCATTTTTCACAATGTTTTCCAAAGCTATGTTACTTTTGGCATCAAAAAGCGTCACTGTTTGGGATTGGGTTAATTATTATTGCAAAACCAATAAAATTGATAGAAAAAATATCAGAGTTTGAGGTTCATTTCCGGTCTATATGAATGATTTTATTGGTCAACTGTATTTTTGATTGACAGTGATGATTGCTCAATTACATATAAGGGTGATATTGAGTAGCATACAGCTTTCTGACCTCTGCATTCAACAGTATAGTCAGGGGTTGACACTAACTTTGCTTCAGTGGGATCCCACAAGAATCCCTGCCAATTACTTCAGGGTTTCCTCCAGATAATCAAGGATCCCTCCTTGAAATACATTTACTCATTCACATGCAATCCTGCCCTTCTAAGCCCAACTTTAAAAAAGCTTTGGAAAACATTGTGGAAAATGATGAAATTGCTTCTTACAAGCAATTTCTTCATTATCTACAATGTTTTCTACAAAAAACAAGCCAAAGAAATAAGGAACATTAGTTGATACATTAAGATCCATTGTACTGCAGAAATATTGAAGGGTCCTTAAGGAATCCCTAGCCTGAGATTGCTGGGGTTCATTCCAATTTTTAGGAAACCTCAGGATCCTGGGACACTGTTAGTGTCGCCCCTGATAGCTGGTGCAATAAATCTGTAGATTTATCTTGAGATCTTCAAACTCTTGAGAATAAGCGTGTTTTTTTTTATTCATTCATTACTTATTTATGCTTGCAATAATTTTATATGAAAAATGGAAAGAAAATTTAGGACAATGTCAGACAAAGTATTTTCAAAGTTACAGTGACAAGACATTATTTCTATTCACTATCAAAGGAATTACATGAGGTAGATAAATCATTGTTGTAAGAAAAAAACACTATTTACCCATACTCACACAATCCCACAGGCATTTTTTTCTTTTTCCACAATATTTTTTCCCTACTTATTGGATTTTTTTTCAAATTAAATCCACTTTGAATTTTCGTCTGCAAATCCTTTTAATTTGGACATGTCTAAAATTTTCAAAAACAGGAAAGGGCTAATGGGTTATTTATGTACAACACTGTGTCTGCATCTTTTCACATTACATAACACCATTGACAACCTTTTCATTGTTTTTAGCTTCCAATATGTGAATGAATTCGATCATTCATGATTTTCATTTTCTGTTACATGTTTAAAATTCCAGTATTCTCTTGAACAATTTAAAAGAAGATAAAAATTCGAAATAGGCTCATTTTTTTTTCTTGATTACTTTAATCCTTTTGTAGATGTTATACAACTAACCACTTTACATAAGAGATGGCTTTTGAAATATATAAGAAATATAAAAGAAAATCATGAAAATATTTCTTTAAAAAAAGTCACTGAAAATATTTGAATATCTTGTTTTTGCTGATTTTTTTCTAATATGGCAGTTGTAACCCTTTCCTGTACAGTTTGTTGTTTTTACATCCATTTGATGTTAAACTGAAGAAAATATTGCGGAAAAGAAGAAATTACTTGTGACAAGCAATTTCTTCTTTTTTCACACTATTTTCTACAACATAGGATTGTTTCATTTCTAATTGCACTCTTTTTTCATTATCTTCTGCAATATCTTTCAAATTGGACTAGTCCAGTATTTCGAAAATAGGGAAAGGGTTATATCAATATATTTGTTGTGCTTTGCTTACTGCTGTTGTATTGTCATCTTCAGATATTTGTCATGTGTAAAAGTCATCTCTTTACATTTTCAAATTTATCCATGTTACTGAAGCTTTAAACTGTTTTACTGGTTGTGTTTCTTGTTTATTTAACCAATTGGTTTGCTCCTTCTACATCCTGCTGCATGATTGGTTACTTACATTCACCATGCTCCGCCTACTCACCCTGCCATGCATGATGGGTAACTTTAATTGTCCAATCAAATAACCAGGATCCACCTAAACCAGGATACAAGGTATAGTACTTGCTTAAGATATTTCTGTGACATGATGATACTTTCACTTCCTTTTGCTTAAAACTTTGTTCAATTCTATTTTGCTTTAAAAAGTAATCAAATTTTTTGCATAAATTGATCGATTTATGAATGATTGAACTATAAAAATAACCAGTATTAATAGGTAAATTAAAAATAATTCAGTGCTTCAGAATATTCAAAATTGGTATTTGTCTAAAAAATTTTAGCCCCACAAGAGACTGGATTTAAATTGTGACTATTGGAAGAAGTCACTGAATAGATATATATATATGTACAGCACATGAAATAAAAAATCCTCCAGACCATAAACTGTTTGAAATATTGTCGAAAGTTGCAAGAGTTAACTTTCTGATTTGTGAAATTATTTTTTGTAAAAAGAATATGTTTTTATATCTTTTAAAATAAGCAGAGTCGTGTAAGAGTAAACACATAGAGTAGAACATATTCACTGTAGTTAAACACTTTTTGTTGAGCCTGTTTGCAGTGACATAGACATTATTGTCACAATAACAAGACTTAGTGCATCTGTCAGATATTGAAGACATTTATGGGTTGATTTTAAATAATTTGGCACAGTGTTCCTCTGATATAAGTACATGTGCCATTTGAAAGCATTCATTGGATTGCTTATTCTATTCCAACACAACTGTGCTTTTTAAGGACCCTCAAGGACCAGCACAAAGTACGAAGTGGGCTATTGTGATCAGTCATTTATTTGTCCATCTGTCCACAATTTCATAAAAATATCTTCTCCTAAACTAGTAAGCTCATCAAGCTGAAACATAGCAGTAACGTTAATTGGGTGAAGTTGTACAAAAGTTCTAAACTTTAAGGCCAAGGACATTCATATATGGATTATAGCATTACTAGATGGTTTTGTACTATTTCACTTAAAAATATACCCATAGGGTCAAAAAGGGCCCTGCCCTAGGGGTCCAAAATATTGAAGACTCTTAAACTGATCAAATTAAAAAAGATTACTATTCACCATAAGGGGGAGTGCATTTATATTTAGAATGTAGCATAGCCTGGTTGTTATCCATCAATTTTGATGAAATTATGCCCATAGAGTATAAAACAGCCCTTCCCTAGGTGTCCAAACTTAGTAAAAACACTCAATGTTCAAAAGTCTTCCCCTGTATGGCATTCATGTTTGGTGTATATAGCATAACCAGATCTATGTTTGCCCTGTTATAAAACATGGCACTGCCCCAGAGTTCCAAAGTTTGGGAAAACATCCAAGTACAACAATTTTCTCCTACTGAAACATAAGATGAAGTACATTCATAATTAGTATGTGGCATTACTAGGTGGTTTTAGCTATCTATCTTAAAATTAACCAGATAGATTTTTACTAAATTCCCAAAAATGTTGCCTATGGGGTAAAAAAACAATTCAAGTCTTACTGTTAAAACTTTTTGGCTTTAGTTGCATTTTCCTTATACCAAAATATACTTTAATTAGCAGATGAATCAGGTGAGCAACTTAGTACTATCATGGTACTCTTGTCATTTGAGACCATTCTAGTTCTGATGAATTTCTCAGAGCATAATCAATGATTCAAATAATATACATTTACAGGTTCTATTTTCTCTGGTCTGGGTTGAATTCCACAACTAAGTCAAGAATTTGATTTGCTGTGGATAAAAAAAATGATAAGATAAAACACTTCCTTGATTTCCAAGCTGTATTTAGTCAAACAATAAAATCATTAAGAATGTAACTTAACCCTTGTCATGCTGAACCCCGAACATTCTAGTTTTGACAAGAGGCATGGACAAAGATCAGCCTGCACATATGTGCAGTCTGATCTTAGTCTACGCCACCTGATTGTCCTTTTTCAACTAGAGTTGTTTATAAAAAAAAAAAAAAAAAAAAAATCGGGATAAATATTGACCTGCAATTAGAATCTCTTGTGCTTTCAATCCTTTGAATTTAATTGAGTTCTAAGACAGGAGTATCTTCAGCATGACAAGGGCTAATATGCTACAGAGTTAGATTAGAGGTGAAGATTTTTTTGACTATTAGCATAGAATTATTAAGTGCTTGATTTGTGTTTATGAATAATTAGGATAAGGCAATCAGGGTAAATATAACACTAGCAAAGGTGAAGGTGGACACGGAACAATTTTGAGTGAAGGTCATATTTGTGGGGTTTGATGTTGGTGTTACCTTGAATACTGCTGAAAAAAGTTATTTCATTAATTTTGTACTTTTTCTTTTTTTTCAGACAGTTTGCAAATATATATTATCATTTCAAAGATCGAAATTACCAAAAAATGCAAAGCCATTGTGACAATTTATTGCAAAACAACAAATAAGTTTATCCTAGAACATGTATCTGTGGATAAAGTTGTTTACCATATTTTTGTCATTTCAAAAAGAAAAAAAAAGTTTCTTTAACCCATTACCAAACAACTAAATCTAAGACTGGTCCAAATTGAAAGAAGTTGCAGATGACAATTTTGAGTTGATAGAATTTTTCGTCTTTTTTTATAGAAAACATTGTGGATAATGGAGACATTGCTTAATACAAGCAATTTCATCATTATCCACAATGTTTTCAAAGCATTTTTCTTGAGGGGTGTAAAAGGAGGGATAGATTGGTTAATGCATTCAGGAAGATGAAAGAAACTTTTGGGAGATTATCACTTGATCATTTGAAGTGAAATTATCAAATTGATAAATATACAATTTTGGTAGACTTAGCCCTGCTTTTGTTTACTGTGCACTGCTGAATTCCATCTGTGCAGGACCTAAAATACTGGTGATGTCATCAGGTAGCCATGTTATTGATATTTAAGAAATAGAATAATGATTTGTTTACCATGCAAGATAAAATTATTTATCTTTCATTTTGCTCCCCACAAGTGAAAAATTGCGATATTTGGCATACAAAATGTTGTAAATGCAGCTTTAATAAAGCTGTAGTTACGATATTTTACATACCCAACTCGAAATATGTTTTACTTGTTAATTAAATAAAATATAAATGTAAATTGTTCTTGGACAGACACAAATAATTATCATGTATATCTTACAAAATTGTCATGTACTGCTTTGAAACATCTTAACCCAATACCACAAATAAAATTTTTTAGACTGATCCAAATTGAAAGGACATGCGAATGAAAATTTCAGGTTGTTGGAATTTAGAAAACCTTTCCATTTTAAAATAGAAAATATTGTGGATATTGAAGGTGTTATTTGTAACGAAAAATTTCTTCAATATCAACAATATTGTCCAAAGCTTTTACTTCAGGGGTGTCCAAAAATGTCATTGTGTGGGAATGCGTTAAAGTGAAATAGAATCATATGGATTATCAATTTTACTTTTAATACTTGCTTTATTATATTTTGTATGATTTATATAAAAACAAGAAAAACTTTATGAATAAAAATAAGGCAGCATTCTATTGTAAAAGGAGATACACATCATTTTTTAAACAAAATAAGGTAACAGTTGTTTACATAGTTTTAAGGCACAGTGGATGAAATTCACTTTTATGGGAAAATGATTGTACTCTGGCTTAATTTGAGAAAATACTGTTTAAATAATCAAGCACTGTGTTCACTTGATATATGTCTAACTTAATGATATAGTTGAATTTGGTGATAGATGTATTTTACAATTGCTCATTTTTATCTCAAACCTGATTGGTATTGTTTATGAACCCATTCCCACACAATGAAATTTTAGACCCGTCCAAATTCAAAGAAGTTGCAGACACCCATTTTTAGTTCATGAAATCTTAAAACTTTTAGTCTTTTGTGGTAGAAAACATTGTGGATAATGAAGAAATTGCTTGTAACAAGCAATTTCTTCATTTTCCACAATGTTTTCCAAAAGGTTTCATATTGAGAGGCGTTTAAAAGTGTCACCGTGTGGGAATGGGTTTATTGTGTAAATATTCATTAGTTTTGCTGCAATGGCTAATTAAGAGAAGAATGAATTCTAGGTAATAGGTAAATGATGTTTTTACACTAAGCTATCGAAATGTTTTTATAACTACAGGCTACATGAATTTGGTATTGCTATTAATAAAGATTTATGTTTAAACTGAATTGAAATATATATAGGACCTATCATGATATTTTCTTTGAGACAAGCTGAGGCTAGAATAGAAAAGTTATTTAACAAGGCTCGATAATCATATTCAATTACAAGCAATTTCTTTTTATGCCCCTGCATCGATAGATCGGGGCATATTGTTTTACCGGTGTCCGTCTGTCTGTCTGTCTGCAAAAGTTAACCTGCCAATTTTCCTATAGCTTCAACCCTGATTAAGTTACAATGCTAATACTTGGTATGTAGATAGATCTCAACAAGGCGCAACTGGGGAAGTTCATTTCTTTAAGGTCAAGGTCAAAATTTCAACCCTTTTCCCTAAAACTTTACTCAAAAACTTAACCTGCCAACCAAACATTTTCCTATAACTTCATCCCTAGTCAAGTTACAATGCTTATATTTGGTATGTCTATAGGTTTCAACAAGGCGCAACAGGGGAAGGTCATTTCTTCAAGGTCAAGGTCAAAATTTTAACCCTTTTCCCTAAAATGTTACTGAAAAATTTAACCTGCTTACTAAACATTTTCCTATAACTTTATCCCTAATTAAGTTAAAATGCTAATATTTGGTATGTAGATATGTCTCAACAAAGCGCAACTGGGGAAGGTCATTTCATCAAGGTCTAGGTCAAAATTTCAACTCTTTTTCCTTATACCTTACTCAAAAACCTAACCTGCCAACTAAACATTTTCCTTTAACTTCATCCCTAATTAAGTTACAATGCTAATATTTAGTATGTATATAGGTCTCAACAAGGTGCAACTGGGGAAGGACATTTCTTCAAGGTTAAGGTCATAATTGAACCCTTTCCTCTCAAACAAAGAAAAAAACTATAAAAATCACCCGTTTCTTAAAAATTCCTGTTTTGGTGGCATGGTGTTTCACAAACACATCTTGTTTTTTAATGTTATCTCATTTGTAATTCTATGGGGGTGTCAAAAAGCGGCATTGTGTGTGAATGGTTTAACCCATTCCTTCACAATGACGCTTTTTGACATCCCTAAAGCAATACAATTTAGTAAAAAAAAAATCAATTTCCACAATGTTTTCTTCTGAGAGAGTTGAAGACTCTAAAATTTCATAAACTTTAAATTGTTGTCTGCATCTCCTTTCAAATTTGACCAGTCTAAAATTTTGCCATGTGGTAAGTTGTTAAAGATAATATAATATGTTTGTAAAATCTGTTAACCCATTCCCACACAGTGACGCTTTTTAACACCCCTCAAGAAAAGCTTTCGGGAAAACATTGCGAAAAATGAATAAATTGTTTGTAACAAGCAATTTCTTCATTTTACACAATGTATTCTACCCACAAAGTTGAAAAAAACTTAAATTTCATACACCTTAAATTGTCCTCTGCAACTTCTTTCAATTTGGACCAGTCTAAAATTTTGCCATCTGGTAATGGGCTGAAGAATGTGATGCATATTAAATCCGAATAGCTTTAGTTTTGTCTATCAAGATTCAAGTTTTTAGGCTCATACCTCAATGAAAACAAAAGGTAGTACCTCTTAATTTCCTAAATGACCAGAAAAGTTGTAGGAGTTGTAGATTTTATTGTTTCCATCAATATACTTTCAGAATGGAGAATTTACCTTTGACAATGTTCAGCAAATTGCACAGAAAGGTTTCAATATTGATCCTCAAAAGGTAAGAAGCAATTTATACTTGTAACAAGTGCTCGACAGTCAGGGGTCAACACTAACTTCGCTTCAATGGAATCCTACAGAAATCAATACTGATTTAATCCAGGTTTCCTCCAAATGATAAAGGAAACCTCCTTAATAAACATTAACCCATTCCTACACAATTTTGCCCTTTTAAGCTCCACTACAAAAGGTTTTGAAAACCATTGTGGAAAATGAAGAAATTGCTTGTAATAAGCAATTTCTTTATCATCCACAATGTTTTCTAACAGAAAAGACAAATATTTTCAGAATTCAATCAACCTAAAAGTGTTGTCTGCAACTTTTTTTAATTAATGCTTAAATGGCAACGAAAGAACAGGTTGAACGGTACTGAAATGTCTATCAGGCGCATTATTTGATATTGTACTGAAGTAATATTGAAGAATCTTGACGAAATACCTAGTCTAGAATTGCTGAGATCCCTTCAATTTTTTTTTTATCCTCGAGTCCCATGACATATTTTTTGTTGATCCCAGACAGATAACTTAGCCCTGTCATGCCCAGCCAGAAATATTGTTGTTATGGAAAGAGGTATAAACAAAGATTAGCTTGCATATATATGCAGTCTAATCTTAAACCACACCAATGGTTTGTCCCTTTATTGCAAGAGTTGTTTATATGATACACTTTCAAAATAAATATTAACCCATTCCCACACAATCCCACAATCCCCTCAAGAAAACAGCTTAACCCTTTCCTGTTTTGCCAAATTTTAGACCTGTCCAAATTCAAAGGTTTTGCAGACGAAAATTTAAAGTTGATTATATTTGAAAAATAACCATTTAGTAGGGTAGAAAATATTGAGGAAAAAGAAGAAATTGCTTGATACAAGCAATTTCTTCTTTTTCCACAATGTTTTCTCAATTACAAAATCAGAGGGACTTAAAAACTAGGGATTAATCAGGAGAGGGTTAAGAAAACATTTTGGACATTTATCCGAAGCACTTTGGTTGGTAAGTGACTTAAACATCTGACTACAAATAGATAAGCTGTAGTTATAATGTCTAGGCCACCCTCTAACTATTTACGCTTTTGTTCATAAGCTACCGACCATAAATTTTACAAAATAACACATTCAAATTCTATATTGAACTTCCTGTCGAAGCTCAATGGGCATAACCAGGTTGCAAAATTTAAGACTTGCCGGAATTAAAAAAGGTTGATAACAATTTAATTTGATAAAAGAAATAAAGAAATTGAAAGCTAATTCTTCAATTTCAAAAAAGTCTTTCAACCTCTTTTTCTTTGTGTCATGAATAAAACAGAATTTTTATGATGAGTCAATTTCAAAACATGTTAAGCTCAGATGATTCCAGAGCAAACCGGAAGCAATGATTTTCATGCTGAATAAAATCACTTTTCGGAATTTCATTACAATGAAAGGGCGGAGAGAGCACTGAAATGCCTTGATGAACATGGTCAATATTTCTTTTGTCAATTCATTTTGTAAACAATTCTGGATTATATGATCAAACTGATGGGATATACTAGGATCAGACTGCACATACATGCAGACTGATCTGTGTCTATGCCTACTGCCAAAAAAAACCCTCAAAAATTGGTCCAGATTGACAAGGATTAATGTTGCTTTGTCGAGTCATTGTGTTAGAATTCTGACATTTTGTGATAAATCTGCTATAACTGGAGATATTTACTTGACCCTTGGAATGATTGATTCCTTTGGAAAAAGCAGATCTTTCTATCAAGGAAGATAGATATTATTTTTCCTTGAAGATATTTAACTCTCCAGAGCACTTTGTGCTCAGGTGAGCTATTGTGATCACCCTTCGTCTGGCATCCATCAACAATTTTCTTTAATCAACATCTCTTCCCAAAATACTGGGTATATTTCAACCAAATTTGTTAGAAATGTTCCTTAGGTGGCACCCTTTAAAAATACCCCCTTTAGAAATAGCTAAAAGAATTGAAATCTGTTGAAAACTCCTGTTGTCATGGCAACAAATGTGAAATTCAGAGCTCTAGGGAGTAGGGCCTATATAGAAACAAGAAGAATTTCAAAATAATATCTCCTCCAAAACCATCAGGCCGATTTGAACTAAATATGGTAGAAATGTTCCTTAAGTGGTCCAATTTCAAAATAGCTAAAGGAACATTGCTAAAATTTGACTATTGGATCCCCAGGTAAAAAGTCAGTATATGTATAAAATATGGCTATGTCCACTTTTATCATAATCCTAGCCTTAAAATTAAATTTGACTCTTGAAAGAAAAAGAGCCTTTATCTCGTAGAGCACACCAGGGCCAATGGCCCTCTTGCTTTATTCACTATCCACCACCTAGTCTGGCCACGAGACTCTTCTTAAAGGGAATTAAATCTTTATAAGGTTACACAAGGATGTCAGTTAAGTCCCTTGTCTTATTTTTGTCCAGCACAAGCCAGAAACATAAACATAAAAAAGTTAAAAATTAAACCCATTCCAACACAATCCAACTTTTTGATGCCCCTCACCAAAAAGCTTTGGAAAACATTGTGAACAATAAAGAAATTGCTTGTGACAAGCAATTTCTTCAATATTCACTATGCATTCTATCCTAGAAGGCAAATGTTTTCTTCATTCCACCAACTTGAAAATCTCTTCTGCAACTTCTTCCATGTGGACCCTTCTAAAGTTTTGTCATCTGATCATGGTTTAATCCATTCTCAGACGGCAAAATTTTAGACTGGTCCAAATTCAAAGGAGATGCAGACGACAATATAAAGTTGATGAAATTTTAGATTTTTTCAACTTTCTTGGTAGAAAACATTAAGGAAAATGCATAAATTGCTTGTTACAAGTAATTTCTTCATTTTCCACAATGTTTTCCCAAATGCTTTTCTTGAGGGGCGTCCAAAAGTGCCACCGTATGGGAATGGGTTAAGGATTTGGAAAACATTGTAAAAATTAAAAAACATTCAATTACAATCATTTTTCTCATTATCCACAATGTTTTCTACACACACACAAAAAAAAATATGATTTTTAAATTTCTTGAACTAAAGATCGTTGCCTGCAACTTCTCTGAATTTTGATTTGTCTTAAATTTTGGTTGTGGTCATGTATCAATTTGCTATTCTCCTCTTTCAATATTAGTCATTTTTAGCTCGGCTGTTTTCGGAGAAAACCCGAGGTATTGTGATCACCTTGGCGTCATTCACCTCGGCGTGGGAGTTGGCATGACAAACTTTAACCTTGGTCATACCTCTGTTGTTATTGAAGATATCCTCATGAAACTTGGCATGTGTATTGACCATCACAAGAGATATCTAGACTATCAATAGGGGATAACTCTACAGCATTTTTGTAAGAGTTATGCCCCTTTTTCGACTTAGAATTTTGCATTATCCAGCACCTGCAGCCGAGCGTTGGCACCCGTGGGCGGTGCTCTTGTTTACCATGTTTATTCTTACTTTCATTTGCTTAGCTTTGTTTTATGGATTAACAGGGATACAGTACAGTATTTGTTTAGGGCCAGTTTACCTAAATATGTTATTGGAATATTTGTAGGGAATGGTAGAGGCAGGCATGCTTAAACCTATAACGATTACTTGGACACCACCACAAGGTCATAATGTAAGTATGGACCTCTAAACCCATTCCAACAAAATGACACCTTTAGATGCTCCTCTAGAAAAAAAACTTTAGAAAACATTGTGGAAAATGAAGAAATTGCTTGTTACAAGCAATTTCTTCATTATCCACAATGTTTACTACCCCAAGAGATAAAGATTTATAAAATTTCTTAATCTTTGAACTGTTGTCTGCAACTTCTTTCAATTTGTACCAGTCTAAATTTTGTTGTCTGGTAATGGGTTAATTGGTAATATACAAGGTTTTATCATCATGTTACATAATACGCATAAGACAACAATTGTGAGGAAAATAGTACCAATATATTGCCAGTTCTGGGAAGCACACTGGTAATAAAGTAATATCAACTATGACAAAATAAAATCCTTAGCAGTAGCAAAAATTATACTCTTTCAAATCAGCATAGCAGAGTTGCATCCAGGCCGCGCGATTGCGGGATTCCCCCGTGTTTTTTAATCACTCCCGCAACCTCACTAATTTGATGGGGGAGTAATCGCGCAACAATGTTCTGACTCCCGCAGAATCGATTAACCAAAGGGGGCGGTATAAAAAAAGTGGAAAAAGACTAATGACGATTAACTGTTGACAATATCGTACTGATAGAATTAGCTCCGATCATCGCTATTTATAACCATTACCACATATCGTAATTAAACTGGTCCCCGATTTCAAATCCATGTGTATGAAATAGTCAGGGAACCCAACAGTGGAGCATGCGCAGAAGATTCTTTCCGTTTCCAGTTAAAGACAATCATGTCAAACTTAATAAAAAGAGTTGATTTAAATCAATCTGAATACCAACATAAGGCACCGCCGACCTTTTTATGGGCCTCAATATCTGCGCTATATCATCATAATCGACAGACTAGAAGAAAGACCACGAAAGCCAATCTTGTCAGCTCTCGGGGCGAAAAATAAACGGACTCTGTTTCATTTAGACGCAAAATTGCAGAAATCGTGGTTGAAAAATTATAAGAGTTCGAAACACGAGGAGAAAGTGAAATCTGGAATGACTGTTATTTGTCTTGTGATAAACCTCGGGAAAGAATTATCCATTTACTGCCGGATGCACAAATTTTCATACTTGCACACATTTAAACAGTTAGTCAGACCACATTTACTAATGACAGTGTGCATCAAAGTGAGTTTGTCAGAGCTACCTCCAATATACATGATAAACTTCAGTTAAAGAATAATTTGTGCTATGAGAACTGCTTATTATATGACTAAGACAGATAAAGCCTTTTGAAATGTTGGCTCTACAAGAATAGAGTGGATTAGACTTGAAGTATTTAAAAGTAGGTGAAATGTTTCAACATATTCATCAAGAGCTTAGTTTTTTGTCTCATTTTTTCAGTGATATATCTTGAATTGTGGTGAAAACTTATTAGATTTGTTGTTTACTTCATATCTTTATGAAAGATTTATCAATGAATCAACTTATTGCTTAGGGGTTTTGAACCCCCCCTTAGCATTTGTCACTCCCCCCATTTCAGTAATTCAGTGGGGGAGCTCCCCCTCTTGGAAGAAATCCTGGATGCAACACTGCATAGATTTGGAAATAAGTATATATTGAATATTATGAAAACCCATGATAATAAAAGGTTTCCCTGCTACTTATTTTTAGCTCACCTGAGCACGAAGTGCTCTTGCTGAGCTATTGTGATCGGTCGTTGTCTGTCCTTCTGTCTGTCCATCCGATTGTTTGTTCACAATTACAAAAAAATCTTTTCCTCCTAAACTTAACATGGATTTTCAACCAAACTTCAGAGAAATGATACTTTGGTCATGCTGTTTCAAAATACTTCAGAGAATTCAATTGAAATCCATGAAGAACTTTGGTTGAGTAAAAAAAATAAAAATCTTCTCCCAAATCATAAAGCCCAGAGCTTTCATATTTGGAACAAATCATCATCTATTGACCAAAATAATTGTAAAAATTAATGTGCTCTCAAAATTAGCCCTTTTGTGCAATCCGTGATTTTTACATAGAAGGAAATCTTTAAAAATCTTCTTCTCCCAAACCATATAGCCTAGTGCTTTCATATTTTGTAAAGATCATCCTCTATTGACACACTACCAAAATACTTCATAGAATTACTGCTTCTTGAAATTTAGCCCTTTGTTGTTGGATCCCAAAATTTACATAGAAATAAAGGAGATCTTTGTAATCTTTTTCTCCCAAGTTATATGGCACAGAGCCATAATAATTTTTTTGTATCAATGTATATTGAACCCTTACTAAAATACTTACTATAATTACCATACTTGGAAAATAAACCCTTTTCTGTGCAATTCCTGATTTAGAAATGAAAAAGGAATATCTTTTAAAATCTTCTCCTCCCTAACCATTATGCCTAGAGCTCTGATATTTGGTAGTTTCAATGCCTATTGACCCTCTACCAAAATCTTTGAAAGAATTACAGTACTCTGTAAATAAGGGCTATATGGTGGGATCTTAAATATACCTAGGATGAAAGGAGAAAATTTTCTTCTCCGAAATGAATTTGTGTTGGGCTTATATATTTCGTATATATCATAAAACCTTGAGCCGTCATACTCAGGGGAGCGAAATAGTACCATCTTGGTCCTCTTGTTTTATTCGATGGTATGTGATAGGGGATTAATTGGGCATTGTAATGTATTTTCAATGGCAAACCTTTTCGGGTAGTTCTTCCTTTTAAGGTCTTGTATAAAAGTCAAACATTAAGGTTGTTGTGAGGAAATACTGCAGTTGCTTTATAAACACATCTTTTTCACACACTTTTCTGTACGAGTTTGAAATTTTTTTTTTTTTTAATTTTGCTAAAAATTATTACCATAAATATACTTTTCTTATTTCAGCCTAATGAAATGTTGGAAGCATCAATTATGGTTACACTGAAGGGTGATGTCTCAGAACAGTACAGAATTCTACTCAGGGCCATGGTAGTGTCAGAATGATAAAATAAGGGCACCCTTTTTTCATATGAAAATATCTGATACAGCATTGACAACAAATTAATGGAGTGGAACTCTGTTAATTGCAACACCAATTTGTCAGCATTTCTTTGAAAATGAGAGGAAGTTGCCATTATCCTATAACCACTTTGAAAAAGGTTTAGACTGGTCTAACTTGAAAGAACTTGTAGAGGACTATTTTCTGTTGATGAAATTTTGAGAATATTTGTATTTTGGTGTATAAAACATGGATAATGAAGAAATTGCTTTTACAAGTAAATTCTTCATTTATCACAATAATTTCCAAAGCTTTATTCAAGAGGGGCATTTAAAAGTTGGCTTGTGTGGGAAAAGGTTAACCCATTCCCACACAGTGGCAGTTTTTAATTCCCCCCCCAAGAAATATGCTTGGGAAAACATTATTTTCTACCATGAAAGTTGAAAAAATCTAAAATTTCAAAAAGTTTAAATTGTCATCTGCAACTCCTTTGAATTCGAATCAGTCTAAAATTTTGTTGTCTGGTAATGGGTTAAAAGGTTTTAAAGTTTTAAAAAGTTTGAAAATCAGTACATAAATGCAGCGGCAAATGAATAGGAAAGTGCTTCATTGTCTACCATGTTTTCTTCTATACAAGACAAACATTTTGAAAATTCTTTCATCTTAAAATTGGTATCTGCAACTTCTTCAATTTGGACCAGTCTAAAACATTGATACCTTTTAATGGGTTCAGATTTTTTTGATTTTCTATTACTTTATTTTCATGATATCCATCATAAGGTTCACATCTGTTGTTTGAAACTTGAAAGCTATACCAAAACTCAAAAACATGTCTAAGAACTTTAAAATTATTTGTTTATAGTCTAATGTGTATGAACCTTTGTTTTATTAATTAATTTCCAAACAATTTACATTCCGTCCAAATGTTTCATATTTTAATCCCTGCTTATTTATACTTTGTTAAAAGTTTCATTGAATGAATTTCTGTGATAAAAAAAAGTTGAATAGAAAATTATATCCTATGATATTTCAATTCTTTTATACTTCCAAATCAAATTGACGGATAGCTGGCCTCACATACTCTGCAAAAATGTATGGAACAAAATTATAAAATGGTTGGTAGTGATCCAAACGTGATATCTACAGTTTGAATAAGATGTAGTTTTGACGTTTAGGTCGCAAAACAAACAGAAAATCTTCAAACAAATGTCGTCCGATGTTGGAGTTCTAAATATTCACTTCTTGTCTAAAGAAATTATTTGATTGGTCAATCAATTACTTGACTGACATCACTAACAGTCAATTGACAGGAAAGTCGAATGCTTTTCTCAATACGTGCAAAATATAAATGTTTATTATCACATTTTACCATTTTCAACAATTTGCCATTTATGTCACAGCGTTGTACTCCTAATCATGGAGACCTGGGTTCTTTCCCATCGCCTTTCCACCATTTGTCTCGCAGAAATGGATGAATTATCGTAAACCTAAGATGGATGAGCAGCAGTACTGATGTGAGAAATACCAGAAATCCAAAGTCAGGTGCTCCAGCCACTGAGATATAAGTGAAATACTGTTAAATGTTGTGTTAAACCCTATTTAAACAATCTAACCATTCATTTCTCTGGCACATTCTCCTTTTCACTAGGGTCCTGGGTTTCACTATAAGGCCCTGACTGTAAAAATTCTATTCAAAGATAAACACCACCAGAAGTTTCATCAGATTTCAAATTTCAATATCGCTGCAGCTCATGCTCCTGAGTTTCACAAGGAATCCAGTCATGATCGCAATTCACGAATCACAGCTGTCAATCAAGGAATCAACCGACCAATTAAATCATTCTTTCAACCCAAACCTGAGCTTTGAAATCTGCCATTTTGTTAATCCTTTTTAGGTCAACTAAGCACAAAGTGCTCAAGGTGAGGTATTTTGATCTTCCTCTGTGCGTCGAGCATCGTCCGTCATGTGTCAACAATCTTAAATTTACATCGCCTCCCAGACCACTGGACAGATTTCAACCAAATTACGCAGGATTGTTCCTTGGATGATGCCCTTTAGAAATGCTAAAACAATTGAAATCCATTAAAAAAATCTGGTTGTTGCCATGACAACAAAATTTTTATAAAAACTATAAAAATTATCTTCTCCTGAGTATAGAGCTTTGATATTTGGCATGAAGTATCAGTTCAATGACCTCTTTGAGAATTGCTAAAATTATCAGCATAGGGTCCCAAAGGGCGGAGCCCCAGGAGGGAGGTTGGGGCTTATATAGAAATAAAGAAGGATTTTTAAATTTACATCTCCTCCCAAACCACTTGACGGATTTCAACCAAATTTGGCAGAAATGTTCCATTGGTGGTGCCTTTTGAAATTGCTAAAATAACTGAAATCCGATAAAAAAAACTCTTGTTGCCATGGCAACAAAACTGAAATTCAAATAAAAATTCTTTTAGAAATTATCTCTCAAAACCCAGGGGAGCCTAGAGTCTTGATATTTGAATGAAGCATCAGCACAGACCTCTTTCAGAATTGCTAAAATCATCAACCTCGGAACCCCGAGGGGGCGGGCTTTTATGGGAATAGAGGAATTTAAAACATCTCCCCAACCACTGGTCCGATTTTAACAAAAGAATTTTAATCAGTTGAAAATTCTGGTTGCTATGACAACAAGTGTAAAACTGAAAAGAATAAGAATATATATATAAAAAAACAAATTTTCTTCTGATCAACAAGATGAAGAATCTTGAATTTTGTATGAAGCATCAGTATACTGACCTCTTTCAGAATTGATAAAATTTAAGAGCCAAAGGGTAATTAGGACATTAGAAATAATGAACGCAACCCTTTCCAAACTATTTTGCTAATTTAAACCAAATTGGACAGAAATACGTTAGTTCGTTGATAATTACTAAAATATTTGAGATCTGTTGAAAGCAATGGTTGGCATGGAAATATAAGTTGAGTTTAGTTAATGTTAAAGGAGGTCTTCTTCCGACCCAGTTTGTATAAGGCTTCGAAGATAAAAGAGCCTTATCTCAGGTGAGCGCCAGGGCCACTGGCCCTCTTGTTTGTTGTTTTGGCGACTTTAACGTCATAACTCAATTAAATAAGCTGTAGTTACGACTTTTAGGCTACCAACCAACCATTTTACTTTATTTTTACACGTCATTGGCCATAAATTTTACAAAATAACGGCGTTCAAAATTGAAGCGGAAGTTCCTATAGGGGTTAACCCTTTCCTGTTTTTATTTTATACTTGAGAAATCATTGTAAGAAGAAGAAATTGCTTGAAACAAGCAATTTCTCCTTTTTTCACAATATGTTCTACCACACAGGATGGTTTCATTTCAAATTACATCCAACTTTTATTGTTATCTGCAACTTCTTTCAATTTTGACCAGTCTAAAATTTCAAGAAACAGGAAAGGGTTAATGAGCGGAACCTAATGAGTCAGTGGGCGGGGTCAGCGATTGATCAATTATCAGCAATCGAAACTACTTATTCTTCAACAGTCACAACGTGACAAAATATTAGACTAGTTCAATTTGATAGGAGCTGCAGACAAAAATTTTAAACTGATGTAATTTCTTTTCTGGGTAAAAAACATTGTGTAAACTGAAAAAATTGCTTGTTTCAAGCAACTTCTTTATTTTCTTTTGGGTCATCAAAAAGCGTCATTGTGAGGAAACGGATTAATTAGCATTTTTGGCACTCGTATTATGAGCTCGGCTGTCTGGGAACAAAAGTTGAGGCAGTCCCATCCAATTGGTGTCACAGCTGGTTTTGTTAGGAATGTTAGCATGACTTATCGTATTGTTTGATTATTCGAAACTTGGTACGTATGCTCATTGATAAACCATTTCCACACAATCCCACTTTTTACACCTCTCCCAATTAAAGTTCTCTGAAAACTATTGTGGACAATGAAGAAATTGCTTGTAATAACCAATTTTTCCTTCTAGTTGGTCTGGCGAAGGAATATCATATCTCATTAACTTAAAATTTTCGTATTGAACTTCTTTCGGTTTAGAGCAGTTTATAATTTTTTAGCTCTACTGGCCGAAGGCCACTAGAGCTATAGCGATGGCTTTTTCCCGTCCGGCGTCCGTCCGTCCGTCGTCCGTCCGTTAAACTTTTCCTTGTTTACGCAATAAAGTCCACAGTTTTCATCGGATTCTCTTCAAACTTTCACAGAATGATTGTACCATCATAAGGATCGTTCCTTTCGAAATTGGGTCAGATCAGTCAAGAAACACGGGAAAAGGGGCCTAATTAAAACTTAATTAAAAAATCTTCGTTTACGCGATAAAGTCCACAGTTTTCATCGGATTCTCTTCAAACTTTCACAGAATGTTTGTACCATCATAAGGATCGTTCCTTTCGAAAATGGGTATTATCCGTCAAGAAACAGGGGAAAAGGGGCCTTATGAAAATTTAATTAAAAATTTCATTAAAAATCCTCGTTTACGCGATAAAGTCCACAGTTTTCATCGGATTCTCTTCAAACTTTCTCAGAATGATTGTACCATCACAAGGATCGTTCCTTTCGAAAATGGGTATGATCCGTCAAGAAACACGGGAAAAGGGGCCTTATGAAAATTGAATAAAAAAAATCCTCGTTTACGCGATAGAGTCCACAGTTCTCATCAGATTCTCTTCAAACTTTCACAGAATGATTGTACCAACTTAAGGATCGTTCCTTTCGAAAATGGGTATGATCCGTCAAGAAACACGGGAAAAGGGGCCTTATGAAAATTCATTAAAAATTCAATTAAAAATCCTCGTTTACGCGATAGACTCCACAGTTTTCATTGGATTCTCTTCAAACTTTCTCAGAATGATTGTACCATCATAAGGATCGTTCCTTTCGAAAATGGGTATGATCCGTCAAGAAACACGGGAAAAGGGGCCTTATGAAAATTTGATTAAAAATTCAATTAAAAATCCTCGTTTACGCGATAAAGTCCACAGTTCTCATCGGATTCTCTTCAAACTTTCTCAGAATGATTGTACCATCATAAGGATCGTTCCTTTCGAAAATGGGTATGATCAGTCAAGAAACATGGGAAAAGGGGCCTTATGAAAATTTAATTAAAAAATCCTGGTTTACGCGATAGAGTCCACAGTTCTCATCAGATTCTCTTCAAACTTTCACAGAATGATTGTACCAACATAAGGATCGTTCCTTTCGAAAATGGGTATGATCCGTCAAGAAACATGGGAAAAGGGGCCTTATGAAAATTCATTAAAAATTCAATTAAAAATCCTCTTTTACACGATAAAGTCCACAGTTTTCATCGGATTCTCTTCAAACTTTCACAGAATGATTGTACCAACATAAGGATCGTTCCTTTCGAAAATGGGTATGATCCGTCAAGAAACACGGGAAAAGGGGCCTTATGAAAATTCATTAAAAATTCAATTAAAAATCCTCGTTTACGCGATAAAGTCCACAGTTTTCATTGGATTCTCTTCAAACTTTCTCAGAATGATTGCACCAACATAAGGATCGTTCCTTTCGAAAATGGGTATGATCCGTCAAGAAACACGGGAAAAGGGGCCTTATGAAAATTTAATTAAAAATTCAATTAAAAATCCTCGTTTACGCAATAAAGTCCACAGTTCTCATTGGATTCTCTTCAAACTTTCTCAGAATGATTGTACAATCATAAGGATCGTTCTTTTCGAAAATGGGTATGATCAGTCAAGAAACATGGGAAAAGGGGCCTTATGAAAATTTAATTAAAAAATCCTGGTTTACGCGAAAGAGTCCACAGTTCTCATCAGATTCTCTTCAAACTTTCACAGAATGATTGTACCAACATAAGGATCGTTCCTTTTGAAAATTGGTATGATCCGTCGAGAAAAATCGGAAAAGGGGCCTTATGAAAATTCATTAAAAATTCAATTAAAAATCCTATTTTACGCGATAGAGTCCACAGTTTTCATTGGATTCTCTTCAAACTTTCTCTGAATGATTGTACCAACATAAGGATCGTTCCTTTCGAAAAATGGGTATGATCCGTCAAGAAACACGGGAAAAGGGGCCTTATGAAAATTTAATTAAAAAATCCTCGTTTACGCGATAGAGTCCACATTTCTCATCAGATTCTCTTCAAACTTTCACAGAATGATTGTACCAACATAAGAATCGTTCCTTTCGAAAATGGGTATGATCCGTCAAGAAACAAGGGAAAAGGGGCCTTATGAAAATTCATTAAAAATTCAATTAAAAATCCTCGTTTACGCGATAAAGTCCACAGTTTTCATTGGATTCTCTTCAAACTTTCTCAGAATGATTGTACCAACATAAGGATCGTTCCTTTCGAAAATGGGTATGATCCGTCAAGAAACACGGGAAAAGGGGCCTTATGAAAATTTAATTAAAAATTCAATTAAAAATCCTCGTTTACGCGATAAAGTCCACAGTTCTCATTGGATTCTCTTCAAACTTTCTCAGAATGATTGTACAATCATAAGGATCGTTCTTTTCGAAAATGGGTATGATCAGTCAAGAAACATGGGAAAAGGGGCCTTATGAAAATTTAATTAAAAAATCCTGGTTTACGCGAAAGAGTCCACAGTTCTCATCAGATTCTCTTCAAACTTTCACAGAATGATTGTACCAACATAAGGATCGTTCCTTTTGAAAATTGGTATGATCCGTCAAGAAAAATCGGAAAAGGGGCCTTATGAAAATTCATTAAAAATTCAATTAAAAATCCTCTTTTACGCGATAGAGTCCACAGTTTTCATTGGATTCTCTTCAAACTTTCTCTGAATGATTGTACCAACATAAGGATCGTTCCTTTCGAAAAATGGGTATGATCCGTCAAGAAACACGGGAAAAGGGGCCTTATGAAAAATTAATTAAAAAATCCTCGTTTACGCGATAGAGTCCACATTTCTCATCAGATTCTCTTCAAACTTTCACAGAATGATTGTACCAACATAAGAATCGTTCCTTTCGAAAATGGGTATGATCTGTCAAGAAACAAGGGAAAAGGGGCCTTATGAAAATTCATTAAAAATTCAATTAAAAATCCTCGTTTACGCGATAGAGTCCACAGTTTTCATTGGATTCTCTTCAAACTTTCTCTGAATGATTGTACCAACATAAGGATCGTTCCTTTCGAAAAATGGGTATGATCCGTCAAGAAACACGGGAAAAGGGGCCTTATGAAAATTTAATTAAAAAATCCTCGTTTACGCAATAGAGTCCACAGTTTTCATTGGATTCTCTTCAAACTTTAACAGAAAGATTGTACCAACATAAGAATCGTTCCTTTCGAAAATGGGTATGATCCGTCAAGAAAAAAGGGAAAAGGGGCCTTATGAAAATTCATTAAAAATTCAATTAAAAATCCTCGTTTACGCGATAGAGTCCACAGTTTTCAATGGATTCTCTTCAAACTTTCTCAGAATGATTGTACCAACATAAGGATCGTTCCTTTCGAAAATGGGTATGATCCGTCAAGAAACACGGGAAAAGGGGCCTTATGAAAATTTAATTAAAAATTCAATTAAAAATCCTCGTTTACGCGATAAAGTCCACAGTTCTCATCGGATTCTCTTCAAACTTTCTCAGAATGATTGTACCATCATAAGGATCGTTCCTTTCGAAAATGGGTATGATCAGTCAAGAAACATGGGAAAAGGGGCCTTATGAAAATTTAATTAAAAAATCCTCGTTTACGCGATAGAGTCCACAGTTCTCATCAGATTCTCTTCAAACTTTCACAGAATGATTGTACCAACATAAGGATCGTTCCTTTCAAAAATTGGTATGATCTGTCAAGAAACATGGGAAAAGGGGCCTTATGAAAATTCATTAAAAATTCAATTAAAAATCCTCTTTTACGCGATAGAGTCCACATTTTTCATTGGATTCTCTTCAAACTTTCTCTGAATGATTGTACCAACATAAGGATCGTTCCTTTCGAAAATGGGTATGATCCGTCAAGAAACACGGGAAAAGGGGCCTTATGAAAATTTAATTAAAAAAACCTCGTTTACACGATAGAGTCCACAGTTTTCATTGGATTCTCTTCAAACTTTTTCAGAATGATTGTACAATCATAAGGATCGTTCCTTTCGAAAATGGGTCTGATCTGTTATGAAACAGGGGAAAAGAGGCCTTATGAAAATTTAATTAAAAAATTCTTGTTAACACTCTAGAGTCAATAGTTTTCATTGGATTCCCTTCAAACTTTCACAGAATGATTGTACTATCATAAGGATTATTCCTTTTGAAATTTGGAATGATCCTTCAAGAAACACAGGAAAAAGGGGCCTTATGAAATGTTTAATAAAAAATTCTCATTAATAATCTAGAGCCAACAATTTACAACGGATTCTCTTCAAACTTTCACAGAATGATTGTACCATCATAAGGATTGTACCTTTTTGAATCGGATATAATTCCTCAAGAAACATAGGAAAAGGGGCCTTATTAAAATTTAATTCAAAGATCTTTGTTAACACTCTAGAGTCCACAGTTCTCATCTGATTGACTTCAAACTTTCACAGAATGATTGTACCATCATAAGAATTGTTCCTTTCAAAATTTGGTATGATCAGTCAAGGACCACGGGAAAAAGGGGCCCGATTAAAACTGGCTTGAAAAAGTCCTCGAAAACACAATAGAGTCCATAGTTTTCAACAAATTCTCTTCAAACATTCCCCGAATGATTATTACATTAAATAGATTGTTCCTTTCGGAAGTAGGTTTGATCCATCAAGTTTCATGGGAAAAGGGGCCCTATGAAAATTTAATAAAAAAAATCTTAGTTAACATGTAATGGCCCTAGATTTCACCTGATTGACTTCAAACTTTCACATAATGATTGTACCATCATAAGGATTGTTCCTTTCAAATTGGGTCTGATCCATTGAGAAACATAGGAAAAGGGGCCTTAGGAAAATTCAATTAAAAAAATCTTAATTAATGCTTGTAAGTCCACAGATGAGATGGGGTTGTCTTTATACTCAAACAGAATAATTATACTTTTGTAAGAAGAGTTCCCTTTGGAATTGGTTCAGATCCATCAAGTAACATGAGAAAGGGGCTATATGAAAATTCAATTAATAAAACCCTGTTAACACAATAAAGCCCACAGCTTTGATCAGATTTTGTTGAAACTTTCACAGAATGATTGGAAGGTCATAACTATCATTTTTTTCATAACAGAGTTTGAACTGTCAAGAAGCACAGGAAAAGGGGCCTTATGAAAATTTCATTCATTTCATTTGTTACCAAGTCCAGAGCTTTCATCGGATTTTCTTCAAACATTCACAGAATAATTGTACAATAATAATGATTGTTGATGTTTGCATTAGACCTGATCCGTCAAGTATCACAGGAAAAGGAGCATTATGAAATTTAATTTTAAAATCATTGTACCACAATAAAGTCAACAGTTTTCATCAGATTCTGTTAAAACTTTCACAGAATGATTATTCCATCATAAGGATTCTTTCTTTTCAAATTAGGCGTGATCCGTCTAGTATCATGGGAAAAGGGGCCTTTAGAGAATTTTATCTATAATCCTTGTAACCAAGTCCAGAGCTTTCATTGGATTTTATTCAAACCTTCACAGAATCATTGTACAATAATCACGATTGTTGATGCTGACATGAGACCTGATCCTTCAAGTATCACAGGAAAAGGAGCCTTAAGAAAATTTTATTTTAAAAATTTGACACCAAGATAAAGTCTGCAGTTTTCATCAGATTCTGTTCAAACTTTCACAGAATGTTTGTACCATCATAAGGATTGTTTCTTTCCAAATTGGGCCTGATCTGTCTAGTATCATAGGAAAAGGGGCTGTATGAAAAATTATTACCAAATCCTCATAAACACAACAATGCCCTCAGTCTTTATCAGAATCTCTTCAAACTTTAATAGAATGATTGTACCATCATTTGGATTGTTCCTTTGTAAATTAGGTCTAATTGGTGAAGTGACACAAGAAAAGGGACCTTATAAAAATTTTATTACAAAACATCAATATAACAATAAAGTCCTCAGTCTTTATCATTTTCTTCAATCTATCATTAGGATTGTTCCTTTGTACATTGGGTCTGATTTGTTAAGTTTCACAGAAAAAGGGGCCTTATGAAAATTTAGTTACAAAAATTCTTGACACAATTCAGTCTACTGTTTTCATTGATTCTCTTTAACTTTTAAAGAATGATTCTACCTTCATTAGAATTGTTCCTTTTGAAATTTGGTTTGTTCTGTAAAGTATCATGAGAAAAAGGGCCCTATGAATGTTTCACTATAAACTCATTAACACAATAAATTCCACAGATTAAACAGATTGATTGTACCATCATTCCAATTGTTGATTTTGACAGTGGATCTGACTATAGCAAGGGTCACATAAAAAGGGGCCTTATGAAAAACTCTCTTAAATATTCTGGTTAACACAATGATGTCCCTTGATTTCACCGGATTCACTTCAAAATTTCACAGAATGATTGTACAAATACTTAGATGGTTCTTTTCAGAACTGGGTACAATCCATCAAGTATCATGTAAAAAGGGGACATTTGATTTTTTTTTTTAATATTCTAGTAAACATAATGAATTTCAAATATTTCATCGGATTCACTTTTAACTTTCATAGAATGATAAAACCAATAGTAAAATATCACGGGAAAAGGGGCCCTATGAGAACTTGAATTAATATCTTTGTTAACACAATAAAGTCAACAGTTTTATTGGATTCTCTTCAAAGATGCATGGAATAATTGTGGCATTTGAAACACAGGAAAAGGGGCCTTACAGATTATCATTCAAAACATTCTTGTGTATGTGATGAAGATCACAATCATTATCAAGTTGTCTTTTAAATTTCACCGGACAATTGTCGGGTTGAAAGGAAACTTCCTTTTGGAATGAAATTGATCCATCAGAAAACACAGGAAAAGGGGCCTTATTGATTTTCATTCAAAACAATCCTGTTTATGTGATTAAGTCCACAATTATTGTCAGATTCTGATGAAATATTCACAGAATGATTGTAGGGTCATAAGGTAACTTTCTTTTGGAAATGGAGTGGATCCGTCATGAAACATGGGAAAAGGGGCCTTGAGGATTGTTGCTTAAAATGATAAAGGGGATAAAGCCCCTTTTTTTTCTTTATGCATTCTTCTTTGAGCAATTAACTTCCTTAAATATCAGATTTCTTTAACGGAAAACTTGATAACCAGTAGAGCGTCTCAGGCCCTCATGGGCCTCTTGTTTTATATATACAATACAATACAAAAAGTTTATTGCATTAAACATGTTTACAATGTTTACAGCAAATAATCAAACAAAATAGAGGAAATACATGGATTAACAGAAGAACATGTCATATACGTGAACATAAGTTAATTTCTTCGAGAAAATGCATAATACAAATATTTCGCCAAATTACAAATCACAGACTTTGATCTATTTGTCATAAGATTAGTGAATTTTTGAATAGTTGGCCAAGTATAATAGTAACGTTTTAGATATTTGGTTCTAAGATCATAGTATTTCGGGCAAATAAGTATAAAGTGAAATTCATTTTCGATCATGTTTTTATCACAATGTTTCCAAATTCTATCTTTCCTTTCGATGTTTAAGTATCGACCATATTCAATTTCCAAATTATGAGACGAAATTCTTAATCTAGTAAGTGCACATCTGATCTTTTTGTCTTGTATAAAGTCTAGGTATTTTTCAAAGGCAAAATCGTGTTTGAAGAGAGAATATGTTTCAAGTCGATTTGTATTATTAATAGTTGAATACCACTGCTGGTTGAATATATCTATTAACCTTTGTTGTATTATATCATAAGTGATTTGTGTGGTAAATTGGTTTTGCCAAATAAAATGTAGACCACATTCGTCTATGATACATTTTACTTGATAAGCCCAATTACATTTATTATAGTTCAGGCCGATTTCTACGTCTCTATATAGCATAACATAAGTATTGAACAATAATGAATTTCGCTCAGAGTTAATAACCTTAATCCAATATTTTATCATTTGGAATTTTCTATGCAATAATAAGGGTATGCGCCCTAATTCGCCATAAATCGCTTCAATATTTGTAGATCTTTTTACAATCAATAGTTTTCGACAAAATTTTAGAAAAACCGATTCAATTTCCGGTGAAGGATGACCTCCCCAGACTTCTGCGGCATAATTTAGGACAGGTAACAATAAACTGTCAAACAATTTTAGTTTATGTGAAATAGGTAAATCGATTTGGTTGAAAATGACAAATAACCTTTGTTGGGAAAACGATGCGCGTTGTGCGATATCGGATTGTGTTCTGTTCCAGTTACCATTTTTATAGAGATTAACTCCCAGGTATTTGAAGAATTTGACTACTTCCAGTTTTGTATCATATAAGTAAAAATCGTAATTTGTATGTCGGCCTTTTTCAAAAATCATTACTTTGGTCTTGTTCACATTTAAACTTAGTTTCCAAGTGTTGCAATATTGTTCAATATCATTAAGTATAGATTGTAGAGATATCGGATCTTGCGTATATACCGCCGCGTCGTCGGCAAACAGTAATAAAAATAACTGTAGTTCATTAATGGATATAATGCCATCTAAATTGTTGTTTATACTGCTGATTAAATCGTTTAAATAAAATAAACATAAAATACTACTTGATGGATCACCCTGCTTCACGCCAATATGTGAAAATATGTATTCCGACTCTTCTGATCTGTATCGCACATAGGATTTTACTATGTCGTACATAGCTTTAATTGACCTAACGAATTTACTGCTGACTTGTTCATTAATCAACTTTTGAAAAAGTAATGATCTGTCGATTTTGTCGAACATTTTTTCCCAGTCCAAGAAAGCAACATATAATTTTTTATTATTCGAAAGTGTTTTCGTAATAATGGCATGTAAAATAAAAAGACAGTCCACCGTCGATTTACCTTTTTGAAATCCATATTGGTTTTCGATTATTTTCTTATTCTTGTTTGACCAGGCGTTTAGTCTATTCACTAATAATTTGGAATATATTTTTGAAATTATATTATTTAAAGTAATGCCTCTAAAGTTTTTTGCCTCTGGGTTACCACCTTTAAATATAGGTATAATGATTCCTTCTCCCCAACTTTTCGGATAGACTCCATTGTTATAAATATGATTATATAACGATGTTAAAAATGGACCTATTATGTCAAAAGAATGTTTAAATATTTCAGCAGCAAGTTCATCAGTGCCCGCACTTTTGCCATTATTTTGAGAAAAAACTGCAGCTTTGACTTCCGTAACCGTAAAACTCATATCTAAGTCATCGTCCGTTCTAATGTTAGAAAAATCAAAGGAATCGCTTGTTTCGAAAGATGCAGAGCTATAAAGATTGTAGAAATGGGAATGCATATTTTCAATGGTAATGTTTTCAGGGTTTCGCGGTTTGGTTTTGTAATTTTTGTTAATATTTTGCCAGAAAGACCTTGGATCATTGTTTGCTAACTTAGAAATTCGGCTTCCTTCCTCTTTGGCGTATTCTTTCTTTCGCCGTCTTTTGATCTGTGTGTATAATTTCTTTTTATAGAGGAAAAAATTTTTGTTTTCAACAGTTTTATTTCTTAAATATTTATTTCTTGCCTTATTAAAATCTTTGCGTGCTGCATAGCATTCTGAGTTAAACCATTTGTTTTTCTTCACATGTGTGTTATTATATGCGTTTACGTTATGCTTTTTTCCGAAAGTTTTAATTGCATTGTCTTTTAGATAAAGGGTTAAGTTTTCGACAGTTTCGTCAATAGACCAGTTTTGCAAGTTTTCGGTGAGTAGGTGGAGTCGATCAATATTATCCAATAAATCGTTTCGGAATGTTTGGACAAGCGAGTCGTCCCATGATATAATTAACCTATCAATACAAGTATGGTCCAGCTGATTAAAAATTGGGCGTTTCTTTTTTATGCAAATAAATATTTGGTTGTGGTCGGAAAATTCGTTGGGTGGCAGGATATCAAAATGGCATATATTTGCAAAGTCATCTAAATGTAGCAAGAAATAATCTACGGTGCTTGATCCGTTGTGATTTATAAATGTATAGTTCCCCGCGTATTTATCATTTCCTAATCGTCCGTTTCCGATAAGTAATTGGCTGTTTTTGCAGAGCTGTATTAGTCGCCGACCATGCGTGTCTAACACATTATCTTTATTTACACGATTGGTGATTTCTTGACTAGTTGGCTGACCAGAGTTTATATCTAAATATCGATTTAAAGAAAAATAATCTAATTCAGTAGATGACCTTGCATTAAAGTCACCAACTATGAACAGTTTACCTTTTGATTTTAACAATTCAATATCTGATTCGAGTAAATCGAATAAATCTGAATTAGTGTCATTAAGAACTTTTGAGTCTTGTGGTGGAAAGTAAACACAACATAAATATGCGTCTTCATTAAATTGAAATAAACTTTTACAAATTTTTAACCATAATAATCTACATTGATGTTGCTTATGAATTCGTATTTTATCTTGTATAGAATTTTTGTAATAAATACTTATCCCTCCACTATATCTTCCTTTTTTAGTGAAACGCGATTTGTTTCCAAATAAATGATGAGAGTTGTATCCCGAGATATCTAAATTATAATGGGTTTTCGGGGATAACCAAGTTTCTTGTAGTATAATTATATCATATTTGACAATACTTTCAATAAAATCTGAGTCACTAATTTTTCGCAAAAGACCGTTCACGTTCCATGATATGATTTTTATCTGTTCTTCATGACAACTTTATAGGTTTTCTGCCTTGGTGGGTTCGTACTCATGACCATTGATAAAGAGTTTTTCTCCGACAAATTTAACTCTGTTACCCTTTCTTTTTTCATCCATCATGACTTGGTAGAGAGCTTTTCGCGATTCACGCCACTCTTTTGGAAGCTGAACGCCAACACCGACGTTTTTATATGGTAATCGGTTAAAGGAGCAGCCTGTTTTATAAGCCGCCGTCATAGCGCATTCGGTAGAGCGTCAGACACCTAATCTTCAATCATGGGTTCGATCCCCGGCGGCGGCACATATCCTTTCCGACATTTGTCTCTCACCAATTGGTGGATAAACGTAAACCTAAGTGGGATAGCAAATGGAGACAAAGAAAGGATGTAGTGGTAGTACTCGTGTGGGAAATACCAGGAATCCATTGTTAGGTGCTCCAGCATCCGCGTAATGATTGAAATACTGTTAAAAGTGGCGTTAAACCCCATTCAATCAATCAATCAAAGTACCATTAAGGGATATAACTAGTTAATTTCTAAGGACATTTTCAAATTTTGACTAAGAATTTCCCCAAACTCTGAAGCTTGGTTTTGCACCTGCATTCCATTTTCTCTTTTCATTTTCCTCTATTAAGTTAATAATCACAAGTTCCATATGTTCTTACCTTATTGTCGTCCCCTTTTAATATGATAACAAACTGTTGGGCTTGTACACTTCAGAAATTATGTTCGGACATAACGGACAAAAGAATGAATAAGAAAGAGTATTGCCACTTGACGGATTTGTCCTATTCCCCCCATAGATAACGTTTTTCGACCCCCGTCCCTAAGAAAAAAAAGCAAACATTGTGCAAAAAGGAGAAATTGCAATTTCCCCATTTTGTACTCAGAAAATTGAAAAAAAATCTTAACTTTTTAACTTTAAATTTTCGTCTGCACCTCCTTTCAATTTGGACCAGTCTAAAATTTCGCCGTCTGGTAATGGCTTAAGAACTAAAATTACAATAACAAAATGCACGTGAACATTTTATTTTGTTTTAAAAAATATATATAACCTTGTCGGGATAAATGAAATTCTTGTTTAAATTACGTTAGAATCAAAAGGATGTTACTAGTTTATGTCAATATTTCTTTTGAAAATACAATTTTTAAAAAACTGTCTTGGAAGGGACAAAGGGATAGTGTAGTCTCAAATCTTCATATTTGTGCTCGATAATCTTTGTCTATACATTTTGCCAAAACAGCAAAATTCTGGACTCGGAATCAGAAGAAATAACCAATAATTCTCATCGGGTCCGATAACTAGGGACTGTTTTGTGAAGGGGTAATTTGTTTGAATGGGGTTTTACGCCGCTTTCAACAATCTTTCAGTTATATCGCGGCGGCTGGAGCACCTAACAATGGAATCCTGGTATTTCTCACACCAGTACTACCATTACATCCTTTCCTAGCCTCCAGCTGCTATCCCACATAAGTCTACGATTATCGACCCATTGGTGAGAGACAAATAGTCGGAAAGGATGAGTGCCGCCGTCGGGAATCGAACCCGGGACCTCTAGATGTGAAGGGGTAAGGGACATGACTTGGGCTAAAAGATCCTTGCCTGTCCTTTGTTCGATGTACTATGACCCTTTAATATTTGCAAAATTTTAGACTCGTCCAACTTCAACGGGTAGCAGACTTCTTTGTTAAATAACTACAATTCATGACAGAAAACTGTACCAGTTTAGAATTTCGTCGTGTGGTAGAGGAATACTCGAGGATCTAATGATTCTAAAAAATCTAAGTCAATTTATATTTTACATAATCAAGATTTTTGTAATAAGAAACGTCTACAGGTGTGTCCTCCAGGTATTGGTGCCAGGTCTTCTCGTGTAACACTTCCTCGAGACAATCCAGGGCAAGGTACTCGTAATCCAGATGAAACTTATTCACAAATAGCGCGTTGTCGTTGATCGCACTGTGTAAGTCTCCAACACCTGTGAATTTAAGGGATAAGTACTCATACATTAAAGACGATTGGAGATCGCGAGCCACGTCTATGTTTAACCCGTTCCCACTCAGTAACGCTTTTTGACGCCCCAAATGAAAACAAAAACTTTGGAAAACATTGTGGAAAATGAAGAAATTGCTTGTTACAAGCAATTTCTTCATTTTTCACATTGTTTTTTACCCAGAAAACTGGAAAAAATCCAAAATTTCACAAACTTTAAATTGTAGTCTGCAACTTCTTTCTATTTGGGCAACTCTAAAATTTAGCCGTCTGGTATGGATTAAATGGGATCATGGCGAATCACCCCGACAAGGTATTTTGACAGTTTGTTGCACCTTTATGTCGGCTAATGTAGAATTGGAAAGTTCACTTCCGGTCTAATTGAATGATTTGATTAGTCGATCGATTCCTTGATTCATAGCCAATCTATCAATTTTATGTGACATTAACAAATAACCAGACGGCACGATCTTAGATTTTTCTAAATTCAGAGATGTTGAAAACATTTCAACGTTTGAAATAAGTATTGAATAAGGTAGAAAATATAACGCGTATAGGTGAAGTTTCTTGTTACCAGTAGTTTCCCATTTTCTCACAACGTTTTTCTTAATGCGATTTTTCAGGGTAGTAAAAATGAGTGATTGCTTGGTTATGGTTTCAGTGTTTAGAAGGTAATAAAGAATGGTTTGTGCCTGATCTAAAGATTCCCCAATCATTTGATTTAAAGAATTCTCGAATTTATCTTTGAATTATGGATCATATGTGTGGGTGTGTGTTTTTTTTTTGTTTTTTTTTCTTACAAATTAATCCATTCTACTTCAATGAGAAATCTCCCTGAGATTGTTCATAATAACAACTCAACCCTTTCACATTTTTTTAACTTTCAACACTGGTCAAAATAGAAAGAGAATGCAGATGACAATGAGAATTTGATGCAATTTGAAATGAAACCATTCCATGTGATAGAAAATATTATCGGAAAAGGAGAAATTACTTGTTACAAATTCTTCTTTTTCCACAATGTTTTCTCAAGTATAAAATCACAAGGACGTAAAAAGCAAGGATTGTTCGGGAAAGGGTTAAACAGCTTACGCATGCTTTTAATAACACAGATTAGTTGAGTCCCTGGACATTCTTTGATTTTTTTGAATTGTATAAAGTATTTGACACACTCCTCCCCCCCCCCCCAAAAAAAAAAAAAAAAAAAAACAGAAAAAAAAACAAGAGGGCCAGAATGGCCCTAAAATCGCTGACCTGACTAATGTAAGATGATTCAAAATTTAGCCAACACTTTGAAAAGGGTCACCCAAGGAATATTCATTTAAGATTAGTTGAATGGTTACTGAGGAGATGTTTATAAATTTCAAAGTAAAAAAACTGCCCCGCCCTGCCACGCCCATATTTGGGCGTCAATCAAAATTCTGCGAACACCTTTTGATTAGGGTCACTCAAGGAATATTCATGCAAAGTTTGGTTGAAATTGGCCCAATGATTACTGAGGAGAAGATATTTAAAGATTTCTACATAAAAAACTGCCCCTACCTGCCACGCCCATATTTGGGTGTCAATCAAATTTCACGAACAACTTTTGAAAAGGGTCATCCAAGGAACATTCATGTCAAGTTTTGTTGAAATTGGCCCAATGATTATTAAGGAGAAGATATTAAAGATTTCTTAATAAAAAACGGCCACGCCCATATTTGGGCGTCAAAAAAATTACCCAAACACGATTTGAAAAGGGTCAACCAAGGAACATTCATGCCAAATTTGGTTGAAATTGTCAAAAACTGCCCACCCTGCCACGCCCATATTTGGGCATGAAACAAAATTCTAGAACAACTTTTGAAACGGGTCACCCAAGGAACATGTCTGCCAAGTTTTGTTGAAATTCGCCCAATGGTTACTGAGGAGATGTTTAAAGATTTCAAAGTCAAAAACTGGCCCACCCTGCCACGCCCATATTTGGGCGTGGATCAAAATTCTGCATACAACTTTTGAAAAGGGTCACCCAAAGTACATTCATGCCAAGTTTGGTTGAAATTGGCCCAATGGTTACTGAGGAGAAGATGTTAAAATATTTCAAGGTCAAAAACTGCCCCACCCTGCCACGCCCATATTTGGGCAATAATCAAAATTCCACGAACAACTTTTTAAAAGGGTCACCAAAGGAACATTCATGCCAAGTTTGGTTGAAATTGGCCATATGGTTACTGAGGAGATGTTTAAAGATTTCAAAGTCAAAAACTACCACGCCTATATTTGGGCATAAATCAAAATTCTAGAACAACTTTTGAATGGGTCACCCAAGGAACATTCATACCAAATATGGTTGAAATTGGCCAAATAGTTACTGAGGAGAAGATATTTAAAGGTTTCTTAGTAAAAAACTGCCACAACCTGCCACGCCCATATTTGGGCATGAAACAAAATTCTGCGAACAACTTTTGAAAAGGGTCACCCAAGGAACATTCATGCCAAGTTTGGTTGAAATTCGCCCATTTGTACCTGAGGAGAAGATGTTTTAAGATTTTAAAGTCAAAAACTGCCCCAACCTGCCACGCCCATATTTGGGCAATAATTAAAATTCCACGAACAAGAAGGGTCACCCAAGGAACATTCATGCCAAGTTTGGTTGAAATTGGCCCAATCGGTACTGAGGAGAAGATGTTTAAAGATTTCAATGCCAAAAACTGCCACGCCCTGCCACGCCGATATTTTGGCACTAATCAAAATTCCACGAACAACTTTTGAAAAGGGTTACCAAAATAACATTCATACAAAATTTGGTTGAAATTGGCACAATGTTTACTGAGGAGAAGATGTTTAAAGATTTCAAAGTCAAAAACTGCCACGCCCTGCCACGCCCATATTTGGGCGTGAAACAAAACTCTGCGAAAAACTTTTGAAAAGGGTCACCCAAGGAACATTCATGACAAATTTGGTTGAAATTGGCCCAATGGTTCCTGAGGAGAAGATGTTTAAAGATTTCAAAGTAAAAAAATGCCACGCCCTGCCACGCCCATATTTGGGCATAAATCAAAATTTCGCGAACAACTGTTGAAAAGGGTCACCCAAGGAACATTCATACCAAATTTGGTTGAAATTGGCCTAATTGTTACTGAGGAGAAGATGTTTACAGATTTCAAAGTCAAAAACTGCCACGCCCTGCCACGCCCATATTTTGGGGTCAATCAAAAATCTGCGAACAACTTTTGAGAAGGGCCCCCTAAGGAACATTCATACCATGTTTGGTTGAAATCCGCCGAGTGGTTAATGAGGAGAAGATGTTTAAAGAATTATTGACGCCTTCCGACGCACGACGCACAACGCACGACGGACAAAATGTGATACCAAAAGCTCACCTTGAGCACGTTGTGCTCAGGTGAGCTAAAAAACCAAATAAACAAAACACTTGATCGGATTAAATACGGGTCAGTCCGGGTCTAAACATGTATTTCGTCAGTGGAGTCAAATATCTGGTTACTGCAGCTTATCTAAGCAGTAGTTACGAGATTTAAATCGCTCTCCGACGATTTATTGAGCGAATATAGGAATATAGAATTACGTTGCATTGAATAACTGTAACAATTAAAGAAGGACCTAAAAAAATTGCTAAAACTACTGATATCCAATTTTGATATTAATTAATTTAAAATAGACAATAGACAATGAAAGAATTTGTGCCCCTTCCTACTGAGAAGAATGATCGTTTCTGTGAATAATTTAATTTTTAGTTTCGTCTATCAAAATCGGGCGTTCTGATTGGCCCAAAAAATATTCGTTACTCGATGAACAAAATTTTGAGCATGCAGCGATTTTGTATGCTTCCGCACAAAATAGTCCACCACAAAAAGGTATCAAAATTTGTAAAATATATCATTTTTTTGCTTGATACTATTAAATTATAAGAAATGAAGAGAATATTTTTTGTTTTCATGGTACGAAGCGAAATTCATACATAATTGGATTAGATTTTTCGGTTCATACCTCCATGAAAACAAAAAAAATTATCTTCATTTCTTAATTGTTTTAGTTTTGTTGTTCACTGTATTGTTCACAACATTATAAGATTATCAATGTAGTGATTATGTCTGGTATTGTGACAGGGAACTATTGGAAACACCAAGGGTAACAATTCTTTGATAAAAAATGTTTCAAAAAAGGAATTGAGAAACATCGGTTAAAACGTCAATAACATGTCAAGACAAATCAATTTGTTGTCTGGGAAATGAAATGGAAACTCGTAAATGTTAGAGCGTAGGAAGTCTGGACTAGTCAATCGAATTTTATTTTGATTGACAGAGGCGATCCATCAATTGTTAAAATATTTACCTAGGATACAGATATGTCGGACGTATTTTCCGGTGCAAGGTCGACTAGATGAAGAATGGCCATACTCCCAGTTCTTGTATCTCATAAACGCTGGTTTGAGTTGGTAGGCCTCGGGTTCACCTGTTATAAAGACACCATGGGATAACAGAAATATCTATAAAATTGTTGGGAATGACACGTATATGAACCTTTATGTGACATTACCAACCATTTCACATGTGCGTGATGTGCAGACACCGAGCAGCCTGGAAAGACAATCGTGACATTTAGAATATTTAATTATAGAGTTAAGAACATTTGAATCGGTATCTATCGGTAGAGCGCATAGTGAGATTCTGATCTCTCTATTTCGGGTTTCTATTTTTGTCCGTATAGAGCTACGGGTAAACTCATTAAATGCAATGAAGAATTGTATGCGCTCTTCTCATTTTATTAGAAAGAATTAACGATTTCATTCGAATGACAGACTTTACAAACTGATTTGACAAACTACTTAAATTGACAAAAACTAGCCATAGAAAATCTTGATTTACTACCATCCCAAAACAATTCAAATACAATATAAATTCTTGAAATGCTTTATAAAGCGTCCAGCATGTGCAGATGTTTTCTGCAATCAAACAATTGACCAATCACTAGCCCCACCCAATGACTCCCTAGGCTCCGCCGATTAACTACCACAGGAAGTTCCGCCTCGATTTTCTAACGGCGTTATGTCCAGTAGCATGTAACAAAAAAGGAAAAATTGTTGGTTGGTGACCTAAACGTCGTAACTACAGCTTGAATAATGTGTAGTTAAAACTTATAAGTCGCCAAACCAAGTTTAAAGGTTAACAAAAATGGTGGCAATTGTTGGAGATGATAAGGTCAGGTCCGGGCTGAATAAATCATTTGATTGATCGGTTTATTCCATGATTGACAGCCGCGATTTGTCAGTTATCTGCTACAAAGCTCTAAACAAAGTTACTGAAAGACACATACAACTACGGACATTTATTACTTCTGGCTCATGTGTAGCTTAAACGCAATGGGTTGATTTTTGAGTCAAGAGGTAATTGACCACTCGCGCCTGTCAATCAAAAAACCACTCCACCAATGAAATCGTTTATTTAGACCAGAAATGAGTTTTGAGCTCCGACATTGGCCGCCATTTTCGTTAAGCTTTTTGGTTGTTTGGCGACTAAAACGTAGTAACTACAGCTTATTCAAGCTGTAGTTACGACGATTAAGTAGGAAACCAACTATTCTACTTTCTTGTTTAATAGTACTAACCATACATTTTGCATAATTACGCCATTGAAATTCGAAGCTTGACTTCCTGCCCTTGTCAATGGGCAGTTAGTGGGCGGGGCCAACGATTGGTCTGTTATACTAGTTGTGTCTAAACCCCTTCCATACGAACACAGATTGACTGATTGATTGAATGGGGTATAACGCCACTTTTAACAGTATTTCAGTCGTATCGCGGCGGCTGGAGCACCTAACAATGGACTCCTGGTATTTCTAACACCAGTACTACCATTACATCCTTTCCCAGCCTCCAGCTGCTATCCCACTTAGGTTTACGATTAGCCACCCATTGGTGAGAGACAAATGTCGGGATATGTGCCGCCGCCGGGGATCGAACCCATGACATCCCATGCTTGACAAACACAGGGCAGACTGAAAATTGCTTCCAAACGATTATTTACTTAAAAACGAGCCTTTGATTCCCAGATGAGGGTTGTGATTTAAAGATGCGAAATAAGTCTCGTCTGGTATCTGAGTCTTCTGTAACCAAGACAGGAAGTCTAATGCACGTGTATCGCGAAGACAGAAGTCTACAAAATGTCTACTCACAAGCACGTGCACGGACCCCTTTATTGGCCGTATACCATGTGGTGGGCGATTACCTGCTGAGGTCCAGCGATAGAAATGTTTTTCATTGGCTCTGAAAACAAAAGCAAATGCAAAACTCACAGAAAAACTTACAAAAGCAACCTGAATTTGCGTAATATTCAGTCGAAGAAATTTTAGTAATGTCGATCTGAAACATACGGGCGAAGTTATTACAAACCAATCACATGTTGGTAAAAAAATGAACGCATAAACGCTCCATTTGACTTATGCGCGAAATATCTTACGGTTTTGCATTTCAAGTAAACACTTTCTTGTATAAACTCTAGATTTTTCGTCATTGTGGTTTAGTACTTAGGAAATTGTGGAAAAAGAAGAAATTGCTTGTAACAAGCAATTTCTCCTTTCCCACAAATTTTCTACCACATTGGATGATTTCATTTCAAGTTGTAATTCTCTTAGTCATCTGCAACCTTTTTCAATTAGGGGTAGTCTAAAATTAACAAAAAAAAACAAAAAACAAGAGGGCCGTTGGCCATGGGGCGCTCACCTGAGATGAAGGCTCTTTTTTTCAACAGTCTAATTTCATGTTAAGATTAGGATTATGAAACAAGTGGGCCACACTTATATATAAAGAGTATGAACCTTGGAATCCAAAAGTCTATGTTATATATGTCGTATATAAATAATGCTAACTATAAAATGAAGAACAACAAGATGCTGAAGCTACGATGTTTAATTAAGAACTGAACTACAGTTACAATAGTAACAGAGACTATATTGAATACATTCAAGTAATATGATAGTCTAAATTAAAGGTGGTACTGCATAGTACAGGGATCATAGAATGAATACACAACAATCTAAATTACAAATTCCAAGGCTTTAGTGCTGATTTGAAAGAAGGAAAAAACTTTTTCCTCCCTCTGGATCCATGGGTTATAATTTCAGAAAGGAAAGAAGTCTGTGAACTGATGCTTCATGCCTATAACCCCCCCCCCCGGCTCCATCCCTGGAGACCCGAGGATCATGATTTTAGCTATTTTGTAAGAGATCAATATACTGATACTTCATGCAAAATATTAAGGCCATACGCCTTCTGGGTCGGGGGAAGATTTTTAACTTTTGTTGCCATGGCAACCAGAATTTTTTAATTTCAATTCTTTTAGCTATTTTTAAAGGGGACCACCATTTCTGCCAAATTTGGTTCAAATCGGCTCAGTGGTTTGGGAGGAGATGTCATTTAAAAAATCGTTCTTAATTTCTATATAAACCCCATCCCCCTGGAGCTCCGCCCCTGGGGACCTGAGGATCATGAGTTTAGCTATTCTGAAAGAGGTCAATTTACTGATGCTTCATGCAAAACATCAAGGCTTTACGCCTTCTGGGTGAGGAGATGACGATATCTAAAGATTATTTAAAAAATCACTTTTGTTGCCATGGCAACCAGAGTTTTTGACGGATTTCAATTCTTTTAGCTATTTTTAAAGGGGACCACCTAAGGAACATTTCTGCCAAATTTGGTTCAATTTGGCCCAGTGGTTTGGGAGGAGATGTCGTTTAAAGAAATTGTTGACGGACGACGCACGACGGCCGGACGCCGGACGAAAGGTGATCACAATAGCTCACTTGAGCACTTCGTGCTCAGGTGAGCTAAAAACGGGAAAGGGTTAAGTTCAAATTCGTTATATAGATTTAAACCTTATTGCTTCATTGATCTTTTATCGGTTATCCGTTCTTTATTTGACAGATGGTTAGATGGAAAATAAAACAAGACTATATACCTAACCCACGTTCCATCAACAATGTTAGCCCCGCCCATGGCTTTAAGTATCTCAACGATTTCTCTGTTGGTTTTAAGAGGGAATTCCTGCCCGGTCAAGTTAATGTAATACTTCCACGAATTGAATTTTAAAAGTTCTTCCATACAGTTCAAGTCAGCCTGCAACACAGTAAACTCTCCCCATGTCACGTTTTCAAGTTTTGTAGCAATGAACACATTGCGGAAACACTTGGCAATATTTTCAACGGCGAGTCTAATAGCTCTATGTGATTTTCTATCAACATGAATACAATAAAAGTTGTGAGGTCGGTATATTGCACGTAACAGACGCTCGGTCTGCTCCACATCTCTGTACATTATGATACCAAAGGCTAGAGGAAAACCCCTTTCTGAGTCTGATAGCGGGTGTTCAATATAACCTCTATTCCGTTTAAAGGATTCACAATCTTTCATTTTGATGTAACTTTCAGTTCTTATACCTTCTCTAGAGTTGACAGACATATATTCTTTAGCAAGTGATATTGCCCCATCGTCTTTTCTTAGAATATCATTGCAATCAACGCGTCCTTGATTTTCGATGTTTTTGTAATACAAATTAAACACCTGTTTCCTATCAGTGTATGTTGAATTTAGTATATGTTTTTCCTTCCACATCCGTTCCTGCATAAAACCTAATTCAACACCACTTTCTAGCAGACGTTTGAAATCTTGGTTTTCTACTAGATAAATGTGATCGTCAAAGTCAGAAATGTCAATATCGAATTCGTTATCGAATTTAGCTTTCATAGGACTCACTGCGGAGATATCACTAACGTTTCCGCCATGAACTCTTAAATCACCGAATCCAGTATCATTTTGTTTGGTGATATTTAAAGCTCTAGTAGTCGTTTGACCAGAAATAAGATTTTGTTCAAATATGCCAGAAGCTGGGAAGTCAAGGATTGTATTTTCTCGGCGCAATACGCTTTCACTTGTGATTATTTTAGATTGGTTTATATTTTGAATTTGTGTTTCGTTTTTATTTACATCTGTATTAATCGAAGAATAAATGGATTTTGAAGCATCCGTTATTTGTGTAGGAAATATCACACTGTTGACATTTTGGCTTCCTAGAGCTTTGCTTTTTATCTCAAATATCCGTGATCGTGATACTTGCTGTACAAATTCTCGAGTTTTATCTAAGCTGAATGAATGAAACTTAGGCTGCTCTACCACTCTGTCCGCTGTTGCGTCATTCACCAAGATAGATATCCAGCCGTTGAATAGCATCATCATGAAAAGTAAAGTAATAGTATAGATGAAATATAATTTCCATCTCCTTGTGCTAGGGTGTGACATCGTGAAGGACAAACAAATATATGCACATATACAAACACAAATCATAACCTTAGTACATTATAGCATATCGTGAATAGCAATATTCATTCACGACCGATTTTAAACATCGCACGAAGTACACATTGCCACATGATTTCATATAGTTGTTGTTGTTTGCTCCTTGTCAAGTAAAGTTGATAAGTCCATTTCTATGAGTCTGTGTTAATTCTAGTATCATTGTATCCAATTAAAATCACATTTTTAAACAGTATATCTAAACGACCATAACACATATAACCTACTGTGTGACGCTTTACAAATCCGATACTAATCGATTAGATTTTTTCAATCTTTTGAATAATATACTGTCAAAAATACATTATACCAGACTGAATCAAATAATTTGCAGACAACATTGGCTCTCACGACCTGGCTTGAATTAGCTTTCATATCTTCAAATTGGTCAACATTAGTTTTACTTACTTCGACCTGATCCCCATTAAATTCCATGACTTCAAAATGGCCAACAATAGCTCAAATGACATGACTGACTAAAATTACTTTCATAACTTTTGATTCACGATTTTTTCAGCAACATGTTTAGAGCCGCGATATTGTGGAAACATCCTACGTGACATCTGTAAATTTCCCCCTTTTGTATAAGCTTTATTTTCATGGGCCATGTTTACAAAGGATCAATAGTGCGTCGATGTTCTAAAAGCCCTCGTAACGACAGCTTATTCTAAGCTGTAGTTACGAGGTTTTAGTAGAACACCGTCGATTGTCTTTTGGTGAAGAATACACAAAGTATGTAACCAATTGTCTTTTCTGGTTTGATATCAATAGATAGCTTCATTGATAAAAATCTCCTATACAATGTATTGTCACATTTCAATGACCTTCCGGAGATTATATTTGTGACATGCCAAGCACAAAGAGACCTTCTGTTAATATAAATATTTATCTATTTATATATATATATTTATTCATTTGTTGATTTAAGAGATGTGGAGAATATTTTTTGTTTTCATGAAGGTATGAACCGAAAAACCTAATCACACTGTATGAATGCGCGAAGCGGATTCATACATTGTGTGATTAGGTTTTTCGGTTCATACCTCCATGAAAATAAAAATATTCTTTTCATTTCTTATAATCTAATAGCATCGAGCGAAAAAAAAAAGCCACAAAAGCTTTACGAATTTTGTTACCTTTTGTATGGGACTTTTTTGTGCGGAAGCATACAAAATCGCTGAGTGCTCAAAATTTTGTTCGTGGAGTTATGAATATTTTTTTCGACCAATCAGAACGCCCGATTATGATAGACGAAACTAAAAATTAAATGATTGATTGATTGGTTGATTTGTGAGTTACGGCGCATCGACAGCTGTGGTCATTTAACGCACAAGAAACGTACGGATAGTATAACATATGTACAGAACAATACAAAGAATACAAAGACATAATATGATATATGAAGAATGAAACAAAAAAGATAAATGAAGACCCTTTAGTCGCCTCTTACGACATGCAATCCAGAAGTTACGAGGAAAACAATAGTTAGTCTCTGGTTTTGGAGTTACGAGGAAAGCAATAGTTAGTCTCTGGTTTTGGAGTTACGAGGAAAACAATAGTTAGTCTCTGGTTTTGGTCGCCTGCTACGACAGGCCACAGAGAAAGGCCGAGGTACTATTCTGTAAAATACGCCCGGCACCCCACGGTGCTACTGAAATGATAAAAACAACAAACAAATAAACAAATCAAGAACGACTACGTGATCAGATAAAGTACAGATTAACCAGGGGCCTTTTATTTAAAAAAAAAATGAACAACGATGTAGAATTATGTTACAACGTAGTGGAAATCTGAACGAAAACAAACAACTCGCATCTTAGCGGTCAGTTCGGTTCACACTGTTTGACTTTGGTTAATTCGATTGCATTCATAAATCATTACAGAATTCCCGCTTAATCCTATGTTGTTGGGGCCCATTAGAATCGTCTCATTGGGACGATTGCTATGAGTTCCAACAACATAGGATTGAGTTGTGTTTTTACCTTTTTTAGCAAAATGCCATCACTTCTTCAGAGCTTTTGCTTTTGAAAAACGAACTTCCATTATGGTCGCTTAATGGACGTGGTTGCTTAATAGTGGTCGCAAGACCAAGATCGATTGTACTTTTGAGTGTTATCATAATTGATAATATTATCGCTACAGTTGGACGATATCGGATATTGATCGATATTGAATCAATGTGTATATCCGTTTATTTATCGTCGCTACCGTATAGCATATGCCCATATTAACGACACCCCCCAAGAAGACGGTTAGTTGTAACGACGAAATAGTGCTTGGATACAGGACGAAACTGCAGTAAGCTCGGCTTGTTTCGTCAACGTGCTCAGTGTAAAGCACCGACACACTGGTCCTCGGTTTAATGTCTTGTCCGAAAGACAATTAGTTGGTTTGTTGCTACGAACCCGTGGTCGTGAGGTTTGAAGTAAAGTACTCTACCAAATGAGCGAATTGGGCTGAAAATTGAATCAATGTTATTGGCGAAGATGTTATAGCGTACGTGTGGGGTAACGGCGCTCCAAAACGTCGCCTTTTTAATCTACTTGTTGATGTAAACAGGATTGAAAAGCTGCGAACATGGTACTTATCTGAACAATTAGAGGATCGCTGGCCACGCCCACTGACCTCCGCTATGGAATTTCGGGTGAGGTAATTAACAAAACTATCTTGTAAAACATTGAGGTAAGGGGTGCGACATAAAAATGCAAATCTTTTATTGGCGACTTAAACGTCGTAACTACAGCTTGAAAAGCTGTAGTTACGACATTTAAGTCGCCCTAACCAACGAAAATGCTCGACAAAGATGTCGATCCTTTTCATTGACAGTGGTGAACCGTCAATATTGCATTCGGTCTCAAGCAAAAACTTAAATTCTTTACAACGGTGTTAAGTACATGTTATTCGAATTAAAAAACAACAACTCTTTTTCAGCCGCTAACATGCTATAACCATGGAAATAGATATATTCACCATGCAGACAATATCGTGTAAGTTAATAATATGTGCCGTGTTCCTTCTCCGGGGGACAAATTAATTACATTTATATAACAGTATATGGGTTTGTTCAATTATGTCTTAATCCAAAAAAGGACATTGTTTACGATGAAAAAGAAACCATAACATTGTTTACGCAGAGAACATTGTCTAGGAATTTGACATTAGTCCGTTTGTTTAACCCATTCCCACACAATGGCGCTTCTTTACGCTCCCTCAAGATGAAAGGCTTTTGTAAAAGTAAGGAACTTCTTGTAACAAGCAATTCCGCCATTTTTCATATTTTTTTCTACTTGGAAAGTTTGAAAAATCTAAAATTTCTCAAACCTTAAATTGTCATCTGCAACCCTTTTCGGCTTGGACAAGTGTAAAATTTTCTCATGACGTAGTTGATTAAGGAATGAAGATTTTTGTTTTATCCATTTACAAAATTAAATTGTGATTTGCAACCCTTTCGGTTTGGACAATTGTAAACATTTTCCGATGTCGTAATTGATTAAGGAATAAAGATTTTATTTTGTATTCATTTACAAAATAAAGCGAATATTTTTTGTTCTCATCGAGGTATGATCCTAAAATTCATACAATCGTGTAATTAACCCATTCCCACACAATATAATTTTTAGACCAGTCCAAATTCGAAGAAGTTGCAGACGACAATTTTAAGATGAGTAAATCTTCGAAATCTTTATCTGTTAGGATAGAAAATATTGTGGATAATGAAGAAATTGAATAAGCTGTAGTTACGACATTTAAGTCGCCAAACCAACAAAAATGATTCACCAAAACGGCGACCAGTGTCGAAGTTAAAACTAAACTTCAAGTTTAAATGAATGTTTTTTATTGGTCGACTTATTATTTGATTGACAGTCGCGAATGGTCAATTACTGATATATGGTAGATTTGAGAATTTAGTTGTCGAACAACAGAGATATGCAATCCTTCCATCATTGCGAAGTGAGTGTCATACACGGTTTGTTTATAGGAGGTCTGTTTCATCTCTCGGACTTTGCAATCGCCTCTCGTAGTTTGTAACTTCTCACGTATTTGATTTCTATGAAGGCGGCACCAATTATCCTCACAGGACGGCGTCCATTAGCCGGAGATGACCAATTGTAAACCTGTCATTGTGACAGGTCAAAAATAGCCGTCTTGTCTTCATGACATTCTGAAAACCTTTCCCCCTCCTTCGGTTTAGTGGAAAACATTAACTCCTAGTAACCCAGGGAAAACTACACGATATAAATATGCCTGCTCAAGAAATAATTAAGGATTGAACCGGTATATGACATTTTCAATAATTTCACATATGTACAAGCTATAGACGCAGGACAACCTGTGTATATAGATAACCTGGTCAGAGTCTTCACTGTTCGATTTGTACATTGATTCTAAAACAGATTATCTTCAAGTGACCAAACGCTTGCCCCGCCCACCTACTCCTTTTGCCACTCCCATTGACTCCGACGGGAAGTCCAGCTTCGATTTTAAACAGCGTAATTTTGTTATTTTGCAAAAACTATGGTCCGTAGCATATAACAAAAAAACAGAATCGTTGGTTGACGACTTAATCGTCGTAACTACAGCTTGAATAAGCTGTAGTTACGACGTTTAAGTCGCAAAACAACAAAAATGTTTCTCACAAATGGCGACCAATGTGAAAGTATAAATCTCAACTCCGGCCTGAATGGATAGTTTGATAGGTCGATAATTTCTTTGACTGTAAATCGCGATATTCTCAGTGTACTGAGTACTGACGGATCGCTGGCGCTGCCAACTGACACCACTGGGCACGCCCACTGATCCAAGACGAGAAGGTCCACTGCGATATTATTTTACAAATAGTAAACTTGTTGGATGGGGACCAAAACATCGTAACTTTAGCTTTAATAAGCTGTAGTTACGACGTTTAGGTCGGAAAACCAACTTTGCGTAAATGTCGGAGTTCAAAGTTCACTTCCGGTTTAAATGAGTCTTAGGATTGGTCGATTGTTTCTTTGATTGACATCGCGATTGGTCACTGGATATGTTGGAAATGCACGATGCTGAATTCTAAAATAAAATGTCCTTTTTGTAAAAGGCTATAAACAGATTTCAATGTACTTAATATTACATTCGATATTTTCTTTTATCTCAAAAGTCGAAACTACGTCCCGGTCATCAAATCTCAGCGCGGGTTAAAGTGTTCCATAGCTCAGTACATTGACATTAATCAGGATTTAGCGGACTCAGGATTTTACGACACAATTTCCAGTACTTCAAATAGTAAAAGAAAAAATATGAAGTCTCATCCATTGGGCTTATGTTATTGGCAGAGTTTTCTTATCGATGTACCGAACGCCGTAAATTTAACCCATTACCCGACGACAAAATTCTAGCCTTGTGTAATTTCAAAGAAGGTGTAAACGACAATAATTTAATTGTTAGTTTCGTCTATCAAAAACGTGCGTTCTGATTGGTCGAAAAAATTAATTCTTACCTCCATGAACAAAATCTTGAGCACACAGCCATTTTGTTTGCTTCCGCACAATATAGTTCCATACAAAAAAGTATCAAAATTTGTAAAGTTTTGCTTTCTTTCGCTTGGTGGTATTAAATTATAAGAAATGAAGAGAATATTTTTTGTTTACATGGAGGTATGAACCGAAAAACCTAAACACACTTATTAATGAATACGCTTCGCGTATTCATACAGTGTGAATAGTTTTTTCGGTTCATATCTCCATGAAAACAACAAATATTCTCTTCATCTCTTAAATAATTATCACTAGTTTTTTTTATTTTTTAAAGATGTTTGTCTTTTTTGGGTGAAAATATTGTGGATATGAAGAAATTGCTTGTGAATCTGATCAAGGGCCGCTTTAAGCAAGGGCGTAAAGAGGTTACAGAGAAGTTCTAAAAGCTTCGCATAATCAAGTTCGATGAAGTTTTTAGGTTCATACCTCAATGAAAAAAAAATTATTCTCTTCGATTCAAAAGGATTTCACCAGATTTATGTCACTTATATCAGAAGATATAAAGGTGAAGATAAAGGTTTAGCTGTCAATCAACTAGCCATAGATAATTATGTGACATTTGGTCAGTACAAATTACCAACTGAGAGCAAATTACAAAATAGGTTAGTTAGCGACGTGTAGCAGACATAAGTATGACAGTATCAACATTTGTGAGACAATGACCGAGTTACCAGACCTTTTATACCACACAAAAAAAATGTTAGACTCGTACAAATTTAAAGAAAGTTTAAACAATTTATCTAAGTAGGTATATATTTTAAAAAAAGGTCGCTTATCATGACTTATAACGAGCATTTTCTTCTTTTTCTCACAATGTCTTATATCCCCGAACAATAACTAGATTTTCATTGTAAGTGCATTAACCCACAACCAGACGACAAAATGTTTGACTTCTACAAATATATACAAAGTCATGATTCAAAGTCGGAGCTTTTTTTGAAAATGTAGCTTATAAAGATCGATTGATTTATTTATTGAATGGAATTTAACGCCACTTTTAACAACATTTCAGTCATATCGTGGCCGCTGGAGCACCTAACAATGGATTCCTGGTATTTCTCACACCAGTACTACCACTACATCCTTTCCTAGCCTCCGGCTGCTATACCACTTAGGTTTACGATTATCCACCAATTGGTGAGAGACACATGTCGGAAAGAATATGTGCCGCCGCTGGGGGTCGAACCCATGACATCCTATGATTGAAGATTTGGAGTCTGACGCGCTACCGACTGCGCTATGACGGCGGCCGCTTATAACGAGCATTTTCTTCTATTTCTCACAAGGTCTTTTATCTTCAACAATGCTTAATTTTTCACCTTTAGTACGTTAACCTTCTTCCAGACGACAAAATGTTAGACTGGTTCTAATTGACAGAAATTTATAGTATGTGTATATTTTCAAATCAAAGTACTGTAAGTACTGCAGGCTAACAAAGCGTAGTTTTGTTAAATAATCTTAAGTAACCCAGGAGTTAATCCATTACAAAATGATAAAATCTTAGACTAGTTTCAAATTCAAAGAAGGTTCAGATGATAATTTCAAGTTGATGGAATTTAGACAATCTTTCCCTTGTTTGATAGAAAACATTGCGGACAATGTAGAAATTGCTTGTCACAAGCAATTTCTTTATTGTCCACAATGTTTCCAAAGCTCTTTTCTTGAGATGCTTAAAGAAAGAAATTGGGCTGGAATGTGTTGAATAGCATGTCTTTGAAAGATTTAATTACAATTTGATTAGAGTTTGCAATATTCCTGAAATACATAAGAACTACTTTTATGGCGTAGACATTCAATGGATTTAGTGGTTAAGCTTGCACTCGTTGAAATTTGAGAAGACCTCAAAATTTTGCCTGTTAACTTAAGCTATCAAAGCGAAATTTACCCTACATTATAATGTGTTTTTCGTTTCCTTCTCTTTTTTTTTTAAATTTATAGGCCAAGATGCACGTGTCTGTAGTAGGTCAGAATGTGTGTGTCTTCGATAGGTTAGAATGTATGTTTCTGCAATAGATCAGAAAGTATGATGTATGTTTCTGTCATATCCCAGAATGTAAAATGTATGCGTCTGTGATAGACCAGAATGTATGTGTCCGTGAAAGGTTAGAACGTATGTTTTTGTAATAGGTGAAAATGTATGTTTCTATGATAAATCAGAATGTATGTGCCTTTCAAAGGTATTTTTTTACAATAAATCAGAATGTACGTTTCTGTCATAGGTCAGAATGTATGTGTCTATGATATGTCAGAATGTATGTGTCTATGATAGGTCGGAATGTATGTGTCTATGATAGATAAAAATGACTGTATCTGTAATAGGTCAGAATGTATGTGTCTGTAAAATCTAAGAATGTAAGTTTCTGTAAAAGGAAAAAATGTTTGATGTATGGGTCTTTGAAAAGTCAGAATGTATATTTCTTAGAAAGGTCAGAATGTATAAGTCTGTTGCAAGTTAGACTGTATGTTTTTATTAAAGATCAGAATGTATGTGTCTATGTTAGGTTAGAATGTATAATTCCAAGATAGATCAGAAGTTATTTGTCTATGATTGGTCGGAATGTATGTGTCTGCGATAGGTCAGATTTTTTGTGTCTTTCATAGGTCAGAATTTATGTGTCTTTGATAGATCAGAATGTATGTGTCTTCGGTAGGGCAGAATGTATGATGTTTCTGTCTGTGATAGGTCAGAATGTATGCGTCTATGAAAGGTCGGAATGTCTGTGTCATTGAGAGGTAGAATGTATAAGTCTGTGATAGGTCAGAATGTCTGTGTCTATGATATGTTAAAATGTTTATATTTTGAAAGGTCAGAATGTATGTGTCTGTACTAGGTCAAAACGTTCGTGTCTGTGTTAGGTTAAATGTCTTTGTCTGTGATAGATCAGAATGTTTGTGTCTGTGCTAGGTAAGAATCATTGTTTCTCAGATGGGTCAGTATGTATGTTTCTTAAATACATCAGAATGTATATGTCTGTTATAGGTAGGAATGTATGATGTATGCGTCTATTATTGGTCAGAATGTACGTGCTTATGATAGGTAAGAATGAACGTGTCTGTGAAAGTTCAGAATATATGTTTCTGTTATAAAGCTGCATGTATTTGCCAGGGATAGATCATTGTACAGGTATCTTTCATAGGTCAGAAAAACAGGTGTAATTGGTTGGTCAGAATGTATGTTTCTGTGATAGATCAGAATTTCTGATTCTGTGACTTGCTAGAATATATATGTTTGTAATGGTTTAGAAGTTTCGCAACTGGCGTAGGTCAGAATTTATGTTTCTGTGATATGTAGAATTGTATTTGTCTGTGTAAGGTCAGAGTGTCTGTCTCTTTATAGGTCAGAGAAAATGTTTCTGTGATAGATTAGATGAACGTATTTGAAAAAGCTTAGAATGAAAACTCGTGTCTGTGATAGGACATACTGTATATATCTATGATGGATAAGGATGTATGTGCATGTGATAGGTAAGAATGTTTATGTCTTTGTCGGTCATAATGTATGTTTCTGTGATAAGCTAGATGTACGTATCTGAAAAAGCTTATAATGTATATGTCTGTGATAGGTCAGATTGTATGTATCTATAACAGATTAGGATGTATGTGTTTGTGATAGGTCAAAATTTATATGTCTTTGTAGGTCATAATGTATGTTTCTGTGATAGGTCAGATGCACGTAACTGCACTAGCTGAGATTGAATATGTCTATGATAGGGCGGAATACTTGTGTTTGTGATAGGTCAGAATGTTTGTATCTATGATAGGATTGGATGTATACGTTCGTGAGGGGCCATAATGTATATGTTTTTTAAGTCAAAATGTATGTTTCAGTGATAGGTCAGATGCACGTACCTGTAATAGCTCAGAATGTATATGTCTGTAATAGAGCAGAATACCTGTGTTTGTGATAGGTCAGAATGTATGTATCAATGATAGGATAGGATGTTTGTGTTTATGATGGGTCAGAATGTATATGTCTGTGATAGGGCGGAATACTTGTGTTTGTGATAGGTCAGATTGTATGTTTCTATATTAGGCTAGGATAAATGTGTTTGTGATGGGTCAGAATGTATATATCTTTGTAGGTCAAAATGTTTGTTTCTATGATAGGTCAGATGCACGTACCTGTAATAGCTCAGAATGTATATGTCTTTGATAGGTCGGAATACTCATGTCTGTTATTTGTTCGAATGTATTATCTGTGATAGTTTAGAATGATAGGTCAGAAAATATGTTTCTGGGATATGTCATAAGAAATTTGCCTGTCATTGATCAAAACGTACTGTTATTGGCCGGATGTATGTCTGTGATAGAACAGAATCTATGTTTCTAGGAAAAGTTCGAATATATGTGGGTGTAATGGGTCATAATATAGGTAACTGTAATAGCTCAGAATGTATATTCCTGTTATAGCTGAGAATGTTGTGTCTGTGTTATGTCGGAATGTATTTGTTTATGTAGGTAATAATGTATATAATATAGGGTACTGTAATAGCTCAGAATGTATATTCGTGTTATAGCTGAGAATGTTGTGTCTATGTTATGTCGGAATGTATGTGTCTGGGATAGATTAGAATATTTGTAATAGTCTGTAATATTGTAGAATACACGTGTCTATGATAGATCAGAATGTATGTATTTGTGATGGGTCAGAATGTATGTGTGTATTTTAGGTCATAATGTCAGTGTCTTTGTACGTCAGAATGTATGTTTCTGTGATAGGTCAGATACACGATTCTTTAATAGCTAATAATTTATATGCTTTTGGTATGTCAGAATACTCGTGTCTGTTATTAGTCTGAGTGTACGTAAGAATGTATGAGCCAATGAAAGAACATAATGAATGTGTCAGTGATAGGACAAAATTTAAGTGTCTGTTAAAGGTCAGTATGTATGTGTCTATAATATGTTAGAGTGTAGGTGACTTGGAAAGGTCAAAATGTATGACTCTGTTATAGACAGAATTTTTCTGTCGTTGAACAAAATATATTTATATTTATATGATACATCAGAATGTATGTGTCTATGATAGGTCAGAATGATTGTGACTGTGTCAGGTCAGAATGTTTGTGTCTATGTAGATCACAATGTATGTTTCTATGAACGTATTTTGCTGTGAAAAATAAGAATGCACGTGTTCGTCGTAAGACAAAATGTATAAGCCTATGATATATCAGAATGTATGTTTGTATAACAGATTAGAATGTATTGACTGTATTAGGTCACAACGTATGTGTCTATGATAGGTCAGAATGATTGTGACTGTGTTAGGTCAGAATGTTTGTGTCTATGTAGATCACAATGTATGTTTCTATGAACGTATTTTGCTGTGAAAAATAAGAATGCACGTGTTCGTCGTAAGACAAAATGTATGAGCCTATGATATATCAGAATGTATGTTTGTATAACAGATTAGAATATATGTGACTGTATTAGGTCACAATGTATGTGTCTATGTAGGTCAGAATGTCTGTTTCAGTGATAGGTTAGAATGTTTAATTCTGTAAAAGCTCAGAATGTAAATGACTGTGTTAGGTCAGAATGTACGTGTCTGTGATGGACACAAATGTTTATGTCTGTATCAGGTTAGAATGTGTGTCTATGTTAATTTTATAAGTCAGAATATTGGTGTCAAGGATATATTTGAATGGACATGCCTTTGATAGGCCAGAATTTATGTGTCTGCAATATGTCAGAATGTATTTTTGTGAGAGGTCAAAATTTGTGTTTCTGTGATGGGTACGAATCTATGTTTTTATGATAGGTCAGAATGTATGTTTCTATGATATGTCAGAGGCAATTGCCTGTATCAGGTCAGAATGTATGTGTCTAAAACATGCGAGAAGATACATGTCTGTACAAGGTCAGAATGGACGTGTCGGTACAAGGTCAGAATGGACGTGTTTGTACTAGGTAAGAATGCACGTGTTTGTAATAGGTTGGAATGCACGTGTCTGTACTAGGTCAGAATACATGTGTCTATACTAGGTCAGAATGGACGTATTTGTACTTGGTCAGAATGCTCGCGTTTGTACTAGGTCAGAATTCCCATGTCTGTACTAGGATTGAATGAACGTGTCTGTACTAGGTTTGAATCTATGTATCTGCAATATGTCAGAATGCACGTGTCTATACTAGGTTAGAATACACGTGTTTGCTAATGTGTCTGCAATATATCAGAATGCACGTGTTGATACTAGGTCAGAATGTTTTTCTTGTGAGAGGTCAAAATTTGTGTTTCTGTGATGAATACGAATCTATATTTTTATGATAGGTCAGAATGTATTTTTCTGTGATATGTCAGAGGCAATTGTCTATATCAGGTCAGAATGCATGTGTCTAAAACATGCGAGAATATACGTGTCTATACAAGGTCAGAATGGACGGGTTTGTACTAGGTCAGAATGCACGTGTTTGTACTAGGTCAGAATTCCAATGTCTGTACTAGGTTAGAATGCACGTGTCTGTACTAGGTCAGACTCGATATATCTGCAATATGTCAGAATGCACGTGTCTGTACAAGGTCAGAACGCACGTGTTTGTACTAGGTCAGAATTAATGTGTCTGCAATATGTCAGAATGCACGTGTTGGTACTAGGTCAGAATGCACGTGTATGTACTAGGTCAGAATGAACCAGTCTGTACTAGGTCAGAATGCACGTGTCTGCACTAAGTCAGAATTTATGTGTCTGCAATATGTCAGAATGCACGTGTATGTACTAGGTCAGAATGCACGTGTCTGTACTAGGTCAGAATGAACGTGTCTGTACTAGATCAGAATGCACGTGTCTGTACTAGGTCAGAATGTATGTGTCTGTACTAGGTCAGAATGTATGTGTCTGCAATATGTCAGAATGCACGTGTTTGTAATAGGTCAGAATACACATGTCTGTACTAGGTCAGAATGAACGTGTATGTACTAGGTCAGAATGTATGTGTCTGTAATTGTGTCTGTGATACCTCGCAGGTGTTTGACGTCAGATCACCATGTTCGATATGTAAAAATGGATCGAAATTTATCTAATCATAGAAATATCTTACACTACCGGTTACCACTAACTGAAACATTTGACTTTGTTGACTGGATGAGTGGGGTTTATCTACACTTTTAAGAGTTTCTAAATAGGACGTATTTGCTCTGAAAATTAATCATAACCTGGCCCTATTTGTATTTTCTCATTAGAATCACAATGAGTCGATTCTTAAGAATTCAAAGAGGAAGAGTTTAAGTGCAATTTTTGCAATTATCAATGTATTTTTAATACCCTTCTCGGTCCTTTTATTTTGTCAAGAAAAAAATCCCTTCTGCGACCATCCTCCTCTAGCGACCACATTTTGGCGGTTTCTTGAGTGGTCATTTTTTACAAGTTTTACTGTTCACAAATTTTGATATCCAACACTTATTTGCACTTATCATAGGATATTTACATACTTCTCTGCAGTATTCATTTCTTACATTTTGACCCAAAATCACACAATTCCACTCTTTGACGTGCGGAATAAGAAGGCCGTGGAAGAGATTATTGGAAAAGAGACAAAGCTGGTAAAAAATTCTACCTTTATTGCTATTTATTTTGTACTTTTAACCTAGCTTAAATTGACATCTTCAATCTTTCATAATTTATACCAATCTAAAATTTCGTAAAAGTTCAAATTGCACTCGATATTTCTTTTAAATTATGTTTAACATGCAAATTGTGCTATTTTCTTGTCGTTTAGAATTTGTAAGATAGGAAAGAATTTGAATAATTTGCATTAATATGTATTTTACGAAGATTTTTCGGTAGATTATGGGTTCCAGACGAATTTCTCAGTTTCTTTTTGTTTTATCTGTTATCTTTAGCTCGTCCGTAGAACCGGATAACTTAATCAGATCTGTTGAGTTTAGACATTCTAACTAGATTGATTAATAAGAAATTGGGCGTGACATTCCAATCTTTACAAATGTCCGGCTAGTTAAGACTCAGATCTGTCTGTGCATCCTCACAGTCTGATCATAGTCTTCACTATGCGCTATATAGGTAAAAACTGTGTAAAAGCTTCTTTAGAAATTCAACAAAAATTCTACATTCAACGTATGACAGTCCAGGTTGCTTTTCTTCTACACTTCACGAACATTTGGACTGACTTGAAATGTAACTTACGCGCGTAAATGTCTTTGATCTCTTAAATGAAGAGGATATTGAATTAGTGGCCGATGAATTGCAGAGTGTTTTAAACGAGTCATCCACACTATCCCTCCTTTTAACGCCCCCAAGAAAAAAAAAACCTTTGGAAAACATTGTTGAAATTGAAGAAATCGCTTGTCTCAAGCAATTTCTTAAATGTCAACAATGTTTTCTAACCCAAAAGGCAAATAATTTTATCGACCTAAGATTGTCTTCCGCACCTTCTTTCAATTTGGAGCAGTCTAAAATTTTGTCAGGTAGGAATGGGATAAGAAAGGGTTTGCCGAGTTTGTTCTAAATTGTTCTTGAGAAGAGTATAAAAAGCTCGGTATTTTATAGATACAAATTTGATGTTCTATAAAGATATGACCTTGATTCAGACGACAAATGCGTAAATACTAAGGCCCTTTGGAAAGACGAGATGTTTAACCTCACAAAACAATTTTAGTAAAACGACACTTTAATGTAACCCCAAAGGTGTGGCCTAGTAGGCTTTCTTAGTCGATTGGTTGGTCTGTCGGTCGGATTGTAGCTTTTTATTGCGCGGCCATTTTCTCTACAACGATTTGTCGGATTTAATTCAAATTTCATACAAGCAGGTGGTATCAAACAAATATATAAATGCTAGTTCGGTTACGCCGCGTTTTGACTTTTTGAAGTTAGAGCCTTGTCCGCTCATTTTGTCTGCACTACATAATGAATTTCATTTCTAAGTTCACATATCTAATCAGAATCAACCAAAGATTCTCATATTCTATTTTGATTACAGCAGTAGTGGCCCTATGCTTAAAAAAACGTTGTTTTTTTCGGGGGGGGGGGGAGGGTAATCACATTCAGAGATATTTAGTTCTGTACTAATTTGCATATTCCCACTAAGAAAATTTATCCGTCCCTTCCATCCAAGTTAGCCATCCCAGTCTCGTTCCTGTAGACCTTATACCTGCAAATTTCTAATTATTTCTTTTCTTTCATTTTGAATTACTTTTTTACGACGGGCTATACTGTTAAAGAAACTTTGTTAAAACAATATTCTGGTTTAAATAAATTTGTTTATTATATACCTATAAATGATATTAACTAAAATCTGGCTGAAAAAAATCAATATTAGGCGTGTACTAAAAAAACGTATTCGTCGAGTACCGTTAAACTAGGACTCCTTTTTTGACGTTCGCGGTGTGTTTTTTTTTTTTTTTCAGAAAGTTGGTTATTTCTTAATCATTTAAGAGACTTTTCTTAATGTCATGCTACAGGCCATAAACTTTTCAAAATAACGCCGATAAAAACGAAGCGGATCTTCTTGTCGCCAAAAAACTGGTTCTATTCAAAGAAGTTACAGACGATAATTTCATGTTGATAGAATTTCAAATGCAACTGTCCTTTTTAAGTTAGAATGCGGAGCAATTCCAACTTAGATTTAACAAAACCGCAAAATGAACACAAGACAATTTCATTTCGGATTTTTTTGATAACACATAACACGTGATCTCTTAGATATGAATACACCTCGGGTTACTTCTCATCTCAACTTGCCACGCACAATCGGTTAATTGTAGCCGAAGTCAATAATATGGCACATGTAAAGGATGATATAAAATTCGTTTAGAAACTTCTACAAATGCTTTAGTTTGCTTAAGATTATGAAAAATAAGGTAATAATCAGCGCAGTAATTTGTTTTTTGTGATTCGATTTTGGTAATCACGTGATCTCAAGTGACATGTGGTAGTCATGTGACCATAGATAGGCAATGTTTACAAATATGGCTAAGGTAGCAAATGCATTTTTACAATAATCACGCTTTAAAACATTCTAGAGCGATTAAGGGGGATCAAATGTATCAAGCAAACGCGATTATTGTGGGATTTACAGCTTTTACTCAATAAATATCGAATAGATGCAAAACGAAAGTTAAAGATTTTGAATATTAGAATATAAAGATATCACTTCCGGTTTCTACTTATTTACTAATATAAATTATTACGTTTTATTATGTCGTTATTTACAAGTTTAAATCTGTATTATCACATCAAACCTTTAACAAGTGTAATCTAGCTTTCAGCTTGGTCCTTTTTACTTAAGATTTTTACGGTTATAGAGCCAGATAAGGAAAAAGGAAAACGCGCGACTACAGGGCGCCGAAGATACTAACTTCATTATAGTATAGGAATTTTTAGGAAAGGGGCAAAACTACCATGTGCAAACAATAACGTTACAATAACGTTAACGTCTTTTTTTCTTTTGAATTTTACTCACAACGCTTTAAATATTCTTTTTCCTAAGTCTAAACCGATATTTCAAATCGCTCACCCCGAAACAAGTTTCCACGCATTTCCGCAAATTTCCACGTATACTCATAAACTTGAAGTGAAAATCTACGTAATTATCGTTACAGAATATGCCGAGCTGAGGGTCAAATAATCATCTAGCTCATCGATTTCTTACTGTAGAAGCTGTTATTCTCTGTTTTCAAGATTCTTAAAGGAGTTCACGTATTACAGTTTTATTACCTGCTTGCATACGTTATTACGCGTTGATTATCCTCTTTCAACTGATACATTACAGCACCTAAACCTTTTAACGCGTCAGTTTGAAGATCAAAGGGAAGTGAAAAGTCAGCAGAGGCAAGCCCAGGCGGTAATGAAAGTATACCTTTCAACTTTCGGAAGGTTTCCTCTTCCTTATCTGTCCACTTGAACTCCTCTTCTACCTTCTGCTTGCCTTTCTTCTTCGTCGTTGGTGGAAGCAGTTCCGCTAATGGTCTTGTGATCTTGCTTAAAGCTCTAATGAACCTCCTGTAGTAACCCGCAAAGGCTAAAAATTATCTTAACCCGTCCGAAGTTGTAGATGAAGGCCAGTTCTTAATCTTATCAATTTTCGATGGATCTAGTTCTATTTCTTCGGCGCTTACCACATGTCCGAACAATCCTACCTTCTCTTGGATATAGATGCATTTCTGTGGTGATAACTTCAGATTGCATCGAGCTAGGCGGGTCAATACTAGGTCTAATCTATATAAATGTTTACCGAACCAGTCTCCAAAGATTATCAGGTCATCTAGATATATAACACAGATGGTCATGTTATAGTCTCCGAGGTACTCTTTCATCAGTCGCTGATAGGTCGCTGGTGAAATTGACAATCCAAAGGGCGTACAATTGTACTGGAAAAAACCCAGTGGACCTACAGTGAAAGCCGTTCTCTCTTTATGTTCTTCTTCTAGCTCCACTTGGTGATATCCGGATTTCATATTGATTGTGAGGAAGTATTTGCTGCCTTTTAAAACGTCAAACATTTCTTCGATCCGGGGCAGTGCATATATGTCTTTCACTATTCTATTATTCAAGCATCTGTAATCCTCACACATTGTTATGGATCCATTTATTTTCCTCACCAGTACTATATTGCTTGTCCATGGCGATTTAGACTTCCTTATCATGCCAGCAGACAAAAGTTGTTCCAAATGCTGACGTACTTCCTCGATCATCAAAGGTGGGACTCTGCGATGCTTTTGTTTGAACGGTGTAGGCTTATCGGCAAGCAAATCAATCCTGTTTTTTATGGAGTCACAATGTCCGATATCTTCTTTATGCTTAGAAAATATATCTTCATGTTTATGAAGCAGATCCTTTAATCTAGCTATTTCTTTTTGTGGTAAGAATATTATTTTGATTCATAGCAATAGTATCTAGTATGTCTGTCTGTTTATCTTTATCTGCAATGTGATCAAACACATCCTCCGTAACATTCACAGGTTGTATTTCACATATAATGCTTCTAGGATCAATAATTACGGTATTTGTAGTAAGATTGCTCAACGTGACTTCAACATTCTTCCTCTTTCCATTTTCTAGCTGTATTACAGTTGTGGTCACGTCTATAAAATCGGCTATTCAACTGTCCTTAGTCTCTTGTATAAACGCAGTAGTTGTAGGGTAATTAATTTCCTTTCCTGTGTACCCTTTTATAGTTACCGTTCGATTATGTTTTAATGTCAATTTTAAAGTTTCAGAACATCTTACCACGGCTACGACATTCTTATTCTTCTTTAACTCTTTTTCTTTAACAACTATTGTCCTGAAACTTAGATACCACGGAGGGTCTATTCTGGTGTGCTGTAAAAATTGTTATCCTAACTGCTGTCTGCAGTCATCCATGAACTTTATTAGGACATTGGTGCCCAATATTATTTGTGTCCGTTCGGCATATAGAGTATCTAGTGTTACAAGTAGAAGACATCTCTTTGTTCTGACCGTGGTATCCCAGTGGCAATCTCAATATCGACTTCTATAAATCCACTGTATGGCGAAGGACTGCCATCAGCACACTCTATTTTTAACATTTGTCCAATGTCTTGAACAGTTATACCAGGAAGATTATTATTCACAAATGTTGATGATACTACGCTCACACAACTCCCTGTATCCAATAATGCTTGTGATTTAATCCCATTTATAATAATTGCTGCTTCGTTGGGATGTCCGACTAATTTGGGATCATTTTTGTCACCGCGGCTCACATTAGATCCCTCAATATGAGCGCTTATGCTTTGGGCAGAAATTCTGCTTATGGCCCGGTTCGTTGCAGTTGTAGCACACTATTTGATTATTAGATGGACAGTCTCTCTGAACATGACCTTTCTGATTACAGGTCCAACAAGATGGCTGAAATTGTTGACCACCCATAGGTCTTTGGGGCTGGTAATTTCCGCTACCTCTTCCTCTACCACTTCTGTTTCCATCTTTTTCCGCCTCGATATCCTCTTCATTTCTGTTGATAACCTTGTTGTTGACCTGTACCATCTCTGTCATTCTCTAGTGCATCAATTCGGTCATTTAACTTCTGTCATCTCTTTGCTTGGTTTGTCCATGGCTACAGCTGCTTTACAAGGTTTAGTCTTTCTATCGGAACTGTCTGGTTCTGAAAGACTTGCTTATTGTCTCCTGACTTCTAGTTTCAGTTCATCATAATTGGTTATTTTGTCGAACTTTTACATAGAAATCAATCGTAAATCTTTTCTTAATCCAGCTTGGAAAACTTCTGTCAATATCTGGATGTCACTTCTGTTTAAAGTCTAAGTTGAACGGCCTGGTCAAATGTATCTTCTAATCTAGAAGCATAAGATGATACTGATTCGTCCTCTGTTTGTCTGCAACTATAAAATCGCTTCATTACAGTCTTTCTACTTTCAACAGACCGATATTAACTATCAAATTTAGCTATCACTTTTTTCACATTCACATCTGTACCTAGTCTCCTCAATGTATCACCTGCCTTGCCTCGACAGGCTCTTCTTAGACCTAACAAAATCTGTGGATCTGTGAATGTACCTTCTTTGACCAGAGCATCAATTTCATATTTAAAGGCTGCCAAATTCACATCACCTTTTCCATCTTCTCCAAGGAATATGGACAATTTAGGGTAGTGATAACTACCGTGAATTGGCGAAGGCTCTGTCTTCTTTGTCTCGTTTGGTTCATCTTCTAATTTCCCAAATACTTTACGTAATTTTGTAACATCCTCCACTGAACCAACGTGCGGCTTGATGCTAAGTAAATGCAACGCTTCAAACAGCTTTCCTTCCTCGACTGAAATCGCGGATGCCAAAGCTTTTATTTTAATTTCCTCTCACATGTTTATGTCTTAAAATGCTAACGCACTAATCAATCCAACAGTGTGATGAGTCACAAAGTTAACTTGACTTGGTATAAAAACAATCACTTATTCCCACTACTATATTAATAGATTACTGATCTGATCTTAGTCTATGGCACTGTAGTCTTATAACTCAGTGTTAATGGTCTTGAAAGTAGGCACAAATGGAACAACAATGTCAAATTTCCAACGAAAGGTTGAATACACTCTTAAATATTTTAAGAATTCACAAATACCTTCGGGAAATAAGTATACACAAGGCCAAGTAATTAACACATAAGTACAAGATGTTGAAAGTAGTAACAATGCCACTATCTCTTTATGACAATGCCAATACAAAGTTGAAAAATGAAAATTTGTTTGAATTCATTCATTCAAACAAAACAACAAAGTTAGTATTTTCTTGTGAAAACAGATTTTCTATTTTCACAACAAACTCAATAAACAATTAATTATTTTAATTTTTTGAAGGGAATATATCATTTAAGAAATGCAGCTGAAAAAATAATTCTATGTCATATATTTTTACAAAGACGATAAAATTGTTGTAAACACATTTAAAAATCTGGAGCACAGAAATTTTGTATAATAACCGAAGCTATTTCTATAATTATTATTATTATTTTTTTATCTGGAGCAAATTTTTAAATATTCTGAAATAATATCCAGAGCCACGGTAATGTCAGCACTATTACCTGGAGCAAATAAAAAAGACATAAAAGTCGTAACCCAAATTGAATTGAATTCAAGTCGCCAAACGAACAAAACTTCTTGACATGTATGTTGGAGTTCAAAATTTACTACCGGTCTAAAATAATGGTTGATTGGTCAATCGGTGTTTAAAATGACGGTGATCCGTTATTAAGGAGAAAAAGAACATCAACAGAATTATTGCTGGCTAGTCTATAGGTACACTTGTCATGGGAACGATCTCATGTCCCATAAAATTGTACTAAAATCCGTTTGTCTCGATACCGTTAGAATCAACGAATAGCAGTTGTCGATAAAAAATAAATCGATAAAAAACCATTCATTTGAGAACTATGAACTTCGACATCGGACGACTTTTATGTGGATATTTTTTGTTGGTTTGCCGACTGAAACGTCGTAGCTACATCTTATCCAAGCTGTAGTAACGACTCTTAGGTCGCCAACCAACTATTTCTCTTTTTTGTTGCATGTTACTGGCTATATATTTTAACACATTCCTAAACAATGACACTTTTTGACGCCCCTCAAGAAAACAGTGTGTAAAATGAAGAAATTGCTTTCTGTCAAGAAAAGTGAAATAATCTAAAATTTCATAAGCACTAAGTTGTCGTCTGCAAATAATTTAAATTTGGACCTGTCTAAAATGTTGCCGTCTGATTATGGATTAATATCTAAGTGGAACTTCATGTCGAAGCCCAGTTAGGGGATGGAGGGGGGGGGGGGGGTAGGGGTTGGGCAAGGGGTAGCGATCGGTTGATTATTTCAGTCTTTCAATATAATACGTAACCGTTTCCCTTTCTGGTCTTTCGTATATTTAACATATTCAACTTTTACTTATTACATTGTCAACGGGCATTTTTCCGTTTAGACAATATTTAACCCATTCTCACTCATTCCCTTCTATTTACGTGTCAAAAGCAAAAATGCTTTAGAAAACATTGTCGGAAATGAAGAAATTGCTTTTATCAAGCAATTTCTTCGTTATCCGCAATGTTTTCCATCTAAAATGACGAAAAAATTTAAAATTTCATCAACTTGAAATTGTTGTCTGTAGCTTCTTTCAAATTGGACTAGTCTAAATTTGTGTTGCGTAGGGATGAGTTAAAGAGGTGTAAAGCACAAAAAAATATGGAGCCTTCACGTAACAGAAAACAACAACATTTTTTGCCAAATCTTGCTTCAGAAGCAACAGTCCGCATAAGAACGCAATGTATCTTACGGTATCATCAAAATGTTACAATAAAAAAGCAAGTTTTTGTTCAGAAATATCTAATAATTTGCAATTGGTTCCATAAAATCTGTATAATTCTAGCTTGTAGCTAATTTAAATTTCAAATAACTTCGACTAGCGTGGTTTAACATCACCAAGATTCCAAACTCGCTTAACAACCATCCAATACATTACAATAAAATTGACAAGTTAAAACGATGTCGTTGTTAAGATGTTACTCATAAATTGTAACCTCCATTACTTTGAATCGTCGTCGGGCGAGCAAAAGGTCGTAAATACAGCTTGAATAAAGCTGTATTTACGACAATTTTCTTTCCCATAGACGGACTGCTTTTTTTGAAAAAAAAAAAAAAAAAAAAAAAAAAAAAACAAACAAAAACAAAAAACTTTACGGTACATTTCATACGGGACAATAGCCAAAATACCTCAACCACTATAATTAGAAGAAAAAAAGGAAAACGAAAACTTCCGTTGTTAGTAAACATGATAAATAGAAAAGAAATTGCTTGTGTAAAGATATATCTTCTTTTTCTACGATGCATCAATGTTTTGTGACAAGGTAAAATCACTGACTTTACTTAAAAGGGTATACTCAGGTGTTCAAGCCCAAGGTCGCAAACGTTCGATTCCCCGTCAACGGATCGCGGATGTCAAAGAATCATTCGATCAATCAAACCATTCATTTAGACCAGAAGTGAACTTTGAACTCCAACATTGGCCGCCGTTACTGTGAATCATTAATGTTGGTTTGGAGACTTAAACGTTGTAGCTTAAGCTCATTCAAGCTGCATTTACGACGTTAAGGTCGCCATCCAACAACTTTAACTTTGTTACATGTTACGAGCCATGAATTCGGCAAAATAATACCGTTAAAAATCGAAGTGGAACTTCCTGTTTGAGCTCAGTGGGCAATGGTAGCTGAGTCAGCACATCTTTGCCAACTATCTGTATACGAAGTCTGCTATGGTGAATATTAAAACCCGGTTCATAGAATATGTACATATATAGAGGATAATTGATCAATCGCGGCTGTCGATCAAAGATTCAACCGACCAATCAAATGACTTATTCAGACTGCACCTGAGCTTACAACTCCAACATTTGTCGTCGTTTTTGTTAACCTTTTAGTTGGTTTTTCGACTTAAACGTCGTAACTACAGCTTATTCAAGCTGCTGTTACGACTTTTATGTCACAAACCAACCATATTACTTTTTTGATGGCTATTGGCCATGAAATTTGCAAAATAACGCAATCGATGGGCGTGGCCAATGACCTAATTGGAGGGGCCAGCGATTGGTCAATTGTTTCAGTATTAGATCGATTTGTCTTTCATTGACTGGATAATACAATGTTTCTTTAAGGAGTACCAGAGAGAAAATACAATGTTTAAGAAATGAAGAGAATATTTTTTTTTGTTTTCATGGAGGTATGAACCGAAAAACCTCCATGAAAACAAAACATGTCCTCTTCATTTCTTATAATTTAATAGCATCGAGCGAAACAAACAAAAACTTTACAAATTTTGATACCTTTTTGTATGGGACTATTTTGTGCGGAAGCATACAAAGTCGCTGCGTGCTCAAAATTTGTTCAGGGAGGTATTAATATTTTTTCGACCATTCAGAACGCGCGTTTTTGATAGACGAAACTAAAAATTAAATTATAAGCGCGGTAAGTATACAGCCTATTTGCTTTCTTTCAAATACGAGTAGAAATATGGTGCTGAAAGATTTATCAAATTTTCTTAGTTCATTTCTCCATTTATTATTTATTGCTGTTAATCTTCTTCGTCTTCTAATCTTTATTATAATTAGAAGTAGCAGTAGCAATATAAGGAATATCATATTACACTTGATACAAAACCTTGTATTGGATTCGAACTTCGCAGGAAATTTTGGGTATTTTACGAGATTGTAGGTCGAGTGAAATATCATATTCTCGCGGCGAAATTTCAATAAAAGGCTTTGTATCACTATTACACCATCGCATTTCATTTATCATTTACCAATGAGTTACTATAAATGATAAAAGAAGCTTACAAAACTTGTCTAATATTAACCTTTCACGTCATTCTCGGTATCCCGGGGAAATGCATCCTCGGATATCCCGGGGTCTCCTTATTTGCTACGCTACTTAGACGAATTAGCGTAGCAAATAAGAAGACTCCGGGGTATCCGAGGATGGGGAAAATATCCGTACTAGTTCAGTTCATGACTGATACGGCTTTTGTTCTATCGAGTATGATTTCATCCGCGCGCAATGAAATTATCTAAAAGGTGAATTAGTAGGCTTATATTTCTTTCCTTCGTTCATTGACAGTTTTGTGTGCCAGATTGAGATTATCAATACATAGTTTGAACAATGACATATCGGTGTAAGAACAAGCGTGCGTTATTCCATTAATTTATGAAGATAATTCATTTTACTTATATGGACCGATTTTAAACCTTGTCATGCTGAACCTTGAATATTCCTGTTTTGACAGGAGGTATAACCAAAGATCAGCCCGCACACATGTGCAGTCTGATCTTAGTCTTCACCTCCTGCTTGTCGCTGTAAAGAAAGAGTTGTTTATACGGATACATTTTCAAAAGAATCGTGAAATTACAATAATTGCATCCAGTATCGTCAGTCCTTTGATTTTAATGCCATTCTGTATTGGATTTTATTTAGCATGACAAGGGTTAAGATAGTTTTGTTCAAATATCGTCCGCCACAGATAGATGTGCGATTTGGAACATCTTATTAAGATGAAATCCTGTTAAGGCCTAATATTTCCATCAAATGAGACAAAAATTCGAATTGACACCAGTGTTATCCATCATTAGTAGAACTGTGTAACTTTATGTATGCGATCACCTTTCATTCACCGTCTGTGCACGCGCATTGTCATCCATCAGAATGACAACATCACGTGCATATGGACGACCGTAAACATAAGACGTAAAATGTCGTTTACCTACCCGAGAGCCGTCGATGTGCCGTTGTCAATGACAGCACTTATTCCCCCGCTAAACCTATCATGTGCTGCCACACAAACTTGAGTAAAACACCCTGCACGGACTCGGCTGTAAACAGAACTTGAGCACTTGATCGTGATATCGGGAAAGCGCTACCCGGATTGCAGGTCGTCTGAACCCCAGACCAGCATCATGCAACGTATTTCTAATGTTTTGGGAACTTATGCGCACACCGATAGCGTTCTGGAAGTCCTTACGTAATGTTGTTGTGTTTTCATTTCGTGTTTTCATAGGTTCAGCGTCCACGTTACCGCCATCATAGCGCAGTCGGTAGCGCATCAGAATCCCATTTACAATCATGGGATGTCATGGGGCCGATCCCCGGTGCCGGCACATATCCTTTCCGACATTTGTCTCTCACCAATGGGTGGATAATCGTATTCCTAAGTGGGATAGCAGCTGGAGGGTGGGAAAGGATGTAATGGTAGTACTGGTGTGAGAAATACCAGGAATCCATTGTTAGGTGCTCCAGCCGCCGCGATATGACCGAAATACTGTTGAAAAAGGCGTTAAACCCCAATCAATCAGCGTTCTCGTCTCCCAGCGTACAACTGCCTATCATTTCAGGTCGTGATTAACAAATTCCACATTTTGAAACAACACTCTGAGATTAGCAAAGTGACTTTTGGATAACCCAGAATGAAGCACCCCAATACCTCTATTAATTTCATCTTTATCAAGGTGGCGTCTTAGACGTCTATCTTACAAATCTAAATTGAAATCAATTTACAATTTGTGATAACCTTTTTGAAATTTCGCGAAATGTACAAGCGCAAGTTAAAACACAAGGCAAAAGTAAACACGTTATATGGGGTGTGTCTTGTGCGTAGTAAACATGCCGAATCGACATTTTGCCAGAAGGTCATCAAGTCCGAATAGTGACCTATCTTTATAAAAAAAACTCTTTTGGGTCGATTTGTTTTAGGCATTAAATTATTGAACGAAAATGTGACCCTTAGCAAGTTTTAAATAGTTTATGTTGAGGTATCTTTGAGAGCTATTATTTGCCTTCCAAGATTCCCTGGTATTTACTTTTCTCCGGACAAGTGGCTTTGAAAAACGGACTTGTCCGTGGGCAGAAAAACAAGTCGGAAATGGGAATTCCACGTACATACTATAGACGCCGTGATATAGAATCGAGGACATATTGCTAACCAACAGTTTTGTTCATGTGACTTTCATGACCTAATCAGTTCAAGATCGTTTCGGTAAATTGGACAAGAATTGTACTCGTAAAGTTCGCATGACTTCTCAATGATTATAATCCTAGTGGAATTGAACATGTACTGTTTATTTGGCGTCCTTCGGTACGTTGAATAGCAAACTCTCGCAATGACAAAAAAGCTAGCTGTCAAATGGGTCCAATAAAGGGTCAAGTTGAGCTAGGCCAATTTAAATTTGAATGAAAGGTCTGAATTATTTAACTACGGACTAAGCCTCTGAGAGAACTGTATATGTAAACGCGAAAATATCCTTACAGCTTAGTCATTTCTATCTTTCAGACAAAACAAAACAAACAAACAAAAAAAAAAACAACAAACAAAAAAAAAAAAAAAATGGGAGGATTTTATTTGCACAACATAAAAAAAATGGCCATTTCCCATTTATTTACACCAATATTCATAAAATATGAACTGGCCGTTTTTCATGTCAATTTTCAATCCTCATTGAAGTATACTGTACAAATATAATTAACAGTTTTACAGCACTCACATACCTCATTATCTTTTTCTGAAATAACTTTTTTGGACACTATAAGGAAGGTGATTTTGATGAAAAGCATACTTTCACCGGTGAGTAAGGCTAATGAAACTTGACTACAAAAGGTAAAAAAAGAAACTAACCCTTTTGGCTAAAATCACCCCCCTTTTTTTAATCTCCATTTTACCGGGAAAATGACGTTATCTAACTAAATGTGTTAGTTCTATGACACGGATTTTAACCCTTGTCATGCTGATCCCGGAATATTCCTTCTTTGACAGTGGCTTTGTCATGTGTTAAGACTAAGACCAGCCTTCGCAGATGTGCAGTCTGATCTTAGTCTTCGATACATATACCTGTTTTCTTGTTGTGTTGAGAAGATCTTTGCACGCAACATCGATAAAATTATGTCGAAGTTGAATTTACACTTAAAAGAGGATAAATATTCAACAGGATAAGAGTTAATAGCAGAGCATTTAATGTGACGATATCTTGTACAGATCGGAGCACCAAGTAAGCATGTCGCGCTGTATTTAACTATATTTCAATTTATCAGGTTCCATTTCGAGACAACCAAAGCTCTGATCTAACCAAAAACTTTAACTGGGCTGGACGGATGGCTATTTTTAGCTAGAAAAGCGTCAGCTTTGATAACTTAAGTTAACAGACAAAATTTTGAGGTCGTCTCAAAGTTCAACGGGTGCAAACTGCCACTGGAGGCTTAACCACTAAATCCGTTAAATGCCTACAACATAGAAAAAAGTTCTTATGTATTTCAATCTCTGCCTGCAAGGTCATCTACTAGGTATTTTTAGTTCACTTGAGCACATCATGTTCACAATGACTCTGATCAGAGTATTCAATAAGTTGCAGACGACAATTTCTAATTATTGTAAATTATAATCTTTTATCTCTCTAGTTACAAAACAATGTGGAAAATGAAGAAATTGCTTGTAACAGGCAAATTCTTCATTTTCCACATTGTTTACCACAACTATTTTAGTTGATAAAGTTTGTTAAAGAAGATTACTGAACAAAACAATGTTTTGCTAGCTTACAGTACTTTGATTGTATTCAGGTAGATGGTAAGAAGTGCTGTTTCACAATTCACAAAATATCAAGACTATTCCGAGGGACTGTACAGCGTATGATGTACTTGATCTGTAATCATTATACTGTAAATAGTACTAGACATTGCGGAATGAAGCTTATACCAGTTGAATAAACTGAAGTTACAGCGTTTAAGTCGCCAAAGAAAGTGCTTCATATTAATGTCGACAATGTTGCAATTTAAAGTTCATTATCTGACTAAACGAGTTATTTGTTTCTTTGAATGACAGCCGGGACCGATCTTTTAATAGCACCGATCACGAATTTGATATATGCATACAAAAGGAATTTGCCAAATATTTATCAAGTTATTTCTGAAGGAAGCACGTGCTATGCCAATGAAATTTGTATTGAGTTTTAATGTAACTGAACGAGTTAAGATCGCATTAAATTGCATCATTTTTTCTTAGTCTATCAAGTTTAATGTTTTGTGCAATATCAGATGGTCCCCTTAACAAGTCTGACAAGCGGACTCTTCATTTCTACGGAAAATATTCTTTTTTGGGCTTTAATTGTGTTTTATACAACAGTGATGGTCAAGACCTTTGCTTTATGTATGATTTATTTATTGCGAACCAGGTTATGTTAACCTTATTTGTACTTTATACTTTTTCCGGGACCGATTTATTGATTAAAAGCTTCTCATCCTTGCATACAATAAAAAAGCTGTATTTAATACAAGTATCCTTTAGGAATGGTCTTAATATTCGATCAATCTTTAACACGTTACCACACAATCCTGCACTTTCACGCATCGAAAAAAAATAGCGAAGGAAAACAATTTCTTCTTTTTTCACAATGTTTTCTACCTCGTATCTTATTTTTCAATTCAAACAAATTTTGTTTTGTCGCCCACTACTTCTCTCAATTTGGACAAGTCTTAAATTCTGTTAAGCGGGAATGGTTTAAGTTCCTAACAATGATTACACAGAGGTTGCGATCAGGATGACAAAGGACTGACGTGCGCTTCTCTCAGTTTTGGTAAAAGCGCACGTGCAAAGCCGGATATCATTTTAAACGTTAACCAGCGTTTTGTTATCCAAAACACTCGACTCTTCATTACCGTTGGAGTGAAATTCTTAGAAGATAAAGGTCGACAGGAAGAATTGGTTTGTTGATTAAATGAGGTTCAACGCCACTTTCAATAGTATTCCAGTCATATCGCGGCGGCTGGAGTACCTAACAATGGATTGCTAGTCTTCTCACTCCAGTACTACCACTAAATCTTTTCCTAGCCCCCAGCTGCTATCCTACTTAGGTTACGATTATCCACATATCGGTGAGAGTCAAAGGTCGGAAAAGATAAGTGCCGCCATGACATCCCGTGATTGAAGATTGGGAGTCTGATGCGCTACCGACTGTGCTATGACGGCGGCCGATAGAAAGAATGTATTGTCAAGAAGACACAAAAGCAACTTAACTGAAGCTTAGATAAATGGGAGTTATAATCTTTAATTCAGCCTTCACATTGTGTATGAGATATTTATACTTAGAAAGGGTAAGAAAAATTTAGAATAACCGCTGACTTCATCACTATTTTCAACCTCTGCAATTTGAATGGAATATCCCTTTTGGTGGTTTTTCGATAGATTATCGGGATTTTTCGGTGGATAATCAATATGATAAACTCGCGGTTTGGGTAAATTGCTCCCTGCTTTCGCAAATTTGGCAATACTGAACACTATTTCAGCAGGACCAGACAACGATGACTAATCATGTGCGTATTGGCGGGTTTTGCTAATAGATTTTGTACGTAGAAAAAGAACATGTTGTCTCTTTTCTCTCCGGACATTAATTTTTAGACCATTTTACGAGAATATATGTGAATTTGTGTCAACTGAGACAAAAGACAAGGTAGAAGATTTAAGTTTCTTTGCGATAAGGCCGCCGCCATAGCGCAGTCGGTAGCGCGCCAGACTCCAAATCTTCAATCATGGGTGTCATGGGTTCGATCCCCGGCGGCGGCAAATATTCTTTCCGACAATTGTCTCTCACCAATGGGTGGATAATCGTAAACCTAAGTGGGATAGCAGCTGGAGGCTAGGAAAGGATGTAGTGGTAGTACCGGTGTGAGAAATACCAGGAATCCATTGTTAGGTGCTCCAGCCGCCGCGATATGACTGAAATACTGTTAAAAGCGGCGTTAATCCCCATTCAATCAATCAATTCTTTGCGATAAGGAATGGGTCTAGGCCAGACAAATTGGCTTGATTGACCTGGTGTGCATCCATTAACTCCTACAGATAAATACCTCGCCTATTTTATTTTGAGTTTAACGAATCACTGGTGATCATTTGATCGAAGGGTTCTTTTTCATTACCCATTCCAACACAATGACGGTTTCTGACGCCCCTAAAGAAAAACTAATGGGAAAACATTGTGTAAATGAGAAATGCTTAAACAAAGCAGTTTCTTTATTTTCCTCAATGTTTTCGTGGCAGATAATTGAAGAAATCTAAAATTACACCAACTTTATCTGCATTTCCTTTCAATTTTGACCAGTCTAAAATTGTGTCGTCTGGTAATGGGCTGATTATTGAATAAAAATGGTTACACCATAAAAGCACAATAAGCTGTAGTTATACAGTATGTCGACGGAAGGGGAAGTGTACCTGTACTGAGGGACAAATGACGGAATGCCGCTGTCTATAAACAAGAGGGTTTTTGGCCCTAAAGCGCTCACCTGAGACAATGACTGCAGAAGTAAAAGGTCCCAAGCGACAAATTTTGCCGAAAAGTGACATGTCATCAAATTTTGTCTAATCAATTAATACCAAACATTCTTACAAAGTTTCAATGTATTTGGGCAGGAAAAGTAGTATGTATATTGCAATGTCGCTTTCTCTAGGATATACCTTAGTGAGATAGTTTTTGACCTCATCTGACCCAATATAGAATCTGACTGAGTTTTTTAATTGAAACAAACAGTCTGACCAAATATCAAGTCATTCGAGCCCCAATTCTACCTCCAGTGTGCAAACAAGATATTTCTAGCATTCAGCCTAATGACCTTGTTTTTTACCCCATGTAACCCAAATTCATACTGATAAAGAGATAGCATTATGGAGAAAATCATTCTGATAAAATAAAGTCATCTGAGTCTAACACGAGCTTCATAGTATTCGAAAGGCTTGACCTAGTTTTTTACCTAAAATGACCAATATTCAAGTTTGTCGAAATGTAATCAAGTTTATCATTCTTGCCAAATATAAAACCAATCGCGCTTATAATAAGACTTTAGAGTGCAAACACGGTATTTAAAGATCTGACCTTGTGACCTAATTTTTTTTTGCACAGGCAACCTAATTTCGGACTTGGCCAAGATATTATCCAGACCATCATTCTGACCAAATATCAAGCTATTTGTGCTACAATCTTTTCTTTAGAGTGAAACCAAGGTAAATATAAGGTTTGACCTACTGTTCTAGTTTTTGACCCCATGTGTTCGAAGTTTAAATTTGAGAGAAGATCATTGAGACAGAAATTCTGAGCTTTGAAATAACTTAAGCCAAAAATGTAAACTCTTTAATGCAAACAAGGTATTTCTTGGATTTGACCTATTGAGCTAGTTTTTGGTCCCATGTTACCTAAATTCGCACTTTGCAAGCGACCATGCAGACAAACATTCTGATAATGCTTGAAGTCGTTTGAACAAAAATGTGTCCTCTAAAGTTCTACCAAAGTATTTCTTAGATGTAACCTAGTGGCTTAGTTTTTGACCCCATGAGACAAAAATTCGAAGTTCACCAAGAGAGCATGGAGACAAACATTCTGACAATGTTTGAAGACACTTGAGCAAACAAATGTGACCTATAGAGTGCAAACAAGATGTTGACACACGACGGACACAGCATGATCACAAAAGCTCACCTTGAGCACGTTATGCTCAGGTGATCCAAAAATCGATTACAAGTAATACCTTCTTTTTCTACGATGCTTTCTCAATTATAAATTCACAGGGACGTTAACAACAGGGATTGAACGGGAAAGGGTTAAACGATTCACAAGTGATACCTTCTTTTTCTACGATGCTTTCTCAATTATAAATTCACAGGGACGTTAACAACAGGGATTGAACGGAAAAGGTTAAACGATTTCGCGGCGATCACTTGTTACAGCTTCCTTCACGTACTTTCCTATAACTCCGCGAGCGTAAGTTCCAATACAAAGCAATTTAATATAAACAAGAGGGCCGTTGGCCCTGGGAAGCACACCTGAAATAAAGGCTCTTTTTCTTGCAACAGTCTAATTTCATGTTAAGGTTGGGATAATGATACTAGTGGGCCATACTTTATACACATATAGGCTCTGTACCTGAGGATCCCTAAGTTTCAGTGACAAATTCAAAGGATTTAGGGCTAATTTGAAGGAGAAAAGTCGGTGAACTGATGCTTCATGCAAAATGTCAAGGCTATATGCCTTGAGGGTCAAGAGGAGAAGATTTTTGGAGATCCGAGTTTCATTATTTTAGATCCTTTAAAAGAGGTCTATATATACTGATGGTCCATGCAAAATATCAAAACATTACGCCTTCTGATTCAGGAGGAGAATATTTTAAAGATTGCTTTAAAATGCCACTTTTGTTGCGATAGCAACCAAAGTTTTTTATGGATTTTAGTTCCTTGAGCTATTTTGAAAGGCGGCTACCTAAAGACAATTTCTACCATATTTGATTCAAATTGGCCCAGTGGTTTGGTAGGAGATGTCGTTTAAAACTCGAGGGTCATGAATTTAGCTATTTTGAAAGAGGTCAATATACTGATGTTTCATGCCAAATATCAAGGCTCTACGCCCTGTGGGTAAGGAGGAGAAGAGTTTAAAGATTATCTTAAAATTTCACTTTTGTTGCCATGGTAAACGTATTTCAATTCTTTTATCTATTTTTCGAAGAGACCACCATTTCTGCTAAATTTGGTTCAAATTGGCATAGTGGTTTGGAGGAGATGTCGTTTAAAGAAATGGTTGACGGATGACGCACGACGGACGGACGCCGGAGAAAATGTGATCACAATAGCTCACTTTAGCACTTCGTGCTCAGGTGAGCTAAAAACAAATCTTGATTGAAAGGGAAAAATAAGGATCGGAATATCCTTATTTGCAGTTATACCTCTTGTCAAAATAAGAATATTCTAGGTTCAGCGTTAAAAGGGTTATTCAAAGATAAAATGTTATACTTACAACAACAACGGCAACAACAACTGCTAAAAAATTAAAATATTTTGGAAGTTTTCTGCTGCGTGCTAGACAGGCAAGAACAAACATTAGCGATTTTACAGTCTTCCAGTACTTAAAAGAAAGAGAGATATTTTATTATCTTAGATTTATATGTGTTTTATGCAGATTTGGTGTGAGATTATGGGTTTCTAAAAAAAAATCCCGCTTTTTGTGTTTCCTTAGTTCTGTTCCGATAAATGGAACTAAATAAGCTCTAATCGACATTGTATCTCCTACATATTTATATATCATCGAAGATCCGATGTGTTTTTTAGCTCACCTGGCCACAACATACCTAGCTTTGTGGACTTACGATGTTCGACAAACGTCGCAAGGACTTAACATTTACCCTGTATAGTTTTGCTGCCATAGACTTTATCAAACGTTAATCTCGAGATAACAAAATGACCACAGTTGTGTTTTCATCATTAGACGATAATAAAGAAATTTGATATAATCTTGGTTATTATTTGTATCGCAGGTCAAAGCCAGTTACTGAACACTGTCAAATAGCTATTTTGACTAATTCACGATCAATACATATAACTTTCAAGTTCTTGACTAGACAGGAAAATGTTTTCATTTTTACTTGACATGACCACGTATTTTGAGAAGTGATTGTTATGTCCACTCTACTCAACCTGGATATCAAGAGGGAAAAAAGTTACGACTTATTACGCCATTATTGATTACCACAATTGAAGGTTGTTGGCTCTCAAACTCCAATTTTCTAACTTTCGTGCTTTTAGAAATTTTATAGAAGAGTATTAAGCTGATTTTGTAATGTAAATTACTAGTTTTAACTTTAGAAAAAGAAAGAGAAGAAGAAAAGGTATGACGTTACATAAAACAGAATAAATAGAAAGTACAACTAAAGCAAATTACGTAACGCATTTATCCGACGAATCCCGGTTCCTTTCGGGTTGTACTTCAAGTAATGCAATGCAAATTAATGTTGCTTATTCTTTTTAGCTCCACTGACTGAAAGCCAGAGAGCTATTGTCATGGCGTTGTGTCCGTCGTGCGTGCGTCCGTCCGCTTTAACTTTCAAGCAATAGAGAATATTGTATATTTAACACGAAGAAAGAACATTTATCGTGATAATGATAATAAATAAATTTTAATCAACCAGATACTTTTCCTTTATCAAATTTTCATAAATATATGTTCAACAGCCAAATTAAAATACAAAGACTGTGGAGATATTTCCGCCAGAAATCAGAACAAAATGTACATGGCCACCACGAAAGCGCATTAGCGTGTGACAAATATTATTCAAGATAACACACCTCGTGCAGTCGACGTATCGCGATTCTCGATCAAAACATCGATAGACCAATCAAATCATTCTTTTAAATCGGAAGTGACCTTCGAACACCAACATTAGTCGACAATTATGTAAATCATTTTTGTAGGTTTTGCGACTTAAACGTCGTAACTACAGCTTATTCAAGCTGTAGTTACGACGTTTAAGTCACCAACCAACCATTTTTCCATTTCGTTACATGTTACTGACCCCCCTTTTTTTCAAAATACCGCCGTGTAAAATCTAAGTCGAATTTCCTGTCGGGGACAGTGGTCGTGACCGGCGACCCGTCAAATGACAGCACGAATAATGGACTGGGCGGTAATTATAAATGAAAACCTAGCCAGATACAACCGGGTAAGTGAAGTTTTGAATCTAGTTTCATAATACCAAATGTCCGTACCTTTAAAATTTAAGTATTTACTCATGAGTAATAAATGACAGTTCACATTATGTTCTTTCTGTGCCGCGGTTATAGCGCAGTTGTTAACGCTTCTGATTCTTAATCATAAGTTCAAGGGTTCGATCCCCGATCGCGGCAAATATCGTTTTCGACATGAGTCTGCCGTCAATCGGTGGATAATCGTCAAGCTACGTGGGATGAGTAGCTGGAGGCTCGGAAAGGTAGTAGTGGTAGTACTTGTGTGAAAAATACCAGGAAACCACGGCCGCCGCGGTATGACTGAAATACTTTCAAAAGTTATTCAAACAAAAAACAAACATAATATTATTCCATTTATATAGCACATCTTCGTCATTTTAATCGTCGATAATCGTTTGAAATGTATTCGGTAAGCTATCTTTTTTCATAACAGGCAAGCACTTCTACATAAGACGAAATATCATTTAACATTATCATTAAATCGGGGAAAAAAACGAACAAAAACTCCTACGTTCGGAAATATCTAATAATTACCTTCGGATTCCATAAAATCTGAATAATTCAACTATAATGCTGATTTGAAATTTAAATAACTTCGACTAGAGCTGTTAAATTCAACCAAGATTTTAAACTCGTTGTGGAATCGACTTTTAAAATTATTAAAAACCGACAAGTTAGTGCCTCGAACTTGGGCGTGAAATCATTTTTTGAATGTTTCAAAAAAATTTAACCAATTTCCGCATTATCCTGATTTCTGACACCCAAAATTAATCAAAGGACTGAAAGTACTGAGAAGTTGGAATGCGCTGAAAGGGACACAACTGTGGAATTCGGTTCAAATTCATTTATTACTTTCCGAGTAAGCCTCCTTCCTTTAAACTTAAACCAGCATTCCCATTCGTATACATATGTGCGCGAATAACGCACAAAAACATAAATCCAAATACAGAAATAAAAAACTAGCATTGCCTTAACCCATTTCCAGACAGTGACGCTTTTAAATGACCCTCATTATGACAGCTTTGGAAAACATTGTGGAAAATGAAGAAATTGCGTGTTACAAGCAATTTCTTCATAATTCACAATATTTTCTGTCCAGAAAGACAATGGGTTTTAAAGATTTCATCAACTTACAATTGTCTTCTGCTACTTCTTTGAATTTGGACTGGTCTAGAATTTATCGTGTTGGAATGGGTTATAAGCTCGTGTCACGCACAGCAAAAACATAGCATTCTCCTTATGATCAACTGTAAGACGTGAACTCCTTTTAGAATGTTGAAAACAGAGAATAACAGCTTCTACAGTTGGAAATCAATGACCTCGATGATTATTTGACCCTCAACTTCGCCAACTCTGTAACGATCATACTAAACTCACGTTCATTTTCACTTCAAGTTAATGAGTATACGTGGAAATTTGCGGAAATGCACGGAAACTTGTTTCAGGGTGATCGATTTGAAATACCGGAAAAAAGAATATTTAAAGCGTTTTGAGTAAAATTCAAATAAAAAAAAAGACGTTAACGTTATTGTAACGTTATTGTTTGCACATGGTATTTATCCTCTTTTCCTAAAAAAATCCTATAATATGACGAAGATAGTATCAAATTAACTTCGGGGACCTGTAGTCGCGCGATTTCCTTATTCGTTATTCGGCTTTAGAACCGTAAAAAATCTTAAGTTAAAAGGACCAAGCTGAAAGCTAGATGACACTTGTTAAAGGTTTGATGTGTTACTATTGATTTAAACTTGTAAATAACGACATAATAAATCGTAATTATATAGTAGAAACCGGAAATTGATATGTTTACATTCTAATTTTCAAAATCTTCTACTTTCGTTTTGCATCTATTTGATTTTTATTTAGTAAAAGCCGTAAATTCGATAATAATCGCGTTTGCTTGATGCCTACGACCCCCCCCCCCCTTAATCGCTCTATAATGTTTTAAAGCACTGGGCGGCGTGATTATTGTAAAAATGCATTAGCGACCTCAGCCATATTTGTAAACATTGCGTGTCTATGGTCACATGACTACTACATGTCACTTGAGATCAAGTGATTACCAAACACGGGACGGCGAATCACAAAAAAACAAATTACTGCGCTGATTATTACCTTATTTTTTAATAATTTAAAGCAAACGAAAGCATGTTTAAAAGTCTCTAAACGATTTTTATATCATCCTTTACATGTGCCATATTATTGTCTTCGGCTACAACTAACTGACTGTCCGTGGCAAGTTGAGATGAGAAGTAACCCGAGGTGTATTAGAAAAAAGACCACGTTATATGTGTTATCAAGAAATCCGAAATGAAATTGTCTTGTGTTCATGTTCATTTTGCGGTTTCGTTAAATCTAAGTTGGAATTGCTCCGCATTCCACCTTAAAAAGAAAAGGCTAAAAAATATTGTAGAAAATTAAGTTGAATTTGAACCATTCTAAATTTTGTCATGGGGTGGTGGCGTAATTGTCTCAAAAATACAGATGGTCATCATCTTCATAAACGCATGGTCATGGCATTTACCATCTATTAAGATTCAAACAACTTTTGAACAGATTTTCACGAAAATTTGATAAAAGGAAATGTATCTGTCTTTTTCCAAATATATTTATGTCATTTTAAAGGTAGGTATCTGTGTTTTTTTCATGTCACATATTTTAACGATTTTTATTCCCTCTCATATACTATTTGAATAAAATATTCTGAAAAGCAGTTTGGGAAAATCAGAGTTCGTTTGTCAGAAAAAAATAGGACATTTCCCCAATACCCTACATAGGTTATTAATCCATTTTGGATTAAGCCGAGACAGATGAAAAGGTTATCACGTGGTGCGAATAATCGTTGGCGTCTCGCATTTAGTTTATATTTAAATTAAACAATGTTATTGTTACGTCAAAGGACTTATGTTCGCTAGCCAGTCTTTAATTCTGTATAGATCAGTCCAAGACTGTCGAAAGGGTTGATACGAATATAGTCACTTACCCCAGTTCTGCGCCAACCATATTATTTGACATAATTCTGGGCGTTGGTTGCTTCGCTTCTCAATTGTTACCTTCATTTGACTGGTCAAAAATCAAATGATATCATGCGGTGTCGACAATCGAGTGCCGTGATATCTATTAATTGCCTGGACCTTTTCTATATAACCACAAAAGGCCAATTTTAAGCCTTTTGATCATCGCCAAGACAATATCTGACTCAACTATAGGAAATGAATGTTCGTTTGAGCGTATTTTTCGGCACTTTGTAGTTTTTCAAGAAACATCGATACGGTGTTTCTGAAACCAAGATAAGAAAAGAATTGCTTGTTGAAAAAAATAAGCCCAAAAGAATATTTAATAATTAGATTTGAGTCAGATGATACCTTCGTGGTGATCTGATAGGATTAAAGTGGCTTTTTGTAGTTAAACTAAAAGGAATCAGTTGAATTCAAGGCTATTTTAGAAATCACTGAACTCGGTTGCAGACCCCGCATGATCTCATTAGCATATGACCCAAAGTCGAATGAAGGTAACAAATTGAGAAGCCTAACAACCAACGACCTTAACTATGTCACATCAAATGGTTAGCGAAAAATAAGGGTAAGTTTCTATATTAGTATAAACGCTTACGGCAGTTTTGGACTGATCTTTACAGAATTGAAGATCGGCTAGCGAAAATAACTCCTGATGACCTAACGATGACTTTGGTTTGAGCAAATTCAAACTGAATGCAGGATTCCAACGGTAATAAGCAACACGTGCATTAAGCCGATTAATCATTGTAACTGTCTCGACTTAATCTAATAATAGATTAACAGCCTACTTGGGCCATTAGGGAAATACCCCGGTTTATTCTGATAAACGACCTCTTCTTTTCGCAAAACTACTTATCAGAATATTTTAATAAAATAGTGTATGAAAGGGAATAAGAATAATTGTAATCTGTGACAAGAATAAAAACATCGATACCTACCTTTAACGCTTAACATTCTTTCTTCATAATAAATTTGATAAATCCACAATAATTTGCAAGTAAATGTGGTACCCACTTGGGGAAGACAATAACATCATTGTTTCGCCAATATTGTTACGGTTCAGCTGGTTCGACTCCCGGCGCAGTTGTCAGGCCTGATTAAAGGCTGACAAATTCGGGTTCGGCAGAGTTGTGCGACCTTAAATAGTCTATTCTGGGGATTTCCACGACGACTGTGGAAAGAATAAGCATCTACAGTTTCAATAATATATCCTTGATTTATTAAAGCTCTGTGTGAGTTTTACAGAGAAACAAACTACAGTATAAGGACAGCAAGGCAATGATATATCTTTTACATCTGGATAAATAGTTATGAAAGTAAATGTCGCAACTACAGCTCCGTTATAATCTTGCAGCACCCTTTAAACGTTTCTTCTGTTCAGCTTCAAGAGAAATGCAAATGTACGTCTAAGCGACTTCAATCGATCACAGAAATGTAAGGACTTGTATAAAAAGGCGTAAACATGCCTCAAAATGCGATTTGGACTAAATTCTGATGATAAACGTACAATTTTAGGTTACAGTATGTCGACCTTTTCTCACGACGTTTAATTTCCAACTATCATAATGCCTTTCTCAACTAACGTGGCCTTTCTCCAACCCTTCCTGAATTCCAAATCCCCGAACTACCAAAATTGGGCAGTTTATGTACCGTTACGGACCAAAAACTGGTAGAAACACGGTAGATGCCCGATTTGGGTAGCAACTACCGACGCGCGATCGTCTACCATCTATCCAAAACGGGTAGCTACCGTCCTATTGATTGATGGAGGTTTAACGCCGCTTTTAACAGTATTTCAGTCATACCGCGGCGACTGGCGCACCTAACAATGGATTCCTGGTATTTCTAACACCAGTACTTCCACTACATCCTTTCCTAGCTTCCAGCTGCTATCCCATTTAGGTTTACGATTATCCACCAATACGTGTGAGACTAATGTCGGAAAGAATATGTGCCGCCGCCGGGAATCGAACCCATTAAATCCCATAATTGAAGAATAGGAGAGGGATCGTCTGAATTTTGACCAAAATACCAATAATTTGGTTTAAACCTGCGGGTAAAAATGCAAAATGACGACCTAAATTACAGAAAGGAAAGCTAGGGTACCTTGACTAATTGTTAATTACAAGTTCAGTATGACTAGCCTCACACCTAAATAGGTTAAAACTTGCGATGAGGGTTGGAATTACAAGGCAGAACGATGACTAAGCACACAATCAGGCATAACGATCCCAAAATGCAATTCAAACATGACTGAACTTGAGTAAAGTTTATGGTAAACTGCGAATCGTCGGCGAATCTGATTGAATATAAGTGCTTAAGTTGTTGGAGTGAAGCTTCATTTTATACAAATTATTTAGACATTAAATTTAGATATCGATGTTTTCTTTTTTTTTTTTTTAATGTCAGATTTTGAATATTTTTATTTCCTGTCATATACTATTTGAATACAATATGCCGAAAAGTAGTTTTGCAAAACTTTGAGGTAGCTTATCAAACAAAGCAGGTTATTTCCTTAGTAGCCTACGTTGGCTATTAAGCTATTTCAAGATTAATCCTAGACAGTTGTGGAGAATATATGACCATTCACGTGGTGCGAATAACCGTTGGAAACTTGCTTCTAGCTTAAATTACATCAAACCTACGTCATCGGGAGTTATGTTCGCTAGCTGGTCTTTAATTCTGCAAAGATCAGTCAAAAACTGTCGTAAGCGTCATAACGACTATAAACACTTTCCGTAGTTTTGCGCTAACCCCTTTCATGTGACATAGTTTAGTACGCTGGCTGTTTCGCAAGTAAGTTTGTTACCTTCAGTTGACTTTGGGTCATATGCATATGAGGTCATTCGATATCGAAAGCCGAATTCCGCGATAACTAAAAATAACCTGGAATTCCGCTGAACCTTTTCGATATAACCACAAAAGGCCACTTTAGGCCTATTAGATTACCACCAAGACAATATCCGACTCAACTGAAAGTATGAATGTTCGTTTGAGTCTATTTTTCGGCACTTGGTATTTTTTTCTTATCTAGGTTTCAGAAACATCGATAAAGGTAGGTATCGATGTTTTTTTCATGTCACAGATTTTGATTATTCTTCTTCCCTCTTGTAAACTACTTTAATACAATATTCTGAAAAGTAATTTTGCTTCAATCAGAGGTCGTTTATCTGATTAAACAACGGTATTTCCCTAATAGCCTACGTAGGCTGTTAATCTATTTTAAGATTTAGCCAAAACAGTTGCGAAGAGTATTCGGTCGTTCACGCGGTGCGTAAAACCGTTGCAATCCCGTATTCAGCTTGAATTTGCTCAAACAACGTCATCATTTCGTCACTAACACGTCATCGGAAGTTATGTTCGCTAGCTGTTCTTCAATTTTGTATAGATCAGTACGAAACAGTCAAAAGTATTATACGAATAAAGACACTTACTATTGTTTTGCGCTAACCATTTGATGTGACATAATTTAGGACATTGGTTGTTTCGCTTGTCAATTCATATGCAAATGAAGTCATGCGGTGTCGACAACCAAATTCCGTGATATCTAAAACTAACCAGGAATTCCGCTGAACCTTTCCAAAATAACCAAAAAAGGCTACTTTAAAGGGAGGTATCGATGTTTTAGAAACCATGACAAGAAAAAATTATGAAATGTCGAACAATAGACTCAAACGAACATTTAATACATTTAGATCAGGTATTGTCTTGGTGGTAATCAAATAGGCCTAAAGTGGCCTTTTGTGGTTATTTGGGAAAGGTTCAGCGGAATTCCAGGTTAGTTTTAGATATCACGGAATTTGGCTGTCGACATCGAATCGCCTCAATTACATATGACCCGAAGTCAAATGAAGGTGACAAATTTACTAGCGAAACAGCCAACTTCCTAAATCATGTCACATGAAAGGCTTAGCGCAAAACTGCGGTAAGTGTTTATATTCGTTTTAACGCTTACGACAGTTTTGGACTGATCTTTACAGACCGGCAAGCGAACATAACTCCTGATGACGTAACGATGACGTTGGTTTGATGTAATTTGAACTAGATGCAAGGTTCCAACGGTTATTCGCGTCACCTGAATGCCCTATAATCTTCCCAACTGTCTCTGATTAATCTAAAAATAGATAAATAGTCTACGTAGGCTATTAGGGAAATATCCTGCTTTTTTCTGATAAGCGACCTCAGATTTTTGCAAAACAACACTGTGGCACATTCTATTCAAATAGTATATGAGAGGAAATAAAAATAATTAAAATCTGTGATATGTAGAAAACATCGATACCTACCTTTAAAGGGAGGTATCGATGTTTCTGAAACCTAGATAAGAAAAATTACCAAGTGCCGAAAAATAGACTCAAACGAACATTTAATACTTTAAGTTAGGTCAGGTATTGTCTTGGTGGTTATCTTAAAGACATAAAGTGGCTTTTTCTGGTTATATCGGAAAGGTTTAGCGGTAATCCAGGTTATTTTTAGATATCACGGAATTCGGCTGCCGACATCGGATGACCTCATTTGCATACGACCCTGTCAAATGAAGGTAACAAATTTACTAGCGAAACAGATGACGTCCTATATCACGTCACATGAAAGGACTGATCTTTACAGACCAGCTAGCGAACATTACTCCTGATGACGTAACGATGACGTTGGTTTGATGTAATTTGAACTAAATGTAAGGTTCTAAAGGTTATTCGCGCCACGTGAATGACCTATAATCTTCGTAACTGTCTCGGATTAATCTAAAAATAGATTAATAGCCTACGTAGGCTATTAGGGAAATACCCTGCTTTTTTCTGATAAGCGGCCCCATATTTTGGCAAAACTACTTTTCGGCATATTGTATTCAAATAGTTTATGAGAGGAAATAAAAATAATTAAAATCTGTGACATGAAAAAAAACATCGATACCTACCTATTTCCTCTCATAAACTATTTGAAAACAATATGCCGCAAAGTAGTTTTGCAAAAATCTGAGGTCGCTTATCAGAAAAAGCAGGGTATTTCCCTAATAGCCTACGTAAGCTTTTAATCTATTTTTAGATTAATCCGAGACAGTTGCGAAGATCATAGGGCATTCACGTGGCGCGAATAACCGTTGGAACCTTGCATTTAATTTGAGTTACATCAAACGTACGTCATCGTTACGTCATCAGGAGTTATGTTCGCTAGTCGGTCTGTAAAGATAATTCCAAAACTGTCGTAAGTAATACAACGAATATTAACACTTACCGTAGTTTTGCGCTTAGCCTTTCATGTGACATAGTTTAGTACGTTGGCTTTTTCGCTAGTAAATTTGTTACCTTCATTTGACTTTGGGTCATATGCAAATGAGGTCATTCGATGTCGACAGCCGAATTCCGTGATATCTAAAAATAACCTGGGATTCCGCTTAACCTTTCCGATATAACCACAAAAAGCCACTTTAGGTCTATTACATTACCACAAATACAACACCTGACATAACTTTAAGTATTAAATGTTCGTTTGAGTCTATTTTTCTGCCCTTGGTAATTTTTTCATATCTAGGTTCAGAAACACCGATACCTCCCTTTAAAGGGTGGTATCGATTTTTCTGAAATCTAGACAAGAAGAAATTACCAAGTGCCAGAAAATACACTCAAACGAACATATAATTCTTTAAGTTGAGTCAGGCATTGTCTTGGTGGTAATCTAATAGGCCTAAAGTGGCTTTTTGTGGTCATATCGGAAAGGTTCAGCGGAATTCCAGGTTATTTTTAGATATCACGGAATTTGGCTGTCGCCATCGAATGACCTCATTTGCATATGACCCAGTCAACTGAAGGTAATAAATTTACTAGCGAAACAGCCATCGTCCTAAAGTATGACACATGAAAGGGTAAGCACAAAACTACGGTAAGTGTTTATTTTCGTAATAACTCTTACGACAGATTTGGACTGATCTTTACAGAATTAAAGACCGACTAGCGAACATAACTCCTGATGACGTAACGATGGCGTTGGTTTGATGTAATTTGAACAAGATGCAAGGCTCAAACGGTTAATCGCACCACGTGAATTATCCTATATTCTTCGCAACTGTCTCTGATAGGGAAATACCCTGCTTTTTTCTGATAAACGACCTCAGATCTTTGCAAAACTACTTTTCGGCATTTTGTATTCAAATAGTAAATGAGAGAAAATAAAATAATTTAAATCTGTCACATGAAAAAAACATTGATACCTACCTTTAAGCCTATCAGATTACCGCGAAGACAATATCTGACTAAAATTTAAGTGTCCGTTTTAGCGTATATTTTTGTGAATGACAATTATTTCTTATCTAGATTTCAGAAAAATCGATACCTCATAAGATTGGAGAAATTAAGATAGATTGAATGGGGTTCAACGCCGCTTTTAACAGTATTTCAGTCATATCGCGGCGCCTGGAGCACCTAACAATGGATTCCTGGTATTTCTCACACCAGTGCTACAACTACATCCTTTCCTAGCCCAAAGCCGTTGTCTGCGCATGTCATATTCTCCGAAGATTGACCTGTCTTCGGGACCGTATCACTTATCCAGATTGGGATAAATATTACTACGTCGTACGCATAACTCCATATTATATCGCCAAAAAGTCGCAAGTGGATAATTGCAATAAAAACTAAAATTGTGGAGATGTCGCCCCATATTAAGAAAAATGCTTATTTTGAATTGCGAAAGCATTTGTGTTTTACCTGTGCTCCAAGAAGGGGCTTCAAAAATTCGAAGCGTGCTTTTCATGGGCGCTGACATTTTGAATGTAGTTCGACGGAATCGGCCGAGTTGTCACGAATGACACTACCCAGAATGCGCAAATTAGAAAGGTCAGTATTTGAAAAATTCCACATATCGGAAGATAAGGAGCCCAAAGCTGCTTTCCCAAATGGGTTTACGGTTATCCACCTATTGGTGGGAGAGAAATATCGGAAAGAATATTTGCCGCCGCCAAGGATCGAACCCATGACATCCCATGATTGAAGCTCGCTACCGACTGCGCCATGACGGCGGCCTGAAGGATTTAAAAATTACACAAATAAATTCGGGGGATAAATGAATCTGGGAAACAAGTTCAAGTGCAGACTCTAAAAATGATTCATACAGAGAAAACGGACCAGAATCGGACAGAAATAGCATTTAACCGTTTGTTTACATACGTAGGCTAGCCGGCCACTCAGTACCTGCCAGGTCTGCATATTTAACCCTTGTCATGCTGAACCCGGAATATTCCGGTTTTGGCAGAAAGTGTAGACTAAGATCAGACTGCACTTATGTGCAAAAGAAGATAAAAGAAGTCTCAAAATATTGTCGTAAGAAGTTTCCTTCGGTACGGAGATGGTGGAGTTGCACACTGTAATTATTCTATTTCAAAGACCATGATAAGCAAATCTTCCATGAAACACAAGCAGTATGGCTACAGTATCTGTCAAATGGTTGACCGGAAGTTGCCCACGTGTAAAAGCATCATGTGCCAATGGACCGGGTACCATACGCTTGCAGCCTATGTAACTTCAGATGTCTATACTTTAGTGGATCGACGCGTTTGAAAACGACCTCTCCTGTTATTCTTGGCAAAACCCTTAATCTGATAATAATTAATGGCATAGTAAACAGCTTCATCTATATAAGACGGCTCTTTGTTAAACTCGAGTTCGAACTTCAACTCGTCATCCATGAGACCATCTAAGAACCTACGGTCTAGGTCCTCGTCTCTAGCTCTTCTACTGCGATAACCGTGGGCTTTATCGTACCGCCGCTTCAAGTCTGCCGCGCAATCCTCTAGAGTCTCATAATTGCGTTGAGACCTTCTGCAACACTGAGATACAAACGACCGCGCTGTTTCGATTGCTTTGAACCTACTATCCATCTCTCCTTTTAACAGTCCGTAATTATCCAACACCACCGGTGGAAGCTGCATAGAAACAAACTGCGACGCTTGCCCTTTTAGCCTAGGCAGGAGTTGGTCTAGCATTTCACTTTCATTCAAATTGATACGCCGAGCTATTGCTTCAAACTCGGCGATCCTTGTAGACCATTCATTTTTACCACTGAAAGGCTTCATCTTTATCAAGGGTACGCCGCTGTCGTCATGGAAATAAGCTCGAGGAGGTCTGGCTTCGGGGGAGGGATGATTGTATCCTCTAAAGCTTCTACGCTCAAATGTTGTAGGGTAACCGTCAAAATTAGTACTGCAATTCCTATCTTGCACCCTATTTCGGTCATTTTCACAACCATTTCCGTATAAGAAAATTCGGGTCCATCGCGGTTCGGTTTGAAACTGCCACATTTATCACTTGCTTGTTCGCGCATGGTCGACACCGTGTGAATGTCTGCCGTTACAGGCCACCGGCAATCAGGGGCGTCCCATTGAAATTGTCTGACGGGTCTGTTATCCTGGGATGTCTGGCGTGAGTCGTCGCAATCCCCTTTAGCTCCTGCATGACATCTAGCAATAAACTGGCCATGTTTATCTTTTGATCTTTCGATGCGCCTTGTTCAAAACTGCAAGAAGTGTTAACAGCCTGGTCGACATGTCCGCTAAAGCTTGATCCGCACCGCATCTGCCCTATCTGCGTCAATACTGTGTTGACAAGCGTCGCGCTAGGCATTTGATTCATTTGATTCATTACGGTTATAAAAGCTTATTTCGCTATCAAGTTGTAACGCTTGTTGCGACATCGTAATTCTAAAGTTACGCGATGTTCTCATGTACACAATTTTAATTATTAAAGCCGGTGCTGTCTACAAGTTGACCGATCTTAAGCTATGGTTCGTATCACTGGATATGATTTGATAAAACAGATCCCACCTCTGCCACCAAAATAAAGTTGTGTTATTGTTCAGCTGCTTCGACTCTCGGCGCAGTTGTCGGGGCTTATTAAAGATTGCCAAATTCGGGTTTGGTAGAGTGGTGCGACCTTAAGTTGTCTATTCTGGGGATTTCCATGGCGATTGTGGAAAGAATAAGCATCTACGGTTTCAATGATATATGTTTGATTTATTAAAGCTCTGTGTGTGCTTTATAGAGAAACAAGCTACAGTATAATGACGGCAAGGCAATGTAATAGCTTTTACAACTGGATCAATAGTTTGAAAGTAAATGTCGCAACCACAGCTCCGTAAGATCTTACAGCACCCTTTAAACGTTCCTCCTTTTCAACCTCAAGAGAAATGCAAATGTAAGCGACCACAGAAATGTAAGGACTTGTATAAAAAGGTGTAAAAATGCCTCAAAATGCGATTCGGACTAAATTCTAATGATAAACGCTCACTTTTGGGTTACAGTATGTTGCTCTTTTCTCACGATGTTTAATTTCCAACTATCTCAACTAACGTGGCCTTTCTCCAAAGCTTCCATAAATCCGAATCCCCGAACTACCAAAAATGGGATGGTTATATACCGATACGGAACAAAAAACTGGTAGAAACGAGGTAGAAACACGATAGATGCCCGATTTTGGTAGCAACTACTGACGCGCGATCGTCTACCATCTACTCAAAACTGTTAGCTATTGTCTAAGCTTTGGCCAAAATACCAATAATTTGGTAGAAAAACTGCGGGTAAAAATGCAAAATGACGACCTAAATTTCAGAAAGGAAAGTTAGAGTGCCTCGACTAAAAGTTAAATTACCAGTTAAGTATGACTAGTACACACACCTTGATAGGTTAAAACTTGGGACGAGGGTTGGAATTGCACGGCAACACGATAACTAAGCACACACTTTGGCATAACAACCCCACAATGCAATTCAAACATGGCTGAACTTGCGTAGAGTTTACCGTTAACACAGGTTTAACTTTGCGCATCGTCGACGATTCTGTTTGAATATAAGTGCATAAGTTGTCGGAGTGGAGCTTCAATGTGACAAATTATTCAGACATGAATAAGATTGTAGGATTTAAGAATTACACAAATGAATTCCGGGGATACATGAATCTGGGAAACAGGTACAAGCGCAGACTCTAAAAATGATTCATACAGAGAAAGCGGAATAGCATTTAACCGTTTGTCTACATACGTAGGCTAGCAGGCCACTCAGTACCTGTAAGTCTGCATATTTTACGTATGGTTATTTGACTCGTGCATCACACGAAACCATCATTTCAGGTCCAAAAAGAAAGGTATAAGCTAAAGTTAGATTGTTAGCCTGTTGGACTAAGTTATTTAGCAAATAGTGTAGACTTTAATCAGACTGCACATGTTATGCAGGCTGATCAACATCGGTTCTACCTGCCTTTCAGAAAAACCTAAGTACAGATACACTGAACTATACAAACGAACTAGTAAATAAGAACTTTCTATTCGTACAGACAACATAGGGTAACATATTCAAAAAGACTAACTTCCTAAAACGCGAGATTACAGTCTTTGATTGAAACCTGGGGGGGGGGGTGTTTCAATTTTACCAGGAAACAGGCAATGATCGGTGAAATTGAAAGATTACGCATTTACCCAATAAATTCCGGCCCTTTTCCGGTTGTACTTCGGTAATTAATTTTTCGTTACGTTACGTCAGATATCATTTGCTTTTTAGCTCACCTTAGCACAACGTGCTCAAGGTTAGCTATTGTGATCGGTAATTGTCCGGCGTCCGTCCGTCTGTCCGTCCGTAAACAGTTATTAAAAATCTTCTCCTCCCAAACCATAAGGCCTAGAGTTTAGATATTTGGTACATATCATCACCTATTGATCCTCTACCAAAATTCTTCAAAGAATTACTGTACTCTTAAAAGTAACCCTTTTCTGTGCGATCCCTGATTTCACAAAGACATAAAGAAGGAAATCTTTTAAATTTTCTTCGCCCAAATCAAAAGGCTTAGAGCTTTGATATTTGGTATATATCATTACCTATTGCCCCTCTACCAAAATACTTCAAAGAATAACTGTATTCTGAAAAATAAACCTTTTCTGTGCGATTCCTGATTTTACAAAGGAAATCTTTAAAAATCTTCTCCTACTAAATCATAACGCCAAGAGCTTTGATATATGGTACATATCAGCACCTATTGACCCTCTACCAAAATACTTCATAGAATAAACGAACTCTGAAAATTAGCCCTTTTCTGTGTGATCCCTGATTTCACAAAGAAATAAAGAAGTAAATCTTTGAAAATATTCTTCACCCAAACCATAAGGCCTAGAGCTTTTATATTTGGTAAGTATCATCACCTATTGACCCTCTACCAAAATACTTCAAAGAATTACTGTATTCTGAAAATTTGCCCTTTTCTGTGCGATCCCTGATTTCACAAAGGAATAAAGAAGGAAATCTTTGAAAATCTTCTTCTCCCAAACAATAAGGCCTAGAGCTTTATTATTTGGTACATATCATCAACCTTGACCCTCTACCAAATTACTTCAAAGAATTACTATATTCTGAAAATTAGCTCTTTTCTGTGCGATCCCTGATTTTATTTAGAAATGAATAATATTTTTGAAAACCTTCTTCTCCTAAACCATTAGGCATAGAGCTTTTATACTTGGTATGTATTGATGTCTGTACTTCAAGCATTACCATATTCAGGAAAATAGTGCTATATGGTGGGATCATCAATATACCGTGGATTAAAAGAGAAATCCTTAAACATCATCTCCAAAATTATTAGACAGAGGGCTTTGCTATTTTGTTTATATCATAAAGCCATGAACCATCATACTCAGGGGAGCGATTTAGGACAATCATTGTCCTCTTGTTTTCTTTCTTTTCTTATTCATAAATTGTCATTTTCATTACAAAACAAGCTTGATTCACTTCTTTCAAATGTCTGAAAGCAATAAAGTTAAAATTCTGGAAATTGAATTAACTTTGTCATCCAAAACCTGCCCAAGAGCCGTTTTAAGGTAAAATTCATTCTATGGTTCACCGGACGACAGGACGACACTATATCAAATCAATACCAGTCGACGATAGAACAAGTTCGATGTGGCTTTTTGAAAGTGAGCGTAATAAAAGGCGTCTATCAAATGCGAATCTACGAGACAATTGCTTTTGACAGAAGTCAGTCCTTCAATCAGAAGCAATTCTCTAGTAAATTCAAATTGTAAATACTTCTGTCATTTGTGGGCTCCATAAATTCGGTATTGCCAGGAATAAATACATTTTGGAATTATCCTTTTTGTTCACGTAGTACTAAATAACATTTTTTTTCAACAAGGTAAAAAATAACAAAAAAAAAAACAAAAACAAAAAACAAACAAACAAACAAAAAGAAGAAAAAAAAAAAAAAAAAAAAAAAACCACACACACAACTACAACCCCACCTAACTATATTGCCTGTCAAAGTGAATCAACAAAAAAAAACCGCTATTAGTTAATACTAATTATCACCCGCCGTTTCGGCGAAGGGGATATAGTAATGGTATGGTCTCCGTCCGTCATTCCGTCATTCCGTCACTAAACTTGTCCGGAGCATATCTCTGAAAGTATAATTGCTATCAACTTGAAACTTCATAGGTCGATAGATCTCATTAGGGAGAAGTGCAGTATACAAGAACCACAACTCTTGCTGGCATATTTTGGAGTTATTGCCCTTTGTTATTTTAAAGACTAAGATTTTGTCCGGGGAATATCTATGAAAGTATAATAGCTATTTAATTTACACTTCATAGGTGGATAGATCTCGTTGAGGAGAAGTACAGTGCACAAGAACCACAACTCTTGCTTTCATAATTTTGGAGTTATTGCCCTTTGTTGTTTTAAAGACTTAGATTTTGTCCTGAGCACACTCTGAAAGTATAAGAGCTATTATCGAACTTACTGAGAAGAAATGCAGTGCACAAGAAGCTTAAATCTAACTGGCTTCAGTTTACTATCAAGCTTTTAAGGCGGGGGATGGCCATGTCCGACATGGCTCTTGTTTATTTGGCATTGGCTCATAGGGTCTCTCGCGAACTCTCACAATACAGATGTTTTCACGTCCCTGAAAGAGAGGCAGTGGTTTAAAGCTACTGCTACCCACATCTAAAGCTGGGTAGACTGAGGCTGGCTATTAAGTGTCTTGCCAATGAACACACCTCGGTGACGGTGGGGCTCGAACCCGTGACCATTAGATTACTAATCACTCCGCCATTTTTTGTTCGTGATAAGAAAAACATATATATGGTTCTCTATTGAGTCTTCGTTGAACACCGGCGATATTAAACGTAAATGCAGATAGAAGCATACGCGAATCTAGATTTGTGGGGGTAAGTGGTGGGTGGGAGTTGATCCGAAAATATGCTCATTTATAATATTCGTCAGTTAGTTAGCAAAATGTCGAAACTTCTGCTTGAACAAATCCTGGGTTACGACAATTTGGTTGCCAACTAACAGTATGATACTTTATAATTTTCGTCAGTTGGTGATCATGATGTTGTAAATACAGCTTGACAAAGAGTGGCTGGTGTCTTTAACCCTGGTCTCCCCTCTTGACCTGCTTATGAAAATTTTCTTTTTGAGTATGATAGCCGAAAAAGTGACTGTCAGATATACGATCAAATCTTTGTAAGTACAAATCAAAGGACTGAAAGTACTGAGAAGTTTGAATGCGTTGAAAGGGTCATAACTGTTGAATTCGGTTCAAATTCATTTATTACTTTGCGAGTTAGCCTCCCTCCTTTAAACTTATACCAGCATTCCCACTCGTAAACATATGTGCGTGAATAACGCACAAAAACATAAATCCACATACAGAAATCAAAAACTAGTAATGTCTCAACCCATTCCCAGACAGTGACACTTTTAAATAAGCGTCATTATGAAAGCTCTTGAAAACATTGTGGAAAATGTATGAATTGCTTGTAACAAGCAATTTCTTCATTACCCACAATGTTTTCTGTCTAAAAAGACCAGGTTGATGAAATCGTTTGGATCATCAACTTACAATTGTCGTCTGCTACTTCTTTGAATTTGGACTGGTCTAAAATTTTATCGTGTTGGAATGGGTTATAAGCTCGTGTCACGCACAGCAAAATTGGAATTTTCAAGCATAACATTCTCCTTTTGAACAACTGTAATACGTGAACTCCTTTTAGAATCTTGAAAACAGAGAATAACAGCTTCTACAGTAAGAAATCAATGACATCGATGATAACTTGATCCTCAACTCGGCCAATTCTGTAACGATCATACTAAACTCACGTAGATTTTCACTTCAAATTTATGAGTATATGTGGAAATGCGCGGAAACTTGTTTCAGAGAGATCGATTTGAAATACAAGTATAGACTTAGGAAAAAAGAATATTTAAAGCGTTGTGAGTAAAATTAAAAAAAAAAAAAAAAAAAAAAAAAAAAAAAAAAACGTTAACGTTATTGTAACGTTATTGTTTGCACTTGGTAGTTTTGCCCTTTTCCTAAAAAATCCTATAATATGATGAAGAAAGTATCTGTAGTCACGCGATTTCCTTATTCGTTATTCGGCTTTAGAACCGTAAAAAAACTTAAATATAAAGGACTAAGCTGAAAGCTAGATGGCACTTGTTAAAGGTTTGATGTGTAATTATTGATTTGAACTTGTAAATTGTAAATAACGACATAATAAAGCGTAATTATTTAGTAAGTAAGTAGAAACCGAAAATTGATATGTTTACATTCTAATTTTCAAAATCTTCTACTTTCGTTTTGCATCTATTCGATTTTATTGAGTAAAAGCTTTAAAACCCACAATAATCGCGTTTGCTTGATGCCTACGATCCCCCTCAATCGCTCTAGAATGTTTCAAAGCAGCGTGTTTAATGTAAAAATGCATTTGCGACCTGAGCCATATTAGTAAACATTGCCTATCTATGGTCACATGACTACCACCTGTATCTTGAGATCACGTGATTACCAAACACAGGACGGCGAATCACATATACCAAATTACTGCGCTGATTTTTACCTTATTTTTCAATAATTTTAAGCAAACTAAAGCATGTTTAGAAGTCTCTAAACGAATTTTTATATCATCCTTTACATGTGCCATATTACTGTCTTCGGCTACAACTAACTGATTGTCCGTGGCAAGTTGAAATGAGAAGTAACCCGAAGTGTATTCATATCTAAGAGATTACGTGATATATGTTATCACGAAACCCGAAATGAAATTGTCTTGTGTTCATTTTGCAGTTTTGTTAAATATAAGTTGGAATTTCTCCTCATTCCAACTTAAAAATGGTCAAATCGGTCGAAGTACTTCACCTTACAAAAATAAGCCGACTTTTCAGGTATTTTAATTTACTTCGTTGTCGTGCCATGTAGCTGAAAAAAATCAATGAACCAACGAAATCATTTATTTATACCGGAATTTACCAACGAGCTCCGACAATGGCCGACATTAATTTCAAATAGTTTTGTTAGGTTCGCGACTTATTCAAAATGTAGTTACGACGTTTAGGTCGCCAACCAACAATTCCTGAATATGAATTCCTCTTGGATCTCAGTGGGCGAGGCCAACGGAGTTATCTGGCGGGGTCAGATCCGTTCCTATATAGCATAAGCTTACAAGAGGTGGTACTCTATTAATGAATTTAGAGTAAGCTAGAATGGCTATCTCCCATTTTTTCAAAAGCCAAAAACTATCCAAACAAGACAACCTGTGCTGTCACACAATCTGACCGGGGCCAATTCATTTCAAGATTTTACCATACTTTTTTGTGACACGTTTAATTTGCCAAATCAAATGATTACTGGTGGGAAATACAAGTGTATGTCTCATTGTAGATCTTATTATAGAGGTTTAATTTCACAGATCTTATTGTTATCAAATCACAATGTTTATATATATGCTGCGTCCATAGCGCAGTTAGTATAGCGCATCGGATTCCTAATCAATCAATTAACCTACATGTTCATGTAAATATTTCATAACGTGGGACACTCACTAAGTAACTAATGGCCGCTTGCAGGTTAAGCATTTCGTATTTATATTTCTCTAAGGAGCTTCAGATGAAATATTATCGTTGAAAAAAAGGGGGGCGTTCTTGCTGAATGGGTATAATTTTTGGATTACCACGAGCTATTAATGTGAAAATAATTCAAAACAATGGAAGCTACAGCTCACAACCTAAGTTTGTGTGAACTTTAGTTTAAAAGCGCTATAGCATTTTGGCATAACATAGGAATTATCCCGGGTTCGAGTCCGGTTTTTTCTAAGTCGGATTCGACGATTTTTTTATCGTTTTAGCCAGACACTAGTCTGTAAGCGGTCATAAGTCTTCTTTAGTTGCTTGAAACGTTTTTTCCCGCCATGAAATGTCATAGAATTACCCCTGTCCGTGAGTGCGTGCTCGGGTGGGTTAGTGGGTGTGTCAATTTCTTGTTCTGGGCGTATCTTCTACTTTGATTAATGGATTTCAAAATAACTAGGCAACGCTGTGCCTCTAAGTGAATACTTTAGTAGTATGCGTAAAGTTCTGTTGGATACTCTCAAGTTTAAGGTCATAACTGAAGGTCATGTGACAACCACTTAAAGCGGGGACATCCAGGTCTGTGACATATTTCTATCTTTATTTCAAATGTCTCGTTATGTTTTAGCGTTTTTTTTAAATTAAAAACCTGCATTGCCTCAGTGTTTTTTCAGAAAATTTATTAGTCAGTAACTTTTATGTCCAGAAGCCCTTTGACTCCATATGTTCAGAAAAGTCTTGATATTCCATGTACTGTTTATTTTAAATATAAAATTACTATACAATCTTCAAATAAATTTCAATAAAAGACCATAATAAAACTTCATTAAGATACTAAAATGTAGTCGATGTCACTTGCATAAAGTTAATTACGTTTCATGAAACCTCCCTTTGATCGAATAACTTTAATCTTTATATCGTGGAGTTTCGTGTAAGCTTTTCTACACCATTTAATACAACAAGATCACCGCCTACGGGTGTCTACGTTCGGCTATTGGGTGCTGAATAGTGGATAAAATGCATCTATAGTTATCTCCCTTGATAGTATAAGTTGCTCTTTTGATAGTGAACAAGTGTGCTAAGTTTCAAGTGAATGCCTTAAGTAGAACTAGAGATATCACAAAATGTCAAAGTTTTCGCACGACGACGAAGAAGATAACAACCACGACGACGACACCAAGGCTATAGCAATACTTCGAGTTTTCTTCCGAAAAGCCAAGCTAAAAATGGCGTTTGGCTAACAACAATTCAATCATCCTGATAATTGACGGATCGAGACTCTATAAAAAAATCAATCAACGAATCAAACCATTCATTTAGACAGGGAGTGAACTTTGAACTCCAAAATTGGTCGACATTCACGTAAAGCAGTATTATTGGTTTCGCGATTTTAACGTCGTAGCAACAGCTTATTCAAGCTGTAGTTACGACGTATAGGTCGCAAACCAACCATTCAAAATTTTTGTTACATGCTACTGGCCGTAAGCTTTACAAGATTTAGCGGTAGTGAGACTTCATTTTGGAGTCACTGGGCGTTGCCAGTTGAATCAATGAGCGAGGCCGTCCATTTTTCGATATTCGCTTGAAGTGAAAAATCAATCGATCTTACAAAACATTGTTTAAGATCGACACTAAGGCAAAATATTTCGTTTGTAGATGGCTTGGATATAGTAATCACTGATTAAAATATGTAGCGATAGATTTCATTTTATGTCCCTGACCTTATATTATGCAATCTAATTTCGTTTGATACCTCAGCCAAACTTACTTGTAGGAGGTGATTGTGCCCTGTAAGCGATCCGTCAGTTTGAAAACACTTAAGTTAGCCATATCATTAATCAAATAAACGTGTATACCTGTTTTCATGGATAATGGGGGAAGTAATAGAACAAGGCTTTCAAAGTCCAGGAGGTTAATTCCTTCCTCATACTGTCCTTTTACATACCCCATGCTATTGAAATTTGATTACAATGATAGACAGCACATATGCGGAAGCAAAAATGCTAAACATTTACGTCAGGCAACAGTTTTTTTCACCTGTCGGAATCATTATTTAGATTTACATGAACGTTTTAATTACGACGAAAGCCTGACTATATAAAAATATCCAATTGTTTAAATGATGAAATGCGCAATCAGTTATAGCCTTGTTTAACACATTTGCAGTATCACGTCGTCTGACCGGCAAAATACGTTTTTGACACCTTAAACCATTCCCACAAAGTGACGCTTTTTGGACGTCCCTCAAGAAGAATTTAGAAAACATTGTGTAAAATGAAAAAAAGAAATTGCTTGCGACAAATTCTAAAATTTCATAAACTTTGAATTGTCGTCTGCAACGCCTTTCATTTTAGACCAATCTTAATTTTGACGTCTGGTAATGTGTAAGTGTCACTCGACATATGCATTTATAATTTGAGAGAATATTTTATCATTTAGGTATGCTTTTCTAGATACCTGATCATAATAAATTTTCAGTCTATAAATAGATCCATGTATATTTCAGTCCTAGCGATCAAAACGTAGGTAAAGTTGTTCATTTTCGAGCCTCGCTCTTCGATACCTATCTATTAGTAAAGGACCTCGGTATAGTCTAGGGGCGAGTTCGATTTACCTTGATAGACTACAGAAAGGTAATGTTGAAATCAAAAATATTTGACAGCAATGGGAGTAATGGTTTGGTGAGAAAAAAAAAAACCTTCTTCGTATGGTTTTCTCATATATGGTTGTAAAATCATTGGTCTTAAGGCTAATTTTCAACGTAAAGTAACCCCAGGCTACCAAATTGAGATTTTGGTTAAGATTTAGGTTCAAACGTCAATGTAAACAAAAACAAAAATACTTTCCGTTTCTGAAATAATTGGTGACAAGCCTATATGGGTGGGAAGTTTGCATATGCGAAAAGTTAGAATGAACGGAATGTGAAATACTCAGTCGATTGAAATAAACAAGACTGAGCAAAAATCATTATACCGTTGTGTAAGGAGAGAATGTATGATTAAAATGTAATAAAGCAGAAAACTCAACAATGAACTCGTGTCTATTAGCAAGGTCGAGAATTGATCAGAACCCGCTTTGACATTCACATATCATTGGGTTCATTTTGCACTGAATTGTCCCGTTATTAATCCGAAAGGAAATTCCAAACTGTCCTTAAAAATGCATCCAATCCAATGAGAATATACTAAGCGACTTCAAAAAACGCAACAATTGAAATAATTACTAAATGTAAAAGATAAGTATACAGAGCTAGACTAATATACCAGAACAAGTCTAAAAACAAATTTCATTTTGGAAAAAAAAAAAGAAAAGATTTTGTAGATGCACGGTGAACATGCAAGTCAACCCGTCAAAAATGAAAACTGAAATGTCCGCATTGTCCTACTAAAACAACAGAAAGTTTTACACTTTAAGCAAACAAATTGTCAAACGAATTTCAGGCTTCAGTTATGTGAATAAAATATCTTACGTATCTAGCATTTCAGAAACTTTGATCCAATAACGATTCTATGTCTTTAATTAGTTGACTAAAATTACGTCAGCCGCCGTCATAGCGCAGTTGGTAGCGCGTCGGACTATCACTCAAAGGGTCCCGGGTTCGATCCCCGACGGCGGCAAAACTCTTTCCGACATTTGTCTACCACCAATGGGCAGATAATCGTAAGCCTATGTGGGATAGCAGCTGGAGGCTAGGAAAGGGTGTAGTGGTAGTACTGGTACGAGAAATACCAGGAATCCATTGTTAGGTGCTCCAGCCGCCGCGATATAACTGAAAGATTGTTGAAAGCGGCGTTAAACCCCATTCAAACAAAACAAACTAAAAATACGTCAGTTAAGTTATAGGAGATGCCTTCTGAGCAACCCTCGCTGTACATGTGAATGCGGATTGCACTCTGTAGAAATGGCGGACCTGCTGTCTGATTAAATATGGCCACTTAAGGTTGTTAACGTCATTTTGACACAGGGACTGTAATTCGGTATGTTTGATGTCTTTCTTTGTAAGAATGTACGTCTTGATAACATTGAATTACCTTTTGTGCGTTCATGGGCCGCTAATGGCAACTTCTTCACTTAAACATCTCTCCTTATTTAGAGCTTAATTACAGGCAAATGCATTACAAACTGGGCTAAGTAATGTCATATTTGAGCTTTAACTTGGCTCATGTCCAGTACCTTAATCATTCACCGAGAGAAGAGCAAATGCACAACAGAGTTCAACGTTACATTAGTGTCCAGTACTGGCCGGAGAGCAAGATTAATGACCTCCCCCAAAATAGCAACAACAACAAACCTGTCTGACCTAAGTAAAGAACCCCTTATAATATTTACGTGAAAATGCATAGTTCAGTTCATCGGCTCTTGAATAGATTATGGAAGAGACATATTGGCTCTCAGTATTTAAACAGTTGAAATACGGTGATTTTAGCTGATTTTTATTGAAAATTACTGTTAAAACTTTTTAAAAATCAAGAAAGAAAGCAAAAATATTTCGCGTTACAAAACGCCGAATAAGTCAAGTTCAACGTAGTACAATCCAAAAACGACTTATCTTCAATCATTGGATGTCATGGGTTCGACCGGCGGCGGCACATATTCTTTCCGACGTTTGTTTATCACCAATGGGCGGATAATCGTAATCCTAAGTGGGATAGCAGCTGGAGGCTAGGGAAGGATGTAGTAGTAGTACTGGTGTGAGAAATACCAGGAATCCATTGTTACGTGCTCCAGCCACCGCGATACAACCGAAATACTGTTAAAAACGGCGTTAAACCCAATTCAATCAATCGAAAAGCAACCGTTAATCATCAGGTTAATACATTATCTTTCGATTTTAGAGAACATTGCCTTACTTGTAATTTCTATGACGTATCAATTACGTCAAAATCTTCAATTTACAATTCTGTCGTAATCGACATCTCCCTTAGACTAACGGCTAAACCAGATAACTTCCGGTGTTTTAAAGGGAGGTAACGATTTTTCTGAAACCTAGATAAGGAAAAATTACCAAGTGCTGAAAAATACAACCAAACGAACATTTAGTACCTTAAGTTGAGTCAGGTATTGATTTGGCGGTAATCTAATAGGCCTAAAGTGGCTTTTTGTGGTTATATTGGAATGGTACAGCGGAATTTTAGTTTATTATTAGATATCACGTATTCGGCAGTCGATATCGAATGACCTCATTTGCAAATGACCCAAAATCAATTGAAGGTATCAAATTTACTAGCGAAACAGCCACCATTCTAAATCATGACACATGACAGGGTTAGCGCAAAGACCCGGAAGTGTTTATATTCGTAATAACGCTAACGACAGTTTTTGAGTGATCTTTACAGAATTAAAGATCGGCTAGCGAACATTACTCCTAATGACGTAACGATGACGTTGGTTTGATATAATTTAACGGTTATTCAAATCACGTGAATGATCGTGTATTCTTTGCAACTGAATGGGATTAATCTAAAAATAGATTGAAATAGATTAATAGCCTACGTAGGCTTTTAGGGAAATATCCTGCTTTTTTCTGAAAAGCGTCCTCAGATTTTTGCAAAACTACTTTTCGGAATATTTTATTCAAATAGTATATGAGAGGAAAAAAAAAATAAATCTGTGACTAAAAAAAAAATCATCGATATCTACCTTTAAAGTAGGACATAAGGATTTTAAAAATTTAGGAACTTCGGTAAATTTAACACGAAGAAAGAATATCTATCGCGAAAATGACTTTAGTAACTATTTGAAAAGCAGATATGTCTCCTTCAGTGAATTTTCATGAAAATCTGTTGAAGAGCCGCTTTAAAATAACAAAATTAACAGCAACGGAATCCAGTTCTTCAATTTTCAAAGCTGAATGACGTTTCAAACTTATTCAAAGTACATCCTACGCTGAATCATTTTTATTCTTGGAAGTACATACTATCCTATATCTTGGTTAATTTCTTTTAACTGTTTTTTTATGACATTGTATTTCCTGTTAATGTCAACCATGCTACGTGATACATTTTAAAGAACATTTGATGTTATTTGAAAACATGTTTGCTTTACGGGCGCAAAGTACTCTAAAATACTTCATTAATTACCTATCTTCTCAGAATGCTTATTATATGGCCTATAATTCAATTTGATATCAAATTAGTTTCTTCCAAAAGCCGCTTGGTCAGAGCTTAACAAAGTTCGTGTCTTTAGCCGATTTGAGAAGGAAAGTCACTGAATGTGTAAACCTAAAGCTTAGGGATCCCATTCTTCAATTTTGTCTGTATAACAATGATGTACGGCAATGTTTAAAGCCATATTTGCCCCGAAATACACAACAAAATATACAAGAAACACATACTCGAGGTCCAAGAGCTTAAATGATTATGACGATTGAAATCTTAAGATCTAAATAACTCTACGCAGTAAACCTACAATTCATGAGAGAAGTTCAAATATCTTAAAAACCACCATCAATTCGAGGCTACGTCCGTAAAGTTAAGAAATCAACACATGTGCATTTAACTGTCAATAACGAAGATTAGCGAGCGTTTCCTGTGAAGAATCGGATGGATTCGAATCGACCCAAAATGTAAACAAACCCGAGTTACAATCGATAAAAAAACCCCGCAAAATACTCTTTCCAGAGACATTTTACTCATACCATTCTTTAGTACATTGATATTAAGAAGGCTCGTTTGCCTCAGCGACCTGCAGTACACGATAAACTGTTGAAACCAGTTTTCCCTTCCTCGGAGAGATGTCTTTAAACATTTTCATGAATTCATAGATCGCATTGTGATATACCTACAGAGGAGCAGTGATTTAGATTTTGATTTCACGAAAAGGATGGTAACTTCAAAAATGATGGATTGAATTATGAGCATGTTGGATGAACCTTTATATATATGACATGTTCTTGTTTTTCCCTTTGAGGTATCGCAATAGATGTATAAATGTATAAAAATTATCAACCTGAAATTGTCGTCTGCATCTTATTTGAATTTGGTCCAATCCAAAAAATGTGCCGTCTAGGAAAGGTTATACTCTATGTCTTCTTGACAATGTGTTATTGTGCAAAAGGATTTGTTCATTATTTCAATTTAAGGCCACGTCATGGATCGCCTTTGCAATTCCCACTGAACTCCTACAAGAGGTTTGACTTAAATATTAAACGGCGTTATTTTGTACAAGCTATGGCAAGTAACATGCAACAAAATATAAACAGCTTATTGGCGACATAAACGTTGACAGACAAATCAAAAACGAGTAAAATGAGTGTTGGAGTTCAAAGATCACTTCCGGTCCATATGAATTGTTGATAGGTCAATGATTTTTTGATAGAGAGTGGCGATCACCCAAATACATTTAATGATGTGAAAACACTGTTGTGTTATCGAAACATCCAATCAATCATTATATGATATCGGGATTGAAATAGACGTACTGAATTGTATTGAAAATTTACAGTGCTTTTAAATATGCAACCCTCACCCTAGAAAACTAACACAAACACAAACATACCCCCCATGAAAAAGAAATAAATACAATTCAAAGAAACAGAGAAGAGTGATTAAAATCAAACAACTATACAAGTCATATATTGTTTTGAAAAAGCTCGGTCACGTAGATATAATTTATCATTCTCACTATGATTTTGGTGGATCGGGTCTTATTCATTTTAATGCGTTAATTGAAAAAGAAATGAATCAATCTTCATACTGTCAGTACAATACAACTCAATAAACCCAGTGACATAATTTACTGACACGATTTAAATCCCACAGTGCTTGTCATCGAGAATTCCCAAGGACCTATAGTCAAAAAGAAAACAAAGCAAGGATTCATATAACGAACATACTCTCGCATATACACACCCTTAAGAGCTATGGAAAACATTGTTCGATAAGGAGAAATTGCTAGCAATGTTACAAGCAACTTCTCCTTATCGCACTATGTTTTCTGCTCTATTTTGAGCTCACTTTGAACTTAAACCTTCACGTGTCTAAAATGACGTCTACAGCCCATTTCTATTTGACAAGCCAGAGATGTCACCAGGTAAAAGGCAAGACAATTCTCTCTTAATCCCTAGTTTAACGCCTCAGAGAAATTAAGCTGTAGAAATTATTATGAGAAAAGAGGTAATTTATTATCAAGGATGACAGGTCGAATTCGACTGTATAGGGTTAAATCCTACTTTTTACTTAGGTCGCCTTTTAGTTTATGCCCATGACGACATATTTAACCTATTCCCACATGACTAAATTTTAGACTGGTCCAAACTAAAATAAGCTGCGGACGACACTATTTTATTAATGGAAACTTTTTTCGCCATTTTAGTTAGAAAACATTATGGTTAATGAATAAATTGCGTGATACAAGCAATTTCTTCATTATCCATAATGTACTCAAACGCTCTTTTCTTGGAACGCTTAAAAAGGATGGTTTGTATGGGAATGTGTATAAAATAGGGACGGTTGATACCGCAGTCGAAATGTCGTGTTGGAGGTCAGTCGAGCTCAGGAGGTCAGTGACCGGCGATCAGATAATTCTGATAGACGTTACTAAAACTTAATTATTTGTGAATAAAAATAGTTAACTCCTTAAATGTCAGTGTCACAGAGTAGGAAATTCTTAGCCTGGATTCAGGCCGCGACCATATACCGCAGAGGTAGCGCGTGGGACTCCTAGTCATGGGGTCCCTGGTGCGACCCCCGGTCGCAGCAAATGTCGTTTCCAACAATTTTCTCCTACAAATGGGTGGATAATCGTAAACCTAAGTTGGATGAGCAGCTATCTAGGCTCGGAAAATTGATGTGGTAGTACCACCGCGATATGACTTAAAAACTGTAAAAAATTACGTATAACCTAAATCAATCAATTAATCTGGACCCACCCTTGCGCATCTTTTCATCATTCTTCTTCATCCAAAACAGGGATCAATTTCAGTGACACAAACGGTTTCTATTGATAGGTTAAAAGTGTTTCCCTTTATATATTCACGACGATAAATTGTATAATACGTTTCTGGTCGCTTCAATAAATCGCGAAACAAGTATCACAATATAATGTTTTATTAAAAATAGTATACACATGGACAGACCGAAAAATAGAAGTCTTATTTTAATGGATGAAAGAGATTGCAAAGCGCAATATTCTATTCTCTTTAATAAAAGAAATTTCAAAGAGGAAATTGTAAACGTAAATTAAGAAGAAAGTCTCTAAGAGTGAAGAAAATTAAATTAGAAAGAAATAACAGACTCCGGTAATATCTCATTTTCATTGAGGTATGAAAATAAAAACCTGTAAGAAGTCGTGTGAAATAAGAAATAGTATGGGGCTTTTACTTCATACCTAAATGAGAAGAAAAAAAATCCCTCTATACCAACAATATAATTTATTATCAAAACTATTACATATAACGATGTCAAATTAGCCACAATTTTATCACCTTTTTTATAAACTACTTTGAAATTGTATGCAAGGATACAAAATAGTCCATTGTTTCAATCGACATTTGTCTCTCACCAATGGATGGAAAATCGTAAACCTAAGTGGGATAGCAGCTAGAGGCTAGGAGTACTGGTGTGAGAAATACCAGGAATCCATTGTTAGGTGCTCCAGCCGCTGCGATATAACTGAAATACTTTTAAAAGTGGAGTTAAACCCATTCAATCAATCAAAAAAAAAAAAAGGTCCATACTCGTCTTTTTCATTTGGGTATAAGTCGTTTCTTTGTAACATTAGTATTCAGGAATTATGATAGACAAAAGCTAGGATAAATAATGTACATGTCTATGAACCCGGTCGATTAACATCCAACCAAATCTTGAATGTGCTTATATGATCTCAAAACTGTGAAACGTTTATACGGTGTTTTGAAACGGCCATTGAACAGATGATGGTTGAACAGGTTTATGTCTCTATTCCAGAATTTCTAAAATGATGCTTTCAGACATTGGAAAAACTGGGACCGGGCTGATTTTTTTAAAAACGACTGTTCATAACATTTTTAAAATAAGAAGCAAAATATAAGTCAGTGAAGAACGACCGATTTCATAAAAAAACTCATTTGTGGTTTCCATGACGTATCAATTACGTCAACGGCTTGGCTAGAAGTTCATTCTTTATCGACATTACCTCAAGACTAACGACCTCAGCTGACGAACTCAGAATTTTCAAAGTAGGACAGAAGGAATATAAATCAAATTTAATTCGAAGAAAGTACATTTTTGTAAACATGACATTTTAAAAGCAGATACGTTTCCTGTATCAATCTTTATGAAAATCTGCATCAGAGCCGATTGAAGAAAATTAATTGAACATCAATGGAAAGTCAGTCAGAAACTAAATATCGTTGTTTTACGTCCATAACATTGTAAATACTGCATGAACAAAGTATTTGCCAAAAGTCGATTATTCTACAGAGCTTACAGTGGATAATCTTACATGTATCAGATGACACGGCTTGTCAGACAGATCTCGACTCTGAACGTGTCAACTTCAAACGGTTTTTCCGACATTAAAGTTTGTCTGAGATACAAGAATTTATCAATTTGTTGGTGACTGAAGACAAAAAAATGTAGTGGAGCTAAACATTTTTACCCATTCTCACACAGTGACGCTTTTTGACGCCCCTCAACAAAAACAGTCGGGAAAACATTGTGTAAAATGAAAAAATTGCTTGTAACAAGAAATTTCTTCATTTTACACATTTTCTTTCTATCCAGCAACAACACACACACACACACACAGAAATTTCATGAACTTTAAATTGTCGTCTGCAACACCTTTCAATTTGGACAAGTCTAAACTTTGCCGTCTGGTAATGGGTTAAATAAAGGTTAATTAGGCTTTTGCGACCATGCGTTAGTCTCCCACAATCTTTCCCTGAGATAAATATGGCGACTTCCATCGGAAGTGGTGATTAGACTGTCAAATATCTATGAACTATCTATTGGACAGGTCATAGTATGCAGGTTTCAACATTGTAGTACTTCTAAAATTATCTGAAAGTTGTAAAGGGTCTAAATAATTCTCAGACGACTCAATTTTATATTCGCCTGCGTCAAAAGAAACTGCAGACGGCATTCATTAAAACGAACTGTGTGCACCATAAAAAGATAAAATAGGAAGAGCTTTTTGTCACAAGCAATTGACGAATCGCTGGCCCCTCCCACTAGCTTCTTTAGCCCGCCAATTGACTCCGGCAGGAAGAACCGCTGCGTTTTCAACGGCGTTATTTTGAAAAAAAAATTGAAAAAAAAAAAAATATGGCCAGTAGTATGTAACAAAAAGGTAGTATAGTTGGTCGGCCACCGAAACGTCGTAACTACAAGCTAACATAAGCTGAATTTAAGACATTTAAGTCGCTACAAAAAAGCTAAACAAAAATGGCGGCTAAGTTCAAAGCTCCATTCCGGACTGAATTCATTATTTGATTGGTTGTTGATTCCGTAAGTGACAGCTGCTATCGGTCGATTAACCACCTCCCCACAATGTACATTTGTATTTTGAATCAATCAGCCATGAAATGTCTAAATAAGAAATCCTAGTGTGTCAGGTTGTGACAGGTACCAACTCCGTTTGTATTGACATCAGTATTATCTCACTTTTTCAAGTTGCTGTTCATCAGATGTAATATCCTAGACTCTTACTTGTCACGGGTGGTAGACATGCTGAAATATATAGGGAATATTACAACAGTGTGTTTTTCCATTTTCCATTTGAATTATTTATCTCCCTACGTAGAAAACAATGTGGAAAATGAAGAAATTGCTTGTAACAAGCAATTTCTTCATTTTCCACTTTGTTTTCCACAACTATTCTTCACTATGATAACGTTTGACAAAGAATATTACAGAACAAAACAATGCTTTGCTAGCTAACAGTACTTTCAGTACTTTGATTTTTCTCTCGAGTTGTATTCGATACCCAGATTTTAATCCATATCTTATATAGGTATGTTATAGATTATGAATTGAAAAATAAATAAATTTAATAAGTAATGACAAGGAAGACGGATATCAATTCAAGGTAAAAATATGTTTGTTTCCATGAAATATCGAAATTTCTTCAATGATTTTCTATAGATTGTCAAGATTTCTCGACAGATAATTATTTGATTTTTCACAGAAAAAATATAAAATGTATTAAAAAAATATAGACTCATTGGTTTGATAAGTTCAGTTCCGCTTTCGTTTTATTAAACATCATCTAAAAAAGGGACGAAATACATTGATGACGGCATCACGTTGTAGTGTAATTCACGTTCGAAATTATTTTTCAAATTGACATGATATCTCAAGTGCAAAAAAAAAAAAAAAAAAAACAGCCCAAAAAACCCATCACAAATACAACATCAAAATGAACATTAATCAACCTTTGAACTCATTTCAGTTAGATAAAATATTCATAAACAAAATATTTCACACTGGTCCAAACTCAAAGACGTAGCAGACGACAATATTTGCTGAATGACATTCATAAAAAATCTATGCCCTTTTGCATAGAAAAAAATGTGGATTAACAAATTTGAAAACTTTTCCACCATTCAATAACGCTTTTTAAACAAAACCTAGATTGGTATATTAACCATTTCATACCGTTAATATGCTTTATACGTCTAAGTTCTCTTAGTGAAATATTCCATATCTTTTGCAGAATGGTGTCTATTATTTTGAAGGTGTAAGGTTTAGGATGGGCTACCCTGGTTGACACAGTCAAGTACGGGTCATCGCATTTCATCCCGTCAAAAGACTTTTTCACGCAGCCCCACTCAATGACAAAACTCTTGTAGTCAGTAGCAACAACGATTTGATCACCTGAGATTACGTCCCCTGAAATTGTGATTTACACTTAATTGCTATGCTAAAAAACAACAACAGCAAACAACAACAACAACAACAAGTCAATGTTATTATTTTTAATAATGAAAAGAACCACGCAGCCCGAAGCTGTACTGTTTATCCTTGAACACTAATATAAAACGGATTTTGTGGGTGGACGATCGAAGGTTCATAAATGCGGTTTATTGAAACTAAAGTTATCATTCAGGTCTATGTCGCCCATAAACTAATTACCTTACTTTATTCTTTGACAGCGAAATTTCAATGACCATGTTTTGTTAATATGTAAGAGTAAACTTCTTTGGAACTGTGGATGACTAGCAAACAGTAAATCGAAGGTGTAATCGTTTACCATTTTAGCATATCGAAGTTGTATTAAATCTATCATGTGCTAGCTCCGAACTGTGATTATCAACCAAACATGTGTCCTGACCGCTTAGATCTTTAACCCATTACCAGATGGCAAAATTTTATACTGGTCCAAATTGAAAGGAGTTGCAGACAAAAAAAATCCAGTTGATGATCTTTTAAAAATTAGTGTATTTAGGGGTAGAAAACATTGTAAATAATGAAGAAATTGCTTCTAGCAAGCAATTTCTTAATTTCCACAATGTTTTCCAAAACATTATTTTCCTTGTGGGCGTCTTAAAGCGTCAATGAGTGGGAATGGGTTAATAACAAACCAAAGTTTATTACTATTTTGTTTATTAACCCTTGTCATGCTGTATAAATTACCTTACTGAATTGCTGTCAAATCAAAGGGCTGAAAGCACTGATAGAACTTGTTGTTCAAAAACCGATATTTTTTAGAAATCAACTTAATAAACAACTCTGGCAGGAAAAGTAAAAGCAGGAGATATAGGCCAAGATCAGCCTGCACATAAGTGCAGTCTGATCTTAGTCTTCATCTCCTGCCAAAGCCGCAAAATTCAAGGTTTAGCATGACAAGGGTTAAATTATTTGTAAAACGTACCACCAAGTATGAATTGGCCAACTGCTGCTGTTAATCGAATACTCAGTCGACCATCGAAATCATTCATTAAGCCTCGAAGTGAAGTTTGATCTACGACATTCGTCGCTATTTTTGTTAAGATCTTTTGTTAGTTTCGCTACTTAAACGTCGTAACTACAGCTTGAATAAGCTGTAGTTACGACGTTTAGGTCGCTAACCAACTATTCTGCTTTTTAATACATACAGCTGGCTATAAATGCTGCAAAATAACGCCGTTAAATATCGAAGAGAAACTTTCTGTCGGAGTCAATAGGTGGAACCAACGGAATATGTTGACGGGACCAGCGATTAGTCAACTTTCAAAATCCTCGATCGATTCCATAATGTACATTTTGCAATGCTTAGATTGACTGAATGCGTTTAACGCCACTTTTACCAGTATTTCAGTCATATCGCGGCGGCTAGAGCACCTAACGATGGATTCCTGGTATTTCTCACGGCAGTACTACCACAACATTCTACTCTCCTATCCTCCAGCTTCTATCCAACCTAGGTTCACAATTATCCACTCATTTGTGAGAGACAAATGTCGGAAAGGAAATGTGCCGCCGCCGGGGATCGAACCCATGACATCCCATAATTGAAGATAAGGAGTTTGGTGCGCTACCGACTGCGCTATGGCGGCGGCGACTTGTAATGTTTAGCCATAACACACGACAAAATTTCAGACGGGTCCAAATTGAAAAAAGGTTGAAGAGAACAATTTAAAGTTTATGAAAACTTATAGATTTCTGTATTTTGGGATAGAAACAATTAGGGAAATGAAAAAAAAAATGCTTTTAACGAGCAATTTCTTCATTTTCCACTATATTTTTTTTTCATGTAAGATAGATCAAGCGTAATGCGCAATCTGTCGGACGTCAGGCTTCATCGGGTGAGGTCGTTACATCTCGGTTTCGTCCAACACTTCTCTCTATGGTGTTGATAAGACTATTTAACTACGTCACTAGTTTCCGCTAGCATTTCTCATGGTTATGGACTGTTATGACGTCACAAAAGGATTCCAGAGGGGTGAATTTAACCCTTGTCATGCTGTATAAATTGCCTTACTGAATTGCTGTGAAATCAAAGGGCAGAAAGCACTGATAGAACTTGTTGTTCAATAATCAATATTTCTTTTAGAAATCGATTACATAAATAACTCTGACAGGATAAGTAGAAGCAGGAGGTGTAGACCAAGATCAGACTGCACTTATGTGCAGGCTGATCTTGATCTACACCCCCTGCCGAAACCGGAATATTCCGGGTTCAGCATGACAAGGGTTAAGATTGTTCACTACGCTCTTATTATTTAATCATCTGCTGACTGAATCTCTAAGGGTCAGTCATAACTTTCTAGTTCATGTTGGCACTCAATGAAGAGAATCAAACAATTTCTGTGCTCTCTTATATACCCTTACACATGTATAAATACCATCCTCTAGATACATTACCAAATGTGTCCTTCAGTAAGAATCTACCACAAGTGTCTGATTTGGGAATCACTCTTGTGTTTACGGTTGTACAATCACCCGTGCTGGCTCTGAAAATAAAACTATAAATAGTCTCATATTCAATCACAGATGGCCCCTTACATAAAGACCGTAGCTAAAAGCTCACTATATTGTCCATTTTAAAAGTAGCTATTAAACTGTCTTAACCTACGATACTGAATACTCGAACGAGTGACTTCAAGATAACTAGTCAAATACGTATATCACTTAAGAGATGAAGTGAATATTTTTTGTTTTCATGGAGGTATGAACCGAAAAACCTAATCACACTGTATGAATACGCAAAAAATATTCACTTCAATTATAAAAGAGAAGTGATTAGGTTTTTCGGTTCATACCTCCATGAAAACAAAAAATATTCACTTCACTTTTTATAATTTAATAGCATCAAGCGAAAAAAACAAAAGCTTTACAAATTTTGATACCTTTTTGTATGGGACTATTTTTTGAGGAAGCATACAAAATTGCTGCGTGCTCAAAATTTTGTTCATGGAGTTATGAATAATTTTTTTAAAAATCAGAACGCCCATTTTTGATAGACGAAACTAAAAATTAAGTTATTCGATGATCATCGCTATCAGGGTCATGAAAACATACTGATTGGGTGTTCTAAAGCGAGTGATTAGACTTAAAGCTTTCGTCGCAGTTTAATCAATTGTGGCCGAGTGGGCATAGAGAAACAAGGTGTAAAAAGGGAGAATCCCTGAAAATGTTACCGACCATTTATCAATGACGCCGTTTTGTGACTATAACTTTTAAGTGAATTGGTTTCTAAAGCCAACCATTGCCTCAAGAATATCGTGGAAAATTCAATTCATAGGACTAGTCTAACCATTGACTTGCAAAAATGAAACACTTTTCTTCGGGCACTTTACAGACTGTATAAGTCTTGTCAGTGAGTCTAATTTAGACCAAAACACTACCTCCAAGTTTCCCTTCCTATTATACCACGTTTATCACGTATCTCCTCTACCACCCAGTCCTGGAACTCATTCACCCCGGACCAAGAGCACGTGGCCACATCTGCTTGTATATACCATCGTCCGAGAATCTGAGGTAGATTTTTTTTTCAAAATAACTTCGAATTTTCTGAGACCGGATTCGATAAAGGGTGTGTGGTGGCGCAATGAAAGACATTACAAAATCGACAAATATCTAGCCACGCCCACTGAACACCATCACGACTGTTCCAAAGAGATCCAAAGAGATATATAGAGGATAATCAACTGCTTATTCCAGATATGATTTCACGAGGACGCGATGTTAGGCGTTGAAAAAACGAGTGCGCAGCACGAGTTTTTTTAACGCCTAACAACGCATCCGAGTAAAATATTTTTTTCATATCTAGAATAACCTAACCAGTTGATTATTTTATTTTTTTATGTTATTTTATGTTATCTTGTTATTTTATTGAATTTTTTATTAAAATATCGAAACCAATATTTTTGATAGAGAGAAGGTCTATTGAAAAAAAGTGCGGATGAATACATGTTTAAAGATTTATTACAGACAGTGAAACTGAAAAGTGTTACCGTCACTCCAGTGACGACATCAAAATTTATTACTCTGAGAAATCCGAAGATTTCACAGCAAGGTATATAGTAAAAACCTCTATTTGTTGTAAACAGTGGTTAGGTAAAAATTGCTTGGTTTGTGACCAAAATCCACCCCGTTTTGCTCTTTGGGGGGGGGGTCTGAATCTGTTAAATATTTTATCTGGCAATATATATGAGCCTATGCGTGACATTTCCAACCATTTCGCACGAACGTAACTCGCACTCATTGAGCACCCTGGACAGCCATTCGGGGCAATTAGAACATTCGCTGATTGTTTAAAGAAACTTTGGGACAGTATCTATCTACAGAGTGCAAAGTGAAGACTCTGATCAGACTGTGCGGATGCACAGGCTGATCTTAGTCTTTACTTTGCGCACATGTGCAATGGTTGGAAATTTCACGCATGCGCTCATACAGTTTTTATTTTCAGAATGCGACCTCGAGCTGACCTTCGCTAGATCCAGTTTCTTTTTCAAATATGTGTTCTACAGAACTTCCAAGATGTCCTTTGTCGCAAGACAGGTCACATTTACGTTCAAAACTGACATAGTCCATGCAATATCGATTGACCAATCGCTGGCCAGCCCTCTGACTCTTTAGGCCTGGCCCATCACCTCCGCTTCGATTTTTAATAGCGTTATTTTTATTGGCAGTATCATGTTACAAATAAGTAAAATGGTTGGTTTGCGACCTAAACGTCGTAAATACAGCTTTTGTAGTTATATACGACGTTTAAGTCGCCAAACCAACAATGAAGGTTAATCAAATGGTGGCCTTTGTGGGAGTTGAGAAGATCATTGAATATATGTTTTTCTTACTGCCCATGTCGTTTTTCTACTTGTATCGAAACACGTATTTCTTCGCTTTTGATGAACAAAACCCTATGGAATTTCTATTTTCATTAAAGAGTTATAATGAAAGGGAGATTATCAAAAACTTTGGCAAAAGAGGAACCCACCCTATAGAGCCACAGCTTTATCTTTTATCTCTGTGGTTTTTCTCATGAAAAGTACGTATTTTGGGATTTGAACTAACTTCAGAATATATTCCTTTAGAAATTAGATGACTTGTATCAGGTTAGAGAGCCATTTATACATGTTCAACATATGTTTCATTTATTCAATTTTCGTGTCATATGGTCATGAGTTACAAGTGAGAAATTGACGTTTCAACTACCCTTTATTTCATTTGATGACCTTTATTGCCACTTGCGTCTCCACTTGCCCCCCCCCCCCATTTTGCATCTTTTTTGCTTTTAAGGATATTTCATTTTCAGTATATTTACAAAATGGCTGCCTTTTCACTTTTTGAAAGGGTGTAACACTTCATAACCTTAGGAGAGCTCTGGAATCATCAGCATTAACTACTTAAAGGTAAAAATGTATTTAATTTATAATTTGCCATTGCTCTATGCAAAGCCATATAGTTTTCGTGGAATAGAAGGGTAAAGGTTACAAATGAGTATATGTGTTATGATTATGAACAACAGTAATATAAGTAAACAAAGAAATGTACTTTTTAGATGCAGGGTAGGGATCTGAGGAATTCTGAGTTGTACCCCTCGTCTATATATGGTATTTATAAAAGGCCTGGTTTGACTTTTGGGTCATTTTAGATGATATCTAGCATACGTAACTGCTCCCTGAGGTTTCAGCCTATAACTGCTTTAAATTGACTAAAAGTAAATCTATAAGACGGCAAAGATGGCTCTGTGTCATTCATCTGATTTCAAAATTCTCACGCCACCGTAAATATGGACATAAATGCATTTTGTTTAAGTGTCAATTTTGATTACCAGATAAAATTGATAGATGGTTCAATAAATGTAAAAAATATAAGGAAATAAAAATAAAAGCAAATTGCAATTACCCCGATCGGACAAGTATATTCGTATGTATGTAAACAAATCTTAAATTAATTTAATTATAATTGAATTATTGTAATTTCGGACCAATGAATAGCATGTTATCTATCTGTACTGAAAGTACAAAGAAACGAAAAACCCATTATTTCTCAAACATTCTATGAGTAAATATGAGTAAATAGTTTCACCATAGTTCATTCAGGGTGAAATGTTAAGCATTCCAAAAATCAAGTTGAATGATGTATGTTTAAATGTTAGATGCTCCCATGGCATATTTGTCTCTGATTTCAACATGTTGAGCTGTGTTCTGGATTATGAAACAACTACTTTCTTATTATTAACGAGTCCCTCGCAACTAATTCAAGAGGAGAGTGTTTTCTCTTTAGAGCAGAACCGAGAGGGTTCAATCTGGCTTGCAAGATATTCCTGTGTCAATATCGAAAAAAAAAAAAAAAAAAAAAAACACCACCACCAACAACAACAAAGTCTTAGTCGGCCGAAATAAGTGAAATGATATTTAGCTGTGTCAAGACAATTGCAATTGGTGTTTGAAGGAAATATGTCTTGTGACATTAAATCTAATTGCGCGTTCCTTCTCCTTTTGGTAGATATGGCTTGGTAGTACATATGTAAGAAAATGGTTATCAAACTACTCTTGAATGACGACATTCCTTCTATTTTTCTATTGTAGTTTACTGTATTGGACCACGCTTTAAAAGTAAAAAATGCTATAACAAAGACCAATAAATAATCATATCTAACAATTCGTGTAAAAGACACGTATTGGAAGGTTTCAATATGAAGCAACAACTATACAAATATCAATATAAATTCAAATAGTCGTTAATATCGTGGCGGCTTAAGTACTGTTGCGTACGATTTCTCTCTCGAACCAAGTCACAGTATACGATGGATTAGTCCCACGTTGCGCTGTGTATTTTCAACATGTTGATTTACACGCTATAGTAAAATATAGCGTTCAATATGGGTGCCGAATCTTTAAGCAGAGGGTATATTGAAAGATTCGAGCAAAGTACAGGTTTCCACCAATAGATATTGCTGATTTGAAAAAAAATATATGAGAATATAACTCTAAGTTATGCTACAGTTTGCAAGCGTGTTCGTTGTTTTATTAATTGTCGGGTCTTCTTGCCATGATTTGGTAGAACTGTTTCCGTTTCGACTGAAAAGACACGTCGCAGATGGTAGCGCGTATGACTCCTAATCATTCTGGTCCGTGTTCGATCCTCGGTCGCGGAAAATACCCTTTCCACATTTGTTCCGCAATCGTAAACCTAAGCCGGAATAGCAGTTAGGGGCTCGGAATAGATGTTGCAGTACTGGTGAAAGAAATACCAGAAATCCATAGTTAGGTGCTCCAGCCGCCGAGATGTGACTGAAATTCAGTTCAAAGTATTTTTAGATTTTAGAAAAATTAGTTTTTATCTTTTTTTCACTTTCTACAATTTACGTTATGGACGTTTATACCACAAGAGACTGACTTAGACTTACTCAGGGTCCCATTGTAGATAAAAAATAAACTGTACATACCATTTCAAAATCAAAGTTATCTACTGCTGGTGGAAACCATTCAATCTTTGTTTTATCGAGTGCTCTTACGATTCCATATAGGAAGGCGAAAATAGCCACACTATACCTCATCACTGTTCCTTGTTGGTTTCAATAATTTTATTTATCAATTATGAATATATATCAACGTTTTCTCTGCTTGCAATATGATCTAAGATTGGTTGAACCTATAAATCATACCTATAAGGGTGAAGACCAATTCATCAAAATTTCGTTCTATAAAAACGTCATTTTCGTTAACTGTTCCATCTTCCCCCTGATTAGTTGCACCTGAACAATATTATTACATACGCCGAAACATTGAAAGTAATGGGAGACACAATCTAGAAACCGGTTCACTTCAATAATGAGTATATCTTTTTTTTCTCATTAACACATTCCCTTACCATGACATCGTTAAGGAAAACAACTGTGAAAAAAAATGTGCAAAATGAAGGTATTGCTTACGACAAGCAATTTCTTCATTTTCCACAATGTTTTCAATCCTGTAAGGTGAACAAATCTACAATTTCATAGACTTTAAATTGTCGTCTGCAACTCGTCACCATACGGACCAGTCTAAAATTTAATGGTTGGACTATTTTTTTTTTGGTAAAAGGTTAAGTCATAAAATACATAAAAACTTATATGAACCCCTATGCAATTTAAAGCAGACGGACGATAAGTGAGGTAATGTCTTACCACAGGATAAACAAACCGACCGATCAATCACCAAACTAACATACCAACCTATAAACAACCAAGCAAACAAAGAATCAACTTATCGTGCAACATCAGTGTAAAATTCTGTGTAATAACACACCGTTAATGTGCGACCCAGACCTTGCAACTAAAGCTTTATTCAAGAATAAGTTAAGAGGATTTGATATCTATCGTCAAATATATGATATCTAAAACACTACACTTGCCTTCAAACCTTAAATAAACAATAGCAAATAGCAATAATTTGTCATGAATTCGACAACACATTACAGGTCGAAGGAAAGCACTAGAATTAAAGGATTTTCATGAAAATATGACCCGTCCATTGAGAAAAGGCCCCACCAAAAAATATTTGAAGTATCGGCACTGGTCACGCTGTGCGTATAGCGAGAACTGAATAGGGTCAAAATCTTCGCTTCTCTTAGATTTTTGTCATCTATAATTGTTATCCCACCGTAATATGACTTTTTTGAGTTTTTCGATCTATCCTTGATTCCATCTCTTATAAGATATTTTTACGGCCCCAGGAGGTCTGTTTCGCTGGCCAAGTCATATAATATCATCTTCGGCCGGGTAGTCTCGCCCTTACTTCAATGGACTGACGTAAAGTAATCAAAGGACCGTGGGCAACCGACGACGCATGATATAGTCAAACTCTAATTGTCTGTGAGATGGATGACATGAATTAATCGTGAAAGAAAAAAAGGAAGAAAGACAAGTAGATAGATAGATAGATAGATAGACAGCTCGATAGCCAGACAGACAATTAGATAGATAGATAGATAGATAGATAGATAGATAGATAGAAAGATAGATAGATAGATAGATAGATAGATAGATAGATTGATAGAAAGATAGACCGATAGAGCGATTGATGGATAGATAGATAGATAGATGGATAGACAGATAGATAGATAGATAGATAGATAGATAGATAGATAGATAGATATATAGATAGATAGACACAGCGATACACCGATATATAGAAAGATAGATAGAAAGACACAGCGATACACCGATAGATAGATAGATAGATAGATAGATAGATAGATAGATAGATAGATAGATAGAAAGAAAGAAAGAAAGATAGATAGATTGATTGATTGATTGATTGATTGATAGAATAGTTAGTTAGTTAGTTAGATAGATAGAAAGATATATGGATAGATAGATAGATAGATAGATAGATAGATAGATAGATAGATAGATAGATAGATAGATTGATTGATTAGTTGATTGATTGATTGATAGATAGATAGAATAGTTAGATAGATAGATAGATAGATAGATAGATAGATAGATAGATAGATAGATAGATAGATAGATAGATAGATAGATAGATAGATAGATTGATTGATTGATTGATTGATTGAATGATAGATAGAATAGTTCGATAGATAGATAGATAGATAGATAGATAGATAGATAGATAGATAGATAGACACAGCGATACACTGATATATAGATAGATAGATAGATAGATAGATAGATAGATAGATAGATAGATAGATAGATAGATAGATAGATAGATAGATAGATAGATAGTTAGATGCCTTTCGCAAAATATGCACGGAAAAGAACTAAGGAAATAGAAAATATCAAGGGAAAAAATATCAAAAGTATTTGATTTGATTATTGCTGACCCCACCCACTGAGCTCCGCCAAAAATTTCTACTTAGGTATTAAAAGGCGTTATTTTGTAAAGCTCAATGCCCGTAACATGTAAAAAACAAATAGATCAATAAGCAAAATAGTTGGCGACCTAAACGTTGTAACTAAAGCTTGAACCAGCTGCAATTACGACGCTTAAATTGCCAAACCAACGAACGGCTTAACATGAATGTCGACCGATGTCGGAGTTCAAAATTCACTTTCAGTCTAATTGAATGATTTGATTCGTCTATCGATTTTTTTATTTACCCACACGATCCGATAATTGTCTGCAGTCGTTTTGTTTCACAATCAGACCTGTGTCCTTGAAGAACTTCAAATGTATTCCATACCCCAAGACAGGTTGAAGAATTGACCAATCGCGGCGGTCTATGAAGGAATCAACCGACCAATCAAATCATTTATAAAGCCCGGACCTGAGCTTTCAACTCCAACATTGGCCGCCATTTTTGTTAACCTTTTTTGTTGGTTTGGCGACGTAGATGTCGTAACTATAGCTTGAATTATCTGTTGTAACGACGTTTAGTTCGTGAACCAACCATTTTACTTTTTTGTTACATGCTACTGGCACTAAATTTTTCAAAATATCGCCGTTGAAAATCGAAGTTAAACTTCCTGTCGGAGTTAATGGGCGGTACCTAGGGAGTCAATTGGCGGGGCCAGCGATTGTTCCATTGGAATATGAGCGCATTAAGAAATATAAAATGTTGATGACGAGTGTTCATTAAATACCAGATATACTGAACTACGAGGCTTCCTTGCATTTTGATCTGTTTTAGATGACGAGCTAAATAAGTTCAGTACGTTTTTACTTCTGTTTTGCTGTTCATTTGATCGAAACATTTACAACAAACCGGATAGATTGTTTTTAATTTATAGATTTATAACATTCAACGAACCGTATAGTAGAATGCATTTTTAAATAGTTATAAACTTTATGACCCATTTAAGGGAGTTATCGATACAATAATAATAAAACTAATACTAATCTTAATTAGATCAATCTGGTTTCCCCGACTTCAACCCATTTTTTTCTTCTTCCATCAATCTAACCATTTTGTTTAATTATGCCGTCTTCTGTTAACCGTACTGTATGTATATATCATACGTGGCTTTGAATAAAGAGATTTGTAGTTGTAGTAGTAGAAAAAATTGTCAATTGCCTAAAATACGCTCAAACCAACATTTGATACTTAAATACGAGTCAGATATGGTCAAAACGGTAATCTGATAGGCTGAAAGTGACTTTTTGTGGTCATATAAGAAATGTTCAGCGAAATTCTATGTTATTTTCAAAAAATCACGGCATTCGGTTTTCGAAACAACAAGACCTCATTTGTAATGATGACGTTGGTTTGAGCGAGTTCTAACTGAATGCGGGATTCTAACGGTTATCGCACCACATGACCCAACTATTTCGGCGTAATCTAAAAATAGATTTACATCCTTCGTAGGCTAGTAGGAAAATACCCTGATGGATTTATATAATTTATAAGAGGGAATAAATGTTATTAAAATCTGACTTGAAAAAATCGATACCTACCTTTAACCCTTTCCCGTTTCTTTAAATTTTAGACTGGTCAAAGTTGAACGAGGTAGCAGACGACAATGAAAACCGGATGTAATTTAAAATGAAACCATCCTACGTGGAAGAAAATATTGTGGGAAAAGAAGGAATTGCTTCTTACAAGCATTTTTTTCTTTTTCCACAATGTTTAGTCAAATATAAAATACAGTGAAGTAAAATCCCGAGTTTGTACAGTAAAGGGTTAAAGCGGTTCTTGAACAGATTTTCAAGATAACTTGATATAGGAAAAATATGTGTTTTCCAATAATTATTAATTTTATTTTTCAGGATAAATATTCTTTCTTCGCGTTAAATCTACTAAATTTAATTTAATGAGATATATTCCTCATACCTTACTGTAAAATATCTGAATTTATCGTTAGACATCGTTAGTCTTCGGGTATTGTCGATTACGACTGTATTTTTTGCGGAAACCAGTGTCGTATTTATCACGTCATGGAAACATAAAGAAGGCAATTTTCGATGCAATCGACAGATAAAGTATTTACGCGATGATTTTCGGTTCCATTCAGATTGTACTTTGCTGTCTTATTTGGTATCTCGTTACCCGGAATACATTTGCTTCCTTTTTGGGGCTATAAATAGTCATCTCCAATACAAAATCAGCTTAATCACTTTTCTTATATGTCTGAAATGATTAAAGTTAGAAATTTGAAAATTGAGAGCCAAAATTTCTCTTTCATAACCTGTTCAAGAGCCGTCAAATGGTGCATATAACATATAGGAAGCGCGCATACGCTTTGAATTCTCTCAAACCAACGTATTTGCTACGTAATCACGGTCATGTTCGCCAGCCGGTTTTCAATTCAGTAAAGATCAGTCCAAAATCACCGTCAAAAAGAATATAAAAACAGAGACTTGCTGTAGGTTTGCGCTAACCGCTCGATGTGACAAGATTAAGAACGTTGGTTGTTTTTCTTGTCCCTTCTGTTGAACTTGGGTTATATGCAAATGCTATTATGCGATGTCGACAACTGAATGCCGCCTTTTCTAGAAATAACGTAGGTTTCCGCCCAGCCTTTCCTAGATAACCGCAAAAAAAGCAAATTTCAGCCTATTAGATTAGGTTCAGAAACATCGATAACATCCTTAAAAAATATACAAATATGATTGATCCGTTATCCACGTAAACGTGTTTTCGATTTTTAGAATAAGAGGATTTTTCGTATTCATAAGAATGAAAAAATTCAACACCTTAAAACTGACAAAGGAGCAACCATGTTTAAAAACAAACCGATTACAAGGCGATATTATTTTGTACCGGACCAATGTAAAGCAGTTGCGACTATTTGTAGTTATTTTTTTTTAATCTGTATGTTGAGATAGAAAAAATGTGGAAATTGATAAAATGTTTTCATGTTTTTTTTGTGTGGTTTTTTTTTGAGTAGCGTACCAGTTATCAGAAAAAGGTAACGTCATCAAAATATTTGAGCGCGTGCGTGACATTTCCAACCATTACACATGTGCGCCAAGTAAAGACTCAGATCAGTCTGTGCATCCGCACAGTCCGATCAGAGTCTTCACTCTGCGCTCTGTAGAAAGATATTGACCCAAAGTTTCTTTAAACAATCAGCGAATGTTCTAATTGCCCCAAATGGCTGTCTAGGGTGCTCATTGTGTACAAGTCACGCACATGCAAAATTGTTGGAAATGTCACGCACAGGCTCATTTGATTTTCAAACGCCATTAACAAACGTCATTTCGGTAGGTGTTTATGGATAACGGATCATCTGCATGTTTTACTTCTCTTAAAGGGTGACATCGGTACGTTAAGGTATATTGTTAAGATTCTACATAAGCAACAATTTTTAATAGTATTTCAAATAATTGACCAATCACGGCAGTCAATCAAGGAATACGTCGACCAATCAAATCGTTCATTCAGTCCGGAATTGAGATTTGAATTCCGACATTGGCCACCATTTGTTTTAAACATTTTTGTTGGTTTGGTAACTTAAACGTCGTAACAACAGCTTATTCAAGCTGTAGTTACGACGTTTAGGCCAATATCTATCCATTCTACTTCTTTTTTTCATGTCACTGGCCATAAAATTTGCAAAAGAACGCCGTTTAAAATCGAAGCGGGACTTCAGTGGGCGTGGCTAAAGGAATAAGTGGGTGGGACAAGCAATTAGTCAATTAAAAATGAACTGTCGATAATTTCTCAAGATAATCTTAAATTCTAAATCAAATTATCACACAAGAGTAAAAATAAAAACAAATATGGGTTTTCTGACCAAACAAATTTTTGCCAGCGCGGATTTTTTAGTGGCATAAAGAGAGTAAAAATTGTTTTGAATGTAAGTGACCAAATACATGTATATGTAAACAAATAAATACATTAGATACATAAATGAATGAATAAATAAGTTACACGTAATTGTATAAATGAAATTGACAATAAAAATAAAGCATAAACACATAACAGGATAAGGAACAACAACACAATAAGGAGTCGTTTCTTGACTACGATACCAAATATGTAAAGTATACCAGTCCGGCGAATCTATGCCCGACTAGTCTCCAAATTATTTCAACTTACCTTTTCGAAGTTGAAGTTTTGCTGTACAGGTGGAGTCTTTTCTATTTTTGTTTTATCTAGACACATTACAACTCCAAGTAACAGTACAAAAACTGAGAGTAAATACTTCATTGTCATTAATTATTTCATTTAAAAAATGTCTAAACACATACCAAATCGATGGAGAAAAATGTACTTGTATTTAAACGGTAGAAAGTTGATTGATATTGATTTATTTTTTTGCGACCTATGATCGATTGATATTGATTTACTTAGGGACTAAAATATCATAAATACGGCTAGTTGAAGCTGTACTTACGTCGCTTTGGTCATTCATTGACGGTTAAGTAAGACCATGACAATTTAATCAAAGTAAGACAATACAAAGGTTATGATAGCCAATGTGCCCCGTCATTTTACATTCCATTTACATACGAAAAAACAATTTTATATTCCAAATACGATGGTAATATGAAAAAAAAACATTTAGTAAGATATAGATAAGGCATATTATAACATATTTGCGATACAAAAACTTGTATTGAATTCGAGAAGCGAAGGAAAAGTTGAATATTTCACGAGGCCGAAGGTTTAATGAATTATCTAATTATTCTACGCAGCGAGAATCCAATGCAAAGTTTTGTATCACTGCTTAAACAATTTTAAGCGAATATCCATAATACCCAAGATCAACGCCAATCTGCTGTACTTTATTAAGATCCGTATCAATCTGATTAGAATGCCATCGCTAATTTACGGATCGCGATTGTCGGGTAATTAATCAACCAACCAATCAAATCATTCATTTACATCGAAAGAGAAAATAGAACACCAACATTTATGCTTAGTATTTTTGTTGGTTTGGCGACTTAAACGTCGAAACGATAGGTTATCCAAACTGTACTCATGACGTATATGTTGTGGAACAACTTTTACACATTTTGATAATAAATATTGCAAAATAACACTGTTTGTTATCTTAATTGAACTTCTAAAGGGATTCAGTAATGTGTGGCTAACTATCCGTGCTTTGAACGCAGATATCGCAACCCAAGTTCTATTGGCTAAAATCTATGGGTGAATACATCGTAATAAGAAGATTGTGACTTTGATCAAACATTTCATACAAAATCCTCTTGAAGGAAACAACCCATGGGTATTATGTCATTATTATGGCGACGACAGTGACAGATCTATAGCTTCCCATTTTTAGCTAGCAAAGCGTCAGCTTTGATAGCTTAAGGTAACAGACAAAATATTGATGTCTTCTCAGAGTTCAACGAGTGCAAACTGCCACTGGAGGCTTTACCACTAATCAGTTGAAAACATATACCATAAAAAGTAGTTCTTGTGTATTTTGGGAATTTTACTAACTCTATTCAATTTGTAATGCACTTTTTCAAAAGCATGCAATCTTACCCATTCCCACTCGATTCTGCATTATAAGCATCTCAAGAAAAAAAATGGAAAACATTGTGAACATTGAAGAAATTGCTTGTAACAAGCAATTTCTTCAATGTCCACAATGTTTTCTTTCTAATTTCTCTGTCTTGAAATTGTCGTCTGTAACTTCTTTCAATTTGAAATTAAAATTTTGACATGTTTTAATGGTCAACCCCTTGGTTCTTTTAACCTAGTTTATTTATCATGAAAGCATTTGACAAAGAGAATTACTTAACAAAACCATGCTTTGCTAGCTTACAGTACATTCGGTACTTTGATTTACGTATTTTTACTTTCTTTTTTCTCTTTAGGTAGTGCTTATGAAACTCTCCGCTTAACCTATTCGCACACAATGACGCTTTTTGACGTCTCTCGAGAAAAAACAATGTATAAAATGAACAAATGAGCAATTTGTTCATTTTCCAAAATGTTTTCCGCACAGAAAGTTGAAAAAAAATCTAAAATTTCGTAAACTTTAAATTGTTGTCTGCAACGAATTTCGATATGGGCTAGTCTTGTATATTACCATCTGGTAATTGGTTAAGGTTGAAAGTAACTCAGTTGAAAGGGTTAATATAATACGAGTAGCAGAGGTCTCACGTTATACTGTCATCTTTCTTTTATGATTAAAGCTGCTCGTGAATAAACTTTCTTTAAAATTTGATATGGGAAAATTATCTGCCTTTCCAAATAAGGTTTAATGTCATTTTCACGATAAATATTCTTTTTTCAAGATAAATCTACTAGATTGGGTATAATATTTAATTCCATGATGCGATATACTCCCAATTTATTGGACGAGGTCTTTAGTTGATGAGGACTGATTTCCTAGCAGAACCAATGGTGTTTTAATTCCATGATGCGATATACTCCCATATTATCGGATGAGGTCTTTAGTTGATGAGGACTGATTTCCTAGCAGAACCAATGGTGTAACTAATACGACATGTAAAACACAAGTTAGGCATTTTCGATGTGATCGACAGTTAACGTTTTTACCCGATGATTTCCGCTTCCATTCGGGTTGTACTTCGTTGACATGTTCGGCATTTCGTAACGCGAAATATATATGTTTTTTATCTTAACATTTATGAAAAGTCATGTTATTATAAAATCCGCTAAATCAACATAGATTGAATTCTTCTTGTTTAATCTGTACAAGTGCCGCTTTAATAGAGTAAGACTGATAGGCGCAGCAGTTCCTTGGTCTTGCGCAATGTGGGCGATAGTAAGCCTCGATAGTCAACTCGGCGATATTGGATATCCGTTGGTTGCCGAGCTCGAAAGGAGATCGCGCTTAAGAAAACCCACCAGAACACAAGGAACCAACATATGACGGGAGGCCGTATTTGACTCGCACAGGATCGCTTATGGATCGACAGTTTATAAGGTCGATACATGCTACAAGGCTATTAAAGGGATCGGGTACAATTAACTCTTGTCAAGCTGAACCCGGAATATTCCGGTTTGGGCTGAATGTATAGAAAAAGATCAGCCTGCACATAAGTGCAGCCTGATCTTGGTCTACACCTCCTGCTTATACTTTTCCTGCCAGAGATATTATGAAATTAATTTTCAAAAGAAATATTGATTATTGAACAACAAATACTATCAGTGCTCTCAGCCCTTTGATTTAATGTAATTCCGTAAGGGTTTTATACAGCATGACAAGGGTTAATGTGCAACTGGATCTCAATGGTTGGAACTTGATGTCCTATAAAAAATAAACTGGCTTCAATTTGACCGCAATTGCTCCCAAATTACCAAGTTAAAATCGTTCGCAACGCCAATTCCAACAGAAATCCTCATTTCAGTAACAAAATTGAATTCTTTTATAACCTCATGACCATTAACATGTCACGAAAAAGCAAAATAGTTTGCTGCCGACCTAAACGTCGCAACTACAGCTTGAATATTCTGTAGTTACGATGTTTATGTCGCCAAACCAACTAACATTCCTCACATCTATGTCGGCCAATGTCGGAATTCGAAGTTCACTTCCGGTATGAATGAATAACGAGGGTGTCATTCCAAACCCTCGTAACTACAACTTGATTGAAGAAGTAGTTACGAGATTTTAGAATTACACCGACGATTTTTTTATTGATCGATTGATTCTTTCATTGATATACTGATCAGCCAAACTCATCCAAAGTTACCAAATTGAAGGTCATTTGTAATCTGTAAGATTACAGCGATGTAATCGATCAGCGCATAATAAAATGTGATTTAATCTTTAAACCCTCGGCTTTTTTATTCTTTAACTTTTTTGTTTAACGCTACTTTTAACAGTCTTTCAGTCATATCACGGCGACTGGAGAACCTTACCGTGGTATTTATCACATCAGTACTACCACTACATCCCTTCTGAGCCCTCAGCTGTTTGCGATCGTCCACTCATTGCTGGGAGACGAATGTCGGAAAGGATATTCGCCACGGCCGAAGATCGAACCTGTGACCTCTTGACTATGTATCCTACTCGCTATCACTGCGCTATGGCCACGTCCTTCTATTCTCTAACTACGTAACTGCTTATGGAAGGAATATGCGCGCATCTCCCGGCTGATTATTGGCCATTGCGCAAATGGTCGCGCGACTGACCCACAAATATGAGGTTCAGAGTTCGATCCCCGGTCGCGGCAAATAACTTTTCCGACACTGCTACCTCAAATGTGTGAATTATCGTGAACGTAGTTGGGATGAGCAGCTGGAGGTTCGGAAAGGATGTAGTGGTAGTACTGTTGTGATAAATACAAGGAATCCATAGCTAGGTGTACTGTTTTAAGGGGCATGAAACACCATTAAAAATATTTTCTCGTTTTTTTACATTCTTTTGCAATAATGTCTGACCATGTCCTCGGATCTCAAAATGTATTAAATGAGCCTATGCGTGACATTTCCAACAATTTCGCATGTGCATGACACGCACACATTGAGCCCCCTGGACAGTCATTCGGGGGAAATAAGAACATTCGCTGATTGTTTAAAGAAGCTTTGGGATAGTATCTATCTACAGAGCGCAGAGTGAAGACTCTGATCAGACTGTGCGGTTGCACAGACTGATCTGAGTCTTTACTTGGTACACATGTGTAATGGTTGAGATGTCACAAATGCGCTCAAATATATATTATAGCGACATTTCCATCCATGATCAATCCATAAAACTAAAACTTGTGTAGCTCACCTCTGTTTTCATTTCTTCATCAACAATAATAAAAAGCGATAGAGTATATATTCAATAATGCTTTTAAAAAAAAGGGATAAACGTGGTTGCGTTCCGAATGACTGAGTGATTGCGAACGCTCTCAGCGCTGATTTTTGTTAAAGGACGAAACAAGACAAGGCAGTTAGCCTATATTTAAAACGCAATCTCCTTTTGTATGCACCTAAGAAATATAAGTATTGAACAATTGTGAGAAAAAAAGAAATTGCTTGACCAGTCTAAATTGGAAATCTGTACTGGTATATTGAGCATTTCAAAGTAAAGGATTCGTTGAATGATAGATGAAAGCTAATTTGCTAATCGATTCTTAATGTTGTTTTTTTTTTTAAACAATTAACGATTACCTTCATTTCATGAATTGTTTTGTTCGCTTTTCGTTATGTATAAATTGACAGCGATAATTTGTCACTTAGCGATGACCGATCTGCGTCTTCACCCACATAATGCTCGAAACTCAAAATGAATGAGTTTCATAGTTTAACACTTTGTTTATCACCGTTAATCAGTGATTGTTGAAAAATACAAAAGAGCCACAAAAGACTGAAAGTCACGTGCTGCACACACTGTTTACTTAGAATGATGTTTATGTATTGATTTAATTGGCTAAGACATGCAAACACAAGCTTTCGTCACTGTCAGTGTAAGTTGGCTGGACTGTAGTATATATTCATCGGGGTTTAAATATCACTTGTTTTCAAACAAAACTCTTTAAACCTTGTCATGCTGTATGAATTACCTTACTGAACTGCTGTCAAATCAAAGGGCTGAAATCACTTATAGAACTTGTTGTTCAAAAATTTATATTTCTTTTAGGAATCAACTTCATAAACAACTCTGATAGGAAAAGTGCAAGCAGGAGGTGTAGACTTAGATCAGCCTGCACATAAGTGCAGTCTGATCTTAGTCTACACCTCCTGCCAAAACCGGAATATTCCGGGTTCAGCATGACAAGGGTTGAAAAATAAAAAAAAAACAAGGCGACAGTGATGTTATAATCAATTATCGTCTGTCGGTCTCTCACAATGTGTTCTCGGTACATAAGCTCTGAAACGTTCTCTATATAGTGCATTATGTGGGAGTAGATTCAGGTCAGTCTTCTTCAGGTGAAACATTATCGCCTTGAGATTAATTGATTAATTCCATTTCAAATCCGTGATTCAAAATCCTTGATTTCTGACTTGTATGAATCCGCTTTGCGACCACGTGCATTTGTTAGTTGCATATCTTAATGAAAATAATGAAAAAATATCCTCTTATGTCTTAAATATATTTGATCTGTTATCTATGACAAACTGCCTAAATGACGTTGCTTGAAGTCGTTTTGAAATTAAAATGTTTGATGATACCAAACTTGTCTAATTTTTGTTATGCTCCTCAAGAACCTATAAGTACTTTGGAAAACAGTGTAGAAAGTGAATGAATTGTTTGTCACAAAAATTTTTCATTATGCATTTTGATTCCCATAATGATATGATAATATCCCAAAATACAGATTTTAAAACTGCATTAACTAAAATTTCCGCCTACAACTTCTATAGATTGCAACAGTCTAAGTTATGTCGTCTGGTTATGGGTTAATGAGCAAACAGTTTTTTCTTTGTCAGTTTTAAGATATTCGAATATGAATCCTGTGGGAACTTTTGCTTCTTTAACCTTGTTACCACACGACTCTTGTTGCCTGTCATTATAATTGGTCTATTTGTACCAAATCCAATCAGTTTTGACAACTGAACCCTTTTCTTTCAATAAAATCCTTCAATGCAGTGTATAACGCATCCGTCGTAAAACTTACATCATTTCAAATGATGATAAATCCTCATTCACAACGCGTCCATAAACAACACGCTTCTTTTAAACAGAGATATCACATATCTCGTGAAATATCGATGATAAAACCTTACCGTTTACTTCGTTTGATTTACACTATCTCTGATTGCCGGAGCATGGTCGTACGATTCCAAATGTCTCTTGAGTTGAGGTTTTCTGCGATTTGAGCAACTGCCCCTAAATGTTTTTTTTTCTTGTTCTTTTAAACATAGTTCGGATAACATACCCCTTTCATCTTCGTAAATCAGTTAGGAATATATTTTCCACGACTCCTGAAATTCGACCCAAACGTTTTACTTTATTTCGGAACCGGGATACTCGGAGGCGAATTTTCCTGCAATTGGTTCGTCATCATTTGATGAACAACTCGGTTGTGGGTCAGTTCTATGGGTGACCGTTCCGTCTTATAAAAGTCTGTAATCCGTTTGGGGCATAATCCGGTTTAAAAATATACAATGTTTCAAGCTATGTTACACAGTAAAAGTCATTCCCGGAATATTCCTCAATAATCCCGATCCCTTTACAGGAGGAATTTGATCGACTTGGTAAATCCCCCTAGGCAAGGGTATTTCCGTAATGCAACAATTTCGCCATTTGGGAATTCTCCGGGTAGATGTAAATTAAATCTTGGAAACGCTACAACCTATGGGACAAAGAGCAATTCTTTCCATGAGTTATTTACAGGGATACGATTTTGTTTCGCGTACACCTTTACAGAACGGGTGGTTTTCTCCGGTTCAGTAGGAAATGCCACCACGGATATTATAAAAGTAAAAATAGCGCGATTTGCGCAATCGCGCGCCATGTGTGCAGCACTGCTTAATCTTCCAAGTATGGTGACCCAATTTTTCATTTGCTGTCATTTTGACGGGAATTCCGATACCTCGATGTCAACAGTTGAAAATAGCTGACATTAGATTCAAACGGTGGCAAAATTTGGATTCTCTGATGGTGTAGCAACTTGGAATGCATGAAAAATCCGACATCTTGCAGATAATATCTATTGTAATGGATAAAAAATGATTAGGGTTCATCCAAACTTGTGCTAGTACTATTTACATAACTTCCAACAATTTACCTTAAAGTGCCCAGAGTGGTTCAGTGCGTAAACCCCATATAGAACACGGATTTCGTAGCCGTCCCTAACAGATTATCAGAAAAAGAGCAACGGTGTCGAAGCTAAAATTTACGCAGCTGTAGAATTGGATAGCTGTAGGCTCTATTTTAAGGACTTAAAACATCTGGATTGCGTTTGTTCGGGAGAGACTCTGTCTTTAGTCGCCCTTGAACTACAGTAGATAGTATAAACTATCGATAAGAGGACCATGATGAACATATATTGCTCACCGAGGTGCACAAGCTATGAGCATTATGCTTTGGGGAAAAATAATAATAAAAACTAAAATCAAAGCGCTGAAAGCCGTGAAAGCCTGAGATATGAATACAGGAGATATATTTAACCTGGACAGAAAAAGTTTGATGGTCGGATTGTCGGAGGTGCCACTTTCTACCTAAATCTACTGTCGAGTATGCGCATATCTGCAAATTTTTGCGCTAGAGGACACAACCTGCCCAAAATAATTTTCATCCCGCTTTTGAGGTATTGTAACGATATATTTACATGTAAATACGTGTAAATATATCGTTACATATTTTCATCTGATCAGAATGCCTTGAAGGGGTCTGATAAAGGCCACCCAAGGATCCTTCCTGTGAAATTTGGTTGCATTACGTTCGTTACTTTCCGAGATTTTTAAAGTAAAAGTTGACGGACGGACGAATGACGGACACCACACCATGACAAAAGCCCATTGGCTTTAGGTCAGTTGAGGTTGAGAGAGAGAGCTAGACAGTGAGAGAGGGGGTGGGGTGGAGCTTATACCCAGGTTCGAACTAGGAGGCTCTCACGTTCGATGCGAGTACTCTAACATGAACCAATTTGGTAATGTAAATAAGCGCTTGATAATCTCCAGATAAAGAAAGCGAGAGATGGTCGTTTACCAGGTTAACATGAGTATGTACATCTCTCAAAAACGATATATAGACGTTGCATCATTTGGGTAAAAATATAAAGACACAAAGTCCGAGCACTACCAAACTGTTTTCAGAAAGTGCGAAATAAGGTCCTATGAATTACCAATTTATTTGTTAAACAAAGCATTCCAATCGTGGATAAAACCGACAGCTTCGCTTATCAGCTTTATACAGCAACTTCGTCTAACTGGACAGTTTTAACATTGTTACTCTAGAATAAGTAATATTATTTTGGTATGAAACTAACACCTTATTTTTTCTTAACAATATAATATGATTATATATGGTTAATAATTTCCAATATCTTATATATCTCCTTTCTTTCTGTCAATTCACTCATCACGTTTTGATAATTTTGCCAAATTCAGAACACTGACAGGAAAGTTCTGTACAAGTCGACAGCTTTCAATGAGTAATATCTTGCCTTCGTCCTTCTCGCTTCGATAGTGTGATTCGCCCGGGTCCGATCTACTTTCCATGTGTCAGAATATTATATCTTTTGCGTTAGATGTTTTTACAATTTTACATTAAACTCTGCATGGGTCGAAATTTTACCGTGGTAATTTTATCCTCAGATTGATACGTAATCTCAGGATAAAAACCTTTATTTTCTAACTTTATTCTGGGAATTTGAATAAGTAGTTTCTGCATCCCGACGATATCTTCCAAGGCTTGCGTATCGAGCGATCGCGGACTGAATCGGCCAATTTAATCATTTATTCAGATCGAAACGGAAGTGAAGATTGATTACAAATATTAACCGAAATTCTTGTGAAACATTTTTGTGGAACTTTTTTGTGAAACAGTTTTGTGAAAAATTTTTGTTTGTTTGACGACATTCGAGTCGCAAGTCGTTTAAGTCGAGACGAACAGTTTACTTTTTTGTTGTATGTTCCTGAACATATATTTTGCGAAATAACGCCGCTAAATATCGAAATGGAACTTCCTGTTGGAGTCATTGGGCGTGACCAGCGGTGTCAGGTGGCGGGGAGAGTGATCCGTCAGTTCTAAAAGGAAATTACAGGAATTTTCATGAAAATTTATAAATGAAAATATCTGCTTTTTCAATAATAATTAGCCGCCATCATAGCGCAGTTGGTAGCGCGTCGGACTGTCATTCTAGAGGTCACGGGTTCGATCCTCGACGGCGGCAGTCATCCTTTCCGACTATTTGTCTCCCACCAATGGGTTGATAATCGTAGACCTATGTGGGATAGCAGCTGGAGGCTAGGTGTGATGGCGGTACTGTTATGAGAAATACAAGGAATCCATTGTTATGTGCTCCAGCCGCCGCGATATAACCGATAGATTTTTGAAAGCGGCGTAAAACCCATCCAAACAAACAAACAAATCAATATTTATTAAATTCACTATCTACATTGAATACTCCTAATGCATTGGTATTTATCCGATGAGATGGAAAATTACTAGCGGAAGCCAGTGACGTTTTTAACATACAAAGGAAACCACAAAAAGGCATTGTTCGTTGAATTCGATAACGTATTTACCCATTTAACTCCGGTTCCATTCGGTACGTCGTTTGCTAATTTGGCGTTACGTAACGCAAATAATCTTTCCTTCTTTTATTTCTATTTTAAGCTATAAACAATCATTGTTGTTTCCCAGGAATTCAATGATATTGCCCCGAACAAATTGACCGTGAGATGATTGGATCAATGAAATATTGATTTACCCAATGAACTCCGGTTCCATTCGGTACGTCGTTTGCTAATTTGGCGTTACGTAACGCAAATAATCTTTCCTTCTTTTATTTCTATTTTAAGCTATAAACAATCATTGTTGTTTCCCAGGAATTCAATGATATTGCCCCGAACAAATTGACCGTGACATGATTGGATCAATGAAATATTTCATTTCATTTAGAATGTCAACCAGCAGTACCTATACTTTAGTTTAATTAAGTTTTGCAACAATTTTTGTAACATGCACCGCATGTTCGCCTTATTGTACAAATGCAATAGTCTTTGAATTTTCCACGACCGTTTGTCGTTTGAAAATATATTCTTCAAGGTTCATGACAAGTACATCAGATGACTCGCGGGACTTCCAGTCCTTTGGTTTGTTATCGAAATCGGACGGACGGACGGACGGACATGTTACGTTTTTCGATCAAATACAATAGCGTAAACCAAGGTACTTGGACGGACGGACATGTTACGTTTGTTGATCAAATACAAAAGCGTAAACCAAGGTATTCGTACTCAGGTGAGCTAAAAACGGCTAAGCCTGAAACCAGGTCAATTGTTATCTTAAGTCAGCCCTGATTGATTCATTGAATGGGGTTTAACGCCAATTTTTACAGTATTCCAGGCATATCTCCACGGCTGGAGCAACTAACAATGGATTCCTGGTATTTTTCACACCAGCACTACCACTACATCCGTTCCTAGTCTCCAGCTGCTACCCAAAGAGCGCGATGAGTTGCAAAGAATGATTGTCGTCTTTTCTATGACGATATGGTTGCCAATTATTTTTAATATCTCTATACGTGGGTGTTTTACTTGATTAAATGTGGCTGCAAAGTCCCTTTTACGACAAATATCACTTCTCAAATAAATTCGAATTCTTGTCCAGGCAACATAATAGAAAATAAAAGTTGTCTCTATATGCAACCCCAACCAAGTACACAATCCATTACCACACCATATAATTTCAGACGGTCCGGTTCAAATAAGTTGCAGCCGACAATTGAATTGATAACAGTTATAGACTTGTTTGCTTTTAGGGATGGAAAACATTGTGGATGTTGAAGACATTGCTTCAAATTGCTTTGGATGATTTCCAAATTTTTTTTTCTAGAGGGGCTTAAACATGAGGGATTGAGTGAGAATGGTTTAAAAGAAAAATGCGGATTTGAGATAATAAGAATATGTTAGAATCAAGATAATTTTGCAATGACAGGTTGTATTCGGAAAATAGCTTTTTCTCTGTTAGGAATTCGAAATTTGCAAAATATAAAAGTTAAGCTACTTTCATTGTTATATTAGGTCGACTTAAGTTTAAACAAAAGGGCCATTGACCCTAAATTTCACACCCGAGTTGATGTTTATAGAAGCAAAACAGCACAAGTGACCTTATTATGCTCCAACCAGACTTGTTGTCAAAGCCTTGTCTTGAAAAGTAAGTGTAAACAATGTGCTGATGGCCTTCCCATTCTGCTCTATATTTCCTTTTAAAAGGGTTACTCTGGTTAATTAACTAAAGGATTTTTAAGAAGGACATTTCAGCTTCATAAAACGGATGATGGTTTATTTCTGTAAGTAATTTTAACTCCTATAACATAGTAATAAAGACATCTGACATGGGTGAATCTGATACTGAAACTCCCGTCTGCAAGAATTTACTCCTATATATAACCTTTTGATCACCATGGTGACAACCTTACAAACCAATCAGAGGCCGTGGAAGGTCTCACCTAGCCAATCAAAGCGTTCCAGGATTCCAGGATTCCTGGCGGGTAAAAGAACAATTCCTGGCAACTACAGCCATATTGCCAGGAGCAAATCGTTTCATGTGCAATTACTAAAAATTTAGAAAAATTTCAATCAATGATGATTATAGATGGGTAGAATACAACAAGACCTAAACATTGATACCCTACATATTCATCAATTTACTCTTAGCAGTTAAAAATTGATCTTTGAATTATGAGGTGGCCAGGAATTCAAATATTCCCTCCTTCCAAACTTGAATACCAGAGCCAAGAAACCAATAACTTGTTAAACACAAATAAGTCTCAAAACCTAGTACTGTAAGGTTTGGTATATGACAACATACAGCATTAGAGACCATATAATGATCTCTATAGATAACTAGAATAGTTAATACAGGAATAAGTAGTTAGTAGTCAAGGGAGATAACCATTTCAGCTTTGTAAACAATAAATTTACAAAAAGGAAAAATTAGTAAATTCCTTGTGCTAAATACTTTAAACAGACCATTCACTACAAATAAACAGTACTTTAACACTTGATTAAGCCTTAAAAACACATAATTTGGTAAAATGGGTGGCAGCCAAAATGGTAACTTAGGGCAGGAATGAATACTATTCCTGGCAATTGTAAAGTAAGTGGGTGGGGTAACCATTTTCTTACATAAGACTTGAGAGACATTTTTATCATATTTAGTGTCTTCATAGCAAATGACCTACCATCTTATCACAGGTAACCTTATATCAAAATTAACATAGATATGGAGACAAACATTCCTATCAAATATCAAGTATTTTGAGCCGAACATGTGGTCTCTGGAGTGTATACAAGATATTCTTAGATTTGACCTAATGATATAGTTTTGGATCGAATGTGACCAATTATCATATTTGACAGAGATACCAAGGAGACAAACATTCTGACAAAATAGCGATGTATTTGAGCCAAAAAATGTTATCTCTACAGTGCACACATGGTTCTCCTAAGAATTAACGTCGTATCCAAGTTTGCCCTCATATTACCAAATATTAAATCTGACCGAGATATCACTGAAACAAATATTCTGACCAAACATCAATACATTTAAGCCAAAACATGTGACCTCTAGGGTTTACACAAGTTATTTTTTTTATAGAATTTGACGTTATGACCTAGTTTTTGACCCAACGTGACCCAATAACGAACTTGACTGAGCTATCATGGATACAAACATTCGAACCAAGTTTCAAGAGATATGGGCCCAAAGTGTTTCCGCCCAGTTCACACAAGATGTTGATGCACGACAGGCGACTGATGACGAACGCTAGAAAAACTAGATGACAAAAGCTCAAAATGAACATGGTGTGCTATGGTGAGCTAAAAATGGATTCATCTCTATTCAGGATTAAAATATTTATGAGCAGCAACGCATTTGTCTGGCTGAGTTTTTCGCATTACTACAAAATTTTCCCACTTTCTAATGTTGCATATCAATCTTACAAAAATGTACTTTGTATACGTAAAAGGCAAGCTATAGATTGCATACATTAAGTGCGATCTTTATACTAACGTCTTAATTGTGTAGTGTCAACTATCTGTAATCAATAGGAATAATTCAAAATTGACCATAGTTGTGTCTTTAAATCGTTGAGACTACTGTTTGAAAATCTTCAATGTATTTAAAGTCATCCGATTTATTGTGAATCTAAAACACAAAGAAGAAATTTTTATCATTGTTATGATTACTGAGCAAAATAAAAACTTGACACTTTTGAAATTTTCAATTATTTCGTTCTCTTGTGTAAAAAACAACAGCAAATAGGAAGCATTTGACTGCATAGATATGTAAAATTTGTAAATTATAAGAAACAGAAACAGCTAATTGCACGTGCATACCATAATCCTTGCTGTCATTTGGTACAAATTTGCCTTAGCAAGCTTAAGTTCAAGAGAAAATCACATTGAATTCTCGGACTTTACACTGTATGGAAAAGCCACGACTTTCAAATGAACAACGTCAAGAAGCCACTGAAAGGCTTTTGGCTGGCTAGTCTCTGACTTCTGTTGACGCATCAATGATTTGGCCACGGCAAACAATAATTAATTTAAGAACTCGTGCACTCCGAACCGACACAGCTGCTGACCGGCCAAGATCAGAAGAAGCATGAGTGGCGTCACATTAGGGTGGTCGTGAAAAATTACTGCGACACCGAAGCAGATTAACGTTAGCGAAATCCACTAGTCGAGAGATTCTTGGTGGCAGGGTTTTAGTCAAAACTGAGAGGAACCGTTAGCGAGCAGCTAGACCCAAGCCCGAATGCCACTTCTTACACCTTATCATAGGCTCAACAGGTTGGCATGGACCACACGGCACCAAATGCACTGAGACTCTATTGTCTTTAGTTTGCTGATGGCACGGTACGATCGCCACGCAGGCATGTGTACGGGAGGTGGACAGATTTGGTTGTGTGGGTCTAATAGTATGGAAGTGTTTTCTCGCTTAAGGAGGATATCAATGCGGGGATAAGATTTTAAAACCATTTTTGTCTTTGTCTTTATATAGACACAAAGTCCTGGTATAACATTTCAGCACGATACTACTAGACCACAACGCATTTTAAAGTAGGCCATTCTGAGACATGCTGCTATTCAAGTTTTAGACTGGCCTTCACGCAGTCCTGTCCTCAATCCGATTTAGCATATTTGGAGCGAGCTAGGTCACAAAGTCCGCCAGGAAGTCAGTCCCCCTTAGACATTGTTGATTAATGGAGACATCTTCCTCAAATGCTTTAATGTACACGAGGAGAAGCCGTAGTACTGTTAGAGATGCTAGCGTTAGACACAATCGATATTGAACACATATGTGTTGTTTTTACCATAATGTGAATCTTATCTTGAGATTAATTTTTTAAGTTTATCAATATAACACTCTACCGCTCAGAATTTTGCTACCTCTCCAAATAGCCAGATGTTTTTTGTTCTCGATGCACAAAAGTTCCTTGCAGTATCAAAAGTTTTCTCGCTAAACTTCAGAGTGTCAATTTTTCATTTTTGCTCAGTATGCAAAAAGAAAGAACAAAATAGAAACCTGTTGTCTTTACTTTAAATATACTGACGCTTATTTTCCTATAATGCTTTCAAAACATAGTTTGTCTGGTCTTCGACATCGACCATTTCTTACTTCATAAATTTCAATAGTTTGTGAGTTTAGACCCAGTACATTGATATGAATAAGTCGTCATTTTCTAACAATCTTCAAATTACAATTAGATGTTTATTTCAGTTTTCTAGCTTTCCAAACAATTGGACCAAGAGGTATCACGGAATGAAGCTATTTCTATTTCTGAGGATGATACTTCTTATCTTTGGTGTTACCGAGGGACTTGATAAGACCAAAATATCTCAATTTCCACCTTCTCAACGGAATTTTATTGTAACTAAGGTACTTATTGTCGTTTTATAGTCGTCTGATTTTGTAATTGTTACTGTACCCGATGATGGCATAAGTTTTCAACCCATACCAACGTTCCACTTCACCATTCATAGCTGCAATCCGTAGAGGTACTGTTCATAGTAGCAGTTGACTAAAAGAACTAAAACTATCTTCAGTTTCACGTATGTGTCATTGTTCTAACAAATAGATCAACAAGTAGATTAATGAATCAATGAATAACAACAATACAAAAACATGAATGAAATGAATATATAATAATAAATAAATAAAATAATTATTAATTCTTAAAATTTATATAACTTTAGTCGCAATTGTTTTAAAACCCCTATGGTATCCAGGGAATGGATGGGTTGTCACGAAGATCGCGATATTTGTTTGATTGCTTATTTGTATATTCTACAAATATTATATTATAGCAACACCGTCAGGTCGACGGTGGTAATATCTACGTTAAATCCCACGTGCAAGGATTGAGAGTTTCACTACAACGGCGTTACGCCGTTGCAGTGACGGCGCTCTCACCTTGTATAAAAAGCTGATTCTTGGAGTAAGAGTAGGATTTTGGAATGTTAGCCAAAAACTTTGGATTTATATGATTTGTGAATTTGGATTTATGATGTGAATAAAATGCTTAAACTTTAAACGTCTTAATTTCTTACTTCAAAAAAAGATAAAAATGTTTTTAAAAGCTTTCACGTTGTGGCAGATAAGAATTTAAAATAAAATCATACATATCGAAAATCGTAAAACATCTGCCACATTGGTCCGGCTTTTAGAAGGTTGTAATATCGACCAATTTCGAAGAGAAATCATAGCATGCGTAAATGAGAAGTTAAGAATTATTTCATTTTATTTTCTGAAACAATTATGTCTTTCAATATTTATAAGTTTTGTTACTTATAGTGATAAAATCCACCAATTATGCAATTTCGAATGGATTGTCAAAAGAAGTATGCGTGTGGTGAACACCATTTTCAGTGGTCGCTCGATAATAGTTTGCCTTCTTTGCAGACTCACTCATACCGTTTAATTCTTAAGTACTTGCTTCGTCAATTTCAAGTTTCACATAATAGAATATCAGTGAAATCGCCAACTGATAAACACACATTTTTGGTGGATTGATTTTATTGCTTTCGTTTATTTCGTGCTACAGATTGTCACCTCAGGGGAAAAGTGCTACTGATCATGTCATCTAAATGCCATGATGTAATTCACGTGCTATTTGAAATGCTTTTTGGAGAATGGCGTCCTTTTTGTTGGTTAATTGATAATACATGGATAAGATGATACACAAGTGGTACCAGGTTCTTATAAAAACGACGTCATTTGTAATTTAAGATTTAAATGTTTTTCAGACATTTCTGTCCTCTAAGAAGATTAGCATTTGGGGTTTTTTTTGTAAACTTTCTGAGTACTTTAACAGTTAGATGTGACTTCAATGTTATCGTCGGTGGATTATGCATCGGCACTAATAGTTGATTTATCAAGCTTAGCATAATTGGAAATAAGACTATTGCTACCATTAATGATTGTTTAACGACGTTACTTTTTCAAGATATTTGGACTTTGGTACATACAAGCTGATATCGCCACGTGCTCTTGGCCAGGTGTCGACGAGTTTCAAGACTGGAGTGTTGATATCACAGAGGATAAACGTGGTATAGCTGGAATAGAAACATGGAGGTAGGTTGAATACCCCATTGTCTGTGCATGCCGCAAATCTAATATGTAGCTTAAACTAATCGCTTGACAATATTGAATAATTTGAATTTTAGTTTCATCTATCAAAAACGAGCGTTCTGATTGGTCGAAATATATTATTCATAACTCCATGAACAAAGTTTTGATCACGCAGTGATTTTGTATGCTTCCACACAAAATAGTCCCATACAAAAAGGAATCAAAAATTGTAAAGCTTTAGTTTTTTTCGCTCGATGCTATTAAATTACGAAAAACCTAAGCACACAATGTATGAATCCGCTTCGCGTATTCATACAGTTTGATTAGTTTTTTCGGTTCATACCTCCATGAAAACAAAAAATATTCCCTTCATCTCTTAAATAACTTCTGTCACATGTATTAGTCTTATAAGTTTTTAATTGTAGGCCCGCGCCCATAGGCAGCGCGCAGGACTCCTAATCATGGGGTCCCAGGTTCGATCGCCGGCCGTTGCGATTATCCTTTCTAACATTTGTCTTCCATCAGTGCTCGGATAATTGTACACGTTAAGGAGCAGTTGGAGGCTGGGATAAATGCAGCAGTAGTACTGGTGTGAGAAATACCAGGAATCCATTGTTCGGAGTTCAACTGCTGCGCTATAACTGAAATACTGTTAAAATGGCTTTAAACCCTATTCAGACAATCAGTCATTCTTATAAAGGGAGCATGTACGTGGATCAATAACGCAAAATGTGGATTAAGGATCTTTTAGATCGTTTAAATATATCTTGAATTAAAGATTTTCTTAAGTCTTTTCAAAGACATATCCCCCTCCCCCTCCTCAGCATAATGAAAAATGAATAAACCCTAGATTTAAGGAATGTGATGAAGCTGATTTTGCATTGAAATTGTAGGTCCAGAACTGGGGACTGTACAACAATGTACACAAAGATGACACCGAGATCTGAAAACGGAGGATGTTTCATTTTACAAGATACAATTGGTAAATATCCTATATCTTCGAAGCACGTAATTTGGAGCACGCTACACCGAGGGACAATAAAAACACAAAAGCAGGTTGTCTTAAATTCGTACCTAAATATGATCAACGAGTGACAATATAAACGCAAAAGCCGGTTGTCGTAAATTCGTACCTAAATATGATCATATTAAGGTACGAAATTACGACAACCGGCCTTTGCGAGTAAATTATTCCCTCGGTAAAGGAGGATTATTTTTTTAGCGTAAACTATTATGTTATTATACAAAAACGATAGAGAGATTATATTATAGATAATTACATTTTGTGTAAAATGTGATAAAGTCTGATGCCTGGAAAGGGTAAACGTGATTTATTTGAAGAAAAATATTAGAAAGAAGAAAATGACCACCACCAGCCATCTTCAATATGGACCCGTCTGAAATAATGTAGTCAAGTAAGCGGGTCTTTTTATATTTTTTTTGCAATCACCTGCCCCCGTCCTCTGACCTTAGACAAGGCATTTCGACTGAGATTTTCACAATGGATGGTGAGAATATAAACCAAACAGCGATTTGTTATTTGGTTCACGACATAAACATCGTAACTGCAGCTTGAAAATGCTGTATCAACGATGCAAAAGACCTAATATCAGCTTGTATAAGCTGTAGTAACGGTGTTTTAATCTCTTATTATGAGCATTTACAGCTTTTCAAATTTTGTTTTGTCCAATTTAAAAAGGGTAGCATACGACATTGTAAGTACAATACAAAAAGTTATCATCCTTTCTTGTTGTAGTTTTTCCACAAGTATTAAATGACTTACTTGATTTGCGCTGTTAATCGATCTTTGATTGACGATAGTAGTCCTTCAGTTAAAAAATCAAAGTATTGAAAGAACTGTAAGCTAGCAAAGCTTGCAGACGACAATTTCAAGATAGTGGAATTTGGAAGAAAACATTGTGGACATTGAAGAAATTGCTTGTTACAAGCAATTTCTTCTATGTCCACAATGTTTTCCAAAGCATTTTCTTGAGATGCTGAAAAAAGCGGAATTGAGTGAGAATGGGTTACCTAGCATGCTTGTGAAAGAGTGCACTACAATTTGAATAGAGTTAGTTATATTCCTAAAATACACCAGGACTACTTTTTATGGTGTATGCATTCAACTGATTAGTAGTTAAGCCTCCAGTGGCAGTTTGTACTAGTTGAACTTTGAGTTCACCTCAAAATTTTGTCTGTTAACTAAAGCTATCAAAGCTGACGCTTTTCTAGCTAAAAACATGGTTCAAAAGAAGACAAAGGGATCTGCGATACACTTACATGCTTAAATAACTTGTACTGAAGATATATGGTCTAGGACTGGAGGCACTAAAGTTTTGTTTAGTTTGTTGCACTCATTGAGACTCCCTTAAATGGAGGTACCGATATTTCTGAAACATAGAGAGAGAAAAAACAAAAAACAAAAACAAAACAAAAAAACGAAATGTCCCACAATACGATTAAACGTGCATTTATGCCTTAAATATAAGCATGGTAATCTGATGTATTAAAAGTGGCATAGAAAAGATTCAACGGAATCAAGAGTTATTTTCAGAAATCCGTGTATTCGGTTTTCGACCCTGTTAAAGGTCAAACCCCATTCAATCAATCAATCGGTTGTCAACACATCATTACCTTATTTGCATATGACCCAAACGAAAAAAAAAAAAAAAAAAAAAAAATGACGATTGAAAGAACAACGTCCTGATTCATGTCAATTTAAGTGGTTTGTGTAGTACTTTAGTAATGTATCGGAAAAAAACTCTTGCACAGTTCTGATACAGAATCGAATATAACTCCTGGTGATGTCACTATGACGTTGGTTTGAGCGAGTTCAAACTAAAATCGCGATTTCAACGATTAAATGTACCTCGTGACTTTCGACGAAATCGGAAAATAGATTATCAGCCAACGTAAGTTATTAGCGAAACTCCCTGGTTTATTTGAAAAATGATCTCTGATTTTCGTAAATCTACTTTTCAGAATTTCAAAGTGCTCTTGATCTAAGCTGTAGCTACGCCGTATATGTCGCTACTAACAATTCTACCTTTTGGTCACACGATACTGGCCAAAAATTTACAAAATCTCACAGTTAAATATCGAAGTGGCTGGCTACTTCCTGCCGGAGTCAGTTGGCGAGGCCCGGGTAGTAAGTAAGCGGGACCAGTGATTTGTCACTTTAACTATGAACCCAAAAACCTAATCAAGGAGTATGAAGCCCCGAAACAGTGTCACGCATACGTATTATAAAGCTTTTAGTTTGACACGTCAATGAAAACAAACCCACACCTTTTCATTTTGTTGAATTCATGAATAACATGTATTTTAAAAAGACGGCTAGGCATATAGTTTTTTATCAGTTGATATAGTCTTTTGTAATTGGAATTCTTTGTGCACGAGCGTAAAAAATAATTCATTGTTGTTGTTTTTTCGGTTGAAGTTATTAAGCGATTATGTTAGCCGATAGGAATGCATTAATTTTGATAGTTGAAGCTAAAATTAAATTCTAATGATAACCATTTTCTCTAATGCTTCAGGAAATGTACTATCCGGTGACCAAGTGTTTGTTGCGACGGACTACAAAACCTTTATTATAGAATGGGGCTGCGTCAAAAGATCAGTGGTAGAAGAGGAATGTGATGACCCTTATGTAACCGTATCAACAAGACTGGTTCATCCAAAACCTTACACCTTCAAAGTAATAGATATCATTCTACAGAAGATATGGGGAATTTCTCTTAAAGAATTTAGACGAGTTCAACATAAAAACGGTGAGGAAAATATAAGAACGTCTAGATTCTAACAAGCGATTATTCATCGTTTACCTTTGCCTTTATATCCAAAATATCAATCCTCTCTCATTGAATATATTTCACAGTATCCGATTAGAAAACAAGTTCGTTTTATCATTGACATTAGAATTTCTCCGAATCCTGTGCAAGTGCTACCGAGATAAGGATGATAAAACAGCACATCTATAATTATTCTAATGATAATATGAAACAGCAATTTATCAAAATGAAGACTACTGAGTTATCCACTATAGATAAAAGAAAGTCCATAAAGATATCTGTAGTATTAACAGATTCTTAGTCAAAAAGCGATTCACATGATATATGATGAAACCACGAAAGTCAAAGATAAGAACCTGCCCAATCATTCCCAAATGATTAACCCATTACCAGACACCAAAATTTTAGACTGGTCCAAATTGAAAGGAGTTGCAGACGACATATTCAAATTGATTTAAATTTGGACTTTTTTACTTTCTGGATAGAAATATTGTGGATAATGTAGAAATTTGCTTGTGACAAGCAATTTCTTCATTTTCAGCAATGTTTTCCAAAGCTTTTTTCTTGGGTCGTTTGAAAGCGTCAGTGAGTGGGAATGGGTTAAAGAGAATATGTAACAGCGTCAAGATCTGCGTTGCATTAATATAGATACATGCAGTTCTTAGATATATCGATTCACGGTCGAAACAAATACCCTTTCCGATATTTGTCTTCCACCGATTGGTAAATGATCGTACATATAAACCTAAGCGGGATGAGCCTTCTGGAAGCTCGGAAAGGACGTAATTGTAGTACTGGTGTAAAATACTAGGAACCTATGGTTATGTGCTCCAGCCGTGATATGACTGAAATATCGTTCAAAGTGGCGTTAAACCCCATTCTATAATGTCGATAACTATTGAATTGCTAGCGGAAGCCAATGACGTAATTGATGTGTCATCGAAACCACAAATAAAGCAATTTTCTATGCAATCGATAGTTAACGTATTTATCCCATGAATTCCGGTTTAATTCGAGTTGTTCTTCGTTGACTTTCATTTGACGTCTCGTTACGCGAAATATTTGTTCTTCTTTCCTTTTTTCTTAAATAATTAACAGTCAGTGTCATTACAAAATCAGCTTAATCCCCTTTTGTAAGATGTCTGAAAGCGTTATAGTTTGATATTTGATCATTGAGATCCAAATTATAGTTATTTTCATAATCTGTGCAAGAGCCGATTTATTTCCCATTCATACTAACAAACAAAGCGCTGCATATATTGAGATACAGATGCAATTTTAAGTTACTTTCTTGCATGACATAGTTCACTGCAAATGGGGAATGGCTTAGTTATAAAATGAAAGGATGCGCAGTCATCATCCAATAAATTAATGTTTAGTTTCGTCTATCAAAAACTGGGGTTCTGATTGGTCGAAAAAAAAATATTCATAACTCAATGAACAAAATTTGGAGCACGCAGTAATTTTGATGATTCCGTTATTTGCCCCATAGAAAAAAGTATCAAAATTTGGGAAGTTTTTGCTCTTTTCGCGCGATGCTATTAAAATATAAGAAATGAAGAGAATATATTTTTGTTTTCATGCAGGTATGAACCGAAAAACCCAATCACACTTATGCTTCGCGTATTCATACAGTGTGATTAGTTTTGTCGGTTCATACCTCCATGAAAACAAAAAATTATTCTTTTCATCACTTAAATGATATACCATCACGTCGAAATATGAGGTTTCGTCGAGTTATGTCCGAACGTTAAAGGTAAAATTCTGAAAATTGATTTTTTATGAAGCAACCCTCTTGTTGACACGCAAATAAATGAAGAAGCAACCATGAATATTTTCCTAAATCTCGCAAATTTACAACTGAATTTATGCACATCGCATCCCACATATCTTCTATATACTAGTGCCCGTCCATCTAAATTTTCTCAATATTAAATCGATCATCTGATATCCATTTCAATATTACATTTTGAAAATGGTCATTGAAAGAGAACACAAACTTAAGAGACAAAGGTCGTCAACCAAAGACAATGGTCCCAATACGATATCGAAACAAGGGTTTATCATAATTAGTATTCGCTGAAATAAATTATTTTGCCAAACTAATAAGATGCATGTAAGAATATGCATGTAAGTTGAGAATTCTCATGGTTAAGAATGAAACGGTATTTGAAAATTAGATTTATATACAATTCGTAAAAAGTGAATCTCCTTTTTAGCTAGCAAATCGTCAGCTTTGATAGCTGAAGTTAACAAGACGAAATGTTGAGGTCTTCTCAGAGTTCAACGAGTGCAAACTGCCACTGGAGGCTTAAACACTAAATGCCTACGCCCCAAAGAGTAGTTCTTCTTTCGTGAATATTGCAAACTGTTCCACTGCTTTTTATGACCATATGAATTAAATTTATACAAAATGTAGACAACTCCTTACATACTATTTAACCCAATCCCATCCAATCTCGCTTTTTAATCATCTCAATAACATAGCTTTGGAAAAGATTGTGGAAAATGAAGAAATTGCTTGTAACCAGCAATTTCTTCATTGTTCACACTCTTTTCTACCCTACAGGGCAAAGACTTTCTAAATTTCACTAATCATGATAACTTTTGTCAAAGAAGATTACTCAATAAAATCATGCTGTGCTAGCTTACATAACTTCCAGTACAATGATTAAAATTATAGAGGTTTAGAATTCCCATGTCAGACTTCACCAAAATGGCATTATCTATGGAGTACTTGCTTTTCAAAGCAACTTGTTTCAGGAACAAGTAATCTTGGCATGGTATAAAAAATTAGATCTCATAGAGCACTCATTATATACTTAAAAATTGTCATAATGTTTATTCTGAAGGGTAGAAAATAGTGTGGTTAATGAAGAAAATGTTAGGTTCATCATTTTCTTTTTAAACAACAATGCATTTCTGAAATATATCCCTTAATTTCTTTGGCGGACAAGATCATTTAATTCTAGACAACTAATAAATCATGTCTTACTTCGCAAAGGGAGAAAACTTGTGTTTTCACACGAACCAACGAATGATATTTATTTATTTCAGCGTGTATTAACTAGAAGAAAACAAGTTAACAAAATCTGATGATGAACGTGCTGACAACACACCATAAGCTGTATATATCATAGTACACTCTGCATGTAATTGACTAATCAAGATTGTCAATCAAGGAATCAAAAGACAAGTCAAATCTTTTATTCATCCCGGACCTGAGCTATCAACACCAACATTGGTCGCCATTTTTGTTATTCTTTTTTTGTCATTTTAGCGAATTAAACGTCGTAATTACAGCTTATGCAAACAACTATAATTAATCTACTTTTTCGTTACATACTACTGGTCATAAATTTTGCAAAAAGACGCCTTTTAAATTCAAAGCGGGACTTCCTGTTGGAGTTAGTAGGCGTGGCAAAGAGAGTAAGTTGGCGGGGCCAGCGATTGGCCAATTTGCATTGGAATTGGCTATAAACAGAATTAAACGACAAAACAGAACAAAGTAAAGTTTCTTTTCTGAATTTCATAGCGGCTCTTGAACAGATTATGAAAGAAAATTTTGGCTCTCAATTTTCAAATTTCGAACAGAAATGCTTTCAGACATTTGTAAGAAGGTGATTAAGCTGAATTTATGATGAAAATGCCTGTTCATAACTTTAAAACAAGAGCCACCAGAGACGGATTATGATCCCCGAATTTAGCTCTGTCACAAAAAATTTAAGATAAACAGGAAAAGCGGTCGCAAGGACAGAAGATCGCAGATACGGGTATATGCTCGTCATATATCAGACAAATTTTCTGATCAGAGTAGATATATCCTTTGAAAAAAAAAAAAAAAAAAAAAAAAAAGAATAAAAATAATCAGAGTGCCAAGCTAAATTGAAATCCTTCTATATGTGATGGAGCTATGCTCAGGATAACCTGAATTTAACTTTAGACCTTGAGTTGTGACTTTGACCTGGTTTATCTAAGGTGCAAAGTCCCTTTGAAGGCCATCGATAATTGAAGGAGCTATGCTGTGGACAAGGTATGTCCACCGTTGAGCTATATAAATACCAGGAAAAGCGTTGGGGGAATATCATAAGGAATTAACATGTGAAATGTCATCCAATTTGGCCCAAGGGTTGTGGACGGACGGAAACGGAAGGACAAACGGATGGGCAGACGAAGCGGCTGCTATATGCTCGGGGAGCATAATGAAGTAAAAATATTTCGCGTTTAGAGACGCAAAATAACTCAGCTGAGTACCCGGACTTTATCGGGTAAATACGTTATCTGTGGAATGCAACGACCATTGTCTCATCTGCGGTTCCCGGCTTACACTAGCAAAACAGTTGTAATCGACGTTACCCGAATACTACCGATTTCACCCGATACCTTCCGATGAAAATATATCGCAATAGATTAAACTTATAGTGAATTTAGTTTTTACACGAAGAAAGACTTATCGTGAAAATAACAACAATAATTATTAGATCTTTCTGTTCAAGAGCCGCTTTTAATTGTTTGTAATTTTTATATCTGTTTTCTGACGGAGGATTTAAACTATACCAGATGGCACGACTTAAGACTTGTCAAAACTGGAAGAAGTTGCAGACGACAGTTCTCTGAGATGAAGATTTTTTTAAAAAAAAAGAACTATTATCCCTTAACCCATTACCAGGCGAAAAAAGCTTAGCTCTAATAAGGTGAAGACGGAAATTTATGATTGATGTATTTTTTGTCTTTTATGTGCTGGAATGTAGAAAACAATGTGGAAAATGGAGAAATTGCCTGTTTTAAGTAACCGCTTTATTTATGATCTTTATTTCCTCTCCAGTGTCGTGTTAAAGCAAACAAAAGCTCCACGGACTACAACACAATAGCACACATCAGGGGTCGACACTAACAGTGTCCCGGGATCCCGAGGATTCCTGAAAATTGGAAGGGACCCCAGCAATCTTAGGCTAGGGATTCCGTCAGGATCCTTCAATATTTATTCCGTAATGTAGATCTTAATGTATCCTGATTTTTTGTTTGTTTGTTTTGTAGAGAACATTGTGGATAATAAAGAAATTGCTTGTAACAAGCAATTTCTTCATTTTCCACAATGTTTTCCGATTTTTTTTTCAAGTTTGTCTTGGAAGGACAGGATTGAGAGTGAACGAGTTAATGTATTTCAAGGAGGGATCCCTGATAATCTTAAGGAAACCCTGAAAGATTAAGTGGAGATTCCTGCTGGATCCCATTGAAATAAAGTTAATGTCAAACCCTGCACATCCCTCCTTTGACGCCCCCCAAGAAAAAGGCTTTGGAAAACATAGTGGAAAATGTAGAATTTGCTTCTTACGAGCTAGTTCTTCAATATTCACTATGTTATCTTTCCAAAAAGACGAAAAATAAGAGAGCGATCCCATTAACCCTTTCGCGGTTTGTCTAATTTTAGACTGGGGTTGCAGACGACAATGACGACTTGATGTGAAGAATGAAGAAATTGCTTGTTACAGGCAATTTCTTCAATATTCACTATGTTATCTATCTAAAGACGAAAAATAGAGGAGCGATTCCATTAACCCTTTCGCGGTCTGTTTTAATTTCAGACTGGTCCTAATTGAAAGGGGTTGCAGACGACAAAGACGACTTGATGAAGAATGAAGAAATTGCTTGTTACAAGCAATTTCTTCAATATCCACCTTGTTATCTATCAAAAGACGAAAGGTAGAGGAGCGATTCCATTAACCATTTCGCGTGTTTTTTTTTTTTTGTTTTTTTTTTAATTTTAGACTTGTCCTAATTGAAAGAGGTTGCTGACAACAAAGAGACGACTTGATACAGTTCGAAATAAAGACATCTTATTTGGTATCAAATATTGTGGGAAAAGGAGAAATTTCTTGTTGCTTGCTTCTTTTCCCAAGATTTTTTTCACGTATAATATCACGTAAAAAAACAGAGATTGTACAGGAAGGGTTAAGCTAGAAAAAAGCTTTGAAATGTGATCTAATAATTTAAGAGGCTTGTCCTTTCATAGGATTTCATCTGGCTCGTTAACATTGAAATTATCTTATAATTACATTCCGGATATATGTCATAAAATGAAGATGTTGAACGCTCCCGTTACTTGTCTAGGAAGGAAAAGTTCACGAACAGTTGAACATTGGTGGATCGCACCTGCCAATCGAGGAACCCATTGACCAATCAAACCATTCATTTAGAGCGGAATTGAATTTGAACTCAACCGTTGACAGACATTTATGTGAAGCACTTTTGTTGTTTTGCGACTGAAAGGTCGCAATTCACCGAAGATTCAATTAATTCTAACACGGGAACATAGCGACTTTTACCCTTTCCTGGTTAATCCCTGGTTTTTACGCCGCTACAATTTTATAATTGAGAAAATATTGTGGAAAAAGAAGAAATTGCTTGTCACAAGCAATTTCGTCTTTTTCCACAATATTTTCTACTCTACCCAATGGTTATTTTGTAAATTAAATCCACTTTTAAATGTCGTTCGCAAAACCTTTGAATTCGGACAGGTCTAAAATTTTGCAAATATGAAAGGGTTAATAAAGACCTCGGCTCTAATGTGGTTGATTTGAGATCAAACGTGCTGATCAAAAATTCTATTCCTGACTTTTCGATAGGAACGGTAATCGAATTAGAACACATACCAAGAACAGAAGCGTATGTTTGATCAGTAATAAACTATATGTTCCGTATATGGAATATTTATCTTAACCTCATGAACAAACGATCCCACTACAAAGGATGGGTTGAAGACTTTGAAGTAGAAGCGACTTTGCCTTTTTCATAAAGTTTTGTCTCATATGATATATTCAAAAGCAGGATATGAATAAAATACATAAAAAGAGGGATACATTCGTTAGAATTTCATAGTATACTTACGATGAAATGCAGAAATGCATCGCACTATATATAGTCGTTATTTTTGCTTTTTCTAACCTTGCCATCGTCAGAATAAGTTTGAGATAAAACACGGCATAGGTCGACATTCATATAAAACATTTTTGATGGTTTCGCGACTAAACGTCGTATTTACGGCTTATCAATGTGTATTTACGACGTTTCGGTCTCCAACTAGCCATTCTTAATTTTTTCTAAAGTTACTGATCATACAAGTGCAAAATAACACTGTTTAATTTCGAAGTCGAATTTCCTATTGGAGTTCAGTAGGGATGGTCAGAGACCCATTGTTGCGTTTATTTCTTTTGGATTGACCCTTTCTTTTATATTCTAGACTGGTCCAATTTGAAAGATCTTGCAGACGACTATGAAAAAATGGATGCAATTCAAAATTATCTACCCTATGTTGTAGAAAATATTGTGGGAAAAGGAGGAACAGGCTTAACTGTTTCCTTTTTTCAAAAATTTAGACCAGTACAAATTCAAAGAGTTTGCAGACGAAAACTTAATGTAGATTCAATTTTAAAACAACTATTCACCAGGGTAGGAAAGATTGTGGAAAAATAAGAAAAGATTGACCCATCATTGAGATCGGCAGTGAGTATTGACCTCCGCCATAACAACTTTTTTGTCGTTACTACAGTTTATTCAAATTTAAGTTACGAACTTTAGGTCGCAGACTAACGATCAATCTGTCATTTCCGAGGGCAATGGGCGTGGCCAGCGATTCGTCAATCAATAGATCGCCGCAGTCAATCACAATCTTTCCGGACATTTTTCTGCACGTATATGTCACTCTCAGCGTGTGGTGAAGGTCTAATTGCAGACCCTCCCAATCTGTCATCTTCCTCTGTCTGCATTGCAAGGCTCTAACGGGATTTGCCCTCTTTGTGTTATACTATCTTACTTGTGCATCTTGAAAAAAATACGTTACCTTTCAGGATCTTTCTATCTTCCAGCTGGTCGACTTCGTCAAGTATAGCATCCACCTTTCTGTCCCAGTGTGCTAAAGACACACGACTAATGTCTGTGGTATAGGGCGGGGAGAATGGCCGTCTAGAATTGCTTCCATGCATAAATTTAGTAGCCCCGCCTGCCCGATCCATTTGTCTTTCCACTTGTAGTTGTCACACTGAACACCAAGACGCCAATGATCGTGATGTTCTACCAAAATCTCGTAACTACAACTTGTTCCAAGCTACAGTTACGAGGTTTTGGTAGAACACCAACGAGATGCTGTTATGTGAGCACATTCCTGGTTAGTATCTGCAACGCGGAGAGTGTTTTCTCCTTCCCTCCTTGTAGGTATTAAATGGATATCAATCTTGTGGCTGCCACCGAAACTATTGCCAAATCGTCTATGATTCAGAAATTAACAGAAAGAGGTAAAAATCTTGACAGAAAGATGTTATTTCTATATGAAAGGTATATCTAATTCTGGATCATTATTACACTAAAGATGTCCCGAAATCCAACCTTTAGGTGTCTCCGTCACCTCATTTATCACGTTTTCCCGAACCCCCCCCCCAAAAAAAAACCAAAAAAACACACACACACACACACAAAAGAGGTTCCCATAACGTATCGATTACGTCATTGGCTTTCGCCAGTTATAATCAAAGGCAAATGACACTTTCCGATGAACTGCGATGTTTCAAAGTCGGGCATATGGAATGTACTGCATTGAACTAACTTTATAGTGGATTTATAGTAATATAGCACGAAGAAAGAATATTTATCGTGACAACGTCATCAATATCTATTGGAAAAGCAGATAATTTCATTAAAATCTGTTCAAGAACTTCTTTATTTGTACATTAACAGATGCAGATGAAATATATAAATCGATTACCGAGCACATATAAGGATGACACAAAAAAGATGCGAAATCTTATTTCCATTGTGGTCCTTTAATGGGAGTATAAGCATAGAAAGGCATCATCTTACATAGTAATCACAAAGTAATTATATAGGAAATGAAGGACTGAAGGAAAATAAATTAATGACTAGACAAGACACACAATGTGACGACAAACAATAAAACGTAAATTTCATTTCATTAAGAAAAGTTTTACTTTAGACTTAAAAGAGTTAAGATTAGAAACATGCTTAAGAGAACTTGGTAAAGAATTCCATAATTTAGACCCACTGAAAGCGAAAGTTTTCTTACCATTAGAGCCAACCTTGGGTAAAATGAAATTGCCCGAGGAATGAGAGCGTGTATTGTAAGAGTGAACTGCATTAAAAGAGACAAACTTCTTTTCGGCATATTGTATTCAAACGGTAAATGAGAGGAAATAAGAATAATTTAAATCTGTGACATGAAAAAAACATCGATGCCTACCTTTAACGATTTTATGTCATAAAAATGTCCTTCCCTTCCTCAAATATGTCCATGTGCATGTTTATATTTGGCTGATGAACTCATAAATTTATATGCATCTTATTATGAATATATTTGTGTTGAATGTTACATGAATCACATTTTCGCGGAAAAAATACTTTCAGTGTTTACAAAAAGTAATAGGACTATCAAAACAAATATAACAAAACTAAAGGGTAGTCGCATAAATTCATAAATAAGTACACTGTAAGGAATTTTCATTACTCTGGTCTCTGGTCACCCGTCACGATTGACTGTGCTAATTTGGATACCTTATAGTCATGTAGGCAAAACGGCAACACAGTAGAAAAGCAAAAATCAACAAAAGGTAGAGTTTTCATGGCATAATTATTTTACTGTGTGGTCTACGACCCAATCTTTGTCAAGGACGGTTACAAATGCACAACTCCAACAAAAAGTCCGGCGTTGATATTTAAAAACATGGAAACGTTCAAAGTTAGAATACGTTGGGTGGGGGGAACACATTCTCTCTTTCATACAGTGGCTCCCAATCAACTTCGTGAAAACAGGGACAGGACTAGTGCGACAGGACTTTCCTCAATTATTAAATTGCACTATGAGAAACTGTTAAAGGATAAATGACATGTCACTTGGCACCCCTTATGATTTAAATCGGACTTACGGCATTGTTCAAATCATCAAATGACAATTTATAGTGGAATCGGCAGGACTATCTGGATTGTTGTTTACACTTGGAACATCACATTACCCGAGTAGTTAGGTTCTCTGACAGATTTGTATAATGGTTTGTCTGTCTCGATCAGTTGATCTGAGGAAGATGTCGACATTCAAAATATGCCGCCTTATATTACTTTTCTAGGATGACCACGTGACCAATGTCGGCCAATCGGAATGAAGAAAACATAAAAACAAAGTGATTTGCCCTCTCGGAAAATCATTCCAGAAAGTAATAGAGCTGAGTTATATACAGAGCTCTTTCGTTAAAAAGGAAAAAGAAAAAAGCTTTATAAAAAGCAAATATTAGAAGACGAAAGCAGAATGCAGATTTTAGCTTTGACAAATAGCAATCGCTCTGAGCTATCGCCGCAGGTAGACATAATAAATTATGACCTTCCACACCATGGTCGCTCGACAAGAAGTAGCATAATTCCTCATTTAACGTACGAAGATGGCTCAATTCCTTTGCGCTATTCTCACTAAATTTTAACAGAGAATCATAACAAAAACATAACTCCTCGGGACTGTTTCCTATATTGAATAGCAGGCCATGAAAATACTGAAAATAGTCCAAGTAGTTTCAGGGCCGCTAGAATGCGAAATGACCACTTCGACGACAACTCATAACTATAAAAGAAATAAATAAATGATAGCCAACTACCCTTAGCCATTCAATATATCACAAAAATATAGATAAGGGCCGAGATGACAGTCAACCACTGCTACAACAACAACGGTCACTGAAGAGTTATATTTCTTTATGCTCCCTGAACGTGAAAGATCATAGGATTGTGTACGTTTGAAAATGACAATTTAAAAATAATAATCGATTCTTTTTCATGTCACGGTTTTAAATCCTGTATACTTTTTGAACACAATACTCCGAAAAGTAATTTTGCAAAAATCCTACGTAGACTATTAATCTATTTTTAGATTAATCCGAGACAGTTGCAAAGAATATAAGATCATCCACGAAGTACGAATAACCGTTGGATTCTTGCATTTATTTACATTACATCACACCACCGTCATCGTTACGTCATCAGGGGTATGTCCGCTAGCCGGTCTCTTTCTCTGTAAAGATCAGTCCAAAACTCGTTAGCGTTTTTACGAATAAAAACTCTTACCATAGTTTTGCGCTAACCTTTTCATGTGACATGATTCAGGACGTTGGCTGTTTCGCTAGTAAATTTGTTACCTGCAGTTGAATGGGTCATACGCAAATGAGGTCATTCGATGTCGACAGCCGAATTCCGTGATATCTAAAAAAACCCGGAATTCCGCTGAACCTTTCCGATTTAACCACTTTAGGCATTTTAGATTACCGCCAAGACAATACATTACTCAACGTTGAATATCAAAATATTCGTTTGAGTGTATTTTTCGGCACTTGGTACTTTTTTCTCATCTAGTTTTCAGAAACATCGTCACATCCCTTTAAATTACGGATTATCACTACTGTCTGTGTTCAACACGTAAATATGTGACACTAGGTACGTCTACTTTATTCATCTAGTCGAGTGCTTCAGAACGCCCTATACAGGATTCCAGTCTCAAGGTAAGCTAGTTTGTCGTTAGCTTACGCTGTTCATCATGTTGACAGGTGGGGTTTAACCTTGGATAGCTAACATACAGATGTTTGTCAGTGGTAACATTATAGACTTCAGTAGAAGGGTTCGTGGCCGATAGTTTAAACTGATAAGTGATGGTCAAAGTCCATTTTGTAATTGGTTATACGAGGTTGTAAGATCAGGAGGGGGGACACTGACAAATTTTACGTCCGTAGGTCCATGTCGTTGGTAATCATCTGTAGGAGGATGAAAATATCATTGCACATTCCCCCACTTAATCAATTAAATTCTTCTGAATTTGTTGTAACATCTTTTGGTACTTAAAGAAAGGTGTATTTGATGATCTATTATCTCGAGGGAACTTTTTTGATGGCGTCTGAAATCAAAGTATATAACCTCGGTTGGATGCTAACGGAGGCGGCTGCCTCAAGTTGTTTAACAACATGAAATTTGATTGAAAATACAAGTACTGAACAAAGTTGCAACCTCCTCATATTTTAACAACTTTGAGTGTGGTGACAGCTGCCAGTCCTTTGGGGGCCAAACAGACAGAGGACCGGGAATTGGGATCTAGATCTGTATCCTACATGTCCATTCTCTCCTTGTAGGTGGGCACAAGGGAATGCAACCAACGGCTAGTAAATGCTTTGTCCTCTCTTGGGTCGGAGAAGAAACTCTACCATCATCTGGACGAATGGTGATTACAAGGTCTGTGCTATCTTCAGAGCAATCGTAAGTTGTATCAGATGTGGATTCTTTTGCCTGGTTCTTTGTATCTTTAGTCTGCTCCTCCCGGCACTGCTCATCAAAAGGTTGCTCACGCTGGCGCGGCTCATTAATAGGCTACTTCCCCAAGTTGTTATAACTCAGGTCCATAAACCTAAGTGGGATAGCAGCTGGAGGCTAGGACAGGATGTAGTGGTAGTACTGGTGTGAGAAATACCAGGAATCCATTGTTAGGTGCTCCAGCAGCCGCGATATGACTAAAATACTGTTAAAGTGGCGTTAAACCCAGTTCAATCAATCGATCAATCCTTGATTGCCCTCGTTTTTTGTACCATATCTTATGGCTTAACGCATCAATAGCCTTCCTTTTGATTGCCGTCCTCCTCTTTTCCACCTTGACGACGTCGTTTTGCTCCATTTCGAGGGACCCGGTCATCCTACGCAACAGCCTAGCCTACGGGTGAGATTTGACACACTCCTGGGACAGGGTTAGACGTCTAAAGGATGTGAGGCCTTCACTTGTTGTTCCATCAAGACTGCATTTGTACCAGTCTCATATATTTCAATAGAATAGAGGACGTCTAAGTCAGGCTTTTAGAGAGAATATCAGTAGTCCAGGACCGGCTCTCGTTCGGGGATAAACAGGCCGCCACACAGTAGCCAGAGCTGCCTCCATTTGGAAATTGGTCTGTCAACCACACCCCTAAAACTTGCACCATGCCTCTACGGCAGCCTTCAAGAATACTACTTCTGGGGATTCCTCAGGGGGTAACGAGCCTATTGCTTGCCTGTAGATAGCGAGACTCTCAAACAGGAAAAATCTCATCTTCTCCTTCAAGAACGGTTTTTCAATGGCCTGATTATGGATTTCCGGATATGCAGTTTTAACATGCGTCTTTAAGTCGACCATTCTCCGGTGGTTACGCTTCTGGTCGAAGCACCAGGGGCAGAACACTCTGGTAAAGTCATGGATGGCTACATGGAGTTTGGACTGCAAGATTTCTGTCATTCCGAACATAGGTACATGTTTTTCTGGAAATATAGGAGGCTTATTTTACTAATTAGTTTTGAATGTTAGTGTCCTGGTAATAAATATATTAGTATTTCCTAAGTTGCTTAATTGGTTAACTGAGATATTGGACATAGATTCCCTTGCTCTCATACTTTCATACTTAGGACGCCTTATTAACTGTTTCGGCAATCTGTTTGGAAAATAATCGAATTACTGTTATGGTTCAAATGCTTCTCGGTCAAAACGCATACGTTCTCTTCGGAAGTTTGGTTACTTCTAAATAAAAATATTAACGACCTGTGGCTACCCTGCTTAGATGACTGCAAGGTAAAGTCAACAACATGTGCTTTTTAGTACAATGTATCCGACCCTTGATACACAACCTTTCCTACAGTCCTACCGAGAAAGCACAATAGGGTCTTCTTTGTACATCATGGGAATACGGCTAACACATCCCCTATGTTACAGTCACAAAAATGCAGGCTAGACCAACCACTTTAACATAATCTACAAGGTAGTAAAAAGAATTAAATTAAGGCTTGCATTATGCAAACTAGCAATATTAACATAAACACGTTATTTTTTACAGGGATGACATGGGAACAATCATCAGAACTTTTGAATACAGTCGGTCCGCACAACAGATTCCATTCACTTAGGTAAGGTTCTTCCTTTGTATGGCAGCATTCTGTCTACATGTATTGCTTTCAGTGGTTTCGATGGGAAAACACGGATTAGGCTGGTAAGATCATCGATCTTTTTCTCAAGGAGGTATGAATCCTTCCATCGACTAGATAGACAAGAAACAATTTGGACTTGGAAGTACGATCATAGGTTTTTTTACGGTAAAGGGAATGTTTCTTTAGACTTTGTCTTGCTTCTTCATGGGCTTCGGCCAAAGTTTCTTGGAATGACTTGACATGTTTCGATATCAGTTTCTTCTTTCATCTCTGGTTTCGGAATAAAACCTTGGCTTGGCATTGTCACATAATGTCCTATCACCATCATATTTTGTGTCTGCTTGGTTCTTGTGTGTGTAGTGGATCTATAAGCCATCATTTCGTGAGCTAAGTAATGATACCATGTAGTTTGGCCTTTGGAACAGTAAGCTGTCAGCATACTTGTAAGGGTTCTTTTTGATCTCTGTACAGTTCCATTTTTCTGAGGTCTGAAGCTAGTTGTCCTGGTTTTACATATACGAAAAAGATCACACATTTCTCGGAATAGGCTTGATTCAAATTTTTTACCTTGGTAAGTGTGGACTTCAAGTAGAGCACCAAATCAACAGATGAATTCATCAACAAAGGCTTTTGCAACTAACTGCTTCCGGGTTCGCGAGAGGAAAGGCTTCTATCCATTTGGTTAATGTGAAATCGATTACTTAGATGTATCAGCTTCCTTTGTTGGTTAAGATGAATGGTCCCAGAATATCTAAAGATACCTTTTCCTTAGGTCCGCCCGAAATTATCTGTCCAAGGGATGCTCTCTCAGATTTGCAGGACTTTCTAGCTGTACACATATAAAATATTTTACAATACTTCAGAACATCCGAGTGAAGGCCAATAATAGCTTTCAGATATTCTCTCAAAAGTTATTTTCCTTCCTGAATGACCAGCTGATAGTATGTCATGGTTCATTTAAAAGACCTTAGGTTGGAGTTGCTTTTGGACGAAAAGCTGTAGTCTTGGTTCTAGTTGGCTTTCCCATCTTCTATAAAGCAAGGCAGATGAAATACATAGTGAATCGCATTGGCTTAATAGGGTTAGGTGACTGGTCAGCTATATCTATCTATTCCGGCCTTGGGTCATTTTGTTCTATTTTCGGATTACAAACCCAACGATGTCGTCGTTCAGCTGTTTGTTTCGAATTTCATCTACATTCCACTTGTCTATGTTTTGATCTTCACTTTCCGACATTAAAGTGGTTATAGCCCTGACCATACTTTGTTGTTCAAGGTACTGGGTTTAGTTTACTAATTCATCGCTGGTATCACTTTTATTATACTTTTGGCAAACTTTACATGATTTCCGTGACAGCATCGGCATGAGAATATTTCTTGCTTTTGCGATGGGTAACCTCAAGATTGTAGGTACCAAGCCAACTTGCTATCTGACACGTTGGTGTCTTTAAGTTGGTTAACTGCAGAGTTCAATGGAGAACATTTTGCCCGTACAAGTAGGTGTGGAGTTTTTTCAAGGCAGTCACAACGGCAAGGAGCTCTTTCCTGGTCATACAATAGGCTCTTGCATGAACGTAAAGGCTTTTGCTCATATAGGCGATTGCTCATTCTTGACCATTATGATCCCGGGATAGAACTGCACCAACTGCAAAATCACTTGCGTCTGTATCAAGAGTGAATTATCTTCCCAACTCTGGATAGGTTAGAAATAGAGAGGTAGTAAGCCTAGCTTTGAGATTTTCAAATGCCATTTCAGCTTCAGCAATCAAAGCAAATGGATTATTCTTTTCACACAGATTGTGTTGTGGTCTTGCAATGGAAGCCAAATCTTGGACAAATTTTCTTAAAAAACTACAAACTTCTTTTTTGTACGCTGGTGGAATCCATGAACGTTTTTCTCTGGGTCAGTTGAAACACCATCTTCTGATACAATATCGCCTGAGAAATGAAACTGATTATTGAAGAAAATACATTTGGATGGTTTTAATTTCAAATTGGCTTCTTCTTGTTTTTCGAACACATTTCGGAACCTTTCTTAGCTTTCATCAAAGCATTCGGATGGAACAGTCAGATCGTCCATATACACAAGGCATTCTTCCCACTGTTTGCCTCTCATCACATCTTCCATAAGCCTTTCCAAGGTAGAAGGAGCATTAACAAGCCCCAAGGCATACTGTGAACGTGTAAAGACCAAGTCCTGTGGCAAAAGAAGTTTTCTCTTTGTCGTTCAAGTCTATATCAATCTGCCAAATTCCGGACATGAGATCCATGCAACTGAACCATTTGGAACCGGCTAATACATCTAAACATTCATCAACCCTTGGGAAAGGATATACATCTTTCACTGTTCAAGCTTGCCATAGTCGACACAGAAGCGAGTAGAGCCATCCTTCTTTGCCATTATGACTACCACGGAGGCCAGCTGCTTATTGGTGGTTCTTTCACGCCTCTATTAAGCATCTTCTGTATTTCATCCTTCTCAATTACACTTTTCCCAAGGGGTTGTCTTTTTGGAGGTTGTTGAATTGTCCTGAGATCCCAGTGTTGATTTTATGTAGAGCCTTGCAAGTTCTAACACGGTCGTACGAGACTTTGAAAATACATGATGGTACTCATTGAGGAGATCTGAAAGTTTCTGCTCCTGGCTAATAAAAAGAGTACTGCTTCTTTCAAAAAGGTCAATTAAATAGCTTGACTGATGTTCATAATTACCTCTGTTTAAACGACAATGCGCCGAGTGGCTTTCGAAAATATCACACAAACTCTACTGGTACATTTGATGATGGTTCTACCTTCTTGTCAGTGATTTTACAAGCCTAATTGGTATCTTGGCATCTTTGGTTTCAACAATGCCTTCTGCGATACGGACAGTGTTATGTTAAGATAAGAACGAAAACCGAGACCCCGTTTCCATGTGGCCTGATGTCTTATATGAGACTTAAAATACCTACAAAATGAGTTATCGGTGTTATCAGAACTAGAATACTCTCACACACACAAGAAAAAAAGGTCACAAAAACCCCTTCATATGTAAAGAAGAATTATCGGACAGTGAAAAAAGCTCTAGTCTGAATTTCCCAAGTGTGCTAAAAAAATCCTAAAATCTTCCTTAAAATTGTATTAAGATCCCTCTACTTATCATTTTGATAAAGTTACCGGTTAAAGTTATATGCCCTCAGAGAAAGAAAAAAAAGTAGTTGAAATAATCTATAGAAAGAGTATTATTACAATGTACAAAAATACCTAAGAAACGCTGGGTCAATTAAGATATGAATAAACACATAGGTTACGAACAACACAAATGTGCACTTTTAATGAAACCACTATAATTAGAAATCAATTTCACAATAATTCAATTTTAGTTTCGTCTATAAAACGATTGGTTGTAAAAATTATTCATACCTCCAAGAACAAAATTTTGAGCACGTAGCTATTTTGTATGTTCGCGCATGAATTAGATCGATGAAAAATCTCTTTTTTTGATTGATTTCAATAAATGATAAGAACTAAAAAGAATATTTTTGTGTTCATGGAGGTATGAAACAAAAAACCAAATCACAATTATGTATGAATCAACTTCGCGTATTCATGTTATTATAACCGAATCATGTTACGGTAACTCGAATTTCGAGGTAGGGAAAAGGATGCCTACACGCGAAACAATCCTCATTTTAAATGTTTAATTCATCAATCCCTGATAGGCTAGACGTTCAATACCAAATTGTTTAAAACTAATTTTGATGTTTTTGCTCCATAATAAATTCACAGGAGCTCCGATCTAATTACGATCGTAAATCAAGAACTCCCAGCTTAAATTGAAAGAGTCACCATTAACTATTCAATTGCTATAACGATCTATCATCTAGAAGCTAATTCCTATCGATCGGCTACGATTTGATAGTTCAACTTACTGATCTTTGATGACAGTAGATGCAATGCCTGATGGAATGCGTTCTAATAACAAAAAAGTTAGAGAGATGAAAGATAAACAAGAGGCCCGAGAGGACCTGTGTCCCTCTGCTGGCTGAAATATGACCACTCACTAAATGTAGTTCCCAATACCACGTGGCCGACATAATGATTTCATTTGACATTAAAATAGAAAAGGTTAGGAAAGTGTTAAGAAATGTACAAAGTTCCTCTGACTCAGAATTCCAGCATAATAACTACTAAAGAAATATTTTCAATGACAAGCAAGAAAAGGAGATATGACTAGTGTCAAAGCTTATCATCATTACAAACAACATTGCATTTATAATTGTCGCAAAGCAGACTGATACCCCAACCCGCGCTTTGTCACTCAATTAGATCATTTTACCTTGACAACCATTGCCCGAAGACATCTCCTTATGTCATGAACAACATGGGTACGGTTTCAACTTCCTAGGTCAAATGGCTTATGCGTTAGAACATGGAATCGGTTTTCAATCAAAGTCCATTGTAACATTTACCTTTTACTTACATGACCCGAAATGATGGGATACTTCTTAAGGTCATAGACAACATGTGTATAAAGTTTTTATGGTCCTATGTCACATGGTGTATGAGTTATGTGGGTCTTTTGGCTCTTGAGTTAAAGCACGGACACGAAAAAGTCCACGGACGGACGAACTGACAGACAACATTAAGGCTGCTTTTCTATGACATTTTTGGGAATAAATTACAAATACCGTAAGGTCTACGGCATCGGATTTATTACCCCAATTTGAAATTTCATTAAATTCTAAAGATCACATGTGATTATATTGGAGAAAAACTAATGTTTGTATTAAGACCACTTTTTTATTCGTGACGAAGCCTTAAATTGAGAAAAGGGAAAGGGTATCTGGCAAATTTTTAAAAGGGTTCATCTATAAAGTTTCTTCAATTTGGTTCAATGTTTGTTGAGAAATGGCTTTGGGCGGTTTCAGCTAAAGTGTCAGTATAGCGTGATTAATCCGTAAGTATTGCAGGACAAATGTCCCCGTGGCACCATGCTAATAGACCCAACAATATAATGCCGTTCATTTATTATAATGTATTTTTTGATGCAGACAGGTGAAAAACAAGACATTTTTAATTTCTAATAAAACAAAACAAACAAACAAATAAAAAACAATCTTTCAACTAATACAAGAATACACAGCTCAAGCTTCCCGTTTACTTCATGACATCTAAAGCTACAGAATATGACTCCATCACCTATATATTAGATAATTTCATATGAATGTGTCACTAACGAAATTTCATTTTCTTTTTAAACGACGTAAATTTACGAGTCCTTCGTCATGACAATTGACAAATCTCGGCTGTCAATCAAGTATTGTATAGACTAATCAAATTATTCATTCAGCATGGAATTGAGATTTAAACTCCGATATTGGCCGCCATTTGTGTGAAACATTTTTGTTGCTTTGCGACTCCAACGTCGTAACCACAGCTTATTCAAGCTGTAGTTACGAAATTTAGGTTGCCAACAAACGATTCTAATTTTCTGTTACATGCCACTGACCCTAGATTTTGCAAAATAATTCCGTTTAAAATCGAAGCGGTACTTCCTGTTGGAGTCAATGGGCGTGACCAAAGAAGTAATTGGATGGTATCAGCGATTTGTCAATTTTGGAATCCAAATAACATGAAATAAACGGAGGTATCGATGTTTCTCAAACTTCGACTAGAAAAAATTGCCAAGTGTCGAAAGACACGTCCCAACGAACATTTAATACTTAAATTTGAGTCAGATATTGTCTTTGCGATAATCCAATAGGTTTAAAGTGTTTTTTTGTAATCCAGGTTATTAATAGATATCATGGAATTCGGTTGCCATCATCGCATGACCTCCATTGCATATGACCAAAAGTCAACGGAAGAATAGCGATACAATCAACGTCCTAAATCATATCACATCAAATAGTAAGCATGACCTCCATTGCATATGACCAAAAGTCAACGGAAGAATAGCGATACAATCAACGTCCTAAATCATATCACATCAAATAGTAAGCGCAAAACTACGGTAAGTGTTTCTAATCGTAATAACGCGTACGACAGTTTTGGACTGATCTTAATATAATTTAAGACCGGCTAGCAAATATAGTCCCTGATGACGTTGGTTTGATATAATTCATACTAAATGCGATATTCAAACGGTTATTCGCACCAAGTGAATGACCCTTTATTATTTGCAACCGTGTCGGGTTTATCTAAAATTAGATTAATAGCCTACGTAGGCTGTTAGGGAAATACCCTATTTTTCTCTGATAAGCGAAATCAGATTTGCGCAAAACTACAAAAATTGTATTCAAATAGTGTATGAAAGGGGTTAAGAATAATAAAAATCTTTGACATGAAAAAAATCATCGATACCTAGAGAAGTTTCTATCAGGATTTTGGATTTTTTGTTTGCAGAGAAAGAAAAGGTTCTTGTGCGAATAAGGTCCAATTAAAAAAACAGTGTTCTAATATTGCATTATCGATATTTCTACTTCTTAATTAAACTGCTCGGTTGGTATGTTATAAGCCATGAAACGCGGAGTTTTTGTTGCTTTCACGTAGGTATTTTACTCATTCCAAGACGACACAATTGTAGACTTGTCCAAATCGAAAGAAGTTGCAGACGTATATATTAAGTTTAGGGAATTTTAAAATCCTAGTGTTTTGGGGGTAGAACACATTGTGGATAATGGAGAAATTGCTTGTTACAAGCAATTCTTCACTTTCCACAATGTTTTCCAAAGCATTTTTCTTGAGGGGCGTCCAAAGCGTCATTTAGTGGGAGTGGGTTAAGAATTAACAAAGCAGTGATATATATATTCTAAGTTTTTTTTAAAGGAAGCTATCGATGTTTCTGAAACCTAGATAAGAAAAAAATACAAAGTGCCGAAAAATATACCAAACGAACAATTAATACTTTAAGTTGAGTCGGGTATTGTCTTGGTTGTAGTCTAATACGCCTAAAGTGACTTTTTGAGGTTATACCGGAGAGGTTTAGCGGAATTACAGGTTATTTAAGATACCACGGAATTTGGCTGTCGACATCGAATAACCTTATTTGCATATGACCAAGTCAACTAAAGGTAACAAATTTAATAACGAAACAGCCAACGTCCTAATTCATGTCACATGAAAAGATAAGCGCGCAAAACTACGGTAACTACGTTGGGGCATATTGTAGTCAAATTTTGCAAAGCCGGCCATTTTCCAAATGAACATTTTCAACTTTTGCAGGTTTTCCCCTGTGTTAAAGAAATTGAAACTTTCTTAAAACGGTAAAATCAAGTTATTTTTGTTTGTCTGCTTGATATTTTTTCTAAAAATGTCGCGAAGTCCCCATTCTATGTAAGTGCACGAGCTTTCAGTAATATCAAGAAAACTCGTCCTTTTTTGTGAGAATATCTTTCGGGCTACACGATTAATACATCGGGATTCGGCCGTTTACAAATGATCCGGTTCCCTTAGTGCGAACAAGTGAAATTCTCCAACAGGGAGATGGATATAGAGAAGTACAGTACTGATGGAGCATTGTATTGGATTACACCAGACAATTCAACATGATGAGTACAAGATAGGTATAGGACACAATGATAGCTGTCAATTTCCTATCTAGAACCGAACTAAATGTCGTTAGTTAGCACTAAATGGTCGTACGCATGATAAGATTTTCTGATGTAATTGGCATTTACATGATCCGAAGATAATTCTAAATGCTTTCATTACCTATTAACGAAACAAACTGATAGAGAGCTTTACTTACTTACTTTAGAGTGGAGGTTACTAGAACTTAGATACAGAAGTTTATTTAACAAATGGTAAACTTACTACCAACCAGTCCTTTTCTCGTTTTCTAATATAGGAGCTAAACATCCTGTTCGTTTTATGTGATAGAAAATAATATACATACGATAAATTGTATCGGCCGCCTTGTTTGGTTAAGTTTTAAAAAATTCTTATTAAATCGATTCCATTTGTGAAGAAACAAATTAATCAGTATTTATAGACACTTTGTTTTTAAAACTGACTCAACAATACAAAAGAATTTGGAATTCCGATTCCAACTCTTACTGATAAGTAGATCTATTTAGAACACACAAGGACACACAAGAACACGCAAGAACATAGCAATCAAGGTAAAGAAAATGTGTTTATTATGTAAGCACCTACAAGCATGTCTATAGATACTGAAATAAGCAAAGTATTTCAGAGGTTCATACGGATTTCGATTCTAAATTTTAACAATAAGTGTTTGCACTGTTTTGATTGTTATGAAAGTATAAGAAGGCCTGCAAACACCTCCTGTTCTTGTTGATTCTCATATAATTTATAAACAGTTATTCAAGTCTTGAACTTGCTACAAAATTTACTTAAAAACTGTTATTTGTTTATGATCAATAGGATCTTATTTCATTGTCTTTGTTTTTTCCAGTATACTTCTAGGCGTTTAAATGAACCTATGTTCTTTTCCAAACGGTAAAACCTTCTATTTTCATATGCTTTTATTGTACTTTTGTGATTGATTTGTAATGGTTAGTCCCAGCAGAACTTGGATATAAGAATTTCACTGTGATGTTTATCGTCATAAGAACAACAAAATCAACGACAATTAATTGTATACATTTATCCGTTTTCAGGCACAACTTTGTTAAATCAGAAGAAGTTAAAGACGCCAATTTTTTATTGATTAAATTTATAAAATCTGTATTTTAGGGAAGGAAACTTTTGGATAATTAAGAAATTGCTAGTACCAGAAATTTCCTTTACTTTCCACGATGTTTTTCAAATGATAGGCATCAGACATAATCATATAGTGAGACATTAGAATTTTCAAAATCACCGTCATTTATAAGTTTTCCTGAGTGACGGATTGTATGTTTTGAAAAAGTTGTAGGATTTGTTTGCCCCTCCCAACTCGAATGATCTAAACTTTAACATAACGCCAAGCAAGACTTAACTATCAACTCTCAGACGATCGATTGGTATAGTTAATTGGCTTCTAGCATGATAGATTGGTATATCAAATGAAATGTGATTATGGCGATTCCTTCAATTGAAACTCACAATCTTTGATTTACGATTGTAATTAAATTAGAGGTCCTGAAGTTTATTATTGAAACGATTAGACGAAATTGAATTATAGAACAGGTTTTGCACCGTATGACGTTGTTACAATCTGGTTCAGACAGTGTAATGCTAAAGGCTATCGTTTTTAGCGGTTTTGCATATGTAAACAGCTATTTTAGATCGAATCCACCGGAAACAAGTGTTCACGCATTTGCACGCATGTTCAGCCTAAACTTTTGGTGAAAATCTACTTGATCGCATCTATCTTTATTCGTCGCTGATTAATAAGAATAATACAGAAAAATAAATTAATTGTGAAATGCTCACGAAGAAAGTGGTTTAAAAATCCATTAATATGAATCTATGTCAGTGGTGATGAAGCAAAAATTGCCTATTATCTTTCACCTGGCAGGGTGGAGCAAATTTATACGCGGTGGTAAACCTGTGTGTGTTATAATAGATTTACGCAATATGGTTACAGTCCCGTTATGTGGTTCAAGCGAATAAACAGTGTTAACCAAACACCCTTTGCAAAAGAATTACTTAAGGTGTTTTATTGGTTATTTTGAATAAACGTGTACGTTACGTATAAAAGAGAGACCTACACTATAAACGGTGGTATTTGTGTTTAAGTTATGTTGGTGGTCCTGCTTCTACTCCAAGGCTCCGTTGCTATGTAGTTAAACAACTTCTGTTTCTTTTTTTGCACACTGTTGGTTCGTTATGCAGAAAATGTGTTTACTTCAAACGCTTGGTAATAAATGTACTTATTTTGCCATTACTAACTTTTTCGTGGTTCAGAGGTAGAGCGTCGGCTTCCCGATATCGAGGTCCCGTGTTCGATATTCGGGAGTAGCTATCGAAATTTGTTCTGTTGTTGGCCCAAATAATTTCTACACACTTGTTATAATTCAAATGGGATTTAACCACGTGCTGTTGACGTCATGACGTTCTTCACCGGTCTACACTTTACATAGATGTCAAAGCCGGATTTTTTCCCGAATACATTGCCGAAAGTAAACGGTTAAGCTTCACAACAAAAGTATTGTTATACCCAAGCTATTATGAAAAGCGGGAATACCATTATACCTCTGTCTCTCGGTCTGTCTGTATCTTATACATTTTGTCACATTTGTCTTTGCAACTATTCAAAACTGGACACGAAAATGGTATGGACGTTCAGTTAGGGAACCTACAAGACGCTTGCAAAGTTCAGTTCCACAAGTTATCTACCTGCAGCTTTCTAGACTTTTCTTGATAAAATGGAAACTTTTCGTTGAAATTTATTCAGAAACGGTCTATAGCATTTGCTTTAAATTAGGTTTGGGTGTTCAGTTAGGGGTCCTACATAGCACTTACAGAGTTAAGGTCCACAAATCATATACTTTGTGAGTTTACACTTGATTCATTTTCGGACATTACCTCGTAATTTGTTAAAGTTCAACCAACATTTTTCAGCAATTCTTCATACTATTATATGAAACCTGGTATGATTGTTCAAGTAGGTATGCTACATGGTGCTGACCAGATTTAGATTCACAAGTTATCCGCTTCTTGTTTTATGAGAGTTTATTTTTCGGACATTGAATAATAGATTGGAGCGCTCCATGCTGCTTACTGAATATATGTTTCAGTGAGGAGAATTTTGCTTTCATTGCCGTTTATGTGGTAGTTCAAGAGGGGCATATCTCTGTAGGTTTCGGGTAACATGTTTGTGGTTTACTTAAAAGGTAGGTATCGATGTTTCTGAAACCTAGATCTGGAAAAGTTACCAAGTGCCGAAAACTAGGCTCAAACGAACAATTAATACCTTAAGTTAGGTCAGGTATTGTCTTGGTGGTAATCTAATAGAACTAAAGTGGCTTTTTGTGGTTATATCGGAAAGTTTCAGCGGAATTCCAGATTATTTTTAGATATCACGGAAATCGACATCGAATGACCTCATTTGCATATGACCCAGTCAAATGAAGGTAACAAATTTACTAGCAAAACAGCCAACGTCCTATATCATGCCACATTAAAGGACTGATCTCTACAGACCGGCTAGCGAACATAACTCCTGATGACGTAACGATGACGTTGGTTTGATGTAATTTGAACTAAATAAAAGGTTCCAACGGTTATTCGCGCCATGTGAATGCCCTATAATCTTCGTAACTGTCTCGGACTAATCTAAAACTAGATTAATAGCCTACGTAGGCTATTTGGGAAATACCAAGCTTTTTTTCTATAAGCGACCTCATATTTTTGCAAAACTACTTTGCGGCATATTGTATTCAAATAGTTTTTGAGAGGAAATAAAAATAATTAAAATCTGTGACATGAAAAAAACATCGTTACCTACCTTTAAACGATCTCTCTAATTTTGCTACATTATGCTGGTCAAACTTCGGTCAACAAGTTGCTACTTCCTATTTTTTTACTTTTATGTTTATTTTCGAACTTTGTATTGTACATACTGCTTTAGGAATATGTTTTACTTTTATTTTCAATTATTTTTTCCTTTCCGACTTTTTGTCTTTCACCAATGGGTCGATAATCGTAGATCTATGTGGGATAGCAGCTGGAGGCTAGGAAAGGATGTAATGGTAGTACTGGTGTGAGGAATACCAGGATTCCATTGTTAGGTCTTCCAGCCGCCGCGATATAACTGAAAGATTGTTGAAAGCGGCGTAAAACCCCATTCAAACAAACAAACAAACTGGTAGTGTAAGAGGGGGTGTAAATCTGTGATTTTTTATTCATCTATTTCTTGTTTACTCTCTAAATTTGCTATATAGTGCTAGCCAAATACTGGTCAACTAGATATCTACTTCGTACAAAAGTATAGTCAAAGAACATTTTCGTATTATTTTTTAAACAAACAGTTTAATTTAATTGGTTTCGCTTATAACGTTGATACTCTCTAAAACCGGTCACAAAATGCAGCATCAGAAATCATCAGAATTCATAAGAATCAATTAACTATCAATCAAAAGTATCAACGCAAACATAGAAGTTAAACTCACGTATTCTTTCACAGTGCTAATGATTATTCTGCTTTAGAACTTGTCGTTTATTCAGAAGAGAAAGACCCAATTTAAATTAAACCCCTAGAAGTGCTAGGAAATAAATTACGCCTTAACGTCACTGCACTTGTCTAAATCCCAGTTTACGATAGCCTGATTGTAGGGTTTATTTTGAAGTTTAATCTTATTTGTTTGAATGGGGCTTATCGCCGGTTTTAGCAATTTTTCAGTCATATCGCGCCGACTGGAGCACCTAACCATGGATTCATTGTATTTCTTCTATCCCACCTAGGTTTACGATTATCCACCCATTGGTGAGAGACAAATGTCGCAAAGGAAATATATCGCCGGCGGGGATCGAACCCATGTCACCCAATGATAGAAGATTAGGAGTCTGGTGCGCTACCAACTGCGCTATGACGGCGGCAAGTTTAATCTTGTAAATCTTTTAAATTCATTCGAGATCTGTAGATTCTTCAGAATTTGGACCAATTATTGTATATTTTGTGTCCTCTACAGATTTTGAAACATGAAATAACATACATGAAGATTGATGTTTGTAAAAAGTAGAGGGGATCTCATTAAAAGATCAGCTAATGAATAGAAAATGGAAAAGAAATAAATACTCATAAAGAAAATGAAACTAAAAAATGTACTACAATAATGTTTTTAGAATCCATAAGTCCTGTGTAATTGAACCAATCTTCATGGTTAAATAAAGCTTAAGAATAAGGGAAAGAACGAGAGTTAAAGCTTTAGCTTTATTCAAAGTGATTTCTTCTTATTCTGTTTAAACATGCAAATCTCTATCACTAATACATAAGAAATATTACAACCAGTACTTGAAAATATTTTCTTACTTTTCCGGAAAAGTAATACCTCTTTGAATTATATGACAATAACTTACTCAACTATACATAAACAACGTCATCTGAACCGAAATCAATTCATAACGAGAACCCGTGACCCAAAAGATAAACGAAGCATTATGTATCATTCAATATTTGCAGAGAGGCATGGATGATTTTGTAAAGAAATAATGACGACAGGAAACAATATCTAATTTATTTAAAAGGATTCTACGGTATTGAATGCCTTGTCTAGAAAAGATTGTTACGATAGATCTGTTGTTAATATGGTATGCCTCTACTCCACTGGTTCCAAATGGCCGTTTGTCAAATAGTTCAACTCCGATCGAATAAATCACTCACAGAGTTCGGAGACTCTATCCTTTTTCTGGCCCAGATAGCACAAAGGCATTGATAGTAACAAACAAATTAGATTAAGACAGCAGATTGAAAGCGGGTCACAGTGCGGAATACAATTTTTCTTACACCTCGCCGATGAATGTATATTTCGTTTGTGTTTTGTAGAACAGATGATCAAATAATTAATGAAATATTACAAAGACATGCCAATATTAACTAGATTTCTCACCAACTTGTTACAATTTGAATCGAAAAGAAGCAGAACTTTCAAATGAACTGATTATAACGATTAGTTCCCCAGCCCCGCACTCAACACAGATGGTATTATTTAATCCTGCAGAATTCAAATACTACTTTCTTCACTAAGATTGCCTTCGACAAGAATTTCATTGTAACTTTTCGTATCAACCAGCATAATGTCTTTTTATCGTGAACAAGCACGTGATAGAACAGACGCGTACTTGACACGACAAATTATTCTTTCTTGGACATTTATTGCTATATAACAGACTCGTGTTTCAGCTATGTTTGAATGATTTAATATATTTTTATGACCAATTATTCATCGGACAGTAAGTTTGCATAATATCCAAGTTTCATAATAATAATATTTATTGTCTGTCTTTTTCCTAAATTTGGGTTATGAACATGAAATATTTCTTCTTGTGCCGCAATAATTGAGTACTTATTTCATAAACTGATAATAATGTAAGATATTTGGTAAGTAATAGTTACTTGAACCACTTTACATAAATCAGAACCCTTCAGTTGAAAATATTTGTGAGTTGCCATTTTCGCAAGGTATCTGGTGTTTCTCTTTCGCTGCTCTAAAAGCCATATCTGCCCTCCGATGAAGAAAAAATAGTTGAAATAATCTATCGCTTATTTGGTCACTAGAGCAAACAAAAACTTTTTAATTATATGTATGCAAAAGCAGTGTATGGGTGATGCTCTCTAGAGAGAGTATTTTGTGTTTTTCCTGTCGATTGCAATTTGTGTTTGTGTACATTTGAAATCAATACGAATGCATCCGATTCTTCACCGGAAATATTCGCCAAACTTCGGTATTGACTGTTATATACTCAGGTCATTCGTCACAACTCGGCCGACTTCTGAGATCGCCCTAGGATTATCGAATTAGGCACAGGTATCGATGTCTAAACATTACGGACGACTTCGTTATTCTTTGTGACTTAGCTAGTTGTTTGAATGACTAGCGAAAGTTACACGTCGTCACAGACGTCAAAACTTGATGTTAACAAACCTTAAATTGTGGTAGGTCACATTCTAAAATATCGTAACGTCTTTCATGAATAGTAGCCCTATTGCGTAAAATTATGTTGAATAATTTCAATCGTCGTATTTACTAATGCTTTTGAGTCTTGTGTATGGTTTTCTTGATTATTTTATTGTGTGTTTTTTTGGGGGGGGGGGAGATTTGGTCCAAAAGCATGAACAAATACGACGATTGAAATTATAAGATCAACATAATTCCTTGTACTTGTTATGAAAAATAAATGAAACAATGATCCTTTACAGCCCTATTAAATGTTAAAACCCATTACGCATGCATACGGGCTGTGTCTACTTGAATTACTTGTCCGAACATTGTTCAACTCGTCTCAGCTCCAACTTAGCGTATGTATGTTAAAGGGGAGTATCGACATTTCTGAATCTCTGAATATATCTCCTGATGGTTTTTTCCCGATTCTCCTACATTTGAACACATCGATTAAAAGTCGATACATGTATGGTGTGAGATAATCCCTGTAAGGGGCTAAAATACCGTTAGGCTCTTTAACACCATTCCGCGCGGCTTTCAAATGACGAACCATTTAAACCTATAGACTGTACAAGGTCCCTCTATCTATCTCTGAAGAGAAGTGAAATCAATTTGAAAAAATGGAAAAGTTACTTATTACAATCACTTACCTTTTTCCTCGCAACATCTCACATACTATTTGGTAGTTACTTTTTTCAGACAACTGTTTTATCTATTTCTCATAGATGAATCAACAGTGGTATTATTGAGGGGCCACCAAAACCTCTTAGCTACAACTTTATTCAAAATATAGTTACGAGATTTTGGCGGTCATCCAACGATATGCTGTATTAATGAGGAAAGTTTTACAGTTCTAGCATAGACCGATTGGGATAAATCATAAGGTGATGTAGAAGGACCATTTCATGGTCAACAAAGTGTTTCGACCCTTGTAATTCTCTGATAAATCAAATTGGTGTAGAATTGTGTATCGCAGAGAATCATGGCCTATAACATTGTTCTTTTTTTGGAAATTCTACACTACTTTGTCGCAAAAAAGACTTCATCACTACGCAAGAATAACTGTACGAATGGAGACTTTCAAACTACATCGTTTCACAGATGCGTAATTTATTTGACTTATAGCAGAAGACATCTTATTTTTTAAAACATCCCCAAATTATATAGATTCAGTTTACTCACATTTCCTTTATTTTTTGAAGATTTTTTTAAGTTCAAGTACATTAGTTTTAGAAGGAGACCCAATAATTATCCGAATCTTACAACGCATATATATACAAAGTTTGTCTCTGTATTTATAAACACAACAGATACAAAGCTGCATCAGCTTACTGGGATGTTAATTTGAGCAAATTAAAACTGAATGCGTGGTTTCATCGGTTTTACGCACCCCGTGAATTTCCAAGTGTCTGGGCGTAATAGATTAAAGCTTATGTAGTTTGTTAGGGAAATGCCCTAGTTACTTTTGATTCAGGACTTCTGATTTTGGCAAAACTACTTCTAGAATATTGTATTAAAATATTATATTTGAGGGAGTAAAAATATCTAAAATCTGTGAAAAAAGCATTGGTACCTACCTTTAAACGTTTTCAGAGTATATGAAGCCTAAGTATCTAATCCTAGGTTCTATGTACGCTTTTGACAAATTCTATTTCAGTGGCTGAGTAAATCGTGGGTTAGGTTTAAAAGATCATACTTATCTGTAATACATAAGTAATAACGATCATATGAAAATGGAACATCGGTATGCGCAAGTGCATTCGATTTTCGAAGAGGATAGCAGGCCAGCTCTAGTAAGGGCAACATCTGTTTGAATGAGGTTTTACGCCGCTTTCAACAATCTTTCAGTTATATCGCGGCGGCTAACAATGGATTCCTGGTATTTTTCACACCTGTACCGCCATTACATCCTTTCCTAGCCCCCAGCTGCTATCCCACATAGATCTTCGATTATCGACCCATTGGTGGGAGACAAATATTTAGAAAGGATGAGTGCCGCCGTCGGGGATCGAACCCGGGACCTCTAGATTGACAGTCCGACGCGCTACCAACTGCGCTATGACGGCGGCTTTGGCAACAACTGAATAATCCAGATGCCCGTACTGCTTCTGAAGATGTGTTTTGTACCTTGAAATATCGGCCTGGAAATCAGTACTATCATTCTGTTGAAATGAGTAATACAATCGATCTCCCCATGGTATTATACTAATAAATCAGACCATATTGGCATGCATTATTAATATAGTGCATTTTATTGAGTCAGACAGGTGAAAATAATACAAGTTTTCATAGATTCTTGTGCAGTTGTCATGGGAATATATACGCATCACAAGTTGGCATTCACTTAACCGTTCTATTTCTTTTAATGCAGTTTACTTCCAAGGTAATGATCATAGTAAAAATGAATAGGCTATAGGACACGTGCGTTATAACAGCAAACCAGCCCCACTTTTGAATATTGTGTCTCAGTAACCACTAAATTAATTTGGATTTTTTGTTACAATATATAATTATCCCAATATTTCCAATAAAAATGACATCTAGATCGAACCACAATGATATATATTTATATGTAACAAACACGGATATAAAAACACGGATTTTATTCGGAGGGCTTAATTTCAAATAAGCATAGTTTAACCCTTTCCTGTTTCCAACATTTTAGACCTGTCCAAATTCAAAGGTTTTGCAGACGAAAACTTTAAGTTGCTTTGATTTGAAAAATAGCCATTCAGTAGGGTAGAAAATATTGTGGAAAAAGAAGAAATTGCTTGATGTAAGCAATTTCTTCTTTTCCCACAATGTTTTCTCAAGTATAAAATCACAAGGACGTAAAAAACCATTGATTGTATAGGAAAGGGTTAAAGTGATGTCTAGTTCCTACATTAGTATGATTAAGTTTTAGGTTCATACCTGAAAGAAAACAAACAAAAGCATCTTCACTCCTTATTTATTAGTAACATCAAGCAAACAAGGCAAAATCAGCCAAATAAAGCCTTGAATCTTGATAGAAGAAAGAAACACTTCGAGCTCAAGCGGACTAAAAATATAATTTTTTGAGATTTGAAAACGAAAATCGACCACTTATACTTATGATAACTATCAAGCATAAGCTAACACAAAACATCACCACAGCTGCAACAACAGTAACAAGAAAAAGAAGAATCCAGAAGATAAGGCATAAAGCAAGATCGACCCATCAACATAATATCTAGTATTGATTTCATGGTTTCGGACCGTGGCTACTCTACTTATTTCTTCACGAGAGAAATATATGAGCTTCCACAATAGGCTCGAATAATGGATTATGTTACAAAGGTATAAATCCATTTACGGACGACATATTTTTTAGAATTGATCTAAATGCAAAAGAATTGATAGACTTTATTACAATTGAATAAACAGTGTTATAGACTTTTGAAGATATAATTGGTATAAGTATATTGCTAGCTAGGACTAAAACAATTTCGACTTTTAAAGCGGCTTTAGCACAGATTATGGACAAAATTTTTTCTCTAAACTCAAATCTAAAAAAGGGATGAGGCTGATTTTGTTATGAAAACGACTGTTCACAATTAGAAACAAACAAAGAAACAAACAAAAAAGTATTCCGCGTTACGAGACACCAAATAAGTCAACAGAGAACAACCCAAATGGAACCGAAATTCATCGGGTAAATACGTCATCTAAGAAGATTTATTCAACAGTCCTTTTTCTCTATAGCCTGAAAAATATGTTCAAATACATAAAGTGATTCCCGATTTTTAATGCACAGTGTTTACATATGTACGAATTAATTTCGAATTCACGTTCTTTTATTTAGGATACGCGTTATATTTGATAATGCAGCATGAAAGGGTCAGAGAGAGCGAGAGAGAGAGTTTTTGTGAGAGAGAGAGTGTGAGAGAGAGAGAACCTGTCCATTGTACTGCAAGTCTTTCATCTGAAACATCGAGATAATTTTTATTTAATCTTTCTAAATTACAGATCAAAAGATGAACGAGAGTTTTGGCATATGCTACAAAGTTATAATTATAAGCAGAACCCTTTTATTATCCAGAAATTCTTTGTTGCTAAGGAATACTAACATTTCTCTTTGTCGAAATAACTCTTTTACGATCCTGTTGACAAACAGTACATGAACAACCTGACGACTTTTCGATTATCCTATACAAAATGGCCCGTACGTCTGCCTTTCGATTGACAAATCGCTGACCCCGCCTAATTACTCGGTTGGCTCCGCCCATTGTCTCCGACAGAAAGTTCGACTTCGAGTTTTTTAAGGTGGGTGTGTGTGTAAGATTTATGGCGTGTAGCATTTAGCAAAAATGTAGTTAGGACAATTGAATCGCCGAACCAACAAAAATGCTCTATTGAAAATGGCGGTCACTTCGGAGTCCAAGGTTAACCTCCAGTCTAAATGAATGTTTTCATTGGTCGACTGATTATTTGATTGAAAGCCAAGATTGGTCAGTTTGAAAAATAATATTAAATGTTATATATTTATGTCATCACAAATCTTCACACGCTTAGAGAAGAAAGTTCCCAGGAATTTTCTTTGACTTGCCCCAAACCTTTGACTATTATGAAGACCGGAACAGAAGTTCCGGAAGTATAAATGCGTTTAAGAGAGGTGCAGTTCACAAAAACGTAAACCTTTGATGTAAAAACTGACCCATTTGCGACTTTCTGTTCGTAAGGCAATACTTTTGACTGGAGTTTACCCAAATATAAATCACCAATACAAAATGTCATAATCGATTAGCGGGTAAGTAAATCAATTGACTGATTGAATGGGGTTTAACGCCAATTTTAACAGTATTTCAGTCACGGGGGCTTGAGCATCTTACAATGGATTCCTGGTATTTCTCACACCAGTGCTACCACTACATCTTTTTCTAGCCTCCGGCTGCTATCCAGCTTAGGTTTACGATTATCCACCCATTGGTGAGAGACAAACGTTGGAATGGATATGTGCCGCCGCCGGGGGTAAGTATTACGGATTACAAGGACTGCATCTTTTTCCTACAAATTTATATGTTCCATACGCTAGAAAATTGATAGCTATAAAGTTCTCATACACCAGTGGTTTTGAATTTAAATTCCTCACAGATTTCGAGGACTTTTCCTAAAAGTTTGCTCCAATAAATGCAAAATATTTTCTTCGAACGTCTCACTTCGATTAACCAGTAACGTTTGTTAGGCTCCTGTATATTTGGACAAGGATATTTAACTTTTGTCATGCTGAACCCGGAATATTCCTGCTTTGGCAGGAGGTATACACTAAGATCAGCCAGTCTGATCTACGTATAAACCACATGTTAGGCATTTTAATTGCAGAGATGTAAAAAAATTAACAAAATATAATAAGCCATAATATCAGGTATTACAGTTCTTTAAGTCCTTCGTTTTCAATGCAATTTTTAGTAAAGATTTTATTTAGCACAGCATGCCAAGGGTTAAAACCACATTTCGTTTCAACAGTAATGTTCGTTATCCGGCCGTGTAAGGTAGGAAATATGTATTTAAAAAAAACACGTGCCCTTACTTAATTTGGCAAAGTCAAACAAAACCACCAATATCGTTAAAGTGACTCTGTGTAAAAATTTCATAACGTTTTTGTTAGGTTTAATAGCCTTTTTTGCATCAAACTCTACCTCGGAAATAAAAAGTTAAAAGGGATTGATTAACGCCTTCAGGGCTGTGGTCGACATTCTGCTAACATTCCGTCAAAAATAATCGCGACACTCACCACTTCTTGAATGATAATTACTGCGCCTAAGTTGGATGAGTAGGTCGTGGCATAGATCAAAGTTAGTGGTTAGTTTGCTGTGAGAACCGACATAAGCTATGGTTAGTTGCCCAAAACTCCGCGAAGTAAAACATTCAACTCAAACTTTTTAAAACTAGTTCAAATGTAAAAATAATAATGCGAACTTTCAAGTAAAATGCCAAGGTTTAATTGGTAAAATGAATGTTACGTTTACGATTTCAACATCATTTAAATGCCAAGCATACAGGGAGTATAAACCCATATTGCGAAGGATATTAATTCAGGCGACAAAGAGACACTCCCACAGAAAATTAGTAGTGTCTTATTTAGAATTAATACTGCTTTCGAAGAAAAGCCACTGGATTCTTGAAAATCACCATGACACAAAGTGATTAACCCTTGTCATGTTGTTAGAATCATGTATCAATCTCCGTTGAAATCAAAGCACTGAAAGCACTAATTGGCAGGCTATCAAAAGTACAAGCAGGAGGTCTAGACAAAGACAAGACTACACATATGTGCAGGCTAACCTTTGTCTAGACCTCCTCCCAAGATAGGAATATTCCGGGCTCAGTATTACAAGGGTTAAGATTTGTTCTTATTGGAATTACAGATGGGATTGAAATTTTAGAGTCTATCATAGAAATACTATTTAATAAACATCTTGTAGTGTAATTCTGACGTTGACAAAAAAGTAGAAAAATGCCTTTTCTCGGAATCGCTGTATACATAGGGAATATTACAACAGTGTGTTTTTCTAATTGTTTTTATCGTGTTCGAGAATCGTGTGTAGGTATTTTTTATTGGATGTGACCGAAAATACCTACGCACGTTTCGAGAACACGATAACAACAAATAGAAAAACACACTGTTGTTATATTCCTTTTATTATATACCTTTAGGACATGGCATTAAGAAAATTCTCTCAAATGATTAAGAAATAACCAACTAAGGAGTCTGTGTTTAACGGTACTCGACGAATACGGTTTTTTGGTACACGCCGAATACTGATTTTTTTCTGTCGAGTTGTATTTGACAGCCAGATTGTAATTCATATCATTTATAGGTATATAATAAAGATTATTATCCATTATTTTAATCCATTACCAGACGACGGAATATTAGACTGCCATGGATCTGACTGACCGATCGCGGCTATAGATAAAAATTAAAAATAATTTGTTTAGATTGGACATCAATGTGAAACACTTTCGTAGGCTTTGCAGCTTACACCTCGTAATTACGGCTTGTTAAAGCTGCACTTACGAAGTTTAAGTTGCTAACCAAGAATTTTACTTTTTTGATACATGTCTACATGTAAGTGTCCATAAATCAAACGCAAAATAACGCCGTTTAATATCGAAGTGGTGTAAGTGGCTGGGGCCAACAAATCTGTCAATTGAATGAGGCTGCAGACAATGGTTCACGCTGACGCGAAAGATTGCTCCAATACAGCTCTGCTAGATGTTAATCAAAGTACTGAAATTACTGTAAGCTAACAAAGCATGGTTGAATTTAGAAAATCTTTCCATTGTTTGGTAGAAAACATCGAGGGAATTGAAGAAATTACTTGCTAAAAGCAATTTCTTCATTGCCCACATTGTTTTCCAAAGCTTTTTTCTTAAAAGCGGAATTGAGTGGGAATGGGTTATATAGCATGCTTTTGACAGAGTACTCTACAATTTGAATACAGTTTGCAATATTCCTGAAATACATAAGAACTATTTTTTATGGCGTAGGCATTCCATGGACTTTGTGCTTAAGCCTCCAGTGGAAGTTTGCACTCGTTTGACTTTGAGAAGTCCGCAAAATTTTGTCTTAAACTAACATGTTTACATGCATACGGACTGCATCTACCCGCGTTTATACTTAAATTACTTGTCTTAACGTTGTTCAATTTTTCTCCGCTTCAACTAAGCGTATATATGTTAAAGGTAGGTATCGATGTTTTTTTCATGTCACAGATTTTAATTATTTTTATTTCCTCTCATAAACTATTTGAAAACAATATGCCGAAAAGTAGTTTTGCAAAAATATGAGGTCGCTTATCAGAAAAAAGCAGGGTATTTCCCTAATAGCCTGCGTAGGCTATTAATCTATTTTGACTTCATTTGACTTGGTCATATGCAAATGAGGTCATCCGATATCGACAGCCAAATTCCGTGATATCTAAAAATAGCCTGGAATTTCGCTTAACCTTTCCGATATAACCAGAAAAAGCCACTTTAGGTCTATTAGATAACAACCAAGACAAAACCTGACCTTACTTAAAGTATTAAATGTTCGTTTGAGTCTATTTTTCGGCACTTGGTAATTTTTCTTATCTAGGTTTCAGAAACATCGATACCTCCCTTTAAAGGGGGGTGTATCGATGTATCTGACTCTCTGAACATAACTCCTGACGACATCACGATGACGTTGATTTGAGCAATTTGAAACTGATTGAGGCATTCTTAGTAAAATAATTGGTCATGGAATTGAAATACTAGCTAGGTCAAGGCACAGCTTGAATACGCTGTAGTTACGACGTCGAAGTCTCCAATAAACAGAATTGCTTAACAAAAATGGCAGTGTTTAAAGTTCACTTGTGGTATAATGACCAATCGCTGGACCTGCCCACTAACTAGATGTAGCTAGTACGTTTGAGTCGCCAAACAAACAAAAATGGCGGCTAATTTCGATGTTGAAAGCCCAGATACGGGATGAATAAATGATTTGCTTGTCTGTAGATTCCATAATTGAAAGCCGCGATTGGAATATTGAACGATTGGCCGATTAACTTTATGACCGACAGTCATGATGCGACAATTAAATTGCATTCAAATTAAATATATTCGTCATTATTTGCTGAAACTCGAAGTTCCTTGTAACAAGTAGAATTTCGTCTCTTTCATAACTTTTCCAAATGCCTCATTTCTTCACCGCGTCAAAAAGAGGAATTATTCGGTAATGGTTTAAGATAATAACTAATGGCGCTTTCTATGTGTCTCCCTCATCCCGATAACGACACCCTCGTTGAGCCGTTTATCGTTAGTTTGTTTGAATGGGGTTTTGCGCCGCTTTCAACAATCTTTCAGTTATATCGCGACGGCTGGAGCACCTAACAATGGTTTCCTGGTATTTCTCACACCAGTACCGCCATCACATCCTTTTCTAGCCTCCAACTGCTTTCCCACATAGGTCTACGATTATCGACCCATAGATGGGAGACAAATAGTCGCAAAGGATGAGTGCCGCCGTCGGGGATCGAACCTGGGACCTTTAGATTGACACTCCGACGCGCTACCAACTGCGCTATGACGGCGGCGAGCCGTTTATCGTAACATTTGAGTTATTAGTATCCTAAAAAGGCAAATTGGGACGATCGCGTCCTTACTGCAGAAAACCGCATAACGAGTTAAACAGTCTCACAAAAATATAGTTCGATTTAAAATGAGTTGTAAGTGAATAAGATTATAAATCCGAGCAACAGTAGCTTTAAAGGTTCGGATTGGATTATTGATTGCATGGATTAAACGTCGCTTTTACAAGTATTTCAGTCATATCGCGGCGGCTGAAGCATCTAACAATAGGTTTCTGGTATTTTTCGCACCAGTGCTACTACTACATCCTTTCCTAGCCTCCAGCTGCTATCTCACTTAGGTTTACGATTATCCACCCATTGGTGAGAGACAAATGTCGGAAGGATATGTGCCGCCTTCAGGGATCGAATCCATGACATAATATAGTTCAAAAAATAAACAAAATAATGATACATGTTTGTAATACTAATAAACACATTAAAAACGTCTGATGTTCAAAAGGGGCCTATTTTCTTAGCTACGTTAGCCGGACCGAAAGATTATAGACTAGATCCAGTGTTACACATAAAAGGCCAGCAAAATGTTTTCATAATTTCGATTCGTCACGACAAAATACGAAGAGGATGTTCCATATCTAGTTCAGCATGTAAATGTCTGGCGAAAATAAGAAAATGAATAACTAGTAGCATCGCTTGACTTCCTCAACAACCTTAGACAAAGCGAAATAGTGGGTGTACGTTATTTACCATGTTTTGGATTTGAGCCGCCTAGAAAAAATTAGATACACAACGAGTGAAATACCAAATTTTCCTACGCATACCTACAATACCATAGGGGTTCGTAATTCGAGTTCCTTCCACCTCATACACCAATATATAAACAAGGCATTTTCTTCATTCAGTCCAACCGCCTACCCACATGTATGAAAAATGAACAGATAATCACTCTTTCAAAAATGAAAACCAACACATTATTCTACAGAAAAAATACAAATATTTGGGGACTGTTAATGCATACTGACTGTAACAAAGGCTTGTATTTTAAATTTTGCTGAAATTCTGCGTCATTCGTCCACCGACTTTCAAGATGTAAAACGCAGTTTAGGTCCAATGAATCATGATTTTAACTGTGCATACATTTGAAATAAGTTAAAACTTTTAATTAACATATCGCACTGATCCTCTTGTTGCATTACAATTTTACAATCAATAATTTCTCGTTGGTATAATGGGTGGTAGGGAATTACGGACCCCTTTGCGCTACACTGCATCAAAGTATTATCTTTGTCACATATCCGCGATTTTAAAGAGCCTCAAGTAACTTGTCTAAAACCAACCTTTCTAATATAATCCTTATTATCATTGGGACTTGTAACAAATGATTTTTTACATAAAAAAGACAAGTGGTTGGATTGGCAAAAAACCGAAAATTAAGTCACCTTTCTGACGTAGATTTTTGTCATTCTATGTTGATTAATGCATAAATTTGAAGGAAAATGAATAATCTACACGACAATTAATTACCTATGAGCTACGAGGAAGGCAGACTGGATTATCGGGCGAATCGTGGAAATTTTTGTTAGTCGGACAAAGGACAAAACTGTGCACATCTACATATGGGGATTCACTCACCTTGCAATGCTAATTACCATCTCCCGACTTGCTTTAAGAATATTCATTTGATAACAAAAAAAAAAAAAAAAAAAGCGTAAAATATCAATAATCTAGGGCACACAGCTGAATATTATAAAGATTGATGAAATGTACGAATATGAAGTCATTGGTCACACCTTCGTACAAGTCCCGTGCTAATAACGCTACTCTTAGCGTGACGTCATTTATCGGAAAATGACGTCATCATACTATACCAGTATCAGTTCATTACATTGGCTAAAAGGGATTTTGATTTTGTCTGTTTGTGATGAATTTCTAATACAAAGAAATTGACTGATCGCAATTGTCAGTAACAGAATCAATCGACCATTCAAATCATTCGTTTAGACCGGAATTTGAATTTGAACTCCAACATTGGCCGACATTTATTTCAAGCATTTTTTTTATTTTTTTTGCTTTGTTTTGGCGAAACTGGCTTATCAGTAGTTACCGTGTTAGGTTGCCAACTAACTATGTATCATGTTACTGGCCATAAGACTTTTCTAAATAAAAAACAAAAAAATAAGCCGTTTATTAACAAAGAAGAACTTCTTGATGGAATCAGCGAGATGGGCCACCGATCCGTCAATTTTTATGTTTATGAATATAACCTTGAAAGAAAGTCCTATTTTATAGTTTTTTTTATAGTTTGCACTGTGATTTTATCCAAAATGAAATAGATGATTTTATCCAAAACAAAATAGATGATTTTATCCAAAATCAAATAGATGATTTTATCCAAAATAAAATAGAGTGCTACCTTTAACAATTCCCAGACAAATTCAAATCGTCTGTAGGCGATAATTTCATGATATAGGAATCTTAAACATAATCGGTTGTTGTTTTTCTGAGGGGGGGGAGGGTTAGAAAAAAAATAAAAGATAGATTCAATGCTTGCTTCAAGCAACTACTTGATATTCCACATTATAATCTTAAAGTCTATTCTTGGTTTTTGTATAAAGGGGATTGGTTGGAAATGTTTTGATATAGGTATAGGTAAGTGTGTCATAAAGGATGGGAAACTGCACTTGAATCTTGACTCTAGGTCCTCAAGGAACAAATGTTATTGGTTAATACTGCAGAAAAGAGCGCAATAAAATAACACTTGTTCGGTTAAGTTAACTACAAACTGTCCTGAAGAGAATCGTTTGTTACATCTAGTTCATAAATAATTTACTTGAAAATGCCTAGAGTAAAGTTTGGAATTATCCGCGAAGATCTTAACCTTTTATTTCTAGAGGAGAATAACGTACTATTCTAGTGTTGGTATAGATACATACTCTTCAATCTCACAATCTCTCGTTGATATTGAATTTCACACGGCGTCATATCTGTGTGTATCTTTGTTTTGTCTCAGCCTTATCTTCAGCATTAAAATTCTTCCTAGATACCATTTTCATAAAAGTTTATTTTGATATATTTTTCCATAGTCTGTCCTCTTTCTTTTTCAATCGGTTATATTGAATACAACAGTAAATTACTCATTAAATGATTAATTTGTTTTTTTATTTTACATTTCCATATACCCGAGCTCTAACAGCAAGCCCAATATCTACGTAATACAGCATTTTTTATTTTTTTTTGTAAAGTTTATGGTCAGTAACATCTATCAAAAAAGTAACATTGTTTGTTTGCGACCCATACGTCGTAATTACAGCTTGAATAAGCTGTAGTTACGACGTGTGAGTCGCCGAACAAACAAAATTGCTTCACGTTAAAGTTGACCTATGTTGGAGTTAAAGATCACTTCCGATGTGAATGAATGATTTGATAGGTCGATTCTTTAATTGACGTCTCGATTCGTCAGTGTTATTGAGAATAATTAGTTACAGGTTCATGATGAAATTTCTTTAACTGCACGATTCCTTATTTTACGTCTTTTTGACTTTATACTTGGGAAAACGTCATGGGAACAGAAGATATTTGTTTTGATGCAGGAATATTTGATTGATCGATTGACTGATTGGGGCTTAAAAGACACTTTTAACAGTATTTCAATCATATCGCGGCGACTGGAGCATCTAACCATAGATTCCTTGTTTTTCTCACACCAGTACTATCATAAAATTCTTTCCGAGCCTTCTGCTGCTCACACCTATCAGAATTACATTATCCACCCATTGGCGGAAGACAAACGTAGGAAAGGATATTCGCCACTGATGAATATCGAACCCGGGACCCAATAATTAGGAGTCCTACACGCTACCACTGTACTTTGACAGCGGCAGGACACAAAACTTAACAAACCATCACCTATTCAATGCAATATTTCGTCGTTGTCGTTCTAAAACGTCGTAACTACAGCTTGATTCAAGCTGTAGTTACGACATTTTAGAATGACAACGACGATTTACTAAAATTTAATGAGGAACGTTTTGACGTGGCTCAGTTACAGCGAACCCTATAGCTAATCCTTACAAAATAACCGAACAAATTGGCTTTAACATCGTACAGCAATAAAATAGTAAATTACAAATAAATCCCCCTGTATTGTCTTCTGGCGTTTATAAGAAATTGTCTGGCATTCTACAGAAGGCTTACAGGATTCCTGGATTAAATCTAATCCCCTTTATGTCAGATCAGACAGTGCCAAAATCTGATAAATGGGGTCTATATAACATCCAGAGTCGATACCACGTGCCGTTTTACGTGAATTGACCGAAGTATTCTACCAAAAGCTCTACAGCTTATTACAAGCTGTGGTTATAAGGTATTAGTCGAACATTGGCTAGTCAGTTCAGTTCATCTCAAATTTGTAATTTCTTTTATGAAGTTCATTCTTTTTGAGGAAACTATTTTCTAACTTGAAAATATTTTTAAACAAGACGAAAGATAGCCACGCCCACAAACCTAGAACATGGCATTCGACTGATTTATCAAAGGACGCTAGTTTGTATAATATATGGTCAGGGACAAACAAAGTAAATCGTGTATTGGTGACCAAAACGTCGTAACCAAAGCTTGAATATTCTTTCGTTACGTCGTTTTAGTCGCCGACCTCTCCGATTAACTCCTTCTTTGACATAGGCCTATAATGGTTACCTTAACAATATAAAAATCGATCTAGTTTTCGAAGATGTTGGAATAGAAATCATCCGACATCAGCGCTTAAGTTTGCATTTTCTTAACAATTTGATCTATAGATTTCATTTTATTTCCATTCTTTTACTTATTATAATTATGACATTGCCTTAGAAATAGTTATATATTTCAAAAATAAACAGACATTTCTACTATAATGCACTTGAATGCGCATTGTACAACTTGTATGTTTCCCGGTTCTGATAACACCACGCTAGGATTTTCCTTAAAGAAAAAGCAAAGACATCTTCTTAAATATTAGATAAAAAATTCACTTTTATGAATGGTGGAGTATTTGAATAAATCAACATACAAATTTAAAAAACAACAACAAACACACACTCACACTCACGCACCCCCCCCCCCAAAAAAAAACAACAACCCAACAACAAAAAAAAAAAAAAAAAAAAAAAAAAACACACACAAAAAAAACAACAGAACAACAAAACTAAAACACAAAAACATAAAACAAAAGCTGTTGATTTCCATGTGCATTTTGAAAGGTGTCTGTTATAACTTACACTTTTATTCATGAGAGGTATATGTTTTTCTCGTCTAATGTGGTTGAATTCCCTATCGTTGTCTATGTATTTATGATTTAAGCCCCTTGACATGACTTGGTCTGATTTGCCAAAACCTGTTACAAGGCCTGTTTTAGGTAGTATATCTTATAATAAGTATTCTATCTAGGTAGGGTTAGTTTTACTCGTTTTTAAGATTTTATTCATTGAAGATTATTCTTCTGGTTCTAGGTGAAAGACTTGAGTAATATCCTGCTTGAAAATTGCTGAGTGAGATAAGCAATTACGAAAATACCAAATAAAATAGAAATGTCTCCTGCAAATTTCTTCGCATGAAACATTTCTTACTTGAAGCCGGAAAAGTAATGGCTTGTCCTGGTCCTCAGTAATTCTGAATTATCACGAATGGAATTTAGAAAGCAAACGCAACAAAAGTTCATAACTGTATAGTCGGTTGTTTACAAAAGTAAAGTAGCCACAGTCTATGGCCAGCGATCGATAAATATCGGAAACAGTTGAAGTGTCGCCCGAACAAATTGGCATTGAAATTTGATATAAGAAAAGTATCTGCTTTTCCAATGTTACTTTTTTAAATGTCATTTTAACGATAGATATTCTCTTTTCGTGTTAAATCTACTAAATTTCATTTACAGGGAGGTATCGATGTTTTTCTTCATTTCACTGTTATTAATTATTTTAAACCTCCCATGTACTTTGAATACAATATTATGAAAAGTATTTTTTGCGAAAATCAGAGGTCGTTATTCAAATTAAACCAGGGTATTTCCCTATAGACTTCGTACTTAGAAAATACCATGAAAGTAGCAATGGCTGTTTGCTCATTCTCGTGGTGGGTATAACCGTTGAAATCCCACTTTCAGTTTGATTTTGTTGTGGACAGGTAGTGTTCCCTAGCACACAAATTGGCAGATCTGCGCATAATCAACAATATATTTGGGTAGAAAGTGACACCCCCGATAATCCGACCATCAAACTTTTTCTGCACAGGTTATATATCTCGTGTATACATATCACAGGCTTTCAACGCTTTGATATTTTAATAATTCTTACGAAAACCATGATCACACATTGAAAGTGTTCTTGTAATCAACAAAAATATACAACACGGCAAGAACAGACCATCGTTGGACAACCAAAATGGTGAAAATACAGTATGAACAAACGTGTATTTACGACATTTTGATCGCTAACAACCGAAATACAATATCCATGTCAAATGCGGTAGTTTTCTCTATCATTACTACAAGTATTTGCGAAAAGAGTAGTTACATTCCTTGTATTTTAGTTAGAATCTATTTATTATCATATCGTCTGTGGGATACCAATACCTTGTAACTAAAGCTTTAATGTAGCCATATGAAAGAGGTTTTGTCGCTAATCGTCGATTTATTCTCTTGTCAATAAGATTGGGAAAACTTTTGCGATACTGTTATGAAATATTTGCTGTATTGCTTTATCTTTCCTAATTTATGAAATGATTCTGTTTAGCAGGGTTTACTAGTAATTAGTATAAATACCCGGTTGAAAGTTTCAATGCATTTTGAATCCTGCTAAACTAAAATATTTCAATTGTAACACGAAATCTGCTAGAGTTGTTTATGTTAAAAGCACATTCAAAAACAAACTCGGTTTCAACTGTTCTTTTTTACTTATTATATTATTTTTTCAGTAGTAATAATAATAAAAGTAATAGTAGAAGTGTTTTTATTAGTTGTAGTATAAGCAGTAATGAAAGGAGTAGTAATATTTCCTCATTTTTGCCTGTATGTAGGCGCCCCGTCTCTCCTCTGCTGTTCTACTTTTCGCTCTAGACTTCAAATTATTCCAGCATTTTTCAGCTGTTTCTCTTCTTTGAGTAATGTTTTGGTGTGTGTTGAATTTCTTCGTAATATCGTTCCAGACGGACTTTTTTTCAGACACTGATTTACAGTCTGTTTTCGTTGTCTTTTTACTTTTACTTTCAACAATGACTTATTCACATTTATCAGCTCCTTCAGAAGTCAGATTTCTCTCCCCGCAAAACAATTTCGTTTCGACTTTTTTTACTTTGTGTACAGTAAATATCGAGAATAACTGGCCTTTACGGATGAAGAGTTCTTTTCTCCCTCGAGAAAGTTGAGGCCTTTTAACGACTCAGACACCAATCAGTCATTTCAGTTTATCTAACTGGAGGACTCCTCCAGAGTTCCTTCAGGCTCCTTTTCGAATTCGAGTCGAGATCGAGTGAAAGAAATGTTTTGGAATTGAGCCATTAATATAGATATAGACACTTGCAGTAGTTTTGCGCTAAGCACTTAGTGTCATAAAATTTAAGACGCTGGATATTTTCTTGTCATTTTATTGACTTTTGGTCATATGCAAATGAAGTCCTGCGATGGCGACAGTCGAAATCCGTTATATCTATAAATAAACTTGGATTCCACTGAACCTGTCCTATATACACACAAAATGCCACTTCCAACCTATCAGATTATTGCGAAGACAATATCTGACTCATATTTAAGTATGAAATTACTTTGGAAGTAAGTAATTCCGGCAATTGGCTAATTTGTCTTATCTTTGGTTTCAGAAACAACGATACCTCCCTTTAAATCTAATTTAATAATCGATGAATTACGGTTCCATTAGGGTGACTTATTTGGCGTCTCTAACGCGAAATAGTTTGCATCTTCCCTTCTTTCTTTTTAAAGTGATGAAAAGTCTTTTGCATAACAAGTTCGGCACAATCACCTTCTTTCTCCTATTTGAAAGCATACAGTTGAAAACTGAAAGCCTTTTTTTTTAAAATTAGTGCAAGATCCTCCATGATGAAATTGACACGCACCCAACTCAATTTTATTCAAAAGCTCCCGTTCACCGTTTAATTGAACTAATATTCAACAGTCCACAACTCTATTGAAATATGAATCCCAGATGTCGGATTGAACCGAGTTAGAAAGCTAACATACCCGTAATTATCAAAATGCTTATTTCTCTCAAAATTGGCCCAGTCCATTTCAATCCATTTCCGAACATTCTAAAGCATTCACTTAGCTAAATCTACGATGTTCCTAACTGTAGCTCATAATCGAGTTACTTGAAATGACGGATCGCTCGTCCAACAGACTCTGCTGGTCCACCTATCGAGCTCCACTTTAATATTAAACAGAGTAACGTTGCAAAATTTAAGGCCAGAGCCATGTTACAGAATAGTTTGTTTGCAACCTAAACGTCGAAACGACAGCTTGAATAAGCTGTATTTAAACCGCAAAAAATGATTTACAATATTGTCAGCCTATCTCGGAGTTTCAAGTTCACTTCCGGTCCAGATGAATGATTTGACTGGTCGATTGATTCCTAGATTTACGGTCGCGATCGGTCAATAGAAAGGTTGATTTGGTCACAGTCTCTGATATAAACTACAATCAATTTCAAAGACAGCGAAGAAACATCCCCACTAGAAACACTTTCGAATCGTGTTTTATCAGAATGTTTATTCTTATGCCGCCGCCTTGTAAAGCCGATGGACATAGTTATCTCTGTCCGTGTACATGTACATTTCATGTCCGTAGCATTAATTGATTCATTTAGAAATAACCTGGCACAGTTTTTTTCCTTGATGAGTACTAGAGCGATGCGTAGAGTTCTGTGGGATACCACCTGGTTGTAGGTCACGTGACCTCCGTGTCTTTGACACATTTCTGTTTTCTTATTACATGTAGTTTCTCTAGATAGCTTTGTTAGAAATTTGTTGAAAAAAAAAATACATAGATTAGACCTCAAAAAAGACCATGAAGAAGATTTTGGATAATATCTGTCATTAGTTCCATTACAGTCATAGCGTCATGTGAATACAAATGCTCTATACTGTTGTACTATAAAATAACATACTTCATTAAACCATTACCATTACCATACAGTTACGCTTTCTGATGCCCAGAAGAAATACAATCGTAGAACAAAATGTGGAGAATGGAGATACTGCCTGTAGGAAGTACTTTCTGCATTTTTTACAATGTTTTCTACCTTATTTGGCACATTTTCCCGAATTATATATGACGGCAAGATCGAGTCACCTGACAAAGACCCACTTGCCCTGACCTTACAGAATGCAGATTAAATAGTAAAATATTATAACTGATTAACCGAGAACGCTTAATAAGCAACCGATCGTTTTTCTGGTCGATTTTAACTCGAGTTTGTGTACATTTTAAGATGGAGTCAAATACATCCGATTCTCCACCGGAAACGCTCGATAACCTTCGGCATTGACAGTTATAGGCCCATGCGTTGATTACATAATTTACGGACGGTTTCGTTAATCTCCGTGACCGAGCTAGTTGTTTTAATGGCTAGCGAAAGTTAAAACGTCATCACTGATCCCACCGTTTTATGCAAACAACCTTTTAATTGTGGTGGGTCACAATTCAAAATATTGAACATTCCCTCTTCAATTGTATGCTTACCGCGTAGGAATATTTAGATCTTAAAATTTCAATCCTCATATTCATTCATACTCTAAGACCTCGAGTAAGATTTCTTATTTATCTTTTGTGTAAACTTTGGGGGGGGAAGATATGGTTTTAATACTTTGATATTTGTTGGTAATTAGTTTTTTGTAAACCAGTGACATTTTATCCCCGATGAAGTATTACACACACGCCCTCATTTAACGCTGCTTGATTAAGCTCGTTAAGTCCAGTCGGTAGAATGTGCAACCGCAATCCTTAGGCCGTTCATATGAATCCTGGCTTGGCAAACACTCTTTCCCATATTTATATTAAAGTACTGAAAAGTACTGTAAGGTAGCAAAGCCTTGTTTTGTTCAGTAATCTTCTTTGTCTAACGCTACCATGATAAAGAAACGCAATCCCTCCTTTTTACGCTCCCAAGAAAAAAAGTTTTAGATAACAAATTACAATAGGGAATTTCATTTTCCACATTGTTTTCTACATTCAGAGATAAATATTTTAGAATGGTCAACAATTTGAAATTGCCGTCTGCAACATCCTTTGAACAAGATGTGCTCAAGTGATAAAAACATAACTAGAAGATGAATTTGCATGCAGAGTTTGCTATATTCCACATCGTTTCCTACCCAGAAGGTCGAAAAAATCCAAATTTTCAAAAACTTTAAATTGTTGTCTGCATCTTTTTTCAATTTTGACCAGTCTAAAAAATTGCCATCTGGTAATGGGTTAATGAAAATGATCGCTTGATAGATTTACTGTACACAATTTTTTGTATACTGTCAAACGGACAATTTGGACTCTTTGATTTTTCGATATTTTCAGATTATCTGAATCGATAACGGACATCTTTTTTAAACAAAAAATTCTAGCTTACGATAGTATTATGATAATTTGACAATACTACCTAATTGACCTCTGTTTTATTTACCATGTTGTTTAACAGACTTCCCACGCGGTCATTTTATCTGGACGAGGTACTTACTTTTTATTCCCCGTACTGAACGTTTCGTAAGAAGCGTTTCAAATTAATGGTAGCTTGTTTTGTATTCAGTCAGTTTATTTCAATGTGGAAAAGGTTAACGGGAAGCCATAAGGAGTCCCGCTGTGTCTAAAATGATGCGTTTGCAAGGAATTAAGCGGAGATCGACTTTATTCCAAAGGTTAATGTAAGAATGACCTTTTCACGTTATGACCTCAACATGACTTGTTCTCCCAAAGTTAATCTCAGAATTACGTTTATTATCTGCAACGGTCTAAATAGTAAATGTACTCAGAAAGTTAATTGCAGTGGCTCTTGAGCAGATTTTAAGTGTTTTTCCTCTCAATTTCAAAATTCTAAATGAAATATTTTAGACAATTGAAAGATGGGGATCAGGTTGATTTTATAATGTAACATCATAACTTAAAAAAGAAAGAAAGAAAAGAAGCAAAAATATTTGGCGTTGCGTAACGCCAACTAACTCAACGAAGTACATGCCGAGTGGAACAGGAATGCATCGGGTTATTTGTCTCATTTGTAGTTTCTATGACGTTTCAATGACATAATTTTTTTCGCTAGCAATTCAATCGTTATCGACTTCACCGTCCCGTTCTCAGATAAATCCTTGTCATGCTGAAACCGGAATACTCCTGTTTTGCAGTCTGATCTTAGTCCTCACCACCTATTTGTCATTTTCAATCCAGAGATGTTCTTTAGATACATTTTCAAAAGAAATATTGATTCGAACTAGTACTTCCAGTGCTTACAGCCCTGCTGTGTAGGTGAAGTTCTGAAAAGGATTTTAGAGTTAACATATTGGCTGGAGGCAGAACACAGTTTGCGTCTCTATATTAGGCTTGTGCCCATGTAAATGTCATTTTTTATCGGATCACATTAGAACATATAGTAATCTTTTGAATAACTTTGTAAAGATTGTCATAAGGTAAAAAGGAAATGTTTGATCAATCCGAAATGTTCCGACTCTATCCGAGGAATCCCGACGCGGGACCGATCTCAAAGATAACGACACTAGTATTAGAAGCTTTTTAGATTATACGTGTACATGTTCGAGTTTAGAAATACATGCTTATGACAACGTGTTCAGTTCCTTAAGCTAACCTTGTCACCTCGTATTTATCTTTCTAAAGCGATTATTCGAATTTACCAGCATGACTGAAAGGCAACATCTGGTTCACACGGTATGTATTCGACGAATCTACAGAAGAAAACATCTTCCTCGTCTATAAAAACGAAACATACACTGAGCGGAAGGAAAACTTAAAAATATTGAAGTTTTCTTATTTTAGTTCCCCTATGAAATAAGCCCATTTAAAATGAAGCGAATATGAACCATATAGCTGTTTAAAATCTTTGAAATTGAAAACTCGTGCACTACGAAGTGGGCCAGTTGCTAATGGACCAATCGCTGGCCCCGCCCACTTACATGTATGTCTTTTGTCCGCCACTTGACTCCAACGGGAATTTCCGCTTCGATTTTAAACGGCATTAAGATGCAAAATTTATAGCCAGTAGCGTGTAACAAGAAAGTTGAATGGTTGGTTGGCGACCTAAACGTCGTAGCAACAGCCTGAACAAGCCGTAGTTATGACGTTTAGGTCTCCAAACCAACGAAGATGTTTCACATAAATGGCGGCATATCTCGGAATTCAAATCTGGATTCCTGACTGAATGAATGATTTGATTGGTCGATTGATTCCTTGATTTACAGCCGTAATTGGTCAAATGACCGAGACCCGATGGGCTACGGGTGACGTCACATCCGAATCAATTTGAAACCTGACTAAGACGTCTCCGAAACAGATTTATGTCAACAACATCCACAAGAGTCGTTAGGAACCGTTTGTGGGCGTCTGGATTTCGAGCTCGAAGGCCTCATAATGAACTGATTCATATTCCTTATCATAGGTAGACACGCAGCACCGACGGTTCAATCAAAGGCAATGGAATTCGGTTGGCTTAGTCAGGAGACTCGATTAGAATTGCAGTTTGCTGATCGCTGGGTACATGTGTGTTGCATATCTCTGGAAAGTCATACTCAAGCATGTGTCGGAGAGGTGACCATAATTCGCGATTGGAGTCTTGTGGTATGGGGATGGGTTTTTTGGCGCAAGCACGTTTTCTCCTTGTTGTTTTTGTTCAAGGCGACTTAAACTCTTACCAGTACCGGGGTCAGATTTTCTATCCCCTTTTGCAAGGGCAAAGTCCTAGTCTTACGTTAGCCACACACAGTATTTCTAACGAAAAATCCTCTGTCCGATAGAGCATTTTTGGGGCGAACTAGGCCACCGTGTGCGTTAGCAAATCAATCCACCTCAGACGATAGGGGATCTTGAACCTACCCTTGTTGAACAAAGGAGACGTCTGCCTTAGGTAGTGTTCACAATTATTCTAAGATCCACGAGGAGGCTTTGTGTTACTTTTATAAGTGGACACAATCGATATTGAAAATATAAGCGTCATCTTTTGATCATCATGCTGATCTTAAATTAAGAGTACCCTAATTTTTTTGACGTTTATCAATTTAACACCCTACTAGTGAGAAGCTTGTCTACGTCTACGAACAGCCAAATGTTTTGTGGTCTTAACCTATTACCACACAGATACATTTTAGACCTGTCCCAAATCATAGGAGCTGCAGACGAAAATTTAAAGCGGATCTTGAACAGGTTTTCATGAAAATTTGATTTAGGAAGATTATCTGCTTTTCTAAGACATATTAATGTCTTTTTCACGATAAATATTCTTTCTTCGTGTTCAAGCTACTAAACTAAATTTACTATAAATTTAATTTCATGTGTTATATTGACTCTGACCTTCTTTGAAACATCGGAACTTATCGGATGATGTCATTAGTCTTCGGGTAATGTCGATTTCGTCTGGATTGCTAGCGGAAGTCAATGACACAAAAAGACAATTTTCGGTGCAATCGCAAGACAACGTATTTGCCCAATGAAATTTGTTTATGAAATTGTAGATTTTTGTCGACGTTCTTGGTAGAAAAACAATGTGCATAAGCAATTTCTTCATTATACACAATGCTTTACAAATAGTTGTGTTTGAAGGCCGTCAAAAAGGCTCATTGTGTTAAAAATGAGTTAATGTATAAATCTCCTGGCGGTACAATTAATATAAAAAATGATTTTCATAAATGTGATATTTTCATTTTTATTTAGTATAAATATTCCCTATGTAAGGGTCATATTTTCATCAAAGTTATCTGTTACCCTCTATTCGAAATCAGTCCACAGATTATATTCATAAATGAAACATTCATCCACATTATTTGATACTATAAGTTCAGTTTAGCTAATAATAATAATGATGCTGCCAACCCGATTAGCTCAGTTGGTTGAGCACTTGACTTCAAACCTCAATATCAGGGTGTCGAGTCCTGGGCTGACCATATCAACTAACGACTAATTGTCTTTCGGGTGAGACATAAAACCGAGGCCCCGTGACACGGTGCTTTCCATCGAACACGTTAAAGAACAAGGTGGAGCTCTCAGCAGTTTGTCCTGTATCCTTGCACTATCCCCCTAATATGGGCTTGTGCTACGGTAACGACGATAAATAAACAGAAATACACACACAATAATAATGATAGGGTTCGGTTATGTCCTGTAGGCGTACATATGTCCTATTTTCGTATTCACAAGTGAAAATGGTGGATTGCCTCTGTCACGAACAAACAAACAAGCAAACACACTCACACTTACAACCAGATGAAAAGAAATAATTGTTGGTTTGCTACTTAGACGCCTTAACTACAGCTTTGCAATCTTACGGTTTCTCGATCTTTATTTCCATGTTGCTGGTCAAACTTGCTGCAAAACTAACGTTGTTTGATATCTCAGTCTAACTGTACTGTCGGTGATCAAATGGCGCGGTAAGCTATGCGTCAATCCTAATAACATTCTGATCAATCTGCATTTAGCGACATTCCCCAAACAAGCATAGCACTCTGAGTAAGTTGTTCGTTTTGGTATAAACAAGGGATGTGTAAAAACGTCAGTACCATAGCCAAAGACTGACCGCAAATTAACCAATCGCGGCAGTCTATCAAATAACCAGTCGACCAATGAATCATTTGTTTGGATCCAAAAATCAGTTTTGAACTCCGAAATTGCAAACGAAACGTCATAACTACAGCTTATTAAAGCTTTACTAACGACGAGTTTGTTGCCAAGCAACTTTTCTACTTTTTTGTTACTTGCTACTGGTCATTTTTGCAAAATAATGCCATTTAGAATCGAGGCAGGACTTCCTGTTATAGTCAGTGGACGGGGCCAACGATTGGTCAATAAATAGCTTAACCCGTTCCCACACAATAATGCCTTTTGACGCCCCCCCCCCCAAAAAATAAATAAATAAAACAAGTTGGAAGAAAATGTTTTGTAAAATGAAGAAGTTGCCTGCAATAAGCAATTTCTTTACTTTCCCGAATTATTTTCCTTTCTCATTTCGACTCCCTTTATTGTTTAAGTATACTGAAAAAAATGTAGTAACAAACCTTTCCCTTACAGTGAGGTATCGATGTTTCTGAAACTTAGATAGGAAAAAATCCCAATTACTTAAAAATACGACCAAACGTAAATATGAGTCAGATACAATCTTTACGATAATCTGATAGGCATAACCCTTGTCATGCTGTATAAATTACCTTACTGAATTGCAGTCAAATCAAAGGGCTGAGAGCACTGGTGGATCTTTTTGTTTAAAAATAAATATTTCTTTTAGAAATCAATCTCATAAACAACTCGGGAAGGAAAAGTATGAGCAGGAGGTGTAGACTAAGATCAGCCTGCACAAAAGTGCAGTCTGATCTTAGTCTACACCTCCTGCCAAAAACCGGAATATTCCGGGTTCAGCATGACAAGGATTAAAGTGGCTTTATGTGGTTATGTAGGAAAAGAAGGATCAGCGGAAAATCCATGTTCATATTTAGAAATCACGGCATTCGGTTTTCGACACTGCGTGACCTCGTTCGCAAATGACCAAAAATTCAACTGAAGAACGCAGTAAAAAGGGAAACAAGCAATGTCCTTAATTATGTCAAATAAAGTGGTAAGCGAAAAATTACGTTAAGTGTCTATATTTACATTAACTCTTACGACACTGATATTTACAGAATTGAAAATCGGCTAGCGAACATAACTTGTGAAGACGTCACGTCTGACGTTAGTTTTAAAGAATTCAAATTAAATGCGTGATTCCAACCTCTTCGCACCACGTTAATGACCAAATATTTATTGGATTCATCAAAAGATAGATTAAAAGCCCACGTAGGCATTTAAGTAAATACCATGGTTTTTGATAAACGACCTCTATATTCATGTAATATATATGGGGGGAATAAAGATAATAAAAATCTATGACATGAAAAAAAACATCGATACTTTCTTCCTTTTAAGCCGTAGAGTCGGGCATTACATAGACAGGTTATGTCCAGGCCGAGCTATTTCATCGCTAACTATTAGAAACGGATGATCTTGAAAAATCGGTTTGCCACTTCTACAAATTACTCTGACAGCAATATCCCAATAACGGAACAGTGTACTATATTCTTTGATTTTTCAAAGGGTTTCCTGAAATCTCTCAAAATCACGAAGAGTCATCGCAAGCTGTTTTCAAAAATCCAAGCCAATCCTTATTGAAACATCTCACAGACCTCCCCCTTCAAAAAAAAAAAAAAAAAAAATACAACAAACAAACAAAAAAAACCCCATAAAAATAAATAAAATGATAATAATAATAATAATAAAAAACAATAGGAAAATGTGAGAGGATGAATGAAATCTTATGGGCCACTCTTCACCAGACCCAACAGACAATCGCTAAAAAGTAATAAACCTTCCCTGTCGGATATTAAAATTTGTAAGCTTATTCAAGCTGTTGTTATAGGCATGTAGTAGTCCAACGGCAACCATATTAAGATGCACATAACTTAAAAAGGGTTTAACCTATTTCCATACAATGAAGTACTTTTGCGCTCCTTAAGAAAAAGATCCACTTTGGAAAACATTTTGGACAATGAAGAAATTGCTTGTTACAAGCAATTTCTTCATTATCCATAACATTTTCTACCAAAAGAAATAAATATGTTTTTAAATTCCACCAATTAAAATTTGTCGTCTGCAACTTCTGTCAAATTTGAAGAGTCTATAATTGTGTTGTGTGGTAATAGGTTAAAAGATTGTCCAGAGAAAGCGAGAGTCTCGGTATTTTAGAAGCTTGACCACTATTATCGAGGAAGCCGTTTGTACTATTTAAGCTATACTCTATATAGATGCTAGGAGGTAGGACATAGCGCATATATAAATGGATCAAGCGGGCACTGTTGATTAAAGCCAATATCTGAGTTAGGCTGCAGGTGATTCATAGCAAAAACTATACTGGATAGGAAACCAATTGTGACATGATTGGATTTCATACCAAGAGTATCGGACTATCTTTTTAAAGAGTAAGTGTTTTAGAAATTATACCTTCTCTTACTTTGATTTTTTTCTTTATTAATTTTTAAAAAAAATACATTTCTTTTACTTTTCAATTTTTATTATGCTACTATTTACCACGCGGAAGAGATATCAACCCGATGAAAATTTTTGAGACTACACGGGTAATATAATACTAATAAAATTACTATTGATTAGTACGGGCTAAAGCCTATGATAACGTCTAAACGGAAGCGTGAAAACGCCGTTATGTGACATGCAATGACATCATTTTAAAATCGGCATTACGTGATTCGCGCAATATCTTCAAACATTAATTTAGGCGAATTGGGTCGATTCAAATTTCTCGAAAACGTTTAGATCATATACAGAAAATCATATATGTGTTCATAAAGCACCGAATTTATTACACTGCGCCTCTAATATATCTACGTTCTATTTAGTTGATTTTAACAACTTTGAAAAACTTTGTGGAAAATTAAGAAATTACTTGTGTCCAGCAATTTCTTTATTATCCACATTTTTTTCTATCCAAAAAGACAACAACAACAAAATCCATCAACTTGAACTTGTCGTCTGCAGCTTCTTTCAATTTGGTCAAGTCTAGACTTTGTTGTATGGGAATAGGTTAATGGCATAAAACGACTTTCCTAAACTTGACAAAGCCTCGGTTTTTTTTGTGTGTGTAGTTGACTCGGTAGTTCATGGCTACTCATTCAACACATTCCCACAAAATGTCGTTTTTGGACGCCCCTCAGGGAAAACAATTGGAAAACAGTGTGTAAAATGAAGAAATTGCTTGTCACAAGCAATTTCTTCCTTTTACACATTGTTTACCACACAACAACAACAATAACAACAACAACAAAAAAAAAAAAAAAACACACACTGAAATTCCATAAACTTTAAATTGTCGTCTGCAATTCCTTTCAATTTGAAAAAAAGATATTAAAGTTTTGTCGGTTGGTAAAGGGTTTATTGTTAATGTAACGATCAACAAAATGATTTTGCGCGTGAGAAACGTACTGGACTCAAGGTAAAGTTGTAATGGGTTAAAAAAGGGTAAACGGATCGTGGCTGATAAACAAAAAAATATTGTCCAATCAAATCATTAATTTAAATCAGAAATAAACTTTGAACTCCGATTTTGGCCGATTCTCATGTTGTTGGTTGGGCGATTAAAGACAATGTAACTACAGCTGATTCGTGCTGTAGTTGCTACGTTTCGGTCTCCAACCAACTGTTTTACTATTCTTGCTACATGTGGTCCCGGGTCCGATCCCCGACGGCGGCACTCATCCTTTCCGACTATTTGTCTCTCACCAATGGGTCAATAATCGTAGACCTATGTGGGATAGCAGCTGGAGGCTAGGAAAGGATGTAATGGTAGTACTGGTGTGAGAAATACCAGGATTCCATTGTTAGGTGCTCCAGCCACCGCGATATAACGGAAAGAATGTTGAAAGCGGCGTAAAACAACATTCAAATCTTGCTACATGTTGGTGGCCATCAATTTTGTAAAGTAACGCCGTTTGATATCTAAGTCGAAATTCCATTTGGATCTATGCAGTGGTCACGGTAAGCGACCGTCATTAAATAAACTTGATCAGTATTCTTAGACATTCAGATTGTCCAGTTCTCGTTAAAGATATTTATAAATGAAAAATACTCGCCATGTAGATTTTTTTATCTGCCGGGCATGTGACTGACTTTAAGAATTAACGTAAAAAATCATTTTCTTCTAGACAAAGGATCGTGATTTCTACTCTTCGCACGTTATACCGGACGTATTTTCATCGGCCAAATAACCTAGCTCGAATGGCCGAAACAGCATGTTTGAATGAACTCGTATATCATGAGAAAGCATGAAATTTTGAATCTGACCGTAAGTAAGTGCTTAAACATGAGGTCAATGATGGTTCTATTTCGCTCACCAAATTAAAACAATTTTCGATGATTTTCTTCTTTAGAATCTATAAAAATCATTAAATCAAATTACATTTAAGGTTATTTTTCAACCGTTTTTGATAGAAGACCGTCATAAGACATTACTATATGCAAAGCTTGGAAGCTGTAGGTCGCTTGGTTTGGAAGAAGATTTATCTAACAATAGACCAACCGCTGGCCCCGTCTACTTAATATTTTAGCCAGGCCCATCGACTTCAACAGGAAGTCCGGTTTCGATATTAAATGGCGTTATTTTGCAAAATTCGTGGTCAGTAGCATGTAACAAAAAAGTAAAATGGTTGGTTGGCGACCTAAACGTCTTAACTACAGCTTGAAAAAGCTGTAGTAACTACGTTTATGTTGCAAACCAACAAAAAAGGTAAACAAACATGGCGGCCAATGTTCGGAGTCGAAAGCTCGGGTCCGGCTGAATGAATGATTTGATTGGTCGGTTGATTCCTTGATTGACAGGTGCGATTGGTTAATTATTCCATAATCCTCATACTTTGCAAAGTAACATCGTTTGGTTGGCTCAACTTCTTCCTTGGAGGCCAGTGGGTGTGGCCAGTGGCCAGGGCGTGGTCGGTGATCCACCAATCCTCAATTCCAAAGCCATGTATCTCTGTGCAAGTTCTGAGAACTCTTTACGAAGAAATAAACTTACGGATCGCTAGCCCCGCTCGCTGACTATGCTGGTCACGCCTACTTACTACAAAAGGAAGTTCTGACTCAATATTGAACCGCGTTATTTGTAAAATTTATGTCAGGTATATGTGACCATAAAGTAAAATGGTTGGTGGGCAAACAAACGTCGTAACTATGGCTTATTGAAGCTGTTGGTACTATGTTTAAGCCCCCCCCCCCTAAAAAAGAAAGAAAAGATATTGAATAAACGCAAATGTTGGAGTTCTGAACTTCCATTCTAAATGAATTAATTATTTCCGGTCTACGTGAATGATTTGATTGGTCGATTATGCTTTGATTGACAGATAAAGAATCTTTGAAACATTTTAGAAGACAGCCACGGTGCAAATACTGCAATCATTATTCTGAAAGTTTAAGGTCTTATTGTCTAGGAGAATATTCCTTTCAAAGATATCCGCCTTGAAAGTAAAGCTAATGACCACACAACATCTTGATTTCAGATCATTAAGATTTTGTGGGGACGGATGGCAGGGCCATAATGTAATCCTTCTTTCAAAAGTTGACTGCACTAGGCTTTCATTAATATCTTTAAAAATATTTTTAAGATTTTCTTCTTTAATTCATTCTTAATTGAAATGTATTTAGAATGGGGTGTTTAGAGAACTATTGACCAATCGCGACTGTCATTCAAATAATCAGTCGACCAATGAAATCATTCATTTAGAATGGAAATTCAATTTGAACTCCAACATTGTCAATCATTTTGTTGAACTTTTGTTTGGCGACTTAAATGTCGTTACCACAGCTTTTAAGCTGTAGTTACGACGTTTAAGTCGCCAGCAAACCATTCTACTTATTAGTAACTTGCTACTGGACAAATATTTTGCAAAATAACACCGTTAAAAATCGAAGCGAGTTGTTGGCGTCAATTGTCGGGGCCAAATGAGTCAGTGGGCTGGGCCAACTATTGGTCCTTAAAGCAAATGGTACTTACGAATTATGTACATCTGTCCGTCTCTTCGTCCAACCGTCCGTTTTTTTTTTTCGTCCATCCGTAAGCAACCAATATTTTTCGTTAACTTTTTCTGTGTAACTAGTATTAGCGTTGTCTTGAAACTTGGTATTGGGATTCAGCTTGGGTTCTTTCATAGCGCTTTCCGAATTTAGATCCAACTGCTTCAAGTTTAACGACTTCGTTTACTTTCGGACCTTGCATGGTATAGTGATATATTTTTGTTGCATTTTTATCAGCAACTATTCATAGTAAACTCTTGAAATTTGGCATGGAGCGTTTAACTAAGTGTGTAACAGGGTGCGTTCCAATTTCGGTCCGCCGCCGTCATAGCGCAGTCGGTAGCGCGTCAGACTCTTTAATCATGGGATGTCATGGGTTCGATCCCCGGCGGCGGCACATATTCTTTCCGACATTAGTATCTCATCAAACGGTGGATAATCGTAAACCTAAGTGGGATAGCAGCTGGGGGCTAGGAAAGGATGTAATGGTAGTACTGGTGTGAGAAATACCAGAAATCCATTGTTAGGTGCTCCGCGATATGACTGAAATTCTGTTAAAAGCGACGTTAAACTCCATTCAATCAATCAACCAATTTCTGTCCACTAATTATCTTTCTGTTTTATTAATTAGTATTGGTTGGTAAAATGGTATACTTAGGTCTTACTTTTCTCAGCAACTATATGTAGCATCGACTGAAAAATTGGTAAGTAAGCATGCGACATGGTTATAAAAGAATACTAGGGGAAAATTCGTTTTCACTGTAGTTAACTGGTAATGGGTTGAGGTTGACTTATATATTTCTTTTTCTTTTTTAAGAGTTCCTTCATGTTATAAGCATTGGAGCCTAAAACATACTGCTTTTTGTCACGATAACACAATACTTTGAAGTACTTTAGTATAGGGCCAAAAGGCAGTAAAATATCTTTCGTGTTTACAGTTAGGTGGTTTGTAAGACTACCTACTTTATTTCTTTGTAATGGTAGAGGGCCATAATGCAGTATTACATGTCAAATACCAAGATTCTAGGAATTAAAGTTAAGAAGGAGAACAGTTTTAAGAGGCTGAATTACTTTGTCTGGTCTTGAAGTGTCTGTTGTCTTTTATGAAACTTCATACTTATGACTGACAGACCAATCAAGACCAAAATGCTATGCTGTTTATCTTGTAAGAAAAACTCGAGTTCTATGTACTAGTAATTAATTTGGACCAGACATATCATTTTTGAGAGGAATCGAAATATGATTTCCTAAGACAGTGGGTATCATTTTCGAAAAGTTTGCAATTTTACCTAATATAAGATAGTTCAAGGTGTAGAATTTCTTCCATTCAAGAATTAGACTTAAAGCTATATGTATAGATTGTTACAATATTAATTCAGACCCTTTAATATTAAAAAAGACAACGAAATAATTTTTGCCAGCTTTCTGCATATTTTTTCGGTTATCTTTAGTTTTGACCCACCTAAACTAACAGATCGCGGTGTCAATCGACCAATCATATCAGTCATTTAGAGCGATATTGAATTCCAATATTAGCCAAAACTTATGTGAAGCATTTTTTGTGTGTTTATTCCAGCTTTATTTACGACGTTTTATGCCCTTTTTAATTTAGAACTGGACCTACCTCTTGGAGTATGTGGGATTGTTCAGTGGAGTTGGAGAAAAATAATCTTCCTTCGTGCTGAATCTACTAAATTCGAAATACGATCCCTCCTTTTTACGCCCCTCAACAAAAAAGCTTTGGAAAACATTGTGGAAAATGAAGAAATTGCTTGGATCAAGCAATTTCTTCATTATCCACAATGTTTTCTATCCCAAAAGACGAAAAATTCAAAATTCCATCAACTTGAAATTGTCGTCTGCAGCTCCTTTCAATTTGGACTGGTCTAAAATTCCATTGTGTTGGAATGGGTTAATCTTTATACACCACTTTGAAATATCGGAATCTATCGAGTCGTTAGTGTTCGGTTAATGTCGATAACGACTGAATTGCTAGCGGAAGTCATTGAAGTAATCGACACGTCATGGAAACCACAAATATGGCGATTTTCGTGAAATCGTATTTTCATTCTCTAATTTGGTACTACTTAAATCGAAATAGTTTTGCTTCGCTTCTTTCTTTTATTCTAAGTTATGAACAGTCAATTTCAATTTAGTTTAGCCCATTATAAGACAGCAACATTTTAGACCGGTCCAAATTGAAAGGAGTTGCAGAAGACAATTTCAAGTCATGAAATTTCGGGCTTTTTCAGCTTTCTGTGTAGAAAAACTTGGGGAGATGAAGACATTGCTTGTTGCAAGCAAATCCTTCATTTTTTACAATGATTTCCAAATTGTTTATTTGGAGGTGCGTCAAAATGCGCATTTGTGTGGGAATGAGTTAATATCCTTTTTTAAATGTCTGAAAACATTTATGTTAGAATTTTGAATTTGAGAGCCAATATTCAGAGCCGCTTTAATGCTTTACTCGCACTGATATATCAATGTTGCTTTCGCACAATAAGGAGCGCATGAATTTACCGATTGTTCGACAAATTGTTACGATGAACAGAAGTTGAAATTGTCAAGGTGGCAATGAAATTATTTTAATATACTCTTTGATATAGTGTATTAAACGGATCTGTCTGTATGCCAAATGGGCGAGGAGATAAACCTCGAAAACGTCGCCCAATGAATCAATTACGAACCAAAACAATGTACGACTTAGTTGTGATGACTGAATTGACCAATCGCTGGCCACGTCTACAGACTCCTTTGGCCCCGCCAATTGACTCCAACAAGAATTTCCGCTTCGAGTTTTAACGGCTTTATTTAGCAAATTTTATAGCCAGTAGAATCTTACAAACCCATAGAATAGTTGGTTCGCGACCTAGACGTTGTAAACACAGCTTAAATAGGCTGTAGTAGCGACGTTTAAATTGCCTAACCAACAAAGTTGATTCACCAAAATGGCGAGCGATGTCGGAGTTAAAACTGAACTTCTATTCTAAATGAATGATTTCACTGATCGACTGAATATTTAAATGACAGACGCAATTGCTCAATTACGTTATTATGAATTAATAAGTGGTAGCCTAAATAACTCAGTTGGTACTTGACTACAAGTCTTGAGATCGTATGTCCGAGCCTCAGCTGTCCCAACTACCAAAATGATTGTCTTTCGGTGCTTTACATCGGGCAAATTAAAATATCAGACGGGTTTCCATGTATTTCGTCCTGTATCATTTCACAATAACAATTTACCGTTCTCCGGGGAAGTCGCTCTCGTGGGCAAATGCTAAGATAGAGACAATGAATAAACGAACATAAATACACCTGATACGAAAATAAAGTTCTCATGTTCTAATGAAGCCGATTTCACGCTTATCTCTTCCATTTTCAGATTGCTTAGACCTTTACTATTCTTTTGAAAAATCACAAATTACTGCAGAACTTAATTATCATTTCTTAATCAAACTCAGATACGACTCTGACCCTACTTCAAACCTGCGTGCGATCGGTGGAAACGTTTTCAAGAAGTTTCTAAATAGAATCCAAAGGACAGAAATTAGAATGGGAAGTAATAGGCTACATCAAGAATCAAATTAATTCTTCTTATCTGGTGAATGCATGTTAAACAAGATCCCGTATAATCGCCTAATTAAACTAGAAGAGCGAAGATGTCCAATTAAGGCGATTAAATGCAAGATAATCAATTATTGAATTAGGTTAATTGATTTGTTTAGCCGGTTCTCAATAATGCAAAATGATACATTAATGCGATTGACGCTATAGCAATTTAACACTTTACTGATAGTAAAAAATTAAGAGGGAAAAACTAAAACGATTTAAGACCAAATTAGATTTAAGTCGGCTGTAACTTTTACTTGAAGACATAATTGATATGCTTGGTTAAAAAAAGCAGCAATCATCCATCAGTTTCTTATAAAACTATCTACGTAACGATGGTCTATTTACTCGAATCTTTGGTACAGGGTCTCCATACAAATGTTCTATTTCTCTTTAACCCTCTCCTGTTGAATCACTGTTTTTTTACTTCCCTCTGATTTCACAACTGAGAAAACTTTGTTGAAAAAGAAGAAATTGCTTGTGACAAGCAATTTCTTCTTTTCCACAATACTTTATACCCTACTGAATGGTTATTTCAAAATTAAGTCCACTTTAAAACTTTCATCTGTAAACTTTTGAATTTTGACAGGTCCAAAATTTTGTAAAACAGGAAAGGGTTAATCAGATTGCATGAATGAGACTACGGTATCCTTACTGCCAGCTTAATTTGATATCCCTGGAAGGTAATTTTAGGTTTTGCATCTCTAATTCAGTCATATGGACAAGAATAAAAACTTTTATAAGTGTTAATCACGATATTAAGGCACTTGCAATAATTCTTAACTAATTTTTGTCATCATCAGCTAAATTACGAAGTAGAGCATAGGGAATGTAATTATTTCAATTAGAATTATCGGGAACTTGGTAGATTTAACACGAAAAAAGAATATTTGTAGTGAAAATGACATTAGAACCTATTAGGAAAGTAGATATTTGCCTTTTAATGAATTGTCATGAAGTTCTGCTCAAGAGTCGCTTTGATAATGCACATTATGCATTCCATTATGGATAATTTTCATTTCTCGAAATAATGGCACTATTAAGCCTCCGTCAAGTAATGACGATAGAGTTAGCCTTGTCATTGTGTGAGTTTGTTCGCGTGTTTTTGTGTGTGAATATGTGGGTGGGTTTGTGTGTGTTTGTTTCCAATTCTTGTTCGGAATATATCTCTCTTGATTGATTAAAAAAACATGGCACAGTTGTTCCAATAGAAGAGAGGTCACAACTGAAGATTCATACGACAAGCAGCTAAGGGGGAGCATCCTAGGCTATGATGCATGTCTAGTAATACTTAAGTTAATGTCGCTTTAGTGACTATAGTTTCGTAGATTCAGCTCAAGTGAGCTGCTTTTTCGGTACTTTTGAAGCCTGTTGACGAATTGTTTGTTGAATAATTGGGACAAAAAGAAGTTTTCTCAAACTCTTTGTTTTACCTCTTTGTCTCAGACACAAGTTTGAATAAAAAGGGTATTCAGAAAAAATGCTTAAAGAGACAGAATTCTGTGGGATCTCGATAAACAATGTACGTATTTGGTATCGAAATTAAGCTTTTTTGTAGGAACTAAAAGATGTTCGTATTTACAAAATAGTAAATATATGTACAGCATAAAAATGCGAAGACTATAACTTGTAAACTCTTTTGTGAGAAAATCTGATTTAGTCAGTATTAAAAGCTTCAATACTCTTTTCACAGAATATTGGACTTATTAACTTGTTAATCCATTGGTAAACTAGTAAAATCTTTGAAACAAAAGAAAAAGGTTTTAAATAGTTTCCCAAGAATTCACTTATTTCTAAAGAACGCTTATACTATGGATGAAAAAAAGGCCCGAGTGACTTATTTGTCCCTTTCATGCACAAACCCGAGGTTTTACGTCACTCTGATTTCATACTTGAGAAAATAATGTGGAAAAGAAGAAATTTCTTGTTACAAGCAATTTCTCCTTTTTCATAATATTTTCTTCCATATGGAACGGTTTCATTTCAAATTGTATTCTATTTCTATTGTCGTCTGCAACCTCTTTCAATTCGGACCAGCCTAAAATTTCCGAAAACAGGAAAGGGTTAAGGAACAGGTTTAGACGTGTGGTGTAAACTTAAACTTCTCTTTAACATTTCACGTTTTCTCACTGTTTACATTGAAAAACACAAAAAGGATATCTTTGACTTCTTAAGGTCGACTCATCTTTCCCTTTTAATAAACGAAAAGCCTTGTCGCTATAATCTGTGAAAAACGCAAAAAGTAGCTCTTAAAATTCATTTAAATGCCACTCCCTGAGAATTATATTAAACGGAGGAGTGATACCCTTGTTATTCTTATTGGAACAGATATTTTATTTCAAGACATAAAGCATATAGCTCAAAGTTAAAATATATATATAAATAACATGCAATGGGAAAAACGGTCAATTGAATCAACAATTTATACAAGCACACTGTGTAGTAAAGAGAGAATATAAAGAAACCAAATTAACACTACATAGATCTACCATGTATTAGTTTTATATCGTATAGAAATTCTTTCTCTTTTGTGAGGCATTCTTATAAAATGATGACAAATCTATAAGGTTTTTTATCTATATTTGGTAAATTCATAAATGTCCACATATTTTGGCAGATTGTTTAGAATTGGGGGGTATACTTAATGTAGACTAATACGGACAAATTTTGTTATATGAAATTCGTCTTCAATATCCTGTTAGTGACAATTCACAGATTATATTATTTCTTTCGATATTTATAGAGATGTACAAACTAACCTCTGGTAGGCGGCCCTGTCGCAGTAACAGGTAACGTGCAGATACATTTTCCCAATGCAACACCGCAGAAGTCGTACCGTAGTACTCGGATAGCGATGGCCATAAATCAGTCTTACACTGAAACTATATAAATACGAGCAATGCATTTAAAGATCAAAGGGCTGAAAATATTGGAGTCACTAAATCCGAAAATTTATCTTTATATAACTGTTGCTTAAACGGGATAAGTAGGTGGTGTAGACTATGATGAGACTGCACATTTGTGCAGGTTGATCTTGGTCTATACCATCTGCCAAAACGATTTTATCACGGGCTCAGCATGACAACAGTTAATATTTCATTATTATGTGCAAAAAAGATACGGACCAATAACGATTGTTTTATTACTCTTAATGGGAGCTAAATATCCCGGAATGTTTATTGTTTCAGAAAGAATATCTAAAGATCAGTCATTTATCAATTACGATAGATATTTAATGAAGAAGATAATATCGTTTAGGTAATTGAAATCAAATTATGATTAGTTTTGTCTAAGATAGAAAACTATTTAGATAATCAGGGTTTGCTTTTCTTTATAGTTTCCTCACTTGGTTAATGAATTAATCATGCGGAAATTACGGAAATATTTTAGATAAGTCTTCTAATGTAAAAAAGTTGACTAACTTCATCAAAGGTCGTTGCCATTGATAGATGCCTTACTTACGACATAATTATTTTTTCAGTCTTTCACAATTAAAGTTCCTGTTTGTGGAAATTTTCCTTATATCTATCTGAGAAGAAATATTTTGTTAATGTTAACAGTTGAAATAAACAGAAACAAGGAAAAGGAATTAAATGAAAAATAAACAACTTCTATTATACATAAATAATTCGGCCATTGATGGATTGGTAAGATGGTTCATGCCTTATATGTCAAGAATAGGACGATGTCATATGTATGTACTATATTGAAATCAGCCATTTCTTGTGTGTTTTTCCCTTTGAATATTAATTTTTGTAACATAGATTAAAACATCGAAGGAATTACAAAATTTAGAATCCTAAACCGATTTCCATTAGTGTTGACTAGAAGAGCCCACACGACTAAGGTCATTTTGGCGTAAGGCATTAAACATTTTTAGCTAGCAAAGCGACAGCTTTGATAACTTAAGTTATCAGACAATATTTTGAGGTCTTCTCAGAGTTCAATGACTGCAAAATGCCATTTATGCCACTAAGGTAGGTATCGATATTTTTTTTTGTGTGTGTCACAGGTTTTGATTTTTCTTATTCCCTCTCGTATACTACTTTAGTACAATATTCTGAAAAGTAGTTTTGCTTGAATAAGAGGTCGTTTATCAGAATAAACAACGGTATTTCAATTAAAGCCTACGTAGGCTATTAATCTGTTTTTAGATATATCCGAGACAGTTGCGAAGAATATAGGATCATTCACGTGGTGCGATTAACCGTTGGAACCTTGAATTTAGTTTAAATTACATCAAACCAACTTCATCTTTACGTCATCAGGAGTTATCTTCGCTAGTCGGTCTTTAATTCTGTAAAGATCAGTCCAAAACTGTCATTAGAGTTATTACGAATAAAACACTTACCGTAGTTTTGTGCTAACCCTTTCATGTGTCATGATTTAGGACGATGGCTGTTTTGCTAATAAATTTATTACCTTCCTTTGACTTTGGGTCATATGCAAATGAGGTCATTCAATGTCGACAGCCGAATTCCATGATATCTAAAAATAACCTGGAATTCCGCTGAACCTTTCCAATATGACCACAAAAAGCAACTTTAGGCCTATTAGATTACCACCCAGACTATACCTGACTCAACTTCAAGAATTAAATATTTGTTTGTGAGGCCAAAAGTGAATCAGACAAAACCAGGTACAATATGCAATAATTAAAAGTCTACACAATAAACTAGAAGGACGTGACAGTGGCCTTATATCTTTCTTTCCCTTCTTTTTCCTTTTTTAAGAATTTGACTTATATATAGATGTAAATATTTGAATAAACCAGATTGTAAACAAAGGCGATAAATCGAAAAAGTAGTCTCTTATGTGTAATTACCCCCATACAAAGAAATTGAAAACATATTGTAAAATGGAAAATGAAGACATTAATTGTATATATTTTCTACCGATAAAATAGGGAAAAAATAAAATTTTATAAAGTTTATACCGTTGCCTGCAACATCTTTCAATTAGATCAGTCTAAATATTCTTGAGTGGAAGTGGGTAAAAATAGTAGTAATTATGTTTCCCATTATCCCTTCCTGTTCAAATCTTGGTTTTTAAGTCCCTGTGATTAAATAATTGAGAAATCATTGTAGAAAAAGAAGCAATTTCTTCCGTTCAACATTTTTTTCTTCCCAACAGAATGGTTATTTTCAAATAAAATCGACTTTAAAACCTTTGAATTTAGACAGGTATCGGATTTTGCTATACATGAAAGGGTTAACGGACTTGTGTATTTAATAACCTCTCCCCTATGTAAACTACGTGTATGATAACGAAAAGACCAAGAAGCAACTACAGAAAAGCGAAAAACAAGGGCAAGAGCTTCGCGGAGCTACGCATGTGTGCCTGAACGAGCTAATATAGTAAATAAATATACACTGCTATTTTAGTTCTTTCGCTACCTCAAGGACAGATAATTCTGAACTGACTGAAAGGATCAAAATATTTTTCTTACTTGTACAACTAGAATTCCTAGAAATTCATTTGTGGTAATTTTCGATGCATTCTTATTGAATCTATCTGAGGAGTTGTGCACACAAAAATTGCTAACGAAGAGACAGGGGGAATGATTGACAGGCGGACGACCGTTGTCATAGCATAATACGACCCATTGGGCGAATGAAATCACAAAATGATGATGTCGCCTTTTCAAATTTTTTCGTTCACTTTTATGCTGGTACCCTTTTTTCATTTACGTTAAATACACTAGGGTTCAAATAAAACCATTATTGCGTGCTTTATGTTGTTAGCGTAGTTTATCAGGCTCTTGGAGAAACGTAAAAGTGATTTCCCCCTGGAATGACGACACGTGAAGTCTTTGTACAAGTGTAAATGAACAAACACGTTTTACCCAGTGGAATTTACAGAGTGTTTAAGAAAACACATTTTTGTTTAATCTCAAAATATTTGATTGTGCAATAGATGAATCTAACTAGTTAATGCCGATCCTACCTCCACGAAAGTCCTATGAAAGGCGAACCTTAACGGCTGCCATATTCACACGAACAACATCTAAACATATCTCGAAGAAAAAATGAAATAAACGAGCAAGAATTTACGAATTGCTGCTTCAAAAAAAAAAAAAAAAAAAAAAAAAAAAAAGAAAAAAAATAATAATAATAATAAAAAAAAATTGGTTGACCAATCAAAAATATTCATTTAGATAGGAATTTAATTATAAACTCCGACATTAAATTTAGAGATAGGTATCGATGGTGTTTTTTGTTATATCACAGATATTCTACCTATCATTCTATTTTAATACAATATTCTGAAAAGTAGTTTTGCAAAGATCGGAGGTCGTTTATCGGAATAACCAGGGTATTTTCCTAATAGCCAACGTAGGCTGATAACCTATTTTAGATCAAGCCTAAACAGTTGCAAAGAATATTGAGTAATTCACGCAGTACGTATAACCAATTTGAATTTGATCAAACAAATGTTATCGTTACGTCATCAGGAGTTATAATCGCCAGCCGGTCATCAAGTTTTTTCATAGAACAGTCCAAAACTGCCGTAAGCATCAATACGAATATACACGCTTACCGTAGTTTTGCGCTAAACATTTGGTGTGACATGATTTAGGACGCTGGTTGTTTCGAAAGCAAATATGTTACCTTCCAGCGTTAAATTGTTCTTATCTAGGTTTAAGAAACATCAATACCTCAAATTAAACACATTTATTGGTTTGGCGACTGAAGCTTTTCCGGGGTTATATTTACGCCGTTTATGCCGACATTTAAAGAATTGCGTTGTGTGCCAAGTGTCGTGTCACATTTTTCATTAAAAAAATCACCTCATGTCGATGGAGAAGAGAGAAAGAGAGAGAGAGAGCGAGCGAGCGAGAAAGAGAGAATACGACAGCGGAGCAGAGTCTACTTGCCTTAAAAAGCCTCTTTTTGGTGGTTGGGTGTGTAGAATTTCCTGACTCCTTAGATATCCTTCCAAAAACGTTCCGTAAAAGTGTATCTGTTTATTCGATTCCTTAGTATACTAAGCACGGTTGGCCAACTTAGCTCTCTTGCAAGGTCCCTGAAATATGTTCCCAAATGACCAGTGATTCAGTGAAAATGCCATAGCCGGTTACGCGAAAAGATAACATTTCCTAAAACTATTTTTGTAAAATAGATCTGGGGTCGCCCGTTGAAATCTCAGCAATGAAGTCCAAGATTCGATCCTATCGGGGTAAATACCCTTTCTGGCATTACTCTCCAACCAATGTGTAGAAAAAAGTAAACCTACGTGTGTTGAGCAGCTGGATGTTCGGAAATGATGAAGTGGTTTTACTTGTGTGAAGAATACCAGGAGATCATGGTTAAGTTCTCAAGTCGCCTGAAATACTGTTTAAGGGGCTTTAAACCCCATTCAACAAAATAAAAGAGATCTGGTCCAACAATGGGGAAAAAGGTAGTTTAGTCACAAATTATCCGAAAACTTGCAAAAGACTCAAAACTTCGACACTTAATAAGCCTTCACTTACCCATAGTAATGTTTCCCTCGACGGGCCAAATATTGTTCTTTTTAACATATTCCCACACAATTACGCTTTTTGACGCCAATCAAGAAAAACAACCGGGAAAACATTGTGTGGAATAAAGAGATTGCTTTTTAAACCCGTAAAGTTGAAAAAATCTAAAAATTCATAGGCTTATAATTGCTGCTTGCAGCTCCTTTAAATTGAGACCATCATACAATTGTATCGTTTGGTAATTGGTTAAGGTGACCGGGCACCATTTACACTACGTAGAACAACTGTCGGGTGTAAGTCTACTTAGGTTGCTCTTTCACCGATAAAGAAAGAAAATTTTCGGCCCCCAATTTTCAGATTTCTAAATGTAATTTTCTCAGACATTTGATTGTTGGTGATTTAGCTGATTTTGTAATTAAAATGACGGTTCATACATTTAAACAAAGAAAGAAAAGAAGCAAGGGTATTGTTACGAGACGCCAAATAAGTCAAATGAGCGCAACCCGAATGGAACTGGAATCCATCAGTTAAATACGTTATCTTCCGATTGTACCGAACATTGCCTCGCTTGTGTTTTCCATGACGTATCAGTTACTTTATTGGCTTCCTCTTTAGCAAATGGAAATATATCACATTAATTTATTTATTTATTTCTTGTGTGAATTTAGTAGATTGAACAATAATAAATAATATTTATCGTGAAAATGACATGAAAAGCTATTGGAAAAGAAGAATTTTCATGAAAATCTATTCAACAGCCGCTTTGATTTGTCACAACAGAGGTCAATCCGACCTTTTTCATCGGGGAGAAAAACACAAAATAATATGGTCATTCTTAGTTAAGAACCTCGCCCACTGATCTAGTCGATATTTTTCGCGTCATTTATATTTTTTTCGTACGCTTGTCAGATAACGTATGCTTTAATTCTTTTTATGAAAACATGAACGATGCACTTTTGTACAGAAATAAGGGGATCATCAGATTTTATAACACATTGATACATAATAGTCTTTCCTATCAAAAAGGCTTTGTCCCATGAAGTCAGTAAAATGCGTCTTGGCCTGTTAACCAGGCATTATCACACTTACTCTGAGAAAGAAACAGCAAAAAACATAAATGGGTATTTGTACTTTTTTGCGAAATCCATCTCGAGAAAGACGCATTTTAGTATATCTTTGTACAAAAGGTCACATTCGGGGTTAGGAGCTCAATATATTAAATAGAACAGGTCAGACGCTACTCTCATGTTTAGTAGAAAGATAAATATTCAGGATTTTCTTAGTTGTTTAAAAAAAACAACAAAAAAAAAAAACAATCGGCCCAAGAAGAACAACAACAACAAAAAAATAATGTTGTTTAGAAAATGGGTGTGTGGTAATGAAGAAAGATCAGACTATACTCATCAAAACTGCTAGGCGGGGAGTTCTATCGAACATTTTTAGGCAATTTTGGCATTAGGCTTAGTGATTAAGATAGAAATAGTAACAATAGATACATATCCACTAGGAAAAAAGAAGAGTCGAGAGTTTTTTTTTTTGGGGGGGGGGGCTTTGTTAATTTGATAATCGTCGAGAAACGATCATCGATTGATAATAGATTACAGCGACGATACGTCAGCTACATTGGTACTTTTTAAATAACTACAATCTTTTCGATAATTTTCCTTGGGAGAACAGTTGATTGATTGATTGAATGGGGTTAAACGTCACTTTTAACAGTGTTTCTGTCATATCGCGGCGACTGGAGCATCTAACAATGGAGTCCTGGTATTGATCACACCGTTACTACCACTACATCCTTTCCTAGCCCCCAGCTGCTATCTCACTTTATCCATTATCCATTGGTCAGAGACTTATGTCGGAAAGGATATGTGTTGCCGCCGGGGGACGGACCCATGACATCCCATAATTGAAGATTAGGAATCTGATGCGCTACCGACTGTGCTAGCCTTATGAAAACAGAGGAAATATACAAGTCCTGTCGAAGAGTTATCTTTGCGCAATTGTTATTTTGAGCGTACGCTTGTGCCCCAACTCAGTTTGAAAACGCGACACTGCTGATATTGGTCCGAACTTATTGATATATCGATAATTGACCAATCGTGGCTGTCAATCAAATAACCATGCAGTCGACCAATAAAATCATTCATTTAGACCAGAAATGAGTGTTGAACTCTAACATTGGCCGTCATTTTTGTTAACTATCATGCCTTTAACTTGGAATACATTTTCATCGGCTAAAAGCATTCACCCTTGGCGCCAGACACTTTAACTAAAGGTTAACCGTCGGGTAGCAATTTCGAAAATTATCAGGCCGACTTGACATTGAAGTTCTAAATGAGACGTCTGTCTATCTCTCTGAAATGGTAATTTTTTTAAATGTGTTAACCTAATTTTGCTCCGTGATCCTTTTCAAGCTTATCCGATATTTGTATATCGTTCCTCTGTTTTTCTGAGATTGTATGATTAGATTGATCAACCCATTGCCTCTAGACAAAACTTTAGGAGTTACAGACAACAATATTTGTCGCTGAAATTTCAAAAGTCTTCGTCTTGTTGGTTATAAGAATTGTGGATAATGAAGAAATTGCTTGTTGCAAGCAATTTCTTCATTTTCGACAATTTTTCTTAAACTGTTCTTTTGGGAATCGTTAAATCCAGGCATTTTGTGCTTATGACTTAAAGAATACACTCGAAGTTACGGTATCATCAAAATAGTTACATTTTCTCCAAATGCTTTAATTCAATTAGGATAAGTCAAACTTATTAGTTTACTAAGGTATGTCTGGATAATGATTCCTAACTACTGTTAGAATGTCAAGTATTGTTTGAAAATGTTCAGAGTCATAATGCAAATTAAAATGCCGAGAGTTACTACACATTTCAAAAGATTTTCAGAGAACCCCTTTCAAATTATTTCTAATTAAACTATAAAGAAAACCTTAAACATGAAACAGCAGTTATTACTATCCCTCTTTTGTAAACATATTGGCAAATCGTCGTGTAGTTCACCGGTAATAATGTCACTTTTTTACGAACATCCTTGTTTTAACCAATTAGCGTCTATCGGTTACTTTTTAAATGATATCGGTATATTAACATTAAACCTGTGGATTTTTCATTTGCATTATGTTCGCGTAGACGCAATTAGGTCTCCGTCAGGTAACACATTATCGCCTTTGAATTATACTAAGAGTTCTTTGTTTGTTGGTTTTTGTTTGTTTTCGTTCAACAACCTTCTATTGAAATAAAAAAAATAACAGTATAACACAATATATTATAACATAATGATAAGCCCAGATGCCTGAGTGGTATAGGAGCTTGACTCGTGATCTGAAGGTCAAGGGTTGGAGCCCCACTGTCAGAGATTTGCTCATTGGCAAGACACTTGATAGCTAGCTACAGTCTACCCAGCTATAAAAGTGGACAGACACTGCATCTTTTTCACGGAAAAAACAAATGTTAATAAGCTGAAGTTTATGGGAAAAAAAGATATCCGTTACTCGTTTTCTTGGAGATAGACCTCGTTAAGAACATAATAACTTAATAACTTTTGTATTTTTGACGAGGTTTATATCAGATAAGTATTAGATTAATAATAAGTACTTCTTTTGCTATCCTAAGCACGAAGTACTCAAAGTAAGGTATTTTGATCGTCCTCTTTCCGTCATGCTTCGTCCGTCGTGTGTCAAAATTTTTAAAACGACATCTCCTCCCAAACCACAGGGCCAATTGCAACTTAATTCTTCAGAAGTGTTCCTGAGGGGGCGACCTTTAAAACTTGCTAAAAGAATTCGAATCGGTTGAAAACTAAAATTTAAAAAAAAATCATAAAAAATATCTCCTCCTGATCCAGAAGGCGTACAACCTTGATTTTTTGCAAGAAACATCAGTACACTGACCTCTTTCAGAATTGCTAAAAGCACCATCCTCTGGGTGGGTGGGTTAGGGCTTATATAACATAAAGAAGGATTTTCAAAACGATATCTCCTATCATTAAATGTGCCAATTTCAACCAAAATGTTCCTAAGGTGGTTCTCTTTAAAAAATATTGAAGTATTGAAACTTGTTGAAAAGTCTGATTGCAATGGCATCAAAACTGAATTAAAAAAATCTTTAAAAACATTCTCCTTATGACCCAGAGGGCGTAGAGCCCTGATGTTTTTGATGAAACATCATACATTGACCTCTTTCAGAATAATTAAAACCATCACCCTCGGGTCCCCAAGGGATGTATTTGGACTTATATAGAAACAAAGAAGTATTTTTAAAACAACAAACTACTTGGCCGATTTCAATTAAAGAAATGAAATCCGTTGAAAGCTCTATTAGCCATGACAACCACAGTAAAAAAGAATTATCTCCTCCGACCCAGAAACATGTTGAAAGCATTTATTGCCAATGGTACATAAGTAAAATCAACTTTCAAATTTTAAAGTAGGTCTTTTCCCAACCCAGCTAGTATTAGGCCTTGAAGAAAAAGATTAGGTGAGCGCCAGGAACAGTGACCCTCTTGTTTATACTCTTTCTCAAAGAAAAATGACTTACTGATTTATTTTCTTACATAAATAACATTTGTGTTTTAGTTTTCTTTATATTTCTATCCATGAATCATTTTATCAATCACGGTATAACGGAATTACACCCAGAAGATTATCAATGTGAAGCTATACTATGTTTTAGGCACTGTAACTAGAATATTCATACATGGTATCGTTTATTAATGAACAGCATACTGTATCCAAATATTTCACGAACAAAAAGAAATGAAATAATGGGAAAAAATCTTGTTTGGGCGATCGAACATAACGCGTTTGACAGAAAGTGCTCAATTGACAAGAAACAAACAAAGCATTATAATTGAATGAAAACATTGCTGAAGGATTTTCTCTCTTTTTTTTTTTTGTTTTTTAATTCATTTCAATGAGGGGAATGTTTTTTTCTTCATTTTGTCAAAATTGATAATTTAATTGTCAAAGTTCTACGTCGTAAACAATTAGTATGCAGTTCTTTTGTGGAATTGTCTATACGGCGGATTTAAATTCAAGATAATCTGCTATTCCAGTCTAACATATTGCGTGCAATAGATTTCCATGGGGATCAAATTATTTTCTGACTATGCCTGCGAAATAATAAGGCTGTCATAAAAGAATAGGTTAAATTGTCTTGATCCGGGGATAATTATAAATGCAAGATCAACCCTCACCCCTTTCGTAACAAATATCACCCGTGTGTGTCCATCTGGAAATATATAATACAAATTATAGCATTGTAAGATAGAGATGCCTACGAAATCTTATTTCCGCCGTCTACCTAATAGGAATTTGAATAATAGAACTTACCACTTTCAAGCGAAAATTCGAAAAATTGACGTGGACGTTTTAGACCTGACAACATTCGACCCCACATTGAATTATAAAATTGTAATTTTGAGCATTCAGCTTTCGGCACTGAAAATAGAAAAGTTGAAAATGTTGACTTGGTGATTGTCAATCAATCAAATTGTGACTTTTCGATCTAGTAGACAGAATAAGACCCATAGTTATTACAATAATGCTGATGATAACAAAACTCTTCAATCTTTTCGACCTCTCCGAGACTTCATTGATTGATTTGGGTTTAACGCCACTTTTAACAGTATTTCAGTCATATCCCGTAGGCTGGAGCACATAGCAATGGATTCCTGGTATTTCTCACACCATTACTACCACTACATCATTTCCTAGCCTCCAGCTGCTATTCTACTTAGGTTTACGATTTTATCGACGCATTGGTGAGAGGCGAATGTCGGAAAGGATATGTTCTGCCGCCGGGAATCGAACCTCTTCGAGACGTTGAAAAGTAAACAAGTCCATGATCACGTTGATGTTCTGCTTATATACTAAGAAAATACTTATCGTACTAAGGGTGGTCAACCTTCTGCTTAACAACTTCACACACAACAAGTTTAGACTGGTTCAATTTGGAAGAAGCTGCCGACGACATTTCCAAGTTGATGGAATTTTATTTTATTTATTCTTTTCGTCTTCCGAGATAGAAAACATTGTTGATAATGAAGAAATAGAATGATACAAGCAATTTCTTCATTTTCAACAATTTTATCCAAAGCTTTTTTCTTGGGGTTGTAAAAAAGAGGGGTTGTTTGGGAATGGATAAAACAGATAAAATTATTATCTCGATACCTTTTCACTCGTGCGGATATAAGAATTGTGATGGGAGCAAGCTTAGAAGACAAAATTGAAATGGACAGAGATCGGTGACAAGAACCTTTAAATGCTATACCGGTTTGTATTTATAGTATATTGAATTCTCTCAACTTTGGCAGTGACTCTTGTCTCTTTCAACCCTAGTGGAGAACTAATATTTTATTTGACTCTTACGGGATTCGAGCCTACGCGGATACGGCAACTCCGCCTAGCGCTAGGCGGCGTTGCCGTATCCGCGTAGGTTCGAATCCCGTAAGAGTCCAATACTATACCGGTTTGCGTCCTAAATGTAGCTGTGGCTACGACGTTCCTGTTGCGAAACAATTAAAAAATGTTTAAGATAATTGTCAGAGTTCCAAGTTCTCTTTCGATATAAATTAAATAATGATTGGACTTTTGAATTTTGATTAGTTTTGTCGATCCGTCAGTTTTATAGCAAAAAGATAATACCCGTCCAAGCCCCAATAATCCACAATGTTTTCCAAAGCTATGTTCTTGATTGGAGTAAAAACGCGGGGCTGTGTGGGAATGGGTTAAAAGTGACTATCTTAGAGGTGAGAGGATTATTGACTGCACAGTTTTGCCAGGGTAAAAATCTTTCGTGTCTTCGTACATTTTTCTAAGCGTACACCTATCCTAACTATATAAGCCTTCCTGAAATAATACCAATTGTGATTGACACAAGCTTGATTAAAAGCTTGGTTCTCAATTTGAAATTCTTTCAGGCAGTTCAAAGATGGAGATTACGCTGGGGTTTTTGTAATGCAAGTGGCTTATAGCTTTGAGAGAGAAAAAAACTATTTGGCGTAACGCCAGATAAGACAACGATGTACAACCCGCGAATGGAACAAGACATCATCGGATAAATACGTTATCTTTCGATTTTACAGGACATGACTTTATTTATGGTTTCAACGGCGTATCGATTGGCCAGTCGCGGCTGTCAATAAATGAATCATTCGACCATTCAAAAATTTCATTGGAAACGTAGGTGAATTTTGAACGTTGACATTTTTGTAAGTTCGCAGACTTAAACGACTTATTCAAGCTGTAGTTACGACATTTAAGGTCGCCAACCAACAGCTCTACTTTTAATTACATGTTATCATTCATAGACCTTGTAAAATAACTCTGTTTGAAATCGAAGAGGAAGTTCCTGTTAGAGTCAGTGGGTGGGGCCAGAGATCCCTCAATTACGTCATTGTCTTCCCCCAACAATTGAATTGTAGTCGACTTTACCCGAAGACTTCAACCTCACTGGAAAAAATTCGATGTTTCAAAGCACGGTATTAGAAATATACTACTTCAAATGATAATTTATGGGGAATTTAGTAGATTTACACGAAGAATACATTTACCGTGAAATTGACATTAATAAATTTTAAACCAAAGTACTGAAAGTACTGTAAGCTAGCAAATGCATAGTTTTGTTAAGTAATCTTCTTTGTCAAAGGCTATTACGATTAATGAACGAGGTTAAGTAACCCAGGAGTTAACCCATTATAACATGACAAAAACTTATACTGGTTCAAATTGAAAGAAGTTGCAGACGACAATTTCAAGTTGGTGGAATTTAAGGAAAAAATCCTTGTATGGTAGGAAACATTGTGAACATTGAAGAAATTGCTTTTTAAAAGCAATTTCTTCATGTCCACAATGTTTTCCAAAGACGGTTTTGAAGGAGTTTTCTACAATCTGAATGAACTTAATTCCTGTGATAATACAAAGCAGCGCGCATAGTGAAGACCCTTGTCAAACTCATTTTGAACACGATTTGCTCAAGTGAGCAAAAAAGATACCTAAGAGGCAGAGTTTGCAATATTCTTAAAATGCACAAGAATTATTTTTTATGGCGTAGGCATTCAATGGATTCAGTGGTTAAGCCTCCAATGAAAGTTTTCACTCGTTGAACTCTAAGAAGATCTCAAAATTTTGTCTGTTAACTTAAGCTATCAAAGCTGACCCTTTGCTAGCTAAAAAGTAGATTCTTTACTACATAAAATGTTCACGAAAATCAGTTTTTGTAAATACACCAAAATTTATATCAAGTAACCACCAAGAGAAAATTAATTTGATTGTTTATGTAAATTATAGGATAAGATGACTTAATCGTCAAAGTATGTCTTTGGAAATTACGAGAATCTTCTTACTAAGACCATTCTCATTAGACCGAACAACAAAGATTTTAGAAACGAAGAGGGTTTTTTTTCGGGGGTGGGGGTGGGGGGTAGAGTAAGCTTTTTTACGATAAGAGGGTTTTAACTGTGGTTGTTCAATGAACTCAATCAAGATAAAATGTTTTACGTTTCACGGATTTATGGATTTTTCTTAAAAAAAAATACGTTAAGAATCCAATGTGACACTATCAGCAAGGAAATGATAATGCAGAAACATTCAGTTGGGTAAGACGGCTAATGAATTCATTTGGTAAGTGTTTTATTTCAAGAAACCAATTTGTATACACAATTACTAGTCGTTTATTCGGAGAACCTCGCGTTATTTTGTCGTTATGGGGTAAGGCTTTGTCATTCATGAGATACAAATGTAATTGTTGCCTCCCTATAAAGCTAGAATATTTACATTTAAGAGATGGTTAGAATACTTTTTGTTTTCATGGAGGTATGAACCAAAAAACCTAATCACTCTGCATGAATACTTTAATAGCATCGAGCGAAAAAAAAATATAAAAAAATAAAAGCCGTACAAATTTTGATACCTTTTTCTATGGGACTATTTTGTGCGGCAGCATACAAAATCACTGCGTGCTCAAAATTTTGTTCATGGAGTTATGAATAACTTTTTTCAACCAATCAGAACGCCCGATTTTGATAGACTAAACTAAATTTAAATTATTTTTCTTTTATTCCGTATTTAGGGCACAATATATCGCGCCGGTCTCTCCCACTTACACCCTTAGCCATGCCAACTGAAAGTCCCGCTTCGATTTTAAACGGCGTTATTTTGAAAGTTCAAAGCAAGTAGCATGTAACAAGATAATGAAGTTGTTCGTTGGAGACCTAAACACCGTTACTAAAGCTCGAATAAGCTGTAGTTACGACGTTTACGTCACCAAAACAACATAAATACTGAACACAAATGGCGGCTAATGTCAGAGTTCAAAGCTCTATTCCGGGCTGAATGGATTATTTGCTTGGTCGGTTGAATCTTTGATTGTCTGCCGCGACTGGTCAATTCAAGATGTAATCATCAGTGGGCGACCGGAACCCCTTATCTTCAGCTTGGATAAGCTAGAGTTAGGAGGTCATGGTTGCCAACCGAAGCTGTGGTTCTGTAGAGAAAACATTCTCTTTCAAATTCCATGGATTGGAATAAACGCTGTTCACTTCCACTGAGCTCCAACAGAAAATTCCACTCCAAAACTTAAATGGTACACTGCGTTATTTTCAGCTCGGCTGTTTTCGGAGAAAACCCGAGGTATTGTGATAGCCTTGGTGTCGTCATCGTCGTCGTCGTTGATGTTGTTGTCGTCGTCGTCGTGCGAAAATTTTGACATTTTGTAATATTTCTGGTTCTACTGAAGTCACTCACTTGAAACTTTGCACACATGTTTACTATCAAAAGAGGAACCTTTACTATCAGGAGGTAACTCTAGATGCATTTTGTTTGCGAATTATTCCCCTTTTTCGACTTAGATTATTGTCCACTACCCAGCAACCAACAGCCGAGCATAGGCAACCGTTGGCGGTGCTCTTGTTCAAAATGTACATTCAGTAGCATGTAATTAAAAGTAAGATGGTTGGTTGGCGACCTAACGTCGCAGCTACAGCTTGAAATACTGTAGTTACGACTAACAAACAAAATTACTTCACTGAATTTTCGAACAATTTCTGAGTTTAAAGTTCACTTCCAGTCTAAATAAATCATTTGATTGGTCAATCGATCCTTGATTGACAGCCGTGATATTGTACGATTTCGGGCTATCTTTTCGCGGACATAAGTTATATCTTCAATTTCTCTGATTCCCTGGCCTTTAACTGGGAATACAATCTCATCAGCTAACAGAATTCACCACAGGCGTCAGACACTTGAACTAAAGGTTAACCGCCAGATAGCATTTTCGATAATTACTATACCGACTTGACATCATAGAATTTTATGAAGGCTTTTTACAGTTGCCTTTTTTGAAATATCTAATGAAATATCGATTTCTCGAAATATTGCACTCCCTGGTTACAACAATTTGTTTTGTTTAGATAGGATTGAGCGCCACTTCTAACAATACTTCAGTCATGTCTGGGCGGTTGGGGCACCTGACCATGGACTGAAATATCACTACACCCTTTCAAAGCCCCCGACTGCTCATCCCACATAATTGTACGATTATCCACCCACTGATGGGAGACAAATGTCGGATAGGATATTTTGCCGCGACCGGGGATCAAACTTTGGACCTCGTGATTGAGGGTCTGACACATTACCAGCTGCGCTATGCATGGCCGCGGTCCTGGTTAAAACAATCCGATGTCTTAACCCATTCCAACACAAGAAAATTTTAGACTGGTCCAAATTGAAAGAAGCTGCAGACGACAATTTCAAGTTGATGGAATTTCAATTTTTTTCGTCTTTTGGGATATAAAACATTGTGGATAATGAAGAAATTGCTTGTTACAAGCAATTTCTTCATTGTCCACAATGTTTCCAAAGCTTTTTTCTTGTGGGGCGTAAAAAGGAGGGCTTGAGTTGGAATGGGTTAAATTGGTAATTGACTCTTATCTCTGTGTTTTAATCACGACTCGATTAGATTGTTGCTCATTATCACTTTCTTCGGAAACTTTCTTTTTCCTGCTCTTGCTATGTAGTTGCCATTTAATTATCTTTTTTACTCGTCCAAAAGCCACCAGTCAAACTAAAAGAGGACCAACAACCTCGAAAATTTAAATTTCTCATTCGCAGTGCAAAAGGTAGCAAAGAGAGATAGAGAGAGCGAGAGAGGCAGAGAAAGTGAGAGAAGAGATGACAGAGAAAGAGAGAGAGAAGAGAGAGAGGGGGGGGAGACAGAGAGTGAAAAGAGAGAGAGAGGAGAGTCAGAGAAAGAGATAGATAGATAGATAGATATATAGATAGATAGATAGATAGATAGAGAGAGAGAGAGAGAGAGAGAGAGAGAGAGAGATCATTGACTACGTCTTTCAATACTTAGGGTTTATTTTGACGATTTTCCGGTGTCAATCAAACGATTGATTGGTCATTCAATTCATTCGTTGAAATCGAAAGTGAATTTTGATCTCAGACATAAGCTAGCATTTACATTTAGTATTTTTTGTTAGTTTGGAGACTGAACGTCGTAGCTGTAGTTACGACGCTTAAGGCTCCAACTTATCATTGTATTATTGCTACATGTTACTGAAATTATTCAAAATAACGCCGTTTTATATATACCTATAAAAGACTGGCTATCTTATACAACTTGACAGACAAAAAATCCGTATTCGGCGTGTACGAAAAAACCGTATTCATCGAGTATCGGTAAACACGGACTTTTTTTTGTGTGGATTCACGTTCGGGTTTTTTCGGAATGTTGGTTATTTCTTAATCATTTAAGAGAATTTTCTTAATGTCATGTCCTAAAAGTATATAATAAAAGGAGTATTACAACAGTGTGTTTTTCTATTTGTTGTTATCGTGTTCTCGAATCGTTTGTAGGTATTTTTATTGGATTTGAACCAATAAAAATACCTACACACGATTCTCGAACACAATAACAACAAATAGAAAAAAGACACTGTTGTAATATTCCCTATTTAATATCTATGTCAAACTTTCTGTCGGATGTTAATGGGCGGGATCAACGATAGCAAGATTTACATAACACAAAATCGAAAATTACGTATAGGTTCAATCACAGGGGCTATTTCAACTTTCTTTTTGATATTGTTTGTCCAACAGTGACAAAGTCATTGCAGCTGCAAGATTCTCTTTCATAATCAGTTAGGGGCCACATTCTAGTAGCTACATAGGGAATATTACATCAGTGTGTCTTTCTATATGATGTTATCGTGCTCGCGAATCGTGTTTAGGTATTTTTATTGGATGATACCGAAAGTCGAATCGAATAAAAAATACCTTCACACGTTTCGAGAACACGATAAGAACAAATAGAAAAACATACTTTTGTAATATTGCTTATATTATATCGCTTTAGGACATGACATTCAGAAAATTCTCTTAAATGATTTAGAAATAATTACTTTCCGAGAAAAACCGAACGTCAATACACAAAAAGTAGTCTGTGTTTAACGGTGCTCGTCCAATACGGTTTTTTAGTACACACCGAATACGGAGATTTTTTTCTGTCGATTTTAAGTCCTATCATTTATAGGTTGATAATAAAATTGATTAGATAAAGTGATGAGTTTTGGTGTCCACAAGTTTTTGGTTGCAAGTTTTTCACTGAAAATAATTTAAACTATCTAAATTTTTGAATTATTTTTCAAAAGCAGTAGGACGAAGAAAGGCACAATATTTTAGGGGCTGTGTCTTTTGCCTATGAAAAATATTTGGTTTAGTATATATAACCATTTGTCTGTTTCATTGGCCGAATGGTATGCGCGCTCGACTTTACGGGGTTGATTGTTACCCGAGCAGGAATCTGTATATGTAAACGAAAATTTACAGAACACCATTTCGGTATGCTGTTAAAATGGTTACAAAGTTGGAAAGCACTCTTTCTTTCGTTCGTTCTTTCTTTCTCTCTCTTTCTCTCTCCTCCTCTCTCTCTTTCTCCCTCTCTTTCTCCCTCCCTATCTCTATCTCTCTCGCCTTAGCAGGGTTCTGTATTTGGACAGGGAAACAGAGCGCCATTACTGCGTGCTGCTAAAATGGTAGGAACGTGTTAGAAACACCTCTTTCTGTCGTGCACATGACAACAACAGAGTAAGGAATACGATGGAAATAAGTGTTCGGCTCTTGCTATCCTTGACGGGAAAAAATAAAGGAATTATAAATCATTTATAATTCAACATAAATGGATTTTGGTGATCATATTGTCAAATATGATGCACTTTTCTTTATTAAATTGAACAACAAAATTTTCCATTTTGAAACAATGACAAAATTAACTTAGGTTAGATTTAGATGAAGTCATGTCAGATAACGCAACGTAATAATTATGCTTTATAACTATACTCATGTGAAAATGAAACGCCCAACACTCTGTGTTCTCTTGGCGGTCGAATGCACTCGATTATATGCACAGGCGTTGCCTAAACGTTACGGCCCATTACGTAAATCTCCGTGACCCAGCGGAATTGCACGCTACATGTTCGAATGACTAGCGAAAAAAATTTATGTAAACAAACCTTAATTTTAGGTTTTCTACGAACGATTTGATTAATTACGATTCATATATGTTTAACTGGTTATTCTAGGATGAAGTGAAGTTTTAGCCAAACAACAACAAGTGTACATGTATATATTTACTTTTACCTGTAGTGCAGAAAAAAAAAATTCTACTGACGTGCATGTTAACTATCATATTACTAGAATTATTCCATCATATGGTTTTCTGATTAATTGTCTTTTGGATTTTGAGGGGAGAACATGGCTTTAACTCGCTACGATCTAAATAAATGGTTTTACCGTAATTACTCAGTGAAGACCGAGGCGTTCGAATGGTCTTGTCCAGGATCGTAAACCAGTCAGCGAAAATGTCAACCAAAATTATCAGGACCTAAAACTGACAGATCACACAGAAAACGATAGACCAATCAAACTATACATTTAGACCGGAAGTGAACTTTGAACTCCAACATAAGTCGACATTTATTTAAAATATCTTTTGTTGGTTTGGTGACTTATCTTCATTATCGATCGATTGACTGAATGTGGTTTAACGCCATTTTTAACTGTATTTCAGTAAATACGCGGCGACTGGGGCACCAAACATTGGATTCCAGGAATTCTCACACCAGAACTGCACTACATACTTTCCTAGCCTCCAGCTTCTATCCCACTTAGTTTTACGATTATCCACCCATTAGTGTGTGACAGAGTCGAATAGAATATGCGCCACCTTCGGGGATCGAAACCATGAAATTCCATGATTGAAGATTGGGAGTCCAGTGCGCTATCGAATGCGCTATGACGGCGGCTTACTGCTCATTAAGCTGTGCCCATACATTCCCGCTTTCTGACGCCCCTCAAGAACAACGCTTTGGAAAACATTGTGGACAATGAACGAATTGGTAGTAACAAGCAATTTTTTCAATGTTCACAATGCTTTCTGCCCTAAATGACAAAATAAAATCTGAATTCCACCCACTCGAAGTTGTCACCTGCATCTTCTTGGAGTAGTCTAAAACTGTGTCATGTAGTAATGGGATAAAGCTGTAATTATGACATTTGGGTCCCAAACCAATTTTTGTTTCATGTTCCTGACAATAAATTTTGAAAATTATTGACGAGAACAGATTGTCCAAGATTATAGAAATTTCAGTTTATATTTTACAATTTTTATTCACCAGAGAGTGCCATGAAAAATTTCTTATAATTTAAATTCTTAACCCTGTCCTACAATCCCTGATTTACGTCCCTGTGATATTTTTCTTGTTATACTAAGAATACACAGTAGAAAAAGAAGGAAAAGACAACTGCTTCTTTTCCACAATAATTTCTATCACGTGGGATAATTTATAATGATGTCTGATACCCCTTTGAATTTTGACATTTCTAAAATTTTGGAAACAGTAAAGGTTTAAGGACCCTAATGGTTTGTCATTGAAAAAATAAAAAGTTCTTGCTTGAAATTTAAACACTATGCGTCGGAAATAGTAAAAGCTAATTTCTTTTCAAAATCTTATATATACGTATGGTTTTTATCAGACTTATGCGTGCCATTGACGTTTATACATTGCGTGCAAAGCGATTCCACAGGGATACGCTTATTTTCTGAAAATGCCTGTGAAATAACAAGTCTGGCATACGAAATATGTAGCTTCCCAGGGCTATTAAAGGTACTTTCAAACTCCATTTCGAGTTAAAACAATTATAATTCTCGTCTGTCCATTTTAAACAATTCCCGGTTTTGACCCCCTCAAGAAAACAGCATGGAAAGATTGTTTAGAAAATAAAATAAAATAAATAAATAAATAGATTTTGCTTGATGAAAGTAATTTCTTGATTTTACACTATGTCTTCCAATCATAAACTTGGAAAAATCTACAAGTTCATAAATTTTAATTGTCGTCTTCTACTCCTTTCAATCTGGACCAGTCTAAAATGTTGCTGTCTCGCAATGGGTTAAGTACCTTTCACGACATACTATTTAAACGTTTTCGCAAGGTAATTAATAATTAGCTGTTTGAAATTTCAGGATATGCACATAAGATTTGCATGAATATGGTTTAACGCCGCTTTGAACAATTTTTCAGTCATATTGCGGAGGCTGAAGCACCAAACAATTGATTCCTGGTATATCTCTTATTTGTTTCTGTCATTTGCTATTGACCAATCGATGGCCCCGCCTACAGACTCTTTTGGCCTCGCCCATTGAATCCGACAGGAAGTTTCGCTTTGATATTTATCGGAATTGATTTGCAAAATTCTTGGCCGATAGCATGTTACAAGTAAGAAGAATGGCTGGTTTGCGACCTAAACGTCGTAGCTACAGTTTGAATAAGCTTTAGTCACGACGTTTAAGTCTCACAACCAACAACAACAAAAAATAATAACAAAATAGGCATCCTTTCCTAGCCTTCAGCTGCTATCCTATCTAGGTTTATGATTATCCATCCATTGGTGAAAGACAAATGCCGGAAAGGATATGTGCAGCCTCCGGGGATCGAACCCATGATATCCCATTGTTGAAGATTGGGAGTCTGATGCGATTCCAACTGCGCTATGACGGCGGCATATAAGAAGGTGGCATTTTATTTCATATATTGTCGTTGTCGATCTAAAACGTCGTAACTACAGCTTGATTCAAGCTGTAGTTACGACGTTTCAGAACAACAACGACGGTATGCAAATGTTTAAAGGTGTACGTATTGTAAGTGCAAAATTACGTCATCATAATGAATCCATTTCACATGTAACTGACCATAAACTTTGCAAAATAATGCCATTTTCAATTTACCCATTCTCCTACATTGTCATGGTGATTTGTGTGTGTTTGTATAAAAAAGTGTGTTTTTGAAAATGGCTTTAAAAAACCCTGTATAAGATAAAAAGGTCAAGACGAGTAAGTATGAAAAATGACCCGAAAGGTTTTAGCGCAATTTATGATCTTAATGTAGCTGACAAAAAGTACAATGTGACTGGGTTTTTTTTTCATCTTTACTACTACTACTTATATTAATTGTCATAAATAGTTATCGGGGTTTTATTATTTCTCTAACAATAACTTCAATTGACGGTATTATTTGCAAAAAAAAAAAAAAAAAATGGAAAAAAAATATATATATCTGAATACGTAAAGAACAATACGATATAGATTGTTAAAATGGTATCAGATAACTGTAATTGGAGTTGGTCATTGATTAAAGTTGGATGTCACTGGTTAGGATGAATGGCAAATAACGGACGGGTAAAATTACTGAATAAACTGTCGTGTAAGATGACTAAACAGACACCCCTTATTAATCCTGATATTTTCTACGATTTCTTTCAAGTAACTATAAGCGAGGCTAATTCTATGCATGCTGAAAATATATATAGTATCCTGGTAGGAACGATTTGATCAAATTCAAGCAATTTTCATATGAATGATCCTTGGGTTATCTTTTATTAGTTTCACCAGAAACATCTAATGAACTTAATGAAATAAACTATCTACCTTCCTATAGCAGTAAATTCAGGGATTCTAGGTGCTTAAGCACCTCTTATTATCTTTAGGTGAACTTATAAAAGAGAAGTTTAAATGCGATAACTCAGGAAGGATTAATCTTTGCGTCTATATCAATTTATTCTCTTTCGTCGAAAGAAATGCGCGCTAATGGACTTTTGTACCTAAAACATTGCTGGGCGGTTGAACAATACTAGATAAGTATATAGTGCTTTAATCATACACACATTGACTTCATTCATCCATTTCTAGTCAAGAATTTCCACATCATTGAGATCTGTCGGAGAGGTACGCTGAAAACTCTTTAATTATTTAAGTACATGTGAAGGTTTGCCCACGGTTAGCCGCTTCTGTTGCTATTAACAATTATTCCACCATTAAAATGTCATTAATCTGTTTTATGATGATGTTCTGCAGACGATATAAAATAAAGTTTCTTTGAAAGAAGACGTAAAATTAGAGACAATACTCATAAAATAAAAATGTTTCATCCCGATAGTTCGATTAAAATGAGATAAATACACATTATTTATGAGAGATCTTTACCTTGACAAGATCAGCCTTTTGTTTCTAAAGGGAAGTGGAAACATGTATTTAGATAGTTACGGAAAAGATACTTCTATGTCCCATAGTCATTACGAATATCATTGCCTCTGACATGATAAGAAACACCCTTTAAATGAAGTAACCAATGCAAATAGTGTTGGCCATGGAATTTCATAATTTTTATTTTTTGGTTTTGTAAGCACAACAATTTTGTTTAAAAAAGAAAAAAAAGTTTGCAATTCAGTATCCTCTAGACCTCGCCTGAAATAGAACTATTTTTGTAACTTTTGTAATGCTGCATAACATCCGAATTCCGAAATCATTCAGAGTCATAGGACTGAAAGCAACTTGAAGCACACATTGCTTGTCTATATTTCTGTTGAAAATGAATTTCATACTCAAAGCTAGTTTGAACAGGTGTTGTAGACTTAGATCAGATTATACACTTACGTACAGGCTGATCTTTGTCTCTACCTCCTGCCAAAAGGAAAAAAAAAAAACAAAAAAAAAACAGGGCTTAGCATGACAAGGGCTCGGCTTGTCAAGAATCGCTCACTATTTTTTCGTTTTTAGACCCTATCTCATGCACATATAGCTATATTATTTTCTGTAGCGAACAGCTTTTACGAAATTTCTTGTTTTACATTCATGTGTAGAACCTCGAGTTATCTCATTTCTTTATGATGTCATCTTAGTACATGATACAGAGGATGTTAAAATAGTGCTCGTGATCTACTGACTTCATTAGAGTCATCTATAAATGGATAATATTCATAGGGTTTATTTCACTCGCAAGTCGAAGGTCATGACATAATTCGTCCTAGGATTAAAAAGAATATTGTTTATACGAGAAAACAAACGAATCGATGTTATTTGAGATAAGCCAATCGGAATCTCGTCAACAACAGAAAGCTTTTTAAGCTCGACAAGACTCGCAGACTAACTTTCCAAAAATCGGTAAGGATCATATTGTAATTAAATCGCAGATCTCAAAATGTGTTTCAGTTACATAGTACGAGGGGCGAAGTAGATGTCCGAGGCCTAAGGCAGAAACAGACCTCTTATAAACATACAAATTTGGGTATATGTAATTTAAGTTATAAACACTATACGATGAAAGATGGTTTTTCTTTGTTGTTGTTTAATTCTCGAGTCTGCCGACCATATATGAGTTATTCCGATCAAATAGACATTATATTTTTTCTATTGAATACCTTGGCCTTAAAGGCTTATCGCCTAAGGAAATTCAACATGCACCATTTTGTAACACGCTAAAGCCAAACATGACAGAGACATTCTTGATGATGACCCCCGTGCTTGCTGGCAACCAAGGACATCATCTATAAAATCAATGTTATCGCATATCGGCGAATTACACAGTGGTACATTGCTACACAGGTAGATATCCTGCAAGAACAAGTCCATTGAATTATCCATAACGATCTGCTAATGGAAAGGTTTCTTCCAGAAAGGTCCCAAACCCTTTGAGTGTAGACCAAATACGAGCTTGGTGTAACGTGTCCAAGAATATTTCTGCCATGATTCAGCGACAATCTGAACATCTCGAGCTGTTGGTGAATCATCGAACATGAGACAAAAATAATTGTGAAAACACCCAGGATCCCCGCTGCCGAAAGAGGCAACGTCAACAACGTCCCCTGGGGAGGTGATGGCCACAGTTTTCTGGGACACGAAATGTGTAATGCTATTGGATTATTTTGAAGAGGTATTATGCTGACCTCGTGAGGCAGCTTCGTGAAAAAGAATCAAGGAGGAAAAGACGTTACAACCTGTCATTCAATGTGTTCTTCCATTATCTTAATGCTACAGCACACAAGGCCACTTTTTCTAGTGCTGCTACTCTGTAATGTGTTTTCAAACTTATGGAATATCCACCTTATCCACCAGATTTAGCACCCGATTTCCAAAAATTCAAAAAGGACTTAACACTCGCAATTTTCGTATTAATGATGTCGTGAAATAGACTGTTTCTACATTTTTACTGGGTTGTGTGTGTGTGTAGATGGGGGGGGGGGCAAGCCATTTTCAAATGGGGAAGGTATCTAAATGCTTCGACATCGTTAGACAAAGTGTGTATCATAAGCCTTAAGATGATAGATTTTGCGATAAACAGGTTTTCTCTGCCTTGGGCCATGGGCTTTTCAATCACCCCTCGTAGGTCAATAAAACCCATCAAGGAAAACGAAACATCCAGTGCATACTGCGTCACGAGTTTGTAGTAATGAACTGGTTTTAAGGCAAGAAAAGAAACCCGCTACTCGTTGCTTTAAAAATATACTAGGCCGTATCCTTGCGTATTGAAAGTAGTCCCTCACTGCAATAATGTCTTAATAAAACTGTTATTTGGTTTGATGAAAATGGTTAAGGGAAGTGGATGAATGTAATGGATCTTGGTAAACTGTTCCCTTTAAATAAGTTTAGTAGTAGCTATTTTTTCTGCGTTGGCTAGCCTCAGTGCACTGTAAAAAGTAAATCATATACACATTAAAGCCTTATCTCATCCACTCTTCAGAACAAAAACAAAACAAAAAAAAAACGATGCCCCAGGCCTTAAAGCATAAACAAATAAGACGATTTAAGTTATAAGATCAAAATAATTATTCGCGGCAATCCTTCAATACAATAAAGAAGTTTCGACCCACCACAATTTAAAGGGAGGTATCGATGTTTCTGAAACCTAAATAAGAAAAGATACTAAGTGCCGAAAAATACACTTACGAACATTTAATACTTTAAGTTGAGTCAGGTATTGTCTTGGCAGTAATCTAATAGGCCTAAATTGGCTTTTTGTGGTTATATCGGAAAGGTTCAGCGGAATTCCATGTTGTTTTTAGATATCAAGGAATTTGGCTGTTGACATTTAATGACCTCATTTGCATATGACCCAAGGTCAACTAAGGTAGGATTTACTAGAGAAACAGCCAACGTCCTAAATCATGTCACGTGAAAAGCTTAGCGCAAAACTACGGAAAGTGTTTAAATACGTAAAAACGCTTTCGACAGTTTTGGAATGACCGGCTAGCGAACATATCTACTGATGACGTTACGATGGCGTTAGTTTGATGCAATTTAAACTAAATGCAAGGTTCAAACGGTTATTCGAACTACGTTAATGATCCTACATTCAAAAAAGTATAAAAAATGAAAAGATTCTGCTGTTTTCGTTCGATAATATTAAACTATAAGAAACGAAGAGAATATTTGTTACGCGTATTCATACAGTGTGATTAGTTTTTTCGGTTCATACCTCCATGATAACAAAAAATATTCACTTCATCTCTTAAGTGAAGGAATCGTCTTCTAAACGATTATTTTTCGAAATGTATACAGAAAGTGTTATGTGACATCTTGTACAGACGTTTTCTGAATGACTTTTGCCAAGAGTTCTTGAATTATGAATGATTAGAGTGCGAAATTTACATTCAAGGCGATATAGTCAAGATTAGAAATATTGATTTGTTTACCAAATTATTGCCAAGAGATTCGATTGTATATTTACTGAAATATATAACCTGCCTCTTACAAGATAATCTTTGTTATAAAAAGAATTAAACCCACTCCAACTCACATTTTAAAATTCTAAATTGAAAAATAATAATAATAAAATAAAAAAAATAATAAAATATTGTGTACAATAAAGATATTGCTTGTTGCAAGCAATTTCTTCATTTTAAACAGTGTTTTTCAACAAGAAAGTTAAAAAAATCCGAAATTCTAAAATCTTTAAACTGTCGTATCCAACTCCTTTCAATTGTGACCAGTCTAAATATTTGTCTTTTGGGGATGGGTCAAACAATACAATGAACATTTCATATTCGATCTCTTCATGACAACGTATATTGTTCCTGTTAATGTGTCCTGTCCGCTATTTATAACGTTGAGATTTCCAGACAGACTTTCACCCATTACCAAGCAACAAAATTTTACACGTTGAAAGACGTCGCAGACGACACTTTAAAGTTTATGAATTTTTAGATTTTGTCTCCTTTATGGATAGAAAGCATTGTGTAGAATGGAGAAATTGCTTGCAACAAGCAATTTCTTCATTTTTCCAGAATGTTTTCTAAATCTTTTATATCTAGGGTCTTCTAGAGGCGTTATTGTTTGGGAATTGGTTGATTCGTGTTCGATATTTCAGATGGCTTCCCTTCACTTTAGAATTAACGGATACCGAGTGGCGTATTTATCGTTTTAGGTACATCTATCACACGGTTTCGTCTACTGAGGTGAGACGGTGCGACCGTGCATGTCCTGAACATATTTTTTATCTATGTGAATTTTTTCTCAAGAAGTCATTGTCTTACGCAACTGCTATCCTTCGCTGATTTCGACTATTAATGCATGCCATGAAATTACACGGGAATAATTTCACCAAAGAAAGCCCAGTTCCACTTATAGTATGAATGATAACTGATTTTTTTTTTTCATTGCTGTTGCTAAGGAACAGGAGAAGGACTAGGGGCTTAAGTCCCTATATAATTGTTATAACTATTTTCATTTTCAAATATTCTCTAAGAGAATCTTTCTGTTCCAAAGTCCAAATGACTTCCCCGTCTCTCTCCGATAACGAAATGCTTCAAACTGTTTGTTATATTTGTTTAAAAGCCATATCACCATAAGTTAGGATGAAAATTCCATTTTCTGGTTGTAAAATTGGCGTTTCTTCTTGGAATAAGTGAGAGATAAGATCAGAGGACTGGTAATCAGCTATTGACATACTGACCTAGAAGAAAATGGAGTGGAATAAAGTCTAGCCCTTGCTGCTTTTTGTTAGGGGGATTAAAGGATCAGTCGAATCGGATTTCCTGTAGAGTTTGTTCGCGAAAAGAGAGACTCAAAGTCGTATTACAAATTTATATATGAAGCAGTCAGGATGACCTTTGACTGTTCAAATAAAAAAATACAAAGATAATGTAATGTTTAATCCGTTCCCACACAGTGACGCTTTTTGGAGCCCCTTCAATCGAACGGAAAACAAATTGAAAAAAGTTGTGTAAAATAAAGGGATCACTTGTTACAGCCGATTTCTTCATTATCCTCTATGGGTTTCTACCCCTAAAAGATAGGGATTTTTTTTTAATTTCACAAAAATGTTTTGTCAAACGTCTTTCAATTTGAACAAGTCGAAAATATTTTTTAATATAATGTGTTAAATGGGGTTTCTAGAAACTCTTCGATACTGTTTATTTACTATTATATAATGTGTGATTTCCTAGGATTTTAATCCAGAAGTCAAAAGAAGCCAAAGACAAACAAGCTTTGAATGCATCGCCTAATCGAATTTATGAAATTGTTCAAATATACTATGGAATGATGGAACTTTATCCTTTCTGCAGTCTCATGAATTGACCAATCGCGTCTCTCAATCTATAGGAGTATATCAACCAATCAAATTAGTCATTTTGTCCGTACTTGGGATTTAAACTCCGGCATTGGCCACCATTTGTTTGTATCATTTTTGTTGTTTGGTGACTTAAACGTCGTTACTACAGCTTATTCAAGCTGTCAAATAGAGTAAATTGGACGGGCCAGCGATTGGTCAGTTACCTTAAACAGAACTATAATTTATTATTATTATTATATCATTTTGTCTTTTTTTGTATCTTTCATAGTCGAATATAAAAATGAATCTGACAATTAAGGTTAATCTTGTCGGGAAAATGAAGTTTCACTGGACAAGTGAGGAAAATGTTTTCCGTGCCTTTGTTGCGTTCGAATCCAACCTACTTCAACTTACTGATACTTACCATTTAAATATGTTATCCAAGAACAGGCCATTCTGGATTCATTTGTCTCGGGGAAAAAAACGTAGAAATCAAAGACAACAGAGTACTGCCGCAGACTTATCGCAAATCTATTTGCACACACACGAACGATTTCCCGTGATTTAATTAACTGTTAAAGTCGGCATTGTTATTACGTCTGTTGTGTCTGACAGTCCGACCTACTTTCGTTTGTTCTATTTAGTCTTGTTTATTTTGTGGAATGTGTTGTTTAATGAATGTATACAGTCGATCTCGCTTCAGCGCCCATTTCTATTAAGCCACCACTTTCGTGAAGCGAAATCCCCTTTTCAAAATTGAAAAGCTCTCATAACAAAGTGGTCGTGTTTGCCAAAAACGTATCAAACCTAAAAGCAATGTTGGTGGAACTCATGCTAACCTGCTTGTAACAATTTGCTTTACCCTTAACCCTTTCCTGTTTTGCAAAATTTTAGACCTGTCCGAATTCAAAGGTGTTTCAGTCGAGAATTTAGGAGGATTTCGCTTAAAAAATAACCATTCAGAAGTGTAGAAAATATTGTTGAAATTGAAGAAATTGCTTGTTACAAGCAATATTTCCTTTTTCTACAATATTTTCTCAATTATGAAATCACAGGGACGTAAAACCAGGGATTAAACAGAAAAGGGTTAAGGGTACTTACGGTTAAATATTGCTCCCAATTTGAACTGCTGTCTGCAAAAAATTACACACACACACACACACATATGCAACACCAACAACAACACAAATTATTCTATTTTCTTTTTTAGAAAAGTATAAATCATAAAAACAACAGTTATAATAATTATAATAACATACATGACTAATTGAAAAAAATGCAGCAGGGTGCTTTATACCTCGCGATTTAAAAAGATTGTTTTTGAAGCATTTTTATTTTTTTTTCAACTTAAAGCCAATCATGATCAATTCTTATGTTAAGGGCATGTATTTCGAATTGTTCGAAGTGAAGGATTTTAATATAAAGAAATATGTCAGCGCGTGCGCCATATTTCCACAGGGACCGAATTATTTTCTGAATATGTCTTAAAAATAATAAGGCTGTCATAAAGGAATATATATAGCATCCCCAAGCAATTATACTCGTATTTCTTGGCAACTTGTCAAGGATATAACCTGTGATTATTAAATCGAATGCAGGAAAGAAAGCCTTCTTTAACCCTTTCCCATATAACAAAATTTCAGACTACTACAATTTGGAAGAGCCTCAGACAACAAATCAAAGTGCACCTAAATAAAAAAAATAACCACTGTAAAGGGTAGAAAACATTGTAGGGAAAGAAGAAATTTCTTGTAACAAGCAATTTCTTCTTTCCCTGCAATGTTTCCCCAATACAAAACCTATGGGTCGTGAAACAAGTGATTGTACGGGAAAGGGTTAATGATAAGCTTCTCGGCCTAGTTCTCTGTGTCTAAAACAGTCGTATACAACGTTCGACCAAACGGTACCCGGTTATTTATTTTAACCTATTACCACATCGCCCCTAAACATCGTAACTACAATAATTCTGGTTTAAATGAATGATTTCATTGGTCGACTGATTATTTGATCAACAGCCGTGATTGGCCATTTCTAATCAGCCTAAAATATTAAACAGAAACGGTTTCTAATAAGCCTTTGCAGTGTAATTGAGCATTTTGTGAACTAGGGATGGATAGCATCTAGTGCAAGACATTAAAGAGTGTAGGATTTTCTTTTTTTTTGTCTTCCTGTGTGCTTGTGACACGAAACTCGTTTGTATACACAATTATTGTTGTTCATCTCGTTATTTCGGCGTAATGGGATAATACTTTGTCAGAGAGATAGATGCAAATAATTATTCCCCTAGAGAAATAATGGTCATTTCTTCCTTTCTGATCCATCCATTAACTTTAAGGAATCATAAATGGTCGTTGGTAATATATTATTATATGTTTTAATCACACTGTAAGAATATACGAAGCTGATTAAAGGCTTAATACCTCAACGAAAACAGAAATATTTTCTTCATTTCTTATAGTATAAAGCCACTAAGTTAAACAAAGCAAACAATTTAGTTGTTTTGAATAAAAAAGAATATGGAAGCATCGAAATCTGCAAGTATGTAAAATAGTTTCTAATAGTTGCTTAAAGAATTTGTCAGTTGAAGTAAGAAGATTCAACCAACCAACAGGCCTGAAGCTTGATGGGTGAAACTAAAATTGAACTATTTATACATGACCGTAATGTGATATTGAACACTGTTTGAAGAGCAATCCTTATTTACAACTGAATGAACAACAAAAACTACATTTTCAGGTCAAACCCCACCGGTCTTCTTTGTTCTATATAAAATTACACATATTTATGATGCTGTAGCAGATTCTACAAAATTCGTTGAAATTTGACCTCTTAAGCGTTTTATCCTCATTCAAAGGTCGGTCTTTTGATACCAAATTTCCTAGGTAATAATTGATGAAGTTTCTAGCTATTATAGCCAGAGTTAAGGCATCATCTATTTTCCGCCTATGAAAGGGTAGGTAAGTTTTGAAACGCCCAGATCCGTTTTTCGTTCTCTGAAATATCAAGTGGAGGACGGAGGCGGCTACACCAAACGTAAAACTATGGAATAGATGCAGAACTAAATGGAATGAAAAAGTAAAAATTTAAGCATGTGTATAACTATTGTGTACTTAAAATGCTATTTTCGTGTCGGACTTGTTCTTGTCATGGGTTCGATCCCGGCGGCGGCACATATTCTTTCCAAGTTTTGTCTCTCACCAATAGGTGGATAATCGTAAACCTAAGGGATAGCAGCTGGAGGCTAGGAAAGGATGTAGTGGTAGCATTGGTGTGAGGAATACCAGGAAACCATTTTCAGGTGCTCCAGCCACCAGGATATGAATGGAATAGTGTTAAAAGTGGTGTTAAACCCTATCCAATCAATAAAATCAATCTTGCCCTTGTTACCCTACAACGACCTCCGGAAGTAAATACCAATGAGGCCACTTTACTACACGTAGAGTTGCCGCGAAAGAAAATTTAGCTTTGGTGTTCACGAAATGAGAACTCTTGATATTTGTTTGAATGGGGTTTAACGCCGCTTTCAACAATCTTTCAGTTATATCGCGGCGGCTGGAGCACCTAACAATGGATTCCTGGTATTTCTCGCACCAGTACTACCACTACACCCTTTCCTAGCCTCCAGCTGCTATCCCACATAGGCTTACGATTATCTGCCCATTAGTGGTAGACAAATGTCGGAAAAGTATTGCCGCCGTCGGGGAATGAACCCGGGACCCTTTGAATGATAGTCCGACGCGCTTCCAACTGCGCTATGACGGTATGGCCAGTAGCATGTAACGAAAAAGTTGAGTATTTGGTTTGGGACCTTAACATCGTAACTACAGCTTAATAAGTCGCCAAACAAACCAAAATGCTTCACATAAATTTCGACCAATCTTCAAATAATTTAATTGTTAGTTTCGTCTATCAAAAACGAGCGATCTGATTGAGGACGCAGCCATTTAGAATGCTTCCGCACAAAATATTTCACTACATAAAGGTGTCAAAATTTGTTAAGTTGTTGCATTTTTCGCTCGATGCTATTAAATTTTAAGAAATGAAGAGAATATTTTTTGTTTTCATGGAGGTATTCATACAGTGTGATTAGGTTTTTCGGTTCATACCTCCATGAAAACAAAAAATATTCTCTTCATCTCTTAAATTTCTCGTTCTGTCTAAATGAATTATTTGATTGGTCGACTGATTTTTTGATTGACAGTCACGATTGGGCTGTTCGTCAATTCTATGACGTATTTTCTACACCGTAAACAGCCGAGATATATCTCGATTAATTGCTTAACTCATTCCCAATCGACAAAATTTTTAGATCGGTCCAAATTGAAAGAAGTTGCAGTCGACAATTTCAATTTAATGGAATTTGAATTTTTTCATCCTTTTTGGGTGAACATATTGTGGAAAATGATGAAATTGTTTGATAAAAGCAATTTCTTCATTTTCTTGTGTGGGAATATGTTAAAAGCATGGTAGGTGTTTTCTTTCTCAGCGATGCAGTCTTCCGAAGAATAGAACCTTAAAATCAGTTTTTTCAAGTTGTAAATCAAACTTTACAGATGAACTCCGAATCAGATCGAAATATTTGATACCCCAAATAAATTTTTAAACTTCTTGAAAAAATGAAAAGAAATGAAAGCGAGAAGATGCTTTCAAAAGGCTTTGGTTGGGATTTGAATTATAATTGGGTTCACGAGACTATGGTCACAGAGGGAAATCGTCGCTGGGAGTGTAGAATGTCGTAATTGCAGCTTGGATAAAGCTGTAGTTAGGAGATTTTACTCGCCTAACGATGAAGTAGACATTTAGAAAATTAGTTCGAATGTTGCAACTAAACATGCCCTACGTTAAATTGTATTTTATTTTACTTAACCATTGTCATGCTGTATAAATTACTTTACTGAATTGCTGCAAAATTGAAGACCTTAAGCACTGATAGAACCGGTTGCTCAAAATTCAATATTTCCTTTGGAAATTAAATTCGTAAAAAAAAAACTCTGGCAAGACAAGTACAAACAGGAGGAAGAGATCAAGATCAGACTGCACTTGTGTGCAGGCCGATCTTAGTCTACACCTCCTGCCAATACCGGAATGTTCCGGGTTCAGAATGACGACGGTAATTGAAGATCGAGATGCATTTAAGCCACAATTTAAATTGAATTCTTTTTGTAAAAAAATGTCATTTATTTTGAAGTCATTCTATGATACTTGTATTGCTTGCCAGCTTGTCAGTTTAATTAAAGGGATTTTTCCATAGTATCTAAATGACATTCTCACGAGCCGAACTTCTATAAACGACGAGCCTTTTTGACTACTTATTACCATTCATTTTACCACAAAACCGATATAAACCAGTTTTATTATGATGTTCTGCAGACGATATAAAAGAAAATTTCTTTGAAAAATGGCGTACAGTTCGAGCTAATAGTCATTAAATAACAATTACTCTATCCCGTTTGTTCGATTAATGTAGAATATATTTGAATACAATTTATCCGAAATCTTTATAGCGTAAATTAAATTCTCTTTATAGAAGGATATTAAATAGGGCGAAGCTGCCATTTACAACAATAATCTTCATGGACAAACAGCCTATAAAAAGCGGCTTTTGAACAAATTATAGATGAAAAATTATGGCTGTCAATGGCAAAAATTCTAACTTCGATGCAATGAGACATTTGAAAGAAGGCCATTAAGCTGATTTTGTACTGAAAACAAAGATAGAAAGAAAAGTAGCCAAAATATCATGTGTTAAAGCGGTTATTGCACAGATTATGAAAGAACATTTATAAATTTCTAACTGAAATGCGTTTGTGTATTCACAGTGTGAATAGTCTTTTCGTTTCGTATACCTCATTGATCTAAAATAACTATTCTCTTCATGTCTTAAATGTAAACAGTTTTTATGTAAACTTTGATAAAATTAATTGATTATCATCAGTATATTATATTACGCCTACGACCAGTAGAGAGAAAATAAAAGCTACAATTTCACTAACTACATTTTTGGTGGAAAAAAACGGTATATAAAAACTGTCGTCTGGATAAAAAGCAAAGCGTTTTATGATACTGTCTAGACATTTCCTTGGCTCGGATTAAGAAAAAAAATGCGACACTGATATTTCAGAATTAACTTTGGTTCGCATTTTTCAAATTTCTAACTGCATTTGAAAGAAGATGGTTAATTTTTTTTGTAAGGAAAATGACAGTTCGTAACTTTGAAAAAGAAACAAAAGAAACAAAAACATTTTGCGTTACGAGACGACTAAAAAGTCAACGAAATACAACCCGAACGGAACCGGAATCCATCGGGTAAATACGTCATTTGTCGATGTCAACGAAAATCGCCTTATTTGTGGTTTCCATGTAATCAATTACGTCATTGACTTCCGCTAGCAATTCAATCGTTATCGACATTACCTGAAGACTAACGACCTCATCCAAAAAATTCCGATGTATCAAAGTAGGGCATAGGATATATCCCACATTAAATTGAATTTGTGATAAAATTAGTACGAAGAAAGAGTATTTATCGTGATAATGACATAGATAGCTATATGAAAAGCAGATAATTTTCCTAAGTGTATCAAACTTTCTTGTAAATCTGTTCAAGAGTCGCTTCAAATGTCAACTATAACAAAAATATATACAGTCAATATATATTAACCCTTGTCATGCTGAACCCGGAATATTCCGGTTTTGGAATGGGTTTTGGTCAAGATAAGCCTGTACATAAGAGCAGTCTGATCTTGGTCTACACCTCCTGCTTGTACTTTTCATGCCAGAGTTGTTTATAAATTGATTTATTAAAGAAGTATTGATTTTTGGACAAAGATTTATCGGTACTTTCAGCCCTTTGATTTTACAGCGATTCAGGAAGGTAATTTATACAGCATGACAAGGGTTGAGTAATGTGGTCTGATATTGTACTCTAGTTCAATAGAATTAACCCTTCAAATAATTTAGACAATAGCAAATATGAAACAGGTCTGACTTGGTAGATTATTTTCTCTGTTAGACTGTATTGCTTTAGACAATACTTTAGACCGTGAGCTATCATTTCGTCATATAGTATCAATGACATTATTATTATTTTTTATTATTTTTTTATTCTTATTTTAGAATACGGAAGCGAGCTTGTAACTAATTGACAAATCGCTGGTCCCGCCCACTAACTCTTTTGGCTTAGCCCACAGACTCCAACAGGAACTCCCGCTTCGATTTAAAACGGCGTTATTTTGCAAAATTTATAACAGCGGCATATAACAAAAAAAGTAGAACGGTTGGTTGGCGACCTAAACGTCGTAATTTCAGCTCGAATAAGCTGTAGGTACGACTTTCAAGTCGCCAAACATTGAAAAATGTTTCATTCTGGACCCGGAATCGTCCCGTTTTTGCAGGAGGTGTAGACAAAGATCGGACTGCACTTAAGTGCAGTCTGATCTCAGTCTACACCACCTGTTTGATCCCTTTAAGACAAACTTGTTTATAAAATATAATTTTAGAAATAGATATTTAACCATATTCAGTTCTTTCAGCGCTGGCAGGTCCTTTAAATTTCATGTAATTTTTTGAAAAAACAAGATTTAATACAGCATGATAGGGGATACATATTGTGATTTTGTTTTAGTAATTGATTTAAATTTCACGTGCAGGTTAATAAAAATAAAGAAAACTTTTTCATTAAAGGTAGGTATCGATGTTGGGTTTTTTTTATGTCACATATTTTAATTATTTTTATTTCCTTTCATATACTATTTGAATACATATACCGCAAAGTATTTTTGCAAAAATCTGAGGTCGCTTATCAAAAAAAAAAAAAAAAGCAGGGATTTCCCTAATAGCCTACGTAGGCTATTAATCAATTTTTAGATTAATCCGAGACAGTTGTGAAGATTATAGTGCATTCACGTAGTGAGAATAACCGTTTGAACCTTGCATTTAGTTTAAATTACATCGAACTAACGCCATCGTCACGTCATCCGGAGTTATGTTCGCAAGCCGGTCTTTAATTCTGTAAAGATCAGTCCAAAACTGTCGAAAGCGTTTTTACGTATTTAAACACTTTCCGTAGTTTTGCGCTAACCTTTTTATGTGACATGATTTAGGACGTTGGCTGTTTCGCTATTAAATCTTACCTTCAGTTGACTTTGGGTCATATGCAAATGAGGTCATTAGATGTCGACAACCAAATTCCGTGATATCTAAAAATAACCCGTAATTCCTCTGAACCTTTCCGATGCAACCACAAAAAGCCACTTTTGGCCTTTTAGATTACGGCGTGAATAACCATAGGAGCCTTGCAATTAGTTTAAATTACATCAAACCAACGTCATCACTACGTCATCAGGAGTTATTTTCGCTAGCCGGTCTGTACAGATCAGTCCAAAACTGTAATAAGCATTATTACGAATATAAACACTTACCGTAGTTTTGCGCTTAGCCTTTCATGTGACTTGATTTAGGACGTTTGCTGTTTCGCTAGTATTTTTTTTTACTTTCATTTGACTTTGGGCCATTCGATGTCGAGAGCCGAATTCCGTGATATCTAAAAATAACCTGGAATGCCGCTCAATTTTTTAGATAAATCACAAAAAGCCACATTAGCTCGATTAGATAACCACCAAGACAATACCTGACCTGACTTAAAGTATTATATGTTCGTTTGAGTTAATTTTTGGCACTTGGTAATTTTTTCTTATCTAGGTTTCAGAAACATCGATACCTACCTTTAAAACTAAACGATAGAAAAAACATCAAAGATGGAATCTTTCAAACGAGCATATAGCAAGTTCTTATTTCCGTTGCCAATAATGTTATTTCACATTATTTAATTCTCTTTTAAATTTTCTTATTAACACATGGTATTCCAAAAACTTCCAAATCTTTGAAATGATTTATATGTTGTCACAGGTCGCCATTTCACAAACATTTCTATATTTTTTGTATTCTAACTAAAGAATAAGAAAAAAAGAGTTTTGTATTCTATATAGTTCCGATGCAAACCGGTTATTACGAAATTCAGGGAAAAGAGTAAAGGGAAAACAATTAAAATGATAAAAAATGTAGTTTGACACAAGCAATTTGAAATAGCCTTCACTATGCAATCAAAATGAGAAGACCTTAACACCATATCCCCCCAAGGAAAAACAGTATAAACGAGCTTCACTAAAGCAAACAAGAGCTTTCTTTATATCAATATGCAAAATGTATGACTGAAGTTCTCTGAAAGATTTTTTTATGTTTTTCTTATCGATTTCAACTTATGTTAGATCGAGTCAAATACATCCGATTCTTCAACGGAAATGTTCGCCAATCTTCGGCATTGACTGTTAACTTGTTAAGTGCGGAAAAATAAATTAAAACAATTTAGATAAAACGTAGAATGGCAATTAGGGCCAATTATTTCTTAAAAAATGATCACCTAAGGCAAATTTTGTTTCTCGAAGAGAGTAAATAGTTGAGGATTTCTTTACGATTAGCATCTTTAGATAGCTAAAATAGGATGATTAAGGTGGATTAGCAATGAACATACCGTTTGAAACATAGAAACTATGTAAAGACAGTGTTAGATACATAGGCGTAACGCAACACTTGTCTTTAACCCTTGTCATGCTGAACCCGGAATATTCCGGTTTTGGCAGGAGGTGTAGACAAAGATCAGACTGCACTTATGTGCAGGCTGATCTTAGTCTACACCTCCTGGTTGTACTTTTCCTGTCAGAGTTGTTTATGAAGTTGATTTCTTAAAGAAATATTAATTTTGAACAAGTTCTATCAGTGCTTTCAGCCCTTTGATTTGACAGCAGTTCAGAAAGGTAATTTAAAGAGCATGACAAGTGTTAAACTATCTATGATTTGTGCAGCGTTAAATGTAACGACTGCTTCCATAGAGCTGCTCCTGAAGACCTATGTCAAAGTAAGTTAAAACCAATTGGATTTGTTTGTTTGAATTGGGTTTAACGCCGCTTTTAACATTTTTTCCGTGATATCGCATCCAATGAAGCACCTCAAAATAGATTCCTGGTATATCTCGCACCAATACTACCATTACATTCTTTCTTTGCCTTTCCTAGCCTGCAGCTGCTCTCCACTTAGATTAACGATAATTCACTCATTTGTTAGAGACGAATATCGGAAATGATATGTGCCGCCGCCGGGGATGGAATCCTTGACATCCCATGTTTGAAAAGTAGGAGTCTGATGCGCTACCAACTGCTAAAAAACGAATTGTTACCGGTGGACCGGTGTCAAAGTAGCATCAAGTCATTGGAATCATTAAAACTTTATCAGCAATTAAAACATGGATTTTACATGGAACATTATTTTAGTAAAAATCCCAAATCATTGCGCTATCATTTGAGAAGAATAAGATTTCTGCACATGATTTAAGGATCCAAACAGGTCGCTACACCAGAATTAGATTAGCGAGAGAAGAAAGGTTTTGTTTATTGTGCAATGCTCGCGACTTAAAAGGTGAGTACCATTTTATCATCAAATGCCCTTCCAATAATGAGATAAGAAAAAATGTATTCTTTTTTACTATCGGTATTCTGTTAAGAGTTGGTTGGTTTTGGACACTGGTTGGATGGTTTAGCTGTCAAATCGGGGTCCACATTTGCCACTAAAATGACAAAAGTCTACCGAAATGCATTGTATTTGTGAAGTATGTATACTTTTTACTAACAAGTAAAAGTTAAATTTTGGTTCGTCCACTACCTAAATTCGTATCACGATATATGTTTGTATGTGTTTGTATGTTTTGTTACGAAAAATTCACTTTGTACACGTCTATTGAATAAAAAAAAAACTATGTCAAAATGAACGTTCGAGTTGATTTTGAAGCTACGATTAACTATCATTCAACCATGGTTGATACTGTTAGACTAGAAACGTGGTTGATATACCTAGAATTGAATTGAATGAGAGCAACCTATTTCCGCCAGGATTACTAAAATTTCCGAGATAAGCATTCAATTTAAAAACAGGTGATTACGATTTCAAAAGGCTTTCTCGGTTTCGAAAAAAAGAGGAGCGATAATTTGGACAGCAATGTTTTCTCACCGGGATTTTCACAATAAAAGAATACATCACCTTATTGCAATTGACTAATCGCGGCTGTCAATCAAATAACCAGTCAACCAATGAAATCATTCATTGAGATCTGACATGAGTTTTTATCTCCGCGTTTGTTAAGATAAAATGATGACGTTAGCGATGATATTTTCGCTTCTTTCACTAGTCATCAAAACAACTAGCGTACAAATCCGCTCATTCACGGAAATTTTCGAAATCGCCCGTAAAGTTTACTCATCAGCGTCTGTTCATACAATGGTAAATACCGAAGATTAGCGAACATTTCCGGTGAAGAATATGACGCATTCGACTCGTATCTCAAATGTAAACAAAGACGAGTGTTAATTGATAATATAAAACACAAAATACGCTTTCTACAAAACTTCATTCATGTCCCTTTTATTCATTGACAATAAGAAGCCTTTTGTTTTTACTTTACTGATCAACATTTTTCTCCTTCCACGGAGGGAAGATCTGGCCATAATTAGCCATTGCTTCATCCACCCATGGTATTTCTGTTTCAAGTTAAAGTTTCTCTTTGTGTGTTTTTCTGTAAAATTGTGCAGAAATAATGTCGCTTTAATGACTTTTCTAATAAATTAACCACGCAGAACCTGTTTTATTATCCTAATGGGATTTCGATGCAGTAAACGTATTGCCCACCAAATCAATCCTGCAGACATTATGCACAATTTACGAGACAACATTATTTCATTATCAATTGATCGTACGAGTTATGTTGGTTCGTGAGAATTTACAACGCTGGTCCTATTTATGTTTCCCCTAGGAATTTCGTGCATCATGCTATTGATGACCAAACAATATTCAGACACGGAACGCTATTTATTGCACAACAACCTATCATTTATTATTTAAAATTCTTTCAGTAAGTTAAGCTTTTTGATTGAGTTTATCGATTGGTGATTTAGTCTGCGAAACATCACAGACAACAAGGCCATCAATTGACTTGGCTATAGAATGTTATTCGATATTAAAACTAATAATTCAAATTCAATTGATTATCTAAAAGAGGACTATTGCTTGTATCCGACTAGTCGATAAAAATGTTGTTCCTACATTTCATAAATTGACAAGCGAGAAAACGTAATACTTAAAATGGACAAGACATAGTCTCCTTGACTTTTGGTGAAAGTGGCTTTTTGTGAGTATCTAGCAAATGTGGGGTGAAATCAGACATTATTGTTAGAATTCGTGATATCCAGATGCCGGCACACATGCCGATCGCATTTGCATATGACCCAAATTCAATCTACGGAAACAAAATGACAAGGGTAACAACAAACATCGTGGAAAAACGACACTTCAAAGGCTTAGAAAAAATGTTGTAAATATCTATATCTAAATTAGTTTTTAAGAGCTTAGATTTAAAGAATCGGAAATCGGCTAGCGCACATAACGCCCGGGTGACACTGGGCTTAAGGCGCATGCGACTTATCAAACTTCTTTCAAACTAAAAGCATGGGATCATCTTTCTGACGCAACTCGTAACTGTCCCACAATTCATCGCAGCTTTGAGGGCGAAATCTTTAAATAAATTATCTTGGAGCAAATGCCAAATTTTATATTGATAATTTGATAATCGATCTGATAGTTCTAAATACACTTGTCAGTTTGTTGTATTCAAACGATATATGAGATAGGGAAAAATCTGCTAAAATTTGCAGAATTTAAAAGAAAATAATTTTAAAAAGAAGGTCGAACCCCCCTCATTACTTCAATCTTGTACTCATGTGTATTATCACACGCTGTTCAAAGGATTTTTTTCTGGTGCGCAATTTCTTACCATTACACATTTACATCTACACAGTCTGACCAGAGTCTTGCCTATTCGCTCTATGGGCAAATACTGACTTCTTTATACGATCAGCGACATCGTCTATGCCCGAAGTGTCAGTCCAAGCGACTCACTGTCTGCACATGTAAAATCGTTCGAATTGTCAGGCAAATGCTCATGTAACGATTCTACATTTGTCAAAAGTCACATATAAATTGAAGAGGTAAGATACGTGACAAGGTAAGTTCATTCAACAGATGCTCAACCTGAAAGCGAGAAGTTGTAAGCCTGACTGAATGATTTCTTTTACAGTACACTATGCAGAAAAGGATAGGCTTCTTTAATTTTTTACTCTTGAATATGATCGAATTACTCACCTTTCGAATGGAGAAATCAACGATTATGGATAAATGTGCTGGACTGGTGTAATCTTAGTACCAAGCTTTAAGTGAAACTTGCATCAGTTTGGTTACAGGTCTAGTAACCTCAGAATTTTAAGTTATTTTGTGAACGAAACTCATTTCTACAGGGAAGAGCTGAAAATAAGTACTTAGTAATGCAGAGCTTTAACTAGTATTCAAGGGTGCTCCTCTTAGTTTGACAACATGACAAAACTTACAGTAAAAGATGTAGTCATTCAGATGTTTGTCAACTGTTTTAACCAAAGGATACGTCAATGCTAGAGTTCAACATGGCGTCCAAATCATTTCTTTCCTGTCATCTCACTATTAATTGACCAATCATTGGCGCTGCCCATTGACTCAGACAGAACGTCACGTTTCGATTTTAAACGACGTTATTCTGCAAAATTTATGGTCAGTAGCACGCAACAAAGAAGTAGAATGATTGGTTGGCGACATTAACGTCTTAAAAACAGCTTAAATAAGCTTCGCCAAAATGGCGGCTGAATTGGAGTTCAAAGTTAAATTACAGTCTAAATGAAATGTTTCGTTGGTATTCTAATTATTTGATTGACAGCCATGATTGGTCAACTTACGGATCGTGAGGCAATCAAAGAATCAATCGGCCAATCAAATCATTCATTTAGACCAGAAGTGCACTTTGAGCTTCGGCATTTGCAAACATTCGTATGAAGCGTTTTCGTTTGTTTGGCGATGTATTCAAGCTGTAGCTACGACATTTAAGTCGCAAAACAACCATTTTCCATTTAGTATCATATTGCAAAATAACGCCGATTAATATCGAAGTGGAACTTCCTGTCGGAGTTCAGTGGGCGTGACGAGCGATCCATCAATTGTTGTTTCATTTTAGTATTTCGAATATGATACTAAAATTTAGCCTAAACTAATATTGACATGTGGCCTGTTTCTTCTTCTACATGTAAGCAGAAAAAGTTTCTCGAATTGGATGACCTTTTTTAGCTAGCAAAGCGACAGCTTTGCTAGCTTAAATTAACAGACAAAATTCTGAGGTCTCAAAGTTCAACGAGTGCAAACTGCCACTGGAAGCTCAACGAATGCCTACGCCATATAAAGTAGTTCTTCTGCATATTGGAATATCGCAAACTCTATTCAAATTGTAAAGAACTATTTCAAAAGCATGCTATTTTACCCATTCCAACTTATTTCTGCTTTTTAAACATCACAAGAAAAAAGCTTTGGAAAACATTGTGGACAATGTAGAAATTGCTTGTTACAGGCAATTTCTTCATTGTCCACAATGTTTTCTACCCAACAAGGGAAAGATTTTCTATAATGATAACCTTTAGCAAAGATGATTACATTAACAAAATATGCTTTGCAAGCTTACAGTACTTTCAGCACTTTGATTTATACCTACAGCATCAACTCTCTTCAGTACGTGAACTGCATTCTACTTCATGGAGTTCTATGTTGCCTTTTAGTATATTTACACTAGCTTTGCAGAGCTCCCCAGTGTAGTTTATATAGACAGAACATTTTATGTACTACATATTGTAGATATGTTCAAAGTACCTGATAACAGTACATAGGGGAATACTATTAATTCGGAGAAATGGAATGACTCTTCTTTCTTCTCGGCTACCATACAAAACTCGTGTTAGTACAGCATTGCTAAATTATTCATTCACATCGAGATAAACACATGACCCGTTTCGCGAAAAGGTGCAATTTAGGAATATCGTAAAAACACCCAGTTCGTGTCAAAATAGACGTTGTATTTAGAGCCATTTCCTTTAAACCTATTCAAACATAATTCCGCTTCTTGCCGCCCTATTAAGTTCAGGAAAACTTTGTGGAAAAACGAGATAGTGCTTGTAACAATAAATTTATCTTTTTCTCATAATGTTTTCTGCCTCATTTGCAACTCGCTTTCAAATTTTAACATACATTCAAATATCATCTGCAACTACTCTCAATATCGACCAGTTCAAAATTTTGTCGTTTTTTAATGGATTAAGAGAATTAAACAAAGTAGACCTTACAATCGCCTATTTAGTTTAAAAGTGATGGACATGTTTCGCCTTACATATATATATATTCTTCTATTCTTCTACTAGTGAAGGGCATATCATTTAAAACACACAATTATAAACAAAAGCAAACAATCAAAATATTTATAAACTGACAAACAGACAAAATGTTTTTCTGCGTGATTAGTGTAATGGAAATAGGCTGAAAATTAATTTTGGTCAAAACGCAATAATTTTCAATTTGATCAGTTTGACCAGGGCTGATATTCTTCGTATATCTCGTGAGGTCCTTTTCTCGCCTGCCGGGTCACATATATTGATTTAGATTTTAACGACGCTCTCTCGATGTATACAATTTTCCTGGTAAGAAGGTACAATGTCATTTTCAAAAGAACAGAAATATTTCCCACCGTGTTCTCAGGAAATGGCATCTAACACGCTACAATGTCATTTATTATAATTCATGTCCCAATAAAGCTGTTTTATTATGTTTGTTCAGTTTAACAATTTAGCAGACAAAAATATCTAAAACGTTAACATATTTCCAGTAAGTGAAGAAATCTATGTAAATATATTAGTATTTGCGATATACTTGTGTTCAGTTTAACGCCAAAGCCAATTACAACTGTTTCCGTGCAATATCTCATTTAAAGACCGCACAAGTTATATTGGATCTAATGAAAATACTCTGACTTGTAACGAAAGCAAAAAGAATACGAGAATATAAGATTAAATAAGATAATAAAATAAGTAATCCTTATAATAAATACATTCTGTTGTAAGTAGTTTCCTTCTTTTGAGATTTTCTTGAATCGTTAAATACATTTGCATTAAAAATTTCCATTCCAAAAAGCTTTTGCGCGTTTGACGAATTTACAAAAAATACCGTAACTAAATCAAGTGTTATTCGAATGATTCTAATCAGTTCAAGGAATATAGAATTGACCGAGAAATCTGAAATAAATTAGGTATGCATGCAAACCGATCCATAATAATCATATCACAAAAATGTATTAAGCGACTATTCTCTGCGGGACTACTTTTTGGACGCCCCTTGAGTTGTCGTCTAACAAAATTTAACAGTATATAATTTTCTTGGAAAAAGGTTACACTGTTATTGTCAAAAGAATACAAATATTCCCTACCGTGTTCTCAGGAAATGGCATCTTACATGCCAAGATATCATTTATTTTAATACATGTCCCACTAAAGCTTTTTATTACGTGTGTTCAGTTTAACCCCTTATTCAGACGACAATTTTCAAGAGTAATGAACACATTTGTTGTTAGAGCAGAAATTGATGTAAATCAACTAGCATTAATCGTCGGTGTGATCCTAAAACCTCGAAACTACAGCTTGATTCAAAATGTTGTTACGAGGTTTTAGAAATATACCAACGATTTGCGGTATATCTATATTTAGTAAAGCAACAATTCAAACAGTGAAATTAATTAAACCTGTTTTCAGTATCATATTAACCCATTGCCAACTTTAGACCATTCCAAATTGAAAGGAGTTGCAGACGACATTTCAAAAGTTATGAAATTTCGGATAGTTTTTACTTTTGTGGTAGGAATCATTGTAGAAAATATAGATATTGCTTGTCACAAGCAATTTCTTCACTATCCACAATGTTTTCGAAAGCTTTTTTTTCTAAGAAAGCGTCATTGTGTGGGAACGGGATAATAGATAAGCTAAAATGCATCAGCTGAAAAATCCTAACTTGTCATAAAAACAAGAATAAAAGTAAGATAATAAAACATTTAATACTTCTAATAAATAAATTCTTTAGAAAGTTGTTGGGTTTTTTTTATTTCCGTTGATACTTAGATCGCTTGACTCGTCAAAAAAATTTTCAAGCATGTCTTTAGGAATTTGTTAAAGAAAATGGCAAAAACGATTCAGAAAACTTCCTTATAATTCACAAAAATATAACATGAAAACGTCATTGTTGTATTACAAATCCGTAACAGAAAAGAATACAAGAATTGAAACGAGGCATTTCTTTAATTAATTTGTACTTTCCTTCTGTATAAAATATTATGAATTTAATCGAAAATTGTTCCATATTTCCATCGAGCACATTTCTCAAACGGATGACATTCGTTTATATAAATATTTTGAACAGCTATCTAGGACAACCTTCCTGAATGACGTAGCTTGATGATGTCACAAATTATAGCAAACGCGACAACTTCTGTTTTTAAAAGGGGGCTTAAGGGAGGTGGTCGATTAATAGAGGTGATCGCTCTAGCAAGATTGACTATAATTTGCGTATATCAAGAATCGTGCTTTCCGACTGGTTCAAAATTATTTTCATACCGCTATCAATCAAAGCACTGAAAGTATACTAATTTATTTTAGTTCGATTGGAACGAAAGCTTTAAGCTTATAAAGTCGCTCTCAAAACCCACAACCCAGATGTTTTCACGTCCTTGAAAGAGAGGCAGAGGCTATAACCCATTGCTACCCAATTTTACAGCTGGGTAGACTGAGGCTGGCTATTAAGTGTCTTGCCCATTAACACACCGCGGTGACGGTGGGGCTCGAACACGCGACCTTCAGATCACGAGTCAAGCACCTATACCACTCGGTCATCGAGGGCGTCCATGTTCGCATAGTAGAGTGATATTCCGTTTTAGGTACAAACTAGCAATTTTATATAGATAATCGTTATAAGCACTACTTCTTGTCTAGCCTGGTTTGTTTGAAAGGTTACATATAATACACGATGTTTCTATTCTAGGGTCCTGGGCACGACCACAAGTTCGGGAAAGATGCAATTATCACTTGCGTCATTCCTCTTTCGCTACATATTTAATGACCCAAATTTATTGTTGCAGTTGTACATGATACCGGTGTGAAAAATGACAGGAAGTCATGGCTTTAATGAACTACTACTGAAAGTCACGTTCAACCATTCACTTGATCGCAGTCTAACTAGCTATCAAGGTCAATACTTTTTTCCGAGGTTATCCTTTTCCGGAGACATTCAACAAATAATCAAGATATCATTTTAGAAACTTGGACACTATTAGATTAGCAATATTCACTGAGAATTATTACATGTAAGAGACAAATAAGATATTTTGAATATCTTTTAAACGTTCCGTGATCTGGTAGAAGCTTGTCCCATTCCCAAACAATCACGCCTTTTCACGCTTCTGGAGAATTGCACTAAAGAAAACATTGTGAGAAAATGAGAAATTGCTTGTTTCAAAATGTTTTCCACCCTATCTGTGCCTAGGTTTTCAATCCCAAAGCGATTTGAATTGTCGTCGGTAACTAGTCCAAAAGTTTGTCGCTTGGGATTGAAAAGGCTTATTCAAAATAATAATAATAAAATCTTTAAACATTATGTAACTGTATAGCTTATCACTCCCGCGGTATACAGCTGGTATGCTGAGTTCTAAACGTAGAAGGCAAATTACTCATTATATGATTGAAAGATCCGCGGTCTTAGCTAGCAAAGCGTCAGATTTGATAGTTTAAGTTAACAGACAAAATTTTGAGGTCATCTCAAAGTTCAACGAGCGCAAACTGCCACTGGAGGCTTAACCACTAAATCCGTTAAATATCTACTTCATGAAAAGTAGTTCTTATGTATTTCAGAAATATTGCATTCTCTGACCGCAAGGTCATCTCCTAGGTATTTTTTATCGCACTTGGGCACATCGTGTTCACGATGACTCTGATCAATGTATTTAAAAAATTGCAGAAGACAATTTCAAATTGTTGAAAATTCTAAAATATTTATCTCTCAAGGTAGAAAGCAATGTGGAACAAGCTATGTCTTCATTTTCCAAATTGATTTCAACAACTATTTTCTTAAGGGGCGTTAACAGGAGGGATTGTGTGGCAATGGGTTAACTCCCTAGATACTTTAACCTCTTTTCTTTTACCATGATAACGTTTGACAAAGAAGACTGAACAAAATAATTCTTTGCTAGCTTACAGTACTTTCAGTACTTTGATTTGAAATCGTGACCGCATAAGCGGGTTATTGGTAGGTTTTTCCTATTTAAGAGGAATCGTTCGACGAATTATATAGAATCCTCTTATTACGCCATTGTCTAAATGTTCAGTTGTATGGAGGAGACGGGTTTTGAGCAATAATAAATCGAACCTAACTGGGCACTACTTCTTTTCTAACATGGAAACATCCTACTGGATTTTCCAAACTGGGTAACACTAATGGATGCCTGCAGAGTCCATCGAAATGAGTGCGCAAAAGTATTTTGTATGCTGCCATTTAAGTATTTCTGTGAAATAACCTATTCAAGTTGGCAAAATTATCCTTTATTTGACATGTTTCTTTGTGAGTAATTGTTTATTTATTTATGTATTTTTGATAAAGTTGTGATGAATTTTATTATTAGACATGAAGATTATTTTTCAATAGTAGCGGTCGTCTATGGCGTAAGCAATATGAGCCCATGCGTGACATTTCCAGCCATTACACATATCGCATAGTAAAGACTCTGATCAGCCTGTGCATCCGCACAGTCTGATAAGTCTTCACTCTGCGCTCTGTAGAAAGATGCTGACCCAAAGCTTCTTTTAACAATCAGCGAATATTCTAATTGCCCCGAATGGCTGTCAAGGGTGCCAAATGTGTGCGAGTCATGCACATGCGAAATGGTTGGAAATGTCACGCATAGGCTCATATATATATGTTGCGCAAAATGCAGTACACAAATCTAGACCACGTGCACGAACCCGTCATGCAAAATCAGTTTTAAGTTGATCAATCGCTGGCCCCGCCCACTTATTGAGTTGGTCACGTCCACTGACTCCGACAGAAAGTCCCGCTTCGATTTTAAAGACGTTAATATGCGAAATTTATGACCAGCAGCATGCAACAAGAATGTGAATAGTTGGTTGGCGACATAAACGTCGTAACTACAACTTGAATAAGCTGTTGTCACGACTTTTAAGTCGCCAAACCAACAAAAAAGTTAAACATAAATGGCGGTCAATGTTAGAGATCAAACTCATCTCTTGTCTTAATAAATAACATCATTGGTCGACTGCTTATTTGATTGATAGCTGCGATTGGTAAATTCTGATTCGCCAGAACAATCACATATTTATACAATACGCGATCTTGAAAAGACTTTATCTTGTACATGATCAATTGAAGCGAACTGATTCCCTTTTAAATTCATACTTAATTGGAGTTTTGCCTTGAGCATCCATATCTACCGTAGAAATCATACGGTAAGATTATCTCTTTGTTTGGCCTACCTTTTAGAGACACGCATGCACAAAGATGGTTTCTCATTTTAGTAACAAATCTCTTAAATGATCGCTGCTATTAGACCTAATCATAATATGGAACGCCACAGCTGTCTGATGTTATGAGTAATAATGTGGACATTTCTAATATTTGGCTATAAGTAAAAGAAATGTTATCATGCTTAAATGTGTTTCTGACTTATCCTTATTGTGAATTATCATATCTAAAATTGTGTTGTTCTGCCCAAAAGCGGTGATTTCTTGCCTAAATATGCCTTACCATGTCTAAGTGTAGTGTGTTAGTGTCCAAGTGTGGCTTTGGCTTTTTTAAACAATGTCTTGTTATATCAAAATGTTGTGTGATTTTGTCGACAATTGGCGTTCAAATAATAAAGCGTTTCTTTGTGATGTCAAAAAGGTATGCTATCATGTTGAAATGTGTTGTTGAATTGTCTAAAAATAATCTTATTATGTGAAACAATTATGTAATCATGTCCAAAAACCTTGTTGACTTGTCAAAAGATTATCGTTTCTTGTCAAAAAAGCAGTTCCATTGTATCTATTTGTTCGTTGTTTTACTGAAACACACTCTAATTAAGTCAAAAAGTAGTGCTAGCATGCTTATATGTAATTTAGACTTGAGTAAGCATTGAATCATTATGTCCAAAAAAATGCTATCATCTGCAAATATGGTGTTAAGGTGTCAAAACTTTGCATAGTTATATTAAGAGTGGTGTGGCTTTGTCCAAATGTCGTGTTGACTTGACTAAACCTTGCCTTATCATGTCAGAAGATAAAGTTGTTATGACCACATGCGGCGGTGCCTTATTTGTCGTTTAGTAGTTAGGTTTTGTCCACGTTTGATATTGTCTATATAAAACAATGCCTTATTATGTCAAAGAGTCATATTACCATGTTCAAGCGCAAAGATGACTTGTCTTCAGATAGAGTTATTATTTGAAATTAGTGGTGTTATCATGTCTGAACACGGTGATGACCTGTCAAAAACATTGTATTTGTTTGTAAAAAGGCAGTTTCACCATTTTCCCTTGCATGTTAACTTGTTCAAATACTACCACATTATATATCATAACGTTACCTTTTGGAATGATAAGACAGCGTTTAGACATATCAACATAACATTTGGAAAAACCAACACCACTTTTTGATATTAGTAGATAATATTTAGACAAGTTAACATCATATAAGAACATAATATCGATACTTTGAACATGTTAAGGCAGTGTTTCAACAAGTCACGTCGGTATTTGAAGATGATAAGACCATCTTTTGACAAAATAGGATTAAGGCGAGACATGTCAAGATTTTATTTACAATTTGTAAATTCTCTTTTTACATAATAGGGTAATGCTTTGGCAACGAAATGCCTCGTTTAAACATGAACATTCTTTTTTGACATTATTTAGACAAATAAACATCGCATTCAGGCCCACAAAACTGAAACTGTTTCTTGACAAAACAAAACAATATGTAGACAAGTCAACGTGAAATATGAAAACTATAACTATACTTTTTGACATAACAAGGCGTTGTTTGATCAAATCACCACCATGTTTGGACAAAATAACACTTCATTTTGACATAATAGTGCAATCAGTCGACAAGTCAACCCCAAATCTAAACAGGATAATGTACATAATAAGGTTAAAATATCTTTTTGATATGTCAACGTCAAACTCAGAAATATCAATAATACTTGTTGGCATGATAAAACTTCGATAAGAAAACTCAGCTCCACATTAAGACATAATATTACTACATTTTCGCTTTATAAGACAGCAATTAGACAAGTCTGCACCGCATTTGAACATAAAAACGATGCTTTGTGATAAAATAACATAATGTTTACACAAGTCAAAACCAAATTTTAATTCAATAACGCTACTTTTTAACAAAATAACACGTTGTTTAGGCAATTCAACACCATAATTAGACATGATGACGCTGTATTTTGACAAAGTAAGGTAGAAGGTGGACATGTCCACATTATTGTTGGTAACATAAGACAGCTGTGGCGTTCCATATAATCAAATCTCTGTATGGACTCAACTCGCGGCCTATACTGTGTGATTATACTTTTAGTTCAAGATCTCTTTATCTCTACCAGGTTTATGAAAAAGGACGAGTAAAATTTAATACAGTTATTTCATGGTAAATTAGAGCAAAGTCACATATAATAAGCAATTCCAAAGCCATAAAAATATAACCACGAAAAATAATCAAATTCGCTGGTGCAAAAGAATGGTAAAACTTTTATAGAATGTTTTATTGTAAGCGTTGAAGTAAATCATCGGTGCGCTAGCAGAACGCCGTATCTACAGCTTTACTAAGCTGTAGTTACGACATTTTAATAGAGCACCGACAAAAAGTGCATACAAGGAGTAATGTGATTAACAAAATTTAAGGATAGTTAATATGACTATAAAATCCGGAACGGAACTGTATAAGGTAATTATCCTAATTGAGTAAGAATTCCAAACATTGATAACAAGTAAAAGCTTTCAGCCATGTTGATAATGGGGTTAGTGAAGTCTGGGCCGTAGACAATCATTTTATCATTGAACGTATCAGTCATGATATCATCTGACATCGAATAATCCTTTTGTTCACGTTACTTGTGTTCCATAACTTCTTCAGAACGGAAGAAAACATTGTTGTCTTCATTGGGGTATGAATCTTGCTTAAATGGGGTTTAACGCCGCTTTTAACAGTTTACCGTCATATCAGGTATTAATCTAAAAACTTAATCACGGTTTATGAATACGCGAAGCGGATTCACAAATTAGTGTGATTAAGATTTTAGGTTCATACCTTAATAGAAATAACAACACTGAAACATTATCCCCATTTCTTATAATAGAATGTCATTTTGTAAATCAAAGCTAATATTTTACTAGTTTTGATTAAAATTCCATGGCTTAGTCTGTTAGCAATCATACAAAATAGTTGAGAGCCGAAATTCTTGGTCATGGAAACATGAACGAATAAACCAATAACAAATCTTGAATCTTAACAGAAGAAACCTAAACTTTACGAAACACTTTTTGTTCATCTATAAAACGTTGTATTGATATTTTAATGGAAGATATAGTCTACCCATAATGAGCCACTTTGGGACATAAGAAATCTTCCGAAAAATTCGTTCCTTTTAACTTTCCAGCGGAAGGTAATAAAGTTACGTATTAGTAAAAATACGTAAAAATACGCCATTTTAGTAATTTAAGTGATACCGAAATGTTACGACGTCACCCGGGGAATCCCGACGTCGTGTCGATTCCAAAAAACGGTTTACGGGTAGACTATCTTAAGTGTTGCAATAGTTTATCTCATGCGTGTACGGTACCATGCATCCTACGGAATCCTGTTTCCGCCATTCACTTTTCGATCTATGAGGAACTCGAATAGTAGAAATAAGGTGCACTAACTTCCACTTTTCTAGTAAAATTGTTATCGCGAAAAGTCGAAAAGTGGAAGTTTTTGACCTGACAATTGTCATTAAACCTTCGGTATATCTTTTGTCTTGAAAAGTTGAAATTAGCAACTACTAACTTCAACTTTTTGCATTCATCTTTCGGGTCGAAAAGTAGAAAACTGGAAGTATTTCCCTTGGCAAATGTCAATTTTTGTTTCGATCTATTCCCCATCTAGCAAACAGGTCAGGACTCAACACAAAATATAAAAAAATAATAATTTTTCGACCTCTCTGAGAAGTCGAACAATTGAAAAGTTGAAATTGGTAGATTTCTATTGGTATCACTAATTGTTCGGAAGGACTTGTTTTTACATGGGATAAATGAAACACGTTGTTATTCTACATTAACACCAAGAACAACAATAACATTATCGTCCTGGTCAGACATCACCGAATTTTGACATTCTTTGTTGTATATAAGAATTTTACGTGTTTATGATGCTGCCTCAGATTATACAATATTCGTTGCTTCATCCTCATTCATCATTTTGTCTTTTGAGGCCAAAATTCATAGGTAATGAAGGTTGATTTTTTCTAGAAATTTTAGCAAGGATGGAGAAACCGTATTTTTCCACTTATGAAATGGTTGGTTAGTTTAGGTACGCCCATTACCGTTTGTCGTTCTCTTGAATATAAAGTCGAGGTCCGAGTCTGCTAAGTTAAGCACAAAACTATAGAATAAGCGCAGACCTTATGGAAAATTAAACGTTTGAGCATGTGGGTCACTAGTGTGTACTTAAATATACTGTTTTCGTGTAGGACTAGTTTTTGAAAAAAAGACTACTAGTAATTTTCATTGAGTTCACTCCTCCTCCAAATTTATTGTAGGCAAACCAAACTCTGATTTTTAGCATAGACCCATGGTACCCTAGAGTTGTTTCGTTGTTTTATCTTTCTCCTTTTGGCGTGGTGTTATCGAGTCTTGGCGGTAGCTTGAAATCTAAAAACATGTTCTGCGCAATTGCAGAACCATTGCTACATTGTATTTAATGGCCAATAGATTTTTTCGGAACATTTTGTTGAGGCTTGATGAGGCTTGAAATGCGCCCCCGACCCCCGGGCGAGGACGTCCCGAATTTCGGTGGTTGTTGTGTTCAATGCAAATTGGTCGAAAAGTATTTAGCTAATGGTATCATTGTTCCAGCATGGATTTTAAGGCAACTGCACGCTCTTAAAGAATAAACAAGGCTTGGATCTTGTAAAACAGACTATACACTGGTAAAACCGATCCTTTTTATTCTATTTTAATGAATGTAAAACGGACAGGGTGTAATCTCTGAGATCTCGGTCACAGAGTATTTTTTCTTCCTACACCGTTTCAAACGGTTCCTAGAAAGAAACTTTCCGCGATTTTATTTCCTACTAAGAAAAAGATCGACTTATTTCGGCTTTTCAACTTTACGACTTCTCGGGGAAAATAGGTATCTGCAGAAAAAAACTAATCGACCGGTCATGATAAAAAGAAAACATCAACTTCAGAATGATTTTGACATTATAATCTCTATGTTATTATGCAAATGCATGTCGTATTTCAACAAATTTGAACACTCTCGAATTTTCAATATGGAATACTAGTTAGATAAGGTTACTTTTGCTGTGACAGATAGTAGAGTTAATCAGTTTTTTCACCGAGCTTGCTTAAATCAGTCAGTAACATGTAACTAAAATAGAACTGTTGGTTAGCGACCTAACTTTTTAACTACAACTTATTCATTTTAGTTTTTATATTGCCGCCCTTTAACACTAGTAGCGATTCGACGTAGAAGCTTTACGTAAATCCATCATTTTTGACAGTAATAGCTGTTTCGTGTCTGACACATCTCCCTAGCAACAATGGATTATAATTACCTAAAATAATATTTCATGTTGCGGCTATAGTCGTAAAGTTCAAATGAAGTTTCTTGTGAACTTACGGTTGAATATCATCTCTACCGTAGCTTATGTCCATATAAGCAACGCCCCAAAGAAACTGGTAGTTGGTAATACCAATATACAGGGCGAACAACTGAAAGCCCACCAAGTTATTTAACGTGGTCGATGGCTTGTACCGTCACACGGGTCCTCGGTTTAACGTTTCGTCCACAGACAAACATTTTTTTACCCCCGCCGTTTAAGCGAAGGGGATATAGTAATTGTCTCCGTTCGTCATTCCTTCATTCCGTCCTTCCGTCATAAGTCACTAAGCTTGTCCGCATCTCCAAAGGTATAAATGCTATCAACTTGAAACTTCATAGGTCGATAGATCTCATTGAGGAGAAGTGCAGTGCACAAGAACCACAACTCTTGCTTGCATAATTTTGAGTTATTGCCCTTTGTTATTTTAAAGACTTAGATTTTTGTCAAGGGCATATCTCTAAAACTATAAAGCTATTAACTTGAAACTTCATAGGTGGATACATATTATTGAGGAGAAGTACAGTGCACAAGAACACAAACTCTTGCTTGAATAATTTTGTAATTCTTTCCCTTTGTTATTTTAAATACTTAGATATTGTCCGGGGCATATCTCCCAAAGTATAAATGTTATCAACTTGAAATTTCATAGGTGGATAGATCTCATTAAGGAGAAGTGCAGTGCACAAGATTCTCAACTCTTGCTTGCATAATTTTGAGATATTGCCTTTATTGTTCTAAAGACTAAGATTTTGTCTGGAGCACATCTCTGAAAGTATAATAGCTTTTACATTGAAACTTCATAGGTGGATAGATCTCGTTGAGGAGAAGTGCATTGCACAAGACCCACAACTCTTGCTTGCATTTTTGGAGTTATTGCCATGACTTAGATTTTGTCAAGAGCATATCTCTGAATGTATAATAGTTATAGCGAACTCATTGACAAGAAATGCAGTGCACAAGAAGCCTAAATCTTATTGGCTTCAGTTTACTATCAAGCTTTTACGGCGGAGGATGGCCATGTCCGACATGGCTCTTGTTAGTTTAGTCGCCCTTCGAGTTACTTGCAAACCGTGGTTGTATATTATCGGATTAGATGGATGTCGGTAAAAATAGGGGGAATTATTGCATCTGGATTATATCTTGTACTTCCAAACTTATCAAAAGTGAAAGATTCTACCGATCAACATCAACTTCAGTAGACCTATTACAAAATTGAGTTTGATATGCTACATGTAGAAGCAAATAGTCCTGTGTTTTTATGTCTACTTCGAATTGAACTAGATGAATTATTTTTGTAGTGACTTCAGTGATTAATTACGATCGAAAACATCGGATAGTACAGATATCTCAATAATTGACGTGTCCACACCCTCTCCGATAGGAAGTTCAACCTTGCTATAAAAACACGTTATTTTGCATATTTTATAGCCAGTGACATGTAAAAAACGGTAAATAGATGGTTGGCTTCACATACTTGTCGGCCAATGTCGGAGTTCAAAGTTCACTTCCCTTTCTAAATGAATATTATGATAGGTTGATTGATTCTTTGGTTGTCAGGCGCGATCCGTCAATTGTTTTGAGTAAAGGAATGGACTTGTGCGTCACATACTTCTTTAAATTTTCAAATTAAAAAATAGTCATTCGGTATGGATTTCATTTCGTGATTTGAGAATTGACCAATCGCAGCTGTCAATCAAGGAATCAACCGACCAATCAAATAATTTATTCAGCCCGGACCTGATCAACTTCGTCATTGGCCGCCATTTTGTTTACCTTTATTGTTGGTTTTGCGACTTAAATTTCGTAACTACAGAGTATTCAAGCTGTAGCTAAGACGTGTAGGTCACAAGCCAACCATTTATTTTTTGTTACTTGCTACTTGCCATAAAGTTTGCAAAATAACGCCGTTAAAAAATCGAAGCAGAACTTTCTGTCGGAGTTAATGGGGAGAGCTTACGGAGTCAGTGGGCGGGGCCAGCGATTGGTCAATTAAAAAAAGTTCTTTCGAGAAATCGTCTGCTCGTTATTTTTTGGCAGAGATATAACTCATAATAAACACGTACGTCCCAGACAGAACAAATTTAATTAGAGATCTTACAGTAGTCATTCCTATGTCGTATAATCATACTTGCCTCTCTTGATAATGTTAATGCTTTTATCGTGCGCTTGCACAAGCGACAGTCATCGATTTCCTTTATATAAAAGACCGCGCATGTAAACCTCTGCCTGGTACTCTCCGCTACAAGAGGATTGGTAACTGTAACCTTGGAGTCCGTGGTATGATGTTAAGATGCAGGGCTCGGAATTTCGCCCGCTCCATGGGATTTTTTTAAAGCAAACATCATCTATATATACAGATTGCTCCTCTGCCAAGGTGCATAAATGGGTACAAGCCAATGTGCTCTGGCTGCACTAGTGTCATTCGTTAATAGCCGACTTAGAACTCGATGATCATTGGGTTAAATACCGTAAGTCGTCGAGCGAACTTCGGTTTGAAAACAGACAATAGGTTATGAAAGCCTCGAGATTAAATTATTTTCCTCATTTTAAACAAAGTTTTAACGATTGCTCTTGAGGGGCGTCAAAATGCGCCATGGTGTGGGAATGGGTTAAAGCCATATCTTCCCTCCGAGGAAGGAAAAAAATAGTTTAACCCATTACGAGACGGCAAAATTATAGACTAGCCCAAATTGAGAGAAGTTGCAGACGGTAATCTAAAGTTCATGAAATTTTGGATTCTTTCAACTTTGTGGGTTGAAAAAAATGTGGAAAATAAAGAAATTGCTTGCAACAAGCAATTTCTTCATTTTCCACAATTTTTTCAAAAGCTTATTTTCTTGGGGCGTCTAAAAGCGTCAATGAGAGAGGGGTGCGTTAAATAATCTATCGTTTTTTTGGTTACTAAAGCAAGCAGCACCCTTCTTATTATCAATATGCAAAAGGAGGATATGAGTGAAGATCTTTGGAAAGCGTGTTCTTTTTTTTTTTAATTGTCGAATTCAACTCATTCTTGTTCACTTTTGAATGCATCCGAGTCTTCACCGGAAATGTTCGCCAATCTTCGTTTTTTATATTGAAATATCCCATCCTTAATTTGCTATTCTAATTGACCAATCACGGCTGCCTATCACATAAATTGGCCAATCAAATCAATCATTAAGATCGGAAGTGGATTTTGAACTCAAAAAATGGCCGTTATTCATGGGAATCATTTTTGTTGGTTTTGCGACTGAAACATCGTAAGTACAGTTTATTCAAACTGTAGTTACGACGTTTAGGTCGCCATCCAATTAATTAACTTCTTCGTTGCATATTAATCCATTTCCACTCAGTGACGCTTATAAACGCCCCCAAGGGAAAAAACTTTCGAAAAACATTGTGGAAAATGAAGAAATTGCTTGATACAGGCAATTTCTTCATTTTGCACAATGTTTTCTACCAAGAAAGTGAAAAAAATCCAAAATTTTGTAAACTTTAAATTGTCGTCTACAACTTCTTTCAATTTGGGCGAGTCCAGAAGTTTGCCATCTGGTAATGGGTTAATGTCCATATATCAGCAAAATTTTGATGTTTAACCCTTGTCATGCTATATAAATTATCTTACTGAATTGCTGTCAAATCAAAGGGCTGAAAGCACTGATAGAACTTGTTGTTAAAAAGTCAACATTTCTTTTAGAAAACAACTTCATACACAACTATGGCAGGAAAAGTACTAGCAGAAGGTATAGACTAAGATCAGCCTGCACATAAGTGCAGTCTGATCTTAGTCTACACCTCCTGCCAAAACCGGAATATTTCTGGTTCAGCATGACGAGGGTTAATATCGTAGTAGAGCTTATTGTCTTAGCTCATTTGGCGTGACTAGCTTTACGTCAATTTCCCATGTCGTACTTTCAAGCAAATTCAAGTTTACACAATTCCCTCTTAGCATAGAAAAGAATGTATTCAGGTAATGCTGCCTAAAGTACTATAATCAATTATTCGTTTTATAGTATTTATTACTTATGTACGTGTATATAGAAAAAGAAACGATTATCCTTTGATTTATAACATTATAAATTTCTTTATGGATTTCCAATTGCAACTCAATTAAGCTGTCTGACGCCAACAAGGAAAAGAAAGTTTAAAAACCTTGTCGAATATCATGACCTTGCTTATTACAGGCAATTTCCTCGTCAACATAAGGCAAAAGATAAAAAATTATCCCTTTAAATTCGTCGTCTGCATTATTATTGAATTTGAATCAGTTTTAACCCTTTACTGTTTTTTTTCAGAAGTCAAAAGGGTAGCAGACGACAATGTAAAGTAAGCAAAATGAAAGAAAGTACAAGTAGTTTGTAGAAGGAATGGCTTGTTACAAACATTTCCTTCTTTTTTCACATTTTCCCACGAATAAATCAAAGGGACGTAAAAATCAATAACTGTACGGAACATGGTTAAATCTGTTGTGTGATAATGGGTTTATTTTTGAAGAGCCGTCAAAAATTGTAAGTTGGCACTGGCTATCTCATACGAGAGCTTGGATCAACAACAAAGACACGTTTCTTGGACGAAAAATCTAGAGGGAAAATAGGAATATAGCATGTGAACAATGATTAATCTCCATATGTAAGATGACATATGCAGGGGTTTATCGTAATCGACAATAACACCGAACAAGACATACTGAATCTCATAAAATATAGATAGATGTATTATTTTTCCTTATTGAATGTGGTTACGCCATAGTGAAATAGACTGGTATTACTGTCGACAAAGCTGACAGTACCAGTCTAATCGTGAAATCGACGTTCATCCCAGTCAGTTTCATTCAAAAGCGCTCGTTTGAATAATCGTTCAAAACACTCAACAAGCTTATTAACATCGCCAAAAATAATTCACGATTTTAGTTTGCTGAATACCATTAAAAAATAAGATCGGTTCAAGTTAATACACATTTTTATAAAACCACACACTAATTTTTATAAAAGAGGAGTAGTTAAACGTTTTCCATTTAAAAAAAAATATGCTCATTTCGTTCAGAATTTGCTATTTCATTTTTCACTATTTTATGGTGACAATTGTTATACAGGATAATTGACGGATAGGTCCGTCAATCAAAGGGTCAATCGACCAATCAATTCATTCATTTAGACCGGAAGTGAACTTTGACCTCCAACATTTATGTGAAATATCTTTATAAGTTTAGCGACTTAGATCGCCAACCAACCATTTTGCTTTTTGCGACATGTGACTAGCCATAAATTTTTGCAAAAAACACTGTTTAATATTTAAGAGGAACTTGCTGTCGAGTCAGTGGGCGTAATCAGCAGCTGTTTATTATTACTAATACTTATACTCTCAGACAAGTCAACCTAAACACCCTTAAACAAATAACAACTGTAGTCTTGTCAATATTGACAAAAAAGCACATTTAAAGTACTTGTAAAACAACATTTAAAATACAGTGATGGAAATGGAGCAAAAAGTTATGCGGTTCGACCGACCCGATGAAAACGATAAAATCAATCAATTAATCAACAAATGAATAAGAAAAAGAAAAAGTCTGAGTTTCCATTTCTTTCATTATCGCGTTTGATACAACTTGTAACTTTACAAAAATTGATGTAATATCCATGAATACGTGTTATCGAAATATTGCATTAATTTCATGTTGGCCTTTTAGGCAACATTGGGTGATACTTTTCTTTTGATTCATCGACCTATTGGTCGTACATTAAACTAAAATCTTGACTATTTTTTCAACATACAAACAGTGATGTAATACGATTGGCAAAATTGCATTAAATCAGGTGAAGAGATTGTATCTGAATTCCACAAGTAAGTAAATTAACGATTTTTAAGTTAAAAATGCTGTCGAAAGGCATTTCGAATTATAGTTTACGACAAATTTGCTTGATTTTTAAAAAAGCGCTGCTAAGTTGGAAATACTTCGAGTTCACCACATCTGTGCAATTGCATCACGTTGTTGAATTTGTACATTTAAATATTCTGTTTTTTATAATATAAAAGTGGGTTACACCGTCGTATAGAAACTGAGTGCTAGTTAAATATGACATAGAACTAGTCCAAAAAGCGGATAAGCTTAAATTTTCCTATGTCTTTTAATAACTCGTGAACGAACAGGATGCCGAATTCTTTTAATCGAGAGGAGTAAATAATCGTCTCTAATATACAAATTGGAAACGTAGGTTGTTACATTATGTAATAGAGGGACACATGACAAAAAAGGATTTGACTTTGATCTATGACAATTTATTCGGTCAAATGAAATCGAATTTAATTCCTCGCACAATAAAGACTCGTATTGAACAAGTAACAAAATCGACCTTATATTTACAGTGATTTCACCAGGTCTGATTTCTAACATTGAACATTAAGTTTTGAAGACATAAAATAATTACTCCTTTTTTCCTTGCTCAAAATGGTGGACAATTGTGAGGAGATCAAGATGATGGACTAAATACCTGCAGTTTATGACAAATATATTTCCGAACAAAAAAGCGAACCGTCGTTTAGACAGGCATGCAACACAAACAAAAGCTATTCATAGCAGACATAACCAAATGGCTATATGTTCTTAAACTTATAACCCGTTTGTTTGTATAAATGTTTTATAACACTTACTGAATCATATTTGACATAAATGAGGCTGGCACATTGCATTTCGGATTGTTACATACAAACAGTATCCGGTCTTAATATATAGATACAGAAAACGAAATTTCCTTCAATCTGTTGCATTTGTTTACAACTTCATGTCACAAAAACAGGTTTATTAAAGTTGTAGCTATGACATATTGTTCGTCCACCGACGATAAATTTGAACTTCACGATAAACAGACTTCCCGCCGACGGCTAATTAGTTGGTCGCCTGGCGACCAAACAGCACTTATAAGAGCAGACGATCAGCAATTAAACGCTGACATGCCGCCGACTTTGCCTTTGTGTATTTCTTGATTAACCTATTCCCACACGATAAGATTTTAGACCAGTCCCAATTCAAGGAAGTTACAGACCACAATTTTAAGTTTAATGAAATCTTTAAAAAACTTAGTCTGTTTGGGGTAGAAAACATTGTGGATATTGAAGAAATTGCTTGTAACAAGCAATTTCTTCATTTTCCACAATTGTTTTCCAAAGCTTTCAAATTAAGAGGCGTTTAAAAGTGTTACTGTGTGTGAATGGGTTAAAGCATATTCTCCTAGATACTTTAAACAGAGGCAGAAAATAACAAAGGATTGAAGTCAGATACAGACAAATCGAAGATAGAACATAGATGATCGTGACCATTTCTTCGAATAGCAATCACCCATATGTAAGCAAATAATTATAAAACGGTCATTTTCCAAAATCGGCTTACTCCACTTCTTACAACTGACCAATCGCTGGCCCCGCCCTCCAGTTGACTCCGACAGGAAGTTCCGCTTCGATTTGAAACGGCGTACTTTTGCAAAAATAATGACTAATCATGAAAAAAAAACTAGCAAAATGCTTGTTTTAGGATTAAATGTCGTTACTACAGCTTGACGTTTAAATCATCAAACAAACAAGAATGTCTCACAAAATAGTTCAAAGTAGTTCAAAGCTTGATTCCAGTCCAAATGAATTATTTGATTGGTCGACTGGTAATTTGATCGACAGCCGCGATTGGTCAATTGTCCGAATGCATTAAAGTTAGAATTTTGGAAATTAAGGGACACCACCTTTCTCCATAATCTGTTCACAGTCTGTGGACAGACATATTCGAGCAATTGGAGGATGGACGCTTTTTTTCAAAAAATGATTGTTCTATCAAATTATTCATTTAGACAAGAACTGAAATCTAAAATACGCCATTTATGTTCAAGATTTTTGGTAGTTTTGCGACTTAGATATCGTAACTACAGCTTACGCAATCTAGTTAGAACATGCACGTTGGCAATCAACGATTTGCCTTATATTCTACCAAACTCAAAGCAGAGTTGTCGTTCTTTACATTCAGCACACACCTCTTCGATGGGCTAAATGACAAGATTCTTGTCAAACTAAGGAATGAAATACATATTACTTTTCTGTTATAGAACGCTAAGGACATGATAATTATGGTTCAAGTTACATAATATGAGAATTAAAACTTAATAATTTACCTTTAAACCAAAGAACTACTTTTGTTATAAAAAGGTTTGAAATGCTAACGGTAAAACATCTAATATTCATGCTCCAGGTTTTAGGTTGAAATCCGTTGCGGCATTGATGACGTATTAGCAGATTAATTACTGAGCCCATTACAGAGATGAATGGGGAACGAAACAAAGTGAAACAGAGTGATATTTTACGTCCTTGTCTACACGTTCTTTTCAAAATAATATTGACTTTTACCACAATGAAATTGCAATATCTGTATCTATTTATTTGTGTATAATTACCCATTATTTTATCGCGCAACTCGGATAATTGCAAATAGCCGGAATAATCCTCTTGGTCGACTACGATAAAATCAAAGATTGATCACATACGTATTCAGACGACTGAAGAAATGACAGGTTTTATCAAACGGTTTTTATCAACCTATTACCAGATGACACCATTTTAGACAGCTCCAAATTGAAAAAAAAGTTACATACGACAAATTTTCTTTTCTCTTTTTGTGGAACACATTGTTTCCAGTGAAGATTGCTTGTAATCTTGAACATGCTTTCAAGATTGCTTGTAACAAGCAACTGCTTCATTTTACACAATGGTTTCTAAAACCTCTTTCTTAACGGGCGCCAAAGAAAAGCGTCTATGAGTGTAAATGGGTTAAGTTTATTAAAAACGCCGATCCCATCTAGATCTTAAATCCTTGCTAGATAATAGGATTTTAGACATATCCAAAAAGAAGGACAGGCATATTAATTGCGTAACTAAAGTGTTATCTTAAGTATAAGTAAATCCTATTAAGTCGTAGGGAATTGCTGTGAAAAGGTTTAACTTTTGGCTCTGTGGTTTATAATGATTATATTTGAGCAAACGTAAATATCACGCAGCAAATCTCAAGTATAGTTTAATTTGTAATAACAGACAGACGGTATTTGTGAAAGCTTCTTATTTAAAAGAGGGTTATGACATAAGAGAATTCAATGATCGTCGTTTGTGCAGGCGCAAGATAAAGGCATTAACCTTTTCCAAAGAAAAAAGTGTGATTATACGCCATATAAATATATATTTAAAAATTAGTTTCATCTATTAACCCATTCCAACACAACAAAATTTTAGACTGGTCCAAATTGAATGAAGCTGCAGACGACAATTTCAAGTTGATTAAATTTTGAATTTTTTCGTCTTTTTGGATAGAAAACATTGTGGATAATGAAGGAATTGCTTGATACAAGCAATTTCTTCATTTTCCACAATGTTTTCCAAGGCTTTTTTCTCGAGGGGCGTAAAAAGGAGGGATTGAGTTGGAATGGGTTAATATTCAAGCGTTCTGGTCGACCTGACCTTTTTCATACTTACATAAATAAACTCTTGAATACGCAACTATTTTTTATGCTTGTGCGCAAATTAGATCCACAAAATTTTACAAACCTCTAGTAAAATATTTGCTTTCTTTAGTTTGATGGTATTTAACTATACGACAAGAAGAGAATTATTTTTTTTGGTTGATATATGGACCAAAAATATTAATCACACTTATGTATAATTCCGGTTCGCGTAGTCATACAGTGTGTTGATGTTTTTAGGGTCACACCTCGGTTGAAATAGAAAAAAAAAAAAAAAATATCTTTGTTTCTTAAATGTAGAAAAACTCGTTTCTGTTATGATAATGCCGCCCTTGTCCAATAATCCGTTTTGGATACGTCCAACTTTTTTTTACGAAAATCGATTTGTTACCGTGAAATAAGAAAAATTGTGTTATAGTTGTGTTACAAAACATTGTATTGGCTTCGAGCTGCGCACGGAAATTCGGATATTTCACGAGACCTAAAACCGAGTGAAATATCAAGTTTTCCTACGCGGCGAAAATCTCATGCAGGGTGTTAGTATCATAACTTCGCAATAGTATACTAACGAGTATGTAATCTGGCAGATAAAAAGAAGCGAACGAAACTTTATTCATTCAAGAGATGAAGAGAACGTTTATTGTTTTCATGGAGTTCGCGAATCCATACATAATTGTGATTAGGTTTTTCGGTTCATACCTCCATGAAAACAAAAATTATTCTCTTCATTTCTTATACTTTAATAGCATCGAGCGAAAAAAGCAAACACTTTACACATTTTGATAGCTTTTTGTATGGGACTATTTGTGCGGAAGCGTGCTCATAATTTTTTTCATGGTGTAATGAATATTTTTTTACCAATCAGAACGCCCGTATTTGATAGACGAAACTGAAAATTAAATTATGGAAGTATGAAATGGAAAAAAAAAAAAGAAAAAAAAAAAAAGAATCAGCCACTCATAACTCTAGAATCTTGATAGAAGTAACTTAAAAAAATATAAATTAAAAAAAAGTTAGATAACCAGATAAAAATTTTATTACCCTTTCAAAACAACAGCAGCTCTGTGTTGTGGGTATATAGGATTACTTATTGGTCGGTCCGTTGGTTTATCGGTCGGTTCGTTGGTTTATTCTTCGGTCCGTTGGTTTATTCTTCGGTCCGTTGGTTTGTCGGTCGGTCCGCTATTTTATAGTCCGTCCGTCCGTCCATCCGTCTGTGGCTATTTTCTTGTCCTCTCAATTTCTCAACAACGACTGCATGGACTTGATTCAAACTCGGAACAAGCTGAGGTGTGCATATTTCATTTGTTTGCGGTCCATTTACTTTAATAGAGTTATTGCCCTTTAATGAACATTCTTTCCTGCTCACTTTTTCAACTACTAAATGAGTTTGATTCATATTTTACACGTACACTTAGTATCAGCTAAAGATGAACATTTCTCTTATTGTCAACGGCCAATAAACTTCTTTGAGTTATGGCCCTTTGTTGAAAAATGACTCTAATCCACTGATGAAATATCTTTTTCGGCATGGGACCGTTTGTTCGGTATTAATCGCATTCAGTATTAGTCTAGTATTCATGTAAAAAAATAACCCAACATCTCTATTTCTCAATCTCCCTTAGACTCTCTTTATCTCAATATTTATCTTCTTGTCTCCTTATCAGTATATCTGTTTTAGTTTTTATTCTCTATCTATCTGTCTATCTCCTTTTTTATGTTTCTGTCTTCCTTTCTCTCTTCCTCTGTCGCTTTCACTGTTTGGAAACTATAAGACTGGGATTGTTTGAGACCTTGCATTGTCCTATTAGAAATCAGGGGAATAAAGACAAAATATCTTCATCTCATTAATAAAACCAGTCATATGTTGCTCTATGTCTGAAACACCCTCTAGAATTAAAGAAAACTACCGATTTATAATAACTGCAAATGTGTGCAGCCACACGATAAACTCGTTTTTCCTGTTCCGGAAGTCTAATAATCCTATATGAAACATTTTCTGCTAGACTGCCAATCGAATTAGTTTTGTCTGAAGGCGGCATGTTAACTTATCTATAGACGCTGAGAGAGTGTCCATATAGTGCATAAAACACTTAACCTTTCCTTTGCTGATCCCCAAATATTCATGTTTTAGCAGGAGGTATAGACATAGATAAGCTTGCACATAAGTGCTGTCTGATCTAAAGCTACACCATCTGTTTGTCCCTTTCAAGCCAGAGTTGAATAAAATTGAAGTTTGTGAATGTATATTCTCTTACTTTTGATAAGAAACCCGTATGATAAATATTTGTATATTTAGCCTTTACAGTACAACCTCTTCTCTTTTAGCTCACCTAAGCACCATAGGTCTTTCGTGTGTCGTATATCTTAAACAATTATTTGAATATCTTGTTCACTGAAACATTTGGTATACTTGGCACATATATTCCTTATATGACCTTTCTCAATATCTGTCCGTATACATTTTGATCGGTTTGTAATACGGGCGTAGGAGGACGGTTCTCTTCAAACATCTCCTCCAAAAGCAACGAGCTAATTCGGACCAAACTTGGGAGAAATAGGCCTTAGGTCTTTTGTTTAAGTTTTGATAAGGGGGTTTAATACTTATTTTTCATTTCAGTTATCTTACATATTTTTTCCGACATTTGTCTCTCACCAAAGGATAATCGTAAACCTAAGTGGGATAGCAGCTGGAGGCTAAGAAAGGATGTAGTGGTAGTACTGGTGTGAGAAATACAAGGAATCCATTGTTAGGTGCTCCAGCCGCCGCGATATGACTGAAATACTGTTAAAAGTGGAATTAAACCCAATTCAACCAACCAACCAACATCATTTCATTATCAACCAGTGTATTAATGTGGTTAGCAAGGTTACTCGTCTAGTGACTCTTCTGTGAAGTTTTACAGGAAAAAGGCCATGAACGAGCGGTAAAGCCAAACCGAATTTTAATGAAAAGAGAAAAATCACGTATAAACAGATAGAACGAGGCTCGAGGCTTTGCCAAGTTTTTATATGTTTCAGATGTTGAGTTTAATGAAGTACAAGTTTAGAATTCTACTTTACTATGAATTTGAATTTTGAGATAAACTGTTTAAATTCTGATATGCATCGAATTCCGATATTCCTGGGATCATATTTCGCAGTTTAATCCATTCCCAAAATTACTCCAAAATTTCATTAACTTTAAATTGTCGTCTGCAACTTCTTTTAATTTGGACCAGTCTAAAATTTTACTGTCTGGTAATGGGTTAAACAAGATGTCATCGCATTTATGATTACACGTTATGTTCACCGTAACAAAAGGGCGTTAATATAGGCTTCAGTTTATAGTTATTATACAAGTGCAATATCGCCCGTTAGTATAAAATACCAGTATTCAGTGGATTTATTTCACCTCTGCCAAAGATCAATCATATGTTTTATGTGCTTTCTTCGTAATCATGGACTACAATCAACGCCTGCTATGTATACATAGCATAGCGATTCTCTATCACTAAAATTTTCTAAACGAAATACCATTTAGTACAAATACATGCAAGAAAAAAAAATAAGGATATGGTACTTAGCCCAAAATACCTTTTTGTACTTGTATTGATTCTATCCATTCCACGAGATATTTGATTGAACATTGTTAATAGTTGGACAGATTGTCCATTTTGCAAGGAAAATTATTTAGAATCATTATGTTCCCTATTGGCATATGAAATTCAACTTTGACTTTAGGTTCTTGATGTCCAACGATGACTGGTTCATTTAATTGGAAACATTTCTCTCAACCACGCTTTAACCAAATTTTAATTGAACAATCAACATTCATGTGAGAAATCTTTCGACGAAATAGCGGTGCAGTTTGCAGTATAATGGTCATTCGATGACACGTTTCATTTGTTTGTCGGTCTATGTTTTCGTTAATATACTGAGCTTTTCTGCGAAAGTCATTTTGACATATTAGTTGTTAGCCGAAATTGCGTCTTTGGCGAAATGCTTTTCAAAGAAATAATACTGATACCAAGGAATATTTCTCTGTACCTAATATTGGCAAATCTTTAAGATCGTTTCCTCTGAAACCGAACACCAACTTTATCAAAGTCTGACAGGAATGTACATTTGGTGACCCTTCTTCAATATTGGTCGAGATGTTTTGATAAGTCTATTTATAGTGGGTTTTAAGTCCGTTTTGAAAACAGTTAGTATCTCCTCTGAAACCCTGAAGTTCATTGTAGACAAAGCTTTGATGCAATGTTTCTTCGGTGATCTTTCATAAGATGGTCTCAAAATGTTCATAATTATCAACTTGCAGGGCGGCGTTGAGAGGTTACACTTAATGCATTAAATGATAATGCTAATTCTTTGATCCTTTACAAAGTTTTATAGATTTCTTTTTCTTAAGTCAAGTATTGATAAGTATTAGGAATGTGTCGCCAATGGGCGAAAAAAAAGTCGTAAATACAGCTTAAATAAAGCTGTATTTACGACATTTTGCTTGTCCATTGACGATATGCAAATCTCAGTTCTAATGGATGGGGCAATCGCATTGGGCCAATACATTAATTCTAAGATACAAATAGCAGACATTTGTCTCATTCAACAATACTAAATAATGCATTATTTTCGAGGCTAGATAGTAATGCCTTGTAAATTTGGGGATTCTAATAATGCTTATAGATCAGGACTTTCTCAGTGGAGTTCTTGCAAACAAAATTTCTTATTTGATAGTAGATTGGGTAAGACCTCAATAGACGATATGTCAATCGAAATAAATATTATACTTTTATTAAAATATCATCGCCCTCTGACTACACTGGCTCCGACATAAAGTTCCACATCGATATGAGGCAGCGTCTGTCAATCAAAGAATCAATCGACCAATCACATCATGCATTTAGACCGGAAGTGGGCTTAAAACTCCAAACATTTTGTAAAGCATTTTTTTGGATGATTTAGTGACTTAAACGTCGTAATTACAGCTTTACCAAGACGTCGTAACTGGATTCTGGTCTAACCTTTGTTACATTTTTCAGGCAGTAAAAGTACAAAGTATAAACTTATAAAAGTACACTTCACTTGGAGAACACACCATTAACCATAAATCATTCAGTGACAATATTCTGGTGAGGTCGAGAAGGTGCCGAACATATCACAATGAACCGTTAATCATCCGAACAGTAATCTCAAAGGTGTTATATCCACGCGACCATATTTGTCCGTCCTTCACCACAGTACTACGTGTACCGGTCATGAGGCAACAGTTTTGATGATTCTCGTATGCCGAATGAATTTTGTGTATAAAGGGATACATGTAAGAATTTAAGGTTATCAAAGCGGTTGTTGAACAGATTTACCTACATCAAATTTTAATGAAAATCTTTTCAAGAGCCGCTTTAAAATATCATAACTGCTTTCATGGCTTACCTTGTATTATTATTTTGATCTCATATTTTCAATCGTCAAATTTATTTACGCTTTTGGGCCTCGAGTATAGGTTTTGAAGATATGACTTTAAATAGTCATTAAAATATTTCATCCATGGAAATATTATACATAAAAATCCCGTAGAAGATCTAGAAGTAAAATAACCAAATTCGAAGCATATGTTAACACACTTTTGTTACCGCCAAAATGACGTCACAACGCATGTAATGATGTCACTTTACAAACGGCGTTATACGCTTCGCAGAATATCATATTTTGATGAGTTCTTTTAATATTTAGTGATTTATTAGGGGGAAAATACAAATTTGATATAAACTTCATGTTCATTGAATTCCAAATTTGTTAAACTCGTCATCTAAAAGTGTTAAAACTTGGCATAGCCTTCTTTTTATCCAGATATAAATGCGTCGTTTTACAAATTCAGTATTCCATGACCACTCATTCGATATCCTTTATTCGGATTGAAAGAGACAGACGTCAAAACCAGACGATATTTAGAACTACAATGCCCCCAAGTGCTATTAGATACCACGTTGTAATGCAAATAGAAATAAATGTGACTCTGCGTATAAAAAGGGAAAACACGGATGTTCTGTAACACAGATGCTAGAAAAAAAAACAACAACACAGATTTAAGATAGCAGAGGTCAAACAGAGGTCGTAGTTGCTGATTCTTAAAAAGTTGTATCAGGTTAAACGGACATTCCTTATTCCACAATTTGTTAAGAGCGAAATATTTCGACTTTTGCCAGCAATTTAACTAGGATCGCAGTCATTCTTACTTCCCCCTTTTCCTCCGACGGGTCACAAATAATGCACTTTTCCGACTATTTTTAACACCAGATAGATAAATATCTTTGAGGGGTAGCACGGTTCAGACAATACTCAATAACAGTAGTTAATTAATATATACCGAGAAAAAATATTACTCTCGGCGGAGACGTTCAAGACAGGATAATATGAGGAAGAGTATTTCTTTTTGAAGTTCAAAAATATTTTAGGGTAAAACTTTATTTATCTTCATTTCTTGTGAACGAAATAGATGCCACAGTAAGAGTCCTTTAATGAAAATGTCACTTATGAAGTAGAAAAAAGAAACAAGTGAAAACTTTAGGACATTCTACAGCCTTATTAGAAATATTGTCTATCAGACACAGACCACGTGTTTTTCAGTAATCTCTATCATTAGAAATAGCCAATCTTTAGAGAGCGGGGAGATTTGTACTTGTTGGCAGTGAACCCGATAAATCCCTAAACCCAAAAATAATTCATTTTTCATTGGGTCTTAAAAAGACTTTAGTTAGAATTAACTGATCATATATCTTGCTAACTGGCGTCGTTTCCTGCCACATTCAAACTACATTGTCGGAGGTCAATGAGCGGGTCATGAGATCCGTTTATCCTGCAGAGCTTTTGAAAGCACGACTGGTTATGTGAACTCAATTTAGGGAACCCGTCAATAAGCAAACAAATAAGTGATAGTATTAAAACTATAAAAACGTATAAAGGAAAACAAATCGCTGGTTCCGCCCAAGTATTCCAATGGCCCCGCCCATTGACTCCGAAAGGAAGTTCGATATTAAACGGCGTTATTTTGCAAAATTAATGGCCAGTAGCATGTAACGAAACAGTGGAATAGTTGGTTCGGAACCTTAATGTCGTAATTGCCGCTTGAATAAGCTGAAGATACAACTTTTAAGTCACCAAACAATCAAAACCCATTTCTGATCTAAATATATGATTTCATTAGTCGACTCCTTATTTGATTGCAGCCGCGATTGGTCAATTGTATATTGTATAACACATCAATTATCTAATGCCTAACCGTAACCGTACGTAGTGACGGATACTCGTTAGGAATTCTATTTTTATTGAGATATTTGACTGTCATTTATTAATATTGTAGAAAGAATATAAACAAGATTGAGAAATAATAACGGTAATCCGTCGCTGTTAAGAGAAATTGTTGACGTTTAATCATTTACTTTTTTTGAACTCAAAGAGTTTATGACACTTTGTAAAAGCGTGAAAAGATTTTGAGAAATCGTGATATCTAAGTGCATTACGGCATTACATGCATATATATTGTGCTGATAATTTCATACCGACGTATATTTTGTCTAACAGGACACTTGAAATTTGATGCATTTTCGAAACACCTTTCAAAGATGCCTGGCTCATCGTTTTAGTCGATAAATCATGTCTAACGATAGAATAATACAGGAATTCGATTCAAGTTGGATGGATATTCACACGCTTCGTGAAGACCTCAAAAGAAATGTGATTGACGGTTTTGACAGGGGATGAAATACATTTTTACATGGAAAAAAAATAACATGTGACGATATACCGTCACAAAAAGAAGCAGCGGGTAGCCTAGGATCTACATTGATAACTAAAATATGATGAATCATATTTCAAATAAATCAAAGATGTTAATATGAACAGATATGAAGAGCTTTGACATCGTAAACATCACAGAATATTCTCTGTCTTTTCTTCACAAATAAGCCTGGAGCAAAGATTAAAGCGAACGTGCCAAATTTGGAATATAATCTTATCGAACTAGTTTCAAGAGGGGGAAAAACGAGAGAGAGAAAAAAAAGCTTGTGAGTGTGTATGGCACAGACAATCTCAAATCAAGTGCACGAATGAAGTTAGGCGAACTCGCCCAAATTCTTAATGAAGTGCTATAGAATTACTCGGGTGATTTATGGGACTGTCGTTCACCGATGCTATTTGCACACGATTACATAATATTTCAGAAGAAACTGACCTAATTTTACTTTTTAACTTGGTGTCGTCTTCGGATTTCCCCAAGTGTTGTAAACTAATTAGAACGTAAATGATGGTTTTCTATTTTACCTTTCCCACACAACCCCGATTTTGAACGCCACAAGCAATTCTCTCATTTGCCAAAATGCTTGCTACTTACACTTAAAAAAAATCACCAATTTCTTTCAAATATGACTAGTCTAAAAAATTTGTCGTCTGGTAATGGGTTAAAGACAATTAAGAAACTTAAGAAAATAATAATACAAAAAAAAGATAAAAGAAAAAACAAGACCCATTTATTACGTTTTGAATTCTAAGCAGAAAAAAAACCCAAATAGTTCAAAGTTCTAAAGATGAAAAGAATAGTCTTTTATTTTCTTTGAGGTATGACCCGAGTTCGATCCCCGACTGCGGCACCCATCCTTTCCGACTATTTGTCTCTCACCAATGGGTCGATAATCGTAGACCTATGTGGGATAGCAGCTGGAGGCTAGGAAAGGAAGTAATGGTAGTACTGGTGTAAGAAATACCAGGATTCCATTGTTAGGCGCTCCAGCCGCCGCGATGTAACTGAAAGATTGTTGAAAGCGGCGTAAAACCCCATTCAATTAAACAAATCTTTGAGATATGAATCTAAAACTTATTCATACTGCGAGGCGGATAAATACATTAGCGTGATAAAGCGTTTCGGTTATAATCTCATTAAACAAACCAAACAAAAATATATTTCTTATCATTTAATGCCGCCAAACAAAACCTAGCAAATATTTTACTAGTATGGGTAAAGAAATGTTTATCAACCTAATGCGCAAGCAAACAAAATGGTAATGTGCTTAAGTTATTCATTTACATGTGAAAAAGTCAGCCAATCAGAACGCTTAATTCTATATCACGACATCAGCGTCAGACGGGTATGTTGATTTCACGAGTCAATGGTACTTCACTCATTCCGTTCGTTCGGACATCTCTAAACTTATAGCATTGACCAATCGCGGCCGTCAATCAAATACTCACTAGACCAATGAAATCATTCTTTTAGACTAGAAGTTCAGTTTGAACTCCAACATTGGCCGACATTTTGTGAATAATTGTTGTTGGATTAGCGACCTAAATGTCGTAACCACAGCTTGTTCAAGCTGTAGTTACGGGGTTTAGGTCGCACTCGAACTATTTCACTTTCCTGTTACATACTCCTGGCTTGGAACTATGCAATATACAGCCGTTCAAAATCGAAGCGGAACTTCCTGCAGAAGTCAATGCGTGGTGGCCAAAGGAGTAAGTTGGCTAGTATTGGGTCAATTTAAGTAGATCAAGAATCAATCGTACAGACCCCTCGATCCTAACATATACGAAGTGGGACCTTGCGTATTTATTGTACGAAATACAAACGTGCGTGTGTTTATCATAACAAGACTTAATATATCCTGGGAAAACGAAACATATTTGTTTTGTGAAAAAACAGAATGTGTTTTTCACTGTCAGTCGGATTCATACAGCTACGTTTTTCTCATGGTCAATAGTTGAAACTAATTAATGCATCTAGAATCATTAATTATCCAATATTTCCATCTACATGTATTTGTCGATGTATGTGCTAGTGAGTATGATTCTATTTCTTATTTGACTGACTTATATTTTCAGGGATAACGATGAGTGTTTGATGTAATACAGTGCAGCATTGCGTCGACATGGCTGGACAGGAATTAGAAATTAATGCAACCAATATACCTGCTGCGCATCCGGTGGGTCCTAATGACGACACCCATTTATTGATGGCGGTTACCGGGATACTATCTTTCTTCACTGTTCTTGGAACTGTTGGTAACTCATTGGTTCTATACGTGTATATTCGGAAGAGAAATAAACTGGCATCTACTGTGTTCATTATAACGTTGGCCTGCACGGATCTGATGACGTGCTTAGTTATTATACCCTATACCATTGTGTTCGAGTATCTAAAAGGTAATGTTAAATTCGACATTCTGTGTAAGTTATACATGTTCCTTATAACTTCAAACGTGCCATTTTCCGCCTTTATTATGGTAGCAATTGCTGTCGATAGATACTTGTGTATATGTCATCCTTTCACTCATATACTGAACGTGAAAAGAGCGAAAATGATTATTGTTTGTCTTGTTATGATAGCGTTTACACTTGGATTAATTACGGCGCTGAATTATGGGGTCTACTATTTTGAACCAATGTCGACAAATCAAACAACTCGACGTAGCAAGCTTTACTTGAACACATCATTTGAAACAACCAGTAGTTTTAACGAGGATAGTTTTTTCTATAACATAACATCTGTTACCCCAGACACAAAGCTGGAAGCTATACAAGGAGATATTAAAATGGTGCTTGTAACTAACGGTGTTTGCAGACCAAGTGGCTTGATATTTGATACTCACTTTATCGGCACATACCAAAAAATATATTCCAGTTTCTTTGTAATTGTTTTAGTAGCAGTTATAGTGCTTTATATTATGATTTACCGATTTGTGTCTGTGAGAAGAGCACGCCGACAGAGACAGAGAAGTCAAAGCCAAAAATCTAATTATTCTTCAATACGGGAAATTGAAAGAAACTCCATGCATCGTCATCTGAGGGCGTCGATATCAAATGGATCTGTTAGGACTACTGTCGAGCCTGAGGCAATTACTATCACGGAAAAGACACCAAAGTCTGAAATAACAAGACAGATGACGATTAGAGAAAAGGGACTTGTTGCTAACATACGAACTGCTGGAATGTTATTTGTAGTGACCGCAGTATTCATTGTAGTATTTTTACCCGCTTGGTTGATGGCTCACGAAGTCGTGCCATACAACATGTTAATCTTCTACATGTATTTTTTCTATAACGTTGCCAATCCACTGATATATGCATTCATGAACAAGTCGTTTCGTAGAAATTTGAAAGATGCCTTGGACTGTGGTCACTCATATTCTTGAATTTTTTTTTGTTGTTCTTATTTACTTATTTTTGATCAGTTAACCAGATAAACTGCCTAAACGACTGAAATTTAAAAAAATCTTTTTTCTTTTCTCAAATTTTAGAATGAATAATTTTCCGATTCACTGATACGAAAGATGTCTATCTGTAAACTGACCTAACTGTAACTGTTTTTGTACATTAACCCATCACCAAAAAAAAAAACACAGTTTCTAGACTTGTCAAAATTTGAAGAAAAAGCAGTCGACAATATCTTGTGTGTTTTCGTAGAAAACATTTTAGAAAATGAAGACATTTCTTTAAACAAGCAATTTCTTCATTTCAAAAATGTCTTGCTAGCAAAAACCAGGTAATTGACCGATCGCTTGCCGCGCCAACTGACTCCCTAAGCCCCGCCTATTAACTCCACCAGGAAGTTCCGCTTCGATTTTAACGGCGTTCTTTTGCAAATTCTATAGCCAGTAGCAAAAAGTAATATTGTTGGTTAATGACCTAAACGTCGTAACTACAGCTTGAATAAGATGTAGTTACGATGTTTAAGTCGCAAAACCAACAAAAAGATTAACAAAAATGACGGCCAATGTAGGAGTTGAAAATTCGGGTCCGGCCTGATTGACAGCCACGAATGGTAAATTGTGACGCTATCAGAATATTTGGAAATTTCAACGTCATAGAGTTACGTCATTTGAGCAGGTCTTCTTGCTAACAAATCAGTTATATCTTTGTTTTTTTCTTTGTGTTTCCTTTCAAATCATCCTTTGGGAAAACAAAAAATATACCCAACGTTGGTATCAGGCCTTTACAAACCAACCCGTACTCCTAGTGCACGTTATGTCCTCGACTATTTCAATTTAGGGGTATATGTATTCATTTACTCTGAAATAATTGTTCAATGTACAGCTTTCGATCTCATTACAAAAATGGAAATTGTTATGTAAGTTGTTTACATGTTGTAAACGGTTGCTTTACTGATGTATATGGAGGGGACCCGATCGATACATTTTTCGCATATAAATTGAAGGTGTATGAATGTGCCAAATACGGGTTATTTTTCTGTCTAGTTGTTCTAGATAACCAGAATTTTATTCAAATAAATTATAGGTATATAATAATGAAGCTAAAATATGTCAGAGTTTTTCTGTTGTGAAACCACAAAACCGACGGATCGCGGCTGTCAATCAAAATATTAACTGACCAATATTATAGTATTTCCTTTAGACCTGAACTAAACTTTGAACTCCAATATTTATGTTAAGCACTTTTTTGGTTTGAGGACTGTAACGTCGGAACAACAGCCCATGTAGCATTCAGCGTTTAAGCCGTAAACAATTGATTTATTATGACAACATAATTTGCAAAAGATGTCAACTATTACCTCAGTCGAACTTTATGTCGAAGGTCAAAGGGCAGGACCAGCGATCCGTCAATTGCCTGAACATGCTATTGTAAATCTGTTTATTTATGTTTTTATTTTATTTCATTTTCTTGTTGTTTTGCTCAATACATGTTGATATTTTCAAAACGATTTATGTCGAATTCTCCTTCCAACCAGTAATGTGTCCTGATGAATATTTTACCTTAACCTTAGCACAGTTTGGTATCACCATAGACTGCGAGTCGTTGGGTCATGAGCAGATTATTTGGTAAAAAGCTGCAAGTGTCTTGCCCTTGATTTAAACCATTACCAGACGGCAAAATTTAAGACTTGTCCCAATTGAAAGGAGTTGCAGACGACAATTTAAAGTTTATGAAATTTGAAACTTCGGGGTTCAATCAATTTCTTCATTTCTGACAATGTTTTACCAATTGTATTTCTTGGGGACATCATAGTGTTTTAATGGGTGAAATAACCGTTCATTTGAATCTTTTAGCACCATAAACTCGAAAAGTTTAGCTCATCAACTTTTTTCGAGGAATTGTTGGATCCCGAGCCACATCCGGTGACCTCTGACAAGAAATTCGACTTTATCACACATTTTACAAAAAAAAAAAAAAAAAAAAAAAAAAAAAAAAAATTAAAAAAAAAAAAAATAAATAAAATTAAAAAAATGCTATCTATTAACCCAGTAGAACTTTTTAACCGCTAAATCATTCACTTAGAACTTCTAGGTCCGGCATTTCCCCAACTTTTTTCGAGGAATTGTTGGATCCCGAGCCACATCCGGTGACCTCTGACAAGAAATTCGACTTTATCACATATTTTACAAAAAAAAAAAAAAAAAAAAAAAAAATAAATAAATTAGTTTAAAAAAAATGCTATCTTTTAACCCAGTAGAACTTTTTAACCGCTAAATCATTCACTTAGAACTTCTAGCTCCGTTATTTGCCCACTATTTATGTTAAGTATTTTGTTTGTTAGGCGACCTACCCGTCATATAAAAGCTCGGTCCTTTTTTGTATATCTTACAGACAATAAATTTTGAAAATGAACACCGTTCAATTTCGGAGGTCAGAGGGCGTGGCCAGCAAACCGTAAATTCCGCAATGAAGTTGGTGAGCTCAATCTATCGACTTTACGGCGCAAAAACACCAAAAATAAACTTCATTTGGATGAGCCGTTTACATGATGCTTTTGGTGCACTGAAGCTTTTTGGTATATTTCAATCAAGGATATGATTCTTGTGGCTGTTTGCTACATAATCTGCCATTCCCAATCCCCTTGTCGTTTGTAGACTCGCCCAACCCCGGACTATCGTGCACTAAATGGGTCAGAAGTCAAACGTAGAAAGAACGCGTTAAGATAAACGCATGCACGCGTAAATAATACAGATGCACTCACAAAATTTGGACGTGTGCGCATAATTAATGACCGTTCAATGATATATAATATGCGTGTGCGCCTAAATTACAGATGCACGCATAATATGAAGGTGTTTCCTTTTATGCGTGCATGCTAAAATATTTTGAAAGTACACGCGATTAATAAAATGTAATGGGTTTATCTGTATTATTTACGCATGCACGCGCTTTTATGCTAGGATGAATTTAATGTACTTAATACCGGAAAAGTCCCAAACGGTACATCATACCGGAAAAGTCCCAAACGGTACACAATATCGGAAGGCTTGTATATTAACATTATTTCTCGCTCAGACACAAACTCAGACCGCTGATATTGACGATGAATGACAGACCGCATGTCATGCCCACAAACTATAACCTGAAGTTCGAGTTAAATATCAAACACTGTAAATCTATGGCCAGTAATATGTAACAAAAAGGTCAAGCGGTTACTATAGTTAATATCTAAGAATAAGCAAATAGATTTTGATTAAAAAAAGTCTTTAAATATCGCCTTCATATTTCCGGATTTTCCCAGACACCAAAAATAGCGCAGGCATCTTCCCATTTTTGTTTTAAGAACTTGAGGTTGCTTTCTCTTCGCCCGACGGTTCGTAGTCAACCGTTGTTTGTCCTGACTTGAACATCATAGACTTTACGGTAATCAATGGCTTTAAACCGATTTTAGAGCGTCCTAGCGTAGAGTTTCGAGTTATACTGCGTATTAATACCCCATTCTTCCCAACCAAATGTGCTGTCAAAAATAAACCGAATTGAGTCTCTACGCAATACTTTCAGTTCCAAACCGAAGTTTTAAAGCGTCTCTTGAACAGATTTCCATGTGGATTTTATATGAGAAATTTATCTGCTTTTCCATGGGCTTTTAATGTCATTTTCACGATACATATTCTTTCTTTGTGTTAAACCTACTAAATTCTCTAAAAAAATGATTTAATATGATAAAATTCCCTTCGCCCTACTTTGAAACATCGGCATTTATCTGATGTTGTCGCTAGTTTTCGGGTAATGAAGATAACGACTGAGTATTTAACCAAAGAAATCCGGTTCCATTCTGGTTGTACTCCGTTCCGACGTTTTTGCTTCTTCTTTGTTTTTTTGGTTAAAGATATGAATAGTCATTTTAATTAAAAATCAGGTAAATTGCCAATTTTTAAATGTTATACAGTTAGAATTGTGAATATTGTGGGCCAACATTTTCCTTCAAAATCTGTTCCGGAGCCGCTTTAAAGCAAAGTCACTGAATGGCCGTGACATCGACATTTTTGTACTCATTACCTGCATTGTACCTGCTGGTTGCATACTGAAGATTCTGATTAGAATTAGATTAGAATTCGAAAGTGATATAAGTTCTTATCTAATTCACATATTTAATTTTATGAAATGTCAAGCATAGGCTTATATCTTTTAAGCGATAAATTTTATCAAGCGATCTCCTTTCCAAAAAGCATAATCGTTGGAAAAATTGAAGAATTTGCTTTAATAATAACGTAACTAAATCCTATGACAGTCCTTAAGTGCTCACTTAATATGAGTTTTACTGTAAATAAATATACTGTAAATAGATCCAGTCAATTGAAGGATCCACGGCCACTGATCACCGATCTGATATTTCCATCGTGATATTAAAGAATATTATTTTTGTGACAAATAGTGACAGGGACTTCAAACAAAGACAAATATTAGTCACCAAACCAACAAAAATACCTAGCATAAATATCGGAGGTCAAAGTTCAGTTTCTGTACAACTGAAGAATTTGATTAGGCAATGTACGTACGCAATCAGCACTTTAATATCAGATGCTTCTTCAGAGTAGATCCGACACCAATATAGGATTTCCATTTCGCTGAAATAACTTGAGAGCTAAGCTCCACACAAGAAAAAAAATCCATCCATTTCGGGTCATTTAGTGATTCTTAAATCCGTTTGTTTATGATTCGATGACATTGTTCAAAGTTCCCATCTACTCCTGATATCAAAAATTTAGAAAACTCTGTAAACACAGTTTACAGATTCAGGAAAGGCTAGAGTTATTAGAAAATTAACCTTTATCATGCTGAATAAAAACGTTTTCTGAATTGCAGTTCAATCAAAGGGCTGAAAGCACTTTAAGCAATAAGGAAGGAAAATACTTTGAACAATATAGCGTATATTTTGAAACTAAAGTAAACAAGAGCCTCCTAAATATCAATATGCAAAAGGATGGTATGGGTGAAGTTCTCTGGAAAGAGTATTTTGTGTTTTCGCTTATCAATTTAACTCGTGTTTGTTTACATCGAATGTACCTGATTCTTTAAAGGAACAGTTCGCTTATCTCCGGCATTGACTGTTATATGACTAAACTTTATGGACGACTTCGTTCATCTCCGTGACCTAGTTAGTGGTTTGACTGACTGGCGAAGGTTAAAACGTCATCTTTGGCGTCATAGTTTTATATAAAAACAACTTAAATTCTAAATATCAAAACTTCTTTCACGAATTTTAGGCTTACCGCGTAGAATTATTTTGATCTTATTGTTTGAATCGTTATATCTATCTATGCTTATGGGCCTCGAGTATAGTTTGTTTTGTAATTAATTTTGCTATGTGTTTTGGGGGAAGATGTGGTTAAACAACAAAGGCTTGAAAGGAATAAACAGGTAGCGTTGACCAAGATCTGACTGCACTTGTGTGCAGACTGATCTCTGTCTATACCTCCTACCAAAACAGGATTATTCTTGGTTCAGCACGACCAGGGTGGAAACGCAAGAAACTGATTAATTGTAGATAACACCTTTTCAGACTTACATCTCTGAAAATCATGCATTAAACTAAAAATAAAGAAGATAATTTAGATTCTGGTGATCAACAGCTTCCCGCAAAATTATGCAGGGGGTCGGATATGTCATATGCATTTCATTAGCTAAATCAACCTGAAAATTGATCAGAAATGTTGTCGCGTTCGAATATTCGACAATTCCGAATTTGACTCATATAAGGAGTAAAATAACCAAGGCTACCACGTCAATTCTTAGAGAATCCACGCAGAAATCTGTAGGTGTTATTTTGGCTTAATCGATCAGAATCTTTGCTTGTTAAATATTGGACCAATTCTTAGAAATAATGTTGGCATTTAAAGGCCATAATTCATGTTAAACCAAGCTGAAAGTTATCGAGAATGTTGATGAAATCTGGACAAATTTGGTATTAGGTCTCTTGGGATACACAATTCATATAAAACCCCTGCAAACACTCTACGTGTTACTATTTGTGCTCTATAAACCTGAAATTGTTTAGGACGTTTATCTTAATAAGTCCTTTGGTGAGTTTGGATATGGGACCAAACACTAGGTAACTAGGTCTATTGTTGGAAAAACCATGCAGACACTTCAGAGGCCTTTCTTTAGTTCGATCAACCTGAAAGAAATCAGAACGTTTGCCTTGATAAAATCCGTGATGATTTAAAATTGTATCACCTTAGGCAATAAGGATAAAATCTGTACATGCTCTGTAGAAGACACAATTGACAAAACGTTGGCCCCGCCCACTTATTCCTTTGGTCACGCCCATTGACTCTGACAGGAAGTCCCTCTTCGACAGTAAACGGCGTTATAGTGTAAAATAATGTTAAGGTCGCAAAAAAACCAAAATTGTTTCACACAAATGGCGGCCAATTTTGGAGTTTAAATCTAAATTCCAGGTTGAATGAATAATTCTATAGGTCGATACATTTCTTGATTGATGGTCGCGATTGGTCAAAGATGTGCTAAACTATTATGAATATTGATGAGAATGTTGGTCCAGTTTAAATCTTAAATACGTCAACATTTGGTTACTATGGGTAATAAACCAGGTCGAATCTAAGAATACTACCAGGAGATGTTACAGTTTGCTCATTCAACCAAATTATTTGTCTAAATAGATGTCTTGATAAAGAATGGCTAAGTTTGGATATTTGTCACACGGAGTCAAACACTAGATCATATCTGATTAACACCTTGATGCCAGAACATAAGTTTATTACAGACGTTGAGCATATATACTCATAGTCAGAAAAAAACAACAACAAAAAACAACAACAACAACAAAATATGTTACAAAACATACAATGTTAATAATGATAGTATCATAATGTAGCGTAAACTGAATAAGTCATAGAACATCGTTTCCGGGCCAACAAAAACATTGCAAACACATCGTTTCTCTGGCTGTTTTTATTACCCTTTTGTACACTGCAATAACATTTTTTTGCTAAAATTATCTGAAAATTGACCAGATGTTTTTCCTGGACAGTAAATTCGGGTGTACTATTTAGGGTCAATATGGCCCTCTTGTTTGTTTTCAGCGTTCTTGATCTAGAACTCGCCAAACAAGACTGCTAAACACTAACAAAAGTCAATCGACATTCAGTTCAATTTACCAAAGTACCACAGTTTTAATTGTCTTGTCAAATACAATTAATAAAAAGGTGAAAATCGTGTTCACGCTCATGAATCATCTGCTTTGGTCGAACGTGATCATGGATCTTTAATCAAAGTACAGAAAGTACTGTAAGCTAGCAAAGCGTGGTTGAATTTGGAAACATGTCACTTGTTGGGTAGAAATTAATGTGGACATTGAAGAAATTGCTTGTTACAAGCAATTTCTTCAATGTCCACAATGTCTTCAAAGGCTTTTTTCTTTAGGCGTAAAAACATGGGAATGGTTTAAATAGCATGATTTTGAAAGAGTTCTCTACAATTTGAAAAGAGTGTGCAATATTTCTGAAATATATAAGAACTATTTTTTATGTCGTAGGCATTCCGTGGGTTTGGTGGTCAAGCCTCCAATGGCAGTTTGCACTCGTTGAACTTCGAGAAGACCTCAAAAATTTTGTCTGTTAATTTCAGCTATCAAAGCTGACGCTTTGCTAGCTAAAAGGTAGCACCGACTAATTTAATTACTCAACATAAATAAATAGTAAACTCGAAACGTTATAATAGATTTGAAATATGTCTATCATCGAGAAGAAAACAATGTGATTCCTGTTTGCTTACGCAGCCGATAAAAAAAAGACAACTTAAAAATATCTTTATTCAATGAAAATAAGCCAGGTTTGTTTTATGAAGTAGATTATATGCGGTCATCTAAACAAGCCTTAAATGTAAATATTTCAAATTCATGTCAAATAATAAAGTGTTTAATTATACGAGAGATTCAGGAAATATATATTAGTACATAACTTCGGTTGGTGAAAGTAAAAAAAGAAAAAAAAAGAAAAATCGAAGCCCATTTAGAATGTGTTTTTTGGTCAAGGGATTCGGGATTTTGCTTGGTAATCATAACGTATAAACCTCATAAGATTCGTTTTTGAATATCGAGTACATCGTCGTTTGGCGAGAAGAATTTCGTAAATACAGCTTGAATAACAACGTTACGTAGGGACATCCAGACGCTATCATCTGAAGGATGGCAATGCGCGTGCACATAAAGCCCGCATCACGATCAATATCCCAAGAAACCACAACCGTCCCTACGGCCAGCTGGATCCCCCGACCTAAATCCAACAGAGTATTCTTCATGAGATATGTTACAGATATTGTTTCATCGCGCCCTGTGCAACCAGCATCTGTACAGCAGCTCAGACGGGCTCTTCTTGAAGAATGGGATCAAATTCCACATATAAGATTAGAAGGCCTAACAGCAGTACGCGAAGGCGTTATCAGGCGGCGATTGAAGCACCTGCACATCGCACACTCGATATAAAGCTTCATTTTTTATGGAAATACTCGATTTCTTCATTTCCATGGAAGCACCGAAAATATTGTTGTTTTACCATTACGTCTTTCGTGTAATCCTTACGCTCAAAATAATTCCGATATATTCGATCATTTACAAAAGCTACATACCTAAAAGACTAAAGTTCTATGAAACAAAAAAATACTTGTGTAATTTCCTCAAGACGCAAGAATACCTAACTAGAAAAAAAGACCCTTAGCAGTAGTTTACCTAACTCATTTCCACAAAATGACGCTTTTGGACGCCCCTGAAGAAAACCAATTGGAAAAACATTTTGGAAAATAACGAAATTGCTTGTGACAAGCAATTTCTTCATTTTCCACAATATTTTCTACGCAGAAATGTGAACAAATCTAAAATTTCACAACTTTTAAAGTGTCCTCTGTAACTCCTTTCAATTTGGACCAGCCTAAATTTTGCAATCTGGTAATGAGTTATGACAGTTTAAGGAATGTCTATAATTATGACACCCATACTTGGGAAACTATTCCGTGTTAGATTTTCTATCAATTGTATACAAAGCACAGCCGATAGATGAGTAAATAACATCAATTATGTTTTATACTTAGCAATCCATTTGTTATCTTTCAATCTATAACGTTATTATCAAATCATATTCAACTACATAACTCAGACAAGATTTTACGAATTTAAGCCGTTCACAAATCAAAGAATGTCAAAAAGCTTTGCTATTTATTACGTTCAGTGTTTTGATTTAATACTGTAGAGGTTTCGTGAGAACAGTAGATTTTTTCTTCTCTGAATGGATTATGAATGTTTCAATATGTCCCTAAACGTAATACAAAGTTTTAAGTTTCAATACTTTTATAAAATTACTCCATAATACAGTCCTCCATTAGATCTTGGTCAACAACAATCACTTGGAAAAAAGTTCTGTATTCTATGTCTATTGACGAGTATATAGGCTATTTGATTATCTAAAACTCTTTTAGGTTTCTTGCAGGATCGACAACTCCGAAAAAAGTCTTTCACTTGATATAAGTTATCAAAATATCAAGGTGGTATGATGAGGATTTAAGAACCGTGGCAGACGCTATCCCATCCAATGAGGGCTGGTACAGTCAATCAAGTTAGATAGATGAATGGGTACATGTGATTGTTATAAAAACGCGATTTGGCTGCCAGCAGGAACTATATTAAAAACTCAAAATCTAGGATTTTTCCCCTCACAGGACATTGGAAATAATGGACCGATCGCGGCTGTCAATCAAGGAATCACAAAAAACACAATTTCTAGACTTTTCAAAATTTGAAGAAAAAGCAGTCGACAATATCTTGTGGGGTTTCGTAGAAAACATTTTAGAAAATGAAGACATTTAGCAATTTCTTCATTTCTAAGATGTTTTGCTAGCAATAACCAAGCAATTGACCGATCGCTTGCCCCGCCAACTGACTCCCTAAGCCCCGCCTATTAACTCCACCAGGAAGTTCCGCTTCGATTTTAACGGCGTTCTTTTGCAAAATCTATAGCCAGTAGCAAAAAGTAATATTGTTGGTTGGAGACCTAAACGTCGTAACTACAGCTTGAATAAGCTGTAGTTACGACGTTTAAGTCGCCAAACCAACATAAAAGATTAACAAAAATGACGGCCAATGTAGGAGTTGAAAATTCAGGTCCGGCCTGATTGACGGCCACGAATGGTAAATTGTGACGCTATCAGAATATTTGGAAATTTCTGCGTCATAGAGTTACGTCATTTGAGCAGGTCTTCTGGCTAACAAATCAGTTATATTTTCGTTTTTTTTCCCTTTGTGTTTTATTTTAAAACATCCTTAGGGAAAACAAAAAATATAAGATAAATGCCAAATTGAAAGGAGTTGCAGACGACAATTTAAAGTTTATGAAATTTGATTTTATTTCAACTTCGGGGTTGACAACATTGTGTAAAATGAAGAAATTGCTTGGTTCAATCAATTTCTTCATTTCTCACAATGTTTTACCAATTGTATTTCTTTGGGGACATCATAGTGTTTTAATGGGTGAAATAAACCGTTCATTTGAATGATTTAGCACCATAAACTCGAAAAGTTTAGCTAATCAACTTTTTTCGAGGAATTGTTGGATCCCGAGCCACATCCGGTGACCTCTGACAAGAAATTCGACATCATCACACATTTTACAAAAAAAAATAAAAAAAAATAAAATTTTAAAAAAAATTGCAATCTATTAACCCAGTAGAACTTTTTAACCGCTAAATCATTCACTTAGAACTTCTAGCTCCGGCATTTGCCCACTATTTATGTTAAGTATTTTGTTTGTTAGGCGACCTACCCGTCATATAAAAGCTCGGTCCTTTTTTGTATATCTTACAGACAATAAATTTTGAAAATGAACACCGTTCAATTTCGGAGGTAAGAGGGCGTGGCCAGCAAACCGTCAATTCCGGAATGAAGTTGGTGAGCTCAATCTACTTTATGGCGCAAAAACACCAAAAACAAACTTCATTTGGATGAGCTGTTTACATGACGCTTTTGGTGCACTGAAGCTTTTTGGTATATTTCAATCAAGGATATGATTCTTGTGGCTGTTTGCTACATAATCTGCCATTCCCAATCCCCTTGTCGTTTGTAGACTCGCCCAAACCCCGGACTATCGTGCACTAAATGGGTCAGAAGTCAAACGTAGAAAGAACGCGTTAAGATAAACGCGTGCACGCGTAAGTAATACAGATGCACTCACAAAATTTAGACGTGTGCGCATAATTAATGACCGTTCAATGATATATAATATGCGTGTGCGCCTAAATAACAGATGCACGCATAATATGAAGGTGTTTCCTTTTTATGCGTGCATGCTAAAATAATTTGAAAGTACACGCGAATAATAAAATGTAATGGGTTTATCTGTATTATTTACGCATGCACGCGCTTTTATGCTAGGATGAATTTAATGTACTTAATACCGGAAAAGTCCCAAACGGTACATCATACCGGAAAAGTCCCAAACGGTACACCATATCGGAAGGCTTGTATATTAACATCAATTCTCGCTCAGACACAAACTCAGACCGCATGTCACGCCCACAAACTATAACCTGAAGTCCGAATTAAATATCAAACACTGTAAATCTATGGCCAGTAATATGTAACAAAAAGGTCAAGCGGTTACTATAGTTAATATCTAAGAATAAGCAAATAGATTTTGATTAAAAAAAGTCTTTAAATATCGCCTTCATATTTCCGGATTTTCCCAGACACCAAAAATAGCGCAGGCATCTTCCCATTTTTGTTTTAAGAACTTGAGGTTGCTTTCTCTTCGCCCGACGGTTCGTAGTCAACCGTTGTTTGTCCTGACTTGAACATCATAGACTTTACGGTAATCAATGGCTTTAAACCGATTTTAGAGCGTCCTAGCGTAGAGTTTCGAGTTATACTGCGTATTAATACCCCATTCTTCCCAACCAAATGTGCTGTCAAAAATAAACCGAATTGAGTCTCTACGCAATACTTTCAGTTCCAAACCGAAGTTTTAAAGCGTCTCTTGAACAGATTTCCATGTGGATTTTATATGAGAAATTTATCTGCTTTTCCATGGGCTTTAAATGTCATTTTCACGATACATATTCTTTCTTTGTGTTAAACCTACTAAATTCTCTAAAAAAATGATTTAATATGATAAAATTCCCTTCGCCCTACTTTGAAACATCGGCATTTATCTGATGTTGTCGCTAGTTTTCGGGTAATGAAGATAACGACTGAGTATTTAACCAAAGAAATCCGGTTCCATTCTGGTTGTACTCCGTTCCGACGTTTTTGCTTCTTCTTTGTTTTTTTTGTTAAAGATATGAATAGTCATTTTAATTAAAAATCAGGTAAATTGCCAATTTTTAAATGTAATACAGTTAGAATTGTGAATATTGTGGGCCAACATTTTCCTTCAAAATCCGTTCCGGAGCCGCTTTAAAGCAAAGTCACTGAATGGCCGTGACATCGACATTTTTGTACTCATTACCTGCATTGTACCTGCTGGTTGCATACTGAAGATTCTGATTAGAATTAGATTAGAATTCGAAAGTGATATAAGTTCTTATCTAATTCACATATTTAATTTTATGAAATGTCAAGCATAGGCTTATATCTTTTAAGCGATAAATTTTATCAAGCGATCTCCTTTCCAAAAAGCATAATCGTTGGAAAAATTGAAGAATTTGCTTTAATAATAACGTAACTAAATCCTATGACAGTCCTTAAGTGCTCACTTAATATGAGTTTTACTGTAAATAAATATACTGTAAATAGATCCAGTCAATTTAAGGATCCACGGCCACTGATCACCGATCTGATATTTCCATCGTGATATTAAAGAATATTATTTTTGTGACAAATAGTGACAGGGACTTCAAACAAAGACAAATATTAGTCACCAAACCAATAAAATTACCTAGCATAAATATCGGAGGTCAAAGTTCAGTTTCTGTACAACTGAAGAATTTGATTAGGCAATGTACGTACGCAATCAGCACTTTAATATCAGATGCTTCTTCAGAGTAGATCCGACACCAATATAGGATTTCCATTTCGCTGAAATAACTTGAGAGCTAAGCCCCACACAAGAAAAAAATCCATTTCGGGTCATTTAGTGATTCTTAAATCCGTTTGTTTATGATTCGATGACATTGTTCAAAGTTCCCATCTACTCCTGATATCAAAAATTTAGAAAACTCTGTAAACACAGTTTGCAGATTCAGGAAAGGATAGAGTAATTAGAAAATTGACCTTTATCATGCTGAATAAAACCTTTATCTAAATTGCAGTTCAATCAAAGGGCTGAAAGCACTTTAAGCAATAAGGAAGGAAAATACTTTGAACAATATAGCGTATATTTTGAAACTAAAGTAAACAAGAGCCTCCTAAATATCAATTTGCAAAAGGATGGTATGGGTGAAGTTCTCTGGAAAGAGTATTTTGTGTTTTCGCTTATCAATTTAACTCGTGTTTGTTTACATCGAATGCACCTGATTCTTTAAAGGAACAGTTCGCTTATCTCCGGCATTGACTGTTATATGACTAAACTTTATGGACGACTTCGTTCATCTCCGTGACCTAGTTAGTGGTTTGACTGACTGGCGAAGGTTAAAACGTCATCTTTGGCGTCATAGTTTTATATAAAAACAACTTAAATTCTAAATATCAAAACTTCTTTCACGAATTTTAGGCTTACCGCGTAGAATTATTTTGATCTTATTGTTTGAATCGTCATATCTATCTATGCTTATGGGCCTCGAGTATAGTTTGTTTTGTAATTAATTTTGCTATGTGTTTGGGGGGAAGATGTGGTTAAACAACAAAGGCTTGAAAGGAATAAACAGGTAGCGTTGACCAAGATCTGACTGCACTTGTGTGCAGACTGATCTCTGTCTATACCTCCTACCAAAACTGGATTATTCTTGGTTCAGCACGACATGGGTGGAAACGCAAGAAACTGATTAATTGTAGATAACACCTTTTCAGACTTACATCTCTGAAAATCATGCATTAAACTAAAAATAAAGAAGATAATTTAGATTCTGGTGATCAACAGCTTCCCGCAAGATTATGTAGGGGGTCGGATATGTCATATGCATTTCATTAGCTAAATCAACCTGAAAATTGATCAGAAATGTTGTCGCGTTCGAATATTCGACAATTCCGAATTTGACTCATATAAGGAGTAAAATAACCAAGGCTACCACGTCAATTCTTAGAGAATCCACGCAGAAATCTGTAGGTGTTATTTTGGCTTAATCGATCAGAATCTTTGCTTGTTAAATATTGGACCAATTCTTAGAAATAATGTTGGCATTTAAAGGCCATAATTCATGTTAAACCAAGCTGAAAGTTATCGAGAATGTTGATGAAATCTGGACAAATTTGGTATTAGGTCTCTTGGGATACACAATTCATATAAAATCCCTGCAAACACTCTACATGTTACTATTTGTGCACTATAAACCTGAAATTGTTTTGGACGTTTATCTTAATAAGTCCTTTGGTGAGTTTGGATATGGGACCAAACACTAGGTAACTAGGTCTATTGTTGGAAAAACCATGCAGACACTTCAGAGGCCTTTCTTTAGTTCGATCAACCTGAAAGAAATCAGAACGTTTGCCTTGATAAAATCCGTGATGATTTAAAATTGTATCACCTTTGGCAATAAGGATAAAATCTGTACATGCTCTGTAGAAGACACAATTGACAAAACGTTGGCCCCGCCCACTTATTCCTTTGGTCACGCCCATTGACTCTGACAGGAAGTCCCTCTTCGATAGTAAACGGCGTTATAGTGTAAAATAATGTTAAGGTCGCAAAAAAACCAAAATTGTTTCACACAAATGGCGGCCAATTTTGGAGTTTAAATCTAAATTCCAGGTTGAATGAATAATTCTATAGGTCGATACATTTCTTGATTGATGGTCGCGATTGGTCAAAGATGTGCTAAACTATTATGAATATTGATGAGAATGTTGGTCCAGTTTAAATCTTAAATACGTCAACATTTGGTTACTATGGGTAATAAACCAGGTCGAATCTAAGAATACTACCAGGAGATGTTACAGTTTGCTCATTCAACCAAATTATTTGTCTAAATAGATGTCTTGATAAAGAATGGCTAAGTTTGGATATTTGTCACACGGAGTCAAACACTAGATCATATCTGATTAACACCTTGATGCCAGAACATAAGTTTATTACAGACGTTGAGCATATATACTCATAGTCAGAAAAAAAAACAACAACAAAAAACAACAACAACAACAAAATATGTTACAAAACATACAATGGTTAATAATGATAGTATCATAATGTAGCGTAAACTGAATAAGTCATAGAACATCGTTTCCGGGCCAACAAAAACATTGCAAACACATCGTTTCTCTGGCTGTTTTTATTACCCTTTTGTACACTGCAATAACATTTTTTTGCTAAAATTATCTGAAAATTGACCAGATGTTTTTCCTGGACAGTAAATTCGGGTGTACTATTTAGGGTCAATATGGCCCTCTTGTTTGTTTTCAGCGTTCTTGATCTAGAACTCGCCAAACAAGACTGCTAAACACCAACAAAAGTCAATCGACATTCAGTTCAATTTACCAAAGTACCACAGTTTTAATTGTCTTGTCAAATACAAATAATAAAAAGGTGAAAATCGTGTTCACGCTCATGAATCATCTGCTTTGGTCGAACGTGATCATGGATCTTTAATCAAAGTACAGAAAGAACTGTAAGCTAGCAAAGCGTGGTTGAATTTGGAAACATGTCACTTGTTGGGTAGAAATTAATGTGAACATTGAAGAAATTGCTTGTTACAAGCAATTTCTTCAATGTCCACAATGTCTTCAAAGGCTTTTTTCTTTAGGCGTAAAAACATGGGAATGGTTTAAATAGCATGATTTTGAAAGAGTTCTCTACAATTTGAAAAGAGTGTGCAATATTTCTGAAATATATAAGAACTATTTTTTATGTCGTAGGCATTCCGTGGGTTTGGTGGTCAAGCCTCCAATGGCAGTTTGCACTCGTTGAACTTCGAGAAGACCTCAAAAATTTTGTCTGTTAATTTCAGCTATCAAAGCTGACGCTTTGCTAGCTAAAAGGTAGCACCGACTAATTTAATTACTCAACATAAATAAATAGTAAACTCGAAACGTTATAATAGATTTGAAATATGTCTATCATCGAGAAGAAAACAATGTGATTCCTGTTTGCTTACGCAGCCGATAAAAAAAAGACAACTTAAAAATATCTTTATTCAATGAAAATAAGCCAGGTTTGTTTTATGAAGTACATTATATGCGGTCATCTAAACAAGCCTTATATGTAAATATTTCAAATTCATGTCAAATAATAAAGTGTTTAATTATACGAGAGATTCAGGAAATATATATTAGTACATAACTTCGGTTGGTGAAAGTAAAAAAAGAAGAAAAAAAAAAAAAGAAAAATCGAAGCCCATGTAGAATGTGTTTTTTGGTCAAGGGATTCGGGATTTTGATTGGTAATCATAACGTATAAACCTCATAAGATTCGTTTTTGAATATCGAGTACATCGTCGTTTGGCGAGAAGAATTTCGTAAATACAGCTTGAATAACAACGTTACGTAGGGACATCCAGACGCTATCATCTGAAGGATGGCAATGCGCGTGCACATAAAGCCCGCATCACGATCAATATCCCAAGAAACCACAACCGTCCCTACGGCCAGCTGGATCCCCCGACCTAAATCCAACAGAGTATTCTTCATGAGATATGTTACAGATATTGTTTCATCGCGCCCTGTGCAACCAGCATCTGTACAGCAGCTCAGACGGGCTCTTCTTGAAGAATGGGATCAAATTCCACATATAAGATTAGAAGGCCTAACAGCAGTACGCGAAGGCGTTATCAGGCGGCGATTGAAGCACCTGCACATCGCACACTCGATATAAAGCTTCATTTTTTATGGAAATACTCGATTTCTTCATTTCCATGGAAGCACCGAAAATATTGTTGTTTTACCATTACGTCTTTCGTGTAATCCTTACGCTCAAAATAATTCCGATATATTCGATCATTTACAAAAGCTAAATACCTAAAAGACTAAAGTTCTAGGAAACACAAAAATACTTGTGTAATTTCCTCAAGACGCAAGAATACCTTACTAGAAAAAAAGACCCTTAGCAGTAGTTTACCTAACTCATTTCCACAAAATGACGCTTTTGGACGCCCCTGAAGAAAACCAATTGGAAAAACATTTTGGAAAATAACGAAATTGCTTGTGACAAGCAATTTCTTCATTTTCCACAATATTTTCTACTCAGAAATGTGAACAAATCTAAAATTTCACAACTTTTAAAGTGTCCTCTGTAACTCCTTTCAATTTGGACCAGCCTAAATTTTGCAATCTGGTAATGAGTTATGACAGTTTAAGGAATGTCTATTATTATGACACCCATACTTGGGAAACTATTCCGTGTTAGATTTTCTATCAATTGTATACAAAGCACAGCCGATAGATGAGTAAAGAACATCAACTATGTTTTATACCTAGCAATCCATTTGTTATCTTTCAATCTATAACGTTATTATCAAATCATATTCAACTACATAACTCAGACAAGATTTTACGAATTTAAGCCGTTCAGAAATCAAAGAATGTCAAAAAGCTTTGCTATTTATTACGTTCAGTGTTTTGATTTAATACTGTAGAGGTTTCGTGAGAACAGTAGATTTTTTCTTCTCTGAATGGATTATGAATGTTTCAATATGTCCCTAAACGTAATACAAAGTTTTAAGTTTCAATACTTTTATAAAATTACTCCATAATACAGTCCTCCATTAGATCTTGGTCAACAACAATCACTTGGAAAAAAGTTCTGTATTCTATGTCTATTGACGAGTATATAGGCTATTTGATTATCTAAAACTCTTTTAGGTTTCTTGCAGGATCGACAACTCCGAAAAAAGTCTTTCACTTGATATAAGTTATCAAAATATCAAGGTGGTATGATGAGGATTTAAGAACCGTGGCAGACGCTATCCCATCCAATGAGGGCTGGTACAGTCAATCAAGTTAGATAGATGAATGGGTACATGTTATTGTTATAAAAACGCGATTTGGCTGCCAGCAGGAACTATATTAAAAACTCAAAATCTAGGATTTTTCCCCTCACAGGACATTGGAAATAATGGACCGATCGCGGCTGTCAATCAAGGAATCACAAAAAACACAAAATCTAGACTTTTCAAAATTTGAAGAAAAAGCAGTCGACAATATCTTGTGGGTTGTCGTAGAAAACATTTTAGAAAATGAAGACATTTAGCAATTTCTTCATTTCTAAGATGTTTTGCTAGCAATAACCAAGCAATTGACCGATCACTTGCCCCGCCAACTGACTCCCTAAGCCCCGCCTATTAACTCCACCAGGAAGTTCCGCTTCGATTTTAACGGCGTTCTTTTGCAAAATCTATAGCCAGTAGCAAAAAGTAATATTGTTGGTTGGAGACCTAAACGTCGTAACTACAGCTTGAATAAGCTGTAGTTACGACGTTTAAGTCGCCAAACCAACATAAAAGATTAACAAAAATGACGGCCAATGTAGGAGTTGAAAATTCAGGTCCGGCCTGATTGACGGCCACGAATGGTAAATTGTGACGCTATCAGAATATTTGGAAATTTCTGCGTCATAGAGTTACGTCATTTGAGCAGGTCTTCTGGCTAACAAATCAGTTATATTTTCGTTTTTTTTTCCTTTGTGTTTTATTTTAAAACATCCTTAGGGAAAACAAAAAATATAAAATAAATGCCAAATTGAAAGGAGTTGCAGACGACAATTTAAAGTTTATGAAATTTGATTTTATTTCAACTTCGGGGTTGACAACATTGTGTAAAATGAAGAAATTGCTTGGTTCAATCAATTTCTTCATTTCTCACAATGTTTTACCAATTGTATTTCTTTGGGGACATCATAGTGTTTTAATGGGTGAAATAAACCGTTCATTTGAATGATTTAGCACCATAAACTCGAAAAGTTTAGCTAATCAACTTTTTTCGAGGAATTGTTGGATCCCGAGCCACATCCGGTGACCTCTGACAAGAAATTCGACATCATCACACATTTTACAAAAAAAAAAAAAATAAAAAAAAATAAAATTTTAAAAAAAATTGCAATCTATTAACCCAGTAGAACTTTTTAACCGCTAAATCATTCACTTAGAACTTCTAGCTCCGGCATTTGCCCACTATTTATGTTAAGTATTTTGTTTGTTAGGCGACCTACCCGTCATATAAAAGCTCGGTCCTTTTTTGTATATCTTACAGACAATAAATTTTGAAAATGAACACCGTTCAATTTCGGAGGTAAGAGGGCGTGGCCAGCAAACCGTCAATTCCGGAATGAAGTTGGTGAGCTCAATCTACTTTATGGCGCAAAAACACCAAAAACAAACTTCATTTGGATGAGCTGTTTACATGACGCTTTTGGTGCACTGAAGCTTTTTGGTATATTTCAATCAAGGATATGATTCTTGTGGCTGTTTGCTACATAATCTGCCATTCCCAATCCCCTTGTCGTTTGTAGACTCGCCCAAACCCCGGACTATCGTGCACTAAATGGGTCAGAAGTCAAACGTAGAAAGAACGCGTTAAGATAAACGCGTGCACGCGTAAGTAATACAGATGCACTCACAAAATTTAGACGTGTGCGCATAATTAATGACCGTTCAATGATATATAATATGCGTGTGCGCCTAAATAACAGATGCACGCATAATATGAAGGTGTTTCCTTTTTATGCGTGCATGCTAAAATAATTTGAAAGTACACGCGAATAATAAAATGTAATGGGTTTATCTGTATTATTTACGCATGCACGCGCTTTTATGCTAGGATGAATTTAATGTACTTAATACCGGAAAAGTCCCAAACGGTACATCATACCGGAAAAGTCCCAAACGGTACACCATATCGGAAGGCTTGTATATTAACATCAATTCTCGCTCAGACACAAACTCAGACCGCATGTCACGCCCACAAACTATAACCTGAAGTCCGAATTAAATATCAAACACTGTAAATCTATGGCCAGTAATATGTAACAAAAAGGTCAAGCGGTTACTATAGTTAATATCTAAGAATAAGCAAATAGATTTTGATTAAAAAAAGTCTTTAAATATCGCCTTCATATTTCCGGATTTTCCCAGACACCAAAAATAGCGCAGGCATCTTCCCATTTTTGTTATAAGAACTTGAGGTTGCTTTCTCTTCGCCCGACGGTTCGTAGTCAACCGTTGTTTGTCCTGACTTGAACATCATAGACTTTACGGTAATCAATGGCTTTAAACCGATTTTAGAGCGTCCTAGCGTAGAGTTTCGAGTTATACTGCGTATTAATACCCCATTCTTCCCAACCAAATGTGCTGTCAAAAATAAACCGAATTGAGTCTCTACGCAATACTTTCAGTTCCAAACCGAAGTTTTAAAGCGTCTCTTGAACAGATTTCCATGTGGATTTTATATGAGAAATTTATCTGCTTTTCCATGGGCTTTAAATGTCATTTTCACGATACATATTCTTTCTTTGTGTTAAACCTACTAAATTCTCTAAAAAAATGATTTAATATGATAAAATTCCCTTCGCCCTACTTTGAAACATCGGCATTTATCTGATGTTGTCGCTAGTTTTCGGGTAATGAAGATAACGACTGAGTATTTAACCAAAGAAATCCGGTTCCATTCTGGTTGTACTCCGTTCCGACGTTTTTGCTTCTTCTTTGTTTTTTTTGTTAAAGATATGAATAGTCATTTTAATTAAAAATCAGGTAAATTGCCAATTTTTAAATGTAATACAGTTAGAATTGTGAATATTGTGGGCCAACATTTTCCTTCAAAATCCGTTCCGGAGCCGCTTTAAAGCAAAGTCACTGAATGGCCGTGACATCGACATTTTTGTACTCATTACCTGCATTGTACCTGCTGGTTGCATACTGAAGATTCTGATTAGAATTAGATTAGAATTCGAAAGTGATATAAGTTCTTATCTAATTCACATATTTAATTTTATGAAATGTCAAGCATAGGCTTATATCTTTTAAGCGATAAATTTTATCAAGCGATCTCCTTTCCAAAAAGCATAATCGTTGGAAAAATTGAAGAATTTGCTTTAACAATAACGTAACTAAATCCTATGACAGTCCTTAAGTGCTCACTTAATATGAGTTTTACTGTAAATAAATATACTGTAAATAGATCCAGTCAATTTAAGGATCCACGGCCACTGATCACCGATCTGATATTTCCATCGTGATATTAAAGAATATTATTTTTGTGACAAATAGTGACAGGGACTTCAAACAAAGACAAATATTAGTCACCAAACCAATAAAAATACCTAGCATAAATATCGGAGGTCAAAGTTCAGTTTCTGTACAACTGAAGAATTTGATTAGGCAATGTACGTACGCAATCAGCACTTTAATATCAGATGCTTCTTCAGAGTAGATCCGACACCAATATAGGATTTCCATTTCGCTGAAATAACTTGAGAGCTAAGCCCCACACAAGAAAAAAATCCATTTCGGGTCATTTAGTGATTCTTAAATCCGTTTGTTTATGATTCGATGACATTGTTCAAAGTTCCCATCTACTCCTGATATCAAAAATTTAGAAAACTCTGTAAACACAGTTTGCAGATTCAGGAAAGGATAGAGTAATTAGAAAATTGACCTTTATCATGCTGAATAAAACCTTTATCTGAATTGCAGTTCAATCAAAGGGCTGAAAGCACTTTAAGCAATAAGGAAGGAAAATACTTTGAACAATATAGCGTATATTTTGAAACTAAAGTAAACAAGAGCCTCCTAAATATCAATTTGCAAAAGGATGGTATGGGTGAAGTTCTCTGGAAAGAGTATTTTGTGTTTTCGCTTATCAATTTAACTCGTGTTTGTTTACATCGAATGCACCTGATTCTTTAAAGGAACAGTTCGCTTATCTCCGGCATTGACTGTTATATGACTAAACTTTATGGACGACTTCGTTCATCTCCGTGACCTAGTTAGTGGTTTGACTGACTGGCGAAGGTTAAAACGTCATCTTTGGCGTCATAGTTTTATATAAAAACAACTTAAATTCTAAATATCAAAACTTCTTTCACGAATTTTAGGCTTACCGCGTAGAATTATTTTGATCTTATTGTTTGAATCGTCATATCTATCTATGCTTATGGGCCTCGAGTATAGTTTGTTTTGTAATTAATTTTGCTATGTGTTTTTGGGGGGGGAGATGTGGTTAAACAACAAAGGCTTGAAAGGAATAAACAGGTAGCGTTGACCAAGATCTGACTGCACTTGTGTGCAGACTAATCTCTGTCTATACCTCCTACCAAAACAGGATTATTCTGGGTTCAGCACGACCAGGGTGGAAACCCAAAAATTTATTAATTGTAGATAACACCTTTTCAGACTTATATCTCTGAAAATCATGCATTAAACTAAAAATAAAGAAGCTAATTTAGATTCTGGTGATCAACAGCTTCCCGCAAGATTATGTAGGGGGTCGGATATGTCATATGCATTTCATTAGCTAAATCAACCTGAAAATTGATCAGAAAGTTTGTCGCGTTCGAATATTCGACAAGTCCGAATTTGGCTCATATAAGGAGTAAAATAACCAAGGCTACCACGTCAATTCTTAGAGAATCCACGCAGAAATCTGTAGGTGTTACTTTGGCTTAATCGATCAGAATCTTTGCTTGTTAAATATTGGACCAATTCTTAGAAATAATGTTGGCATTTAAAGGCCATATTTCATGTTAAACCAAGCTGAAACTTATCGAGAATGTTGATGAAATCTGGGCAAAATTGGTATTAGGTCTCTTGGGATACACAATTCATATAAAATCCTTGCAATCACTATACATGTTACTCTTTGTGCTCTATAAACCTGAAATTGTTTAGGACGTTTATCTTAACAAGTCCTTTGGTGAGTTTGGATATGGGACCAAACATTAGGTAACTAGGTCTATTGTTGGAAAAACCTTGCAGACACTTCAGATGCCTTTATTTAGTTCGATCAACCTGAAAGAAATCAGAACGTTTGCCTTGATAAAATCCGTGATGATTTAAAATTGTATCACCTTTGGCAATAAGGATAAAATCTGTACATGCTCTGTAGAAGACACAATTGACAAAACGCTGGCCCCGCCCACTTATTCTTTTGGTCACGCCCATTGACTCTGACTGGAAGTCCCTCTTCGATTGTAAACGGCGTTATAATGTAAAATTATTTTAAGGTCGCAAAAAAAAAAAAAAAAAAAATTCACACAAATGGCGGCCAATGATGGAGTTAAAATCTCTATTCCAGGCTGAATGAATAATTCTATTGGTCGATATATTTCTTGATTGATGGTCGCGATTGGTCAAAGTGTGCTAAACTATCATGAATATTGATGAGAATGTTAGTCTAGATTAAAACTTCAAAACGTCAACATTTGGTCACTAAGGGTAATAAACAAGGTCGAATCTAAGAAAACTACCAGGAGATATTACAGTTTGCTCATTCAACCAAATTATTTGTCTAAATAGATGTCTTGATAAAGAATGGCTAAGTTTGGATATTTGTCACACGGAGTCAAACACTAGATCATATCTGATTAACACCTTGGTGACAGAACATAAGCTTATTACAGACGTTGAGCATATATACTCATAGTAAAAAAATAACAACAAAAAAAAAAAAAAAAAAAAAAGTCACATTAATAATCAATATTTATCATATCATGTTAATAATGAGAGTATCATAATGTAGCGTAAACTGAATAAGTTATAGAACATCGTTTCCGGGCCAAGAAAAAACATTGCAAACACAGCTTATCTCTAGCTGTTTTTATTACCCTTTTGTACACTGCAATAACATTTTTTGCTAAAATTATCTGAATATTGATCAGATGGTTTTACTGGACAGTAAACTCAGGTGAACGATTTAGGGTCAATATGGCCCTCTTGCTTGTCTTCAGCGTTCTTGATATAGAACTCACCAAACAAGACTGCTAACCACCAACCGAAGTCAATCGACATTCACGTCAATTTACCAAAGTACCACAGTTTTTAATGTCTTGTCAAATACAATTCTTAATAAAAGATGAAAATCGTGTGTGTTATCCAGATATTAAGGCTCATGAATCATTTCATGAGGCATTTCGTGGATTTGGTGGTTCAGCCCCTAATGGCAGTTTGCACTCGTTGAACCTTGAGAAGATCTCAAAAATGTTGTCTTAACTTAAACTGTCAAAGCTGACGCTTTGCTAGCTAAAAAGGAGCACCGACTAATTTGATTACTCAACATAAATAAATAGTAAACTCGAAACGATATTATTGATTTGAAATATGTCTATCATCGAGAAGAAAACAATGTGATTCCTTATTGCTAACGCAGCCGATAAAATATCTAAAATATTTTTATTCAATGAATGTAAGCCGGTATGTTTTATGGAGTAGATTTTCTGCGATCATCTAAAAGAGCCTTAAATGAAAATATTTCAAATTCATGTCAAATGAAAAAAGTGTTTAATTATCCGAGAGATTCAGGAAATACTTTTTGACTAGGAATATATTTCTTCGGTTCGTGAAAGTAAAAAAAGAAAAAAAAAGCCCATGTAGAATGTGTTTTTTGGTCAAGGGATTCGGGATTTTAATTGGTAATCATAACGTATAAACCTCATAAGATTCGTTTTTGAATATCGAGTACATCGTCGTTTGGCGAGAAGAATGTCGTAAATGCAGCTTGGATAACAACGTAACGTAGGGACATCCAGACCCTATCATTTGATGAATGGCAATGTGCAACATAAAGCCCGCATCACGATCAATATCTCAACAACCACAACCGTCCCTACGGCCAGCTGGACCCCCTATCTAAATCCAACAGAGCATTCTTGGGATATGTTACAGATTCTGTTTCATCACGCCCCGTGCAACCAGCATCTGCACAGGAGCTCAGATGAGCTCTTCTTGAAGAATGGGATCAAATTCTACATATAAGATCGGAAGGCCTATCAGCAGTACGCGAAGGCGTTATCAGGCGGCATTTGAAGCACCTGTACATCGCACACTCGATATAAAGCTTCATTTTTTTATGGAAATACTCGATTTCTTCATTCCATTGAAGCACCGAAAATGTTGTGTGTTTTTTCCATTACGTCTTTCGTGTAAGCCTTACTTTTAAAATAATTCCGAAAGATTCGATCTTCAACAAAAGCCAAATACAACAATACCCAAAGAACACCCTTATTGTCTATCTTCATCTTTTTTTCTTTTGTTTTGTTAAATGACCTCCCAATTCTTCATTGAATCTTCAAAACATTGTCTTCTTTAAACTGGAATAGTTATATTACGCAATAACAAACATATGATTTTACAGTCGTTCATTTCTTGAACAACATGAAGAAGAAGAACAATATAAGCTCTGCTTACGTTCTTATTCTTTTTGCATGAAATTAGTATGTCATTATAATTTGAAGTGTACAAATGTTAATTTATACAAATAAAATTTGTTTAAACTAACAAAAATCTAAATACTTTCTAGGAAACACAAAAATACTTGTGTAATTTCCTCAAGATACAAAATATCTCACTAGTAAAAAGAGACCCTTAGCAGTAGTTTACGTAACTCATTCCTGTGACAAGCAGTTCTTCATTTTCCACAATTTAATCTACTCAGAAATGTGAACAAATCTAAAATTTCACAACTTTTAAAGTGTCCTCTGTAACTCCTTTCAATTTGGACCAGCCTAAATTTTGCAATCTGGTAATGAGTTATGACAGTTTATGGAATGTCTATTATTATGACACCCATACTTGGGAAAATATTCCGTATTAGATTTTCTATCAATTGTATACAAAGCACAGCCGATAGATGAGTAAAGAACATCAACTATGTTTTATACCTAGCAATCCATTTGTTATCTTTCAATCTATAACGTTATTATCCAATTATATTCAACTACATAACTCAGACAAGATTTTACGGATTTAAGCCGTTCATAAATCAAAGAATGTCAAAAAGCTTTGCTATTTATTACGTTCAGTGTTTTGATTTAATACTGTAGAGGTTTCGTGAGAGTAGTAGATATTTTCTTCTCTGAATGGATTATGAATGTTACAATATGTCCCTAAACGTAATACAAAGGTTTTAAGTTTCAATACTTTTATAAAATTACTCCATAATACAGTCCTCCATTAGATCCTGGTCAACAACAATCACGTGGAAAAAAGTTCTGTATTCTATGTCTATTGACGAGTGTATAGGCTATTTGATTATTCAAAACTCTTTTAAGTTTCTTGTAAGATCGACAACTCCGAAAAAAGTATTTCACTTGATATAAGTTATCAATGTATCAAGGTTGTATGATGAGGTTTTAAGAACCGAGGCAGACGCTTTCACAAACCGACCATACCAATTTAATTGAGGGCTGGTACGGTCAATCAAGTTAGATAGATGAATGGGTACATGTTATTGTTATAAAAACGCGCTTTTGGCTGCCAGCAGTAACTATATTAAAAACTCAAAATCTAAGATTTTTTCCCCTCACAGGACATTGGAAATAATAGACCGATCGCGGCTGTCAATCAAGGAATCAACCGACCAACAAATTATTCGTTCAGCCCGATATTGAGCTTGGAACTTCAACATTTGCTGGCTTTTTTCGTTTAACATATTTCTTGGGTTGGCGACTTAAACGTCGTAACTACAGCTTTCACTAACCAACCAACCGTTTCACTATTAAGCTCAACGGAAAATTTTCAGGGGGGAGCTTAAAGTCGCGCGTCCGTCCGCCCGTCCTACATTCCATCCGTCCTATGTCATATCTCAGGAAACCCTTGGGCCTAATTGTATGAAACTTCATATATAATATTCATAGGAAATTTCCAAGACACGTTTTTTTAATTTTCTCAATTCAAGGCTGCGTCATGGAAAAGGGGGACTTAATGTAAACTTTAGTTTTTTGATAATTTCTCCTAGTCTAATAGTCAGAATTTTATGAAATTTCATATTTGAGTAGCAATTGTGATCCTCTTGACCTTAAACTTTAAAAAAAAAAAAAAAAAAAAAAAAAAAAAAAAAAAAAAAAAAACCTTGTCATGAGAATAAGGGCCTTAATGTCATTAGCTTTACGTAAGCTCTCTTATTGTCCTGCATAAACTTATATTAGCCATAACTTTTGATTGGTTGCAGATATAGTCTTCATATTTCACATGTGCATTGCTTGTGACAAACCCTTTTTGTTGGTACTAAGTTCAAGGTCAAGGTCATGTGTCAAGGTCAGAATATAGAAAATTAAAACTTTAAAATTGGCCATATTTTGCAATGGTAAGTGATATAACCTTCATATTACAAATGTTTATCACTTTTGACAAGACCCTTAATTAGGAAACTAAGGCAAGGATCCCGTTCAACGTCAAGGTCAAATTGTCAAGGTCAATAATTTCCATCATAAAAACCCAAAGTTGGCCATAACTTTTAATTGGAATGAGATAGGATCTTCATATTTCACGTGTGCCTTGCTTGTGATAAGACCTTTCTGTTGGAACAAAGTTCAAGGTCATCAGTCAAGGTCATTTGTGAAGATCAAAATTTGGAAACAATTTGGCATGATTTTGCAATAGTAAGTGATATAATCTTCATATTTCAAATGATCATCACGTTTGACAAAATCTTTCAGTAGATAACTTAGACGAGGTTTTTGGTCAAGGTCAAGGACTAATTGTCAAGGTGAAAAAATTCCATAATAAAAGCTTTAAATTGGTCATAACTTTTAATTGAAATGAGATTTAATCTTCATATTTCACATGTCTATTGTTTGTGAAAAGATCTTTTTGTTGCTACAAAGTACAAGGTCAACTGTCAAAGTCAAGATAAAAAAAATGGAATATAAAAACTTTAGAATTGGCCATTTTTTGCAATGGTTAGTAATATAACCTTCATATTTCATATGTTTATTACTTTTGACAAGACCTTTCAGTAGATAATTAAACCAAGGTTGTCGGTCAAATTAAAGGTCAAATTGCCAAAGTCAATAATTACAATCATAAAAACTCTAAATTGGCCATAACTTTTAATTGAAATGAGATTTAATATTCACATTTCACACATGCATTGCTTGTGATAAGACCTTTTTGTTGGTACCAAGTTCAAGGTCATCAGTCAAGGTCAAGATCTTTTCTCAAGGTCAAGGTTGGAAAAATTAAATTTTTAAAATTTGCCATAATATTGCAATTATGGTAAATGATATAACCTCAATATTTCTTATGATTATTACTTGTCACAAGACCATTCAGTAGATATGATATTCTACCATTATTTTTTGTTAATCCACCAAAAAGCATCAAAGAAAATGTTAAATCGCCGAAGCATGACCTACTGTTATATTAATTCATTAGTGACAAACACTGGTTGAAAATATATGTCAAATAAACATGTCTTTTAAAAGGCACATGATGTAATATCTTTACATTTTTCCCAGTAATTGGTCTTAAACTTTTTCTCCACAACCCTGGGGACCCTTCAGCATATGCTATTAAAACCTGCATACAAAAGATGTCATGGTAAACTGGTTAAGTAAATTTTGACTGGTGATTTAAAACTCACTTAATTATCAAGCACTTATTCGGGGAGCATAACCCGTCACTGACGGCTCTTGTTTGTTACATGCTACGGGCATTAAATTTTGCAAAATAACGCCGTTAAAAATCAACGCGAAACTTACTGTCGATATTAATGGGCGGGACCTAGGTAGTCGGTGGACAGGCCAGCGATTGGTCAATTGACGGATCGCTGGTAGTGCCCTATGAACTCCGACTATGAAAAAAGACTGTGGTTATATTCGCAAAAACTATGTACAATTTGTTGTGTAGGACGTAAAATAAAAGACGGACGGTTTGTTGGCGATCTCAATATCGTAACTTCAGCTTGAATAAGCTGTAGTTGCGACATTTAAATCCCCAAACCATGAGCAATACTTAATAGAAATGTCGGAGTTCAAAATTCACTTCCGGTTAAATGATGATTTGATTCATATAAGTGATGAAGAGAATGTGTGTTTGTTGGGTTTTTTTCATAGAGGAAAGAAACGAAAAAACTAACCACAATGCATGAATCAGCGAATTCATACACAAATGTTTAGTTTTTTAACTCACCTGATCACGAGTTATTGTGATCATCCTTCGTCCGGCGTCCGTCAGGCGTCCGTCAGCAACTTCTTTAAACAACATCTCCTCTTAAACCACTGGGCAAATTTGAACCAAATTTGGCAGAAATGTTCCTTAAGTAGTCTCCTTTAGATTTAGCTAAAAGAATGGAAATCCTTTAAAAACTCTGATTGCGATAGCAACAAAAGTGAAATTTTACAGTAATCTTGAGTAACTAATTATCAAATACGAGTACGTATGAACATGACCTCTTACCCGCTTGGCGAATTTCTAGACCTGTTCAAATTCAAAGGTTTTGCAGAAGAAATTTAAAGTGGATTTGAAAAATAACAATCTTTTAGTGTAGAAAATATTATGGAAAAAGAAGGAATTGCTTGTTCTTCTTTTTCAACAATATTTTCTGAATTGTAAAATCACAGGGACGTAAAAATCAAGGAATGAAGATTTCAACAAAAACAATATGCCCCACCATATCGATGTGGAAGCATAAAGATATTAAAAACGAGTATGTCTGAACAAAAAACTTTAGTCTAAGAATGCTTGTAAGAAAGCTTGTGATGTTATTTGTGAAAAACGTTCAACCCATTACCTCTAAATGACGCTTTTTTACGCCCCGAAGAAATACGATCATAGAAAACATTGTGGAAAAAGGAGAAATTGCTAGTAACAGCCAATTTTCTAACTATGTGTTCTGTCTTTTATGTTGCACTTACTTTCTAATTTAAGCGTAAATTGAATGTCGCCAGTTTGAACTACTCTAAAAGTGTGTCGTATGGTAATAGATTGAAGTCTGCTTATCTTACAGCCGCCGTCAAAGGGCAGTTGGTAGCGCGTCGGACTGGCAATCTAGAGGTCCTGGGTTAGATCCCCGACGGCGGCACTCATCCTTTCCGAATATTTGTCTCTCAGCAATTAGTCGATAATCGTAGACCTATGTGGGATAGCAGCTTGAGGCTAGGAAAGGATGTAATGGTAGTCCTGGTGTGAGAAATACCAGGATTCCATTGTTAGGTGCTCCAGCCGCGATATAACTGAAAGATTGTTGAAAGCGGCGTAATACCCGCCAATCTGCTTATCTTACGCAATGACAGGCTTTGATTTTTTTATCAGATATTCAAAAATTTCAGTTAGATTTTAAAAGTGAAATAAAGAAGAAACAAAAAAGCAACTTTGAATTGACAGACAATGTAGGGCATCTCAAATTGTTTTTAAAAACTAATTGAAAGTGATTTATTATCTGAAGTTTAAAACATTTTCAAAGAGAGCTTTGTATTCCTTATCCAATACAATGTCGATGTTACTCGTTTTATTTGCGTGGGAATTTTTGGATGATTCGCAAGATTCATCTAATCCTCAATAACTTTCAAAAGTTTCTAAAAGATATATTGTCGTTAGGCGTGCAAATTGGCGTAACTACAGCTTTAACAAAGCTGCAGCTACTTCATTAAGCAGGCCAAACAAAGCTGTAGTTACTACATTAAGCACGCCAAACGACGGTATTCTATCAGCCATCGAAGCCTAACACGTTTTAGGGTAGTCATTACTATTAAAGACTCGCCATTTTTTATCAACGATGTTCTTTTCAACCAAGTCTGTAGAGCTAGTTGCCTTGTTAAAGAAAATACTAAAACAAAATAAACACATAATCGGTCATTGCGCATCGAAGCAATGATAATGTTTAAATCATAGGTATTTAAAATCCGAAATGAACTATAGGAAAAGTATATTCAGAGTTACTTCTATTCACGAAAAAGATTGGTCTAGAGCTCCTAAGGCGACATTTGAACAGTTTTTTTTATGTAAATTTGATATAGGAAAATTATCTGCTATCCCGATAGTTATAAATATCATTTTCACGATAGATAGCCTTTCTTCGTGTTAAATCCACTAAACTCGTTACAAAATTTAATTTAATGTGATATATTCAATGTGCCCTACTTTGAAATATCGGAATTTATCAGACGAGATTGTTATTCTTCGAGAAATGTCGATGACGACTGACATGCTAGCGACAGCCAATAACGTAATTGATACGTCATGGTATTTTCGGTGCAGCAGACAGATATCGTGTTTATCCGATGAAATGAGGTTCTATTTGGGTGTGCTTAATTAGCCGTCTTATAACGCGAAGTATTTTTGCATATTCTCTTCCCTGTATTAAAGTTATGAATGGTTACTTTCATTTCACAATCAGATAAAACAACTTTTTTCAAATATCTAAATGCATCAAAGTTAAAAATTTAAAGATGAGAGCCAAAATTTTTGTTTCATAATCCGTGCAAGAGACGACGCTTTGCTAGTAGGCAAACAGTCAAAGTTTTGACGGATCGCGTTGTCAATCAAGCAATACAAATCATTCATTAAGGCCGGGAGTAAACTTTGCGTTCCGACTTTGGCCGACGATAATGTTACGCAGTTAAGCATTTCTTTTGTTTTGAAGTCTAAGAACTCACAACTACTGCTTGGATAAGCTTTGATTACAACATTTAGGAAAAAAACAAACATCTATCTTGTTTTTTGCTCCACTGGCTGAAAGCCAGCAAGCTATTGTAATGAAGTTGTGTCTGTCGTGTGTCCGTCCGTGCGCCAGTCCATCCGTAAAATTTTACTTTAAAAATCTTCTCAGAAAGTATCGAACTGAATTCAACCAAATTTCACAGAAATGATCATACGGTGATCCTTTATCAGATTCCTTCCAAGAATTTTGATCGGGTGAAAAACGTGGCTTTAATGACGGGGCTAATTTCCATATATGGTAAAAGCTTAAGAAATCTTATTCTCAGAAACTGGTGGATTGATTTCAACTAAATTTCAAATGAATTATCCCTGTATGACCCTTAATCAGATTACTTCAAAAAATTTCAATTCGATGAAAAACATGGCTTTTATGGGCGGGATTGATTTCCATATATGCTGAAAGCTCTGAAAACCTTTTTCGCAGAACCCAGTGGAGGAATTTCGACTCAAGAAATTAAAACAAAACAACAAACAACAACAACAACAAAAGCCACACACACAAAAAACGGAAACTAGTCGATTGACTTACTTAATTTACAGGAATGATTCTCCGGTGACTCTTTATTAGATTTCTTCAATGAATTCGATTTAATGATAACAAAAGCTGGCCTTTTTTCGGGGGGGGGGGGAGGTAATTTCAATATTTGGAATATACTGAAACTGTGAAGATGTAATGGCGGATTTCAACCGAATTTCACAGGAATGATCCTTAGGTAGCTTGTTGTAAGATTTGATAATATTTTGATTTGTTGAAAAACGTGGCTTTTATGGTCATGGCTCATGTCCATATATGGCATACAGTTGAAATTTTGAAACGTTTGTTAATACATTTTCACCAGACTTAGTAAAAGATTCTTCATAACTTGACTTCTACATATTGAAAAGTTTAAACTATTGTAAAACGTTGAAAAGTTTAAAATTCTTCTCTAGAACTATACTAAGGGAAACAAGATGTGTTTGTGAAACACCATGCCCCCGAAACAGAAATTCTTTAGAAACAGGTGATTTTTATTTTTTTTTACCTTTGTTTTAGGGAAAAGGGTTCAAATTTTGAACTTGACCTTGATGAAATGACTTTTCCAGTTGCGCCTTGTTGAGACCTATCTACATACCAAATATTAGCATTATAACTTAATTAGGAATGAAGTTATATTTTGACCTCGACCTTGATTAAATGACCTTCCCCAGTTGCGTCTTGTTGAGACCTATCTACATACTAAATATTAGCATTGTAACTTAATTAGGGATGAAGTTATAGGAAAATGTTTAGTTGGCAGGTTCAGTTTTGCAGACAGACAGACAGACGGACACCGGTAAAACAATATGCCCCCGATCTATCGATGCGGGGGCATAAAAAGTTTAGCAATTTCGTACGTTACAGCCAATTTCTCCGGTGTCTAGCTTTGGATTCAAACCATATTTTCACACATCGATCTTTTATGTGTTAGCCACAGTTTTTAAAAAAATCTGATGATTTCAAGGTCATACGTGTTTGTTGTACAGCGTCAAACATGGTAGGGGTAGGGAAGTAAAAGTAACACAAAGATTTAACATCTTGTGTGTCCACCGTTTGCGCCAATAACGGCATCACAGCGTCTTTTCATGCTGGAAATGAGCCTACGGTTAATGGCCTAAGGGATACGACCCCATTCCTGACGCAGAACACGTTCCAGGTCTCTAACGTTATTAAAGTCATTCCTGTCTCTTACTCTCCTACCCAGATGATCCCAAAGGTGTTCGATCGGAGACAGATCCGTCGATTTGGCTGACCAATCCAACATATCAACATTATTAGTCTGTAAAAGGTCCAACGTGTGCCGAGCGACATGTGGGCGGGCATTATCTTGCTGAAAAATGGTAGCAAGCCCTTGACGCAAGGACGGAAAACCACTGGCTGGACAATTTCGGTGCAGTATCGAACGGCATTTAAGTTTCCCTAAATAGCTACCAAGTCAGTCTTGCCACGGTATGATATACCACCCAGGACAATGTCGCTGCCGCTTCCAAAAAGGTCATGTTGAATGACGTTGGCGGGATCCATCCTTTCGCCGTCACGCCTCCAAACACATACCCTGCCATCCGCAAATTAAAACGGGATTCGTCTGTGAATAGGACCTGATTCCACATTCGTCTCTTACAGTACGAGCACAGACCCGTGTTCCCGTTGCATTTCGGACCAAACCGGCTATACGAGTGCTATTGAGGAAGCGATTACGCCGTGAACACGTCACGATGTAATTGTCCTCTAGTTGGGTAGTCTTACGTGGCCTGTCTGAACGTGGCCTGTCTTTGACGGTGCCTAATTGACGATACTTTGTTGTAAGTCTTGAAATGGAACTTTGGCTCACGCAAAAATGTTGAGCCACCTCTTTTACCAACATACCAACAGCCGGCATACCGATGACTACGTTCCGTTGGTCTAAGTTAAGCCCTGGGCGAAGTCACATTTGAGTTTTTTAAAATGTTTTAATGAGTTATCTTGTTATTGATGCTAACCAATAAACTGGTATAGATATTGTGGATATAGACTTCACGTAAATGTGGAAGCACGTGCAGAAGAGTTTCAGGAATATTGCGTCAGACAGCTTTTAGAAGCGGTGAAAACGTGCTCTTAATGCATAATTAGTTAGTTAGCTTTTAAAAATTGCAAGCGAGACTGATTTTATAAGGTTTATACATTTACGTTGAAAAATAATGAAGGTCGAAAAAAATTGCTATACTTTTTTCCCATAGTATATTTACAAGTATATAGTGACTAGATTCATTTGCCAGACAAGGCAAGTATGATTCATTTTGTATTGAGTTCGAGCGTAACTGATTATAAATGTTCCAAAAATAACACCATTTTCAAGGGGGGTGTCGATGTTTTTTACAGGTCACATATATCATATATATAGTTTTTTTTTTTTAAATTCCCTCTCATATATTATTTGAATGCGATATTCGGAAGAGTATGCCGTTTATGCCGTTTTCCCCTAATAGCGTAGGTAGGATTTTTTAATGTATTTTTAGATTACGCCGAGACACTTGCATTCAATACTTGAATATTAACTTAGTGCATTTTCATCCAGTTTGAATTTACTCAAACCATCGCCATCGATACGTCATCGGGAGTTAAATTCGCTAGCCGATGCTCAATTTTGTAAAGACAAGTTCAAAACTGTCGTTAGAGTGGGAATTAATGGACACACTTACTGTAGCTTTTCGCTAACCACTTGATATGTCACAATTCAGGACGTCTGTTGCTCCCTTGTCACTTTGGTATCTTCTGTTGAATTCGGGGCATATGCAAATTAGATCACGGGGTATCAATGACCGAATGCCGTGATTTCTAAAAATAGCGTGGAGTTCCAATGAACCGTTCCTACATTATCACAAAAAGCCACTTTAAGTTTACCGGAATACCACGAAGAGAATATCTTATCATACAGAGTGTTCGTTTGAAAGTATTTTTCGGCATTTTCGGATATTTCCTATCTGGTCTTCAGAAACATTGATACCCACCTTTGATTTTAAGTTGAACCTCCCGTCAATTAGAAATAGGGTTTTCACAAAATATCATTTTTTGTACAACGACGTCATTAGGACTGCAGTTATAACCAGATTTTCTCCTGAAGACTAAACATTGTTTTTAACAACCTTTTGGCCATCGTATGACATATTAAGACGCGGTTTTTGTTGAATGTATCGTCTGTAAGCCTGTAGGAGAGAGAGAGCGAGATCCCTGACACCATACATAGCCGAAACACACCACTGAACTTGGTCCAGTTACGATGTTTAATATCGCGGGTACGTCACCAACCGACTATCTGTGACGGGAAAGGCCGAAGCGATCAAGGCATGATTCAAGTAAATTGATAAAAAAAAAAAAAAAAAAAAAAAAAAAAAAAAAAAAGAAATTAAACTGGACGCGCATTTGGTACCCAAACAATGTATTTCGATAATCATATAGCAGTTTAAGGTGATATTTGGTCACTCTGAAAGTATGGCCAACGCGAGGAGTTTTGACCTCGCTAGCCAGAACCATTCACCAATCTCGGCTGTCAATCATAGAATCGATCGACCAATCACATCATTCGTTTAGACTGAAAGTGAACTTCCCCACTGACCGACATTTATATAGATCATTTTTGTTAGTTAGGCGTTTTAACTTATTAAAGCTATAGTTACAACGTTTCGATCATCATCCAAACATATTACACTTTTGTGTAAGCGCTGTAACTACTTTAAGTCTTCTATTTGAACGGTTCGCAGTGAATCTGAGAATGCAAATTAAGCTCAACAACTTGACATTGGTCAAAGTGCAATTCTCTGATAAGCAATTCTCTTGCTCCTACATAAATATATATGGCACAATTTTACCTGATTCTTAATGAAGTAATGCCTAGCAAAACGCAGGTGGGGCGAATCAACAGAAGCAACCTCTGAAAGCCTAGAACTTGGTTGGTGGCTGAATTGCGATAAAACCTTGAGATGAATGGATGCACATTTGCTGAAAGGTCTTATTTCTAGTCAATTACTTGCGGCCATGGTGTTATGGCAACGCAAACACAATATTTTCGTCTTGAAACATTCATGACTTATGCTTACGAGTTCCCATGCGGAATTTGAAATTCATTCAATATTTAGCTTCGTCCATCAAAATCGGGCGTTCTGATTGGTCGAAAAAATTCATAACTTCATGAACAAAATTTTGAGCACGCAGCTATAATGTATGCTTCCGCACAAAATAGTCCCTTAAAAAGGTATCAGTAGATATAGGGTTTTTGCTTATTTCGCTCGAAACTATTAAATCATAAGAAATGAAGAGAAATATGTTTTTGTTTTCAATGAGGTATGAACCGAAAAACCTAATCACGCTTCACGTATTCATACAGTATGATTAGGTTTTTCGGTTCATACCTCCACGAAAACAAAAAATATTCTCCTCATCTCTTAAATACAATGTAAACTCTCAGAGGTCAGTACATATTACTAACCATAATATTTTATATCTAAATCCGTTTGGTATCGAAGAGGAACCGCCTGACGGAGTCAGCGGGCGAAACCAGCGATTCGTTAATCTGAGCAAAATTGATACTTTTCACATTTAAGGGATAATATATTCTCTCATGACGACCAACAAGCATATTCTATCATTATTTGCAAGACGCCCTTTTTCTGATATCTGTCAGACAATACCCTTTCAATGACAAAGCCGATACATAAAACCACACAATTAATCTTTATAAAACCCTGGTTAGACATCCAATGTCTCCTGATAGTCTGACAACATTGTGATGGGGCCAAGAGACATGCAACTTTTTTTTTCGAAATTCAAGGTTGTTCCATCTCCATCTCCAGACTGCATAATTCTTAAAATGCACCGTATATATAGTGTACCAGGTACTTTTCCAGAAGAGTGCCTCGGCCTTTCTATATGGCCTGTCGTAGGTGGCGAATAATGTTAGCAACTAACTACTGCTTTCCTCGTACCTCCTGGAATGCAGTAGGTTTGTGTTTTTATTTCAAAGCCTATATTTTTCATGTCGATTAAAACAAGCTTTATCCTAACCACTGTAGGCCTACCCCTGTCACATCTGACATTTCATCTGGAGGAGCAAACGTGACAACTGGCATGTCGTAAGGCTAAAGGGTCTTCATTTGTCATTTTTGGTTTCATTCCTCGTTTATCATTTTTTATATCTTGATGTTCTCTTTGTATTGTTCTGTATGCCTATTTTATACAATCCTTAATTTATTGCGCGCTAAATGAACACATTTGTTTATGCGCCGTAAAATATCAATCAATAATAATTATCAAAATGTTCAAAATGATAACGTAATGACCCCGATATCATATTTCCCCCCCCCCCCAAATAAATCTACCGCTCGTGTATGTTAATCAAAGAGTCAACCGACCAATGAATTAATTCATTCAGGCCAGAAGTTAACTTTAAACTCCGACGTAGACCGACATTTATGTAAATCATATCGATGGCTTTGAGATGTAAACGTCGTAACTACAGTTTGTCTTAGCTGTAGTTACGACGTTTATTATGCCAAGTATAATTTTACTTTTTTGTTTAATGTTACTGGCCATAAATTTTGAAAAATAACGCCGTTTCCTGTCGCAGAAAGTAGGCGTTGCCAGCGGATTCGGTGGGTGGAGCCAGTGTTCTATCGATTCTTTTCGTCAATTATAACTATTTTCGCCGGAAATTAACGAGCCGGAACAAACAGAAACTAGATCTATAACTCTTATTCACAAACTTTCCGACCAAATTCAACTCATGTCAATTTAAAAAAAAAAAAAAAAAAATCGAGTAGAGTTGGATTTCTGTGAAAATGTTCATAGTTCAACATCTGTATTTTCGTCATAAATATATCGGCAGTCTGTAAATCAAGCTAGCAGAGACTGAGCTCAGCTCAACACGTACATAAATTTAGAAAAAACAAAAAAGTAAAACTCCGGTGAACTGGGATTTTGATACAATTGTCCGGTATATTTATACTACTAAACTTTTGCCAAGAATCACTAATTTCTAATTAAATTTATTTGTATCTGACAAGAGTAGGGCTTACACGAAGTACGCAATAGTACACAAATCAATATTTTCGGTGCTACCATAAAAATAAAGAAATCGAATATTTCAAAAACACTTAGCCTCGCTTTCCAAACATTTAGAAGTCTTATGCACTTCAGTAGCGTGTGGGATGTCCCGAGTCTCCAATACCACCTGACAATGCCGCCGCATACTGATAAGCCTCTTGATCTTATATTGTGAAATTTAATCCCACTATTCAAGAAAGGCCAATTTGAGCTCCTGTACAGTACTTGTTGCACGTGACGTGATGAAACAGCTGAAACATATCCCAATTATGCTCTGTTAGATTTAGGTCCGGGGACCTAGTACGAACAATTGTGGCTTGCTCGAGATATTGATCGGTGATGCCGGCTCTTTATGCATGCGAGTTGTCAGAGTAAAATGTTCACCCTACGCACCTGCATATGGGCGAACGTACACATCCAAGATATCGTTTACGTGCCCGAGAGCCATCAATGTGCCGTTGTCAATGACACGGAGGTCTATTTTCCGCTTAGCACTGATTCTCGAACAAACCATAACCAAGCCCCCGCTATACCGATCATGTTCTGCCACACAAACTGGAGCAAAATTCTCCATACCCTAGTACGGCTATCGGTAAAGTAAACAAAAAACCTTGACTCGTCTGTACAAAGGACTGGACCAAAGTAAGTTTGGGTCAAAGTCACATGATCCGATGTCCACACAAAAAGCATTTGCACGTGACATCGGGTCAACGGAACGAGGGTTGCATGTCGTCTTGACCTCAGGCCAGCACCATGCAACCGATTTTTAATGGTTTGGAATCTTATACTTAGCATTCTGGAAGCCGCTACGTAATATTGCTGCGTTGTCAAATCGGTGACTGGAAACAACACTTTGTGACACACTAAGGACATTAGCAACAAACAACTTGGATAACCCAGAATAAAGCACCCCAATGCCCATATTCATTAAAGAGATGAAGAGAATATTTCTTGTTTTCATGGAGGTATGAACCGAAAAACCTAATCACACTGTATGAATACGCGAAGCGGATTCATACATTGTGTGATTAGGTTTTTCGGTTCATACCTCCATGAAAGCAAAAACTGTTCTCTTCATTTCTTATAATTTAATAGCATCGAGCGAAAAAAAAAGCTTTACAAATTTCGATACCTTTTGGTATTGGACTATTTTTTGCGGAAGCATACAAAATCGCTGCGTGCTCAAAATTTTGTTAATGGAGTTTTGAATAAATGTTTCGACCAATCAGAACGTTCGTTTTTGATAGACAAAACTAAAAATTAAATTATATTCTCTTCACTAAAATGGCGTCTTAAAGGGAGGTATCGATGTTTCTGAAACCTAGATAAGACAAAAATATCAAATGCCGAAAAATACACTCAAACGAACATTTAATACTTTAGGTTGAGTCAGGTATTGTCTTGGTGGTAATCTAATAGGCCTAAAGTGGCTTTTTGTGGTTATATCTGAAAGGTTCAGCGAAATTCCAGGTTAATTTTAGATATCACGGAATTCGGCTGACGACATCGAATGACCTCATTTGCATCTGACCCAAAGTCAACTGAAGGCAACAAATTTACTAGCGAAACAGCCAACGTCCTAATTCAGGTCACATGAAAGGGTAAGCGCAAAACTACGGTTAGTGTAAATATTCGTTATAACACTTACGACTGTTTTGGACTTATCTTTACAAAATTAAAGACCGGCTAGCGAACATAACTCCCGATGACGTAACGATGACGTTTGTGTGATGTAATTTAAACTACATTCAAGGTTCCAACGGTTATTCGCACCACGTGAATGATCATATAATCTTCGCTTCTGTCTCGGATTAATCTAAAATAGATTAATAGCCTACGTAGGCTATTAAGGAAATACCCTGCTTTTTTCTGATAAGCGACCTCAGATTTTAGCAAAACTTCTTTTCGGCATATTCTATTCAAAAAGTTTACGAGAGGAATCAAAAATAATTCAAATCTGTGACATGAAAAAAACATCGATACCTACCTTTAAAAGGAGGTATCAATGTTTCTGAAACCAAGATAAGAAAAAAATGCCAATTGCCGAAAGATGCGCCTAAACGAAAATTTAATACCAAAATTTGAGTCAGATGTTATTTTCACGGTAATCTGATAGGTTTAAAGTGGCTTTAATAAGAAAGGTTAAACGGAATTTCAGGTTATGTTTAGATATCACAGAACTCGGTTGTCGACACCGCATGACATCTTTTGCATTTGACCCAAAGTCAACCGGAGATAACGAATTAACGAGTGAAACAACCAACGCCCTAAACTGTGTCCATCTAATGGTTAGGGCTAAACTACGATAAACACGAAGACCGCCTGGCGAAAATAACTCTTGATGACCTAACGATGACGTTAGTTGGCAAATTCAAACTGAATGCGAGAGTCCAACGGTACAAACAACACGTGAATGACCTAATAATAATTGCAACTGTCTCGGCTTAATCTAAAAATAGATTAGCAGCCTACGAAGGCTATTAGGGAAATACCCGGTTTATACCGATAAACGTCTCTGATTTCCGAAAAACTTCTTTTCAGAATATTTATGGAAATAGTGTATGAAAGGGAATAATAATAATTCTTATCAGTGATATGAACAATAATCATCAATACCTACCTTTAAACCTGAAATGGAAATAAATCTAAATTTTGTGATAATTTGTCGCTATTTATGTTTGCCTTACAAGGAAGTGCATTTCTTTACTGGCGGACTTAAACATCGGAATGATTACTTAATGGACATGTAAGACGAGCAGGTACTGTCGCCCAAAATGATAAATATAAAGTTTTTTTTTGTCTCATCGTTAAAGTTTTCATTGTTTCAAACTAGCGTGTTTCAAAGCAGCATACTTGGGTGAATATTGTGAGATATCCACTTGATACATTGTACCATATTTGAAACAAAGAACGAGACAAGGTAAAATACAGCAATATCAACATAGATGATATCTCCGGTTAACTACAAAAACTCTATTATCAAAAGCTTACTTTTTTTATAATATTTTGCTAGTTCAACCCGTAGATATTTTGTTAGTAGATAATTACTTCTGATGTTAAAAACATGTTCCGTAGTTACTGACGATATTTGGTTTATTCGTATTTCGGTAAATTCTAAAAGATTCTTGGAAATCATAAGTCTGTGGTTGACAGGAGAGAAAGTACGGAGGAAGTAAACACATTTCAAAATGATTTACACAAACCGTTAGGAAATATAGCTTACGGCCAGAAAAGCGACAAGCTGATTTACTAAACTTGACTGTTATATCGGCGTTTCTGACTAAATGCCTGACTAGGTTTATTGAATACGTACGGGATAATACAATTGGGAAATGTTCCTAGAGGGTAATGTTATTTAATAGATAAGATTCATTCGCTTTTTTCAGGCCAATAATTGACTGAAATTTGCAGCACTAGTTACTGGACTTTTCAAATTATAATTATAGGGAGAAGCAGCAAATGATATTACAACCTGAACTGTTCTTTACAAATACCGAACACCACAAGATCAGAAAGATAACGTTTACTTTCAAGATTACCTTTACATTCAAAAAAAAAGAAGAGAGAGAAAGAAAACAAAAAAAAAAAAAAAAAAAAAAAACAAGTGGATGTCGTATAGCGATACAATACAGAATCCCCGCCGGATTAAAACAGTTTTTTTACAATTTATCTTTTTCCAAGTTTTCTCTAAGAACATAAAGAGAACAGAAAAATGCTGATAATTAACATATTCTCCTTTTCTTCAATATTTTCTTTACTTTTGTGTTCATTATTTCTTTATGTAATAACATTCGTTATGTTAAACAGTTATTTTGGAAAATGTTAGAAGTTAATTTTTAACGAAATTCTTTTGAAATTAACATATAACAAAGTGTTAACCGAAATTTATATTGTAGTGAGACAATTTTAATGCATTATCAGACATAATTCTACAATATTCGAATTAAGACCATTATCATTTGGGCAATTAAAAACAATAATAACCGTCTCACCAAATGAAGATCAATTAAGGTAAAACATTGCAAGAAAATATAACAAGTGCTTTCTTCTTTTTATAACTACATAAAATGACCTTATTTTTAGCATACCTAAGCACGAAGTGCTCTGGGGGAGCTATAGTGATCGGTCATCGTCCGTCGTCCGCCCGTCCGTCTGTCCGTCCGTCCGTTCAAAATTACAAAAAATCTTCTCCACCTAAACTAAACATGGAATTTCAACAAAACTTCACAGAAATGATCCTTGGGTCTTGCTCTTTCAAAATACTTCAAAGAATTGAAATCCATAGAAAACTCTGGTTGCCATGGCAACGGAGTGAAAAAAACTGAAAAAATCATCTTCTCCCAAACGGTAAGGCCTAGAGCTTATATATTTGGTACAAATCATCATATATTGACCCTCTACCAAAATACTTCAAAGAATTACCGTATTCTGAAAATTAGCGCTTTTCTGGGCGATCCCTGATTTTACATAGAAATAAAGATGGAAATCTTTAAAAATCTTCTTCTCCCAAACCATAAGGCCTAGAGCTTTGATATTTGGTATACATCATCATCTATTGACCCTCTACCAAATTACTATAAAAATTAGCCCTTTTCTGTGCAATCCCTAATTTTAGTTAGGAATAAATAATGATATCTTTGAAAACCTTCAAATCATCTATTGACCCTCTACCAAAATACTTCAAAGAAATACCGTTTTCTGAATATAAGCCCTTTTCTTTGTGATCCCTGATTTTACATAGAAATAAAGAAGGAAATCTTTTAAAACCTTCTACTCCAAAACCATAAGGCCTAGAACTTTGATATTTTGTACAAAACAAATCATCATCTATTGACCCTCTTCCAAAATACCTCAAAGAATTACCGTAATCTAAAAATTAGCCCTCTTCTTGGAAATCCCTAATTTTACATAGAATAAAAGAATGAAATCTTTGAAAATCTTCTGCTCCCAAATCATTAGGCCTAGAACTTTGATATTTGGTACAAATCATCATCTATTGACCCTCTACCAAAATATTTCAAAGAATAACCGTATTCCGAAAACTAGCCCTTTTCTGGGCGATCCCTGATCTAACATAGAATAAAAGAAGGAAATCTTTAAAAATCTTCTTCTCCCAAACCATAAGGAATAGTGCTTTGATATTTGGTACATATCATTATCTATTGACCGTCTACCAAAATACTTCAAAGAATTATCATTCTCTGAAAATTAGCCCTTTTCTGTGCGATCCCTGATTTTACAAAGGAATAAAGAAGGAAATCTTTGAAAATCTTCTTCTCCCAAACCATAAAGCCTAGAGCTTTGATATTTGGTACAAATCATCATCTATTGACCCTCTACCAAATTACTTAAAAAATTAGCCCTTTTCTGTGCAATCCCTAATTTTAGTTAGGAATAAATAATGATATCTTTGAAAACCTTCTTCTCCTAAACCATTAGACCTAGAGCTTTTATACTTGGTATATATTGATGTCTATGCTTCAAAGAATTACCATATTCAGGAAATTAGTGCTATATGGTGGGATCAGCAATATACCTAGGATTAAAAGAGAAATCCTTAAACATCTTCTCCAAAACAATTAGACAGAGGTCTTTGCTATTTTGTTTATATCATAAAGCCTCGAACCGTCATACTAAGGGATGCGATTTAGGACCATCATCGTCCTCTTGTTCTATTTTAACCAACTCTGTTTTGTCGTCTTGGACCTCTTTCAATTTAGACCAATCTAAAATTTTGTCGTTTTATTTGGGTAAAAGGGAGGTTTCGATGTTTCTGAAACCTTCATAGGAAAAATTTGCCAAATGCCTAAAAATAAGCTCAAATGGACGACTAACATTTAGATATGAGTCAGATCTTGTCTCATATCACCCGAAGTCAATTGAAGGTAGCAAACTGTCAAGCAAAACATCCAACATCCTAAATCATGCCACAACCAACAGTTGGCGCAAAACTACGATAAATGTCTATCTCTATATACGCATTAACGCTTACTGTAGTTTTGGACTGATATTATTTCCCTTATAGCCTACGTATGTTTTTAATATATTTTCAGATTATGGCGAGACAGTTTGAAATGAATATTGGGACATTCACATGGCGTTTGTAACCGTTGAAATAACGCATGCAGTTTAAATTCGCTCAAGCAAACGTCATCGTGGCGTCATCAAGAGTTCTGTTCGCTGGCTTGTTTCGATTTCTGTTAATGTTATACTTCATATAAACAAAGACAATTTCCATAGTTTGGTGCTAAAATTTAATGTGAAATAATTCAGGTCGATGGTCGTTTCCCTTTTCTATATGTTCAAGTTGAGCCAAATGCAAATGAGGTCAGGCGGTGTCGACAACCGATTTCCGTGATTTCAAAAATAACGTAGACTTTCTCTGAACCTTAACTAGAAAACAATTAAAAGCCTATCAAATAACCGTGACGACAACAATGCTCTCACATTAAAGTACTTAATGCTCGTTTACGCGTATATTTAGACGAGCCGCCGTCATAGCGCAGTTAATAGCGCGTCGGAATGTCAATCTAGAGGTCCCGGGTTCGATCCCCGACGGCGGCACTCATCCTTTCCGACAATTTGTCTCTCACCAATGGGTCGATAATCGTAGACCTATGTGGGATAGCAGCTGGGGGCTAGGTGTGTGAGAAATACCAGGATTCCATTGTTAGGTGCTCCAGCCGCCGCGATATAACTGAAAGAACGTTGAAGGCGGCGTAAAACCCCATTCAATCAAACAAACATATTTAGACGAACAAATTAGTGCCGTCAAACGTATGATATGATCGAAAGACCTGTTAAGATTAAGAAAGTCTACGAATTACGAAACAATTGACGGACCTATGGCCTCACCCACTGAGCTCCGACAACAAGTTCCACTTAGATATCAAACAGCGTTATTTTTCAAAATTCGAATCCGGTAATCCGCCAATTTCACAAAGGTTGATGCTTATCCCCTTTCTGAAGATCCCAATCGCTTGACGGGTCACAAAAATAAATGGTGAAATTATTCATTAGAAAACAACAACAACATAAAACACACACACACGCATTTTCAAACCCAACCACGTTTGAAACACGGTTCAAATGTAAAAAGGCAATGTATCTGGCCAACGATCGCGATAAAAGATATTTCCTCTTACATTTTATCATTCTTAGGTAAAAAGCTCAAGTAATGATGATCGATAATGCTATTCTGGCTTTGTCTAGAATAGGTGAGTTTTACGTCTCATATGAAAGGAAAAACTGTGAATAATGAAGATATTGCATGCCAGTGGATTCCCTTTAAAAAGGCTGTTTGTGTAATTTCATGAACTTTTCACAACCACCTTTGTTACGTCCTTTCGTTTAATGTTTGTTATCATTATCGGGTAGAACTTTTTAAAGCGCCCCTAGGACATATTTTATGGACATTTGATATGGATAAATTATCTGTTTCTCTCAACGGTATTTATGTCATTTTCGTGATAAACATTCTTTCTTAGTGTTTATATCTACCAAATTCACCATTAATATAATTTTATGTGGTAAATTTCCTTTCTTTGAATCTTTGAAACATTTTAATTTATCGAATGAGGTCATTAGTCAGATATTGTCTTCATGGTAATCTGATAGGCTTAAACTTACTTTTTGTGGCGATGTAGGAAATCCACGCTATCGGTTGTCAACACCACATGTCCTCATTTGCATGTGAACAAACTTCAACAAAGGTAATAAAGTGACGAGGGAAACAACCAACTTCCAGATTGATGTCAAAATATGTGTTTACCGTAGTACTACAGTAAGAGTCTATAATTACTGCTACAACAGTTTTGAACTGATCTTTACCGAAGTAAAAACCCTGATGACGTCCCGATGACGTTAGTTTGAGCGAATTGAAAGCGAATGCGTGGCATCAACGGTTATCCGCATCACGTGATTGTCCCAATTTTCATTGCAACTGTCTCGGCGTAATTTAGAAAAAAATAAAAGTCTACGCAGGTAATAAGGGAAACACCATGGCTTGTTTTGATAAACGATCCCCTATTTTCGCAAAACTACTTAATAATAAGAATATTGTATTCAAATAAAAGAAAGGGAATAAAGATAAGGTAAGTATGTGACAAAAAAAAAAACATCGCTACCCCCTTTTACGATTAAAAAGAGATAATCTGGTTAAAATATTTGTACCGCATTCTGCAGTAATTCCCTGTCTCGGTTGGTGGCGTTTTTAAAAGAGTCGTACATTAAGAAAGTCAAGCAAGTGCGAAAAAACTTTAATACATTCGATTCACCGATATATGAAGCGGCTCTTGAACATATTTTGGATGCAAACATTTGTCTCTGTAACTGTGATTCTTTAAAACATTTGAAGGAATGGAATTATGCTGATTTTATAACAAATATGTTTGTTCACGGCTAATAAAAAAAAGATGGCTAACTTAAATTCATCGGGAAAATAAATTTTCTTTCTATCTCACCCAAAATTGCTTTATTTGTGGTTTCCATAGCGATTGTATTAATAATGGGGTAACAATTCGGTCGTTATCATCATTGCCAGAATGCTAAAGACCGCAACCGATAAATTCTGATGTTTCAAAGTAGGGCATAAGAAATTTTTTGTATCAAACGTAATTTATAACGAATTTGGTGGATTTTTGTGATAACTAATTAATAACTACTGGAAAAGCAGATACTTTTCCTTTGTCAAATTTTCACTAAACTGCTTTAATATAAATCCTATAAATCGCCGGCGTCCATATAAAGTGGATATTTCTCGAGTATTCATTCTCATCGCGTTCTTAAAGTGCTAGTATCGCAGTTCTTTGTGAAAGGCGAGATATTGACAACGACGTTTTTATATATGTGATTAGTCACCATTGAAATCATCAAATATTATGTATCGTTATGTCTTAAATTATTTCACTGTAGAAAGTTTCTTAATGATGTTGACAAAGACAAGCTGTAGTTACTACATTTATTGACATTATAGAAATATCTCCAAGTAATTCGACGGGGTTTAAGGAGATATAGACTACTCAAATTACTAACCTTGTCTTTTGTAGCAAATAATCATCACGAATACCACTTGCTAATATGTGCGTAGAATCACGCAAATTACGACATCCTGGCGTAATATTTAAAGCGGCTTTTTATGAAAATTTCACAAAGGGAAATTATCTGCTTTTTGCCTTACGAGACGCTTAATCAGTCAACGAAGAACAACTCGAATGAAACCGAAATATGTTAGGCAAATACGTTATCGATTGCACCGAACACTGCCTTACTTATGGATTTCATTACTTACCAATTTCGCCTTATGCTTCCGCTAGCAATTCAGTCGTTATCGACATAAGCCGAAGACTAACGACTACATCTGATAAGCCTAGATGTTTCAAAGTAGGGCATAGAGAATGTATAAATGATAATTTATTTAGAAGATATTAACCAAACAAATTCTTCGTGAAAACGATATTAATAAAAGTTGGGAAAGTAGATCATTTTCCTATTCTAATTTTTCATGAAAATGTTTTTAAAGAGCCACTTTAATAAAATTCTGGAAATATCCTTTAGTTTTTCGTTAACCCTTAATGTATCATAATTCAGGACTGTTGAATTCGGGTCAAATGCAAATGAGGTCAGGTGGTATCGACTCCCGAATGCCCTGATTTCTAAATTTCCCATAAACTTTTCCTAGAAATCACAAAAAAACACCCTTTTAAACTATCAAATTACCACTAAGGCACTATCTGTAAACGTTGCGTTGATCCAACGATCGCTTCTATACAAGAAAGCGTTCAATCCGTTCTGAGTGAAAAGGCGTTCAGTGTTCAATCACAATCGTTCAATCACGATCGTGTACAGTCAAGCGTTCAATCCGGTTCCAATCTGATTGCTAAATTCATTATGTTCTGTTCTGAAATTTTTGAGGGAAAGTCCGTATTTAACGACACTTAGAGATCTGCTGTGTCAGGCACGAAAACAGTTTGACGAAAAATATACTACATCTAAGGGTGACAATCTTATCGTCGATCTAAAGGCCCCGTGATATTTCGAACATCGATCGACCATTCAAGACTTGGACTTGGACAGAAGCATAGGATAGGCAGTTTGTGATCACCCATTCTCATGACTTGAGCACATGCGGGTTAGGTTTGAGTGTAATTCACGTTGACTGCAATATAATCAGTATTCGATGTTTGGAATAATTTTGGTCGTTACGGAAAATTATGTACATGTTTGAGTCAATCAGTGATAACCCAAACATTGTTTAATACCAGTTGTTAACAAAACGGTTAGTATACTGTTGTCGCTGTGAACGTTAATTTCTTCTTATTTTACTGTTTTAAATTGATTTTTAGGCTAAGAAATTGAATGTAAGGTCACCGTGTATTTCTCACACTTCCCGTATCTCGTTCGCCATTATTTCAAAAGAAAAATTGTAAAATATGTAGCTTATGTTTTAGAATCTTCTTACAGCTGATTTTCATATGGAGGATTTAGTCAAAAGATTTCTTTATTTTAGATATAGAATCGGCAATCTTATCTATGAATATTGATCAGGGGCGAACCGGCCCTTTTGAAATAAAAATATTTCCCAATTTTCGGACTGAAACTTGATACCATCACAAGTGATGATGTCAAAATTTATCACACTGAAAAATCCCAAAATTTCACATTTAGGATCGGCCCTTGAACAGTTATACATGAAATTTTGATATAGGTAAATTATATGCTTTTCCAATAGTTATTCGTGTAAATTCACTATAAATATACCTTCTTGGCGTTAAATTGACTAAATTTACTTAAGAATCAATTTTAATGTGTTCCATTCCCAATGCTCTCCTTTGAAACATCGGAATTTATCGGCTGAGGTCGTTTGTCAACGGGTGATATTGATAACGACTGTATAGCTAGCGGAAGCTTATGACGTAATTGATACGTCATGGAAAGTACTAATAATACAACTTTCGGTGCATTCGACAGAAAACGTATTTAGCCGATTAATTCTGGTTCCTTTCGGGTCGTACATTGCTGACTTTTTGGCGTTTCGTAACGCCTAAATTTTTGCTTCTTTTATTTCTTTTTATAAAGATATGCACAGTCATTTAACTTACAAAGTCTGCTCAACCCTTTTCTTACAAACGTCTGACAGCATTACAGCTAGAAATTTGAAAATTTAGAGCATAAACGTTTCTTTGTTAATCTGTGCAATGGCCGCTTTAAGGAAACTTCAAGGTTTCACTAATAAGTCGAGACACAGTATTGATCCAAATTGACCCAAAATTGGTTTCATTTAATCTGGTATGATTTAGACCTTACAATAACTATTACTCGATAAATACTCAAATATAATCTTAAGGTTACTACATGTCTTAGCCGTGAAAATATATCTATTTAATAAAATGATAAACGGATGACGACTGTCAATCAAGGAATCAATCTACCAATCAAATTATCTGTAAAGACTGTTTAACTCCAACAGTTTTATGAGGCATTGGTGTTGGTGTGGCTACTTAAATGTAGTAACTACAGCTTGTTCAAGTTACATTTAAAAGCGGTAAGTCCGCAAAAATACAACTGTACTTTTTTGTTACGTGGTTCTAGCAATAAATTCTGCATTTAACAAAGCGAATATCGGAGTGGGACTTTTTTTAGGGGGAGCTCAGTGGACGTGGCCAACGGAGTCAGTGGGTGGGTCCATCATTTATTTGTTGGTTAAACTTGATTTGTTCAAAGGACTTATAGTCCCAAAAGATCTCTGATACACAAAGAACATGTTATGGACCCTAGGTAACCCAACATTTTCGGGTCGACTTTTAAGCCGTAGTGTTTACACATTTTTTTGTCTCGTACATTTTCAAAATTGACCATGGTGAGAAGTAGCTAAGCTTCTTGAAATCCTAGCCAAAAGGCTCTAAGAGTTCACATGAGCTTTTTTCCTGAGCTTTGACATAGTAAGATAGTTTTCCCCCATGACCGAGTATATATTACAGATACAAACTCTCTGACCACGTCTCAAGATAGTGTAACATTTATAGTTCACAGACGACGACAAACGACGATACCATACACGTCTAAAGTGCACCCGTGGGTAAATGAGCACTTTGTACTCGAGTGAGCTAGATATATTTTCTTATAACTTTTTGACAAAATTGTCATCGACATCTTAAAGCAGTTCTTTCGAAGATTATAAACAAGTTTGGCTCTCAATTTTCAGATTTCTAATGTAATGCTTTCAAACGTTTGTAAGAAAAATGATCGTGCCGACTTTGTAAGCATTATGGCTGTTCATAACTATAAAAAGGATAAGAAAGAAAGAAATATATTTGGCGTTAAGAGACGCCAAAAAGTCAGTGAAATACAACCAGAATGGAACCGGATTTCATCGACTAAATACGTTGAATGTTGATAGAACCGAAAACTGCCTTATTTTTAATTTCCAAGACGTATCAATTACGTTATTGGCTTCCGCTAGCGATACAGTCGTTATCGACATCACCCGAAGACCAAGCCCTCGCCCAATAAATTCCGATGTTATAAAGTAGGACTTGAGAATAAATCACATTAAATTTTAGTGAATTTAGTCGATTTATCAAAAAAAACAAAAAAACTTTTATCTTGAAAATTACTTTAATAACTATAGGAAGAGCAGATAACTTTCCTACATATATTTTCATGAAATCTGCCCAAGAGCTGCTTTAAGAGCAACAAATTAAAGAAGAGAAAGAAGCAAAATGTGTTGTTGAAACACCATGACCCCGTAACAGCCTTCTTCGGAAGTTTGAACTTGATAAGTGATAGTGACGTAATCACATGACCGCGACATCTAAAGATGCGTATTAACGAGATCTATAATCATGCTAAATATGAATATAGTATCTTATATAAGGTCAAAGTAAATGTAGGTTAAGTTTAAGACTGACCAGCATTGAAGCAGACAGACTAACAACAGTAAAACAATATGCCGACGATCTCTCGATGCGGGGTCATAAAAAGTAATTCCATATTATCAAATGGTGTTACTAACCTTCATTCAATCAAATAGGAATAGTTTTAGACGAAACTTATTATCTAAAGAACTTGGTGGACAATTTGTTCACAACACGTTATTAAATGCAACTGTACGAACGGTGCAGTTACATTAAGTTTGAAGTTGACGTGTGGCTCTGATCATATAAATCAAATATAAACTTGCTCGTACGCACTATCGAAGCTGTCACAGACAATCGCGTCCTGCCACTGACAATCGCAGACCTCATAATGATTTTCTATTTTGAAACAGTAAAACACCTTATTAACAGATCAATATAAATGTATTACTGCGGATTGAAAATATAAACAAGAGGACCGTTGGCCCTGGGGAGCTAATCTAAGATAAAAGCACTTTTTCCTCCAACTGTCTAATTTCATGTTAAGGTTAGGATTATGATACAAGTGGGCCATACTTCATACATATAAAGACAATGTACCTGGGGATCAAAAAGTCTAAATTACAAATTCGTACTCTTCAATCATGGGATGTCATCGGTTCGCTCCCCGGCGGCAGCACATATTCTTTCCGACAATTGTGTCTCATCAATGAATGGATAATCGTAAACCTAAGTGGGATAGCGCGATATTACTGAAATACTGTTAAAGGTAGGTATCGATGTTTTCACATGTCACAGATTTTAATTATTTCTATTTCCTCTCATATACTATTTGAATACAATATGCCGAAAAGTAGTTTTGCAAAAATCTGAGGTCGCTTATCACAAAAAAAGCAGGGTATTTCCTTAATAGCCTACGTAGGTCCCCAACGGCGGCACTCATCCTTTCCGACTATTTGTCTCTCACCAATGGGTCGATAATCGTAGACCTATGTGGGATAGCAGCTGGAGGCTAGGAAAGGATGTGATGGCGGTAATGGTGTGAGAAATACCAGGAATCCATTGTTAGGTGCTCCAGCCGCCGCGATATAACTGAAAGATTGTTGAAAGCGGCGTAAACCCAATTCAAACAAACAAACAAAATAGCATACGTAGGCTATTAATCTATTTTTAGATTAATCCGAGACAGTTGCGAAGACTAAATGATCATTCACGTGGTGCGAATAACCGTTGTAACCTTGAAGTTATTTTTAATTACATCACACCAATGCCATCGTTACGTCATCAGGAGTAATGTTCGCTAGCGGGTCTTTAATTCTGTAAATATCAGTTCAAAACTGTCGTAAGCGTTATTACGAATATAACTACTTATCGTAGTTTTGCGCCAACCCTTTCATGTGACCTGAATTAGGACGTTGGCTGTTTCGCTAGTAAATTTGTTACCTTCAGTTGACTTTGGGCCATATGCAATTGAGGTCATTCGATGTTGACAGCCGAATTCCGTGATATCTAAAGATAACCTGGAATTCCGCTGAACCTTTCCGATATAGCTACAAAAAGCCACTTTAGATTAGGATTGCCACCAAGACAATAGCTGACTCAACTTAAAGTATTAAATATTTGTTTGAGTGTATTTTTCGGCACTTTGTATTTTATTCTTGTCTAAGTTTGAGAAACATCGATACCTCCCTTTAAAAGCGGCGTTAAACCCCATCCAATCATAGCAAATATGAAAGAAGGAGAAAACCTTTTCCTTTCTCTGGATCCATGGGTAATAATTTCAGAAATAAGAAAGAAGTAAGTGAACTGCAGCTACATGCAAATAGCCCCCTTCGGGCTCCGCCCCTGAGGACCCGAGGAGCATGATTTTTACCTATTTTCGAAGAGGTCAATATACTGATGCTTCATTCAAAATATCAAGGCTCTACGCCATCTGGGTCAGGAGAAGATTTTTAAGAATATTTTAAATTTCACTTTTGTTGCCCTGGCAACCAGAGTTTTTAACAGATTTCAATTCTTTTAGCTTTTTAAGAGGAGTCCATCTAAGGAACATTTCTGCCAAATTTGGCTGAAATTGGCCAAGTGGTTTGGGAGGAGATGTCATTTAATAATTGTTCTTTATTTCCATATAAACCCCACCCCCTGGGGCTCCACCTCTGGGAACCCGAGGATCATGATTTGAGCTATTTTGAAAAAGTCACTTTACTGATGATTCATGCAAAGTAACAATGCTCTACGTCTTCTGAGCCAGGAGAAAACGATTTTAAAGATTATTTTAAAATTTCATTTTTGTTGCTAATGGCACCACAGTTTTTCAGCATAATTGAATTCTCTTTAGCTATCTTCAAGGGGAACACCTAAGGAACATTTCTGCCAAATTTGGTTCAAATTGGACAAGTGGTTAGGGAGGAGATGTCGTTCAAAAATCGTTCTTTATTTTTTTATAAACCCCATCTCACTTGGCGCCCCCAGCCGGCGGGGGGATGGAAATCGCTGCCTGCTGTAGAGTGGTAAGACCCCACTGAATGGTCCAGCCTGTTTTCCGTGGATGGTAACTCGTGAAGTCGGGAAAAAGGGTCCTGGTAGTTGATCTCCAGCTTCTCAACACACTGCTTTTGCCTCCACTTCGGTATAAACGGGAGCCTGGATGGGCCCGGTCTAGGCAATCGGCTGGTCGTTCTAGACTAGGGCATTGACTTCTATGGCTATATATCCATTAGCTACCATTTCAGTCAGTTTGTGTTTTGGCACGAGTTTTTTGTTCACTTGGTTACATACAATTTCAATTGGTATTGTACCCTTCTGTAGTACAACTGTTCAATTGTCCGTGTCATATCTTGTTGTATTTTAATGGTATTTTATTTCTTGTCTATTTAGGCTTATTGGCTAATTCGGTAATTTGGGGTTTCGGGAACCGTTGCAGACTTGCATGGCGTGACCCTTGCCTAGGGAAGTGATCATGTTCTTTTGTGTCTTGGGCCTCGTCTTGTCCAAGTATATCATCTGGGTAACCTTGGCAAAGGAAGCTGGATCGCCGTTCCAGTTTTGTCTCCTTGTATGACTCCATGGAGGGTGGGGCCCACATATGACGAAACTTAAAAAACTTAATCATGGCTTCCCAACCGAAAAAAGCAAACGCTTAAATGGACTCTGACGCAGAAAAAATCCGAATCACAAGCTCCTTTTGCTAGATTTTTATTGATCGAATTGGTTAACCCTGAAAGACCCGTAGCCAAACTATCACCCTTTGTTTTGATAAATATCCCTAGCCGGCGGGGGATAGAAATCGCCGGCTTCCGTCCTGCAGAGTGGTAAGACCCCACCGAACGGGCCCACCTGTTTGCCTTAGGGTGGTTATCGTGTCGTTTGATGAAGGGATCCTGATGGTTGAGTGTTTTCGGGGTCAGGGTTTAAGTTCCTCGTCTCTGCAACACACCACTTTGGAATTGAACTAGACGAGCGGTCAGATAGGCCCTATCAGATCAATCGGCTGGTCATGCCTGGCACTGGAATAGAACGTATACATTACGAAACACGCAAATTTTTTTTTGTATATTTCAAGTAGTCTATTTCATTGTATCCATAATCTGTTCAAGAAAGCGTTGGCTAAATGGTTAATCGGGTAAATGAGGTGTTTGATAGACAGTTTTGCTTTCCAGTGTTTATTTCGTGCTTGGTTGATCTACCCATCGGGTTGAAATTGCTTGATCTAGCCCATTTGCACCGAGTATATCGTTAATACATCTTTGGCACCGCTCCCGAGATGGAAATAAATCCCAAGTGATGTGCCCCGTTGTTAGACTCCCAGGTGGGTAAAGAGTATTTCTGACGAATTATTACAACTTAACTATGGCCAGTCGAAAAAAGGCAAGCGTTATCTATCGAATTCAGAAGATAACATTAGTTTACCGCCTTTTACAAAATGCATTGTGGTCGAAAGTGAAGACCCAGATCAGCAAGTTGCAGGACTAAACTTTTGTAATTGAGAAACAAATCAGAGTTATTATTGGGATTCCAAAGTCAGTTAAAAGTCTAAAAAAGGAACTGTATTGATTGAAGTGTGTGAAAGGGCTCAGGCAGATAATCTATTAAAAACAACAAAATTCTTTAGCCAGAGGTCAAGAAAAACTTAATCAATCAACAGATGTAATTCGGTGTAAATAACTTTTTTACATGCTTTATAAGTGAAATCAAATCTAACCTCAGATCCCAAGGTGTAACAGAAGTAAAAAGAATTGAATTTAGAAAGAATGACTAGATCGTACAAACACTTATATTTGGACATTTGGTGAGCCGACCTTGCTAAAAGAATTAAAGTAGGATTTCAGATCGTAAAGGTTGATGTTTATGTTCCCAATCTTCTGCGTTTTTAATTGGTCGTAGACCAATTTATATAACCATAAACTCGAGATTGTGTCGCTGCAATTTACCAAAACTGCCTTTAGCCCAACTGGGCGTATATTCTGACGGGAAAACAGAAAAAATCATTTCATTTTACAAGTTAAGAATTATCAAAAGGAGTAAAGGAAAACTGGACGGTCACACGCTTTAAAGATGAATGCTTCAAGGATTTTCCGCTGGTTTGAACGCGTCTAACCAACCCTTTCTTTCAATCATATCGAGGTGTAAACAAAGATGATACTGCCACTCAATTATTTTCCAGCCATAAGTTAATCAAAGTACTGAAATTTCTTCTGGAGAGCAAATTTGATTATCATGCTTTCAAGCTGTCTAAAGAATAGACCTTTTCACGCAAAGCGTCAGATGACTAAAAAGTCTGTATCCGTTAGACGCTTTCAAAGAAAAACAACAACAACAATTTCCACTGCGGGGAAGATTTACTTCCGGTTCGGATTTTTGAAAGCCTTACAATTACGCCCAGTCATTTTAACTTCTTTTTTTCGAATTTTTACAATGAAAATTATTGGGCTAAATGATGTAGATAATATTGTTAGTAATGTAACATATGTTTGTTACAATATTTTTTCTCTCTGTTGTAGCAGTTATGTACTTTAGAAGCATTAAAAATACCCTATTTTATCTGCCTTAACGAATAAATGACGGGTGTTTTGTTTCATGATTTATTTCCACACTATACAATAAATTGTTTGATAACCCGGTATATTATATAAGTTGAAACAAAAAACTGTGATATATGAAGGTGAATGCACCAAAGGGATCAATGCGCTTTGTATTCGGCAACCCCAGAATCACCAACAGTCATGTTCTTCGCCTCCGGAAATATTGAAGTTATGATAGTTTGTACGAGGAAAGATGAAATTAAAGATCAATATAGTTCAGACATTGTATTGTCGTTGGTTGACCAAAATGTCGTACTACATATTATCTCAAATTGTATTAACGACCTTTTGTTAGCCCATCGATGATATTCTGGTTATAATATGCATATCGGCCCCTTGATCTACATGAAAGGCTACATTTTTCAAATATTAAAGCAAGATATTTTAAAATGAAAGCCTACCTCGCAATATATACTTCAGCAAAAAAGGAATTTTAAATCTATTCAATGAAAATAAGCATATTCACTTTATTTAATTGTGGACAAATGCTTAAAAGATAAACACCGTGTCATACAACCGTGCCGTTTGAAACGACGCTCGGCCGCATCCTTTGATCAATCATGGAATTAGTGTTTGGCGGCATATCGGTTGAAACATAAAAAGATAAAATTTGTCTCATCAAATCATAACTTTGACCAAATAAATGTAAAAGTGTTTATCAGATTCTTTGTGAAATGCTGCCGGTTACATAATAACCCCATATGTATCGTGACTAACCGAAGCGAACCCTTTACACCAAAGCTGTCAACAATCATAAACCTGATCACACTCTCTTATCATTATCTTTCCATAAAATCATTTTTTTCATAATTTTCTTTGCACTATTAACATCGTCATCATCAATATGATCTATGTCATTCTTCGTCGAGATAATGCTCCCTATTTTCGCATTATGATATATTCTTTTTAATCCATCGCTTGGTATATTTTGCGTAAAGTGGATTATTCCTATCAAGAAAATGTTTCCTCATTTTCTCCCACATTTCTATTGGTACAATGATGCGAATGTTTAAAAAAGCAACTGAAATGCTCTCGTTCGGGCTTATTTGATATTAAGAAATGAAAAGAAAGTGAGAGAAGAAGAGAGAGGGAAAGAAAGAAAGAGAGAGTGAGAGAGAGAGGGGGGAGAGAGAGAGATCCACAATGGTGGACACACAGACAGAAACAAATATTTCAAAAACAGAACGCCTGCTTTGTTAATTTTCATAATGTTTCAGTTCAAACGCTAAAACTTTGTAACAAGGAAACTTTTTGTAAGAAATATATGCACTTAGGTGAAGACTTTAGTAGATTGGTATCAACATGGCATTTATAATCTTTATCGTCCAAAATGTGGTCAATAGTACGTAAATGCTTTAAAAAATAAACATATAAATTTAGCCAATCATGTCAATCAGGATAATTGTCACTTGTGGTCAATCCTACCGTGTGATGGGCGGGCTTTGCAATGAATGACGTGCCTGTGATTGACGCGTATTCGCAAATTTAACCATTCAGTGTGCTGGAAAAATTCGGATTGCTTATGTCTTTTGTGAAGTGTCGATAGTTGTAAATATAAAAAAAATCGTTGATTTCCGGCAAAAATAACTTATAGTTATTTGTTTATATCATAATTTATCAAAGTGTTCATTGAGAGTTTAACTGTTACTCTATATCTTTTCCTTTCTTGTATGCGCGCGTGGGGGGGGGGGTGTAAAAATATTCTCAAAAAATCTTATTACATTGGAAATAGTATTCTTATCGCCAAATTCGAGGTAAGTTACATTTCATATGGCCTAGATACCAGGCCGTTTTAAACTCAATTCGGTTACTAACCCACGATAATATCATCAATATTACTCGCTACAACTTTTCTGCATATATCTGCTCACATGTAGAAACTATTTTTTTAAACAAATTTTGATTTTTAACCCTTGCTTTTAATCGTTCAAAATAGCCATTTTATATAGGACTATATTGGGATAATTTATCGACTCCTCGCAACCGATCACGTGACTTAGTCTCGGGTAAATATCGCATTTAACGAGATTAATTTTGACGCATGCGCTGTGAGATCGTGAAAAGGTCTATTCGCCCAAAGAATAGTATCAATTGTGTTTTCCTTTGTTTATAATCAGCGCTGTTAAGGAACTTGTTAATTTTTGCCCAGAAAAAGAGAGGGTTTTGAAATTTCATGAGCCTACTGTCAGCATTTGCTCTTAAACTTAAGTTATCATATTTCAATAATTTTTCTGTTTGGCTTTATAAAAAAAGCTTGCAGGGATGATCTAACCATGACTATTTAACCGAGAATTTTTAAAATTTAGTTTTCATAAAAAGTTGCTTTTTTGTCGGTACCAATGTTGCATCAAGGTCTTACGTTCGTGTAAAATAATATTAGTTTCAATTAACATTCACGGGAAATACCATACACTAGGATAGAACCTACGTGTTGTGAAAGTAATTGAAATTAAAGTTGTTTTACCCTAATCCTGAAGTCGGAATGTAACGATATGTCCAATTTCTCAGTGACGACCAATTACAGTGCGTACGGCACTTTGATTTTAACTGCCACAGGTTTGGGCATCATGAAAACAATTGTAGAGCAACTAAAATTTGTAGGAAATGCGCATTTTCTGGAGATCTGGAGGAGCTTGATGAAGATTCTTGCGAGAATGATTTCAAATATTTTAAATGTGGAATGGATCATCCGGCAAGTTCAAAATTATGTTAAAAATTTTGTCCAAAATTTAAAAAGGAAAAAGAAATTTTGACCGTTAAATGTAGACAATCAGTTCTTTACTTCGAAGCTAGAAAATTAGTAAAATCAAGAGAAGACGCCAACACCTAAGCTAATACAAGAGGTCCAAGAGGACCTGTATCGCATCACTGGCTTTAACATCTCCAGAGTTGAAGACTGTAATTACAGGACAATGCTTGTAGATGCTGGACAAATGCTAATCACAAGAGATCATATGATGAAATGTTAAGGTGAGCGAAGAAAGGGTGTATATCATAAAACAAGATGTGTTTTTAAATCACAAATGCCAAGTTTTCACCTTGTCAGATGCGCATGCGTTAACATGAGATCATGCCAAATATAAGCTAAGAGGGATTTGTATTCTAACAAAAGTTTTTCACAAAAATACAAAGTTTCTTTCACAATCAAAGATGGATGTCCATGATATATCAATAGCATTATGATACAAATGTCTCTACTTTGAACGCCCTGATGTTCAATTTTTATTTTCATTAAAGAAAACCTATATGATACTTGGTCTTGTAGCATTCTTTTGTCTGAATTCAATTTCTTTTACAATGCAAGAAGAATGGTTGAAATCGTTACATTGGTTTGGCAGAAGATGTTTAAAGAAAATGTTTACGCATGAACGGACGGACAGACGCACGCACTGACAAAATACGTGCGACAGACAACGCCATGACAACAGTACTCTCACAACTAAAAATTGTTTAAAAAACATATTTCTCCCATAACCTGAAAATTTTGGTTTTGTTTAATCTGAATTCCAACAAATTATAGCAGACTTATTTAAGCTACAATGTTGTTCATAACTTATTTTCTGTACATCAAATGATTTTGTTAGGTATTTGGCATATACAAATCTGTAAGCGCAGTAATAAGAAATAATTCTATAGCTTCAAAAGATGAATTTATCTCCTTTTCGTCAATGTTTTAGAAAATGTACCTATTCAGATATTCATACACATGTAAACTTACACAATATTTACATCTCTTTGCATTTACATGTTTAAAAGTGATAAATCAATATCAAATAAAGCTCACTGTTACTGAAAACAGCATTTTGAGGTCTCTTTACACTTATTTTGTGATGAATTACTGGGTCTGACCCTAATTCTACCAAAATATTTAATAACCCCTAACCAACATACCCTTTACCAACAATACCAACATTTAGGTGCTTGCAACAACTACACTATTCTAAACACATTTTCAGGAACAATTTAAGTAAGGGTCATCCAAGTTTTCAAAGTGAAAATTAGCCACGCCTTGCCACGCCCATATTTATGGGCCCATCAAAATTCCGTGAACAATTTAAGTATAGGGTCACCTAAGGAATACTGATACCAAGTTTCATTGAAATTATGTAAAATGAGTTGGAAGTAGAATTTTATTTTAGATTTTAGAGTAAAAAAGCCCCGCCCTGCCATGTCCAAATTTAGGGTGCAATCAGGATTCCATGAACAATTCAAATAAAGGGTCCCCCAAGGAACATTCATGGCAAGTATTGAATAGAGTGGTCAAATGGTTTGGGAAGCGAAGATTTTTAAAGATTTTAAACTGAAAATAAGCCGCGCCCTGCCATGCCCATATTTGGAGGCCAAACAAAATTTCTTGAACAATTTAAGTAGAGGGTCACGCAAGGAACATTCATGCCAAGTTATAATGAAATCGGACTAATGGTTTGAGAGGAGAAGATTATAAAAGTTTATAAGTGAAAATTATCCCCTCACTGCCATGCCAATATTTGGGGTCAAACAAAGTTTCTTGAACAATTTCAGTAGAGGGTCAGTCAAGAAATATTCATGCCAACTTTCAATGAAATCGGCCAAATAATTTGAGAGAATAAGATTTTAAAGTGAAAATAAGTCCCACCCTTCCACGCCCATATTTAGGGGTCAATCGAAATTTCTTGAACAATCCAAGTAGAGGGTCGCTCAAGGAATGCCAAGTTTCATTCAAATCGGCCGTGTGGTTTCGGAGGAGAAGATTTTTAAAGATTTTAAAATGCAAATATACGACGCCAATATTTGGGGTCGAATTAAAATTTCTTGAACAATTTAAGTAGAGGGTAAGTCAAGGAACACCCATGCCAAGTTACATTTAAATCGGCCAAATCGTTTGGGAGGAGAAGATTTTTTAAAGATTTTAAAGTATAAAAAGCCCCGCTCTGCCACGCCCGTATTTGGAGGGTCAATCAAAATTTCTTGAAAAATTAAAGTAGAGGGTTACTCAAGGAACATCCATGCCAAGTTTCATTTAAATCCGCCATATGATTTGAGGGGAGATGATTTTTAAAGATTTTAAAACGAAAATATGCAACGCCAATATTTGGGGATGAATCAAAATTTCTTTAATAATTGAAGAAGAAGGTGGCCCTTGGAACATTTCTGCCAAGTTTAATGAAAATCCGCCCATTGGTTAATGAGGAGAAGATGGAAAGAAAGGTTTGCTGACGGACGGACGCATACCGGACAACGTCATGACAATAGCCCCCTTGCCTTCGGCCAGTGGAGCTAAAGCTAAATCTGTACCCGAGCCAACACAAAATTCTAAGCCAAAGGAATGCACTATATGCGAACGCATGCTAAAAATACTATCTGAAATGTTTCCTGAAGTTGTGATTTATTTATTTATTTATTATCATTATTATTATTATTATTTTTTAATAACAAGTCTTCCTATCTACATACCTTCATCCTGCACCTGGAAATTATTCTTCACTTGATTTGACTATTTGCAGCCCTGATATTTTTCCACATTTTACGTTTACCATCTCGCTCCCTTCATTGTTTACTTGAAATTTATAATCAGGTTTGGAAAACGGTAATAATTCCAGCCTCTTGGCGGGAAGCTATTGTGATTCCTATACCAAAACCAGGTAAAGATTCTACAAACCCTTCAAACTATCGTCCTATAGCCTAAACAAGTTGTATTTGCAAAACCATGGAAAGAATGGTAAATGACTGTCCCTATACTTCCCTTAGTTTACGTTGTATAGCCGATGTAAACGCTCTAGAATTTGATAGAGGAGACGTGGCAGAACACATTGTCCCTGAAGTACCCTTTTGGTCATGCAAAAGCCCCACGTTTTCTTTACGATCTTGCTTCCAGCAAAAAGGATAGAACAGATCAAACTGTTTTAAAACTAAATTTCTCGAAATTAAAGAGAGATACGCATCGTACGAAGAGATTTACACGGATGGTTCCAAGAACGATGAAAAAGTTGCCTCAGAAACAATATTAGAAAGCCAAAAATCAAAATTTCTTTAATAATTGAAGAAGCAGGTGGCCCTAGGAACATTTCTGCCAAGTTTAATGAAAATCCGCCCATTGGTTTATGAGGAGAAGATGGAAAGAAAGGTTTGCTGACGGACGGACGCATACCGGACAACGCCATGACAATAGCCCCCTTGCCTTCGGCCAGTGGAGCTAAAGCTAAATCTGTACCCAAGCCAACACAAAATTCTAAGCCAAAGGAATGCACTATATGCGAACGCATGCTAAAAATACTACCTGAAATGTTTCCTGAAGTTGTGATTTATTTATTTATTTATTTATTTATTATCATTATTTTTATTTTTTTTAATAAAAAGTCTTCCTATCTACATACCTTCATCCTGAACCTGGAAATTATTCTTCACTTGATTTGACTATTTGCAGCCCTGATATTTTTCCACATTTTACGTTTACCATCTCGCTCCCTTCATTGTTTACTTGAAATTTATAATCAGGTTTGGAAAACGGTAGTAATTCCAGCCTCTTGGCGGGAAGCTATTGTGATTCCTATACCAAAACCAGGTAAAGATTCTACAAACCCTTCAAACTATTGTCCTATAGCCTTAACAAGTTTTATTTGCAAAACCATGGAAAGAATGGTAAATGACTGTCCCTATACTTCCCTTAGTTTACGTTGTGAAGCTGATGTAAACGCTCTAGAATTTGATAGAGGAGACGTGGCAGAACACATTGTCCCTGAAGTACCCTTTTGGTCATGCAAAAGCCCTACGTTTCTTTACGATCTTGCTTCCAGCAAAAAGGATAGAACAGATCAAACTGTTTTAAAACTAAATTTCTCGAAATTAAAGAGAGATACGCATCGTACGAAGAGATTTACACGGATGGTTCCAAGAACGATGAAAAAGTTACCTCAGCCACATTATTAGAAAGCCAAAAATCAAAATTTCTTTAATAATTGAAGAAGAAAGTGCCCTTGGAACATTTCTGCCAAGTTTAATGAAAATCCGCCCATTGGTTAATGAGGAGAAGATGGAAAGAAAGGTTTGCTGACGGACGGACGCATACCGGACAACGCCATGACAATAGCCCCCTTGCCTTCGGCCAGTGGAGCTAAAGCTAAATCTGTACCCGAGCCAACACAAAATTCTAAGCCAAAGGAATGCACTATATGCGAACGCATGCTAAAAATACTATCTGAAATGTTTCCTGAAGTTGTGATTTATTTACTTATTTATTATCATTATTATTATTATTATTTTTAATAACAAGTCTTCCTATCTACATACCTTCATCCTGCACCTGGAAATTATTCTTCACTTGATTTGACTATTTGCAGCCCTGATATTTTTCCACATTTTACGTTTACCATCTCGCTCCCTTCATTGTTTACTTGAAATTTATAATCAGGTTTGGAAAACGGTAATAATTCCAGCCTCTTGGCGGGAAGCTATTGTGATTCCTATACCAAAACCAGGTAAAGATTCTACAAACCCTTCAAACTATCGTCCTATAGCCTTTACAAGTTTTATTTGCAAAACCATGGAAAGAATGGTAAATGACTGTCCCTATACTTCCCTTTGTTTACGTTGTGAAGCTGATGTAAACGCTCTAGAATTTGATAGAGGAGACGTGGCAGATCACATTGTCCCTGAAGTACCCTTTTGGTCATGCAAAAGCCCTACGTTTCTTTACGATCTTGCTTCCAGCAAAAAGGATAGAACAGATCAAACTGTTTTTAAAACTAAATTTCTCGAAATTAAAGAGAGATACGCATCGTACGAAGTGATTTACACGGATGGTTCCAAGAACGATGAAAAAGTTGCCTCGGCCACAATATTAGAAAGCCAAAAGTATCAATTCCATTTTCCAAACAACTATTCTATTTTTTCCAGCCGAGCTTAATACGATTGATCTCGCACTCGATCACATAATTACAGGACGCTTCTCTCGCGATATTATTTTCACTGGCTCTATGTCAAGTATGCAAGCGATTGAGTATGAGAAAACTGATAATTCCCTTATAGTTGGATTACTATATAAAATGGCTCAGCTTTATGACATTAATCTCGTTTTCTGAGAGGCAGACAAAGATGCCAAGGAGGCATTATCACTCGATCTTTTACCATTTGACGTTCCTTTAAGTGATTGTAAGCCCTTAATCAGTACTTTTATTCAGGATGTATGGTAGAATTGTTGGGGCGATCCTGTAAACCAAGATAAAGAACTTACACTATTAAACAGGATCTTGGTTAATGGCTACCTAGCTATAGATCTGACCGCCGCGAAGAAATTATTTTAGCCCGTTTACGCATAGGTCATATGCATCTGACGTATTCTTTTCTTCTTAAAGGAGAAGAGGCTCCATAGTGTATTCCCTGCGACGTTCCTCTCACTGTCAAACATATCTTTATTGACTGCGTTGAGTTTAATAAAACCAGAGAAATATTTTTCAATGTTGACAGTATGAGGTAGCTATTTGAAAGGGTTAGAATGTTACTAATTTTTGATTTCCTGAAAGCCATTAATTTGTACAGCAAATTTAATTTTAGATTCTTATACGCAATTCATTGCACCGTTCGTGATTGTCTATATTTTTACTGTTCGTATATCCAAGTTTTGTAAATAATTGTTAAAGTTTACAAATTTAGTACTTTTTGATTGTCTAAATTTTTACTGATCAAATTTATCTCAGTTTTTATAATTGGTACGTTTACAGTAACTTTTATTGCGCCCAACAGGACCATAGGTGTCGAGGGGCCTTTAAACAATATTCATTCATTCATTCATTCATTCCATCTCACTTGGGCTCCGTCCCTTGGAACGGAACCCGGGGATCATGATTGTAGCTATTTTGAAAGAGATCAATATAGTGATGATTCATGCTAAATATCAAGGCTCTACGCAATCTTGGTCAGGAGGAGAAGATAATTAGAGATTATTTTAAAATATCACCTTTGTTGCCATGGCAAACGGAGTTTTTAACAGATTTTAATTATTTTAGCTATTTTTAAAGGGGACCATTCTGCCATATATGTTTCAAATTGGTCCAGTGGTTCGGGTGGAGATGTCATGGGGACCCGAGTATCGTGATTTTCAAGTGCATTTTCTATTATTCAAGGTGTCTAAGTTTCAGAAACATCGACACCTACCTCTAAGTGAGCTGTTGACATGTGTTAACGTAGATTAACATGTAGAATTCCTCAAATCATATTCTTGCGAAGACTTGTATTATCCTGCCAAAGATCGAATATATATTCGTAATGTTTTCATAGAAATGGCAGTTTCAAGGTCGATTTTTGTAGACTACCACAAAAAGATCTAAGCATGTACAGTAACAGTTAGTCGTGTCCGATCAATTTTGTGTTGCTTACTTCCTAATCCCTCGCCGTCAAAAATATCGTCATATCTATTCTGGAAAGTTTTGGTGCAAAAGGATGCCGTTTTGTCATGGTAACCCTGGATTCAACCACATTGCGTAATGAAAAGAGAATGGAACTACTCACTAGAAGATAATAGTACCTTCGTGGCCGCGCTGGCTACGTGTAAGTGCATTAAAATGCATATTGATTAATCTCACAATACAATATCACACAATGACATATTATTAACAAAGAGAAACCGAGAAAAAATATTCATGTTACTCCCGTTATTTGTGCTGTGAACGATCTTTAAGATACAGCAGACAATAATAAACAAAAAGATGACCACTGTGCTGTAAGAGCCCCTGTAATAAGTGAACAAAAATTTACATCACATAATTCCAAAACACAAAGTCAAGATGAAAATCCTTTTAAGCAGTCTAATGAAAATATTGCTATACAAAATGCGTCAAAAGACAGAAGCAAAAGGCGGTCTAAACGTAAACCATGTAGCAAGAAAGATAGTGAGAAAAATCCCAAAATGTCAAAAAGTGGAAGAAATAACCTACCAAACACCTCAGTTACAAATCTTTCAAATTTCGAGCTTAGTGATGCCCAAATCTCACTATTAGAAATGGGTTTGAAGTTTATACCAACAAAGAATAAGATAGACAAGATGAAACTAATATCTGACCTTTCCGAATGGGAGAGGAGAATGAGATTGAGGGAATATTTTCATGAAAAAAATGAAAAAAAAGGATACAGAGGAGGGTATATTAGATAGATTTAAAATAAGTAAGAAAAGCTTTTTCACTCCGAACAAAGGTCTAGATAACCACCTTGATTTGTATTTTGGACTTGTGAAGAGTGATATAGTTGAAAACCTTAAAAACAATGGCTCGCTGAATATTTCAAAAGCAGAAAACAATGCATTTCATGAGCTCCTTCACCATCCAGATATTGTTATTCGGCCAGCCGACAAAGGGTCTGGTATCGTAATAATTGACAGAGAAAAGTACTTGACAGATCTCAAGGAAGATATTGAGCAATGCCCGTCGTATGAAAAGACAGACAATGAAATGGTAAATGAATGCTATAAAAGAGTGAAAAGGTTGGTAAATGCTATGTATATGGAGGGGGCAATTTCAAAAGATTTACATGCCTACCTTATCCCAAGGTATGTTTCACCAGGTAAACTTAAGAGTAACCCTAAGTTACATAAAAAGAATGCTCCATATCGTACTATAGTAAGTGGTATAGAGACACACCCACTGAAAAGATAGCCGAAGTAGCTGAATTTGAACTAAATGAGTATGTAGAGAGTTCTCCTAGCTATGTAAAAGACACAACTGATTTCATAAACAAACTCAGAGAAATTCAGGAGCTGATTCCGAAAGACTGTTTCCTCTTTTGCTTTGACGTATGTAAACTATATCCTTCTGTTCCAAAAAAAGGAAGGTTTATTAGCGTGTAAGGAGGCTCTCGATCAAAGGACTTCACCCCTAATAGATACAGATAATGTAATAAAAATGATTGAAACAGTCCTTGAGAACAATGTTTTTCAATTTGGAGATAGTAACTACATACAAACAGAAGGGTTTGCTATTGGCTCTAAACTGAGTAAAAACTTTGCATGTACTTACATGCGAAAATGGGATGAAGAACTAATGAACTCACCAAATCGACCGGCATTCTACAAAAGATTTATTGATGATGGTTTTGGTCTGTGGTTAGGTAGTAAGGTGTTAGGTTGGAAAATGGCCACATTTATAATAATCTTTATGTTAAGCCATCAGATAAGCAGTTATACCTTAATCAAAAATCATGTCACCCCCCGTCAACAAAAAGAGGTTTAGCCTTTGGTCTTGGTCTGCGTATCAAAAGAATATGTGAAAAAAGAGAGGATTATGAACAACAGCGGAAGGCCCTTAAACATAGACTGAGACAGAGAGGATATAGTGGGAGAAATATTGAACGGCAGCTTGAAAAGGTAGATAACCTAGGCTAGATAGGGGTATGCTATTAAGAGAAAACAAGAGTAGTAGAAACAAGACTAACTCTACACGGGTACCTTTGGTACTTACATTCTCGCACTTTTTGCCCGATGTTCACAAAATAGTCTCGAAGCATACAAGAGTACTGTACGAGTCAGAGAGAATGAAACAGGTCTTCAGAGAACCCCCTATGGTGGCCTTTAGGAGAGACAGGAATCTAAGTGACACTCTAGTTCACGGCAAAACCAACAGTATAGTACGTAATTGCCGTGTTCCTTGTGTTACTGGGTGTGAGATGTGTGCGATAGTGTTAGATAACCAGGTAACGGATACCAGCTCCAATAGATCATACGGTGTCTCGTCTAACACTAGTTGTAGGGAAAGAAATGTTGTGTATGCGATTAGTTGCAGGCGGTGTGAAAAGGTTGTTTATGTGGGTGAGACGGAAAGACAGTTGAATGAAAGAATGAAGGAGCATCTTCGGGATGTCCGATTGAAACATGAAAAACCAATCAATTTCCATTTCAAAATGGAAACACACATGTATACGGATTTAAGGTTCACTGTTTTAAAAAAAGATGTACTCTGCAGACAAAATAGAGCGACAGGTTCATGAATCAGCATGGATCAAAAAATTGCAGACGGTACAGCCATTTGGTTGCAACGTAAAGGACGCGCAATTCCATTTAACGTTACTTGACGTCTGATTAAGCGCGGGAACGTCAACGTCGCGAAAACGTTACCATACGACGTTGACGTCATATCCTCTATTAGATAAAACAAAATGGCTATAGAGAGTGTTCATAAAATTATGTTCTAGTTATAAGATTTATTTTCTTTTTCTTGATAAAGGCATTTTTGCCGAAATATTGAAAATAAGAGTGATTTTGTATAGTGTTTAAACAGTTCCCTGAGGAACATTATTATGATACTGAAAGTTATATCCCTTCTCCAACAATAACATGACAAGAAAACACTTAAATTAACAGTACTTTTAAGGTTGTAGTAGAGCAAATCTAAAGAAGGAAATTATCCGACTTCGCACTCAGACTAAATCCCCATTAACAACCAAAGTACTTTGATAACAGTTACACATAGGGTTCCAGTTAAAATAATTTTGATTTTTTAGGGAACAAAAAAAAAGTAGCTGTACCTTTTATGCATTTTTTTGAATTACCGTCACCGTATTTGCATATTTTGTTTAAAAAAACCCTTTTCGTTACTATTGCAACTTTACCAAAGTAAAAAAAGATAATGTCTTCGTAAAAGGGGTCTCTTAAATAACACTGTTTATAGCGTAGATGTACATTTAAGTCCATATTATACAGAGTTTTGTAGTATGTATGTCTTTTCTTAAAACATATAAATGGGAAAATTTAAAACAACAAATGATAACAGGTCTGAATCAGAGCTTTCAATTGTTTGATTATAAAAGGGGCTTGCCTAGCCCTAAGTAGATTGTTATAGAAATTATAGAGTATTTTGTTCTATGTTAACTAAAATGCCTCCATGGATTATCCTCCTTTTTCTTTTTTTAGATACATTGGCAACGAAAATGCTTTGTCAGTTACTTCCTTTATAGCTCTTCAAAAGGAGAACTAAATGTTCTTGATATTTTTGTGAGTATGATCATCATTTCAAGTTCAGAAAATCCAAAAACCATTAGTGCTGTATACAGATCACTTTCAATCACTTTAAATATGCCCGTCGAAGACGGAAAGTATTATGGGATCACCCGAGGCGTCAGATGTCCGGCGGCGTCCACTTCTCTGTCACCTGAAGTCCGATTGACTTGAAACTTGGCAGTTATATTCCTCTCGTGATGACGGAGTGCAGTGCTAGAGAACCGTAACTCTACTCTGCCTACTTTTTGAGTTATCCCCCTTTGTTGTTTTTCATACTTGGATTTTGTCCGGAGCATATCTCCGATAGTATGATATTTATCATCATGAAACCGTATGGGTAGATAGACATCATCAAGGGAAAGTGCAGTGCACAAGAACCGTAACCATATTGTCAAACATCCATTACATAGGCCATCTAAAGTTTACGTCAAGATTTCAAAACATTGGTAATTTAAGGCTTATACAACCTTTAATTTAGAGCCCACACTGAATTTAAGGCCAACTCCTTGATTCTATCATGGAGCAGGGTGAATATTTGCTTGTTTTGAATGTGGGATTAAAAGAAAAAAAGAACAGAGAGCAATTATAATCAGGAGTTCAGAAAGAAACAATATCGAAACCACAAAGCCTGAGAATATCAAAGACACACAGTAATAATTATTCAATATAGTAAAATAAAATTGCATCAACTGTAACCAATCCTTCCCAAACAAATCGTTGGGAATGTCAACCTATTAAATTCTGAACTGTATCCGTTATTTTTGTGTGTAACAGCATTACGGAAATAACATAAAATTGCTGTTTCTATTTTCTTCGAAAATAAAACTAAATATGTCAATCACAAGTCGGCATCATTCACGTACTTGTATACTTAGGTACAAACACTGAGATCGTGTTATACAGACAATAATCTTTTTACAGCTTTGTTAAGGCTGCCCTATTGGAAAATTAAAACCATGTTGTATATTTGTTTTTTCGCTCCGAAGCTGTGTAATTCTATATAATTTGCTTAAATAAAGTTTTCTTCACCACTTTATTTTACTTCATACCCATTCCTCAAAATAAAAAGTGAAACGAACTGTTAAGCTTTATTTACCGCTTAAAAACAGTTTGATTTAAAACTAAGACGACTCCAATTATAAGATCCAACGCAGTCTGCATCGTTTGTGTATGATTCAACATAATCATCAGATAATTTTGTATGAAGAGAAAAAAAGTTTGTTTGATGTAAACTGATGACGTCAGGGACTATACTCTCGAAAAGAAAGACACTGTTCTGAAAACTTAGTGTCCCATATTTCGGTCATGATTATTGTATTCAAAATGATTTTCTCCTGCATTCGATAGCTTTATAAACTTGATATTTGAACTTGACAGCACTGATCGTTCATTAGATTTATCATTTATACAAAAATAATGTTCCATATCTCTAAAGTTTTCGTCACGATTTCGAGACAAAACGTTACGGTAAAAATATTTTTAGACGAAAAAAATAGTTTTAAAGTTAGAAGATGTCAAAAAATTACCGTCACGTCACGACTCATTTTATTTTTTTGCTAATGAGTACTTACTAATTTGAAAATCAATATATAAAATCGAGACTGATACGAAATGACAGTATGTGCAGTATGACATTCAAAAACGAAGGCTATTGATCTTATTACAAGCGTCCTTGTTACTAAGATAATTCGAAGTGCTTAAAGAACTGCAGCGCATAGATGAGTTACTACTTAATTCAGAGCCTAAAGGAAGAACAGTCACAAATGTTTTCATTCCGATTTTCTTATAGCCATACCTTCCTTTATAGGAAGGTAAAACAGTTTAAACAATACATCATTTATATACATTTTCCAGAGAACTTCACTCATACCCCCCTTTAGTATATTCATATTAAGAAGGCCCTTGTTTGCTTTGGTGACCAAATAAACGATGGATTGTTTACATTGTTTTCGTTCCTCGGAGGGAAAATATGGCTTTAAATTGTGGAAGGTCACATTTTAGATGACTTACCGCGTAGAAATAGTTTGATTTCAATCTTTATATTTATCTATGCTTTTGGGTCTCGACTATAGTTCCCTATCAATTTGATTGTGATTTTTTTTTTGTTTTTTGTTTGTTTGGTTTTTTTGGGGGGGTAGGGGTGGGGATATATAGCATTAAATTTATATATTTAATATCACGATATAGTATCAAGCAAGATTAATACCAACAGTGTACTTGACACCAACATGATATTGTTATCTCGGCGTTTTGTTCAAAATCATTTAAGCTTGAAATGCAACAGCAAATCAAAGTTTAAAAAAAGTGCTACGATCATATCATTTTTAAAAGGTATGTTTTAAAACCTAGTTAGCCTATAATTATTTTTCCTAAATCATACAGGATAGCACAATAGTGAACATATGTCTATAACAGGAATATGACACGATCAAATTAACAAATAATATATATTGATAACTCTTTGTTTCCGATATGCTGTTCATTTTTTGTTCGGGACGTTCATCAAATTCTGCGTTAAAATTCCGCGTTATTACAAAAATCCTAATTTTGTATACAAATTGACTTTAATGTTGGTCTTGAAAGTTTATCAAATCGGACTAGGACAGTTAGGGAAAAAAAGTCAATTACTTTGGCTAAATGATAGTTGTAGCATACCATAATCGCTATTGAATATTCATATCCAATATTGAAATGAGGAGTTTTATGATTTATTTCAATATCTGATATACACTTTGATCACTTTAAAGACATTTAGCAAAATGTATTCACTGAGCACATTGATGTTTTGACAAACTGTAAAAACTACATCAAATAATGCTAAATACAAACGTAATACCTTAACAAGATCAGAGACGAAAATGCCATCGAAAAACCCAATTATACCACAATTTTCACTTTTGATTCGTAATATTGACATCAACCTTGGAACAACAGATCTCAGCAATACACACTGTGTCATCGAAGTGTTCGATGGTGCCACGTCATTTCAAATTCCTGTGTCTTTGGTACACTCCCGTTAACAGGTAACAACTTTTAGTTTTATAAAGTTTAATAAAGTTTGATTAGGAAGAAAGTTATCAGTATACCTAAGTTTTTTTATGAAATGTATACGCTTATTTGGGTTGTCTGCGGTCTTAAGTAAGTGCTTGGATAGACTACTTAACCATATTGAACAGGTAAATTATAATGGTATTGGCTGAAAGCCTGACTTGACAATGATTTAGTATGTTTGGTATGATATTTTTTTTAAAGAGAAATCTCACTAAAGACTTTACTGTGTAATAATTGAACGTAAAATTTCGTTCTAAGTGAGGCGAGTATCTAAAGTTACCACGAGACACTTAACATATGATACTGATTTAATATAAGAAACTGGCGTAATTGGATTATTTGAAAGCTTGTGTTAAGAACAAACTATCTTGAACTCTGACGAGCCAAGCCAGTCTCGCACATTCTGTATACAAGTGGACAGTTTTGCTTTAACCTGATCATAAATGCAACAATCGGCAGCAAACAAAAGAAGTTTATTTTCCACAATAGCAATCATATAATAAATATAGTATCGGGCCTAGGATAGATGATTAGTTGAATGGGGTTTAACGCCACTTTAACAGAACTTCCGCCACTTTAACAGTATTTTAATTATATCCCGGCGGCTGGAGCAACGAACAATGGAGTCCTGGTATTTCTCACACCATGACATCCCATGGTTGAAGATAAGGAGTTTGATGCGCTACCGACTGCGCTATGACGGCGGTCGGGCCTAAGATAGAACTCGGGCATAATATGGATACAAAACATAAACGGGTCCCTGTAAAATCAACAAAATTTATATCTGAATAAATTGAGGATTGCTAGTTCGAACCCCCGCCATCCACTTTGATGTTTTGACAAACTGTTAAAACTACATCAAATAATGCTAAATACAAACGTAATACCTTAACAAGATCAGCTTGTGAGACGAAAATGCCATCGAAAAACCCAATTATACCACAATTTTCACTTTTGATTCGTAATATTGACATCAACCTTGGAACAACAGATCTCAGACATTACACACTTTGTCATCGAAGTGTTCGATGGTGCCACGTCATTTCAAATTTGTGTGTCTTTGGTACACTTCCGTTAACAGGTGACAACTTTTAGTTTTATAAAGTTTAATAAAGTTTGATTAGGAAGAAAGTTATCAGTATACCTAAGTTTTTTTTATGAAATGTATACGCTTATTTGGGTTGTCTGCAGTCTTAAGTAAGTGCTTGGATAGACTACTTTACCTTATTGAACAGATAAAATTATAATGGTATTGGGTGAAAGCCTGACTTGGCAATGATTTAGTATGTTTGGTCAGATATTTTTTAAAGAGAAATCTCACTAAAGACTTTACTGTGTAATAATTGAACGTAAAATTTCGTTCTAAGTGAGGCGAGTATCTAAAGTTACCACGAGACACTTAACATATGATACTAATTTAATATAAGAAACTGGCGTAATTGGATTATTTGAAAGCTTGTGTTAAGAACAAACTATCTTGAACTCTGACGAGCCAAGCCAGTCTCGCACATTCTGTATACAAGTGGACAGTTTTGCTTTAACCTGATCATAAATGCAACAATCGGCAGCAAACAAAAGAAGTTTATTTTCCACAATAGCAATCATATAATAAATATAGTATCGGGCCTAGGATAGATGATTAGTTGAATGGGGTTTAACGCCACTTTAACAGAACTTCCGCCACTTTAACAGTATTTTAATTATATCCCGGCGGCTGGAGCAACGAACAATGGAGTCCTGGTATTTCTCACACCATGACATCCCATGGTTGAAGATAAGGAGTTTGATGCGCTACCGACTGCGCTATGACGGCGGTCGGGCCTAAGATAGAAGCTCGGGCATAATATGGATACAAAACATAAACGGGTCCCTGTAAAATCAATAAAATTTATATCTGAATAAATTGAGGATTGCTAGTTCGAACCCCCGCCATCCACTTTGATGTTTTGACAAACTGTAAAAACTACATCAAATAATGCTAAATACAAACGTAATACCTTAACAAGATCAGCTTGTGAGACGAAAATGCCATCGAAAAACCCAATTATACCACAATTTTCACTTTTGATTCGTAATATTGACATCAACCTTGGAACAACAGATCTCAGACATTACACACTTTGTCATCGAAGTGTTCGATGGTGCCACGTCATTTCAAATTTGTGTGTCTTTGGTACACTTCCGTTAACAGGTGACAACTTTTAGTTTTATAAAGTTTAATAAAGTTTGATTAGGAAGAAAGTTATCAGTATACCTAAGTTTTTTTTTATGAAATGTATACGCTTATTTGGGTTGTCTGCAGTCTTAAGTAAGTGCTTGGATAGACTACTTTACCATAATGAACAGATAAAATTATAATGGTATTGGGTGAAAGCCTGACTTGGCAATGATTTAGTATGTTTGGTCAGATATTTTTTAAAGAGAAATCTCACTAAAGACTTTACTGTGTAATAATTGAACGTAAAATTTCGTTCTAAGTGAGGCGAGTATCTAAAGTAACCACGAGACACTTAACATATGATACTGATTTAATATAAGAAACTGGCGTAATTGGATTATTTGAAAGCTTGTGTTAAGAACAAACTATCTTGAACTCTGACGAGCCAAGCCAGTCTCGCACATTCTGTATACAAGTGGACAGTTTTGCTTTAACCTGATCATAAATGCAACAATCGGCAGCAAACAAAAGAAGTTTATTTTCCACAATAGCAATCATATAATAAATATAGTATCGGGCCTAGGATAGATGATTAGTTGAATGGGGTTTAACGCCACTTTAACAGAACTTCCGCCACTTTAACAGTATTTTAATTATATCCCGGCGGCTGGAGCAACGAACAATGGAGTCCTGGTATTTCTCACACCATGACATCCCATGGTTGAAGATAAGGAGTTTGATGCGCTACCGACTGCGCTATGACGGCGGTCGGGCCTAAGATAGAAGCTCGGGCATAATATGGATACAAAACATAAACGGGTCCCTGTAAAATCAACAAAATTTATATCTTAATAAATTGAGGATAGCTAGTTCGAACCCCCGCCATGCCGCTCGTGTTTGGGCAAAACATTTCGAGTCACAGCCTATAGCCGGTAATATTCATCAATCCCAAGAATAAGTGAATTTTGCCTTGATATAACTGAAATGGTGTTCAAAGTTGAGTTAAATCCGATTCAAACAAAAAAAAAATATTTCTGAAGTAGTAATGACCCGAACGGATTTTCAGAAATTTGACCTTGATACATTACCATGACTATTGACATTAACTTTGGTGTCAGCAGATGAATGTCGATGAGGGCTACCGTCATGCACAAAACTGGTCAATGTATCTCTGATTGGTTTGAAGTGACGTGATATGTTTAATTTTGGTTAGGTTTGAATTGGGATTTAAGGGAATGGAATCTGAATCAGACTAAGGCAAAGAACACAAACCTTTTGTCTTGCAAAGTATAGCGGAACATTTTCGCCGAACAAGAATATGTTAAGCTTTCACTTAAATTTTGATGGGAATTTTAGGGTAGAGGTTAAAGATTTTGACCTTGACTTTTGGCTTATTACCCTTACTTATTGTGCATCACTGAAAAGAATTTGTTTACGAAATACGTGTTTCTTAAAAAGTCTGGAAGACAAGGCAACATTAATACATTCGGTTAAGTTCTGATTCAAATTTAAGGGAGAAGGGTAAAGATGCGCATCATTTACAGGTACTAACATACTAAATCTTGAATGTTACAGAACATATGAAAATTATTAGTTTTTGTCGAGTCCGCTTGTGGTGATCGAGACATAGTTGTCGCTATGACAAGTCGGTGTATGTGCGTTAGTGCGTGAGTCTGTTAGTCCGTCCGTCTGCATTTGTCCGGACAATTGAAAGATTTTGGGATAGTTCTGTCAAGGTCACAGCTCAAGGTCAAACACTAAAATTGTGATTGTCAAGAGAATTTCTCCTACAATTATGGATGGATTTCAAAATAAATAGGCACAATTGTCAAGAGCATTTCTTCTACAATTATGGGTGGATTTCAGAATAAATTGGCAAAATCATTCTCCAGCATGAGTAGATGTGCCATTTGAAAAAAAAAAATTAGCTGCAAGTTCAAGGCCTAAGCTCAAGGTCAAACACTAAAATACTGCTTTCCCGGAGAATGATGCCTACAAATCTTTGCGGGCTCGACAGCAGTTGTCCTGGGATAACCATCTAGTTTGTTATTTTCTGCGAATGGATGACGGAATTTGAATTATATTGAAAATTGCCACCATTTAACATGGAGATTTTATATTGATCTCACGAGGAAGCTTCTCGGTAAAATAAAGGAGAAAATGCGATGGGAACTGCCACAAGGTGTGCTCTTCTACCGGCGCCTCTGTTACCATGGCTGCTTTCAAGGATATGGTTTCAAACTGGTTGAGAATTCATCTTTATCACCTAATTATCACCCTCTGACTAGTACCTATTCACCAAGTTGAACAAAGAACTTAGCAGCCGCCATTTTCGCACTGATAATGATGTCCACTAAGCTGTTTGGACTATCACGCTACCTTCTTCGGGGAAGATTGACAAAATATGCAAGCTTGCATGATGACAACGTTGAAAAAATAAATGAAAATAATGTTTGTGTTAAACGTCTTCTCCATGCTTAAGATCACCCACTGTTCAATTACCTCTCGGATGTTGGGTTTGCAAGTTTGGGTGATAAAGGTAGAAAATTTGGTTTACCAAGCAGTAAAACTATTTCATTCTGTTGTCAATTATTAATTTCAGAAAATGTAATCGAAATTGTTTCCCGAGAAACAGCTTATCGTCCACTTTCTGTGTTGCATAACATATTTTCAGGGAAGCTTATTATTATTTGTTTGAAGAACATCGGTCGTTCACAGAAGCATGTTTCGACCAATTAAATATTTCTTTGTGATTGCAAAGGAAATTAGTTCACTTCTTTACGTGATTTACTAGATAGCTCATCTGTGACAATAAAAGTTTCTAGTTCTCATCAGTAGATATGTTTATTTCTATAATTTAAAGAGATGTATAAGTCTATGATGTGATCTAAGAAGATAAGTTTAAATGAATTCTATCGTTTATTGTATCATTCAAATTGAAGATATCACATTAAAGAACAGGGAGAGTTCATCGCTTTGCAAGTGAAATCAAAGTGCCGTACGCACTGTAATTGGTCGTCACTGAGATATTGGGCATATCGTTGCATTCCGACTTTAGAATTAGGGTCAAACAACTTTAATTTCTATTACTTTCAGAAACACGTAGGTTCTATCCTAGTGTATGATATTTCCGTAAATGTTAATTAGAACTAATATTATTTTACACGAACAACATGGGTACCGACAAAAAAGCAACTTTTTGTGAAAAACTAAATTTTTAAAAATTCTCGGTTAAATAGTCATGGTTAGATCATCACTGCAAGCTTTTTTTATAAAGCCAAAACAGAAAAATTATGGAAATATGATAACTTAAGTTTAAGAGCAAATGCTGACAGCAGGTTCGTGAAATTTCAAAACCTTCCTTTTTCTGGGCAGAAATTAACAAGTTCCTAAACAGCGCTGATTATAAACAAAGGAAAAAACAATTGATACTATTATTTGGGCGTATTCTTTAGACAGCTTGAAAGCATAATAATCAGATTTGCTCTCCAGAAGAACTTTCAGTATTATGATTAACTTATGGCTGGAAAATAATTGAGTGGCAGTATCATCTTTGTTTACACCTCGATATGATTGAAAGAAAGGGTTGGTTAGACGCGATCACCACTAGCGGAAAATCCTTGAAGCATGCATCTTTAAAGCTTGTGACCGTCCAGTTTTCCTTTACTCCTTTTTATAGTTCTTAACTTGTAAAATGAAATGATTTTATTCTGTTTTCCCGTCAGAATAATAAGAATATACGTCCAGTTGGGCTAAAGGCAGTTTTGGTAAGTTGCAGCGACACAATCTCGAGTTTGTGGTTTTACAAATTGGTCTACGACCAATTAAAAACGAAATTGCACTGGTAATTAGCCAGAATCGGTTCTTCGATTATTTGATTATAAAATAATATGTATAACCACCATTACTTTAAAGGAAACATGGCCTTCGTTTTTTCGACAAACTTCGAGCTGTTTCTGTTGTTGTTGTTTCTGTTGTAATTATTATTATTGTTGTTGCAACATTTTGAATGGTTACTATTAAATGGACAATCGGCCGACCTCTTACTTTGAGTCGGGAATATTAATCTAAGATTGTATGAATGACTCTCTTTCACCTTCTGCATACCGTTTAATATTGCATATAACACGTACAAGTTAAGGGAGTGAAAGGAAAACAGGGTATCCCAGGGCAAACATTTTTTTGATAATTTGTAAAAGAGAGTATACATGTTATAAACTTCAGCATCGACCGCTAGTATCAGTAACGACTGATTACATTCCTGACGGCACTTTTTTGTTTCACAACACAAAATTTTATCAAAAAATAGTTAGTCAAAGATTGCCTAGGTGCGCAAGCCACGTCCTCTGAGCTCCGTTAGGAAGTTCGACTTAGATTTACGGCGATGTTTAGAAAAAATATATGTAGTCATATAACATAATAGTAAATTTGTTGGTTAACGACCTAAACGCCGTAATTGTTGCTTGAATAAGCTGCAGCTAAAACGTTTAAATAATCAAAACAACAAAAATGCTTCATGCATCATTTACGACATGGAAAAAAGGCCGATACCTCTTTCAAAGGAAGGTGTCGATATTGTTGTTTATTTTCATGTCGAAATTTTTTTTCCTCACATATACTTTTTGAATATAATATTCTGTATAGAAGTTTTGCGAAAATCATAGGTCGTTTAACAAAATAAACCAGGGTATCTACCTTTAGATTAGGCATAGACTGTTACAATGAATATTGGGTCATTTTTGTGGTGCGCTTAATCGATGTAATCCCGCATTTACTTTGAATTCGCTAAAATCAATGCCATAAGGAGTTTTATCCGCTGACCGGTCTTCAATTCCAGAAAGATCAGTCCAAAACTATCATAAGAGTCTATATGAGAACAGACACTTGCCGTAGTTTTGCGCTAACCACATGATCTGAAATAATTTTGAATGCTGGTGGCTTTCCTTTTCTCTTTCTTACTTTTGTCTTTGGGTCATATGCAAAAAAGGATAATGCAATGTCGACAGCCGCATTTCGTGATATCTAGAAATAAACTGGAATTCCGATATAACCGCAAAAAGCCACGTTAAGCCTATTAGATTTCCACCAATATCTGACTAAACTTAAAGTATTAAATGTTCGTTTGAGCGTATTTTTCTACAACTGGTATTTTTTTCTTATCTAGGTCTCAGAAATATCGACACCTCTATTAAATCAAATCAGGACTGAAAGTACCGAAAAGTTGGAATGCGCTGAAAGGGTCGTAACTGTGGAATTCGGTTCAAATTCACTTATTACTTTCCGAATAAACCCCCCCTCCTTTAAACTTAAACCAGCATTCCAATTCGTGTACATGTGTGCGTGAATAACGCACAAAAATATAAATCAACACACAGAATTCAAAAACTAGTATTGTCTTAACCCATTCCCAGACAGTGACGTTTTTAAATGACCCTCATTATGAAAGCTTTGGAAAACATTGTGGAAAATGAAGAAATTGCTTGTTACAAGCTATTTCTTCATTATCCACAATGGTTTCTGTCCATAAAGACCAGGATTTTAAAGATTTCATCAACTTACAATTGTCGTATGCTACTTCTTTGAACTTGGACTGGTCTAAAATTTCATCGTGTTGGAATGGATTATAAGCTCGTGTCACGCATAGCAAAATTAGAATTTTCAAGCATTACATTCTCCTTTTGATCAACTGTAATACGTGAACTCCTTTTAGAATCTTGAAAACAGAGAATAACAGCTTCTATAGTAAAAAATCAATGACCTCGATGATTATTTGACCCTCTACTCGGCCAATTCTGTAACGATCGTACTAAACTCACGTAGATTTTCACTTCAAGTATACGTGGACATTTTCGGAAATGCGCAGAAACTTATTTCAGGGTGATCGATTTGAAATACCGGTTTAGACTTAGGAAAAAAGAATATTTAAAGCATTGTGAGTAAAATTCAAAAGAAAAAAAAAGACGTTAACGTTATTGTAACGTTATTGTTTGCACACGGTAGTTTTGCCCTCTTCCTAAAAATTCCTATAATATCATGAAGATAGTATCAAATTATCTTCGGCGCCCTGTAGTCGCGCGATTTCCTTATTCGTTATTCAGCTTTAGAACCATAAAAATCTTAAGTTAAATGGACAAGCTGAAAGCTAGATGACATGTTGCTAAAGGTTTAATTTAAACTTGGAAATAACGACATAATAAAGCGTATTTATTTAGTAAATAAGTAGAAACCGGAAGTTGATATGTTTATATTTTAATTTTCAAAGGTTTCTACCTTCGTTTAGCGTCTATTTGATTTTTATTTAGTAAAAGCTGTAAATCCCACAATAATCGTATTTGCTTGAAATCCCGCAATAATCGCATTTGCTTGATGCCTACGATCCCATTTAATCGCTCTAGAATGTTTTAAAGCACTGGGCGGCGTGATTATTGTAAAAATGCAGTTGCGACCTGAGCCATATTTGTAAACATTGCTTATCTATGGTCACATGACTACCACATGTCACTTGAGATCACGCGATTACCAAACACGGGACGGCGAATCACAAAAAAAACAAATTACTGCGCTGATTATTACCTTATTTTTCAATAATTTAAAGCATGTGCCATATTATTGTCTTCGGCTACAACTAACTGATTGTCCGTAGCAAGTTGAGATGAGAAGTTACCCGAGGTGTATTCATATCTAAGAGATCGCGTGATATGTGTAATAAAAAAACCCGAAATGAAATTGTCTTGTGTTCATTTTGCGGTTTTGGTAAATCTAAGTTGGAATTGCTCCGCATTCCAACTTAAAAACAGAGAGAAAAGAAGCACAAATATATTACGTTACGAGACGCCAAAGAAGTCAACGAAGAACAATCCCAATCAAACCAGAATTCAAACTATCAAAATTATGAATCTGTTCAAGAACCGCCTATAAAAGCTAAATAGGACTCCAAGATAGAGTAAAGTAAGTGGCTGCAAGTCATTATTATGAAGAAAATGAATCAAATAAATCGCGCCATTAAAAGCAATATGGCAGATTTTCTAACCTGAATCTAAATGGCCTACTGCTGAACCAACAACTAGAACACTTGTTCCGTTTTAGCCCATTTCAATAAGATTCAAAATCATTTGGGATTTCCGAAAATTTCATAAAGATTTTTTCAGTGTACTTTAATTAGTACTTGAGGGGTTTTATTTGTATTCTAAAACCTTGGTAAGAACATTTTCCCAAACGCACCAAAATTCACACACACACACACACACAAAAAAAAATAAATAAATAAATAATAAAAAAAAAAAAAAAACGGGCAAATAATACTTTAATATGAGATAGAATTTTGTCATTTTTTTGTGGGTATCAAGCAAATGTTCAGTGTATTTACTAATTACATCTAGAATTCACGCCAATCGGGTGTCGACACCGCGTGACCTCATTTGCATATGACTCAAATTCAAAAAGCAGTGATGATTGCATATGGCCCAAATTAAAATAAGTGACAAAGGCAACGACAGACAGTGCCCTTTTCATTATAGGCTCTTAAAGCAGCTCTCGCTCAGATTATGAAAAAAACATTGGCTATCAATTTTTAAATTTCTAAATGTAATGCCTCCAGATATTTGATGAAAGATGATTGATCTGATCTGGTAGCCGCGATCACAGCGCAGTGGCAGCGCGTAGGACTCCTAGTCATTGGGTCCGGGATTTGATCCCTAGCTGCGGCGAATATCCTTTCCGAAATTTTACTCCCACCAATGGGTAATTCATCGTAAACCTAAGTGGGGTGAGCAGCTGGAGTCTAGGAAAGGATGTAGTGGTAGTAATGGTAAGGGAAATATCAGGGATCCATGGTTAGGTGCTCCAGCCGCCGTGATATGGCTGTAATGCTGTTAAAGGTGGCGTTAAACACCAATAAATCAACAAATAAGCTGATTTTTGTATGAAAATTACCGTTCATAACTTGACAAAAAAGAAGAAGGAGCAAAAATATTTTGCGTTACCTACAGAATCCTGTTTCCGCACTCCACCTTTCGACCTACGAGGACATCGAAATGTTCTAACTTCCACTTTGCTCGAAACAATGTCAAGTCGAAAAGTGGAAGGCTTCTTTTACAAGACTTGAGAAAAAAATCCGAAAAACTCGGATTTTAATATAATTCTATTAGTCTTGATTCCATATTGTATGGCAACATATAGTGAACCATCGTCCGTATTTTCCTTGGGAATCCAAGTAAAACATCAGTTTATTCGCGATGGACAAATTAACAAGAAATTTTGAAAATTAATCGGTACATTAAAATTGCAGACCAACACCCCCCCCCCCCAAAAAAAAAACAAACAAAAAAACAACTAGCTCATTATGATTTTAAGAAAAAATCCTAGACACTTTTGTTTATCTTTTTATATCATCGCATCCGATTTTCAGCAAAAACAATAAGTATTGCAGAAAACACGAACTTAATCTGAAACGCGTTTGTATGTGAAATAATGTCAAAGGACTGATAGCCTAGAACGTCGCGTGATAAATAAAGGTGAATGACCAAGTTTTTAACCAAGTGACCTATAAATCAACCCACCCAAATCAAACAATCTGACCACATTGGGGGAAAATAGACTCAAAAGGCCTTACCATGATTTTTTATAGCTACATCCTCTGGGGGTTCGGCTCAACTTTGATCTTATGACCCGATTTTCAACCTACAGTGATCCTTATTAAAAACTATCGTAGAAAAAAATATCTTAATCATTCTGAAACTTATTTAGGGAACGTTTTATTAAGCCACAACAAAAGTGTCATTTTAAAAATACTTCGATGGTCTCTTGCTTCTTGTCTACAACTTTCACCCTTAAAAGTTAAGTATGCAAAATAGCTCACAGCACTTGAATCGATATATTTTGCATAGTAACCTTTTGCCGTCTAGTTTAGAATGTTGTTGGTTATTTATCGATTGATTGAATGGGGTTTAACGCCACTTTTAACAGTACATCAGTCATATCGCAGCGGGTGGAGCACCTAACAATGGATTCCTGATATTTCTTCCACCAATACTACCATTACATCCTTTCCTAGCTTCAAGCTGCTATCCCATTTAAGTTTACGGTTATCCACCCATTAGTGAGAGAAAAATGTCGGAAAGATAATGTGCCACCGCCGGGGATCGAACCCATGACATCCCATGATTGAAGATAGGAGAGTCGCTTGTGCTACCGACTGCGCTCTGACGGCGGCTAGATTATTTATCGAAGAGGAAAAAGATAGATATTTCGTCCATTATGCATGGTTTCGAAGGCCGCAGGCCTTGCTAGTCCGGGACTCAAATTTAAGTTGTTAGAACTTTAATAAAACTGACTGAATAGTCTTCAATTAAGTAATCGCTGGCCCCACCCACTTACTCCATTTGCCCCGCCTATTGTCTCCAACAGCATAAACTATTTACCCTTGTCATGCTAAACACGGAATATTCCGATGTGGGCAGGAGGTATAAGTGCAGTCTGATCTTGGTCTTCATCTCCTGCTTGTACTTTTCCTGCCAGAGTAACTATGAAATTGATTTTCAAAGGAAAATTTGGTTATTGAACAAGTTCTATCACTACTCTCAGTCCTTTGATTTTAATGCAATTATGTAAGGCATTTTATACAGCATGACAAGGATTAATATTTGTTACATGTTCTTGACCACTCTTTGCAAAATGATGGCGATCTGATTCGAATTGAAATTTCCTGTTGGAGTTAGGGGGCATGGCTAGCGGAGACAGTCGGGGGCGGGGCCAGTGATCCGCCATTTTGTTTTGCTTTGAGACTGTTTGCCTTTTTTATACGATTATAGAACTCACCTTAGGACATTCCAAATATGCGTGCTAAACTTCATTTTATACAAATTTTATTTCTCATGTCAAATTAAGCAACGAATTTGTGATCGGAAATGACGAAAACACATTAAACAAATGTTCTTGAATATGCATCTTCGTTTTAAAATGTGAAAGAAAATATAATAAAATGATCCATTTTGTGTTTAATTTCTATTTCTGTTACAATAACCCGATCTCTGGCTATCTGCACTGCGCTCCGACATGAATTCCACTTCGATATTAAAAGCGTTATATTTGCAAAATTTATAGTCAGTAGCATTGCACAAAAAAGTAAAACTGGCTTTTTGGCGAATTAAAAGTCGTAACTACAGCTTGATTAAGCTGTTGTTACGACAGTTAAGTCGCCAAATCATGATAAAGCTTTACGTAAATGTTGGAGTCCAAAGTTCACTTTCGGTGTAAATGAATAATGTGATTGGTTGATGGTTTTTTTAATCGATAATAGTGAACGGTCAGTTGCTTTACTAATGAAATTACTGAATTCAGAATTAGACTGGTCCGAATTGATAGGAGATACAGACGACAACCTAAACTGTGTGAAGATTTTTTTCTTTCTTCTTGGTAGAAAACATTGTAAAAACATGATAAAATTGCTTGATGCAGGCAATTTCATTATTTTATACAATGTTATCCCAATTGCCTTTCTTATAGGACGTCAAAAAGCGTCTTTGTGTGGGAGTCGGTAAAGAGTCGAGAATGTGTTGAATATGTTTGTATGTGTTACTCCTGTCGTCAATCTATTATTTATGGTTTCGCCAAAGGAACAGCTTTAAATCTGGTTTCCTAGACATCATTCATCAGACAATGTGTGGCCTCAAGGCCGCGCTCCTAGAATTTAATTAACAATCAATATAATAGAATTTCTGGAAACTATATTTAATCTAGTTTATAACGTTAGGACTTCAATATCACACCTGATTTGTCAAGAAAAAATATCTTGAACACACTATCCCAGTTTAAAGATAACACACCATAAAGAAATAAAGAAGATTGAGCGACGCACTTTCGATTGATTGAATGAATGACGTTTGACCCTCTTTTAATGTCATTTCAGTCATATATCAGCGGCATGAGCACCTAACCATAGATTTTTGGTATTTGTCACACATGTACTACCACTACATCCTTTACGAGCCTTTAGCTACTTATCCCTCTTAGGTTTATGATTGTCCACTCGTTGGTGGAAGCCAATTGTTGGAAAGGATATTTGGCGCGACCGGGGATCGAACCTAGAACCCTTAAAACTAAATAACGACTACTTACAAAAAAGGGGAGGCTGACGGCTCTCTGGCCACGCCCACTGACGCTAAACGTCAATTTTGATTTAGATATCAGTAAGGCGTTATTATGCTTAATTTATCATCAGTAACATGCAACAAAAGAGTAAAATGGTTGGTTTAAGATTTAAACGCTTATTCAAGCTGTAAGTTGGGCTTTAAGGTGCCAAACCAGCACAAAAATTCATAGAAATGTCGAAAAAAATCGGAGTCTCGGTGTATGATTTGGTTTTCCTGTCGATTTTATATTGGCAGTCGCAATCCATTATTATATACATTTGTCATTCTCTATGTCAGTAAATCAGCAACCAAAACCTCGCTACTAAAGCTTTTACCTTCTTTCCGTAAAGGAGTCTTTAATCCTGGTCTATACGTTTACACGTGCACGAACCGAGAATATTTGTAAAATACAACGTTGAAGTCTCATTCCCGTTTTACACCCCCACAAAAAAGTCCTTAGTTACAAAGAAAATATGCTTGGAACAACTTTCGAGATATCAGAATGCAAGTTGCAATTTAAAATTGTTTGAACATAACGAATTGAAAGAAAAGTCTTCGAGAAGTGTATCCAACGATTGCAATAGGAAAATCAAAGTACTGAAAGTACTGTAAGCTAGCAAAGCATGGTTGAATTTAGAAAATCTTTCCCTTTTTTTGGGTAGAAAACATTGTGGACATTGAAGAAATTGCTTGTTACAAGCAATTTCTTCATTGTCCACAATGTTTTCTAAAGCTCTTTTCTTTAGATGCTTAAACTGCGGAATTAAGTGGGAATGGGTTAAACAGCATACTTTTGACAGAGTTCACAATTTGAATAGATTTTACAATATTCCTGAAATACATGAGAACTATTTTTTATGGCGTAGGCATTTAACGGGTTTTGTGGTTAAGCCTCCAGTGGTAGTTTGCACTTATTGAACTTTGAGACGACCTCAAAATTGTGTCTGTTAACTTAAGCTATCAAAGCTGACGCTTTGCTAGCTAAAAAAGCGATGATTGGACAAAAAGCTATTCGAAGGTAATTGACACTTGAAATTTATATCCTTGTCCAGTTACTTTTTAGTGTTCAACATGAAATCAATTCACATGGCCAAAGTTATTTTAGGAAGCAATGATTAAGTATAGAAAATCAGTGTTTGTTTCAGTGTAAGATTTACGTATCTTTCACTGAGTGAACATTAAAAGCTATATTTTCACGAGTGTCAGAGGCACGAGAAATAATATCCTTCAGTTGATCACGAAATGAAAGATAATTCGAAAAACACGAAAATAAACCAAACAAAACAAAACACACACACACACACACACACACACACACACACACACACACACACACACACACACACACACACACACACACACACAAATCTATTTCATTAATGCGAAAAAAAGACAAAATAAGACAATTTTGGGATACTTTTTAAAAGCGTGTCATTCCGCATATGAGGTACATGGCAACCAGATGACGTCATCGGCGTATTTGGCTCCCTGTAGATGACGTTCCGTAGCGCGTATTGAACAAAAGTAGGGCGAATGTACGAAAACAGTGTGTTAATCTTTTGATAATTTCAAACTTTTTTCGACGAAATCTCGATAGCTTGTCATATACTGTACCCGTTTAGAAATGTTCGGAAAGTGAAAGAGATTTGCAAGTTATGGGCCCCGTGAAAAAAGTACGCTGTAGAAATAGAAAATCCGAAGCACCAAGTTGCCAATACATCTCTATTTGCTGCTAGTCGAATCATTTATTTCAAGAATTGCAATCGAAGTGTTTTCCCGTAAAACAGCTAATAGTCCAATTTCTGTATTGCATAACGTATTATCAGGGAAGCTTATTATTACTTGTTTGGGGAATATCGTTTGTTCACAGAAGCGTGTCTTCTTCCATTAAGTACGTGTATTATTGAAATTAGCCCAGGTCGGATGCAAAAAGATAGACACAATCAAAACTTTATTCAAAATGATTTTATTCGACATGTAAAAGTTTTGTTTGTTTTTTATTCAGTGATATAACCCCGCTTTATTTGTGTTTACGATTTCGCAGATCACATTTCAATATTTCAATTTGGTATATACCGCGAAATAATTGGCGCATTTAGAAGAAATAATTGCTTAACCCTTTCCTGTTCAATCTGATCTTTACATGCCTGTGATTTTGTAATTGAGAAAACACTGTAGAAAGGATTTCCAAAATATTTTCTACCCTACTGAAGAGTTATGTTTAAACTTGCATCCACTTTATATTTTCGTTTGCAAAATCTTTGGATTTGGACAGGTCTATTATTTGTAAAACAGGACAGGGTTAAAGAATCATAATATAAATTATACATATAGCTGATTCAGATTCAAATGAAGCAAGGCCTAACGTCTAGCTTACACTGTAATCGTTATAGAATATCATACTTTTGGCGAAATAATGATTTTATCTATTTCCAAAGAATTTATATAAGAACAAAAGAACTGTAACAATTACTTTGAAATAAAGTAAGACGTCAAAATGAGAGACGATTTCACTCCGGGAACTTTGGGGTAAATTATTGCAAGTTTTGTAAATAGTACAAACACAAGTTTAATACAAGAATGAACTACATGTATAACCATTTATCGATCCTTTTCAGTAAATAATTATATGCAAAAAGTCGAACATTTCATGTATTTACGTCTCGATTGCTACACCATCGGAAAACCCAAGTTTTCGGCCATTTTGCTGTTTGTCATCGAGATCTCACGAAATGTCGCGCTTCCCGAGCAAAACGACAGCAATGAAAATTTAGGTCACAGTATTTTGAAGACATAGTGTTTTTGAAACAAAGCAGTTATGATAGAAAACAAGAACAAAGTAATTCAAACGTTACTTGAATTTGATAGGGAAATTATTAAATATTGAATATTCACAACCTTTGAGAGATTAGTTCAATTTGTTGAGTCAAACATTTGAAACGGACTCGGAACTGATATAGATAATGTAACATTAAAGTTAATGACTATCAAGCACAGGCCGTAAAAGTTAAATCTGAAGGACAATAAATTCCAAAATGTTCGTATGAATAAATACACCAAATTGAATTCGAAAGTGACAAAATACAGTAGAGCGCGATTCGAAGTGACTTAACCTTATTAACAAACACCATACGTTCTTTTGAGAACGTCCGTCGAACCTTATGAACAATCAGATTCTTACATATGAATTTCATCTATGTATAATTCCATTTCATGTTGATCTTTGATGTACAAATATTTTCTTCTTATCGAGTATTCTATTTCTTGGTGATTTTCGTGGTATTTATTACTTTTATTGAATAATTCATTAGATACTTGTTGATGCTACGTGCTTATAAAAGATAAACAATCAAGAAACATCAAATGACATTTAGTTACTAAGAAAGTCTCGCGCTATAGATGGATGGGTTACATTTCATATCAAATTTGGTTTTCTACTTTTTCTCCTTGGGGACTCATTATAATGAAATTCTCACAAACGAAATAAAATTTCTTTTATAGCACTATTGTCGAGATTATATTTGCACAATAGTTAGAACGGCAGACTCGAAATCCTAGAGAAGTCGGGAGTTTCATGTCCGAGTCCAGGCTGCGTGCCTTGTCGCGTAGATGTTCCTTTGCTTTGTGTCCTTAATGAAAAGTATGATTATAAGTTCCACTGTCCAACAAGGAGGATATCACACTCACACTTCTGAGCAAACTCGCCTTTTAATTCATTCATCACTAGATTAGCAAACTTGGAGTCTTTCTTTAATTTACCAATCGCGGCTGCCTATCAAGGAAACAGTCGACCAATCAAATTATTCATTTAGTCTGGGAAATTTTGACTACGACATTTATAAGTATTTCTGTTGGTTTGGTGAGCAAAACGTCGTGATTATAGCGTATTCAAGCTGTTTACGACGTTTAGGTCGCCAACCAACCATTCTACTCTTTGTTACATGCTACTGGCCATGTATTTTGCAAAATTAAGCCATTCAAAATCAAAGCGGGACTTCCTGTCGGGGTTAATAGGCTGGACCAAAGGAGTATGTGGGCGGGGCCAGCAATTGGTCAACTGTACAAATTGCCAGGTAGGATTCAAATGACGATTCAGTTTGAAATAAATTAATTTTCTGTTTCGTCTATCAAAAACGAGCGTTCTGATTGGTCGAAAAAAAATATTCATAACTCCACGAACAAACTTTTGATCACGCAGCGATTTTGTATGCTTCCAAACAATATAGTCTCATACAAAAAGGTATCAAAATTTGTAAAGCTTTTGGTTTTTTCGCTCGATGCTATTAACCCATTCCAACTCAATCCCTCCTTTTTACGCCCCTCAATGAAAAAGCTTGTATCAAGCAATTTCTTCATTATCCACAATGTTTTCTATCCACAAAGTAAAAAATAATCAAAGTTCCATCAACTTGAAATTGTCGTCTGCAGCTTCTTTCAATTTGGACTGGTCTAAAATTTTGCTGTGTTGGAATGGGTTAAATTATAAGAAATGCAGAGGATATTTTTTTGTTTTCGTGGAGTTATGAACCGAAAAATATTCTCTTCATTTCTTAAAGGGAGGTATCGATGTTTCTGAAACCTAGATGGGAAAAATTTGTCAATCGCCTAAAAGTACGCTAAAACGACCGCTTAATACTTAAATTTGAGTCAGATAATGTCTTCGTGGTAATCTGATAGGCTAATAGTGGCTTTTTTGAGTTGTATGGAAAAGGTTTAGCGGAATTCCAGGTTATTTTTAGATATCACGGAATTCGGTTGTCGACACCGCATGACCTCATTTGCATATGACCCAAAGGCAACAAATTAACAAGCGAAACAAGCAGTGTCCTAAATTATGTAACTCTAAATTGTTAGCGCAAAACTACGGTAAGTGTCTATATTCGTATTATCGCTTGTAGTAGTTTTGAACTGATCTTTACAGAGTTGAAGACCGGCTAGTGAAAATAGCTCCTGGTGACGTATTGATGACGTTGCTGTGATGTAATTCAAACTGAATACGAGATTCCAACGGTTACATGCACCGCTTGAATGACCAAATATTTTTCGCAACTGCCTCAGCTTAATCTAAAAATAGATTAACACCCTTCGTAGGCTATTAGGGAATTACCCGTGTTTATTCAATTAAACGACCTTTGATTTTAGCAAAACTTCTTTTCAGAATATTGTATTAAAATAGTAAATGAGAGGGAATAAGAAAAATAAAAATCTGTGACATGAAAAAAAATCGATACCTATCTTTAAATGAAAACTTTTCACGTAGCAATGCGATTTAGGTGAATTAAAAATTTCGTTTCGAGGAATGGCATATATAATTTTCTTTAATACTTTACTTAATAGGATAAGAACGACACACTTTGCAAAACAGTAGATAGTTTGAAGTGTATGTTTCACTGTTTTATTTTGTACCACAATATCAGTGAAGGAGAGATATCTAAAATCAATTCAGTAATGTTTTCTACCAGGAAATATAATCTTATAATTAGATTTCTTACAGAGATTGTTTCCATTTACGAGAATCTAGTTAATAATTAAAACTTAATTCAAAATGAAATTCGAACTCACGTACTTCTCTAAAACATTTTCTGAGTCTTTAATTTCTGTTATTGATTCGTTCAAGATAAATCATATTTCGTCTGACTGACGGATTTTCTTAAGGGCTGTATGGGTGAAAATGTTTCTGCAAGAGAACAGATGACTATTTTTCTATAAGAAAGGAGCAAATATATGACCTGAGTGACATCAGAGTAAACGAATAATTACTGCGTGTTCATAAAGTTGTTCTTTTTCTGATTGATTTCAATACCTTTTCAAAGGCATGTTTTAATGTGCAAATTATTAATCTTCGCGAACGTTAACGTTAATGTAAATGCGGTAAATTTTTATTTAGTAGAAGTGTTTGTTTGTTTGAATGAGGTTTAACGCCGCTTTGAACAATCTTTCAGTTATATCGCGGCGGCTGGAGCTCCTAACAACGGATTCCTGGTATTTCTCACACCAGTACCACCATCACATCCTTTCCTGGCCTCCAGCTGCTATCGCAGATAGGTCTACGATTATCGACCCATTGGTGGGAGACAAATGGTAGAAGTGATGATAATCTGTTGTCTCACACTAATACCCTTGATAACACCTTATACGAGTTACATCTAGGACCAATACAGAAATGAGAGTTACACTCTTTATTTGATATCGTAGTTAGCATGCAAAATGTCTTACTACCGCTTTATTGTATTTACGACATATTGCACGCCAAACAACGATATGTTTGGACAAATTATACATCCGGTACAAATATTCTAAGTATTGGCTAAGCTATAGAAAGTGTAACTGCCATTTTCTCCTTAGTTATTGATTAAAATCTACAAAATGTACTTATTTGGCTGTTTTGGCTAGAAACTGACATTAGAGTCTTTATAATACTATTTCATAAATTAAAAACACAATTCAATCCATCTTAGTCAGTGTAGCTACAGAATTGACGGGTGGCTGACCACGCCTGCCGACCCCAAACAAGTCAATTTGACATAGACTGACATAGATATCAAACGACGCGAACATATAGGCAGGGGCATAAAACAAACGGTTCACAGGTTGGCGGCCTAAACGTTGTAACTAAAGTTTGAGTAAGGAAAGAATAATTATCGTGAAATGATATCAATAACTAATAGAAGAGCAGATAATTTATAGCTAATCAAAATGGGTGGTTTATCGTTAAGCAACTGGAGGCTAGGAAAGGGTGTAGTGGTAGTACTGGTGAGAGAAATACCAGAAATCCAGTTAGGTGCCCCCCCCCGCCACGATCAGACTAAAATACTGTTAAAAGTGGCGTTAAACCCAATTCAATCAATCAATCAATCAATCAATAAAATTCAATATGAAAATCTGCCGAGGAGCCGTTTTCCCATTGAACAGGAAATAGTGATAATGGTAAGTTTACAATTTGATTATAGTTTTGACTAGGATCAATTACTGTTTTCAATTATTTCACCCCTTTCAATTCACTTTTCTATTCAAGTCTTCCGAAAAAAGATCGAATTCGAGATAACTTACACGTAAAAGCGGAGAAAAAGCCTTGTTGTTTAATAAAAATTGCCTCTTTTTTCATGAACACGATAGAATAATGTGATAAATCAAGACTTTGTGAAGATAACAAATGTATCATACAGATAGTTTACCAATCGCGGCTGTCAATCAAAGAATCCATTTACCAAACAAATCATTCATTCAGACCGAAAATGAACCTTAAACTCCAACATTTTAAGAAACATTCTTGTTGGTTTGGCGAGCTAAACGTAGTAACTGCAGCTTTTTTAAGCTGCAGTTACATTGTTTAGGTCGCCAACCAACTAATTTTTTACATTTTATTGTTACATAACTGACCATAACATTTGCAAAATATCGCCGTTTGGTATCGAAGAGAAATTTCCTATGGGAGTCGTTGCGCGTGGCCAGCGGAGTCAGTGGGCGGGGCTAGTGATCCGTCAATATGTTTTGAAAATTACTAGACTTTTACATGATTATTGATCTCAAACTAGGAGATCCAAAATATGCGTGCAAAACCTAATTTTTATCCTGGTTTTATTTCTAGTGTCAAATTAAACAATGAATTTGTGATCGGCAAATGACGAAAAAACATTAAACAAATGGTCTTGAATATGCATCTCCAGTTTGAAATGTAGAAGTAAATTTAATAAAAAATAATCCTTTCAGGGTTTAATTCTCATTATGGATCTTTGTCTACAACCACTGGGCTCCGAAACGAAATCGGCTTTGATATTATACAGCGTTATTTTGCCAATTATGTAGTCAGTGACACGACTCAAAAATCTGAAGTGGCTGTTTGGCGACTTAAACGTTGTAACTACAGCTTGATTAAGCTGTTGTTCTGACCGTTAAGTCACGAAACCAACAAATAAGCTTCACATCAACGTCGGAGCTCAAAGTTCTTTACCAGTCTCAATGAATAATTTGATTGGTTGAAGTTGTGTTTTTTTGGTGTTTATTTTTTTTGTTGGGGTGTAATATTGACGGCGGTCGTTCAAATATTTTATACATAATTTACTGAACATTCATTCAATTTCCAAAGACTTGACTTTTTTTTATACCTGGTATATCGTTGTTACTTGATATGAATGAAGACAGTAATAGGACTTGATTGGTTTGTCTTTCGTTGAAAATTTTATCAGAGAAAGACACATTTTTACCTTGATAATCCCTTGTGGTATATTAACAAATTACCATATGGCAAAATTTAATACTGGTCCAAACTGAAAGCAGTTGCAGACGACAATTCAAAGTTTGTGAAATTTAAGATTTTTGCAACTTTCTTGGTAGCTTGGTAACACTGTCCTTGTTGCAAGCAATTTCTTAATTTTACTCAATGTTTTCCCAAATATCTCTTTTGAGGGGTGTCAAAGAGTATCATTGTGTGGGAATGAATTAACACATTATCATACGACAAAAATAGACTGCTCCGAATTGAAAGGAGATGCAAACGACAATTTAAAGTTAATGAAATTTAAGTTTTTTTTAACTTTCTTGGTAGAAAACATTGTGTAAAATGAAGAATTTGCTTGTTGTAGCACGATGTCTTCCCGGTTGGTTTTCTTGGGATATGTCAAAAAACCGCCAATGTGTGGGGATTGGTTAAGAGTTAAGAATTTATTGAATAAGGAGGTGGTGTTACGCCTGTCGTCTATCTATTATTTATGGTTACGCCGAAGATGAAGCTTTAAATCTGTTTGTTTTTTTCAAACCTCATTCATCAGGCAATGTGTGACCTCAAGGCCGCGCTCCTAGAATTTAATTAACAATCAATATCATAGAGTTTATGGATACTACATTCAACCTAGTTTATAACATCGAGACTTAAAGAACATCTGATCTGCTTAGTAAGAATTCTTGATCACACTAAGATGGTTTCCCTTTCCCCGTTTTTAAATTTCAAACGGTAATGAAAATAATTATGATGATGCATAAACGTCAATGATTAAGTGCTAAACTATGCACTTCGGAACTTTCTTTCAATACCAAAATAACTATATAAAATATCTGATTTTTATTACTCAAAAATGAATAACTAGTTCTTACAACCTAAAACGGGAGAAGGGGAACTGACTGGTTGCTTGCCATACCCACCAACCAAGAAATGATTTCGACTTGGATATCAAAACGGGATTATTTTACCAAATGTGTTGACGTTCTTATGTAACGAAAAAGTAAAACGGTTGGTTGCAGACTTAAACGCTTATTTAAGCGACAGTCGGCTCTTGAGCAGGTTTTCAAGAACACTCGATGTAGGAAATTTATCTGTTTTTCGAATTTATATTCATGTCATTTTCAAGATAAATTTTCTTTGTTTGTGTTAAAACTACTTTAATCGCCAGAAATTAAATTTGGTGTACTACCTATGCCCTACGTTGAAACGTCGGGGTTTATCGGCTGAGGTCGTTAGTCTTCGGGTGATGTCGATAATGACTTGTATTGCTAGTGTAAGCCAGTGACATTATTGATACGTCATGGAAACTACAAATAAGGCAATTCCCATTGCAAGCGGTAGATAAAGTATTTACCGGATGAATTTCGGTTTCATTCGGCTTGTACTTGGCGTCTCGTAATTCGATTTTATCAAGTTATGAACAGACATTTTCATTGATAAATCAGATTAATAGTCTTCTAAATATGCCCGAAAGCATTACAATCAGAAATGTGAAAACTGAGAGCCAAAATTCTCCTTTCATTATCTGTGCAAGGGCCATATAAAGTTTTCAAACCGACACAAAATCCTTCATGAAACGTCGACCAAACTGGAAGTTCAAAGTATGTGATTTGATTTTTCTGTAGACTTTTCATTTGGAACCCCGATCCATCAATTGTATATCGTTAAATTAGAGTAAAAACATCATAAGTGTTTATACTTTGTATAGACACTTTTGATGTTTTGCACTAAGCTAGCGATATATTTGTCCTTCTCTGTTAGTTAATCAAGACTAACGTTGCGCGACATTACAATAGTAACTATAGGTTGTTATATTTCATCTTACTGACGCAATGCTTAACACTGTGTTTTGCCTTTTCAAGTTCTTTCTTTAAAGGAATCTTTGAATCCTGTTTTACACGTTTACATGTGCATGAACCGAAAATATTCATAAAATACAACATTGAAGCCTCATCCCCGTTTTACTCGGTCCCTAAAAAGAAACTGTCCTTGGTTACTAAGTAAATCTGATTGATACAACTTTCGAGATATCTGGAAGAATATAAGTTGGTTTGAAAAGAACAAGTTGAAAGAATATTCTTCGAGAAGTGGGTCCTATGATTGCAACAAGAAAAAAGTAGAGAATATGAGACATTTAGATGGGCAATAAAATATGCGATTTGCTTGAAGTCGTGCAAAGCGATCATGGGATAAGTGTAATAAATAAACAACAGCACACAAAAAATGCTTCAGGTTAGGACACGAAGCTACTCTTTGTAGAAAAAAAAGACCCCTTGAAAAGTATATATCTGTCCCGTTACTATTCAATTTTCAACTTGAAATTAATTCAAATAGCTCCAGTTACTAAAGAAAGTAATCAATAGATAGAGGATAAGGGTTTGTTTTAATGAAAGGTTTATTTATTATTTATTGAGTGAGCAACAAAAACTATATTTTCACGAGTGATAGAGGCTCGAGTGAAAATATGATATAGTTGTTCACATTATGAAATATTATCTATCTGATCTTACGCGAAAAAACAAATTTTAATGCAAAAACAGACATAATATAACCTTTTTTATGATGATTCTAAAAGCGCGTCAGTTTGCACGTGAATTACATGAATACCATCTGATGTCACCGGTGCATTTTATCTAGCGTTGGTGGCTTTCTGTAACGCGAAACGAACGAATGTAGGTCTATAGTGAGTTAATCAGTTTGATAATATTGGTGAGTTTTTTCGGCGAACTTATCTAATAATTCACCGAAAAATCTCGATAATCTACCAGAATACATTTAACAAATAAACTTCTCATCTACTGTACCAGTTAAGTAATGTTCGGAAAGATTCTGTGAAGAGTTTTGCAAGTCTAATACTAAGTGAAAAACAACAACAACAACAACAAAAAAAATACATGATTACGCTTAAGGAATAGAAACTGTGAGTTACCAAGTTGCCAATACATCTCGATTTTCTACCAGTTGAATCATTTATCTCAAGAATTACAATCGAAGTGTTTTCCCGTAAAACAGCTTATGGTCCAACTTCTGTCTTGCATAACGTATTATCAGGGAAGCTTATTATTACTTTTTAGGGGAATGTCGGTCGTTCACAGGAGAATGTGTTCTTCCATTAAATACGTGTATTATTGAAATTAGCCTAGGTCTTGTAGCGTCCCTTATATGGATGTCAAATGACAAATTTCTTATAAACACAATCAAAACTTTATCCAAAATCTTGAAATTTGATATATTGGTCTAACGTCTAGTAAACACGTAAATTATTATAGAAGCTTTTTAAAAGAAGTACTAAGTATTATCCTGTTCCAAAAGATTTGATTAAAAACGTAAGAATATTGCTAATCACGTTAAAACAAATTTAGAGGTCATAATGAAGGGTGAATCACGTCATAATTGGTTTTATGAAATAAGAAAATGTTAGTTAACTAGCTTTTGCTATTCACTCATTGAGGGGAAAATCTATCTTACAATTTACCAATCATTCCTTATATATTTGTTCGAGATAATTTTAGTTCAAAAATAGTATATTCGAGATTTCCTAGCGAAAAAGCAATTAACCCTTTCCTGTTTATCAAATTTTTAGACTTGTCCAAAATTGAAAGAAGTTGCAGACGACAACTAAAAGTGAGTGTAATTTGAAAAGTAACTGGCCAACAAGGTAGAAAATATTGTGGGAAAAGAAGAAATTGCTTGTTACAAGCAATTTCTTCTTTTCCCACAATGTTCTCTCAAGTATAAAATCACAAGGACGTAAAAACCAGTGATTGTACAGGAAAGGGTTAATTTATGCTTAAAGATTGTAAATATAATTTGGTAGAATATTTACGAAAATTTGATGAAAAGAACGTAGTTTAAAGAAAATGCGATAGACATAAAAAGAACATATCCGACAAAATTTTATTGTGCGTGTGTAATTGTTTCTTTGTGCAATAGGCTTGGGAGATTGGCTGAGTAAGACGAGTCAAACATTTGCTTGCTAGATAGAGATCAGACACGGAACTTATATAGACTAATAAAACGTTTAAGTTAATAACTATCAAGGACAGGTCTTGATAATTTAGCCCGAAGAACAATAAATTCCAAAATGGTCGTATGACTGAAGTTATTGACATAGAGAGTTACAAAATACGGGTAGAGCCAAAACCGAAGTGAAGTAACCCTTTCAAGAAACACTATACCATTTTTTGAGGAACGTCCGTAGAACTGCATGAACAACCAGATTCTGAATTCTCACTGCATGCGTATGATTCGATTTCCGGTCGATCTTTGCTCTACAAATACGTGTACTCACTTCTTACCGGAAATCTATTTCTTGGCGATCCTCGTGGTATTTGTCACTTTTATTGAAAAATTCAATAAACACTTGTTGATGCTACATGTTTTGTTGTTTTTTGTTTTTTTTTGTGTGTGTGTGTGTGTGTGTGTGTGTGTTTTCGGACGACAAGTATAAAAAATAAACAATCATGAAACACCAAAGGCACATTTAAAGTATCATATATTTTCGAGATTCGTAGTCTTACGACACTGCGGAGATGGCATTTGATAATCTAAACCGTTCGTTCCCCGAACAATTTTCTTGTCATGTTATTCATTTTATTCTCAGAATTGTCTTGTTATTTTCCCAGAGTACAACATTTAATAAACGACAACCACCACTCACCTGTCACTCTAACAGAACATCGTTATTTTGTTAAGGACACAATGTTTCCACAGCCCTTATAGAGATGTCCTGCTTTATGTCAATTATAAAATTCCTGTTAGGAGGTTTTTCCTTCATAAAAAATATAATCATCTCAATCTCGAGCTGAAAGCAAAACAGGTTTCAATTGACAGGTCGCTGGCCCTACAAAATAAGCCCAAAAAGGTGTTCCGCTTCGATATAAATCGGCGTCATTTTTGCAGGAATCATGACAAGTAACATGTAACAAACAAGTTAAATGGTTGGTTAGCGACCTAAACGACGTAATACAGCTTGAATAGACTGTAATCACGACATTTAAGTCTCGTTAAAAAAAATAAAAATCACACAAATGTCGTCTAAAATCGGAGTTCAAAGTTCACTTCCATTCTAAATGAACTGTTAGATTAGTCAATTGGTTCTTTTATTGTTAACCTTTATATGTCAATGGGGTTATACTAATCGAAAAATAATGAAATACGTGCCCATTTATGATGATATTCTATGACAACAAGATGTGATCCTTAAAAACGAATATCTCTCCAAACTTCCATTTTTTCGAAACGAGACCCTTACATTTGACGATGACAGTCAACCTTGAATTACAGGATGTCTCGACAAATTAGATATACATGTATAGTGTTGAAGCCCTGACACCTTACTAGACATTGAAATTGCCAATGTAAATGATGTTAAAAAAGATATTTTTGATATCTTGCATAAAAGAAGCCGGCAAAATTTTGGTTTTCATCAATGTTCAAGTAATGACTTAAAACACCAAATGTATGTTCGTTCTAAATAACTTATTTGGCGAAACACATGACTCCGAAAGCAGCCACGCAAAAATGTTTTCTTCGCTTTGAATCAGAATGAATCTTTCAAAAAGTATTTGTATTTGTTCTGATAATATTCACCAAAAATCATTTCTAAGCAATTTGGTAGAAACAAATCAACTGGTTTCCGAGACAAAGGTTTTTAACATTTTCACCTTATATGGAAATCAGCTACGCCCAATAAAGCCATTTTTACTCCCGATCAAAATTATTTGATGGAATCTGAAAAAGGTTCACCAAACGATTTTTTCAGTTAAATTAAATTGAAATCTATCAACCGGTTTCTAAGAAGATTCTAAAGGTTTTGTCCATATATGGATTTAACTCCGCCCAATTTAAGCCGTATTTTTTATCCGATCAAATTATTTGAAGTTGTCTGATAAAGGGTCATCGATGGAGCACTCCTCTGAAATGTGGTTGAAATCTAACCACTGGTTTCTGAGAATAAAAATTTCGAACTTTCCACATTATAGCTCAGTCCTAAAAAGCAAAATTGTTTGAAGGAATCTGATAGAGGATCAAGCATAATTTCTGTGATATTTGGTTTGATTCTGTTCAGAGGAGAATTTTTTTAGATAATTTAGAGAAAAGAAATACGGAAGGACGCACGCACGTATTGAAGCTAAAAACTGCTGTGTATTGAACTCCTAGTTTTTATTAAATAACCTAACAGAAAAACACCTCATTTAATCTCTGTCAACTTATGCTACATTTTTATGACTTGATTTCTCCATTAGTAAACATACATATCAAACCTGCCTACACGGCTTCAGGTCCTCATTTTCTGCGTCATTTCTAGAAGGCTTTATATTTTCAATCTCTTTCTTTCATCTCATGATGTCTTATTTCTTTACATATCTTTTAAGCACACATTCAAGTTCATTGTATCATTGTATACCTGCAATAGAACTTTCTTATTCAAAGAACTTAGTACTAGAAAGTATTGCTGATGAAGGGGTGAGGAGCAAGGAGGGTTAAAACGGCTCTTTCACAGGTTATGAAAGAAAAGTTTTGGGTCTAGATTTTCAAAATTCTTACTATAACGCTTTCAGACATTTGTAAGAAGGTAATTAAGCTGACTTTGTAATGATTATGGCAGTTTATAACTTTAAAAACAAGAGCTGGTCACAGTCATGTGACAAATGCCCCAAAATGACAGACTTTAGACTACTTTTATCCATATTTTCTATTTCTTTTACCAGCTTACCCGAATTTACATCTTACCTGTGACAGTATCTACTTTCTCTAAACAGACAGAAACAGGTGCAAAATTTTGTATAGTAATGTATATTCGTTAAACATTTCATGACCCTATGCTGGACATTTTTACTTTGTATGTATTACAAACTTTCCGAACGGACAAGAGCAAATCTAAGTGCCACCACAAATGGGGGGCATAGACAAGAGCTGTAAATAGACAGCGAGTGCATCTACTTTCAGTGATTCCTTGAATTATAACCTAAGTAGAAAGAGGGAGATAGTTTTGACTAAAATGAGTGACAGAGTTTCTTTCTCTTGCTGATAGGTTGGGGTCATACAACAGTGCAAACAAGTATCAAAGCAATATCTCAAGACAAGCTTGTTGGGCAGCAACTGTTTTTTTTCCAAAAATGAAGTCTAGAAAGAGCAAAAATTCTGAGAAAAATGTACTGTGGTCTTCTATTATTTGAACCCAGGCTGTACAGCAAAAAGTAAATTTTATTAATCAATAATTACGGATCGAACGATCCAGAAAAAAAATTATATTGAACAAATATTTGAGCTAATCAGGGGGCCATAAAATTTGTAAGGAACCATAACTCTAGAAATATGTAGTATCTGCGTACAAATTCAAATTTGATCTTTACTTTTTCAATAGTAAACATGAAAAACAAAATCTATTTCAAATGAAAACTGTCAATTTTTTATGTTTTCTTTGTAGATAAGATTGTTTTGGTATTTTTAATTAAAACAGACGGGTATGTTTGTTATGCAGTTCGCTTCCAATTATATATGGGAGATCCGTTTTCAAGTGATAAACCTATTTTAATTGACAGTTTTTTGAATGGCTGTTCACAATTTGTAATAAGTAATATGTAAGTAGGTCCTCTGACATTTATACAATATTAGTATGTCTGATTTTAAGGGACCAGCAACCGAGGAAGGAAAATTGTTTATACTTTCTATCGTTAATTTGGTCACTAAATCGAACAGGAGCCTTCTTGATAGCAAAATGTGAAAGTAGGATATGAATGAAGTTAGCTAGAAAGAGTTTTTTCTCGATTTCAAGTTGTGATTGTGTACATTTTGAGATGGACTCGAATGCTGCCGATTCTTCACCAGATATGTTCGCTAATCTTCGGTGTTGACTATTATATGGACAGATGTTGATGACTAAACTTTAAGGACGGTTTCGTTATTCTACGTGACCGAGCTAGTTGTTCGAATGAAAAGCGAAAAATAAAACGTCATCACAACAACAAACCTTCAATTCTATTGGGTCACAATTTAAACATTAACACCGAATTTCATCGGATGAGGTCGGGTAATGTCGATAACGACTGTATTGCTAACAGAAGCCAATGACGTAATTCATACGTCAAGGAAATCACAAATCAGGCGAATTTCGGTACAATTGACAGATACCTGGTGAAATCCGGCTTCGCATATCTATACAATGTGATAAGCTTTTTCGTTTCATGAAAAAAAAATCTCGTCGTCTCTCAAACGAAAAATAAACAACCGTAGTCTCATCATCTCTTCAAGTAGAACACGTGTATGTAGTCATTCCAATTGCCCAATGTAATATTCAGGTCCTTCATATTACATAAACGAACACTCAAGAAATCTAGCAAATGGCATATTGACAGAATACTGTCTGCAATTGATCTCATCTTTTCCAGTTTAATTACTAGCTGTCGACTAAAGATTAATATTTTGGTTTTCTTCCGAAGAGAAATTCTTTACAACACAGATTACTTAGATGGCGTGTTGACATATCGTCAGGTTGTGACTTTAACCTCGTAACTGTAGCTTATACTAGCTGTTGGTAACCTACCTACTATAATATGGGGGTTCTTGCACAGGTTATGAAAGATAAATTTTGGAAATCTACCGACGATAATATGGGGGTTCTTGCACAGGTTATGAAAGATAAATTTTGGTTCTCAATTGTCAAATTTCTGACTGTAATGCTTTCGGAAAAGTACAACCCGAATGGATCCGGATTTCAACGGGTTAATACGTTGTCTGTCGATTGCACCGAAAATTGCTTTATTTGTGGTTTCCATCACGTATCAATTACGTCATTGGCCTCCGCTAGCGATACAGTCGTTATCGAACCTAAACGGATACTAACGGCCTTACTCGATAAATGCCGGTGTTTCAAGTATCACGTTATTCGAATTTATAGTGGATTTAGTAGATTCAACTCAAAGAAAGAATATTTATCGTAAAAATGAAATTATAACTAATAGAAAAGCAGATATTTTCCTTGTATCAGTTTTCATGAAAATCTATTCAAGAGCCAATTTAAGGTCATAAGCCGAATGTCGCATCCTAGAACGGCTGATTGTCATATGCTAGGCTTATCATTTCAGTCGGCTGAGTCTTCATTGGCGAACAGTCGAAGTTCATGTGCTCGTTCAAGCAAAATTTATTTCCAAATAAAAGTATATTATGACTTGTTCACTCATCTGAGATATGGCCCATTGAATCGCATAAGGTAGACTTTCAGTGGAAATGGTAATGGAAGCAGACTGACAAATGTGAGTTCAGAAATAAAGATAATATTTGTTCATGGAGGTATGAGCATAAACATCTAATTGCACTGAATGAACCTGCAGAGGGGATAATACAGAATTCTTTTCAACTTCTTAACCAATTACCAGATGACAAAATTTTAGACTGGTCCAAATTCAAAGGAGATGCAGTCAACAATTTCTGGTTGATTAAATTTTTAAACTTTTGAGTTGTTTGAGGGAGAAAACGACGTGGATGAGAAAGAAAGTGCTTGTAACAACCAATTTCTCCATTTTCCACAATGTCTTCCAAAGCTTTGTCATAGGAGGCATCAAAAGGCGTTGCTGTGTGGGAATGGGTTTAAGCCATATCTTCTATCCGAGGCAGAAAAACAGTTTAAACAATCTATCGCTTATTTGACAACTAAAGCATACAAGAACGTTCTTGATATCAATATACAAAGGAGGGTATGAGTGAAGTTCTCTCGTGTTTTTTGTACTCAATTTCAGACGACTGCACCCTTTTTTTCACCGGAAATGTTCGCTAATCTTCGGCATTAATTGTTATATGCACAGATGCTGATGACTAAACTTTACAGAAGATTTCAATAATCTCCGTGACCGAGAGGGTTGATTGAACGAATTGCTAATTAAAACGTCACCCCTGTCACAATAGTTAAATGTTAACAAACCTTGAATTGTGCCGAGTCACAATTTAAAACGCCTTTTTTTTATCAAATTTATGAAAATCTGATATAGGTAAATTATCTGTTTTTCTAATAGTTATTAATGTAACTTTCACGATAAACATTCTTTCTTCGCGTTAATTGGACTAAATTCACTTAAAATTCAATTAAATGTTTTTCGCGCTCGGTGCCCAACCAGAATACTATTTAATCATGTCATACAGGCAAATCTTTAACGGCTATTAGATTTATTATGTTTGAAAGGGGTTAAACGCCAATTGACCAACCGCGACTGCCAATCAAGGAATCAACCGACGAATCAAATCATTTATTCAGCCCTGACCCGAGTTTTTTAACTCCGACATTGGACGCCATTTTATAAAGCATTGTTGGTTGTTTTGGTGACTTAATCCTCGAAACTACAGCTTATTCAAACTGTAGTTACGACGTTTAGGTCACCAACCAACCATTTTACTTTTTTGTTACATGCTACTGGCCATAAAGTTAGCAAAATAACGTTTAAAAACGGAACGGAATTTCATGTCGGAGTTAATGGGCGGGGCCGAGGGAGTCCGTGGGGCGGTGCCAGAATTTTGTTAAATTTTAACAGTGCTTCAGTCGTATCGAGGCAGCTTGAGAAACTATCCGTTTTTTTTTGGTTATCCTACGACCGTCACTTTCCAAGCCTCCAGCTGCTTATCCCACGTAGGTTAACGAGTATCCACCAATTGTCAGGAGACAAATGTCAGAAATATTTTTTGCTGTGAACGGGGATCGAAACCTTGACCTCCTGATTGAGAGTCCGTCGGTCTGTGCCATGGTCAAGTTGCTGTTAGAACTTCTTGGAGCTTTGTTCGCACGAATACAAAGAAATGTCCAATCCTTTTCTTATGGCCGACAAAGCTGAAATTTGATTACTACGGATTGAAAGTATGATTTGACCGATCGTTACTGTCAAAAAACGGATCAATCGACCAATCAAATGATTCATTTAGTCTGGAAGTGAACTTTGATTTGTTGGTTTGAGTGGGGTTTAACGTCACTTGAAACAGTACTTCAGTCATATCGCGGAGGCCGGAACATGTAACCATGGATTCATAGTACTTTTCAAACAAGTATTTTACCACTACATCCTTTCCGTCATCTGCTCATTTCAAGTTTACGATTATTCACACAATGGTTGAAGATAAATGTCGGAAAGGATATTTACCGCGACCGAGGATCGAACTCTGATCTCGTAATTGAGAGTTCGGCTCATATTGAACTTTGAACTCCGATAATAACCAACATTTATTAGTGAAGAATTTCGTTGGTGTAGCGACTTTTATGTCGTACCTGCAGATTATTCAAGATGTAGTATCGACGGTTAGGTCGTAAACTAACGCATTTCCTATTTTGATATATATTACTGGTCTTGAAATTTGCAAAATTAAGCCGTTTAATATCGAAGTTGAGCATTTTTTTGTTGTTTGGCTACTTAAATGTCGTAACTACAGCTTATTTAAGGCGTTGCTAAGACGTTTAGGTCACCAAACAAGGATTATACATTTTTGTAATAGGCTACTGACCATAGTCTTTGTCAAATAATGCCGATTAAAGTCGAGGCGGGACTTTCTGTCGGAGTAAATGGCAATGGCCAAATGACTTAGGAGGCGGGGCCAGCGGTTGGTCAATTGCAAGACCTTTCAACATTCAACAAGGCGAATATAAACGAGCCCATAGTGGCTCACCTTTATGGTCTGGCTCTTATATTCTTAAAATACTACATAAAATCTAAGCAAGGGAAGAAAAACTAGCTAATATAAATGTCGACTAGACAGATAATTTGTTCCCTTTATCAAGCGGTGTGGAAATGCAGATTTTCTAAGTTCGTCCCCAGACATGTAGGATATAATCTTTACTTGTCTATCATTAAAATGAAATTGTCTACAAAAAAAAGCAAAGGTGTAAGATATGAGAACAAGTATTGTAAAAGAAGAAACCGCAGGACCAATCCCCATTCTATACCTCCGTGCCAAGTTTGACGTGAGTTCTAGTCATAGCAGCAGAGCAAGGTCAAAACCCGAACCCAACCTTCCACAACGCTCTACTTCACTTAACATTTTACCCCAAACTAGATTGATTGAATGGGGTTTAACGCCGCTTTTAACAGTATTTCAGTCATATCGCGGCGGCTGGAGAAACTAACAATTGATTCCTGGTATTTCTCACACCAATACTACCACGACATCCTTTCCTAGCCTCCAGATGCTATCTCACCTATGTTCACGATTATCCACCAATTCGGTGAGAGACAAATGTCGAAAAGAATATGTAGGGGATCGAACCCATGACAACCCATATTTGAAAACTAGGAGTCTAAGGCGCTACCAACGCCGCCTTGACGGCGACAACCCCAAACCAGAATCACGCTATTGGGGAACCAAAGCAACCGCGATCCTGATCTTGAGCGCTCGTGTTCGGTACCCAAATTTCTGCCTTCGTACCAAGGTTGAGGTTGGTGCTAGTTATATATGCAGAGAAAGGTCCAACTCGTACGTTCTTTTAAAAGAAATTGTACTCGTTTGTTAATTCAATTTTATCTGATTTCAACCTCAAGGCGTTTGTCACCGAAAACTTCGTTTTCACTGTTAATAAATATATAAAAATATAATGTTAAGACATATTTAATTCTTTCGGTGTATAAGAAATAAGATTTGAATGAAACATTGATAGATAATTTGTTTAATAGTATAAAGAAATGGATTATCTTTCTATTTTGATGACGTAATAACAACGTAAAAAATACAAGACCCCCATGATAGTCGGCGACGTTTTATTCAAAATATTTAGAATTAAATAGACAACTCTGATAGGAATTATGTTAAAGCTTTTTACATAAAAACAAAGACTAAAAAGAGTTCAAAAAGCTAGAATTATTTCAGAGCTAAAATTTGTGCAATATTCACATATAGTTCGGAACAAGGCCATCCCGCTCAGTACATTCAATTCCAAATTCATTCCAAAATTAATCACATAGTCAAGTTCACGAAAAACTGTATAATGTACAAAGTTCTAACCGCCAACTTTAAAACTTTTTTTCTCCCTCTCTCTCTAAAGCGACATAAAACCGATTTTTTTTATTTCATTTTGCGGCCAATTTATCCTTCTCAAAAAAAAGACAGTCATCGACCTGTTTTTGTCAGGCAGATCTGTAATTAAATAATTTGTGCATAAAGGGCACGAGCTATAATCAAAACTCGACTATCTAAAGTTCAACAAATGGAACACATTCTTGCTAGGTAGTGAAACGTTAAAATGAAAAGATGCTAGAATGACTAATCCAGACTTTGCCAGGGCAATAGAAATAGTTAAATCAGGTAAGTAAGCTGAAGATAAGCTGTTTCAAATCTTTATATAGTCTTTCAACTCGCTCCATTCGGTTCCTTTTATTCAATGCTTTCATTTCAGTAGCTAAAATATTGAACAGACTCCACCCCAGAAACTACTTGAAAAATTTCGGAAAGTTTGCGGATGTCCATCGTCATCCACAGCGAAGAGTTACGACCCGTATGTAGTAGATTATAGTTGTAAACATTTGTGACATTGTTTTGTTGATGCTTTGTCTACCGCTCAAAACACAGTCGGCACATACATCGCTCGATAGTTCGCGAATAGTCCGTTATCTCCCAGGAAACGCTTGAAATTGATCCCGTCGTTTACTGTTTCTTCTTTTTCTCCGAGGTTATTTAGGTTTGTGACAGCGAAACCACAGACCGACGCATGCGCAAGATTAGCAGAAGGTACAAGCATTTTTATTGCGATTGAGAAAAGGATAATACCCCCCAAAAATGATGGCTGTGCAAGAGTGTACTATTGTCATGAAGAACAAAATGTCGATTGCTATTTGATAGAACCTGACCAGTTCCAATGTTTTTCAATAATTGACCAATCGCTGGCCCAGCCCACTTACTCCTTTAGCCACGCCCACTGGCTCCAACAGGACGCCCCACTTCGATTTTTAACAGCGTTATTTTGTAAAATTCATAGCATGTAACCAAATAATGATGTTGTTGGTTGGTGACCTAAACGTCGTAACTACAGCTTGAATAAGATCTAGTTACGACGTTTGAGTCGCCAATCCAACAAAAAAGCTTAACAAAAATGGAGCCAGTGTTGGTGTCAAAGCTCAATTCCGGACTGAAAGAATTATTTGATTGGCCGGATGATTCCTTGATTGACAGCCGCGATTGGTCAATTGTATTGGTAGGTGTACCAATATACAGTAAGACCCGTATTGACAGATCGCAGCTGTCAATAAAGAAAATGGATACACCCATCAAATCATACCTTAAGACCGGAATAAAATTTGAATTTCAATTTTGGACGACATTTATGAGAATTATTTTTGTGGAACTGGCGACTTATTAAAGCTGTAGTTCCGGCGTTTAGGTCGCAAATCAACCTTTTCCCTTTTTGCTACATGTTACTGGCTATAAAATTGGCAAATAAAGTTGTGTGATGTCGAAGTCGAACTTCCTGTTGGAGGGACTAGCGATTTGTGAATTATCTGGAACTAAATGCCCGTCGTTACCAAGATGATATCTTGAGACCTGTTGCCACATCCTGCAACCGGGCAAATCGCAGGTTTTTTCAACCCAGAATAACGATCCACGCCACTCAGCTTAAGGGGCGCGCGACCTGCAAAGAGTCCCAATCTCAAACGGTTTTGACATGTTTATAGTCAGCTTAAAAGATAGACCATGGCAGGAAAAATTAACAGTTGAATAAGTTAAACGGCTTATGCCGTCTCGTTATGTGTGCGTTGAGAAGGATCGCTTTGAATTCCATCATGCGAAGTTTCAGGTCAATAACATAACCTTATTGGAAGAAATTGTTATTGACCAAACGCTGGCCCAACCCACTTACTTCGTTAGCCCCGTCTATTGATTCAAACAGGTTTTAAACGGTGTTATTCTGAATAATTGATGGCAAGTTGTATGTAACAAAAAAGTAGTATAGTTGGCGACCCAAATGACGTAGCTACAGCTTGAATAAGCTAGGTCGATCTTTTTCCATGAGAACAAAAAATATTCTCTTCATCTCTGAAAAGAATAATGAAGAAACAAACTTGAAGTACACATCGATTGATTAAAAAGAATAATACGAGATGTGACTGTTCAAAATGAATTGCGGTCAATTTTACTTTTATCGCATTGTCGAGCTTATTTCTGATACATTAGGGAGAATCATTAAATTCAATTTGGTAAGAAGCTCAAAGAAACTGTGTTCGCACCAGACTACCGATGTTAATGTTGTTAAAGGTAGTTATCGATGTTTTTTTCTTGTCACAGATTTTGATTTTTCTTATTCCCTCTCCTTTACAATTTCAATACAATATTCTGAAAAGTAGTTTTGCTAAAATCAGACGTCGTTTAATTGAATAAACAAGGGTATTTCCCTAAAAGCCTACGTATGCTGTTGATCTATTTTATTCAGCAACCCCAGGGCCTAATTGGACGAAACTTCATATATAATCTTCCTAGGAAATTTCCAAGACCTATTTTTTTATTTTTCTTATTTCAAGGCTGCGTCATGGAAAAAGGGGCCTTTATGTAAAAACTAGCTTTTTGCCTAATTCTCACAGACTACTCATTAGAATTTCATGAAATTTCATATTTGGGTAGCAAATCAGATCCCCTTGACCTTAAACTAACGGGAATTTTCGTTTAAAAAATGCGTCATGGGAAAAGGGGCCTTAATGGTATTACCTTTACGTTAGCTGTCTTTTTCCCCGCAAAAACTAAAATTGGCACCAACTTTTGATTGGTTACAGTTGAAGTCTTCATATTCACATATGCATTGCTTGTGACCAACCCTTTCTGTTGGTACCAAGTTCAAGGTCATCATTCAAGGTCAAGGTCATTTCTGAAGATCAAAATTTAGAAAATCTTAACTTTAACATTGTCTATAAGTTTACAATGTTAAGTGATATAACCTTCATATTTCACATGTGCATTGCTTTGGTCATGGACTTTCTGTTGGTACTAAGTTCAAGGTCATCTGTCAAGATCAAGGTCATTTCTCAAGGTCAAAATTTTGAAAAGCTTAACTTTAACATTGTTAACAATGGTAAGTGACACACTCTTCATACTTCACATGTGCATTGCTTATGACATGACCTTTCTGTTTGTATGAGTCTGTTTGTATGTCAAGGTCAATGTCATTTCTCAAAAATTTCGAAAATTTTAACTTTAAAATCTCCCATAAGTAAACAATGGTAAGTGATATAGCCTTCATATTTAACATGTGCATTGCTTATGACATGGAAGTTCTGTTGGTACTAAGTTAAAGGTCATTTGTCAAGGTTAAGGTCAAATTATCAAGGTCATCAATTTTCAAATATTACTCCTTCACCAATTGCCAAAATTGTTTGTTACTTTACATAAATGTTGTTAATTAAAAGCCCTAAATAATTTTTATTTCAATTTTTGACCCAATGAGCCTTACCATGCTAAAAGGGGGCTTTACATTTTGTATATATCCCATTCTAAAACAAATTAGTCTATTGTTTCTGAAAGACTACTCAAGTTAGAGTCTTCTTTCTTTGTATGGAGACATTTTCATTGATAACTTGTATAGTGAAGGTAACATATTTAACCCTTTACCATATAATGATATTGAATTTTACTAGAATCAGGCCTGTGAAGCCAAACAGCTTCCTTCAATGTTTGTCAAACTTCCAAATATCTTGTGAACTGAACTCTCAAACTATAGTTGCATTCAATAAAAAGTTTTTTGTCCAATAATGGCATATAGTTCTGTGACAAAAGCTTTAATTGGGGAGCATAATCCGTCTCCGACGGCTCTTGTTAGATCAAGCCGAGGTAGTCACGAAGAATATTGGGTCATTCAAGCGGTGCGTATAACCGTTGGAATCTGTATTCAGTTTGAATTACATCAACCAACGTCATCAATACGAGGAGCTCTTTTAGCTAGCCGGTCTTCAATTCTGTAAAGATCAGTGCAAAACCACCATAAGTGTTAATACGAATATAGACACTTTGCGCTAACCATTTGGTGTGACATAATTTAGGACATTGGTTGTTTCGCTTGTAATTTTTGACTGGGTCATATGTAAATGAAGTCATGCGGTGTCGACAACCGAATTCCGTGAAATTTAAAAATAACCTCGAATCCCGCTAAACCTTTTCTATAAAACCCAAAAAAGCCATTTAAGCCTATCAGATTATCGCGAAGGCATTATCTGACTCAAATTGAAGTATTAAGCATCCGTTTTAGCGTATGTTTAGTCGATTGGCAAATTTGTCTTATCTAGGTTTTAGAAACATCGATACCTCCCTTTAAGAAACAATTGTTTGTCATTAAAACCTTTCCTATTTTGCAAAATTAGACCTGTCCAAATTGAAAGACGAAATTTAAAATGGATCTAAATTAAGATATAGTCATTCAGTGTGGTAGAAACATTGTAAAAAATGCTTTTTATAGACAACTTCTTCTTTTTCTATACTATGCTTTCTTAATTATAAAATCACAGGGACGTAAAAACCATGGATTGAACAAGAAAGGGTTGAAATAAATTTTCTCGAATTATCTTCCTTTATGGTCGATCAATGGGATATTCGTCGATTTATTTCTATCATTCTCCGACGAATAGTTTTTGGGGCAAAATATAAGGCAATAGTACATGTCTGTCCGTCCGCTTATCCAACACAGTCTTAAAGTCTAGAGCAAATCTCTGAATGAATGATTGCTATAGATTTGAAACGTCATTGTTGAATTAATCTACAGGGCCCAAGAACGATAAATTTTTCCTTTCTTATAATTCCCCTATCTCGCTTCCTTGAAACATTAATGTATCAACCTGAAACTGACATAAATACTTACGCAATATATGTAACAGAAAAGCAGTGTTACTCTTGCCTTCCTTATTTTCTCGTCTAGCTACAATTTGGATATATCTCCCGTTTTTCATTAATAAGACTTTTTTCTGGTCGGAGCATATGTATAGTTATCGATTTTAAACGAGATCTAATTGTTGAGAAGTTCAATCGACTAGAACAGTAACTCTCGCTGTTTTAGAATTTTTTTTTTATTTCCTTTTTTGTTTATGACAAATAAAATTTTGTCCGATGCATGTCTCTTACAAGAAGGTAAATCTGGATAGATTTTATTGAGAAGTATTATAACCAAGAACGGTCATGTTTATACTTTGTTCATTTATTTCTTAATTTAAGTTTTAATTGACATTTTAAATGGGGTGGGGTATTTTCCTTTTATTTATCGTCGCTACCGTAGCACATGCCCATATGAGCGACGCCCCCAGAAGACGGTTAGTTGTTACGGGGGATAGTGCAAGGATACAGGACGAAACTACTGAGAGCCCCGCCTGGTTCTTTAACGTGCTCGATGAATAGCACCGTCACACGGGGCCTCGGTTTAACGTCTCATCCGAAAGACAATTAGTTAGTTAGTTGATATGGTCAGCCCAGGGCTCGAACCCCTGATCTTGAGGCTTGAAGTCAAGTGCTCTACCAACTGAGCTAATCGGGCTTAAATGGATGATCGCCATGTCTATATATACCTTGTCTTGTGATTGTTATAGTATTCATACGCTATATTGGCCTTCAATTGACCAATCGCTTGCCCCGCGTTATTTTGCAACCTTCATGGCATGTAGCATGCATCACAAACAAGAAAAGTTGATTGATGGCGACCTAAACGTCGTAACTACAGCTTGAATAAGCTTTATTTACGACGTTTAGGTCGCCAAACCAACAAAAATGCTTCACGTTAATAGCCACCACTGTAACACAGTTGAAAAATCAAGTCCGGAAAGAATGAACGATATGATAGGTCGATTGTTTCCATGATTGACAGCTGCGATTGTTCGATTTTCTGTGTGTTCTATTTTTGCCGAAATCGTGCGGAGCTACATGTACATATATTACGGATATAGTATGTATAACCATTACAGGGTTTACATGTATTACGGGTATAGTATGTATAACCATTACACGGTTCACATATATTAGGGATATAGTATGTATAACCATCACACTGTTTACATGTATTACGGGTATAGTATGTATAACCATTACACGGTTTACATATATTAGGGCTAAAGTATGTATAACCATTACACGGTTTACATGTATTACGGGTATAGCATGTATAACCATTACACGGTTTACATATTTTACGGATATAGTATGTATTACCATTACACGGTTTACATGTTTTACGGATATAGTATGTATAACCATTACACGGTTTACATGTTTTACGGATATAGTTTGTATAACCATTACACGGTTTACATGTTTTACGGATATAGAATGTATAACCATTACATGGTTTACATGTTTTACGGATATAGTTTGTATAACCATTACACGGTTTACATGTTTTACGGATATAGAATGTATAACCATTACACGGTTTACATGTATTACGGATATAGTATGTATAACCATCACACTGTTTAGATGTATTACGGTTATAGCTTGTAGAACCATTACACGGTTTACATGTATTACGGATATAGTTTGTATAACCATTACACGATTTACATGTTTTACGGATATAGAATGTATAAATATTTCACGGTTTACATGTATTACGGATATAGTTTGTATAACAATTACACGGTTTACATGTATTACGGATATAGTATGTATAACCATTACACTGTTTCTTACATAATTATCAAATCAGGTCCTCCGTGGCTGAAACCTTCACACGAAATAAAGGTCGACTTTGATTGGCTGATTAATTTCGTGTGTGTTTAAGAAAAGCAAATTCGTATGCGATACTTGTATTATGAAATAAAACTGATGTAAACATATTTCATTTTTTTCGAATTGTTAGCTCACCTGGACATGAAGCACCCATGGTGAGGTATTTTGATCACCCTCTGTCTGGCGTCCGGCGTATGTTAACAATTTTGAAACGACATCTCCTCCAACCGCTGGGCTAATTTCAACCGAATTTGGCAGAAACGTTCTTAGGTGGTGCCCTTAAAAAATTCACTAAAATGATTTTTAATCCGTGGAAAACTCTGGTCGTAGCAACAAATCTGAAATTAAAAAAAATCTTTATATGATCTCCTCCTGACGAAGAAAGCGTAGAGCATTGATATTTCGCATGAAGCATCAGTTCATTTTCTTCTTTCAGGATTGTTGTAATCATCAACCTCGGGTCTCTAGGGGCGGAGCCCCGGGGGGAGGGGGGTCAGGGCTTATATAGAAATAAATAAGGAATTTTGAAAACGACATCTCCTCCTAATCCACTGGATCAATTACAATCAAATTTAGCAGAAATACTCCTTATGTGGTCCCCTCTTACGATTGCCAGACTTAAACGTTGTAGAATCTTGATATCTTGCAAGAAGCATCAGTACATTGACCTCTTTCAAAATTGCAAAAGATTTAGAGCCCCAGGGTGATAGGGCCTATAAAGAAATAAGGAAGGCAACTCTTCCAAAACGATGTAGCTTGTGTCAACAAAATTTGGCAGAAATGTCCCTTAGGTTGCCCCCCTTTTAACAATTACTAAGAAATTACAAATCTGTTGAAAGCATTGGTTGCTTTGGCAACATAGTTGAATTTAGTTAAACTTTGAAGGAGGTCTTCTCTAAACCAAGTAAGTATTAGGCCTTGAAGAAAAACAGCCTTAACGCACGTGAGCGCCAGGTTCACTGGCCCTCTTTTTTTTTTTTAATTAAACTACAATTATTAATCTCGAGAAAATGTTTTTTCGTTTTTGCCAATTTTTCGAAAATATAATAAAAGATTATCTCGTGGACTGATTGGTTGAAATGGGTTCAAAGCCAATTTTATAAGTATTTCAGTCATATCGAGGCTGCTATGGACTCTTTGTTTTTATTACACCAGTCCTTTTCGAGCCTCCAGCTACTCATCCCGCTTTGGTTTACGATTATCCACCCATAATGACGGACAGGGTATTCGCCGCGGCCAGGGATCGAACCCTGGACCTCGTGATGAGGAGTCCTTTGCGCTAACATTGGAACGAGATAAATAATTGCACATGTCTCCTTCATGCCACCATACATAATGAAGGGAACTCGCTTTTGTGTTGCTTGAAAAGGGATTCCATTCATTGATCAAATAAGACTTCCTATCAATATTGGTCGCACAGACTCTCTCAACTGAACGATATTTTACTGACATTGCAGTGATCTAATTAGTAGGAGACAGTTTATGTCCTATCGATACTTGGACTAGTGTTTTAAAATCATAATTCTGTTGCTTTGAAGTAAAACAGTGTAAGATGTTGGTGTTGGTGGGGGTGATGATTTATTCGTCGTGATAAGAATCCCACATTCCCAAATGAAAAAAAATAGACTGGTCCTTATTGGAAGAAGTTGTAGAAGACGATTTTTGGTTTATGATTTTTTTAAAATCCTTGTGTTTTGGGTAGAAAAAACTATTGAAAATGGAGAAATTACTCATAGCAAGCCATTTCTTCATTTTCCACAGTGTTTTCCAAAGATTTTATTTCTAAGGGGGATGCAAAAAGCTGGGATTGTTTGTTATGGTTTGAGGAAAATCAAAATTTCATAGCCCTTTCAAGTTTGGCAAAGAGGTGACATGTGGATTTATGTTGTTGTTGTTTCCCAAGAGACAAACCTTTGCTAGTAGGCAGTTTAAAAAACGCCGACAGAAAAATGAATCCGATTTTTTGAGTTTTATTTCATAAAAAAGAAGAAAAAGAAAGCAATTTTACATCATTTTATTTTACAATAATAATCACACACACCAAAAAAAAAAAAAAAAAAAAAAAACACCGAAAGCTATTTTCTTGAGCTTTATTTTTCTTAATTTTATTGTATTTTTAGTCACAAATATTTAGACTTTGATTGTTTCTAATAATCTAAAGACATCAGTTACGAGAATTGATGTAGTATCGAAACATATTTTAACAATTTAAAAATAACGAAAAAGTCTAAATTAACCCTTTCCTGTTTCAAAATTTTGTAGACCTGTCCAAATTCAAAGGTTTTGCTGACGAAAATTTAAAGTGGATTTAATTTCAAAATAACCACTCAGTAGGGTAGAAAATATTGTGGAAAAGAAGAAATTGCTTGTATCAAGCAATTTCTTCTTTTCCCACAATTTTTTCTCAAGTGTATAATCACAAGGGCGTGAAAACCAGAGATTGTACAGGAAAGGGTTAAAATATAACGTTGCAGACAATAATTCATTTTGTTTTTAACTCGAAAACTAAGGACGAAGTAGTTCCGGCGAGTTCTCCTTTTATCACAAATATTCCATTTGTAGATATGTTTAATGCAATAAAACACGAGGTTATTGGGTGATTGGTTGATATTTATGCTGTGTTACATTTCGCCCCATAATATGGACACATATAGTAGAATAGCCTACAAGTAAACACAGAGTAAATTTTGAAAAAAAAATGCCTTTTAAAATCGTAGTGGAACATCGAATTGACGGGACCAATGGAGTGGGGCCAGCGATAGGTCAATTTAGACAAGACTAACCCCCAACAAAAATGACCGGTCAAGAAAAAGGGGACTTACGACAAATATCGACCCTTATCATCTTTTCTCTCACAACCCATTACCAAACGTCAACATTTTAAACTGGTACAAATTTGCAGACGACGATTCATATTGCTTTGAAAGTCAAATTTGGTAGAAAACATTTTGATGATAGGAAAATTGAAACAATTTCTCCTTTTGTTACGATGTTTTCTTTAACGTTATTCTTCATGCGCGTAAAAAGAATGTTTGTATCGCAACGAATTAAGCAGAATATCTAGATGCAATGATCATCCATCTCATTATATGTTTTAAATCTCTCTCTGTTTGACGTCTGCTGAAATCTATATCTTATCCAAATATTTGTTAAATGCAGTTCTCATTCGTAGTTTTATGGTCAGCTGACGGTTCGTAAATACCAACGGGTTGTGAAAATTCGTCCGATTTTAACGCAAAAACGAACTCTTAAATATCGCAACGGGCAACAGGTTTTTTTTAATTATTACACAATAAGGGAAAAATTAAAACCAAGCAATTATTTACCCCTTTTCAGTTGATATTTCAAACCGTCGGCGACAAAGGTAAGTAATTATAAACGAAAATCCCGTTTTAATAATTTCATTTTAGGTTCGTCTAATCAAATTCCTGCCCTCTGATTGGCTGAATATTTGGTTTGTACCTCATTGAATTCTATTTAACCCTTTCCTGTTTTTCAAAATTCTAGATTTGGTCAATTTGTACGAAATTGCAGACGACATCTTAAAGTGAGTTTAATTTGAAAAGTAACCATTGTACAGGGTAGAAAATATTTTGGGAAAAGCAGAAATTGCTCGTTACAAGCAATGTCTTCTTTTCCCACAATGTTTTCTCGGGCATAAAATCACAGGGACGTAAAAACCAGGGATGCAACAGAAAAGGAGTAATTGTTGTGCACTAGGGTAATTCGCTATAATAATTATGACAAGTTTGCTTATTCTATACCTTTAACATCATATGCTATATACCTTTTATATCATATGCCATATACCTTTGATATCATATGCCATAGGGTCTTTAAACAATGAGAAATGAAGAGTGCACTTGGCAGTTTTGTACCGTGCAACAAGGATATTGGTTTGATACTGCACGTGTACCTCCATGAAAATCAGAAAAATATTCTTATAATCTTTTAAATACGCATAACTGTCAGCTGGTTTGAGGAATGGTTATATATACCGTAAATGGTATAAGGTAAATAAACGCCTTGCTGCCAGAGGGCTTTTCTATAGCTGATTTAAAAAGATTGCCCTTTTTATATATGATAATGACATTGCCCTATAAATGATCGGTTACTACTCATTTATTATACTCATGGCGAAAGCTCAAGAACACTTCTAAAAATCTAACCCAAAATAGCGCCAATGAAACTAAAACTTATCACAATCTATGAATACGCGAATCGTAGAGATATGAAACGAAAAAAATAATCTCACTGTATGAATACGCTATGCGGAATCATGCAGAAGTGTGACTAGTTTTTTCGGTTTCAAACCTCGATAAAAAAAATAAAAAAGATCGCTCAATTTCATATAATTTAATATCATTGAGCGAAAAAGCAAATATTTTACAATTTTGGATACTTGTTTGTATGGAACTATTTTGTGCGGTAGCATGAAAATTAGTTGCGTCTTTAAATCTAGATTATGGAGGTATGAATATTTCTTTCGGCCAATCAGAACACTAGATTTCGATAGACGAAACTAAAAATTGAATTATTTACGGGTAAATTTGAGTACTCTTTCTAGGAAAGAATGTTCTCGGAATTCTCGATCTTTTAATTAACAATGCGTACATATAGGCACTTTTTTCTGCTAAATGTGGCCTTTCAATATTCAAATTCTTACATATATCATCATTTTTCTCTTTTGAAGCCTGAGCGTATGAATATTTTTTCATTAATCAACTGAGATAAAACTGAAACTTCGAATCGAATGAATACTTTAACCAAGCCTCTAAAACTACATCTGTAAATTCAATGTATTTTCTATAGTATTAAAGGAGGAATACATTTTTTATGTTATGACCTTTGACGCCGCGCTAAATATTTTCAATTGCATGGATGTTATGACAAATGTATAATAACTTTGTAAATAAGCTAAAGAATATGGTAACGCCGTTTCGGTAATGCGAAACTGACGTCAAATACTATTTGTACAGGCGTCATTTTGCAAACGGCGGTATATGTTTGGCTTAGAAATCATATCTATAGAGTTTAGGCTATCGATTTATGTCATGCTATAAATAGAATGTCAAATTTGTGCTCATTGAATACGGAATTTGTTAAACTCGTCATCATCGGTGAATGAAAACTCGCCATATCCTCGTTTTAGGTGTGTATAGATTACTCGTTCAATGGATATTGAATTTCATAACCACCCATTCAGTACATTCTATCTATGTTATACAATCTCGAAACTTCAGTGGATTCTCACTTACATTAAGCAACCAAAAGTTTTCTCAGCTCGGGCCTTGTTTATAGCTTTATATGTATTAATTTCTTTCTTTCAAGTTACTTACTATTTCGACTGATATTGATCCTTAAACTGGCCATCAGGAAAGCTCAAAAGTGAACTGCCATTTATTGCAGATGAGTTGCTTGAAGTATAAGTCAGGACCAGGTGTATGCTGGTAAGATAATGAGATTAAGATGGTGAGGCTATAGAGAAAATCTGGCGTTCTCAAACCACATTCCCTTGATCTCGCAATACTACCCTCGTGCTCCATCAATCAAATCTCTTTCTCTAGCGTTTTCATGATAACGTCATCGTGCTTTTATGATATTGACATCGTACTTTCGCGTTAATATCATGGTACTCTCGCGATAATTTCGTCGTATTTTAGTGATAACGTCAACGTACTGGTTAACAACGTACTTTTACTGTTGTGCTTTCATGATTAGGTGTTCGTACTTTCGCGACCTCCTCATCGTTCTTTCGCGATCTTGTCATTATTCTCTTGTGGTCAAGATTTTTCTAAACGCACGTTCAAAACATATTCGCCGCGGCCATAGTGCAATAATCAATGTAGACTGGAACTGATCTTTGAACTCCGATATTGGCCGCCATTTTGAACTATTTGTTTGTTTGTTTGACGAATTAAACGGTCTTCACTATAGCTTGAATAAGCTGTTTTTGACGCCAGTTCGCGATTCAAATACTGTACTTTTTTGCTCTATTGGCCGAAGGCCAGAAGAGCTACAGCGGTGGCGTGTTTCCAATCCGGCGTCCACCCTTCCCGCTGTCAGTCGGTCTGACCACCAAATCGTCCATCCTTCCATTAACCTTTCCTTGTTCACAGTTTTCATTGATTTTTCTTAAAACTTACACAGGAAGATTGTGCCATTATTAGGATTGTCTTTTTTAATATGGTTAGTTCCGTCAAGTATTACGGGAAAGGGGTTTTGTGAAAATTTCATGATAAAATTCTTGTTTACTCAATAATGTCCAGAATTTTTATCAGATTCTGTTCAAACATTCACAGAATGTTTTACCAGCATTACCAAATCCTCGTTAACACAATAAAGTCCTCAGTCTTCATCAGATTCTCTTCAAACTTTCAAAGAATGGTTGTACCATCATATGGGTCGTTCTTTTCTTGGTTTGGTCTGATTTGATAAGTTTCATAAAAAGGGGGCCTTGTGAAAATCTTGTTACAAAATCGTCGTTAACAAAATAAAGTCCGCAGTCTTTATCATTCTCTTCAAAATTATAGAATGTCTGTACTATCATTAGGATGGTTTATTTGTAAATAGGGTCTGATTTGTTTAAGGTCACGGAAAAGGGGGCCTTATGTATTTTTTTTTTACAAAAAAATCTTGACACAGTTTTCATAGGATCTTCTAAAAACTTCAAACAACGATGATACCCTCATAAGAATCGCCCCTTTTGGTTTGTTCGGTAAAGTATCACGGGAAAAAGGACCGTACAAATTTCATCTAAAAGTTTCATTAACAAAACGAAGTCAATAAATTTCACAGGTTTATTGTACCATCCTTACGATCATCGGTTTGGACACCGGTGTTCTGGTTAACACAATGATGTTCCCAAATTTCATCGGATTCACCTTTTTAACTTTCATAAGGATGATCCGTTTTGAAAGTTGGTCTTATCAGTTAAGTTCCATTGGAAAATTGACTCCATGGAAATTTTATTATAAAGTCTTTGTTAACAAAGTAATGTCAACTGTTTTAATCGAATTCTCTTCAAACTTGTATACTCCTAAGGATTGATCTTTTAAAATGAATAAGGTAAATAAAGTATCACGGGAAAAGCCTTATTAGAACTTGATTGAATTATCCTCGTTAACACATAGAGTTTTTTATCGAATTCTCTTAATGATTCTTGGAATAATTGTGGCATTGAAATAACAGGAAATGGGGCCTTAGAGGTTATCACTCAAAACATTTTTACTTATATGATGAAGTCCATAATTATCATCGATTGTATGTGTCTTAAGGAAAGCTCCTCTGGGAAAAGAAGTGGGTCGATCGGAACACACAGAAAAAGGGACCTTATGGTTTTTCCCCTCATGACATTCTCGTTTACGTTATAAGGTTCCCAATTATTATTGGATTTTGATGAAAATTTCATAGGATGATTGTAGGGTCATAAGGAAGCTTCCTTTTAGATATGGAGTGGATCCGTCATGAAACACAAGAAAAGGAGCCTTAAGGATTGTTGATCAAAATAATAATGGGGATAAAGTCCAATTCGTTATTTTAATTTCTTTTTATTGCATGTTACGGGGATTAAAATCGAAGTGTTCCTTCCAGCCGGAGTCATTGTGAATGTTCATTGTAGTCATAAGGTGTGTGTTCATCGGAGTAATTTGGCGAGTGGTCATCGGATTCATTGGGTGAGTGGACATCGGAGTCATTGGGCGTACGGTCATCGAAGTGTTTGGGGGTGATGTCATCGGAGTCATTGGGTATAGTGTCATCAGAGTCATTGGGTATGTGATCATCGGAGTCATTGTGTGTGTGGTCATCAGAGTCATTGGGTATGGGTCATCAGACTTATTAGGGGTATGGTCATCCGAGTCGTTGGGTATGGGTCATCAGACTCATTGGGTATGATATCGGAGTAAATGGCCATGTGTTCATCGGAGACATTGTGTGTGTGGTTGTCCGAGTCGTTAGCCGAGTTGGCATCGGAGTCTTTGGGTGTGATGTAATCGGAGACATTGGGTGACTGGTCATCGGAGTCTTTGGGGATGTGGTCATCAGAATCATTAGGAGTGTGGTCATCCGTGTAATTTGGTATGTGGTCATCGGAATCATTTGGGGTGAGGTCATCTGAGTCATCGGGTGTGTGGGCATTTGAGTCATTGGGTGTGTTGTCAACGGAGTCATTGGGGGTGTGGTCATCTGAGTCATCGGGTGTGTGGGCATTTGAGTCATTGGATGTGTTGTCATCGGAGACATTGGGGTGTGGTCATCGGAGTCATTGTGTGTGTGGTCATCAGAGTCATTGGGAGTGTGGCAATCCGAGTCGCCAGACGAGTGGGCATCGGAGTCATCGGGTGTGATGTCATCGGAGACATTGGGTGATTGGTCATCGGAGTCATTAGGGGTATGGTCATCCGTGTTATTTGGTATATGGTAATCGGAATCATTTGGGGTGAGGTCATCTGAGTCATTGGGTGTGTGGTCATTGGAGTCATTGGGTGTGTTGTCATCGGAGTCATTGGGGATGTGGTCATCGGAGTCATTCGGGGTAATATCATCTGAGTTATTGGGCGTGTGGTCATCGGAGGCATTGGGTGTGTTGTCATCGGAGTCATTGGGCGTGTGGTCAGCGGAATAATTTGTGATTGGTCATCGGAGTCATTTGGGGTATGGTCATCGGGTCATTAGGTATGTGGTCGTATGAGTCAGTTGGTGGGGCCAACGATCCTCGACTTACTTTAGTTCGGTTAATTAGAATGATTTACTGTTTTACCTCCGATTCGTTTACCCTTAAATTAAGAAATTAAACATAATATGATTTTCGACGTCATTCATTAAATGTTGAACGAATTGTAACATTATAGTATCTGAAGTAACATGACTAACGGGCACACGCAAAATATTGTAACCTTGCTATTTTACAATTTTTCGTTAGATAGATGCATATCACTTTAGGTCGGGGGGGGGGGTCCTGTCTTTATAATTTTGGTACCCGCGGCCATAGCGGTGCCTAGGACTCCTAAGGTTTGGGTAAGGATTTTGACACCCGGCAATTGAGAATTTTCTTTGCCACATTTTTCTCGTACCAATAGATGGATAATCGTAAACCTAAGTTGGATGAACAGCTAGAGGCTCGGACAGGATGTTGTGGTAGAATCTGTGTGCGAAATACAAGATATCCATGGGTAGGTGCTCCAGCCTCAGCGGTATTACTGAAATTCTGTTAAAAGTAGGGTTAAACCCCACACACCCGATCTTATTTCTGACCATGTTTTAAAGTATTAGATTGAACAGGGTAGCGTGTTCACAAGTGCAAAGAGAAATATCATTCGCTTCAATGTTGGATGAATTTTTCTTTCGTTTGGCGGAGCCAGACGTGAAATTGTAGCTTTTGATACGCAAGAAAAGAAAGATAAATTGATCGTACATAATCAACATACAATTTCTTATTTTTTTATATCTAATAAATGAACACAACATGATTTTTCTCTACAATACATAAATAAGTACGTGAATTATAGTATAGTATATAGTTGGTCAATTCAATTAGAATGGGCCGATGTAAAAGAGGCTACATGCGATGTTTTATTTAATAGATAAAGGGAATATTTTTTTTTGTTTTCGTGGAGGTATAAATCGAAAAAAATAAAAAATAAATAAATAGATACATTGTATGAATACGCGAAGCGAATTCATACGCAAGTCTGAATATGTTTTTCGGTTTATACTTCAACGAAAACAAAATTTATTCTCTTCATTTCTTATAATTGAATAGCATAGAAAAAATCAAAAACTTTACATTTTTTTTATCGGACTATTTCTTGCGAAACCATGCAAAATATCTGCATGTTCAAAATTGTGTTCATCGAGATATGACCAATCAGAACGCTAGTTTTTGATTGACGAATTAAGCTAAGAATTAAATTATAATTTAAAGACATTGTGATAAAATGTTACTCATTTCCCAAATATTTAGAGATTTAAATTGATAGTTTTGTGTTAATTGCTTGTTTTACAAAACCCAGTTTTACATTTAAAAAAAAAGAGAGAAAAACGTGAGTAGTTGACCCTCGTACTATAACATAAAGGGGTTGTTAGTACCGAGTAAATATTTAATGCACCTGGCCTTTGAGATAAAAGCCTGTAGTTAAATGGAGATAAACACCAACGTTAACTCAGTACGATATGATCCATTATCACGAAAAAGACAGTCATGCCCATCATAAAGATCTAATGTGGAAATTACGTTTATAATTATTTCATCAAATGAATGGCGAACAATGGAATTGTCATTAAGGACAATGCCACATCCGTAACATTGTGCTATCGTGTATTGAATGTGAAAATACAATACCTTCTTGCGGAATTTCAGTCTTTTTGAAAACAGGGTTTTATAACAGAAAAAATCTGTGCGCTTCGAGCTGATATTGTGCCATTTGAATAAACAAGTTACAAAAAGATCTTTTCGAAATCCAACAAAAATGGGGGATTTAAATGTGATTAATATATTAAGAGATGAAGGGAATATTTTTTGTTTTCATGGATGTATGAACCAAAAAAACAAAAAAACAAAACAAAACAAAACAAAACAGGAAACTAAACTCAATGTATGAATACGCGAAGCGAATTCATACATAAGTGTGATTAGGTTTTTCGGTTCATACCTCCATGAAAACAAAAAATATTCTCTTCATATCTTATAGTTTAATAGTATTAGGCGAAAAAAGCAAAACCTTTACAATTTTTGATATCTTTTTGTATGGAACTATTTTGCGCGGAAGCATTCAAAATCACTTTGTGCTCAATATTTCGTTCATGGAGTTATTCATACCTTCACGAAAACAAAAATATTCTCTTTATTCCTATAATTTAATAGCATCGAGCGAAAAAAGCAAAACATTTACTATTTTTGATACCTTTCTGTATAGAACTATTTTGCGCGGAAGCATTCAAAATCACTTTGTGCTCAAAATTTTGTTCATGGAGTTATGAATAAATGTTTTCGATCCGTTTATGGTAAATGAAACTGAAAATTAAATTATTCGAAATTAAAGTACACATCTTATAGTAAACATACTGTACTTGTATCATATTCAAATTCGAAAATCATTTGCTTGTTATGAGTTCAATTAGAATATAACCTTTGTGGGGTGAGCAGCTGGGGACTCGGACGGGATGTCGTGGCAGTACTGGTGTGTGATATACCAGGAATCAATGTTAAGGTGCTCCAGCCACCGCAATATAACTAAAACACAGTTACAGGTGGAGTTAAAAATAGAATATGCTAGTAAACCATACTATGAATGAAGAAAATATGTTGTCATCTTTTCGTGGAGATAAGAAAAAAAAAATATAGTCAATCTGTATGATTAGCGAAGTAGATTTACACACAGGTGTGAATATATTTATTTTCATACATCCACGAAGAAAAAATAACGACAATAAAATAAAATATTCTCTACTTTTCTTAAACGCAAGTTATTTAATTCTATACAAGTAAATCATGGCAAAAAAGACTTAGCCAGTCGATACAGATTTAATTTTTGTGAGGTAGGAGTTAGGAGGAGGGGGGGGGACTATTTTTTTGAAAAACTACAGTGATATTCCCTACTTCATTTTTAACACTTTTTCACTCGGGATGACAATAAGTACTTAAGAATGCGAAAGGGATGGCCACACCCATTTACCTCAAACAAGATAGGTCGGCCAAGGTCATAATAGACAAAATTTACAGTCAGGGAAGAAAATGATTGGTTGGTGACCTAAACCGCTCAACTTAAGCTTGAATAAGCTGCAGTAACGACGTTTAAGTCACCAAACTAACAAAACTATCAATCGAGCGGATATCCGTGCATAACATTAGCAGGGATCAAAGCCCCAAAATCGAATTATATAAAAACAATACAATTCAGTGTATCTTATTAATTCTAGACCCCTAATCAGACATCAAAATTCTAAACGTGTTAAAATCAAAAGGTGTTGCAGACAATTTAAAGATGGTTAAATTTGAGTTTTTTTTTTTTTTTTTTTTTTTTCAATTTTCCGGGTAGCAAATATTGTGTATTAAGAAGAACTTGCTTGTTGCAAGAAATTTCTTTATTTTTACACAGAGTCTCCCTATTTTTTTATTTTATTTTTTTTTTATTTATTTATTTTTTCTTTGGGAACGTCCAAAATTGTCATTTTATTAGAATTGGTTAGTGTTTAGTGAAAAAGCTGATAAAAAGGCTTGAATATTTCGTATGAAAAAGATGTTATGTAGAGAATAGTGATTGAGTGCTCATGGAAGTCGGCACTTATTAAACGAGTCATTTATAAACAGATAAGAACAAGTTTTTATCGAGTTTTGTTTATTTTAAATGACGAAATTAATAGACTCGAGATTTTATAGACACGGATTTAATATTCTATTTATAACATGACTTGAGGACTAAAAATTAATGGAATTCATCGATATTTGATATTCCGCGAAACACATAACGCTGCTTGAATAATGACATTATAAATCATGACGACATTTTGGCGATAATGTAAAGGCACAGGCCTTCAAATTCGTTGAAAAAAACTGTTAAAACTATTATGATATCACTCGTGCAATATCAACAATATTCAATGGGTTTTTCACTCGCAGGCCGTTGTTCATATTATAGATAACTCAACAATCAACGTTATCAACTAATTTTATCCATTCTCTCCTACTCTCAAAGCCTTATCTTCCCCCCAAAACATTCAACAAAATTAATAAGAAAACCATTATCGAGGATCAAAAGCATCAATAATTACACGGTTGAAATTCTAAAATCAAAATAATTCTAAGCCTACGTTTTACATAAGACTCTATTTTAAAATGTGACCCACCACAATCCAAGGTTTGTTTGATGGCGTTTTAACTTTCGCTAGTTGTTAAAACAACTATCTCGGTCATGGAGATTTCAAGTGTGGTCATTAGCACTTTTTGTATAAAACAGTCAATGCCGAAGATTAGCGGAAATTTCCGGTGAATAATCGGGTGCATTCGTCTCCCTCTCAAGATGTAAACATTAATATGTATATAAAAAAAAAAAAAAAAACCACAAAATAATCGTTCCAGATAACTGCATTAATACTCTCATTTTCCAAATTGACATTAAGAAACCAAATAAACAATTGATAGTTTAAACCGTTTTCTTTCCTGAGAAGTTTTATAGTAAATTACGCCACCTTCTTTCGACGAAGTATAGACAAAAAACTAAAAGGTATTTACATGGAAAAGATTTTGTCAGTGGGCGGAGATAATATCAGAATAAACATATGATTAATAAGAAAAAAATAGTTTTCCTCTACCTTTCGGTGAATAAGTGCTAATCAAATGAGAAATATCGATAGCTTAACGGAAAATAGAGTCAGTGTTTTTTTGTAATGTACTAACTACTAACGAAATAAGAACAAATACCATTCAAACATAGCGGAATAAATTGAAAGTAACCGTCGTTTAATGATCTCACCGCACATGACTTCTTCACGAAGGTCACAAATTGTTTGAATATTATGCGAGAATGCCGTTTGCTATGATGCTTTTATGATGTCAATTTATGTTGCATAAAATAAACTGAAAATCATTTTTAAACTAACATAACAGCTCTTGTTCAGTAATGAAAATATATAAAGTGCATTTACATATATTTCATCCTTTAATAAGAATATGGACTGGAACAACTCCGTAAAACTTTATCTGTTGTGAAACCTCCGTGCCATTCATTTAAAGGAAATTAGAAAAATGCAGTTTCATAACATTAGGTTCAGACAAATAAAGAATATTTGACACTTATTTGAATAATTAAAACGTTACAGATGGTAGCCTACGAATTCTATGATCTATAAGTAGAGACCTCATGACAATTTAAAGAAGAGTTGATAGAAAGGAGAGCATTCTAATGGATGGAAAACCACCAAAGAGTATTACAATGGATGAAAAACTACCGAAAACCTCCATTAAAGTAAACGTTAGTGGAACTTTGTTCGAAATCTCGAATAGCACATGGACAATTATAACTAAAAACATTCACGAAAAATTGAGAACGGAATTTACCCTTATAGAAGATAATCATTATTTCATAGAACGTCATGGCAGTGCGTTCCGTGCGATTTTGTACCATTATCAAGGGGAAGAACTCCACATACCAGCGGATGTGTGTCCTTCGTCGTTCAAAAAGGAGATGGAATTTTGGGGATTAGAAGAAACAGCCCTTGCAAAATGTTGCTACCAAAAATACGTCACCTTCTTCGACGACCAAGATGTTTTGAAGGTAAAGTTATGAATATATATGAAATTAATTGACCAATCGAGGATGTCGATCAAGGAATCAATCCACCATTTAAATCTTTCATTCAGCCCGGAATTTGAATTCCGACATTTACCGCCATTTCTATGAAATATTTTTTTGGATTGGCAACTTTGACGTCGAAACTACTGCTTGTGCAAGCTTTAGTTAAGACGTTTAGTTCACCAACTAACCATTCTATATTTTTGTTACATGCCAGTAACTATAAATCTTACAAAATAACGCAGTTTAAAATCAAAGCTTAATTTCCTGTCTAGTCAGTGGGCGGGACCAACGGATTAAGCGGGCGGGATCAGCGATTGGTGAAATACACAAAAAGAAACTACCTGTGAATTCACTAAATAATGAAATTAACAAAAAAATCCAATTCTTGGGCTTATGAGGAGTCCAAAATAAGTTCGAACTGAAACAATGATTAATGTACGAAACCCCTAATGTGGCTTTGCAGACTTTTTTTCTTAAATTATATGCAAATGATCCAAATTATTTCGTAAATACGAAATAACATTTCGTAAATACGAAATAATATGAAGATATTTTAAAGATGTATTTCGCAAAAGCGAAATGCTAATTCGTAATAACGTTATAACATTTCGTTAATACGAATTAACACTTCGTAAATACGAAATACTCTCAGAAGCATTTCGTAATTACGAAATGCCATTTCGTTTTTACGAAATACTGAATCGTAGTTACGAAATAATTCGAATAACTGGAATAAGTTGTAGCTTCGACGTTTAAGTCACCAAACAAACAAAAAGGCTTAAATAAATTGCGGCCAATGTTGTAGTGCAAAAGCTAACTCCCAATCTAAATGAATGATTTAATTGGTTGACTGGTTATTTGACTTGCAGCCGCGATTGGTCAATTGTAGGTAGAGGATGAATACATTGCATCTGAAAAAAACAAAAAAGAACAACCCCACAAAAACTAGAATGTATGTTCAGAAAAAAATCTACGAGCATAGTTCTTTCGCAACAATATAACTAGAATAAATAAATAATGTTAATCTTGTCAGGGTGACCGACTCTTTAGCGAATATTTCCATTAAGCGACCACATTCTAAAACTTAAAAAATAGTTGCATTAAGCTAGTTTGATATCATTAAACTCCTTTGTTCTTGATACTCGTTAGAATTGACCAATCGCGACTTTCAATGAAATAAACAGTCGTCAAATGAAACCATTCATTTAGACCAGAAATGAGTTTTGAACTTCGACATTAATCGCTATTTTTGTTAGCATTTTTTGTTGGTTTGGCAACATAATCGCGGTAACTAAAGCCGTTTCAAGCTGTAGTTACGACATTTAGGTCGCCAACCAACTATTTTGCCTTTTTTACTTATGCTACTTTCCACAAACTTTGCAAAATAACGCCGTTTAAAGTCGACGCGGGGCTTTCTGTCGGAGTCGATAGGCGTGGCAAATGGAGTAAGTGGTTGGGGCCAGTGTTAGTCATTGTTTAAGTGGGGCAACAAGTAATAATAGAAAATGATTGTGCATATCACCCGACCAAGTGTACATGGTAGGATAAACCATTCCGTCTGCATTCGTGTATACCGTGGCTACTCAATCGATATCCATACAATCCCGTTTTTTATGCCCACAATGAAAAAGCTGTGGAAAACGTGGATAAAGAAGAAACCGCTTGTAACAAGCAATTTCTTCATTATCCACAATGTTTATTACTGTAAAAGACAAAAATTAACATTTTATTAACATTTTATCTACTAAAAATTGTTGTCAGTATTTTTGCTGTTGTTCTTGAAATTATACGAATCTAGAATTTTGCTGAGTAGTAACGGGTACAAAGTCATGAAGACGTCTTAAACAGATTTAAGTTGTAGATGCGCTGTTAAAGATTGAAAAAAAAAACAACAAAACAAGATCTGGTCATAGTCATGTGACAAATGCCCCCAAAGGACAGGGTCAAAAATGTGGCACTTTGATTTGTTTTGTAAACACTGCCACACGCATTTATGATCTATACGTCTGGGTTTTTAATAAATGAAATTTTAATACATATAATAATTTCTATTAATACAGAATGAAATCGAGAAATGCATTATGGACGGATTTTCTGAGGTCAAAAGTAGATCAAAGGTCAAGGTCATTGGGTCAAAGTCAAGGTCATGTAAAGTGGTCATGGAAATTAAGCATCTGTCCAAATATGGAAGTAATCCATTGAACAAGAGAGTAAATACAATTTAACCATTCCGGACGCAATTAAACCATTCTCGACGCCCCTTTGACCCCAGATTGTGACCTTGACCTTTAGGATAGGAACTTGGGTCTTTTTCGCGACACGTCGTCTGAACGTGGTGAACATTTGTACCTGCGTGCATGATTATAGAAGTTACAGAGCGGACACGACAAAAAGTGCTGATGTTTTACCTCTGATCCCAGATTGTGACCTTAACCTTTGAGATAGGAACCGTCTTTTTCGCGACACGTCGTCTTATAGCGGTAAACATTAGTGCAAAGTTATATTGAAATCCACTATTGCATGTAGAAGTTACAGAGCGGACACGAAAGCGGGACGGACGGACGGACTGACTGAAGGACAGTTCGATTAATATATGCCTCCCCTTGGGGGCATAAAAAAGGGAGAAAATGAGGTTCTTTTCTTGAACAGAAATAAGCGTATAAATGATCTAATGATACCGTTGAAATCAATCGAAAGCCGATTAAAATCATAATGCAATATTAACCAAGTGCTCTCATAGGTGTATGAAAATACAGACTAGCCATTGCTGTTTCGGTTATCTACTAATGACTGAAGCTTAAAGGCAAATTTAATGACCAAAGCATAAACGATTTTTTCGTAATTGCGAAATAATATTTCTTAAATACGAAATACTATTCCGTAATTAAGAAATAATCTTTAATGCTTGGATCAATACATTTCGTAATTACGAAATATTCTTCAAAGAATTTTAGGGAGCAGAAGAGTATTTCATATTTACGAAATAGTATTTAATATTTATGAAATGTTATTTTGTATTTACGAAATAATTTTGATCATTTTAATTAAAAAAAAGTCTTGAATGTCACTTCAAGGGTTCCGTACCATTGTTTAAGGAGAAAAAAGGTTTATACGTCACTATCTATTTCAATATGGATTCAAGTCGTGGTATGAAGTCTAGTCACATGTTATACACGAACGTTCAATTGATAAAGTTCGTAATGACTTGTCAGTAAGAAAAAAAATGACCAATCGCGACTGTCAATCAAATTATCAGTCGACTATTGAAATCATTCGGGGTTAGCGATTAGTCAATTGTAAAAAGTCTTGCTATCGTGACTTTGCCTCTAACATTAAAATACGCCGTCTACAGCTGCCCTTTAAAGAAGGGCGGCACATTTTCCGCATTTTCCCCCTAGAGGATCGTTAGGATAAGACCATCCTATTAAAGTTTTAGTTTCACCTCTCCTGAACCTTCCGTTCATAGCTTTATTGACGGGTTCCTTTTAATCCTTTGTTCTATGGAGAAAATAGGATTATAAGGTCAGTGTGTACACGAAAGATGGTCCGATTACAGGCTAATTGCAATGCAGCAAGTAGGTTTCGATGGCGTTGTCTTCATTTAATTAAAGGATCGTAGGCAACGCAATCTGACCTCCTTTATGGCAGTTCGACTATAACGGGACAAGCATTAGTTTGTTACCCTTTCTTGTTTTTCCAAATTTTAGGCTTGTCCATTTTGAAAGAAGTTGCAGACCACATCTAAAGGTGATTGCAATTTTAATAGTAACTATCCTACAGGGTAGAAAATATTGTGGAAAAAAGAAGAAATTGCTTGTTACAAGCAATTTCTTCTTTTTCCACAATTTTTTCTCAAGTATAAAAACACAGGGACGTAAAAACAAGGGATTAAACAGGAAAGGGTTAAATATATGATCGGGTTCATGTAAAAATGTCACTTTGATACTTAAAATTCGTAACCACAAATCAAATAAACTACAGTTACACGTAGAATGTATAAGTCGCTGATCAACAAAAATGTACTATATGTTTGTGGTTAGTATTGTACTTCCACTAATGGTTAATCGAAAAGTTGGTTGACTGCAGCGATCTGTGAGAGGGAATTCAGTAGAATTAATACGAAGAACGAACAATTATCGTGAATGTGACATTGATAACTATCTTAATACTAGTAGAAACGCAATATTCAAACCGAGCTCCATCATATTCACCAGACTATGGAAGACTGCTTTTCAAAATGGACACGGAGTTGACTCAGCCACTCGAAATCAAACATTCACCCCAATAACTCCCCCGCCCACCTTATTCATTTATTTAGTCAAACCGAGAAAATATTTAGTTAAATGACGCTGATTTTGCTTGGATATCATTGGATGGAGAGCCACTCCAAAACCCTAGTAAACTCAACATGGCATTTCAATTCAATAGTCTTTATGACCAAGATAGACATTCCAGCTCATTGCGCAACTCCACAGCGAAATAACTTACTTATGTATCAATCCAAGCTCTTTCGGCATTCATTCTTATCAAAATGGCAAAAATGTTGGTAAAATAAGCGGTCGAAGTTCGAATTCATGACCCAGAATTACAGCTGAGTTTAGCAAATGCGCGTGCCGGTAAAATACTATATCTTACGTTATAAAAAGGAAATATTTAGGTCTCAAGCGTCTTTCCATAACCTTAAAGCCAGGTATTTAGTCTGAGGAATTTCTAGGACATAATCTGACAGATTAACTAACTATATACAAAAGGTATAGAAATTTTGAATAAAACTTGTCAGTGACATATTCTATATAAGGAAAAAGCTTTATGGTGGTATCAATTTTATAAAAACAGATTTTGTCGTAAGATATAAATCTTACGAAAGGTCAAACGAGTTTTTTCTCGGGTTACCGGGCATTTTATAAATGGGCGAGCAAAATGTCATAAATACAGCTTTATTAAAGCTGTATTTATTACATCTTGCCAGCTCACGGACGAATTCTTTATCAATTACTCTGAATTCCTCTTTTACAATTAAAGCCGCAATTGCACAGATTATAAAAGAAAAAAAGGTTCTTAAATTTCTGACTTATTTTTTCAGACATTTGTAAGAAAGTAATTAAACTAGTTCTGTAATCAAAATGACTGTTCATAATTTTAAAAACAGAAAGAAAAGACTGAAGCGAAAATATGTCGCCTTACTAGACGCTATATATAACTCAGTGAAGTACAACCCGAATTTAGCCTCGTCCTAAAATTTCTATCTTTCAAAGTAAGGCATAGTGAATTTATCACATTAATTGAATTCTGTTGTAAATATGATAGATTCAACGTGAAGAAAAGATGATTATACTGAAAATGACATTAATGTCTATTGGAAAAGCAGATAATTTTCCTATATAAAATATTTATGAAAATCTCAAGAGCCGCTTAAAAACCTTTCTTCTTCTTTTAACATCCGTTAATCAGAAAAGCCTACTTACTGGGAAGTATCGATGTTTATAAAACCTAGATAAGAAACATTTACCAATCGCCTAAATATAACTTAAAACGAACGCTTAATACTTAAATTTGAGTCAGATATTGTCTTCGCAGTAATCTTAAGTGGCTTTATTTGGTTATATAGAAAAGGTTCAACGGAATTCCAGGTTATTTTTGATTATCACAGAATAAGGTTGTCGACACCGCATGAATTCATTTGCATATGACCCAAAGTCAATGGAAGGTAACAAATTGACAAGCGAAACAACCAGCGTCCTAAATTATATCACACCAAATGGTTAGCACAAAACTACGGCAAGTGTCTATATTAGTAATAACGCTTTTGGTAGTTTTGGACTGATCTTTACAGAATTGAAAACCGGCTAGCGAACATAACTCCTGATGACGTATTGTTGACGTTGATTTGAGCAAATTCATACTGAATACGGGATTCCAACGGTTATACGCAACGCGTGAATGACCAAGTATTATTCGCAATTGTCCCGGCTTAATCTAAAGATAGATTAGCAGCCTACGTAGGTTATAAGGGAAATACCCTTGTTTATTCAAATAAACGACCTCTGATTTTAGCACTATTACTTTTCAGAATATTGTATTAAAATGGTATACCAGAGGGAATAGGAATTATAAAATCTGTGACATGAAAAACATCGATACCTACCATTAATTGACAAATTTGTGTTGTTGTTGTTGTTAATTTTTTTTTCAAATTTGAGAATAGACTCTCTAATTCAGAAGAGTGTCAATATCTTGAAAACTGACCAGGTTAAAACTGTTTTATACATAAATCTGTTTATCTATTACCAGACGAAAACACTTTAGAATGGTTCAAATCGATGAAGTAACATACGATAATATTTGATTATCGATTAATTGATTATTATTTGATTTGAATGTCGTTACTACAGCTGTAGTTACGGCGTGTTGGTCGTCAACCAACCGTTCTACAGGTTTTGTTACCCGCTTCTGGCCATAGAATTTGCAAATTAACGCCGTTATAAATCGAAGCGGGACTTCCTGTCGGAATCAAGAAGTGCGTAGCCAGAGAAGTAAGTAGGCGGGGCCAGTGATTGGTCATTTGTTTTGTCTCAAGAACATTTGAATATTCTAACGTTATAAAGTTATGTCATTTCTTGTATAACGGATCATTTACATATAAACGTAATCAGCATGCACAATTTAACATTTTTCATAGTACATTTTTATCATGAGCATTTTTTTTTAAATGTTATAGTTATTTAAATGTCACTCTTTTTGCAGATTCTGGAGAAAGACGAAGGACAAAACATAAAAGAGAAAGAGAAACTGACAACGATGTCCAGTTGGCCGGGATGGCGAGGCTTCCAGGCTAAAATGTGGCTGGTATTGAATGAGCCTCTGTACTCGACAACCTCGAAGGTAAAACTTACATTTTTCATAAGCCTTCATAACATCTATCAATTCATTTTTTACAATATGACAATATTTCTGACAAGTCTAAATTCAAAGAATTTTCGGGCAACAATTTTAAGTTAGTGTAATTCAAAAGTTGGGTTAAATTAAGTAGATCTATCAAATTAAGCCATTTTTTGTTTGGAATCGACCCTGACTTCAAATCAATATTTAAATCACCCATAATAAGGAGTTCAAGGCCGGTTGTCTGCGCTTTTGATAGCTCCTGTTCAAAACGATCAATCCACTCAGCTTTTGATGCAGGGGGGCGATAAACAGTACAGAGTAAGAATGGTTTAGAATTTGGTAATGTAACCTGTGCCCAGATGGTTTCAATATTGGAAATCTCAAATTCAGATTTACGTTTACAATTTATTGATTTTCGATAATATAGGATTATAGGATTACCCCGCCCCGAGTTTTATCCTGTGTGTCTGATCTATCTTTTCGTATACAATCGAAACCATCGATAGCTATTTGATCATCAGATATTGAATTTGTCAAAAATGTTTCACACATACCAAATATATCTGGCCAATTTTCAAGTGCCATCACAATGCGTAAGTCATCAATTTTAGGAATAATATGCCTAATATTTAAGTTAGAAAGGTGAAGTCAATTCGAGTGAAAAATTATATCAGAAAATCGACTAGAGTTTGCTTCCCAGTACAATTTCTTCATTGTCAGAAAAGCTGACTTCGTTAATATGTTCAAAACTTAGCGATTCATTATATTCTGTCGATATTGAAATGTCAGTGTTTGAGTTTTTGGACTGGTTTACAAATTGGTAAATGTCGGAAACACCACTGCGAACAGATTCATTTGATTCATATTCGTTGATGTCACATTCGATTTCATCGTCTGCATTGAGACAGGAAAATCTATTTTCAATATTTAGTGTAGAGTTTATATCAGTACATGTGAATGAATTTGCCTCCAGAGAAGTCTTAATGCACCCTTCAGTTTGCTAATTTCGATTCTGATACACTCTGATTCACTCGAAGACTAACGACCTCACCCGATAAATTCCGATGTTCCAAAGTAAAGCATGGGAGTATCTCCTATAAAATGAAATTTATGGTGAAGTCAGTAGATTCAACACGAAGAAAGAATATGTATCGTGAAAATGGAAATAATTACTATTGGAAAAGCAGATAGTTTTCCTACGACAAATTTTCTGGAAAACTTGTTGAAGAGCCGCTTTAACATTTGTTTAATCTACGTGCACCGACCGAAGGCCCCTAAACTGATAAATTTGAAATGGGTTTTCTACTTCTTCATGGGCGGTGCTTAAGCATCCCTAAACGACCGATTTCTCGTATCGAACAGCTTCATTAGCGGGATAAGTCGTGTGGTCTCATTAAACAAGCTCCGAACGCGAAACGACGCCAGATAATTAAAACACAGTCCATCTTGCTTAAGCGACCACCTCTATTAAGCAACATTTTTCATTAAACGACTATCATCAAAACTTCCTTCATTAAACGACCACCATAAAAATTTCCGAGTTTAAGGTAATTGTCACTTAGTCAAAGTCTATAAACCGAAAGAAGTTATACAAAATAATAATAAAAAAAATGTTTTAGGCGTTAGGTTTATCAATGTTAAAAAACAAACAAGCAAATAGATGGTTAAATCTCAAGCTATGTGAGGGCAATTATAAAACCAAGTAAAACGAAATCGTTCATTTTCGAAGTCTGCTCGTATTAATGTTCTCGAATATTCTAAATCGGATTCAAATTTATATTTACCTTTCAGTCATTAACATACAAGAAATTGATTTTCAGGTCGAGTTACAGAAATTAAGATAATAGAAGCTACTATACAGGCTATAGAAATTAATGTACTTGAGAATTGATTGCATAATTAGCTTGAAATGCTGACACAAATCGTCTCACATTCTTAAATTAACCCTTTCTTGTTCAACCCCTGGTTTTTACGTGCCTGTAAATTTACAATTAGAAATATTGAAGAAAAAGAAGAAACTGCTTGTGACAAGCAATTTCTCCTTTTTTATAACATTTTCTACCCCTCTGACTGGTTATTTTTCAATTTAAATCCACTTTAAATTTTGTCTGCAATTCCTTTGAATTTCGATTGGTCTAAAATTTTGCGAAACAGGAAAGGGTTGATCGAGGTTTTTTCTTTTTCTTTTTCTTTTTTTCCCCGAAATAACAATTAGCAATCCACGAGAACTACATAACAAAGAATGGTGTTTCTGCATGATACCGTTATTCTTTGTTTATAGAGTTTTTATGTAGCTGTTCTTACCAGATTGCCCTCTGTCGGTCACTCTTAATCGTAGTAACAGGTATCGTTCAGGTGCACTTTATCGATGTAGCATAGCAAACGTAGTTCTTCGCAGATACCGTAACGTAGTTCTCGACAGATGCCGTAACGTTGTTCTTCGCTAGGGCCGTAACGTAGATCTTCGCTAGGGCCGTAACGTAGATCTTCGCTAGGGCCGTTATGTAGTTCTTCGCTAGTGCCGTAATGTAGTTCATAGCTGGGGCCGTAACGTAGTTCTTCGCAAGGGCCGTAACGTAGTTATTCGCTACGGCCGTAATGTAGTTCTTCGCCAGGGTCGTAATGTAGTTCTTCGCCAGGGTCGTAGTGTAGTATTCGGCGAGAAATTACAATAAAGTAAAAAAGAACTAATTTAAGAGCTATGGAATTGCTTATCCAGCTGTTTGCTCGAAGCTCTCAACCTTATGCACAGATATAAACGAGAAGGAAAGTACTGAACAATTGTTAAAACTAACCAATTGCGAAATGACCAATTTGTGACGAATAGAGAAAACTTGCAGTCGACGATTCAAGTAGACGAAAATTATATAAAAAGTATTTGTCTTTCTATATAGAAAACATTGTTAGAAATGAAGAAATTGCTTTTTATAGGCAATATTTCCCACTTTAACTCGAACTCCCAGAGTCATGTTGCTTTTTATCATCATAAAACGGTTTATTTAGCAATATATTGTAGAAAAGGGGAACTTGTTCATTTTAAGTTAGTATGGAAAGTAATTTCTTGGTTTTCCATACCTAAAATTGTCGGTTCTCGATGACAGCCAAAGAACCAATCAACAAATCAAACAGTTCATTTAGACCGAGGGCGAACTTTGAACTCATACTTTGGTCGTCATTTATGTGAAATATTTTATGTTGGTTTGGCGACTAAAAAGACGTAACTTTATCTTATTCAAGCTATTTGCTATGACATTTAGGTCGGCATCCAACCATTATAGTCATAAATTTTGCAAATAAAGCCGTTTCATATCGAAGCGGTATTTCCTGTTGGAGTAGACTTTGCGTGGCCAGCAATCCACCAATTGACCAATCGCTGGCCCCGCTCATTTACTACATTGGCCATGCCCATTGTCTCCGACAGGAAGTTCCGCTTCGAATAACCTGTAGTTAAGACGTTTAAGTCACCAAACCAACAGCAAGGATAACAAAAATGGCGGCAAGTGTTGGAGCTAAAGCTGAGGTTCGGACTGAATAAATGATTTGATTGGCCTGTTGATTCTTTGATTGACAGCCGCGATCGGTCAATTGAAAGCCTCGCTACTTTCATTTAAGAGATGAAGAGATTATGTTTTGTTTTCATGGAGGTATGAACCGAAAAACATAATCACACAATGTGTACATACATTGTGTGATTAGGTTTTTCGGTTCGTACCTCCTTTAAAACAAAACATATTCTCTTAATTTCTTATAATTCAATAGCATCGAGCGAAAAAAAAAAACAAAAGCTTTACAAATTTTGATACCTTTTTGTATGGGACTATTTTGTGCGGAAGCATGCAAAATCACTGCGTGTTTAAACTTTTGTTCATGGGGTTATGAATAATATTTTTTTGATCAATCAGAACGCTCGTTTTTGATAGACGAAACTAAAAACTAAATTGTTTACGTTTGTCTTATGCTGATTTTTTATGGAGTCAGTATGTTACTGTTTCACCTGCCTATCGATTTAAGGTTCACAAGGTCAAAATCTAATTAGAGCTACATTGTTATTTTTACGGAAACTAGATACTATTTACATTTCTATCAAATTTCATTTAGATTATATTTATACATATGTGTGAGCAATCAAACCAATAGGGACATTCCACGGGTTCCGTAGAATAAACAGTTTAAAAAGAAAAACGATCCTGCTTTAGTCTATTGGATACACCACTGAAAAAATAAATGGAATGATAGGTAGGGTGAATTTAATAGTTTCAGAATATTTACAGAGAACGAGTATCGACCCTGCGTAGTCTGAGAAGCTTGACCAAGTCAATACTTTTCGCAATTAACAAGAGATCCCATTTGGATTGATAGCTAGTTTATGCTTAGGTCGATTCTGAAAAACGAATCCCCTGAAAAATCCATATCTTTTTTGAAAGAGGTCGAATCTTTTTTTAGGGCAAAAGAGCTCGTAATATTCGTGAAAAAATGTAGCTTGTTCACTCAATGAAAGATAAATCAGTCTTACACTGAAACAAACAATTATCATCCAGGTGATTTAGCGTAAAATTTAATTCCCATTCTTAGTATTTTCAAAGTAATACGATTTTGCATTGATAGTGCTAAGTTCGTTCATATTAATTAATGGCTAAAATAAATAGGCTGTCAGAAACCAATAATGCAGTACCTCCACTTGAAATATCGTTGTAGTGAGAGCAGAATGTCGTAACTACATCTTTATTAAAGCTGTAGTTACGACATCTTGCTTGCGCACCGACGATATATTCCATAACCATTCTCGCAACAGCTATATATTGTTACATCATCTTGTAAATCGATTTCAGTTGATTCTAAGGAACACTTTAAGCTATATAGACGCTCTCGAACACTTATTTCAGGGCCCGTTTATACCAAACATTTTAAATTTTTAGAGTTGGATCTTGGCTTAATTGTAAAGTTGATACTATTTAAAGAATTTCGTATTAGAACAGTATTAATTTATCAAAGCGCTGAAAGCGCTGATAGCCTGAGATATGTATAAGGAGATATATTATCTGGGCAGAAAAAGTTTGATGGTTGGTTTATCGGTGGTGCCACTCTCTACCCAAATCTACTGTCGATTATGCGCAGCTCTGCCAATTTGTGCTCTAGGGGACACAACCTGCCCGCAATAATTTTCATCCCGTTGAGGTATTGTAACGATATATTTACATATATATCGTTACATATTTTTACCCGATCAAAATGCTTTGAAGGGATCTGAAAAGGCCACCCAAGGATCCTTCCTGTGAATTTTTGATGAGTTTGGTTGAATTATGTTCAGTACTTTCTGAGAGTAAGATTTTTAAGCTAAAAGTTGACGGACGGACGGACTGACGGACGACAGACACCACATCATGACAAAAGCTCGTTGGCTTTCAGCCAGAGGAGCTAGCGAGAGAGAGAGCTAGAGAGTGAGAGAGATGGGGGAATGGAGCGTGTAGCCAGGTTCGAACTAGGAGGCTCTTTCGTGCGATGTGAGTATTCTACCACACAGACCAATTTTTTTATGTAAATATGCGCTTTATTATCTCCAGATAAAGAGAGCGAGAGAGGGCGGGCGGTCGTTTACCAGGTTAACATGATTATGAACACCTCTCAAAACGGTATGTAGACGTTGCATCCTTTGGGTAGAATTCGGAGGTAAAAATATATAGACACAAAGTCCGAGCACGACCAAACTGTTTTCAGACAGTGCGAATATGATCCTATGAATGACCAATTAATTTGTTAAACAAAACATTCAAATCTTTAAACATTTAAACATTTAAATCTCAAAACCGACAGCTTCGCTTATCAGCTTTATACAGCAACTTCGTCTAACCGGACCGTTTTAACAGCTTTTAATGAGTCATATCTCGCCTTCATCCTTCTAGCCTCAATCGGGCGTATTAATTAATGGTCAGATCCGATCTACTTTTCAAGCGACAGAAGATCACATTGATTGCGGTAGATGTTTTTTATATTATGTTTTCACATTAAACTCTACATGGGTTTGAATTTCTAGCATAGTAACTTGAGCCTCATATTGCTTACGCAATCTCAGGCTAAAAACCTATCATATAGCCAAATATTGATAAAAAAAATATCGCTAGATTTTTATATTTAAAAGCAAAATAAATTGAAATCGCTTAGGGCAATTCTTGATCGTTGCCTTAAATCCCAAATGGATAGACGTGGCGATGGAGATCGGTCAAATAAGTAGCAACGAAGGCTACAGGGTTTAATGATTCCATACACAAATAATAAAATACCTTTATTTATTCATCTATATTTAATTCAATAATCTATGAATACCTGTCTGAGTACTGTGACGGATTGACACTTTTGATTTAACTGATCAATCGTAAACCGGAATACGGTCATCGGTTCGAAATACAGATGGGCAACGGAAGAATAAAGAAGGTTGTCACATGTGTAAGTATTCATTTCGATGATATCTTTTAAAAGGACAAAATCAGAGAAATAACACAATTTTAACTCAAACCTTAACTTGGCCTACCTCAATCGTCTTTCGACTTCTTTCCAATGATTCCAGGCAATATATATTTTTGACGATGTGGACCGTTCCATGACTAGTTTCGTGTTACATCGCATAAGGTGTTAGTATCCAAGCAATAGATACTCCAAGATTTCCACTGCCGAAATTAAATAACAATCTGCCTTGTCTTCGAATCCCTTTCCGTCTTTTTTCGGTTCTGAATTACTTGATGAATACCTGCAAAGGTAAAACGTGATAAACAGTTTACTCCATTAGAATCCTTTTCACTTGAAATTTAAACCAAGTTTGAAGAAAGAGCTTCAATTTAATGTGTGAAATTTAAGTACTTTTTTGTATTACGTCAGATTATCAATGACATCATACATGTCACGATGCGATCGATAATATTTATATTAACAAACAGAAAAAAATACTTGGAAATGATTCTTCTCTTATCATCATAAAATTGAGGCGTATGCTGCAAGTTTGCTCACTGACTGAGTTACTTCCCCTAGATATATCGAAATAAGTCTGTCACAGACAGCGGGCTACAAGTTTAGTTTGCTTGTTTGCTAATTCGTACAATGTTAGAGTTTTACTGCTGACGCGGGACTACGCGTTTAGTAGTCAGGGGGATCCAGAATCGTAAAAACTACAAATGCAGTGTATCTCATTGCATGTACGATATACCGAAAGCAATATGCTGGCAATACTTAGCTAAAGATCATGCAGCAAACGCATTGATTTCATCGATTTGACTTGAAAATGTAGTAGATCTCGCAATGCAGAACTTTTCACTGCCATGTGTTCAGTGATTTTGTCCTTGGCTGCACTGAAGCAAAGTATTCAGTTCTTATCGAACACCTGTGCGTGTATAATGATATACATGTACATTGAAGTAAACACTAGGGTTATCATCTAAGCAGATCGGATCGATGGCCCCGCCCATTTCCCTCTCTGTTCCGGTCCATTGAACTACGACAGGAAGTTCCGCTTCGATAATAAACGGCGTCAGTTTGCAAATTTGGGACCAGTAACATTTTACAAATAATAAAAATAAAATAAAATTGTTGATTGGCGACTTAAACGACGCAACTGCGGAATTCAAAATTCACTGTCGGCCAAAATGAATGATTTGATTGGTTTATTGACAACCGCAATCCATAAATATATGCAAAACAAATATTAAACTCTTGTTAAAGCAGGGTTATATATACTGACACCGTGTCAGAAAGTATGTGCAAATCTTATTGAATCGGACTAAACTGACTGCCTTTAGGTGACATTTACTTCACCGCGGAGGCTGGCCTCTGGGGGACTTTACAATTGGCTGCTGTTCTTTATGTACTTTAATAAAAAAAAAAAAAAAAAAAAAAAAAACACGGGTGGGAGCGACGAACCTAGCCCTTGTTCACAGACTGGCTGTTGATCGGTACTGGTAGCCTGTCTCCCAGGCTGTCGGTAAGTGCGGGTTGGTAAATAACAAAGGTACACGTCGACTGCCATGAATTCATTCCTTCAAATTACCTCCCCTTAGTCTCACAACCCGACACTGATCAGCTAAATAGAGATACGACAACTAGAAAAAAACTTCAACTAAATTACACATATCTAATATATATATCAATGAGACTGGAAGCTTGTCTATGGATGTTGCTGCTCACTCAGATTTGATTGTTGGAACCAGACAAAGTAAGCAGTTAAAACTTAGCGTTAGCTGAAAAACTCTAATGGTTGACCAATCGCTGGCCAAACCTACTTACTCCGTTGGCCTTGTCCATTGACTCCGACCTTCAATTTCGATTGTAAACGACGTTATCTTGCCAAATTAATTGCCAGTAGCATTTTACAAAAACGTATAATGGTTAGTTGGCTACCTAAACATCGTAACTACAGCTTGAATAAGCTGCAGTTACGACGTTTAAATCGCAAAACCAAAAAAATGCATAACATTAATGCTGGCCAATGTGGGAGTTCAAATTCCACATCCGATCATAATGAATGATTTAATTGGCCGTTTGTTTTCTTTGATTGACAGCCGCCATTGGTCCATTGGTACCACGATGTAGCACAATCTTACACTTTTTGTACTTCACGATTTCCATTCAAATTTACTCGAACATCAAACGGTTCTTAAATGTGGACCTAAATATTTATGTGTTCAGTTTCCAAGTTCATGTTCACTTGATTACAAAAACAAAATAAACATCGCTGAAGTTGTCGTCAATAAGGCTGTTTTGAAATGTTCAAAGGACCAACGGATTGAAATCCTTTGATTAAAGATTCATGTTTAATTTCTAATTACAGTCTGTTTTATTACTGTTTAAGCTAGAATTTAGCGTCTTTGATTACCAAAGTCTGTCCTGGGTATGAATTAACTACGGCGCGTGAATATTTCACGCCTACTCAGTGTGAGTAACCTACATGGAATGGACCGATCCTGACTAAAATATAATAAAGAGTCAATATCACCTCAACACTGCCAATTATTGTCAAATCATGGTTAATGTATGGGTCCATTTAGAATATACAGCTCGAACCCGTGAACTGAGGTTTACAACCATTCTGTGTTGTCCCCTAAGTTTGATTTCGTAGTCCAATTATCGATTTCGGTTCCTTTATTGTCCCATACGCTGGCCGAGAGAACTGACGTATTCTCCACAATGTTTCTACCCTACAAAAGGCAAAGAAGATTAAATAACAAAACAATGCTTTGCTAGCTTACAGTACTTTTCAGTACCTTGATTTAGTTTTAGCCACTTAACTATATGTTTCACCATCTTACATATATCGGATCGATTCACGAATCACTGGTCCCACCAACTGAGCTCCCACAGGAAGTTCTATATCGATAATGAACAGAGATTAACCCATTACCAGACGGCAAACTTTTAGACTGGTCCAAATTAAAAGGAGTTGCAGACGAGAATTCAAAGTTAAGGGAATTTTCGATTTTTTTCAACTTTTTGGATAGAAAACATTGTCTAAAATGAAGAAATTGCTTGTTACAAGCAACTTCTTCATTTTACACAATGTTTTCTCATTTTGTTTTTTCTCTAAGGGCGTTAAAAAGCATCATTGTGTTGGAATGAATTAAGCCGCTCATGTACAGTTAAAAGGAATCGTTTTGCTCTCGAATGTTCTTATCTCTTACTCTATTACTTTCAGATATTTGAAAGGAGAGGTAAGCTTTGTAATCAAAAAGACTGTACATGACTTAAAAAAAAAAAAGAAAAGAAGCAAAAATATTTTGCGTAATTACACGCTTAATTAGTTAACGAAGTAATACCCGAATTTGCGGTTTCCATGACGTATCAATTACGTCATTGTATATCTCTAGCAAGTCATTGGTTTTCGGCATCACGCGAAGACTAACGACCACATCCGATGAACAACGATGTTTCAAAATAGGGCATTGGGAATATACGTTAAATTAAGTCGATAGTGAATTTAGTAGATATTTATTGTGAACGTGACATTTCACCTTCGGTCAAAATGAATGATCTTCCTGGTCGATTGATCTTGGATAGACATCGCGATCCATCAACATTTAAACCCATACCTATTCAAAGCCATTAGTCTTTGCCGTCATGGTTTTTAATATTTTAATTGATGCGTGCCTTGAACTCTATTTTACCCATTTTTATAACTCCCAGTGGAATAGTAGAGTTAAGAATGTATGATAAAAAGGTTTTTAATTGGCATCTGTCACAGGAAAAGGGGCCCTCTTGGAATTCCGTGAAACCAATAATTCTGCTAAAGCAGGCGGGTATCGTTTGAAGTGCCATTAACACATCATCTCCAAAGGAATGATTTAAAAGATATCAAGTTTTAAAACTTTTTTAAATTCTCACCAACAAGATTTAATCAAATTGAACAAAAAGCTTTTACTTTTGAATTTAAACACTCGGAAAACTGGCGCGAGCAATACCTAAATGACAAAGAGCCGTTTAGAGGTCGGACCGAACACTTTGTTTAACAGGTGATAAAACTGAATCAAATTTTAAAGCGATATGCCAATATCACCTTTACGACACTACAGTCATATATTTGTGTTAAAATCTTTTTTTTTTCAAAATTTTAGACTTGTTCAAATTCTAAGAAGTTGTAGACGAAAATTTAAATTGAGTACAATATGAAAAGAACCAATCCTACAGCTAGAAAATATTGTGAAAAAAAGAAGAAATTGCTTGTCACAAGCAATTTCGTCTTTTCCCATATTGTTTTCTCAAGTATGAAATCACAGGGACGTACAACTCAAGGGGTTATACAGTAAAGTGTCAATTGCCCAGTATTACTGGGACTTTGAAGAAGTATTTATGAACCTACGTGTGACATTTTCAACAACTTCTGAAAGACCCCAATCAGTTTATGCATCCGTATATTCTGATCAGAGTCTTCTCCATGCAGTCTAAAGTTACTGACTGACAGTTTCTATAAAAGTCAAGCGAATGTCACAAACTTTCCACGCGGGGTTATTTAGTCGTGGTTACTCGCTTCTTGCATGCGTTGTTGGAAAATGTCTCGCACAAGTTCAAAAACAGTCAGGTAGAATGACAATTAAACGACTAAAAACAATACAAATACAAACAGCGAAGAGTTATCAATTCTAGACGACTCGTAAAATTGACAAGCAACTATTAATTTCACATGTCAAATATTTGAATTTCTCGCTGATACAGTTTTTTGTGTGCAATTGGTGGATTGCACCTGTCAGTCAAAACATCAATCAACCAATCAACTCATTCATTTACACCGAAAGTGAATTCTGAACTCCAAACATAGGCCCACATTTATGTGAACCATTTTTGTTTGTTTTTGGCGATTTAAACGCCGTAGGTACATTAGGTCGTAAACGACTTTACCTTATAGTTAAACTGGCCATAAAGTACGCAGAATAACTTCTCTTAATAACTTGTCGGACTGTCTATCCCCGACGGCGGCACTCATTTGTCTCCCACCAATAATCGTAGACCTATGTGAGATAGCAGCTGGAGGCTAGGAAAGGATGTAATGGTAGTACTGGTGTGAGAAATACCAGGAATCCATTGTTAGGTGCTCCAGCCGCCGTGATATAACTGAAAGATTGTTGAAAGCGGCGTAAAACCCCATTCAAACAAATCATATCAAACCTAATAACAAAGTGTAAGTCCCTGTGTAAGTTACTGTGCGTTGCTAGCAGACTTAGTGGGCGAGACTAGTAGAGTCAGTGGGCAGTGAAAGCGATCAAGTAATTACATGTGACTCTTTAGAGTAAATGATCCTTGATGTATCGCAAAACATAGACTTAACCCTTTCCTGTTTTTAAAAATTTTTGACTTATCCAATTTCAAAAAAGCTGCAGACGACAATTAAAAGTGATTGCAATTTGAAAAGTAACCAACCTACAGGGTAGAAATATTGTGGGATAAGAAGAAATTGCTTGTTACAAGCAATTTCTTCTTTTCGCACAATATTTTCTCAAGTATAAAAACCAAGGGACATAAAATCCAGGGGTTAACCAGGAAATGGTAAAAGAAAGAGATTTGATCTATAGCCGAGGTGAACCAGATGAATATTATATATCTGTTTTACGTTGTATCTGAATTCATATGAGTTTTATATCATTTATTTTACTACCTATCAGATTTATGCTATAGGTTAAACCTAGTTGCGTGTCAAATAATACTTTTTGTTTTCTAGTTCCCATAAAGATCAATGATACATGATCGAGATATTCTCTGCTGAACCAGATAATTAACTGTTAACGGCAGGGGTCATTGCTTTTTGACCTCGGGTAAATATGGCACCTGCATGAAGAAATCAACCATATTTTTAAATAAGGCTTATGAGACTCTGGTCTAGGACACACGTATTTAGAAACGATTGCTTTTTAAAAATTCAAGGGGTTTCAAAACTGTTGAAAGTGCTGTTTGAGAACAACTTGCAAAGTATGCTCCTAGTGGTTCAAAACAATTTACTGTAGAAGATTATTTAAAGTTCGTATTTATAAAGTTAACTACGAACTATGGTCTTGAAATAGACCAGACAACATTTGTGCTACTCTCTGCATTTCCTTGATAATGGAACCTATACAAGACCGTAATGTATTTGGTAAGAGTCGATAAATGACATTGTCAAATGGGAGATTAACTCTTTTCCGTGGTTTTTTTTTTTTTTTTTTTTTCAAATTTTAGACTGGTCCAAATTGAAAGAGGTTGCGGGGAACAATGAAAATTGGATACATTTTGAAATGAAAACATCCTACGTGGTAGAAAATATTGTGGGAAAATGGGAAATTGCCTGTTAAAATCACAGCGGCGTAAAGACCCGGGTTTGAAGAGGGAAGGGTTGAAAGAACTGATTTTTTGTCATTTATACAATACAATACAACAATTTATTGCATTAGAATGTTTGTTAAAATGTTAATATTGTATCAAAATTACAATGCTTACAGGAAACAATTATACAAACAAGAGAACCATGATGGTCCTATATCGCTCCCCTGAGTATGATGGCTCAAGGCTCAATGATATATACAAAATACCAAAACCTTACACCTAATTATTTTGTAGAAGATTCTTTAAAATGTTTATCCTTTAATACTAGGTATATTGAAGATCCTTCAATTTAGATCTAATTTTCAGAGTACGGTAATTATTTGAAGTATTTTAGTTGAGGGTCAATAGGCATTGATACATACAAACTATTAAAGCTTTAGGCCTTATGGTTTGGGAAAAGAAGATTTTTAAAATGTCCTTCTCTTTTTTTATGTAAAATCAAAGATCACACAGCAAAGGACTAATTTTCAGAATACGGTGATTCTTGGAAGTATTTTGGCAGAAAGTCAAAAGGCATTGATACATACAAATTATTAAAGCTCTGGGCCTTTTGGTTAGGGAGAATAAGATTTTCAAAGATATACTTCTTTATTTTTATGTCAAATCAGGGATCGAACAGAAAAGGGCTAATTTCAAGAGTACGATAATCCTTTGAAGTATTTTAGAACAGGGTCATTAAATGATGATTTATACCAAATATGCTTTTTTTGGGTAATTTGGTAACGGACGGACAGTTGGACGAGCGGACGCCGGATAATGACCAACCACAATAACTCAACCAGAGCTCTTTGTGATCAGGTAAGATAAAAACAGAGCATCATAAGAAGAAAATGATATTACGTGAACCATTACATTTTCTTAGTCGAGTTACATATATTTACAAAGATTTAATATATTAAGTTAACCTTTATTTTCCACTATCCTTATCATATTAATTTAACAATTAGTTTAAATTTCCGATAAATAATTAAGTAAAGAATAACGCGCTTCATGCCCACATGTCGAGTCGAATCAAATTCGGCATCATATGCGTTTTAGTTTTGTAGTTAGAAACTCACATGTACTATAAGTTTATAACGACTGCTAGCGGATATTCTACATGTGCTTTTCAAAAATGACACCAAAAGGTTTCAAATGACAGGTCGCCTATCTCGCTAAGTGACTCCGCTGGCCACGCCCACCGAGATCCAATATGAAGTTTAACCTAGATATTGAACGCCGTTATTCTGCAAAAATATGGCAAATAATATGTAAACAAAATGTAAAATATTCGGTTCGGAGCCTAAACGTCATAACTATAACTTGTTACGACGTTAACGTCGCCAAACCAACGCAAATATTGGAATTAATAATTCAATTCTGGTCAAATTGATTTGATAGGTGAATTGATTCACTGAATACTTGTCAGCTTGAGTAAGATTTAGTTACAACGTTTAAGTCGAAAAACCAACAAAAGTGCTCTACATTATTGTGGGCAAATACTGCATTCCAAAGTTTACTTTAGGTGTATATGGATGATTTGATTGGCCGAATGATTCTTTGATTGACATCAGCGATCCGTAAATAGATTTTTTTTAAACGCAGATAATATCATTAACCTATTGAAGAGCTATATACACGCATTACAATATATTTCTATGCCGTCAAAGGAGATACATTTCACAAATCTATTGTGGGTCGAATGGGATAGGACAGTTTGTAAACAACATATTTCGAAAATGTCTAAAAAAATGTTCTATTTTTAGTAGTATTTATTCGTTTATATGGTTGAGGTTTTTGTTGCTGTTGTTGATAAGTAAACAGTGCAGAACAGCAAACTTTATCTTGGTTTTTCCTTGCTCATAACAGGTACTATCTCCTAACATTTGTTTACTATCAAGAGTTTTTAAAGATATATTCCCACCCCTTCAAAATAAATGAATAACTATTTATTAGTACATAGAATGATAATAATAATTCTCAGGAGCTAGCCAACGATTCTTGAAGAAGCTTTGATATCTTAAATTGTGTCCAGAAATAAAATAAGACTTGTTTTCATGAAATGATGGCGACAGCGATTTCGTTTTACTTCTGCTATTCATCCAAACAGCTAGTGTAAAAATACGTTAGGTCACGGGCACGAAGACGATCGGTTCATAAAGTTTAGCTATGACCGCTGCATGCACATACCGGGCAAGGATAAAAAAATTCCAACATTTTCGATGAAGAATCGGGTACATTCCACTCGACCTCAACTGCCAAAAATCACGTGTTGAAATTCAAAGAACTCTACTCATACCCTCCCATCGCCTATTGATAAAAAGAAGGCTCTTGTGTGCTTAAGTGACCAATGGCGATTTCAAACGAGAAACTCAGTAATGTCACGATTTGAGGTGTCACTTGAATTTATATAAAAGCCAAAATTTAGTTCTCAGACTTTTCACGCTTAAAAATGACAAAGTCGTTCCGAGAAAAGCCCCGATAGCATTAATTGATTCTGAAAATTATACCGTTAATATCAATAAGATATAGGAAGTGACCAAAGTATGCATACTTGTAAGACGAAAAATGATCTTTGATCCATCACTACATCGTTTGGTTCCATACATTTCTCTACTACTGCTAGATCCTGGACAGTTTCTAAGTCTATTGAATTAACCCTTGTCATGCTGAACTAGGAATGTTTCGATTTTGGCAGGTGGTGTAGACCGTGATCAGCCTGCACATTAGTGCAGTCTGATCTTGGTCTACACCTCCTGCTTGTACTTTTTCTGTCAGAGTTGTTTATGAAATTGATTTCTAAAAAGAAAATATTTATTTTTGAACAACAAGTCCTATCAGTGCTTTCATCCAATTGGTTTTACAACAATTTAAAGGTAAATTTATACAGCATGACAAGGGTTAAGATTGATATTATGATGTATGGGATAAAGATGTCGATAATAGGAAAGAAAATATAGTGGAAAGTAGACATTGCTTTTCCTTTTTTTCAAAATATTTTTCTGAAGTTGTACAAGAAGGAAATGTTTGGGCGAGTTGTGATTTTGGCATTTGTAATCAAGTCATCATGTCTGGGATTTACTTGCTTGACTTTTAGAAGTGTTTTTATCCCTAAATATCTTGACAACTTTCTTAGAAGGAAGAAAAATTCACTTCCTATTAAAACGAATGCATTTAGCCTTTTCCATGAAAGTCATCTTTTATACGCACGTCAAAAACTCTTGAAACATTGTAGAAAAGAAGAATTCGCTTGTAGCAGTTATAAAATATGACTGCTACAAGCACTTTGAGGATCATTCGCAATGCTTGCCATCCCAAAAGCAAAAGGTTTAAAATTGGAACAATAATTAATTATCTGCATAATGTTATGTTTTAACCTCGTCTGGTATTTGGTAAAGTGGATGGAGCTTACCCAATCGAAGTAAAGTGTAAACATTTTGAAGATAGCATTTTGTCAAACAGAGTCGGTGTTGCCATGGTATTTCAAACTTCAATATGAAGTTATTGTAACATGACGATTCTACATATAAATCATTTGCTGAAAGTTCAACATTTCGACCCTAGTCAGGCTGAAAAATCCGCGCAAACTGACCATTGTCATTACATTTGTCTTTTCCTAAATACCCGCTGTTCACGTGATCGGTCACAAATTCTTATCTATTTTCAGATATACTTTGCCATCAGCGTAGTCGTCATCGTTGTTTCTTTACTGGCGTTAATATTCGGCACCCATCCAGTGTTCCAAAGATCTCTAAATCTTGACGAGTGGAGAGAATATTATGGAGATGACTGGCCCAAATACAAACACTACTTCATCAGCGTGCCAGAGAGTGAAGCTGAATCGGAACCAGATTCAGAATCGGAAACCAGCGCTGAACCGGAAACAACGTCCTCGGAACCAGAATCCTCGAATGAGCCAGTCGCTGAGGAACCATTTTCTAAACCTGAAAATGCATTTGCGAGATATTCGTATTTGGATTACACCGAATACATCTGTATCGCTCTTTTCACATTTGATATCATGATTCGAATTCTATTTTCCCCGTTCAAATTGAAATTGTTAAAATCCTTTCTATTCTGGGTCGACATATTTGCCGTAGCCGTTATGTACACGAAGTATATAGTCGAATTCATCTTTCCAAAGGAGAAATACGAGGCGTCCTTTCTTGATATCCTTCACTGTCTACAAATTGTTAGGGTATTTCGCTTGTTCAGATTGGTGAAAAATTTCATCGGGTTTCGCGTATTACTTTACGCGTTTCGTGCCAGTTTCAAAGAGATGCTACTGATGATGCTCTTTCTTGTAATTGCTGTTTTGATGTTTTCAACTTTTGCTTTCTTTTCTGGTGACCCAAATTTCCCTAGCATACCTGACGCCATCTGGTGGGCAACCGTCACTATGACAACTGTTGGTTATGGTGACGTTGTTCCAAGAGATGCTCTGGCAAAGTTAATTGGGGCGGTTTGTGCTCTCAGCGGTGTCTGTCTGATAGCTGTGATTATTCCAATCTTCGTCAACAATTTCCTCTTATTCTACGCGTATTCGAAAGTGTGGGGAAGGCGAGAGGAGAAAAAGAAATTGAAAGAACAAAAGATCAAAATCACACAAGTTCAAGCTTTTGATCAAGTAAAGAGAAACAGTACATATTCCTGGCATTCATGACTATACTACCTGAAAAATGTCACTGAAGTACCAAAGCGTCGTAGCTAAGCCCTTAAACATGCTGTAGTAACGACAATTTGGCCACCCTCTCAAGTTTCGAGTCCTTATCAAAATGTTCATTCAGCGTATAGTAAAGCGTTTTGTATTCATTCAGAGTCAATTTTTGTGATTAATATAAGTAAACATAAACAATATAATTCCTTGTCTAACCGAAAGAAATGCCCGATAATTCGAGATGTAAATCTGAAGGACATCTTTTGTTATTGTGGTTATTTATTTGTTATGCTCTCGTTTTATGATTTGTATTTGTTTTGTTGGTTTTTGTCATTTTGCTTGTAGAATTCAATTTTGTTTCAAGTGTAAATAATTCAATTTTAGATTCAAGAGTTTTAAATCGGCAGACCTTTCTTTTCGTACTTCCATGAACAAAATATTGAACACGCAACTATTTGGTATACTTACACAAATTGTTGATCCATAAATTCTACTCAAGAATAAATTGAGAGCACAAAGTTAGACATTGAGAACAAAACATTTTCATCCACAATCTGTTCCAGGGCCGCTTTAACTCGCAAAAATAAACAGATGTTTCTCCAATATCAGAGTTCAAAGTTCACTTCTAAATGAATTATTTGACTGATCGAGTGGTTCTTTGATTGATAGCCCAATAGGTGTATGACAGAGGTAAGTGTTTAATCTATCTCCATAATACGGTAATGATGTAAATCATATTTCTATACTTATTGTGAAATCCATTCGTTGTAATGTGATAATACCGTTACGTCATTATCACCATATTGTATCAGTTACAAAATGACATGAAAATTAGCTGATGATATATTGTAGCACTAACACATACATAATAAAAACAACAACATTTAATTAAGAGATGAAGAGAATAGTTTTTGTTTTGAAGGAGGTATGAACCGAAAAACCTAATCACACTATATGAATATGCGAAGTGGATTCATACATTGTGTGGTTAGGTTTTTCGGCTAATACCTCCATGAAAACAAAAACTATTCTCTTCATTTCTTGTAACTTTTTAGCATCGAGCGAAAAAAAAAATAAAAAATAAAACCACACAAAATTTTTTCAATTCCTGATACCTTTTTGTATGGGTCTATTTTGTGCGGAAGAATACAAAATCGCTGCGTGCTCAAAATTTTGTTCATGGAGTTATCAATATTTTTTTCGACCAATGAGAACGCTCGTTTTTGATAGACGAAACTAAAAAATAAATTATGAGAAAATTCACTAACCTTACAAAAGCAGGCCTTAAGAATAATCAGTAGGTATTTTTTTCTTTTATTTTTCTTTATTGTCATCTGTATCGTTTTATTACTGATAAAGTTATGATTATTTGTCCTATTTATTTTTCAATTCCGTTATATGACTACCAAAAAATCTTAATTGCATATAGAATAAGTTGTTATAACGATCTTTGGTGTCGTACAACGATTAACAAAAAAAAAAAAAAAAAGGAGGAAACTGATTAATGATGACTTGAAATTTCTGATATTTATCCTAAAAATAGTCTTCAGTTTGTATATACTTAAAAAAGGCCGATTTTAAAATTTCTCCATCAACGAGGCAAAATTGGACGACATAATGATAGACAAACTAACTTCGCTTAGTAATTCGAATGAATTAGGGAAGTTCACTAGAATAGTTCTGCCATAGTATATTTTCAATATAATGAAGAAAAATGTATCTGGCCAAATTCTACTTATACGTACATAACAGGCGGGTTTACTCATTCTGTTTAAATACAAACACGCAGATTTCCGACCAATAAAGCAAAGTGTGTATACGAAAAACTACAATCAAAATTCGCAAGATATCAGAAAAAATATCAATCGGGTTACCTGAGAGCAAGCGTGTGCAATTCTATATAAGATCCGGGTAACAAATCTGTGGTTCAACAATAACATTTATGGTCAATTTCTGTTTTACGACCGATTAAAGCCGGCTTACCAAAACTGAAGTGACGGTGATTTGATAGCTCATAGAGCTTGGATTCAAACCTCTTAAAGTGGCTCTTGCATAGATTTGTGAAAGCATTTTTGCTCTCACTTTAAAGTTGTAACTGTATTTTCAGATATTTGATAGAAGGAGATATAGTTATTTTTCTAATGAAAATGATAATTCATAACTCTAATACGTCAAAGAAATAATAACAGAAAAGAACAGGAATTCAGCAGGTAAATGTCTGTCGATTGTACTGAAAATTGTCTTATTTGTGGTTTCCATGACGTATTAATTACGTCACTGGCTTCTCCTACATGTAGCAATTCAGTCATTATCAACATCACCCAAAGACTCCCGACCTAAGGCAATAAATTCCGATGTTCCAAGGTAGAGCATAGGGAATTTTACACATCAAATTATAATCATAGTGAATTTGTAGAATTAATACAAAGACGACATCAATAACTATTTGAAAAACAGGCGATTTTCATATCCAATTTTCATGAAAGATGTGCAAGAGCCGCTTTTACGGCGTTTATATGTAAAATACATTTATTATATTCCTAGCTGTTAAATCTTGGGATTTCCAAGTGTAATAAATTTTGATATCATCACTAGTGACGATATTAACTTTCACTCCGAAAATTTGAAACTACTTTTACTTTCAAAGGGCCTGCTCGCTCTGAGACCTTACATCAATTTCTTGGGCTAAAAATCAATTATAAAGTAGTAAAATAAGAAAAAAATAACGAACATAACTACAACATCAAAATAACCGTTTTGTTAACAACTGGTTTGAATCAATTACGAACCTTGATTTTTGTGTTATCACAGATGACTCAAACAAATGCATAATTTTCTATAAGGTCCAAAATTATTACTCGAATACTGATGATATTGCAGTTAAAGTGATAGACACTGAAACCTAACCCGCATGAACTTGTTTTGTACACCCAAGTCAGAAGACTGAGTGATCACAGACTGCCTATCCTATAATTCTGTCCAAGTCCGAGTCATGAATCGGTGATCGATGTTCGTAATATCCCGGGGCCTTTGGATCGACGACCAGATTGTCGCCCTTAGATAAAGTATATGTTTCGCCCAAATTATTTTTGTGCCTGACACTGCAAAATTCTAAGTGTCTTAACATACGGACTTTCCCTAAAAAATTCCTTTGAAAAACTCGCCCACTTTGAAAGAAAATACAAGATGGTGAACAGAAACTATTGAATTACTAAATCCTTTGATATTAATGCGCATGGTTTCTAGGGCCGATGCTGTCGAATATGATTGAAATAAATCAGCAACTATTGAAAAATAAAACTGTTTCGAATATAATAAATAGAATAATCAACTGGTTATTTTTTTATATGAAAAAATCTCTCACGCGAATACGTTGTTCTGCGTTAGAAAAACTCGTCCTTAGGACTCGTTTTTCAACGCCTAACAACGCATTCTCGTGAGAGATTTTTCATATCTAAAATAACCAGTTGATTATCCTCTATTACTCTTGTCTTGTAACAAGCAGTTTCTTCATTTTTTCACAGTGAAGGGTGAAAAAGGCGGGATTGTGTCGGAATTAATCAATGTTATTTCGGGATTTGAGTTTCACGCATCACAAACGAAACAAAATTCGGCAATTTAGAAAAAAAAAAAAATAAATAATTGACCCTTTTTCCTTCAAATTTTACCATGCATAGTACTCCTGGCCAGTAACATGTAACCAATAAGTGAAATACTTGTCCGGCAACCTCGAAGTTATAGCCGCAGCTTGAACGAGTGCTTCACATAACTGTCAGCCAATGTCGCAGATCCGGTCATAATGAATAATTTGATTGGTCAATTGATTCTTTGATAGACAGCTGCGGCCGGTCAATTGCTTATTCAGTTGCAGTCTGCGAAATAAAATAAAGTTGTAGTGTATCTAAACTAATATTCATTAATGGTCTAAATCAAATTGGCTTTTAAAAAGTTGATACATCCAAATTGTGTGGTTTTCGAATAGTTAATAATGTCATTTTCACGGTTAGTACTCTTTCCTTGTGTAAAATCTACCATATGCTCTTCAAATTCATTAAATGTAGTATTTTCCTCACGCCTAACTTTAAAATATTGGAATTCATCGCATCGTAAATCTTGGCGTAATGTCGATAACGACTGCATTGCTAGCAGAAGAGAATGACGCAAATGAAACGTCACCAAAACCCCAAAATAAAGCAATCGTCGGTGCAATCGACAGAAAACGTATTTTTTCGGGGAATTCCTATTTTTTCGGGCTGTACCTCGGTGAACAATTGTGCGTCCCGTAACGCCAAATATGTTGCTTTTCTTTTTTTCTTTTTTAATTATGCATAGTCATTTTCAGTTAGAAATTTGAAAATCTAGAGAAAAACTATCTATCCATAAGATGTGCAAGAGCCGATTTAGAGGAGACTTTGAAAATGTCTATCGAGCCATATTTTTAAAAGAAAATGCTATATTTGATTTACCGTTGTTCAAAAGCATGCATGTTTTTTCTACCTCTATGTCTCACGCCTCTGTAACGATTTCTAAGGAGGTAATGAGTAGTAAAAAGCAAATTAAAAAACACCAGAGAGAAGTGACTATTTGTTGTTATATGTAGACAGAGTCGACCAATTATGGTATGGGATTCCTCTCTACAAACGTTTAGGCCATTTTTAACCGAGCTCAGTGGGTTAAATATGTACTTTAGTTGCACAGTCAGGTTTTATAGATATGTAGAAAAATCCGCTGACTGAGTTCCTACAAAGACTAGTCAGTGTAATTTCGGTTGACTAACAATAGCGTGTTATGGATAGCTGAATATGAAAGTCCCATGACTGGTCATGAAACAGCCCGAAAGGCTGGATACCGTTGATAGTCTACACGAGTTTAGATAAAATCGACACTTGTGACACTGTTTCATTCCTCTAGGCACTAAGACACTGTTTCTCATCTACGAAATATGAAGACAATAAAACCACTATGGAATTAATTAAATTGTAGAAACTGCGCTTATAACTGAAATGAATTTTTAAACAATTATTGTATTTCGTTGTGGTTTTAATAAAATCATTATTTTGTGTGAAAAAGATATTACATTTGATTGATCCCAGTCGATATGAGAATCATACAGCGTGCTCTAAAGTTATTATTTGAGAGTCATTGCACTCCGATACTGCTTTCGTAGCCATTATGCTAAGGTGCCTACCTTAATCACAGTACTGAAAGTACTTTTAGCTAACAAAGCTTGGTTGAATTTATAACATCTTTCCCTGCTAAGGAAATTGAAGAAATTGCTTGTTTCAAGCAATTTCTTCATTTTCCACATTGTTTTCCAAAGTATTTTTTCTTGAGATGCTTAAAAAGCGGAATTGGGTAGGAATTGGTTAAATTTCATGCTTTTGACAGTATTATCTACAATTTGAAAAGAGTGCAATATTCCTGAAATACATAACTATTTTCATGGGGTAGGCATTCCATGGATTTGGTGGTTAAGCCGTCAGTGGCAGTTTGCACACGTTGAACCTCAAAATTCTGTCTGCTAACTAAAGCTATCAAAGCTGACGCTTTGCTAGCTAAAAAACGTCGGTTCGAATACCGCAGTCAACTCACCGAGTCAAAACTGATGTTTGTCAGCAGCTTGTTCGTTATAGTCATATCTTTCCTCCGAGGACGGAAAATCAGTTTAAACGATTTATCAATTATTTGGTCACTAGAGCAAACAAGAGTCTTTTGAATTTTAATATATGAGTTAAGTTCTCTGAAAAGTGTTTGCTTTACTTTTCCTATCAATTTCAACTCATAATAGTTTTACTTTGAGAATGAGACCCGGAATCTACTCGACTCTTGACCGGAAATGCTAATCTTTGGCATTGACTGTTAAAATCACAGGTGCTGATGACCAGACTTTACGGACGATTTCGTTAATCTCCGTGACTAAGTGCGTCGTTTGAATGACTAGCGAAAATTCAAACGTCACCACTGACCTCATTATTATATGTAAATAAACATTGAATCATGGTAGGTCACAATTGAAAATATCGAAACTTCTTTCGTGAATTATAGCCTTACCACGTAGATTTATTTTGATCTCATAATTTCAGTCATCATATTCATACTTTTGAGAAGGATTGCGCATTTAGTAATCCTAGGTAAATGATTTTAGAGGCACTATTACCGAGTCGGCAATACCAACTATCGTAGTTTATTCCCAATAGACGGTTAGTTGTTTGATGTACTTTTGGTGATAGAACACGGACACAGAATGAAATTGCTGAGACCTGCCCTATTCTTTTACATGTTCGTTGGGTAGCACTAACCGACTCCTCCGAAAGACAACAAGTCTGTTGGTTCGGTCAGATCGGGGATCGAAAATGTGATCTCGAGGTTTTCATTCGAGTGTTCTACCAACGGAGCTAATAGGACTGGCACTTATCAATCAATTTATAGCTACAAACTTAAGCCCTCATGATGACGTCACATATTTGTAGTGATAAAAGACAATTTAAAATCACTGTGCGGCTTTGACAAGTTTTATTGTGCCTTACCATTTGAAACACATCTATTCAATCCACAAATAAAAATTAGAGTGAAGTACTATGCTCTTACAGAATATGATAAACTAGCTGGAACTTTCAACAGGTGTGACAATATGACAAACAGACCTTTGTACATGTACTTTTTGTGTCGAAACCTTGGAAATCCCGTCTGCTTGTGAGACAACAACGATCCGCTTGTTTTATCTATTTTACTAGAATTTATCCGACCATTAGGCTCATGCAATCAAATAACATATGTTTTTTTCGACATTTAATGTCGTTTATCTAAGACATTTCAAAAGACACGTAATATACCCCGCTACGTCTTATATTTTCAACGAAGATACTATTTCCTGCAGCTAATGGGCTTATTTCTGTAGGAGATATGAAACTTGAAAGTTAATCATTCGATAACAGGGAACCCATTTCCTGTTATTATCCTTTTATTATCGATTGACGAGTATCTTTAGTATATTTAGATGATGAAAGTTCATTTTTAAAGCAAGAGCACAAAAACAAGGCAGACTATTTATGATAATGTTCCATTCTTGCAGTATAAAATGATTCGAGCGTGTACAGGGCGTTTCCTACTTGCAGTTAAGACGTTTAGTTCAAAGCTGTAGTTAAGGTCGCCAACCAACTATTTTACTTTTTTTTTATTCTTGAACATGAAGTTTGCAAATAACCGTCTTTTAGTAACTAATCGAACTTCCTTTGGGATTAACCAATCGCGGCTGTCAATCAAGGAATTAAGCGACCAATCAAATTATTTATTTAGCCCGGATCTGTGCTTTCTACCCCGACATTGGCCCCAAACTTTTGTTAACCAATTTTGTTGGTTTGGCGATTTAAACGTCGTAACTACAGCTTACCCAAGCTGTAGTTACGACTTTTAAGTCACCAACCAACTATTCTACTTTTTGTTACATGCTGCTGCCCATGAATTTTTAAAATGACGCCGTAAAAATCGAAGCGGAACTTCCTGTTTGAGTCGATGGGCGGGGCAACGAAGTAAGTGAGCGAGGCCATCGATTGGTCACTTCATTGGACATGGCCATCAATAATCCTTGATTATTCTTTTGCGACGCAGTGCCCCTGAAATCTATTTTAGTGATTATGAACATCCAAGCCTCACTTTTTTAGACATCAGGATCAACGTACGTAGACGTGTTTTTATCCATGTTTTTGAATATTTTGAAATTGAGTGTGTTTTGGCAATAGGTCAGCTGTCAGGAGAGCCTGTTGTTTGTTGATATTTTCTTTTTTTATGTTCTGAAGCGCTGCACACGTGCTCGTTTAATTGTCAATCAAAGAATCAATAGATATTATAGTCGTAAAATCAGAAGTCATCGAAAATACTTTTGTCTATGTTTTCCTAAGAAATTCGATTGAAGTCCACGTAGATATCAAATCGTCATTAAAGGCCTCGCCATTGACTTATTGGAATTTTCTTATTGTGGTTTACGTTGGTATCAAATCAACGCTGAAATACCAAGATTGGAGGACTAGATTTACATATTGAACTCTGCTGTAGAGTAAAATGATGTCACCCGATCCGAAGGCCGGGAATAAATCGTCATGTATCCCGGTAAGAAACCGTATCACTAATATAATGGAATCAGGAGTGGAGTCTAAATTCTCTTCACGTTATCAATACAGGCTTCCGTAGATATCAATTTAACCCTTTCCCGTTTTTGGAAATTTTAGACCAGTCCGAATCGAAAGAGGTTGCAGACGACAATGAAAACTGGATGCCATTTGAAATGAAACCATCCTATGTGGTAGAAAATATTGTGGAAAAAGGAGAAATTGCTTGTTACAAGCAATTTCTTCTTTTTCCACAATGTTTCTTGAGTAAAAAAAATCAAAGGAACGTAAAATCCCGTATTTGAACGGGAAAGGGTTAAAGCAAAATATCAAATACCTCTAAGGTGCCACTTATTAAGGTTTGTGATGTTATGTATTCCACGAAATAGGTCGGCAGTTTCAGGAATGTAGAAAGCTTGGGCTATCAAGAATGGTAATTTATTTTATTTGTGTCGAAAAATTGAGAGTACTTCTGGAATGCTTTAAGATGTGTTGGCTTAAGCATACATGTATTTATGAGATTAATTGAGCTCTCGATTCACGTTTGAGATCATCACTCCCCGAAGGTCATTGGTGGATACTCACTTAACCAGTGTTAGGTCGTGGTTCAAATCCTAACAAGGGCTTACAAGTTTGACGATCTGCTTGATTAACATTATAAAGGCAATTAAGATTTAAAAATAATTTTGGCGGAATTTTTAAAGCGATCTTCTGTTATCTGCAAATTCTGTTTGTAAACGAAATACGATCTGTTATTATCACACGGATACCACATTCATTGTAAACTCTGTAAATAACGAAACACGAAATGTGTCCCTTATATGAAAAAGACATTTTTAACCCATTCCCACACAAGCCCTCCTTTTTAAGCCCCTCCACAAAAAAAGCTTGGAAAACATTGTGGACATAGAAGAAATTGCTTGTATCAAGCAATTTCTTCTATGTCCGCAATGTTTTCTACCTCAGAAGACAAAGAAATTTTAAAATTTCATCACCTTAGAATTGTCGTCGGCATCTTCTTCCAATTTGGACCAGTCTAAAATTTTCTCGATTGGGAATCGATTAAACAAAATTCAGTGAACATATCAACGATTACTCGCTTTGCTGTTTAAAAATTCAGTTTTGCATCTAACTAAACGAATGACCGCCATTAAAAATTTTGTTCATACCGACGGCGAGGCTACGTGCTGTCATACCGCATCGACGTGAAGATGAATTCATGTCAGGTGAATATTAACCATTCAAATTGAGACAATTTTCTTTGTAGTTTAATAATGTGTTCTATATGTGGCCCAGCGGTTGTAAATGACGGATATCTGGCAACGGCCACTGACTCCAACAGGAAGTTCAACTTGGATATCAAACGGCTTTATTTGAAAATCTATGGTCAGGTCCATGGAATAAGAATTAGAAATATTAATAAAACGGTTGGCTGGCGACCAAAACGTCGTAACTTCAGCTTGAAAAAGAGTCAGAACGTTTAAGCCGCCAAACCAACGAAATACTAACATTAATCTGGTAAAGTTCACTTCCGGTCTAAATGAATGATTTGATTGGTCGATGGGTTCTTTGATTGGCAGCCGCAATCCACCAAATGACGTATCGCTAGTCACTCGTCCCTTTCTAAAACCTCGTCGAGGCGAAGCTAAAGCGCAGTTGGTAGCCCGTCAGACTCTCAACCATGAGATCCAGGGCTCGATTCCCGGTCATGTGAAATATCCTATTCGACATATGCGTTTAACCTCCACTAAAGAAAAGGTAACCAGCCTGCTCTGACCATGCCAACTGGTTTCCCAATAAGAAAGTTCGACTAAAATGTTAAATGACGTTAGTTTGTAAAATATTTGGTCAGGGACATGAATCAAAATGAAGCGAACTAAATGTCGTATCTACAGTTTAACTCATTACCAGATGACAAGATTTTACACTGCTCCAATTTGAAAGAAGTTGCAGTTGACAATTTTAATTTCGTGAAATTTTATTTATTTCTTTTTTTTCAACTTTCTTGATGGAAAATATTGTGTAAAATTAAGAAATTGCTTGTTACAAGCAATTCCTTCATTTTGCACAATGATTTCCCAAATGATTATTTTGAGGGGGCGTCCAAAAGTGTCATTATGTGGGATGGGTTAATTAGTTGTAATAACGACGTTTTGACCGCCTAGTAATAAAAATGTTTTACCATTACCCATTACCCCATAATAAATTTTAGACTAGTTGCATATGACGATTCAAAGTTTATCAAATTTTCATTTTTTTTCGACTTTCTGCGTAGAAAACATTGTCAAAAATGAAGAAATTGTTTGTTACAAGCAATATCTTCATTTTACTTAATGTTTTTCATATTGTTTTTCCTAGGGGCGTCCAAAAGTGTCATTATGTGGGAATTGGTTTACATCGACTTTTCTTCGTTGACAGAGGCGTTCTGGCGATTAATTAGCTTGATTGGCCAACCTTTCATTCAGTTTCTTATAAATATAAAGACGATATCACTATCAAATGGATTCATCTGCCTGGTATCGAGTCAGTTCATAAACACTATTGATTTATATAATTATGCTTACGGTTGATCGATATAGTTGGCCATTTGTTGAAATCAACATTAAGTTCAGAGCACACAAATCAGATAATATGTTGAAAAATCAGATGGCTTGTGTCGTTTATTTTTCTGGAAAATTAGCTTTAGAAAGATCAATTCTTTCCTGTAAAATTTGAATATATAAAATAGTCTAAAAGATGTTAAATAACTGAGGAAATTTACTGAAATAAAGTACAAACATTTCAATAAAACAGAAATCAGAAAATATCTAATACAATAAACAAACATGGTTAAAAACCTACAAAAAAAATCACGTTCTTAAAAAGTGCATTTTTCATAGATGTAAAAATTACCTAAATTTTGGGGAGCGTCAACCATGCATTTATTTGTTTGGTTTGTTTGTTTGAATGCATGGGGTTTAACGAATCTTCTAAAAGTATTTGAGTCATATCGCGGCGCCTGAATACCTTACCATGCATTCTTGGTATTTCTTACAGTGGTACTACAAGCACTACAGCTTCTCATCCCACCTAGGTTAACGATTATCGATCCGTTGGTTGGAGACTAATGTCGGAAAGCATATTTGCCACGACAGGGGATCGAACTCCGGACGTCATGATCGAGAGTGCGATGCGCTACCAACTACGTTATCACGCATCACCTTGTTTTCTATTATCTGTTATAAACCTTCTAGTGCTAGCTTCCTTATAGGAATTGGTAGATAATGCACATATGTCTATTGTAAATGGAATATAATTGAAAAGAATTGATTGGTTGGATAGGGTTTAACGCCACTTTAAACAGTAATAATTGAAAAAAAAGCTTATAATACACCCATAGAAAGGAAAATGCTGCTTGCAAGAACTGGTTTGTTTTTCCCCAATGACTTCTAATCGAAAACGATAGGTGAAATAGAAGTAAACAATTTGTCCTAATTTCGATCATGCAAGGTTAATATGATTCTTGTTCGAATTTTTTTGTACATAATTTTGGAGCTAACATACAAATTCTTTTTAATGTTTCGAACACTTAAATCTGTTGACCACCTCTGCCAAATATAACAAAACGAAGATTTTTAAAAGGAAGTAATTTATGCCTCACAACCCCAACACCCCAAAAATTTATTTTTTTCTAATTGTATTAGTCAACCTTAAGACTGTATGGTTTTTTCTGTACAAGTTATCCTTGACACCATAATCAATGACGATAATAACTTGATATATGGTAAAAATGATCATTCTAGACAAGTACTAAGTTATGATAAGTCACATCTTTTTTATCGTCCAAGTGCAGGTCAATCGATGGAGATTATGTTACATAGTTATAACTGAAATTGAGAAAAAAACGGTCCTAAAACAATGATAAAGAAAAGGTGTAATATTTTGTAAGAAGAATTTTTCTATCCCCAAAAAATCTTAAACAGCCTATAATTTGTTTTCTCTTCCGAATGCAATTCTACCTAATATGAAGTAGATGAGCAAGTAAACGCGATCATTTCCGACATTTGTCTCCCACCTATACTGGTAGATGATCATTAACCTATGTCACGCCCGGTAATCTCGGGCTCCATCTCTTTTTGGAGAACAGTACAAAAGGAGACAATGATACTTCCGATATGGAGCCAAGGACCGGAACTGAGCAGAAAAAGATAATAAAATCAGTGCACCTCGCGTACAATTTGATTTTAACTTATTATGCATTTTCCAAAAACGTCCAGAGTTTCATACCACATAGAAATGATTATATTATCCGTTGGAGGTGATAGATTTCAAAAATAATTCCGTTTGTGAATAGAAACTTGAATCAAAGTTTGGACATCGAACCCGATCAAACACGAAAATGCGTGTTGAAATCGTTTAAATCCATGTTGTCAACAGTTCTGGAAGATTTAAGTGGCGATGACTGTGTGGAATGATGACGTGTTGATATAAAATAATGTTACCGCAAAGAACTGCGTTTTCCAACCCTTTAACGGATTTTCTTAGATGAGAAGGAGACCAGGATGCGATGCGGGAGACAAGATTCAGAGGGAGAGGCGATGCATATATAAATGTACTGTAAAACATCTAATAGAACCCCTTACTCTTATGTAACCCGAGCCCCCTCTTCGGACGCCAAAACCGACCCTTTTTGTATGATTTTCTGAAAACTTATATTTATAGCCTGTAAAAATCCCAAACAAATCAATGCCACAATGAATTCAGTAGAGGGCGAATATAACTGTTCTCAACCAAATGTTCCGCTTTTGTGATGGTCCAATGCTTACATAATTGATTTGCTTTAAGTTTTTTTCTTTATATTTAGAGGGCGCTGTATCCTAGATCATGTCAAAAGGTAAAAAACTTCACTGCTACAGTTAATAACACCGTGAAATTGACAATTTTTGGATGATTTAGGAATGATTTCGGAATGAAATTGAATGAGTGGGAGAGGAGAGTTTTGAATGAAATTAAAGGGATGTAATTTCCAAATTGGACGAAATTTGCGATATTTATTACCTCCCTTAATTAAAATATACGTGATTTTGTGTTTGTGTGTCTTCACGTACCAATCAGACGCTTTAAAACCCACAGCAGCCTATAAAATTTGTTGAAAATTGTTATCGATTTGAATGAAATGCTGCTCATTTTGGACGGTTTTTAAATGTTTTTGAACTATTTGAGCGATTTTTAATGGTTTGAGTGAGTACTTGGAATGAATGATTGGAGCGCTGTTTGAGTGATTTTAAATGGTTTTGATCGATTTTCAAGAATGCCACTTTCACGATGTTGCTAACTCTATAATATGCATACTGTAAATTCATTCCATTCATGAACCACCTTTGGTTTTGATCTGCTCTTTGCCGTAGACAGGTACCACTATCGACTTTAATAAATTTGATGGCATTTAACCCCCCACACCTTTCCCCCCACGCATTCCATCATGAAAGGAACCTCTGTAGAGAAAGAAGAATCGTTATAAAGTCAAGTTCTTTTCAAAACCTTGTACGCCAAAACTAAGGAATATCACTTGAGAACTTTCCGCGTATCATTTATCTTTTTTAAACGTAACCCGTAGTTTGTTTAACAGTATGGTAAATACGCCATTTTCTAACAAACGCGCAAGACATGACGACATTATACAGATTTGACGTCACTGTGTATGTCCTCTGGAAGCTGGATGACATTTAATTGGAAATACCAGTAAATTAATCACGATAGGTATCACTTCAAAAATTTGTTAGATTTTAGGGCCAGTTGAATAATGAATTATGAGATAAAATGAATGTCATTTGTTTTGATATGACCCTGCAAATAATGATAATAATAATAAAGTCGTTATAAAAGTGCTAGATATACTGTCGGCCGTATCTGTTATAAAGACTTTTGAAATAATGTTCTTTGATTGGCCAATTCACTTCATGTGTTATCTAAAAGTAAACACAAGTCAGCAGAAATAGACCAGTGTGTAGCAGAGTTGTGGCTGAAAATAATAAGCTCAAAGCGCAGGTTCTGTTTTGATTTATTGGTGAGTTGTGTAACTCGATTCTTGCAACTTTGTTATAAATATGGCTGTTTTAGAGAGTCTGGGAGACACATTTACTGTGTAAAAGGGAAAGAAAAAGTGTCGAGTAATATCCATAAAGTTACAGTCCTAGAAAATCATTCACTGTATTCTTTTATATGCATCGCCTCTCCCTCTGAATCTAATCTCCCGCACCGCATCCTGGTCTCCTTCTCATCTAAGAAAATCCGTAAAAGGGGTAGGAAAACGCAGTTCTTTGTGGTAACATTATTTTATATCAATACGTCATCATTCATTTCACAGTCATCGCCACTTAAATCTTTCAGAACTGTCGATAACATGGATTTGAACGATTTCAACACGCATTTTCTTGTTTAATCGGGTCCGATGTCCAAACTTTGATTCAAGTTTCTATTCACAAACGGAATTATTTTTTAAATCTATCACCACAAACGGATAATATAATCATTTCTATGTGGTATGAAACTCTGGACGTTTTGGGAAAATGCATAGTAGGTTAAAAGGAGATCAAATTGTAAGCGAGGTGCACTGTTTTTCTTACCTTTTCTGTTCAGTTCCGGTCCTTGGCTCCATATCGGAAGTATCATTGTCTCCTTTTTGTACTGTTCTCCAAAAAGAGATGGAGCCCAAGATTACCGGGCGTGTATGTGGGATGAGCAGCTGGAGGCTCGCAAATTATGTTGTAGTGCATTGTGCGAGCCATGGTTAAGTTCTGCAACCACCGCGATATGACTGAAATTCTGTCAAAAGTGGCGTTGAATCTCATTCAAAAAATCAAAAAATCTTTTTCCACTCTCAATAACAATTCAATTTTGGCTAAAGCCTCTCCCAGATTGGACCAGTCTAAAATTGTGTTGTCCGATACACGAACCGAGTTAAAATGGAACAGATTATTCTGTGAGCCGCACAGAAATGAAATTATTCCTAGGAAAGAGAGAGAGGCAAAGAGAGGGGGAGATTAATTGGGAGGGGGTTTAACGCCATTTTTAACAGTATTTCAGTTATATCGCTGTAGCTGGAGCACCCCACTATAGGTTCCTTTCCTAGCCTTTGATTGCTCATCCCCTCTTAGGGAGAGAGAGGAGAGAGAAAGAGAGAGAGAGTGAGAGAGAGAGGGAGAGAGAGAACGAGAGGATGAATCACCAATAAAAATGATTGACCAGATTTAATGATAATTGACGGATCGCTGGCTACGCCCACTGTGCTCCTCTCAAAAGTTTCACTTAGATATCAATTGAGCCTCTGTGTGACATTTCCGACAATTTCTCATGTGCGTGACTCGCACACATTAAGCACCCTGGACAGCCATTCGGGACAATAAGAATATTGGCTGATTGTTTATAGAAGCTTTTGGTCAGTATCTATCTATAGAGCGCAGAGTGAAGACTCAGATCAGACTGTGCAGATGCACAGGCTGATATGAGTCTTTACTTTGCGCACATGTGTAATTGTTGGAAATGTCACGCATGGGCTCAATTAAGAGTTATTTCGTAAAAACTATGGAAAGTAACATGTACGAAAAAGCAAATTGATTGGTTGGTTGAATGAACGCCGTAACAAAATACAAAATTAGCTGATTTGCAGACGTCATCCGTTAATTTTGATTTCTTCTTAGATGACACCTTCTTATGAATCAAAGAATCCAAGAAATGAAATAATATACTGTACGATTTTGAATACTCAAAAACGTTAATTTTACTTAAACTAATTCCCACTCCACGACGCTTTTGACTCCTCTCCATAAAAATAATTTTGAAAACGTCGTGTAAAATGAAGAAATTTCTTGTAACAAGCAATTTCTTCATTTCCCACAATGTTTTCTACCCAGAAAGTTAAAAGAAATCTAGAAATTCCATAAACTTTGAATTGTCGTCTGCAACTCCTTTGAATTTGGACCAGTCTAAAATGTTGTCGTCTGGTAATGGGTTAAGAGCCCAAAATTATATAATTTTTTATGAACTTTGCAATGTCATCTCAGAATTGACCATCGACCAATAAAATTAGTAATAAACCAAACTAGCTGACATATTTAACAGGGGTGACAATATGATAAAGAACTATTTGTACATGTACTTTTTGTGTGAAAACCTTAAAAGGTTTCTACTGATTACATAAGGTGAGCCAATATCGACCCTATCGCCTCTTTAAATCGACTCTATTCCACATTTAGGCCCAATAATTCAAATATCATATAGTTTTTTGTCTGACATTTAACATTGGCGTTTACTTGATTACGTTATAGCCGCCGCCAGAGCACAGTTGGTAGCGCATCAGACTCCCAATCTCCAATCGTGGAATGTCATGGTTTGATCCCCGGCGGTAGAACATTACCTTTCCGACATTTGTCTCTCACCAATGGGTGGATAATCGTAAACCTAAGTTGGATAGCAGCTGGAGCCTAGGAAAGGATGTAGTGATAGTACAGGTGCTCCAGCCGCTGCGATATGACTGAAATACTGTTAAAAGTGGCGGTAACCCCCATTCAATCAATCAATTGAGTTAGTTATACACTCTTCTATGTCTAAACTTTTAAATGAGGATACCACCTCCTATATATCAAGGAAACATGTCCATAGAAGATGTGAAACTTGAAAGTTAATTATAAACTAACAGAAGATCCATTTCCCGTCATTATCCTTTGCCTTCCGGTAGATCATCGTGACTTCTCGGGAAATTTTCACTCAATAATTTCACCAACATAGAGTGTATTGATCAAAATAAAAATTCACTGTTTCGGCAGATTTATCCCTACTGCGTTCACTATGCGTAACTGAACGCCATACACGCTGAAGTAACTCATTACCAGACGGCAAAATTTTAGACAGGTCCAAATGGAAAGGAGTTGCAGACAACATTTAAAAACTTAGGAAATTTTAAGTTTTTTTTTTTTTTTGTATTTTTTTAACTTTTCGGGTAGGTAACATTTTGTAAAATGAAGAAATTGCTTGTAACAGGCAATTTCTTCATTTTACACAATGTTTGCCAAATTGTTTTTCTTGGGGGCGTCCAAAAGCGTCACTGTGTGGGAACGGATTAAAGATACCGATACCGCCCTTAACCCTTTCCCGTTCAAAACGGGATTTTACGTTCCTGTGATTATATACTCAAGAAAACTTTCTCCTTTTTCCAAAAATATTTTCTACCACATAGGATGGATTCATTTCAAATGGCATCCAGTTGGCATTGTCGTCTGCGTTCTCTTTCAATTTGGACTAGTCTAAAATTTCCAAAAACAGGAAAGTGTTAAGCTGTCGTGCATTTTTTGAGATTTTGACGAAAAGGGTCATATTTTGTCTCTTTTTGCAATAAAGAATCAGAGTAATCGTTGTTTTTTTTTTGCTTTTTTTTTCGCGTATATCTTTCATTTTGTGAACAGTAAAAATAATTTTCATGAGAGGCTCGGCCACTCATGATAATATATCTTATGTTGTTCACTCAACAACAACAACAAAAAAAATCTCACATTTATCGAGTATCAAATTCGACAATAAATCTTCAGTTATTAAAAGCATGAATGCAAAAACAAAGCAAACTATAAATGTTATTTCATTCTTGCATCACGCAAAATATTTGATCCCGTGTGTAATATTTCCAAGCATTTCACTTGAGCAGCCCATAAGCTTTTATCTGACAAGATTTATATATTGACCCCTGACCTTGATTTCGCTCTGTGTACTAAACGGGACTCAGCGGTTGTAATTGACAGATTATCCAGCCTATTTACTCCAACAGGAAATTCAATGAGAAATCAAACCGCGTTAATTTGAAAAATTATGGTCATGCAGTTGCATGTAACAAATACATAGATAAGTATAAAAGGTTGGCTCGAGATCAAAACGTCATTTCCACAGCTTTAACCCATTCCCTTTCAGTGACGCTTTTAGACACCCCTGAGGTAAAAAGATTCGGAAAACATTGTGGAAAATGAAGAATTTGCTTGTTACCCAGAAATTTGAGAAAAAAAAAATCCAAATTGAATAAACTTTAACTTGTCATCTGCAGCTCCTTTCAATTTGGACCAGTCTAAAATTATGTTATGTAGGAATGGGTTAATAAGTTGTCGTTACGAAGTTTTAGATGTAAAACCAATAAAATTGCTTGACATTGATGTCGGAGTCTATATTTCACTTTCGGTGTATATAAGTTACTAGCTAGCCCCATGTACTTTTTTAAAAGAACCGACATAGCCGTTTGTCTACGAGAGCAAACGGAATTATATACTTGACAATGAGGGAAATTAAAGAAGAAGATCAATTGTAAGCAATTATAATGTCATATATACAACTTGAATAAACTGCAGTTACAACGTTTTGGACACCTACGGAAGAATCAGATGGAGGTAGTTGCCTATTCAGTCAGTCGAGTTTTTAATGAAATCGACGTTTAATCAACCACAACTAAGAGGCAAGAAACGCGCTCTATATACAGGCTCACACGGGTTCCCGGTTTGTTATCTTAGTAAACACTATTTACGGTTCGCTCACCTCGCCAACTGGCTTCCGACGAGACGGCTTAACCCATTCCAACACAGCAAAATTTTAGACTGGTCCAAATTGAGAGAAGCTGCAGACGACAATTTCAAGTTGATGGAATTTTGAATTTTTTCGTCTTTTTTGATAGAAAACATTGTGGATAATGAAGAAATTGCTTGATACAAGCAATTTCTTCATTTTCCACAATGTTTTCCAAAGTTTTTTTCTTGAGGGGCGTAAAAAGGAGGGATTGGAATGGTTTAACTGAGATATGTAGCGATGTAAGTTTGTAAATATATGTTCCGACATACGTAACTAACAGCTTATCTTAGGTTGGCGAAATAAATGTAGTAAGTACAGATTTAATAAGTTGCAATTAGGAAGTTTTAAGTCTTTAACAAAACGAGAATTGCTATATCATTTTCGGAGGTCAACATTAACCCTCGGTCTAAATCAATGATCTTATTGGTCAATCTATTCTATATCAGCAGTAGTGATCCATCCATTAATTTTGATTAGCCAGTCTTTCACTAAACTTCCTAACTTAGAAATTAAAACCGGCTCTTTCTCAGACCATGAAAGAAATGATTGGCTCTCAAATTTTCAGATTTCTAATTGCAATGCTTTCAGATATATGAAAGAAGGTGCTATATTTTTTGAAAAAATTGCCTTTATCAAGAAAAAGAAAATAAATCTTATATCCAGAGCATAGCTTTACGATCACTCATTATAATAAGAGGTCATAAAGATATGTTCTAGTTATTAGATTTTTTTTTCTTCATAAAGGCATTTGTTGCCGAAATATTGAAATTAGAGTGATTATGTAAAGTTTTTAAATAGTTCTCTGCGGAACATTATTATGATATTGTGAAAGAAGGTGGTAATGGTGTTTTGTAATAATAACTTAAGAATAGAAAGAAAAGAAGAAAAAATATTTCGCGTTACGAAATGCTTTATATGTAAGAGAAATACAAGCAGAATTGAACCGACATTCATCGGGTAAATACATTATTTTTCGATTGCACTGAATTGCATTAATTGTGGTGACCATGACGTATCAAAGAAGGGCATAGGGAACATCACATCAAATTAACTTTTCAGAAAATTGAGAGGTTTTAATACGAAGAAAGAACATGTATCGTGAAAATTCCATTGATAACTATTGGAAAAGCAGATGGTATTCTCATATTGAATTTTCACGAAAACCAGTTCAAGAGCTGCTTTAACCCTTGTCACTCAATGACGCATTATGACGCCCCTCAAGAAAAATGCTTTAGAAAACATTAAGGAAAATGAAGAAATTGCTTGTGACAAGCAATTTCTTCATTATCCAAAGTGTTTCTAACCAAAAACACTGAGATTTTAAAAATTCCTTCAACCAAATATTTTCGTCAGCAACTTCTTTCAATTTGGACCAGTCTAAAATTTTGTCGTCTAGGAATGGGTTAACTTAGAATATTACAGACGAGTTTATTATCAGATGGGCTAATTTGCCATGTATCGAGTGAAATTATCCCCACTATCAATGACGATAATAACTTGTTATGAGGTTAAAATGACAATTCTAGGCAAGTAATAAGCTATGTATGTAACCTGTTTTAATCATCCAAGTGCAGGTCAATCGATGGAGATTAACCCATTCCAACACTAACTCTCGTTTTGAGCCGAAGAACTTTAGTTTTGGAAAAATATTGTGAAAAAAGAAGAAACTGCCTGTTTTCTACCTAATATGGTCCTTGTTTTTCAATTTATATAAATCAATTTTTATCATTAACCCCGTTCGTTTTGGACCATTCTAAAATTTTGTCGTTTGGGTATGTGTTAAGTTACACAATAAGAGAAAATTCTTGAAATTTATAAAATGGCGATCTAAAGAAAAAGAACTTCTAGCGAGCAGTTCCCATATCAAAATAATGTTAGAAGTGGAAAAAGGAGGAGCATGTTGCTACAATTAATTTTCTATCACAATTAATTTTAATTGGCCTATAAGAATAATAATTCCACTTTTTTCTTTTTACTTTATATAAACTCGGTATACAAAAGGTAGGTATCGATGTTTTTTTTCATGTCACAGATTGTAATTATTTTTATTTCCTCTCATACACTATTTGAATACAATATGCCGCAAAGGAGTTTGCAAAAATCTGAGGTCGCTTATCAGAAAAAAGCAGGGTATTTCCCTAATAGCCTACACAGGCTATTAATCTATTTTTAGATTAATCCGAGACAGTTGCGAAGAATACAGGGCATTCAGGTGGCGCGAATAACCGTTAGAACCTTGCATTTAGTTTAAATTACATCAAACCAACGTCATCGTTACGTCATCAGGAGTTATGTTCGCTAGCCGGTCTGTAAAGATCAGTTCAAAACTATCGTAAGCGTTATTACGAATATAAACACTTACTGTAGTTTTGCGCTTAGCCTTTCACGTGACATGATTTAGGACGTTGGCTGTTTCGCTAGTAAATTTGTTACCTTCTTTTGACTTTGGGTCATATGCAAATGAGGTCATTCGATGTCGACAACTGAATTCCGTGATATCTAAAATAACCTGGAATTCCGCTGAGCCTTTCCGATATAACCACAAAAAACACTTTATGTCTTTAAGATTACGAACAAGACAATACCTGACCTAACTTAAAGTATCAAATGTTCGTTTGAGTCTTTTCTTCGGCACTTGGTATTTTTTTTATCTAGGTTTCAGAAACATCGATACCTCCCTTTAAGTGGCGGGGTAATAAACGCCATTCATTCATTCTTTGTTCTCAATAACTTTACATTTTCGTCTCCATACTCTATCAGATTGGACCAGTCTAAATTTTTGTTGTCAGATGCATGGACCGAGTAAAATTTGCACGGATTATTCTTGGAGCCTGGAATCAAAATTAATCGTACAAAAGTAGCCGCCGTCATCGCACAGTCTGTAGCGCATCAGACTCCAAATGTTAAGTCATGGGATGTCATGGGTTCGATTCCCGGCGGTGGTACATATCCTTTCCGACACTTGTCTCTCACCATTTGATTGGATAGTAGTAAACCTAAGTGGAATAGCAGCTGGAGGCTAGGAAAGGATGTAATGGTAGTACTGGTGTGAGAAATACCAGCAATCCATTATTAGGTGCTCCAGCCGCCGCGTTATGACTGAAATACCGTTTAAAGGAGCGGTACACCCAATTCAATCAATCAATCGTAAAACAAGGCTGTATACTAAGTAATTATTCATTTGACTGAAAATTTATCACATTTCTTCTAAAAACCGTATTATAGTCTATTAGACTTCATTACGAATCGACATTTCGGTGAAATTTCTAAACATATCTATTAAACATATACAATTCATTCTGCATCTACTTTTCTATCTATTACTTGGGCGAATTCGGTTTCTCTTCGGAATTTTAGAAAACAGACTATTAATTTGTCCGTCCGGCTACGTGTTTACTTATAGCCTATGAAGATGACGTATCTCTTTAATGAACGAAACAGCGGATCTCTCAAAATAAATAGGGAATATAATAACAGTGTGCTTTTTTATTTGTTGTTATTGTGATCGTGTGTAGGTATTTTTTATTGGATGAGACCGAAAGTCGAATCAAATAAAAAAATACCTACACGCGATTCTAGAACACGATAACAACAAATAGAAAAATACACCGTTGTAATATTCCTTTATTATTATATAAGTTTTAGGACATGACATTAAGAAAATTCTCTTAAATGATTAAGGAATAACCAATTTACCGAAAAAAAAATCCGAACGTCAATACACAAAAAAGAAGTCCGTGTTTAACGGTACTCGACGAATACGGTTTTTCTGTACACGCCGAATACGGGTTATTTCCTGTCGAGTTGTATTAGATAGCCATATTTTAATCTTATAGGTATATGAAAAATGATATATTTGCAATTTGCATAGAGGTCAATGTAAAGTCTAAAGTATTGGAAGTAAATTAACGATTCTTATGATGCAGAATAAATGGGTGTTTAATCTAACGTAGTATGTATTTTGCACGGAGAAAGAGAGAAAGAAAAAAAGAAAAAGGGAAGGAGAACGAATGAAAATCAACCACAAGATTTTGGCGATGATTGATAGATCCCTAGCTACTGCCACTGAGCTACGATAACGAGCTTCACTTAGATATATATGCTAGATCTCCCTTTAGAGGAAAGAAAACACCAGTTTAAAGAAATTTGTCGATCATTCGGTCTCTAAAACAAACAGGAGCTAAATGCTAAAGGAGGGTATGGGTGAAAAATCGTAAATCGTGGTTAGGTGCTACCCAGTTTGGAAAATCCAGTAGGATATTACTAGGATAGAAGAGACGTAGTTCCCAACAAAGTTCGATTTATTAGTTTTTATAAAGCAACAATGGCGTTATACGAGGACTCTATATAATTCGCAGAAAGTTTATATACGAAAAAATCTACAAACTTAATGTATAGGGTGCGGCATCGGTTTCGATAACGCGCAGTCTTTCAGTAGTGACGCGCCCTCCATTCGGCATAATGCAGATGTAACAACTGGGTCAACTCCACTCCGGAATTACTTCCGGGTGGTTGTACCTAAAGTAGTCCATTATGAAAATTTGATCTCCTCATTTTGTCATGCTGTTTTAACGTTTAAACAAAAGCAAGTTGCTTGATGTTAGGTTCTGCAGAGTGAGAGATCACTGCTGCATGCCATACATGTGGTTCAAAGAATTTATCTGAGAACTATTTCTTTCTAGAAACTGACATTTGAAGGTGGTACCCTAAAAGAATTTCACTTCCGAGCCTAAAGAATTTCATTGGTTGATGTGCAGAAAGAAGATTTGCGAAACCTTATCCCTAATGATGCCATTTTCCTGACCTGTAATTCAAGACCAAAGACTGCTCTTTAAGACAGACTAAGATTTAAGACCCAACGAAACTTTTGGGACTAGCTACAGATTGCGAAAATGGGCCCTTTTTGCTCTTTATTTAATGAGGCAAAAACGGACAGGAGTGTAACCAATTAAGTCTGTCCTAGAAGTTTTAATTCGTTTCGGTTACCCACAATTCTATTTTCAGAAGTCAGTATACTAGCTGTATACCGCGGGAGTGATAAGCCATACAGCAGCGCTCCATCTATATCATTTCAGTAGGACGCCCTGCCCAAATGATAGACCCCAAAATTCTTCCAATACCCATAAAATTAGCGGCTGTCCTTTAAAAGTTGTCTTAGAGCGATTTACAGCCCAAGTTCGACGTGATATCATTGTACCGATGCGTAAGTTCGACATACACAGATCAACTAATTACGACCAGTAAAAGATTGAGGCGTGGCTTATATCAGAACGTCAACCAAGCAAAAATCGGCTTTTCGTAATCGAAGGAGCAGTTATCAATAATCTGTGGATGACAATTAGTACATGCAAGTAAAGTTGTAAACAACCATAAATTGTCGATAAAATACTTGCGCATAGCTGTTAAAAAGATGTCGTGGCTGTTGATCGAGCTTCACTCTTCCTTCAGAAAACTTTTGATTACTTGTAGTCCCAAAGGGAATCAAATAACCTGTCAAATGGCCGACGTTACTGCAACGTTATTGAAGCTGAAGTGATGAAATGCTGGAATCTGGGGTGTTTTAATTACTGATTTAATCAGAGGGCTCTGAAATGTGTTAGGATTTTGGTAACGCTAAAAAATAAAAATAAAAATTCGTCGGTACATTCAAAAACAAATTGAAAGAAGAAAGACTAAAAAGATTTCAGTGCGTCGAAATGTAAAAAAAAAAGCATGACAAAAAAGAGAATAATAGACATGTCTTTTGTCCAAAGTTTTAATCAGGACCATTTTTTTCTGCTATATGCTATATTTTCTTACCTCTAAAGAACCTTAATCACACCTCCAAAGTTAAGGGAATGACAATAGCCCCCTGCCCCCTTTTCCCCGAATACAATATCGGCAATCTTAAAATGATGGCCTGTTTGAGTGGGATGTCTCCTTCAGATTTAAATTCGATTCTATCATTTTTTTTCATATTTTCTATTAAACAAAGACCAATCTTTTGATACATTTGCACTAAAAGTTGTCGTTTAGGACGTAAAAATATGCAGATTGTAGAGCCCTGTATATTTGGAATGGTTCTTTCCAAATGTTACTGGGACTTCAATTAAGACTTGAAATTTAAATATATACTTGTAAACTGTATAGTTCTTATTGAACCCCCTGACGAAGAAACGTTGAGTTTCGAAAGCTTTACTTTAATAATCCCTCTCCTGCCTCCACCGAAAAAATGTCGTATTCATGCATCCTTGTTGATTGTTGATTCAGAAAGATATAACGTTAATGTTTGTCCTCTAAGTCTTATCTTAACCCTTTCCTGTTCATTCACTGGTTTTTGCGTCCCAATATTTTTTATAAAACATTGTGAACATGGTAGAAATTGCTTGTAACAAAAACTTTCTACTTTTTTCACAATACTTTCTACCCTACTGAATGGTTATTTTTCAAACAGAATCAACTTAAAATTATCGTCTGCAAAACCTTTGAAATAGGACCAGTGTAAGATGTAAAAAAAAATAGAAAGGGCTAACTTAGATAGGTAGGATATGATTGGATTGGGGAGGATAGATTGAATGAATGGATTTTTTTTCAAAGATTCTTTTAGTGAAGGAATTTCCTAAAATGAAAATTTAAAACAAGAAAATAAAATTGCAAATATAATTGACATAATTGAAGAATGGTTGGCCACACTAACTGATGTTCCAAATGGTATTTTCTGAGATATCAAACGACGTAAGTTGGCATTGTTAAGTTGATACTATTTAAGTTCGATTGCGACGAAAGCCTTTGGGCTTATAGACCCGCTCTCGAAAACTCACAACACAGATGTTTTCATGTCTCTGCAAGAGAGGCAGTGATTTCAACGTACTGCTACCCAATTCTACAGCTGGGTAGACTGGGACTGGCTATTAAGTTTCTTGCCTATGAACACCCCGGTGACGGTGGGGCTCGAAACCGTGACCCTCAGATCATAAGTCAAAAAATATACCACTCGGTCATCGAGGCAGTATTTGCAGACGGAACATAAAACAAGAAACAAAACCTAAATATCGTAGCTAAATCTGTACTTACAACGTTTAAGTGTCAAAACCAACAACATTTATGATATGAATGCTGGAGTTCAACATTTACTTCCGGTCTTGATTGGACAATCGTTTTTTGGTTGTGAATCTTTGAACTGAGGAAACTGTCGGCTAGCATTCAAGTCAAAGGGGGTCAGACATGTACATGCGTAATTCGTTGCAATGCTTTAAGTCTAATCTGGATAATAACTCTTCGTAACCTATACAGCTTTTTAACTCGAAGATAACTTTCGTATTTTCATCCTACTTGAATAATTTGACGTGTCCTACTGAGGTAAACGTATTTTCCTCCCATAAGATAAAGCGCTGATCGGCGTTAGATATCATTAGTAAGTCAAACTGAAAATTGGAAACATCGTTATTATAGGTTTTTATATGTCGTAGGCTTAATCATGTACTTTTGAAGATGACACAAATATCGTCGGTGCGCGTGAAAAATGTTTTAGCTACATCTTTAATAAAGCTGCTGTTTCGACATTTCACAGTTCACCGGGTAATATGAGACTTTTTTTCGAATCCATTTCCATTGAAACCTTAAGAACTGCAAAATAATCGTCATCAAATGAATAACTGTGTGTGGTTACGACCATATTAAATTTAACAACCATGTTATTTTTTTCTATCACACATGTATTTCTCTCTTATTTTTCATTCGGCTTGAATTTTGTGTAAACTCTTACGAGAGAAAGGTAGACACAACTTGACTGTCTTGGGTTTCGGAGCGTCCCGCAGCACAAGTATGACTCATCATTCATCAAATTATTCATTGTTATACTTTCAATATTTCTGAATAAATGCGCTGGTTAATTATGTATTTAGAATTGGAAAAAGAAAGAATGAAGAATCAAAGTATTCGAAAGTACTGTAAGCTAGCAAAGCATGGTTGGATGTAGAAAATCTTTCACTTGTTGGATAGAAAGCATTGTGTATATTGAAGAAATTGCTTGTTACACACAATTCTTCATTGTTCACAATGTTTCCCAAACCTTTTTTCTTTAACTCTTTGGGGATTCGAACCTTTTTTTTAGATGCTTAAAAAGCGGAATGGAGTGGGAATGGGTTGAAAAGCATGCCTTCAAAAGAGTTCTTTACATTTTGAATATAGTTTGCAATATTCTTGAAACACATAAGAACTAATTTTCATGGTGTAGGCATTCAATTAGCTGCGATATCGTGGCCCTCTTTCTGATAACCTGCTGGCAAGGGCTACGACCCACACCTTCTTTGCGCTTTGTTGCAAGTCCTTATATTGTATGTTTTGTGATAAGCGACTCTCTACGGACCAATTTCTTACAAACGTTAATATTATGGACAAATTCTATCAAAATACTAAGAATATCAATTGTATCGATCATTTAAAACCGCTTTCTTTCAAGTTCATAAAATATTTCCTAAGTTTGGCGGTCATGTCATTTGGTTGGTCATGTGATATATTATTACGCCACGTTGTTTGCTATTGTCATGCTGTCAAAACAGGTGTCCGTTATAAATCATAGTATCCTTTTTTACCTACCGTTGATAGAGTTTTATCTTCAAAGATACTGAATCGTCAATATCTTTATTTTTTCTATCAAATTCAATTAACTTTTGAATGACTTTCATACAATTTTTTTCTTATTTTCTATCAGAACTGTCCTGTTTTAAAAAATACTATGTATTCCAAATATGGTGACCTAAATTTTCATTTGCTGTCGTTTTGGAGGGAAGCCCGAGATCTCGCGAGATCTCGCTGTCAAACAGCAAAAATGGGTGATATTTGATTCAAAATGGCAGAAAAACTTAGAGTTTCCGATGGTATAGCAAAAAGAGACCTAAATGCATAAATTACCCGACTTTTTGCAGATTTACATTTTTTATATGGGTAGATAAATGGTTAAAATCCATTTGGTACTAAACTTGTGTTTGCACTATTTACACAAGTTCCAATAATCGACCTTTAAAGTGCCCGGAGTGATTCACTCCGGGCACTGCAACAAAGAGCAAAGAAGGGGGGTGTCGAAGCCCTCGCAAGCAGATTATCAGAAAAAGGGCTACGATATCGCAGCTAGCATTCAATGGACTTAGTGGTTAAGACTCCAGTGGCAGTTTGCACTCGTTGAACTCAAAATTTTGTCTGTTAACTTAAGCTAGCAAAACAGTAACTTAGCTTAGACTCTAGATTAGATCATCTTGAATATAATAAAAAAAAACTGTATGACCGCAAGCTTTCGTTCCAATCAATTTTGTATCTTATCTTTCATTGTATATATGGCAGTCTTTGTAACTTCTTTGAAAATGGTATGAATAAGATATGTTTAAACAGACACACGGGGCTCAGTAAAATTTAGTTTTGTGTTGCAGTCTTTAGCTATTGTTAGATATTTGTAATTGTGGAGGATGCGGGCTGGAGAACACAGAACAATGTTAAATTAAAGTTATATTAACCCTGTCCTGATTTTCTTTCATTGAGACAAAATATTGGCCCATTTATTGTCACCATGGCTCTTCTAAAAATTAACTAAGAAACTAGTTGAACACCCATGGAGAATCTGAATGCGCAAACGAGCTGAATTTTGAGTCTTGGCAGCCCCGTATGTCTGGTGGATACGACCTTAGACAACAATTACACCAGCTTAGTTAGAACAAATGATACATGAATACAAGTACTTCGTCATGAAGAAAGATTGGTTAAAGCTGCGTGTAACGGACTCCGCTGGCCACGCCAACTAACTCCGAATGAAAGTTTCACTTCGATATTCAACGGCGTTATTTTGCAAATATTACGGCCACAAAATGTAACCAAAATATAACATTGATGGCTTGCGACATACACGTCGTAACTACATCTTGAATAATCTGTAGTTACCGCGTTTAAGTCACTAAACCATCGTTATTGCTTCGCATAAATGTCGGCAAATGTAGGAGTTTAAAGTTCTCCTTTAGTCTAAATGAATGATTGGCTGGTCGGTTGCTTCTTTGATTGACCACCGCGATCCGCCCATTTCATGCGAATAAATCACCGTTTGATGACTTAAATGTCGTTAATAGGTTATTTGAGTCGCCATTAGGTCATTATTACTATCCTCTGAATGGAAAGAAGCGAGATAGCTTTCGCGACATGAAATGAGATTCCTGATTATCCAATTCCTGCATAATCCCTTGTTTATTTTTTTCGTCCGTGTGATTACATATTTGAGAAATATTTTGGGAGAAGAAGACATTGCTTGTTAAAACCAATTTCTTCTTTTCCAACAACATTTTCTAACTTATAGGTTGCTTATCTTTAAAGTTGCATCAACTTTTGAATGTTGTCTTCAACTTCTTTCAAATTTGACCAGTCTTAAAAATTGAAAAACAGGAAAGACTTGTTGTGCGACCCCTTTTGTATTTCACTCATATTTGTTATCGTAAAATAGGGGTACAAATTCGTGAAGTGCTAGTAAATCATTCTATTTAATCCGTAAATACGCGTTATTAAAAGAAAATCATATCTACATAGACACTTACCCTATTCTTCAAATAATCGCAATCGGTACAGCAATCATGATGAGATTCGTATACATTAATTTGTCCTTTCCCTACAAGAATCGTGAACTAACCGTGGTGAATTTTGAAACAGACTCTTGGCGAGGTATAACGGATTTAAAGACCCGTTTACACATTCTCGATTTTCTCTACGATTCACCACGATTCACCCAGATTCATGGTCAGAAAAATCGGGATGGATCGGGATGAATCGTGGAAAAGTAGAAATATTCAGTGTCACTACGATTCCAGTAAGAATGTCCACGATTAGTACGGTGTCTGTAAGGTATCGCTACGAATCAATGACGATACATGACGGCAACGCTACGGTCAATGAGGATTGACCACGGTGGCACAACGAATGCTCACGGTGCTTGTACGGTTCCTACCGGCCTTGGTCGTGGCCAATCGTGGAGCTCCGTAGCGAAACCGTGGATGATTCGTAGGACAACCGTACACAATTCGTGGTGAATCGTGAGAATTCGTAATGTCAAAGATTCCACGAATGGCTACGATCTCTCACGAGTAGCCGCGAATATAGCTACGTTGTCAGTACGAATAAGCCCGATTCCGCTACGGTTGCGCTACGGATTAGGCCACGCCCAATAACCACCACGATTCGCCACGAATGTTTTAAACAGTTTAAAACTTCCGTAGCGCTACCGTGGAGCTTCCCGAATCATCAAGATTCATCAAGAGTCACCACGATTCACCACGGTTCTACTACGAATCACCACGGTACACGACGATTTTACAAATCGTGGCGAATCGTCGCGACACCGTAGCCAAAAATCGTGAATGTGTAAACAGGCCTCAAGATTTTGAGTATTTCACGGTGAGTTTCAAACAGTTACTCTACATACGGATATTTATGAATTATATATGGCGTATTAAGAATTTTAGTTGCCTCGTGTTATATACGGAAGCAGTTGGGCGATTTACAGTATTTACGACTGACTACTAGGTAGACAAAATAACCTCAAAGTCACTCCAGTATTTTTGTCACTCATTAACCACAGTTGTCATTTAACAAACAATATGACACTTCCATAGATCATTTAGATCCTTGGCAACAATTATATGAAGTTCCATGGTTAAAAACCAGTTAATTCTAGAGTTAGAGCACGAAAGCAAATAAGTCACCGGGTGAATGGAGAAATGGACGAAATGACAGACAGACATTATGAAACTAACATACCCCCTCTTCTTCGCAGGTTGCGGTAAAAAAGTCCTCACATGCATACCCAGTATAACTAATCATGTCTGTAGATGTAGATAACAGCTTCATTACAAATCGCTATTACAATAATAGAATTACACTAATACTATACGACTTGTTGAAAATACCCATCGACAAATCTATTTCTTTCCTATGATATCAAAAACATGTGAAAGGCCTCCGATTACTGGTGTTTTTGTAGTAAACACGAGATGGTTGTGGCCAGAACCTTGGTGACCACCGTGATGGTAACCTCCGTTACCAAAAATGTGCCAGGATAAGGAATGTACGGGTTCTGCGTCTGAAACGAGAGGAAACTCATATAATTCGTTATATATAAACTAACAGAAGCTCCGGCGAAAACTGATTTACGTTGAAATTGACCAGAGATTCATCGGCTAGAACAAAGGTCATAAACACAAGACGATAACGACCGGAACAGTGATTATCAGTGTGGTTTTCATCAACGAGTATGCTGACAAACTGTGAAAAGGCTAATCGGACATGAAAATCTTAAGTAAATAAAAGTCAAATAAGTGTGTGTTTCTAGTTGATTCGATTTTTCTCCCAAAGGTTGATTCGATTTTTCTCCCAAAGACGACAAATCTGCGGATGCACATTGTGAAATGATATTAATTTGGCAATAATATCTAGAAGATAAGATACCCTTTCTGGTCCTTTATTCTCAATTTTCTTATTGAAAAATTACAAGATCTCACTTATTTGCAAACATATTTGTGGTAGGAGAAAGGCTATAAAACTAGTAATAGTAATCAATTTGTTCCAACAAAAAATATCCGTAACTTCAATACATGCATATATTCAAGTACTGTTACTTTTATAACTACTCCTTTTACTGCCTATACTAATACTGATATACCACTCGCGCTTAATCTACATGTATCTACTAGACTACAATGTTTAGGGTAAAAACACGCCTTTGAACGGTACATCATTTCCTCCTGAAAAGTAAAATATCTTAAAGGAAGGTATCGATGTTTCTGAAACCTAGATAAGAAAATATTACCAAGTGCCGATAAATAGACTCAAAAGAACATTTAATACTTTAAGTTAGGTCAGGTTTTGTCTCGGTGGTAATCTAATAGACCTAAAGTGGCTTTTTGTGGTTATATCGGAAAGTTTCGGCGGAATTCCAGATTATTTTTAGATATCACGGAATACGGCTGTCGACATCAAATGGCCTAATTTGCATTTGACCCAGTCAAATGAAGGTAACAAATTTACTAGCGAAACAGCCAACGTCCTATATCATGTCACATGAAAGGACTGGTCTTTACTGACCGGCTAGCGAACATACCTCCTGATGACGTAACAATGACGTTGGTTTGATGTAATTTGAACTAAATGCAAGGTTCAAACGGTTATTCGCGCCACGTTAATGCCCTATAATCTTCGTAACTGTCTCGGATTTATCTAAAAATAGATTAATAGTCTACGTAGGCTATTAGGGAAATACCCAGCTTTTTTCTGATAAGCGACCTCATATTTTTGCAAAACTACTCTGCGGCACATTGTATTCAAATATTTTATGGAAGTCCATGTATAACCACAAAATCGACTTTAAGCCTATCAGATAACCGCGAAGAAAATGTCTAACTCAAAGCTAGTTATTAAATGTTTGTCTGAGCGTATTGTGTTCAGCAATTGGCAAATTATTCTCATCTTCAGATTTCAGAAATATCGATACCTCCCTTTAAATGTTATAATGATGTAGGTTAGTAGCCTGGTTGTTTTGATAAGTGCGCAAACTAAAACTGAATTCGTTTTCGAGGCTAATATCGACTTGGCGAGAGTACGACCGTCGTTCAAAAAAAGACAACTTTATTATGAAATGTCTAGCTTGATAATTTCGACCGAAGATGTGAAAGTCTGTTTTCATACAAACGATCGTTTATACGCCCTGAAGCTTCGAGCAACTGTCATCGAGATATCAATACTGTATATGAAAGCTGTTATATGATGGCGCAAGTTCAGTAACAACGCACTGCTTTAGATATCTCCCGTAGTCTTTTTGTGCAATCAGTCGAAAGAACCATAGTCGACATAACTTTAGCTCTGGAAAAAAAATCCTATCCTAAAGCCATAGTACTTCTTTTCGACAAATCACTCTTACTAATTATAATCAAAGGACTGAAAATACTGAGAAGTTGGAATGCGCTGAAAGGCTCATAACTGTGGAATTCGGTTCAAATTCATATATTACTTTCCGAGTAGGCCTCTCGCCTTTAAACTAAACAAGCATTCCCATTCTTGTACATATGTACAAGAATAACGCACATAAACATAAATACACATACAGAAATCAAAAGCTAGCATTGACTTAACCCATTTCCAGACATTGACGCTTTTAACTGACCCTCACTATGAAAGCTTTGGAAAACATTTTGGAAAATGAAGAAATTGCTTGTTTCTTCATTATCAACAATGTTTTCTGTCAAAAAAACAGGATTTTAAGAATTTTCAAGCATAACATTCTCCTTTTGATCAACTGTAGTACTTGAACTCCTTTTAGAATCTTGAAAACAGAGAATAACAGCTTTACAGTAAGAAATCAATGACCTCGATGATTATTTGACCCTCAACTCGGTCAATTCTGTAGCGATCATACTAAACTCACGTAGATTTCCACTTCAAGTTTATGAGTAAACGTGGAAATTAGCGGAAACGCGCTGAAACTTGTTTCAGGGTGATCGATTTGAAATACCGGTTTAGACTTAGGAAAAAAGAATATTTAAAGCGTTGTGAGTAAAATTAAAAAAAAAAAAAAAAAAAAAAAAAGACGTCAACGTTATTGTTACGTTATTGTTTGCACATGGTAATTTTGCCCTTTTCCTAAAAATTCCTATAATATTAAGAAGGTAGTGTCAAATTATCTTCGGCGCCCTGTAATCGCGCGATTTCCTTATTCGTTATTCGGCTTTAGAACCGTAAAAATCTTAAGTAAAAGGACCAAGCTGAAAGCTAGATGACACTTGTTAAAGGTTTGATGTGTTATTATTGATTTAAACTTGTGGTTTTGTTAAATCTAAGTTTGAAGTGCTCGCATTCCAACTGAAAAACTAAAAGTTCCTTTTCTTTGAGGCCTTCCTCATCAGATATACTGGTCAGGCTTAATGAAATATTAGGCCGAAATTATCATCTCTGCATGTTTGGTTTCCTTATTATATGGATAAATGAATCCTTTGAAGAAGTATGCATTGAAGTATTTTGCGATATTAGAATCAAGACTACAGAAACCATGTGCAATAATTGCGTCTCTTAAGCTCGCCTCTAAACAAGTCCCATACAACGGAAAGAACACAACCTGACTCAATTTAAAAGAAAAACTTACTGTACTGGCAGACCCAAGGGTGTCCTTCATTGCAGTGAATATCATCCCAAAGTCCATGGCTCCCTAGGAATCCTGCTTTGATATATGGTACAAGCACAACACAGTCTTCGAAGTGATGGTTATCGAAATTATTTATATGTCCAGGTCTCCATTTCGTAAATGTCACTGGATCGCCTAAATAAAGAAACCGCTGTTGCATTCATTACGACTTTAAAAGCCGATCTATTCTTTGGAAAAAATAAGAATACACAATATTTTGTTAAATCTTGGAACTATTTCAGAATAAACATAACGTATTTTGGAAATTTTAAAAAAGAGTAAATTAATAATGATAACGAAATTATAAATTCAGAAGGATTGGACCAAAACATGATTAACAATCGTTATTTTCATGTCTATTATTTGGCTAGGTATTCATGAAAATACAGAGTATACCTGAAGTCCAGTAGAAGTGATTTTCTTGGTGAAGGTCATTTAAACCAAGCCATATAGTGTGTTTGAAGTTGTTATCATACAGAAACCGCATGACGTTGTTCTCTTCGGCCATGCTTTGTACATGCACAAGATGACCACCTTTATTCTTGCAGTTAGCTTCGGCGTCAAACCATTGATAGTAGTAAGGAACGAGTTCATAGCATGTAGTTCCATAAACCCTTGTTCTTCCATGATTATGGACAGAAGCCCGAATTACATTATCGGGGCATTTATACGCTAAAAGATAAAAGGAAACGAGTTTTAATGAAGCTTTACTATTCTTCACCAGAATTTTTTTTTTGTTTGGTTTGGTTTTATGATGCTATCATTTCCCCTTAATTTCAAACTATTATTAGAATTTTCTACACGTTTGAAAAATCTGTTGAGGATCTCAGAGGGCTATACAAAAGTAGACGGGAAACGTAAACCGTTTAAAAATCAGAAACGTCAAAACTAAAGAAACCATACCTGTGTTCGGTGTTTGCGTTATAAAAGTGCTGGGTGTAATTTTTTGCGTTGCAATTGGAGTTTGTACTTTGTGTGTTGTTGGCAACGGCGTCTGTGATGTCGTGACTCTGGTTGTTAATGATGGTCTTTTTACAGTCGTTGGTAAGGAAGATGACTGAGCAGTTGATGCAGATGGCGATATATGACTTGACGCCGATACAGGTATTGAAGTCTGGGCTAATGGCAAATCCGTTATCAATGATTTAGATGTAGTCAGTGACATAACAGAGGTCGATGCAGGTTTTTTGCCCATAGATACTTGAGATGGTGAGGACTTTACAGAGCTACTTCCCATACTAGACTTTGTCGCAGAAACATGATTGGTTCCGGGTGTTGATGAATAAATATGTGTTTTGATAGAGTTTGGAGCAGATGTACTGCTTGTTACTGATGTATTTATCACCGTGCCGTTACCCAATGACGGTGGTGCTGTTGATGGTGTGGTTAGTGTCGTTGTGGGAGAAGGCCCCTCTGTTACTGAAACATTATGAAAAAATATAAAACACCTTTTATACATACTGAAATGTTTGTTTTTCCGTATAAAACTCTGTATAATGGATTAGATAAAAATATTTCTCACAATTAATTCTGAAGGGCTTTACAGCTAATTTGAACAAAAAAGTGCACGAGCATTTTATTCGCTGTTGATTTTTGAAGATGATTTAATGGAGCTATTTTATCATGTGTGTCGATATCATCTCAGAATCAAATAGCGCATGGACATTATAAAACCATATCACCATTATCTTCTCTTATTATAATCAAAGGATTGAAAGAACTGAAAAGTTGACATGCGCTGAAAGGGTCATAACTGTGGAATTCGGTTAAAATTCATTTATTACTTTCCGAGTAAGCCTCCCTCCTTTAAACTTAAACCAACATTCCCATCCGTGAACATATGTGCGTGAATAAACACAAAAACATAAATCAACATGGAGAAATCAAAAACTAGCATTGTCTTAACCAATTCCCAGACAGTGACGCTTTTAAATGACCCTCATTATGAAAGCTTTGGAAAACATTTTGGAAAATGAAGAAGTTGATCGATTTGAAATACCGGTTTAGACGTAGGAAAAAAGAATAATTAAAGCGTTGTGAGTATGTGAGTAAAAAAAAAAACATTTAAAAAAAAGTTACGTTATTGTAACGTTATTGTTTGCACATGTTAGTTTTGCCCTTTTCCTAAAAATTCCTCAAATTATCTACGGCGCCCTGTAGTCACGCGATTTCCTTATTCATCATTCGGCTTTGGAACCGTAAAAATCTTAAGTATAAGGACTAAGCTGAAAACTAGATGACACTTGTTAAAGGTTAGACCGGTACCGCCGTCTTTATTACAGTCGACAGTGGTACCAGTCCAGTTAAAGGTTTGATGCGCTATTATCTATTTGAACTTGTAAATAACGACATAATAAAACGTAATTATTTAGTAAATATGTAGAAACCGGAAGTTGATATGTTTACATTCTAATCTTCAAAATCCTCTACTTTCGTTTTGCATCTATTTGATTTTTAATGAGTAAAAGCTGTAAATCCCATAATAATCACGTTTTCTTGATGACTACGATCCCCCTCAATCGCTCTAGAATGTTTTAAATCACTGGGCGGCGTGATTATTGTAAAAATGCATTTGCGACCTGAGCCATATTTGTAAACATTGCCTGTCTATGGTCACATGACTAGCACATGTCACTTGAGATCATGTGATTATCAAACACGGGACGGCGAATCACACACACACACACACACACAAAAAAAAAAAAAAAACTGCGCTGATGGTTACCTTATTTTACAATATTTTAAAGCAAACTAAAGTATTTTTAGAAGTCTCTGAACGAATTCTTATATCATCCTTTACATGTGCCATATAATTGTCTTCGGCTACAACTAACTGATTGTCCATGGCAAGTTGAGATGAGAAGTAACCCGAGGTGTATTCATATCTAAGAGATCACGTGATATGTGTTATCAAGAAACCCGAAATGAAATTGCCTTGAGTTCATTTTGCAGTTTTGTTAAATCTATGTTGGAATTGCTCCACATTCCAACTTAAAATCGGAGCTGTACATATTTATGACCACAATTCCTAGACGTTTTGAACAGTTCGGGAATGTGTGAGGTAGTTTATTTACCTTTGTCTAGGGAAGGTATGTTGCCTTGACAAATCTCTGACGATACTGCAGAAGTATCTTTGAAATAGCCGATCTAAAAGATAGATTTAAACAAACATTTGTAAAGTCTCGCTAGGGAAAACAATCCGACCATTATGAAAAATGAAATAACGAATCGTTGGCCCCGCCCACTGTTTCTACTGGTTATTCCAGATATGAAAAAAAAAAAAAATCAGGAGGATGCATTGTTGAAAAATCGAGTGCGAAGATTTTCATATCTGAAATAACCAGTTGATTATTCTATTTATTATATACCTTATTATTATTTTTTTGTATTATTATTAAAATATCGAAACCAATCTTTTTGATAGAGAGAATGTCTATAGAAAGAAGTGTGAATAAATACATGATTAAAGATTTTTTTACAGAGAGTGAAACTGAAAAGTGTTATAGTCACTCCAGTGACGATATCAAAATTTATTACACTGAAAATCCAAAGATTTCACAGCAAGGTATTCAATAAAACACGATCTTCTCTAGAGAGATTGTCTATAGAAAAAAGTGTGAATGAATACATGATTAAAGATTTTTTTACAGAGAGTGATACTGAAAAGTGTTATAGTCACTCCAGTGACGATATCAAAATTTATTACACTGAAAATCCAAAGATTTCACAGCAAGGTATTCAATCAAACACGATCTTCTCTAGTATTAAAGTAAAGTTATCAATCGCGACTGCCAATCAAATAATCAGTCGACTAATGAAATGATTCATTTAGACCAGAAGTGAATTTTGAACTCGGACATTGGCCGGCATCTTTTTAATCTATTTTGTTGCTTTGGCGACTTTTACGTCGCAAATATAGCTTTTGCTAGCTGTAGTAACGTCGTGTAGGTTGCCAAAAATCCATTATTCTATTTCGTTACATGCAACTTACGATAAAGTTTTAAAATCACGCCGATAAAGCGGCTTTCGAACAGATTTCCAGGACAATTTGATGTAGGAAAAATATCTGCTTCTCTAATAGTTATTAATGGCGTTTTCAAGATGAAAACCCTTTCTTCGTGTTAAATCGACAAAATGAACTATAAATTGGGCTTGTGCGTGACATTTCCAACAATTTCGCAGATGCGCGTCTCGCACACATTGAGCACCATTGCAATTAGAATATTCGCTGATTGTTTAAAGAAGCTTTGGGCTAGTACCTATCTACAGAGCGCAGAGTGAAGACTCTGATCAGACTGTGCTGAGGCACAGGCTGATCCGAGTCTTTACTTGGCGCACATGTGTAATGGTTGGAAATGTCACGCACGCGCTCAATTTAATTCATTTGTGATATATTCCCAATGCCTTACATTGAAACATCGGAATTTATCGGAAGAGGTCGAGGAAGAGGTCTTCGGGTAATGTCGATAGCGACTTTATTGCTAGTGGAAGTCCATGTCATGTAAATCACAAATAAAGCAATGTTCGTGCAATCAACAGATAGCATATTAACCCGATGAAGTCCGGTTTTATTCTTTCTGTACATCGTTGACTTACGTAGCGTCTCGAAACTTTACTTCTTTCTTATTAAAGTTATGAACAGTCATATTCATTACAATACCATCTTAGTCAACTTCTTAGACATGTCTGAAAGCAATACAGTTACAAATTTGAAAAACGAGAGCAAAAATCCTTTCGTAATCTGCACAAAAGCGTCTTTAAATACCGAACATGAACTTCCTATCGGAGTCAATGGATGGGGCCAACGGAGTAAGTGGGCGGGGCATCGATCGGTCAAATATGACTGATTTTCAGTCTGCTGTTTACACTCTATAACTCCCCCCCCCCCCCCAATGATGCTCGACTATTATTGCCTTCCTATTTGCTTCCCCCTACACTTTATATAAACAACCAAATTGATCTATATGTACAGTTATAAAACGGTTATAAATCAAGACAGCCTTTCAGTCTGTTTTCCGACCTTTATAACTTGTATATAGAAGCGATGGTTTAAGTGATTTGTTACTAAGATTAAAAATAATCTTTTTGCGAGCGAGTCCCGCATTACAAGCGGTAGGACAAACAAAGATTGTCTTACCATACTTTTGTATGGTAGATAAAAACGTATGGTAGACATGGAAGCTCATTGCAAATTCCATCTAAAACAGAATTTAAAATGGAATCAGCTCGCTTTTATTGATCATGTGCAATCTTAAGTCGTTTTCAAGATCGAGTTTATGTATAAGAATTCGATTTTTCTGACGGAAGTAAATTTTGTCCGATTTCGCATAATGGGTTCATTTACATAATCTAGAGAAAAATCATCATTCAAAGGGTTATAACTGTTTACAGGTTATAAGTATATCATATCTTTTATACTTTTCACAGCCATTAACCCATTCCCACACAATGACGCTTTTAGACGCCCCCCCCAAGAAAAACAATTGGGAAAACATTAAGTAAAATGAACAAATTGCTTGTAACAAGCAATTTATTCATTTTCCACAATGTATTCTCTACAGAAAGGTGAAAATATCTAAATTATCCTTTACTTTAAATTGTCATCTGCGACTTCTTTCAATTTGGACCAGTCTAAAAATTTTCCATGTGATAATGGGTTAATCAAAGTATTTTAGGAATTCATTGCCAACAGACTTAGTATTTATACTGGTATCTATGTATATTTGTCCTACCCTTTGTGATTTGTGCACTACGTATTGCACAATATTATCTACGTCATAGACCATCGCTGCTATTGTGGCTTGGAGTCAAAGTAAGACTCGATCTATACTTACATGGTGATTAATCATTACGGCTTTCCAGTCTGCTGTCAGATCGGTGTCTCCCGCATACTCAGGTTTACAATCAAACTCGTACAAGTGACCTGAAAACACAGATTAATAGATTGATTGATTGATTGATTGAGTGGAGTTTAATGCCGCTTTTAACAGTATTTCAGTCATATCGCGGCGGCTGGAGCACCTAACAATGGAATCCTGGTATTTCTTACATCAGTACTACCACTACATCCTTTCCTAGCCTCCAACTGCTATTCAACTTAGGTTTACGATTATCCACCAATTGGTTAGAGACAAATGAAAGAATATGTGCCGCCGCCGGGTATCCATAGTAAATAGACTAGTCTCAGCGTCTTTTTCCCGTTGATTTGATCCTTTCGAAGACATGCAAACATAGCTCAACCATTGTCATGCTGAATAATGAATTTCTGATTTGATTGGTCAAATGCTTTGTAGCTTGTAAAGCGTCAGCGTTTATAGCTTATATCAACAGAGAAATTTGAGGTCTTCTCAGAGTTCAACGAGTGCAAACTGCCACTGGAGGCTTAACCACCAGAGCCACTGAATTCCTACGCCATAAAAAGTAGTTCAGAAATGTTGCAAACTCTGCCTGCAAGCTCATCTCCTAGTTATTTTTGGCTCACTGTGGCATATCGTGTTTAAAATTTAGCTTGAACAGAGTCTTCACGTTGGGTGCAGCTTTGTTTTGCCACATAAATAAACTCTATTCGAATTGTGGAGAACTTCTTCAAAAGCGTGCCACCACTCAATACTACTTCTTAAGCATCTAAAAATGTCTTTGGAAAGCAGTGTTGAAAATGAAGAATTTGCTTGTAATAAGCAATTTCTTAAATAACCAAAATGTTTTCTAGCCTACAATGCAAATAATTTCTAAAATCCACAAACTTGAAATTGTCGTCTGCAACTTCTTTCAATTTGAACCAGTCTAGGTATTTTCATGTTGTTATTTGTTAACTCCTGGGTTACTTCAACCATATTTATTTATCATAATAACATTTGACAGATTAATTAACTAATCCATGCTTTGCTAGCTTGCAGTACTTTCAGAACTTTGATTGTTTAATGGGCGACCAACTACATGTTATCACGTGCAAGATTCATATAAAAATTGAATTAACATTTATATTCTGTTAATTCAAATCATAAAATTTGGACCGGAAGAGTACGTCCGCATTTTTGTCGAGTTTTTTTCCTTTTTTTATTTTTTTACTATATAAGTAAATGTTAAAACTACAATTTATACAAGCTGTAGTTTATTCGTTTTAGTAGCCAACCAACTAGATGCCATTTGTTTTATTTTCCTGGCCATAAACTACAGAAACTAACGTCGTTGGATATCTCAGCCTATCTTGTCGGAGGTTGCCCTCTTTGAATTTATATTGGTTTCGTCCCGTTTAAACGATCATCGAATGTTCTGATGAATTGATAAGATGTTGACCCATTCCCACGAAAAATGACGCTTTTTGATGCCCAAAATTAAAAACATAGAAGAAAATGAAGAAATTGTTTGTGACAAGCAATTTCTTCATTATTCATGATGTTTTCTGCTTTTTCTGTCTTTTTTTTTTTTTTTTTTTTTGTAGACTCCATCAACTAAGATGGTTGTTTGCAAGTTCTTGCAATTTAGACCAGTCTTAAATTGTGTCATCTGGTAATGGGTTAATGGCGCGTGACTTCTTCTCTTTACGAATAGGTGGCCCTGTTAGAAAAAATAAACGCAGGGTGAAATAAATCGTACCAATTACATTTGAAGTCGTTGTTGGTTGAGCGTAAAGTGGTTGATCTGTGGCGTACGAACAAAGGCATGCGTAATCGGCCAGTCCAGGTGTGAGGACTGCAGCAAGATAAGTTATTACTAACAGAACCATGATCTGAAAGTATAAGATTAGTGACCCATTTCGTAGCACAAAGAGTTTAAAATGACCATTGAACAGATTTTTGAAAATTTGATATAGCAAAGAATAGTTATTATTGTCATTTTCACGATAAATATTCTTTCTTCCTGTTTCATGAAAATCTACTAAATTCACTATCAATTTAATTTAGTGTAATATTTCCCCATGCCCGCCTTTGAAACATCGGAATTTATCGGATGAGTTCATTAGTCTTCGGGTAATATCGATAACAACTGTATTGCTAGCGGAAGCAAGTGACGTAATTGAAACGTCATGGTAACCACAAATAATGCAAAGTTCGGTGCAATTGACAGATACGGTATTTACTCGATGAATTCCGGTTCCATTCGGGTTTTACGACGTAAGTGCTTTTGCTTCTTTTCATTCTTTTTTAAAGTTTTGAAAAGCCATTCTCATAACAAAATCAGCTTTATGACATTCTTTCAATAAGTTGAAAGCATTATAGCAAGGAAAATTCAAAAGTGAGAGCTCAATATTTTTCATCATAATGTGTGCAAGAGTCGCTTTAACCGAATGTATTTGACATAACCGGGAAAGGGGAAATATGCTTGTTACATGCAATCTGCCGTTTTCATGGTGACCTGTTGCGATCGTGTTTCGTCCGTCGTCGTGCGTCGTTCGTTAACTTTTAAATTGTTGACTTCTTATTAAGAACCCTTGGACGGATTTCAACCAAACTTGGCAACAAGAATCCTCGTATTACGGCGCTTCAGATTTGTACATTTGTATTATATTTCCTCATAATATGTGCAAGAGTCGCTTTAACCGAATGTATGTGACATAATCGGGAAAGGGGAAAAATGCTTGTTACATGCAACCTGCCATTTTTATAGTGACCTGTTGCGATCGTGTTTCGTCCGTCGTCGTGCGTCGTTCGTTAACTTTTTTAATTGTTGACTTCTTATTAAGAACCCTTGGACGGATTTCAAGCAAACTTGGCTACAAGAATCCTCGTATTACGGCGCTTCAGATTTGTACACGTCAGGAGATACAACGAATCACCCAATGAGCCCCATAAGGGTAAAAAAGGGTACATCTTTACAAATCTTCTTGTAATGAACCGGCTGTTGGATTGGATTAACGTTTTGTATTTAGAGTCTTTAGGGCAAGGACTATCAAGTTTGTACAAGAAAAAAAATCTGTCAAGTAATGGTCGTTATAGAGGTGAAGGAAAAGGTGTTGGGTGCATATGCTTACATAGTGACAACTTTGAAAATCTTTTTCTACCAAACCAAAAGACCCACAGCTGTGATATAAGGTATTTCGCATCATCTAATAGACCCTAATCAAAATTATATAAATCATGGCCCCCAAGGTCATAATTAGCCCATCTCGGATGTCACAAGTTTTAGTTAGGGTTTAGGGCTCAATAATAATGAAAAATTGAAACTCTTTTTCTCCAAAACAGGGGAGTCTAGAGCTTTGAGATGTGGTATACAGCATCATCTGATGGACCCCTTTCAAGATTGTATAAATTATGGCCCGAGGGTCAGAATGAGCCCGTTCCAAGACGTCACAAGTTAAACACAGGTTTGCTTAGTTAAAACATTTTGAAAAATCTTCTCTTCCTAAACAAGCTTTGATGTTTGGTATGTAGCATAATCTAGTTGATTTTGATCTGTTTTTTGTGCTCTTTGGCCTCAATTGACTGATAAGGCCCTAAGAGCCTCGTGTAACATACTTATATGCCTTCAGCGCGTCATATTAAGAATGAATGACGGGTCGCTGCTGGAGTTTCTTTCGAAATTATTTTGAGATGGGATAAAAATGCTACTTAAGTTGCTATACGTGGAAAGATTCGTGAATTTTCCACCCACCATTGCTAGACAATATGCATCCATAAATGTGTAGAAATGTCCTTGTATTTGGAGAAAACTTGAAAAGTAACGAGAATTTAACAGATTTCCAAAGACTTGTTCATTCCAAAAAGAATATCTGCTCAACTGGTATTCAACACGTTAAAATGTAAGTCATTTGGAAATAGGTTCAATCACGTGTCCAGTCAATTTTTCCCAAGAAAGTCGGGCGGAATGCGTCATTTGTCACTGCGGATTATCAATTCACCAATCGCGGCTATCAATTAAGGGATCAATCGACCAATCAAATCAATCATTCAGCTCGGAATTCAGATTTTAACTCCAACATTTGCCACCATTTTTCTAAAACATTTTTGTTGGTGTGGCGACCTCAACGTCGTAACTACAGCTTTTTCAGGCTGTAGTTACGATGATTAGCTCGCCAACCAACTATTCTCCTTTTAATTGCGTGCTATTGGTCATAAATTTTGCGATATAACGCCTTTAAAAATCGAAGCCGGACTTCCTGTCGGAGTTAATTGGCATGGCCAACTGACTTATTGGGAGGGGCAATTACGGAATCTCTATAAACGTAGAGAAAGCTAGTGAAAAGGATACTCTACTCTAAATGTGTCGACCTTGTATATGAAGATTACAATTCGTTATGGTATATCTCTCTGGAGGTTTCCTTATTTTCATATCACTACAAAATACCTCCCTTGAAACCGTCACAGTACACTCCCCTTCGAGAAAAACTCGCCCCGAATCTCAGCCTGGGAGAACTGTGAGGCAATGTAAGATAACTCCCATGTAGTAGTTGTCTTCATCACACCGCTGTCACCAAATTCAACTCTTAGAGATCGTAGACATAGCCATTCAAAGAAAATGATCCTCGACCCTACATGAGTCGACCTGGTCTATGAAGACTACACTTAGTAATATAATTCTCTGGAGGTTTCCACATTTGACTATCACTGCAAATTACACTTCCCGAAACTATCACGATGGTCAAGTTTTAATAGTTCGCTAAGTTCGAAGACTGTCTGTTAACTTGAATTGACCAATCGCTGGCCCAACTTACTCCTTTAGCCACGCCCACTGACTCCGGAAGGAATTCCCGCTTCGATTTAAAACGTCAGTTTTTTGAAAAATCTATAGCTAGTAGCGTGTAACAAAATAATTATTTCTTTTGTTGGCAACCTAAACGTCGTACCTACAGCTTGAATAAGCTGTAGTTACGAAGTTTAAATTGCCAACCCAACGAAATAGCTAAGCAAAAACGGCGGCCAATTTTTGGGCGTTATCTTCCGATAGGTGGCATTTTTCAAATACTGACCTATCTAATTTGAACATTCTGGGAAGAGTTATTCGTGACAACTCGGCCGATTCCGTCGATCTTTATTCAAAATGTCAGCTCCCATGAAATGCACGCTTCGTATTCTTGATGCCTCTTCTTGGAGCAAAGGTAAGACATGAATGCTTTCGCAATTTAAAATAATTATTTTTCTAGTTCACTTCGGGCGACAGTTAAGTTTGATTTCTCCACAATTGTCGGTTTTATTGCAATAATCCACTTGCTACTTTTTGGCGATATAATATGGAGTTATGCGTTCGACGCAGTTATATTTATCCCAATCAGGATAAGTAATACGGTCCCGAAGACAGGTCAATCTTCAGAGAATATGACATGCGCAGACAACGAATGTTTGGGTTCGAAACTCAATTTCGGGGGCTGAATGAATAATTTGATTGGCTGGTTGATCCCTTGATAGACAGCCCCAATTGGTCAATTGTTCTTCAAAGTGAATAACCGACTGATCGCTGATCCTCCAACCGGAAGTTCTTATTATTATTTTTATTTTTAGTTATTTCTAGCTATAATTGTGGTTACTAAAATAAAAAAAATCGTTTGTTAGCGACCTAAACGTTGTAACTACAGCTTGAATAAGTTTAATATAAATGTCGGCGTTAAATTTTCACTTTCGGTCGAAATTCAAATTCGATTGCCAATTGGTTTTTTGACACTCGCAATCCATCAATTTTGAAAGTTGACAATGAGAACAATCTTTGCGCGATATGACCCAAATACTGTTGAAAGTCGTGATAAATCCATGAAATGAATCAAACACGCATCAGTCGTCGTTAGTCTTACCATTCAGGGAAAGCAACAATATAACATAATTTGACCCAAATACTGTTGAAAGTCTCGATAAATCCATGAAGTGAATCGAACACGCATCAGTCCTCGTTAGTCTTACCATTCAGGGAAAGCAACAATATAACATAATTTGACCCAAATACTGTTGAAAGTCGTGATAAATCCATGAAATGAATCAAACACGCATCAGTCCTCGTTAGTCTTACAATTCAGGGAAAGCAACAATATAACATAATTTGACCCAAATACTGTTGAAAGTCTCGATAAATCCATGAAGTGAATCGAACACGCATCAGTCCTCGTTAGTCTTACCATTCAGGGAAAGCAACAATATAACATAATTTGACCCAAATACTGTTGAAAGTCGTGATAAATCCATGAAATGAATCAAACACGCATCAGTCCTCGTTAGTCTTACCATTCAGGGAAAGCAACAATATAACATAATTTGACCCAAATACTGTTGAAAGTCATGATAAATCCATGAAATGAATCAAACACGCACCAGTCCTCGTTAGTCTTACCATTCAGGGAAAGCAACAATATAACATAATTTGACCCAAATACTGTTGAAAGTCGTGATAAATCCATGAAATGAATCAAACACGCATCAGTCCTCGTTAGTCTTACAATTCAGGGAAAGCAACAATATAACATAATTTGACCCAAATACTGTTGAAAGTCTCGATAAATCCATGAAGTGAATCGAACACGCATCAGTCCTCGTTAGTCTTACCATTCAGGGAAAGCAACAATATAACATAATTTGACCCAAATACTGTTGAAAGTCGTGATAAATCCATGAAATGAATCAAACACGCATCAGTCCTCGTTAGTCTTACCATTCAGGGAAAGCAACAATATAACATAATTTGACCCAAATACTGTTGAAAGTCATGATAAATCCATGAAATGAATCAAACACGCACCAGTCCTCGTTAGTCTTACCATTCAGGGAAATCAATAATATAACATAATCACATCTGGAAAATAAATCATGCACGGGCGGCCAAAACATTATAACTACCACTTATTCCCATAAATCAGCAATACATATTTTGAACGAAGGTACCTTTCTATTATCGAGCTTCTGCTTACATACATGTCAACACTAGGTTTATCAATTCAACGACCTTGTCTCTGTTTGAAAGATAAGACTAACTCTTCACATTTTTATTTAAGGATCAAATAATGTATGGCTCTTGACCAACTGCTGGTCTCGCCCACTAATACCGTAGGCAACGCCCATTGACTCCGACAGGAAGTCTGATTCGGTTTTAAACGATGTTGTGTTGCGAAGTAGATACAGCCAGTAGTATATAACAAAAAAGTAGAATGGTTGCGACCTGAACGTCGTAACTACAGCTTGAATAAGCTGTAGTTATGACGTTTAAGTCGACAAACCAACAAAAAATGTTAACAAAAATGGCGGCCAATGTCGAATTTCAAACATCAATTACGAACTGAATGAATGATTTGAATGGTCGATCGATTCCTTGACTGACCAATCGCGGCCGTCAGTCAAGGAATTAACCGACCATCAAATAATTTATTCATCCCGGACCTTATCTTATCAACTCCAACATTGGACGTCATTTTGTTAACCTTTACCGTCGGTTTTGCTTATTCCATCTGTAGTTACGACGTTTATGTCACCAACCAACAATTTCATTTTTTTGTTACATGCTACTGGCCATAAATTTTGCAAAATAACGCCGTTAAAAATTGAAGCGGAACTTCCTGTTGGAGTTAATGGGCTGGGCATAGGTAGTCAGTGGGCGGGGCCAATTGTTGGCGCGTTGCGTTAATATCAAGGGCAATAAGTTAGGAAAATGTTCTACCGGTGTCCCCCATCCTTTCCTTGTGATTGTTTATAGTCCCTTCCTTCCTACTTCTTGTCTAATCCCCACAGTTTAGTTAAATATTGTGAAATGAATTATTTATTTTTTTTAGTTTCGTTTAATTAAAGGGTTTAATTATTTTGTTCATATTTCCGTCAACACAATTTTGAACACGCAACTTTTTTTCATGCTTGCGCACATTGCCTCACAAAGTTGATGCATATACTTTACTCAAAACTAATAAAATATTTCCTTTGCTTTGCTTGATGGTATTAAATCATAGAAATGCAGTGGATTTTTCTTGTTTGTTTTCGTTAAGGAATGAAACTAAAAACTTTATTACACGGATTCACGGATTCATACAGTGCGAATATGTTCTAAGGTTCACACCTCCATGAAAAAAAAATTGAATTCTTCAGTCTCCAAAAATTGTTTCTGAAGCTCTTTTCTTTAGGGGCGTATCAATAATCAGATACATGTGACGTAATGAATACCTTTGAATTTTCCAACGTGATAAAGTAACGTCCGCACTGCAGTGTAGGTCATTTAGGTCCAAAAGCAAAAAAAAAAAATTGCTCTCTTTTTCTACATATTGCAGGCCATATATTTTGTAAAATCATGCCAATAATTATCGTAGTAGATTTTATGTCTGTGTCAAATGGTGTGGTCAGCGGAGTTCTGGGAAGGGGCTAGCGACCGGCTAATTTTATTGGGTAATCATCGTTGTCGGGGGAGGGGGGGAGGGGTCCATATATGTCACTCAATCTGTCACACGACGAATATCAAACGTCCGGCAAGCTTCACCTAGATATTTACTTTCACAAACGCAGACTTCGTTAATCGGCAGGCGATCAGTAGGAACTATCTGCCATTCTAATGCAATTGGTATGTTAGCGTCATACTTCTGAGGACACGTAGGATTTGAAATTAAGTAGTATATGGATATGTAGGCGTGTAAATGAAAAGATAGATTAGAAGGGTTGATATTACGACGTTTGAGCTGCAGCCTGTTGTCAAAAGTCCATCGGTCGACCTACAGATGACGTTATTCATCCGCCAATCTTGAAAAAACTTTGACGCCGCCCTGATCGCTACCTGATCACGCAACTATTTGTTGGTGTTAACGCAGAAACTAGATACATTCGATTTTACAAAAAAGTACTGAAAGTACTGTAAGCTAGCAAAGCATGGTTTGATTTGGAAATTTTTTCCCTTGTTGGATAGAAAACATTGTCGACATTGAAGACATTGCTTATTACAAGCAATTTCTTCATTGTCTACAATGTTTTCCAAAGCTTTTGATCCTTAAAATGCGGAATTGGGTAAGAATGGGTTAAAAAGCATGCCTAAGACAGAGTTCTTTACAATTTGAATAGAGTTTGCAATACACCTGAAATACATATTTTTATGGCGTAGGCATTCCATGGAATTAGCGGTTAAAGGGAGGTATCGATGTTTCTAAAACCTAGATAAGAAAAAGTTACCAAGTGCCGAAAAATAGACTCAAACGAGCATTTAATACTTTTAGTTAGGTCAGGTATTGTCTTGGTTGTAATCTAATAGAGCTAAAGTGGTTTTTTGTGGTTATATCGGAAAGTGTCAGCGGAATTCCAGGTTTATTAGATATCACGGAATTCGTCAGTCGACATCGAATGACCTCATTTGCATATGACCCAAAGTCAAATGAAGGTAACAAATTTACTAGCGAAACGGCCAACGTGCTATATCAAGTCACATGAAAGGACTGATCTTTACAGACCGGCTAGCGAACATAACTTCTGATGACGTAACGATGACGTTGGTTTGGTGTAATTTGAACTAAATGCAAGGTTCCAACGGTTATTCGCGCCACGTGAATGCCCTATAATCTTCGTAACTGTCTCGGATTAATCTAAAAATAGATTAATAGCCTACGTAGGCTATTATGGAAATACCCAGCTTTTTTTCTGATAAGCGACCTCACATTTTTGCAAAACTACTTTGCGGCATATTGTATTCAAATAGTTAATGAGAGGAAATAAAAATAATTAAAATCTGTGACATGAAGAAAACATCGATACCTACCTTTAAGCCTCCAGTGGCACTTTGCACTCGTTGAACTTTGAGAAGACCTCAAAGTTTTGTCTGTTAACTCTAGCTATCAAAACTGACGCTTTGCTCGCTAAAAACTAGTAGCTTCGCGTAATGATACAGTTTGAGCATCTTCTTATGTTCAAATCTGTATGAAAACAATCGTATTTATACAGTTTGATTACGTTTTTAAGTTCATACCTCAAAAAAAAAAAAAAAAGTATTCTCCTCATTTTCATAAAGATATAACACGTCAGACGAAAAGGGACCTACTAGTCAGTGAAGGCCTTGCCAGAGTCGAGGCTTTTTTGCTCATTACAAATTATCTTTATCCATAGTGGTCCTATCTAGAATGGTCATTCTATCTCACTTCATGTGATCCAATCTTAAAAATACTACCTCAAAGTTACATCATTTGGATTCTTTCTCGTTTTCAAATATTTCTATTCCGTAATCCTCGAATGAATGCCATGCGATTCAAAATGATCAGAAACATTTTGGTGTTACATTTATATTTATATAATTTAATTGTTAGTTTCGTCTATCAAAAACGAGCGATCTGATTGGTCGAAAAATTTAATTCATACCTCCATGAACAAAATTTTGAGTACGCAGCCATTTTGAATGCTCCCGCACAAAATAGTTCACTACAAAAAAGGTATCAAAATTTGTTAAGTTGTTGCATTTTTCGCTCGATGCTATTAAATAATAAGAAATGAAGAGAATATTTTTTGTTTCCATGGAGGTATGAACCGAAAAACCTAATCACACAATGTATGAATCCGCTTCGCGTATTCATACAGTGTGATTAGGTTTTTCGGTTCATACCTCCATGAAAACAAAAAAATATTCTCTTCATCTCATAAATTAATGCAATGTTTCTTTCAATATAACAGTTATTTCCTTAAATGTATAATTGAATTTTAGATTCGTCTTTCAAGATTCGATTGTTTTAATTAGCTGATTGGAAACAAAGTAGACCTGTAAATCTTACCCAAGACAAGTAATAAATTTGCTTGGTTTCGCTTCATGGCATAAATCATAAGAAATGAATATATTATTTTTTCCTAGGGTTCATTCACAAGTGTTACTAAGTTTATAGGTTCATACTTCAATATAAAATCAAAGCACTGAAAGTACTAATGATGGACGTACGGATTGGCATAGTAGATTGATATGCCCGTTTTGGTGTACATATTGGCAATTTCATATTAGATGAGATTATTTTAAGAATAACCTCTCTCCTAGCCTGGTCTGTTTAATAGGTACATGTTATATAGGATGTTTCTATTCTAGAGTCCTTAGCACGATCACAAGTGCGGGAAAAAATGCCATTGTAACACACGTCATATGTCTTTCATCGATTGAAATATGATAAGTAATTTGCCTGTTAAGTTGGCTGAGTAGCTGCACATAATGTCCCAAATTTATAGTTGCAGTTGTACATGTTACTGCTGTGAGGAATCACAGGAAGTCATGGTGTGGTGCACTACCTACCGCGGTATTACTGAAATACTACCGAAAGTCAAGTTAAACCAAATTCACATGATCGCAGTCTTACTAGCTTTCAAGATCAATACTTTTTTTCTTTTCCGAAATTATCCTTTTCCGAAGACATTCCATAAATAATTGAGATATCATTTAAGAAACTTGGACACTATTAGATTAGTTATATTCATTTAGAATTATTACCTGTATGTAACAAATGAGAGATTTTGTATATCTTTTAAACCTTCCGTTATCTTGTAGAAGCTTAACCCATTCCTACACAATCACGCTTTTGTACGCCCCTGAAGAATAGCATCAACGAAAACATCGTGAGGAAAAAGGGAATTTCTTGTTTGACAATGTTTTTCTACCCTATCTTGGCCATAGTTTTCAATCTCAAAGCGATTTGAATGTCCAAAATTTTGTCATTTGGTGATGGATTGAAAATGCTAATTAAAATAATGATCAAGATCTTTAAATATATGTAACTGTATGGCTTATTACTCCCGCGGTATACAACCGGTATGCTGAGTTCTCAAAATACAGGGCAAATTACTCACTACATAGTCTCGCATCTACGCTAAGCGGGTTATTGGTATGTATTTTCGAATTCAAGAGGAGTCTTCTACGAATTATATAGAATCCTCGTATTACGCCTTTTTTTAAAATGTATAGCAGTTTAGGGGAGACAGGTTTTGAAAAATAATAAATCGAACCTGACTGGGCAATGCTTCTCTTCTAACACAGTAACACCCAAAACTGGGTAACACTGATGGACGTCTGATTTCTTAATGGAATATTCTAAGATGTGATTAATATTTTCTATCTTGAAATAATTTGTAAATTGTGTGAGTTAAATATGAATTTTACACATGAGCATCAATAAAAACATTCCAATGCTGACTGAAAAGGGGATTCAAAAAATTCTGCCGACAATAGCTCGATTTACTTCATTTGTATTACATTATTTTATTCTTTAACATTTTGTGGAAGATAAGTACATCTCAGAGCTTCGTACGGCCCTTGCATAGATTATGACAGAAATATTTGGCCCTCATATTTCAAAATTCAAACTGAAATGCTTTGTAATAAAATTGACTGTTCACAACCTAATAATGAGACAGAAAATGGCAAAAGTATTTCGCGTTTCGAAACGTAAATAAGTCAAACTAGTACAACCCGAATGGAACCGGAATTTATCGGATAAATACGTAATCTGTCAATTGCAACAGAAATTGCCTTATTTGCGGTTTACATGACGTATCAGTTACGTCATTAGCTCCAGCTAGCAATTTAGTTGTTATAGACATTACCCGAAGACTAACGACCTCACCCGATAAATTCCGATGTTTCAAAGAAGGACACAGAAAATATATCACACTGAATTAAATTTATAGTGAAATTTGTATAGACTTAAAACGAAAAAAGAATATTCATCGTGCAGACGACATTTATAAGTATTGAAAAAAGCAGATCACTTTTATGCATAAAATTTCAATGAAAATCTATTCAAGTGCCGCTTTAAAGAGCATGAGTGTCTCTTGACTGCGTTTGTACAATCACACAAAGGACACTGATACTATTGGATCATCGTTGTCAAAAACATTATCCCTTTCCTGTTTTTCTATATTTTAGACTGGTCCAAATCGAAAGAGGTTGCAGACGTAAATCAAAATTGGATGCAATTTGAAATAAAACCATCCTATGTAGTAGAAAATATTGTGGGAAAAGAAGAAATTGCTTGTAAAAAGCAATTTTTTCTTTTCCACAATGTTTTCTCAAGTATATAATCCCGAGTATAGTAACGAAAAATCCCGTGTTTGAACAGGAAAGGGTTAATTCGATAGGCTAATTAAAACACTCATTTAGACCGGAAGAAATGTGTTAACATCCGACATGTAACTTGGGCGACTTTAACTTCGTGACTACAGTGTATTCAAGCTGCAATAATTACTGAATTAAGGTCGTCCAATACGCTTTGTTTTCTTTTTATATTCTTGGTCATATATTTCAAAATAAAGTTATTTACCCCATTCCCACTCAGTTAATTCTTTTAGACGCCCCTAAGAAAAAAAGCTTTTTAGAAAACATTGTTGGTAATGAAGAAATTGCTCGATACAAGAGATTTCTTTATCGAGCAATTTCTTTATTTTCCACAATGTTTTCTACCCAAAAAAGTAAGAAAAATCCAGAATTTGACGTGTGCAACATCTTTGAAATTGGACCAGTCTAAAATTTTGTCGTGTGGTTATAAGTTAATCAAATTGCCTTGTCCAAGGCCAGTAGGCGGGGCTAGAATAATGTCATTTGCTGTTGACTAATAGTTGAAAATTGCTGACATTTTACTTCTTTCCAAGTCTGAACCTACGGATCAAATATCTTCTAGATCTTCGAAATAAACGGAAACGTCGGCGTCGGCGTCGGCGTCGGCTCCAGAACTTTTTGACCGGCCCGTTCAGCTCCCTGCAATAAAAAATACGAGTTTTCGGTTTACTCATTACAAGACGGCAAAATTTTAGACTGGTCCAAATTGAAAGGAGGTGCAGACAAAAATTTAAAGTTTATGAAATTTTAGATTTTTCAACTTCCTGGATAGAAAACATACGGCAAAAATGAAGAAATCGCTTGTTACAAGTAATTTCTTCATTCTACGCAATGTGTTTCGTATTATTTATCTTAGGGGACGTCCACAAACGTCATTGTGTGGGAATGGGTTAATCCCTAACCATTAGACAAAACTATTAACTCTTAAAATTTTTAGAAAAAAAACCCCACCAACAACAAAAACAGAGTGCGTCTGAATTGAGAAATATGCGTCTTTTAGTGTAGAAAACTTTGTTAAAAATCAAGAAATTGCTTGTTGCAACTATTTCTTTTTTTCTAACATCTTTCTCTGTCTTCTTAAGCTCGTCAAGACTTGGGATGATATTTAACATGTAATGGTGTAAACTAATTTTAAATGTTTATATAAGAAATATACATTATAACGTAAATCACATAACAATATCACGCAAACAGAATGAAAACGAACGCAGATCTTTTAACACCTTTCACATGTGTGCAGTCTGATCATGACCTACGCCACCTGCTTGATATTTTGGGACAGTATTTTCTTTTAATTATTTACATAGACCAAAGTCAGGATTTTTTCAGTGCTTTCAGCATTATATCTTTATTGTTATTTTGGAAAAGGATTTTCTCTTAGAATGGCAATAGTAAAAAGCTCTAGGGCTCTGGCAGGGACTCAATTTGTCACAAAAAGAAATTCTTAAATCTTTGTTAAAATCCTAACGTTATTGAAAAAGTAGTCTAACAAAGATTCCGGGATTCTTTCTTGTGACAAATTATGACCCTTCGACAGCCATATAGCCTGTAATGGTTAGTTCTAATCTATTTGTCAACAGAAGTGACCATATGCATCCTTCTAACAAAAGTGTATGGCATAGTATTAGATAAAGCCATTTTGTGTGCGCTTAAATAATAGGAGGAAGAGAGAGAGGGAGAAAGGAGAGAGAGGGAGAAACAAAGAGAGAGCTGGGACAGAGAGACTGGGAGAGAGAAAGAAACAGAGAGAGAAAGAGAGAGAGACAGACAGACAGAGACAGAGAGACAGTGAGAGACAGAAACAGAGACAGGCAGAGAGACAGAGACAGACTGGGCACATTTTGGTGCACTGTTGGCGTAAATATTAATATACTTCGAAATAAAATGTTTTTTAGGTCTATTCTGTTAGTATATCTGTAGATTATGACGCAATACCTTTACGATATACTTCTAAGAACCGTAGTTAAGAAATGATGATAAAAAATGTAGACAAAACGCTTTGATTCCGTCACTTAAAACGGCCCATTCCCCATTCACCGCTGTATTCGACACAGTAAATATTCCACAAATACGTCTTCATAATCCGCAAAAGATTTCAATTTAAAACCTGGAGCTTCAATATGAGATGTTTTTTCCGTTAGCATTTCAAACGGTTTTATAAAAAATGTAGTTCGGTGGTTTAAATGCAAATTATTAAGTTCTAATGCTCATATAATGTATCTCATATATGTATAATTATTAATGTGCTTAACCTTTTCTTTGTCGCAAAACAACCGAAAAGTAAATCATATTTCATTACTTGGTTTAACAGGATTCTTGTCATTTAGCCCGTCGCAGAAGTGTTGGGGGAGAGCAACGAACGACAACTCTCCTTGGAGATTCGCTCAAATTATGAAAGAAGTGTTTTGGCACTAAATTCTTAAATTTCAGATGTAAATGCTATCAGACGTAATTTAGCTGTGTCTGTAATGAAAATGACTGTTCGTAATTTCATAAAAAAAGAAAGAAAGCAGGCAAAGATATTTCGTGTTACTAGACGCCAAATAAGTTAACAAAGAAACACAGGGAGCAGTTACGTATGCTAGATATTAACTAAAATGACCCAAAGTCAAAGCAAAACTTTTAGAAATACTATATATAGACAAGGGGTACAAGTCAGAATTCCTGAGATACCATCTCTTTTTTGTTTTAAAAGCCTTTGAAAATTACACTTCTTTGTTTACACATTTTACAGTTGTGCATATTCGTCACACATATAATCATTTGTAACCTTGACCCTTCCATTCCACGAAAACTATATATATTTCGGAGCACAGAAATACACATCAATTCTGCTCGTTTGTCGAGAAGTAGCACCTTCACTTTTCATCAGTAAATAGCAAACCCCAGATGAGCCACTCATTTCTTTTACGCGTAGAGCAATGGCAAATTATTAATTAAATACTTTTTACCTTTAATTAGCTAAATCTAGAGATTCAAGAGCTCCCCTAAGATTATGAAGTGTTTGTACCCTTCCCAGAAGTCAGAAGGCAGCCATTTTGTAAATATACTGAAATATCCTTAAAAGCAAAAAAGATTCAAAATTTGGGAGGGGGGTACAAGTGGGGACGTTACTTGCAATAAAGGCCAGCGACTGAAATAGAGGGTAATTGAAATGACAATGGTCATTTATAACTCATAACCTAATATATAAAAAGAATATATTCTAAAGTTTGTTCAAATCCCAAAATATGCATTTTCGTGGGAAAATCCACAGAGATAAAGTTAAAGCTGTGGCGATATAGGTAACAAGGATGCTCCTCTTTTCCCTAGGTTTTTGATAATCTCCCTTTTGATTGTTCATTTACACTTTTTAATGAGAATAGGAATTCCACAAGGTTTGTTAATCAAAAACAAAGAAATACGAGTTTCGATAGATCTAAAAAAAGGACATGAGCAATGAGAAAAAATATTTTTAATCATATTTAATGAATATTGAAACAAGATCAGAACAGGCTGCTTTTGGAGATAAGATACATCTTTAAACCCTCAATTTTTATGAGTAATATTGATTCAGAGACTGTATAGATAGCTATGCTGACTGTATTTGCTTTTCACTTTGTGTGTTAAAACATTTTCCCTTCATTAAAGGATTCAAATTTTACGTGTAAATTTTAAGTAAAATCATAGTTAAAGTATAACCTATTAGTGACGATTGAAAAATGTATGATAACAATCATTATAGTTCTATATTATACATTGTATTTACATCAACTCATTCAGGTTTTACTTCTTCTTGCACAGAAACATTTACAAAAATAAATTTGATAACTCTCACATGTATGAAGATATCACCAAATGAAATTTTACAATGTACACCATTTCTAGTGTACCGGTAATATACTTATTTAAAGCTATACGCAGGTGTTCTTTTGAATTAATCGTAATTGATGACCAAGAAATTTACAGAGAAAAAATCCATTTTACGTTTATTATCACATTTTTGCATCCGTTTGTGCTTTATGGATGTTTATCATCAAAAGCAACATGGCTGTCTTTTTACTTCTAGAAAGGATGTTACACTTCATAAGCTAAGGAAATTTCTGCAATCACCAGAATTAACTACTTAAAGGCAATAATGGAGTTAATTTATAATTTGCCATTGCTCTTTGCGTAATAGAAATGGGTGGTTTATCTGGGGTTTGCTATTTACTGATGAAAAGTGAAGACGCTACTTCTCTACAAACGAGGAACATTGGGGTGTATTTCTGTAAGAAAGTTGTCTGTACTCCGAAAGCTGTATAGTTTTCGTGGAATGGAAGGGTCAAGGTTACAAATGCTTATATTAATGACGAATATGCACAACTGTTAAATGTGTAAACAAAGAAGTGTAATTATTAGAGGCGTTTAAAACAGACAGTGGTTGGATCTCAGTAATACTGACTTGTATCCCTTGTCTTAATATAGTATTTCTAAAAGGCCTATCTTGACTTTTGGGTCATTTTAGGTAATATCTAGCAAACGTAACTGGTCCCTGTGCTAATAAACCGGTAGCCCGCTGTATCGATAGATCTAGGGGCAATAACCCAGTCAAATCAATTAAGTAAATCCCGAATTGAACCGGAATTCATCGGGTAAATACGTTATCTGTCGATTGCACCGAAAATTGTCTTATTTGTGATTCCCAAAACGAATCGATTACGTCACTGGCTTCTACTAGCAAATACAACCGATATCGACATCATCCGAAGACTAACGACCTCACCCGACGAAATTCCGATGTTTCAAAATAGGACATAGGGAAAATTAAATTAAATATTTAGGGAATTAGTAGATTAAGCACGAAAAAAGAATATTTATCTTTAAAAAAAAAGAGATTGAAACCTATTGGAAAAGCAGATAAATTTCCCTTTTTTCATTTTTCGTGAAAATCGGTTCAAGAGCCGTTTTGATAACTATTGTAAAAGCTGTTAAAAAAGCCGCTTTAAATCTCATTTGTAAATATTTACGATCGGAAATCAGAATAGAAATGATTTTTTTTCCTGAAATATAATAATGAACCTCAAATTAAGAATATCGTTGAATTGACCGATCAAAGTGTTCACCATCTAGACCGGCGGAAGAATTTAAATCAAGCATTGGCCACCATTTATTTGAAATATTTTTGTTGGTTTTGCGACCTAAACGTCGTAACTTCGGCTTATTCAAGTTGAGTTACGACGTGTAAGTCACCAACTTAACATTTTACTTTTTTGTTAAATGATTCTGCTATAGATTTACAAAAAGAAAACTTTGAGTATCAAAGGTGTATTTCCAGTTGGAATTATTGTGCATGGCAAGCGGAGTCAGAGTGCATAGCCAGCGATTGATCGGTTTATGAACCTTGCATAAAGTCGCCCCTCATGAATAACAACTGGGAAAATATTGTGTAAAATGAAGAAATTGCTTGTAACAAGCAATTTCTTCTTTTTACACAATGTTTTCTACACAGAAAGTTTGAAAACTCTAAAATTCCATAAATTTTAAATTGTCGTATGCAACTCCTTCCAATTTTGACCAGTCTAACATTTTGTCGTTATTACATTAATATTTTTTGTAATGACGGAAATGGTTCTCAGTCGAACCAAAGTAACAAAGGGGTTGGTCAATATTTCTTTTTTTCCAAGCATAAATGACCTAAAGATTTTTGGTAAAACAAGTACTATTTATTACAATTTATTATACAATTTTATTAGATGCTTTGTTACGATTTGGATCATCCTTTAAAGATGAATTTTGATCTGAGTCTTATATTTCAATAGGTATTCTTTGTCCTCAATTAATGGATGATCAAAAAAATCATTCGTGTGACCTCCGGTGTTTCTATCAAGCATATGTGTTGGTTTAGCGACTTTAACACCGTGGCCTTAGCATATCTAGACTTCACCTATGACGTTATGGTCACCGATTCAACGATCTTGTGTTTGTATTACCTGACCTGTAATAATGCCAACTAATGTCTTTCATATTTAAGTCGAACTGCCATGTCTGAGGTCAATCAGCGTGGCTAGCGATCCGTCAGTTATACATATTATGCTGTATAAATACTAACCTGATCTCCCCAATTTCACGTGCATCGATACAATCCGGGTCGTCACAGTTGGGTTCATCGCAGATACAGTGCTAGAAAGGATTACAAAACTTTGAATTTTGTTAGAGTCATAATATCTCAGGAAACTACTAGCTCGGTTGTCATGCTGAACTCGGAATATTCCGGTTTAGGCAGGAGATGTTGATAAAGATCAGCCTGCACATAAGTGCAGTCTGATCTTGATCTACACCGCCTGCTTGTACTTTTCCTGTCAGAGTTGTTAATGACATCGCTTTCCAAAAGAAATATTGATTTTTGAACCTTTGATTTTAAAGCAATTCAGTAAGGTAATTTATACAGCATGACAAGGGTTAAAATTTATTCATCTGCACCTGTCAGTAAAACAGTCAACGCGGAAGATTAGTGAGCTTATCTAGTGAAGAATCGGGTGCATTTGTCTCAATCTCAAATTGTGAATAAAATCGAGTTGAAATTGAATAAAAAAACACAAAATACTCTTTCCAGAGAACGTCACTCATACCTCCAATTTGTATATTGATATCATAAATGCTCTTGTTTGAATTAGTGACTAAATAAACGTTTGAACCATTTTGCTTCACGGAGGAAAGATATGGTTTTAACATGAATTACATTCAAAATCATTCACATAATTAACTCTTGTCATGCAAAAAAATAAATAAATAGATAAATAAATAAATAAATGAAAATAAAATAAAAATAAATAAATTAATAAAAAAATCTCTACAGAATTGAATTAAATTCAAAGGGCAAAATGCACTGAAAGCACTAATTGTGGGCATTTATCTATTACGAAAGTTCATAATATAAACAATTATTACTTAGAAGGGACAAGCAGATAGTGTAGGCTAAGATTAGGTGCAGGCTTATCTTCGTCTGTACAACCGACCAAAAAAGGAATATTACTACTGGTAATAGATTTTGCAAAGAACGACATTCAAAATCGAAGTGGAACTTCCTGTCGGAGTCTATTAGCGGGCCAACGGGAGTAAGTGATCAGGGCCATCGGCCAGGCATCAAAAATTGAAATAGTGTGGCAACGGGTTCCACCTAAGTGACATCTGTCCGCTAAGTCATGTATTTTATGGCATCACCAATAACAAGTCTTATTGTCTTCTAGAAATGTTATCTAATGACGTATTTACGAAACCAGCGGCGCTGGCGAGATAACGCCCGTGATAGGGACAAATCGCACCTGCGGACTAAGGGTCTCTCGACCTTACAACTAAGACAAGTGGAAGACTTCTATTTCACTAAGTCTGGAAATCCTCTCCTACAAAATACACCCATCCCCGTACATCCCAAAAGACAACGCCAACAATAAACAGATTACATTTATTTGGACCTCACGTGGCACAATACTTACATCTCTCTCATCTAGTTCTTCGTCGTCGTCTAAATCTTCGTCGTCTTCAGCTCCTAGATTTACCTCTCTTTCAGCTATTTCCTGGAGGAGATTTATTGCCTCATCGACGTCTTCTTCTTCACCTTCGTACGCGTCTAAATACAGATGATATTCCAAGTATAATTTAAAGATATGTCATAGGATTTCTTCGAGAAGTTTCTGTTTAGAATCGAATATTTAAGCGAATAAAACTTTAGGATATAAAGGGTTTGTTATATTTACTTTAAGACAAGCTAATGGTGACCAAGTCAAGAATAGAAGAGTTACCAAGTCTAGGCTAAAATCAGTTTTTTTTAAAGAAAATCGAGAAACTTTTGTTTTCTATCACGTTTTAGACCGTTTACGACATTCATGGTACCAGACAAACTACAAAATATCCTGTGCTTATATGGCGTCATGATGGCGTCACATAACGAACGATTCTTCATGTGTTAACAAAAGGTATTCGTGATGGATGTACGAGGGTCGCTAGGAAACAATAGTCGATCCTGCTCAAGCGACCACTTGTATTAAGCGTCCATTAGATGACCAAAATCATTTTTTTTAAGAAAACTCTCTTTAGAAGTGAGGCATTTTGCGAAAAAAGTAAAATCATAACTTAATCCTATGTTGTTGATTCTAACTAGAATCGTGTGAATGAGATGAGCCTTATTAGTCCCAACAACACAGGATTCAGAGAGAAGTCGGTTATAATAGTTATTTATGCAATCGAATCATCACATTACATACGGTTTGTCACTAATCAAAGGACTACGACCCAAAATACAAAGAATTAAATGCTTACAAGCATTACGGCTAAGAATGTAGACGTTTACGATAAAAAGATTATGAAGTCATAAACGAATTGATTTATTGAAATGGAGTTTAACGAAACTCCTAACTGTATTCCACCTAACCAGGTATCCCTGGTACTCATAAATTAAACAAATATCCGTCAAAATAGAAACGTTTATCAGTAATATAGTCTTGTAGTATTGTTCACTGTGTCAAAACACTATATATTATAGTGTTTCGATGGCACGTCGTCTAAGATCGCTATGCTCGTACACCTCCGGACTTCTATCATTAGGACGTCAATTGGTAAAATAACCATAATACATTTAATTGAAAGGCTTCACTTCCTTGCTTTTGATGAACTTATTGTATGGTTTTATCGTGTAATATGAAGGCCTTTTAAAGGATCTGCGCAATGTGAATATATGAGAAGGGGTAGGACCGGACAAGTCAACCAGTCGAATATATACATCTAATGTCTAACTTTATCATATTGCGGACACATTAGAAGGGAATAAACCTCGTCTTCAATAGCTTTTATGCCTCTCGATCGACAATAACTGCAAAATCTGTATTCCCCGATCTATGTCCACATGTCTTTTCTTTTCAATCTTTAAACTATGTACAGAGTAATGACAATTTGATATTATTTTCTTGTGATTATACGGTAAAGATATTGAGAAATAGTTCTCAGGGTTAAGTGTCTTTTCTACTATATTTGGGTAATTTCTTACAACAGCCAATTGAGTATCTGAGTAAAATACTTCATGTATCTATATCGGCGACATGCCCATTAATTCAGACATATCAATATTGAAGTAAAAGAGTCTTATCTTTAGTAGCGCATGTGGTTCGTCCCGATTCATCTAATTGACGCAGCATTAAATATCATCTATTTGGATATCTAAGTGCGCAAGATGGATTAGCCTTCACCAATATCTGATGGATTTGTTCATCAATATGACGGATAACGGATATCGACCACTTTCGCTCAAAATATTTTTAAGCGACCATTCTTTTAAGCGACTACTTTTAGTCGTCCCTAATTGGTCATATTTTACAATATTTACTATATAAACTTAATCACATTCCTTAAGATGAGGATACAAATAAAATTGTGATTTAGTAATTTGAGTTTCTTGCCTCAACGATGAGTGACATGTTACCGCCATCTATTAACCCTTGTCTTGCTGTATAAATTACCTTACTGAAATGCTGTCAAATCAAAGGGCTGAAAGCACCGATAGAAGGTTTTTTTAAAAATCTTTATTTCTCTTGGAAATCAACTTCATAAACAAATCTGGCAGGAAAAGTACTAGCAGGAGGTGTAGACTAAGATCAGCCTGCACATAAGTGCTGTCAGATCTTAGTCTACACCTCCTGCCAAAGCCGGAATATTCCGGGTTCAGCATGACAAGGGTTAAATGATGGTGTTGCTAAATGCTTTTATGTCCGAACAATATATTAGCTGAAAGACAAAAACTACCGTCTACGTCCATTCAGGACCTTTGAAGTCTGTCTTGAACCGATATTGACTGTTCACAATTGACCACTCACGGCTGTCAATCAAGGATTCAACAGACCAATCAAATCATGTTTTCAGTCCGGACCTGAACTTTCATTCTCTATCATTGGCCGCCATTTTAAAAAAAACACTTTTTGTTGGTTTGGCGACTTAAACCTCGTAACTACAGCTTATTTAAGCTGTAGGTACGACACTACGGTCACCAACCAACCATTTTACGTTTTTGTTACAAGCTACTGACTATAAATTTTGCAAAGCAACGCCGTCAAAAATCGAAGCGAAACTTCCTTTCGGAGTAAATGGGCGGGGCCTAGGGACTCAGTGGGCGGGGACAGCGATTGTTCAACTCTATATTTATTGACGGCATTAAGCATTAACCAAAAGCAAAGTGGCGGTATTTTAGACGGCCAAAAGTTAAACTAGACAAATAGAGATCTTTTATTTTGAATTATACAAGCACATAAATCAATAGATTCCCTCACTGAATTTATAGCCACATATTTCATTCATTATTTATTTATAGTGAAAACTATCGATTGAATGGGATGGAAAATGAGCGAAGAATGCCACGTCGCTGAGATAATGACGAAATATGCCAACCACTTTAAAAAATAATTAGAAAAGAAATAATTAAAACAAATAAATATAAATGAAACATTGAATAATATGTAACACAAATCAACAAATACTTACATGATGCCGGGGTAAAAAGAACGAATGCAAGAATAATCACATTCAGCGCTAGTAAAAACCTCATGATGTCGAGATCGCACCCAGTCCTGAAATAAAGCTTCTTCTATAAACAACTAGCTATTTATTACAAAATACCAGAGCATGAAATTGACTCATGTGAAAAAGAAGTTACGGTTAATTGAGCATTGACCTTTAATTGGAAATCGTGGCAAAATATCTTAATAGTGGCGATACATTTATTATTCGTGATATATTTAAGATAAAAATGTCAACGTTTAGGGATAGGCTTGTACACAACACACGATTTCCTTCCCTTTTCAAAAGCTTTGACCGTGTTAAACAAAAGTTGTCCGCCGGACATCATTGCTTGCATCTCTGGGTGCTTTTCAATACACGGCACATGGTTACAGAGTAAAAGTAAACTTTCATCCCCTGATGATTACCTGTTTGAAATATGAGCACCCTCAGATGAAACATCACCAATATACATAAAATCAATGTTTAGGGGTTTCTCTTTTCACAAAGCGTAAAAGGCCATAGTCGCAAGGTTAAGGTCATTGTTTCAAATGATAGCCCATTTCCTGATTAGTGCATAGGTGAAATATGATAATCCATGGAAGAAAAATGACCAAGATAGAAAAAATTAAACTGTTTGGTTAAAGTTCTTTTTTTATATAAAATGTTAAAGTTCAAAGTCACAAACGATCACAGGATCAATGGCATTATCTCAAATTAAATATCCGTCTCCTGGTTAGTGGGTGTGTAAAATATGAGCAACTTAGGTTGAAAAATAACGAAGATAAAAAATTAAGTTTTGGGTTAAGTTAAGATGTTTTTTTTTTTTATCACAGGTTATGGTAAAGGTCACGGGTCAGGGTCATTGTCTCCAATGAATGCCCATCTACTGATGAATACGTGTGTGAATTATGAGCCCCGTACGAAAAGTTAGGATTTTTCATCGAAGTTTTTCAAGAAAATAAAGGTAAAGTTCACAAGATCACACAGTCAAGGTTTTTATTTCAAATGAAGTCCGTGTTACGTGAGTGGTGAGTTTTACACGACGAACAAGTTCACGGGGGTCAAGGTCATTGTCTCGAATGAAATCTTATCCCCCCATTACGAAAGACCAGTGGCAACGGCATTAATTCACAGCTCACGCTTCAAATCATACTAACAATATCTGAAGTGTGTAGCATGAGATCTGAGACCCGTTGTGATTCACTAAGTTCACAGTTCACAATTAAACCATACCAAATATGAAGTGTGAAATGTGGTGTGCGGAAATGTTAACCTTGAAGTGAAACGAGTGGAACGTGATATGTGAGGTCGGTGTGATGTGTGACTTCACACTTCCGAATTCATACTAGCGACTCGTTCCGAATTCACACTTCAAGATTAATTTTCGATTTCACACTGCCGACTTCATATTTCCGACTTCACTATACCAAATTCTGACATGACTCTTCAAGGTTTAAATTACACACCTCCGACTTCTACGATAACATTTTACGACTAAACACTCAAAACTCCTGATTCACACTTCCGACTTCACACTTCAAATTTCTGAATAACACTTCCGAATTCGAATTTCCGACTTCACACTTTTGACTTGACACTTCAAACTTCCGTCAAAATTCATAGTTTCGTCTTCACAATTCTAATTTCACACTCACGACTTTACACTTCCGAATTCGGACTTCAAGCTTCACACTTCAAAAATCCCAAACTTCACTCTTCTGAGTTCACACTTCAGAGTTACAGACTTCCACCTTAACACTACCAAATTCACACGTCAAACTTCCTACTCACACTTCTAACTTCAAACTTCTTTCTACTTCACTCTTCTTACTTAAAACTTGATATTTTCCACTTCACACTTGAAATTTCGAACCTAACACTTCCGACTTCACAACTTCGGACTTCGCACTTCAAAGTTAATATGTATGAATTTTTTAGTGTGAACTGTGAAGTGACGAACTCGCCACCGGTCTTTCGTACCCAATAATTTCTTATGTGAAAAATTAGCCTAATTGCCTAGTTATGATAAAAAAATAAAAAAATATATAAGAAGAAGAAGAATAAATTGGACATCACAGTCGGGGGAACGATTATAGCTCTCCCGAGACTTTTCTCTCCTGCGAACTAAAAATATATTTTCAAACAAGAGTTAACATTTCCACCCTCACATTTGCGATTTCAAAATTGCTACTTCACAGTAAAACTTACGACTGTGCACTTAAATTTCTGTTTCACACTTCAAACAATCGGCTTCACCCTTCCGATTTTAGGCTTCAAACTTCTCACTTCACACTTCCGACTATACATTTCCGACTCCATACTAACGACATTATACTTCAAACTTCCGACTTCAAATATCTTAGTTCCGACTTAACAATTCAAACTTCCCACTTAACACTCATGACTATACGCTTCCGAATTCAAACTTCACACTTCATATTTCCGGACTCCACTTTTCTGACTTCATTCTTCAGAGTACACACTTCAAACTTCTCACTTCCAACTTCACATTTCACGCTCCTGATTTAACGCTTGCGACTTAATCTTCAAAGTTTTGACTTCACACTTCAAACTCTCTACTTCCTATTTCACACTTCATATTTTCGACATTTTGCACTTCGGCTACAACTTGTTGGTAGGGTACTTCCGTTGACATCTTGTAGTTACAGAGTTTCGGTTGCCGCTTGTAGAAAGGACATCTCTGTTCAACACTTTTAATTGTGGCATTTCTGTTGACTGCTTGTAGTAAGGGCACTTCAGTTAATCAGTTATACTTACGGCACTTTGTTGACTGCTTGTAGTAAGGGTTATTCGGTTTTTTTTTTTGGTTTTTTTTTTTTGTATTTACGACAGATCGGTTTAAAAAATGTAGCTACGAAACTTCGCTTGACTACTAGCATTTACTGATCTTCAGTAGACCAGTTGTAGTGAGGGCACTGCGATGGACCAGTTATAGTTAGGGCATTTGGGTGGACCAGTTGTAGTCAGGGCATTTCGGCAGACCAGTATTAGTGAGAGCGCTTTTCTGTGGACTAGTTGTAGTTAGTGCACTTCTGTGGACCAGTTGTAGTAAGGGCACTTCAGTTAATCAGTTATACTTTCGGCACTTCTGTTGACTGCTTGTAGTAAGGGTATTCGGTTTTGTTTTTTTTGTTTTTTGTTTTTTTTTTTTGGGGGGGGTTATTTATGACATATCGGTTGAAAAGTTGTAGCTACGAAACGTCGCTTGATTACTGGCAGTTACTGATCTTCAGTAGACCAGTTGTAGTGAGGGCACTTCGATGGACCAGTTACAGTAAGGGCATTTGGGTGGACCAGTTGTAGTAAGGGCACTTCGCTGGACCAGTTGTAGTAAGGGCACTTCGGTGGACCAGTTGTAGTAAGGGCATTTCGATGGACCAGTTGTAGTCAGGGCACATCGGTGGACCAGTTGTAGTCAGGGCACTTCGGTGGATCAGTTGTAGTAAGGGCACTTCGGCTGATCAGTTGAAGTTAGAGTACTTTTCTGTGGACCAGTTGTAGTAAGAACACTTCTGTGGACCAGTTATATTAAGGGAACTTCGTGGACCAGTTGTAGTAAGGGCACTTCGTTGATCAGTCGTAGTAAGGGCTCTTCGGGGGATCACTTGAACACTTCTGTGGACCAGTTGTAGTAAGGGCACTTCGATGGACCAGTTGTTGTAAGGGCACTTCGGTGGATCAGTTGTAGTGAGAGCACTTTTCGGTGGACCAGTTGTCGTTAGAACACTTCTGTGGACCAGTTGTAGTAAGGGCACTTCGATGGACCAGTTGTAGTAAGGGCACATCGGTGGATCAGTTGTAATAGCACTTCGGTGGATCAGTTGTAATCAAAGCACTTTTCTATGGACCAGATGTAGTTAGAACACTTCTGTGGATTAGTTGTAGTTAGATCACTTCGGTGGATCAGTTGTAGTAAGGGCACTTTGGTGGATCAGTTGTAGTAAGGGCACTTCGGTGGAACAGTTGTAGTTAGGACACTTGTAGGACCAGTTGTAGTTAGAGCACCCTGGTTGAACACAAATTCAACATGATAGTATGTTCATGCAAGATCTCTTGTTACTGATATTAGTAACGGGTCCTTGTATCTTAGTTCACAATAACAGCGCCTTTGTAAACAATGTATGCGTTTCGTGTAGCGTAGTACAGAAATCTCAAAATGTAGGACAAATAATTGAGATTGACCAGTATACATATCATGGCTTCCGGTCAAAAATTTATTAAATGTTTCAATTAATATAAATTATACGATATACTAATTTCCTATAGACAGTAATAACTTAGTAGTAATTATGCATTGAATATAGCTTAGCCCTTCCTTATACGAACCACTCAATTGAATTTTTTTAGATACATAAAAGGTAGCTATTAGCAAAAATAAAAAAATAAATATAACCATAGCACTGAAAGCGCTGAAGGCCTCAGGTACATAAATACGAGATATGGCCAGAATGGTTTGATGTTCGTATTATCGGAGGTATCACTTTCTGCTCATATCTAGGGTCGAATATGGGTACATCTGCCAACCTGTCCACAAAAAGATCTTTCTTCTTATTTTGCAGGTAGTATAACGGTGATTCTTGAGGAAAATACTTTTAAGTAAAGGCTTACGGACTGACGGATGCACTCGAGCACGGACAAACTACGGACATAACGCACTGGTTATAGCTCGCTGGCTTTCAGTAAGTGTAGCTGATAATGACCCAGCACCATTTCCACGCTAAAGATATTTCTAAGACAAGATATGCTGACTTGTTTGTCCTACATTTTGAGATTTGTGTACTGCGTTTTACACAACGCATATATTGTCTACGTTATATACGACGCTGCTATCGATCGAGGGATGGTCAAGCTTTCTGTACAAACTTTATTTTAAACAGATTGCCCCCCGACCAAGTAACATCCGTACTCGATCGATAATCGCTCGCTTAACCCATTCCCGTACAATCCCGCTTTTTGGCAACCCAAAAGAAAAGAGAATTTAAAAAAATGAGAGGAAAAAAAGAATTAAAAATTGCTTGTAACAGGCGATTTCTACATTTTGCAAATGCCCCCCCCCCCCCCAATAAAAAGAAAAAACATATAAGATTTCACAACTTTTAAGTATCGTCTGAAACTTCAATCAATTTGGACAAGTCTTGTGTAGTTTGGTAACCGGTTAAGAAATAGATCGGATAAGAACGCCGATCGATATTGACTAAAGTAGACCATCCGGATTGCTCTTTCAGACATAAACAATCACGATCGTTTTTGGTGGAGTCGGTCCTATTATCAGTGTGTCACCCAAAATTCACCCTTTACTGTTTTACAGAATTATAGACCTGTCTAAATTCAAAAGTTTTTCAGGCGAAAATTTAAAGTTGGTTTAATTTAGAAACTAACCATTCAGTAGGGTAGAAAATACTGTGGAAAAGGAAGAAATTGCTTTTTAAAAGCAATTTCTTCTTTTTCCGCAATATTTTCTTAATTATAAAATCAGGGGGGGGGTGTAAAAACCAGGGATAGAACAGGCAAGGGTTAAAAGGATGGAAGAAAGTGTACAAAGGGTCATGTACCATCAAAACAAACTCGCCCTAATCTTTCTGCTTGATTTAATTATTTAATTAATCCATTAGACAAACCACGCGAAACCGCCTCATTACCCGATTTTAGTCCTATGACGGAAGTATACTTGGTCAAGTGTACTTTTTTCGTTTATCGATCTTTCAATGAAATATTTAGCTGTTGTTACGGTACGATTTTCTCCTTAACTTAATGGCTACGTTGATTTTTCTACTGATTTGCGAACTATAAATGTATTCCGGATATACTTTGCACTTAACCGTAAACATTCAGCCGAGACCCAAACTATGTCAACAATCGTGACAATCAAAGACATCAAAGTATTGAAAGTACTGTAAGCTAGCATAGCATGGTTTTGCCAAGAAATCTCCTTTGTCAAGGTTATCATGATTAAATAAACGAGGATAAAGTAGCCAAGGAGTTAACCTATTATAACGCAACAGAATCCTAAACTGGTTCAAATTGAAAGAAGTTGCAGACGACAATCTTTAGTTGGTGGAAAAAAGAAAGCCTTTGAACTTTAAGGTAGCAATATTGTGGGCATGTACTAAATTGCTTGTTACAAGCAATTACTTAATTGTTACCTATGTTTTTCAAAGCTTTTTTCTAAGGATGTGTTAAAAAGCAGTATTGAGTGGGAATGGATTAAATAGCTTTTGAAGGAGTTCTCTAAAATTAGAATAAAGTGAATTCATGTGGCCTGACAAAGCAGTGCGCATAATGAAGATTCTGATCAGACTCATTTTAAAAAGTGAGCTAAATACATAGGAGATTAACTCGCATGCAGAGTTTGCAGTATTCCTGAAATACGTAAGAATTACTTTTAATGGCGTAGGCTTTCAATAGATTTAGTGGCTAAGCTTCCAGTGGCAGTTTTCACTCTTTGAACTCTAAGAAGACCTCAAAATATTTCCTGTTAACTTAATCTATGAAAGCTTTAGCTTTGCTAGCTAAAAATTAACGAAACCCAATATGCAACACGAGAATCATTCAGAGCTGTTATTACATATATTTACAAACGGTAAGGTAGAATGGTTATCCCAAATATAGAAATTTTGACCCTGACCAGTATGCGTATTCCTCACCGTGTCAGCGGAAGCCCGTGCTAGATTATGAATGAGGACCATTCCTGTGTCATCTTCCCTTTGTCCTGTTACCATTAAATCAGAGGTGTGCCAAATTGTACATTGGTCCTTTCACTTCATTACCTTTGTTTTTATCCTTGTTCAGTATGGGGAAGTTGCGATTTTTATTTGCATTTCCAGTTTGATTATAAATACAAATCTCTCGGTGGTGTTAATTTGTGGTTCAGATATAACATAGAAATGTATTTTCAAGATGAAACGAACATTTCCAGCTCTAATGTTTGGATTATACAACTGACCTTAAAAGCAGACAGTACATAGACCTCAAGGATAAAGTCCAAGTAAAACAAGGATAAGGACCAATGTATTTCTTTAGAGTATCAAAAGAGATAACCCAAGAATGTCCCTCATTAATTTCAACTCGTGATAGCTGGAATCTGAAAACACATCACCCCGTGAGAAAAAAAAATATCTTAATTTTTCAAAACATGTGTATTGATGGCGATAATCATAAGAGATATTTTAAGATTTATCACCATCTTATTATTAAGTTGAGATTTTTATAGCCCTAATTAACGGGTCGATGATCTCCGATAGGAAGGTCCATTTAGATATTAAAATGCATTATTTAGAAAATATATATAGCAAGTAATATTTAACAAAAACTAAAAATGGTTTGCTTGCGACCTAAAAATGAGCGAGTTCTAGTTAAGACGTTTAAATTTAAATCGCCGAACGAACAAGAAAGCTTCTTTTAAAAAAGAATGTCACTTCCGGTCTTAAAGATGATTTGACTGATCTATTTATTCTTTAATTGTCAGCGGCGATCCTGCAGATGGAAATAGTTATGATAGTCATCCGTCTTAAATGTTGTGTTCTATTTCAAGATATTTTTAATCGGCGGACCGCGACAGTCCATCTAAAATCGAACAATCCAATACATTTAACGTAAAAGAACTCAAACAGTGGTTGACATTCAGCATTTTTGTTGGTTTGGCGAATTAAACGTCGTAACTACAGCTTATTCAAGCTTATCGAACCATTTACTTTTTAATTACATTGGATTTGACACAAGTTTTGTAAAATAAGACCGTTTTTTACCTAAGTCGGATTTCCTGTCGAATGCATGGCTAGCGATCCTTCAGTTTACAGATTTCCATACGAGGAAACATAGCCTTTGTGATTAAGGATAGATTGTTCCTTCACTTGAATAAACACAACAATAAAAAATAAAAGAATTAATGATAATCATCATGACCACACATTATGGAAATTGTTTAAACTTTTTAGATATAATGTTACAAAATCAGCAGGTCCCGGGTTCGATCCCCGACGGCGGCACTCATCCTTTCCAACTATTTGTCTCTCACCAATCGGTCGATAATCGTAGACCTATTTGGGATAGCAGCTGGAGGCTAGGAAAGGATGTAATAGTAGTACTTGTGTGAGAAATACCAGGATTCCATTGTTAGGTGCTCCAGCCGCTGCGATATATAACTGAAAGATTGTTGAAAGCGGCGTAAAACCCCATTCAAACAAACAAAACAAAATCAGCATTCAATATAAAGATATTAAGATTATTTTCACGACAATGTTGGTCGACATAGCTGTGAAGATTAAAACTTTACTATGTGTAATGGCTGCTAGACGTACAAGAGATTGTCGGGGAGACAAATATAAAACAGAGGAAATAATATAAAGAGTAACTTTTACCTCCAACATTGGCAAACTTTTTGTGATGCATTTGTGTTTGTTTTGGACTTAAGCGTCATCACGTGATGTGTGACATTTGCAGTTCGCTTGAGCGTAAAGTGAAGACTTTGATCAACCTGTGCAACCGCACAGTCTGATCAGAGTCTTTAAAATACACTCTGTAGATAACTTCTGGATTAATGTCCCGATAGACAACTGGCGAAACTCATCCATCGAATGTACAGCTGTCCACACAGCTTCATTCATACACAATTCGAGTGTTAGTTTCGTCTATCAAAACTAGCGTGCTGATTGACCGTAAAACAAATCATGCCTCTATGAACAAATTGAGTATGCAGCTACTTTATATGCTTGTGTACAGATTACTTTCATTAAATCTAGATATTTATTTTTTTCGCTTGGTGTCATTAAATTATACGAAATTAAGAGAATATTTCTCTTTTTATTTTGGGGCGGGGGCTGGTGGTGGAGGAATGAAACAAAAAATCTAATCACATTTATGTATGACTCTGTTTCGCCTATTCATACTGTTTGATTTGTATTTTCGTTACGTTTCGTTTCATATCGCCAAGAAAACAACAACTACATCAAAACTTTTCTCTTAATCTCGTAAGTAAAATCCTTGGATATGTCAGACGCAGGCTCATTCTGAGACCTTGTGTTGTGTATACTCATTTAAAATTTCTTTATTAAGTTTTGATAAACAATATATGCAGTTTTAGATAACCCGAGCTCCTGAATAGTTATAGATGTACAAGTTATAATGAGTGATCAAAGGTCAATTTTGTCTATACAGTTATTGACGAAATTGACTTTTGATCATTATAGCTCACTGTAACGTGTATATATCTATATATAACCAGTCTTTACACGATCGTGTATAAAAAATGAATTTGAAGGACATGGATGGGAAATGTAAAGAAGACGAATGGTAGAAGGTGCGAAGGTCTCACACCTAGATTCAGACCTATAGACCTTACAGCAGTAGTTATTTCTCGACATGGAGTCAAGAGGTGCAGTTGATTATTAAACTTTATGATATCATTTTGAGTCTATATTAGCAATTTATTCCCGAACCATAATTAGAATCAAAAGGATCAGAAAATTGATGCGGTCAAAGATTTATAGAATCTTGAAAAGGGTCTGTTGTGTTTAATAAACACAGAAAGTATAACTAGAAAGGGTAAGCAAATTAATCCACTAACCGTGGGTCCGGTTTCCCACCATTTTGTCAAATTCTAAATATTATTTACATTTACACTACACAATGCAGTCAATCAAATCAAATTGCTTAACTGAACGGTTAAATGATTGCGGAGTTTGAGAATGTTTCAAAGGGCGGTATTGGTAATTTTCTATCATGTCGCAGATTTTAATTATGTTTATTCCCTCTCATATGTTGTTTGAATACAATACATTGTTTTGTGAAAATCAGAGCTCGTTTATCAAAATAAACTAGGATGTTTCCTTAAAGTCAGACCTTCCCTCCGGAAGGAAAACAGTTTAAACAATCTATCGTTTTTTTTTGGTCATTAAAGCGAATAAGTCTTTTTATTATCAATATGCAAACGAAGGGTATGAATGAATTTATCCAGAAAGCGTATTTTGTGGTTTCATTATGGTTTAACTCGTGTCTGTTAACATTTTGAGATCGAGTCGACTGCATCCGATTCTTCACCGGAAATGTGTGCTAATTTTCTCCATTGACTGTTAAAAGCAAAAGAGTTTCTATAAGTATGGACACTTACTATCGTGTTTCGCTTACCACTTAATGTGACATCTAATTCGGACGATGGTTGATTCAATCGTCACTTTGTTTTCTTTCGTTGAATTCGGGTCTGATACAAGAGGGGTCATCCGGTTACTGTGAAGTGAATTCTAAAACTAACATGTGATTCCGCTGAACATTTACTAGATAAAAACAAAATAACACTATTAATTCATCAGATTTCCACGAGAACGATATTTGGCTCATATTTAAGTATTAAATGCTCGTTTGAGAGTATCTTTATGCATATAGATTTTTTCTTTCCTAAGTTTCAGAAACATCGATACCTTCCTTTACATATATATCATTTAAATAATATTTCTTGCTTGATTCGCTGTGGTCTTATTTATTTTTCAAGTCGTTTTACATGATTGCTTACTGCTGTCAAATCGAAAACAAAAACATAAAAAAGGCAAAAAACATAACTTAGCATTAATAATAATGCAGTTAAATTATTTCGACAGAAATGTGGACAAAGGATGTAAACACCATTTTTAGCCTGACATCCTTAAGATCGCAGAACATACAAATAAAAGAAAAAATGGGTAAATATATTTAAGGTGACATTTATTTACATACTCGGATAGCCATACGAATATACCTTAACCCATTCCCACACAGTGACGCTTTTGGACGACCCTTAAGAAAAGCAATCAGGAAAACATTGTGTCAAATGAAGAAATTGCTTGTAACAAGCAATTTCTTCATTTGACACAATGTTTTCTACCCAAATAGTTGAAAAATAAAAGAAATAATACATTTTAAATTATCGTCTACAAATCCTTTCAATTTGGACCGGTCTTAAATTGTGTCGTTTGGTAATGTGTTCAGTATTCGTAAAAAGTAAGAGATTGGCCGGAAATATGTTACTAGACGTAGTAGTATTACAGAAATATTATGACGTCAACTCAGTCTGTTTTAGAATCATTGGATAGAACGTGTGTTTGCTAAGAAAACCCCGAAACAAACAAAAAAGAAAATAATTGGAAAAAAAAAACTACTGTTAACGGGAGAAAACATATACATGTAGCATATGTTTCATTTACAAATTAATAGTCCCGGGAATAAACAACACATGACAATACTTTGGATTCTTGGAATTTGGATATATTTTATAAAGTTTTAACGTCCTAAGATACAGTTACGTTATGATATTGTTACGAATAGTCTTGTGATTCGACATGAGTCGTCCTCGCTCAAATGGAATTGTATATGTTGTGTGTTATGTTGCTTTATTTTCCGTTCGTAAGAACGAAACTAAATCTAGCGGCTCTAGAACAGATTTTCACGAAAATTTGATATAGGGAAAATTATCTGTTTTCTAATAATTATTTATGTCTTTTTCACCATAATATTCTTTCTTCGTGTTATAACTACTGAATTCACTATGAATGTCCATTTTTTTCACTATGAATGTCCATTTGAAAAATGTTTACAAACTTAGAGAACTTTTTCTGTCTCTTAAGGTACATGTCTCGAGGTTACATATTTCAAATGTCTATAAAGCTAAACCTTTAGTACATGAATTAGACGTCTTGAGTAAATGTTCAAGACCAGAGTGTTTGAACTGTTCTTTTGATTCATTTAGTGACCTTAAAAAAACCCATTTGAAACAGCATTTAGATAAGAAAGAGGAAGTTCTTTGCCCATAAATTGGCTTATCTAACAAATTTAATTAAAATCATCTTTGACTTCCCATTTAAGTAGGAAACATGCTAAACATATAAGTGAATTTATTCTAGCTCTTAAAGTACTTGCTCCACACCTTTTGTGCAATCAGATTCCGATGACACTCTTGAAATTTGTGAGGTACTAGCTAGACCCTCTTTTAATTACATTGATGAGTTTGCCTATGAAGGCAATCCTGAGACTGAGAAAATGTTCTTGAACACACTCTCTCTTTTTTATCTGTAATTAAAAGGAAACTATCTGCTATCCTCATCAGTCATACAAAACATTATTTCAGAATTACAAGAATGCCACGATATAAGTCAAACATTACTTTTCAATAAGTTGAGTAGCATATTAGTATCACAGGGTTTGTCAACTGATACCATTTCTGAAATCAGAAGTGAATTGAATATGAGTGTTGTTTTTTAAAATTGTAATAAAGGATTGTTAATCACTGCTGCAACACGGTCTTCATTCTATTGAAAAAAACTTCCCGATCTGTGATGCAGTAGAAGTTGTCTTAGGATATGATTGTCACCAGAAAAGAAAATCTTACCAGTATGTGCCAATTTGTCAATCACTTGCTAGCTTGTACAAGCATTATAGCAGTCATTTTAAATTTTTGATATCTCTGTTTGTTTTGAAGAAAATGGAGTACTTTGTGATATACCTGATGGAAAAGTCTTTAAGATGGATAATTGTACAACAGATTCTAAAAGTTTTGCCATCATTTTGTATCAAGATGCTTTTGATGTTGTAAACTTGGATCTGCCCGAAAAAAACATAAAATTCTTGCAGTTTATTACACACTTGCAAAATGATGCTCCAAAGCGATAAAACATTGACCATATGCAGTTAGCTTTATTATGTCCAGAGAAGAACTTGAAGGTATTACGATTTGAAAATCTTGGAAAATGAGGGAATTGACATAAATGGTGAAATTATGAAAGGTTCCCTTGTGTGTATATGCGGAGATAATTTGTGTTCCCATACAATAGATAGTTTTATTGAAAGCTATTCTTCTAACTACTTTTGTAGATATTGTGAGATTGATAGGACAGAAAACCCACTCGCTCAATTCCTAGAAATGCTCAAAATTACCATGAAACTATCGATTAATGTCATGAAGAGAGTATGGATTCTGTAAAAGGTATCAAAACAGAACCCCCTTTCAACAGTCTTAGCGTTTACCATGTGGCATCACCTGGTTTACCCCATTGTTTAGGTCATGACTTATTTGAAGGTGTTGTGTCGTATGACATGATGCTTATTATAAATTATTTGAGTGGGTCTCATGCGATCAGCGTAACCATCGCATTCAAGTATGGCCATATGCTTGTCTACATAAACTGGATTCACCAGCTCCTGTTTCTGCTAGTTCTGAAAAATTGGACATCATGCTGTGCTTGTAAGGTTGTTCTGCTTATTTTTAATGAATTTTGTAAATGATCCATGTGATAGAGTGTGGCAAATGTACTTGAACTTAAAGGCAATTGTTGAAATTCTCACTTCAAATTCTGTATCACAAGAGCAAATTGCATTTGTAAATGTTAGCATTGAAGAGTATCTTTTTGACAGAGTTCATTTAATCCCAACTTATTTGTTGAAATCTAAACACAATTTTTTTGTCCATTATCCTGAGCTTATTATTGAATTTGGGCCTCTGGTACATTTATGGACTATGAGATTTGAAAGTAAGGATACATATTTCAAAAGCTGTGCTAGGCGTCTTGAGTACTTTAAACACTTTGCAAAAACTCTTGCTGCTAGACACCAGCTTTTTCAAGCATATTTCACAGCTGGTTATCTTTTCAAGCCAAATTTTATTTGTGAGAAAGGAAGTGCTTTGAATGCAGTCATGTTTGTTTGTTTGTTTAAATAGGGTTTTACGCCGCTTACAACAATCCGCCGGATGCTAGGATAGGATGTAATGGTAGTACGTGTGTACGAAATGCCAAATATCCATTGTTAGGTGCTCCAACCGCAACGATATTACTGAAAGCTTGCTAAAAGCGGGGTAAAATCCCATCAAAACCAATGCTCTATAAATGGCAGTGGCAGGGCGGTACTGTTTTTGATCCCGAAATATTATATCATCTTATCCTCAATAACCAATAGGCAGATTTTAATCAAACTTGGCAGAAATGTTTCTTAATTGACCCTTCTCAAAAGTTGTTCGTGAATTTTTGATTGACCCCAAAATATGGGCGTGGCAGGGGGGGGGGGCATTGTTACTTCAAGATCTTTAAACGACATCTTCTACCAAGCCACTAAGTCAATTTCAATGAAAAAATTCCAAAATGTTCCTTGGATGACCTTTTTCAAAAATTGTTAAGGAAAATCTGATTGGCCCTTAATATTGGCGCGGCTTTTTTTCACTTTGAAATCTTTGATCGACATTCTCATCCTAAACCACTTGGCCAATTTCAATGAAACTTTGCCAGAATGTCCCTAGGACGACCTTTATTAATAACTAGCAAATTCTAATTGGCGTATAGATATGGGTGTGGCATCACTATTAAATATTTAAACGATGTCTCTGCCAAAACTAGCGGGCCAATTTCAATGAAACTTTGCCAAAATGTTCCTAGGGAGACTCTTATTAATAATTAGCAAAATTCTAATTGGCGTATAAATATGGGTGTGGCAGGATGTGGAATTTTTTTCACCTTAATTTTTTAAAATTCATCCCTTTCTTAAATATTTAGCCGATTTCAATGAAGCATTGTGAATGTTCCATGTTATACATCCACTGGATTAATAGAAATCAGGAGAGCGATTTAGGGCCATTCTAGTCCTCTTGTTTTGTTATTATTTTTGTCTGAACATATAAAGGTGTTTCTGAATAGAATAACATACGCAAAAGACTTTAAGTTATGGAAGATATGATTTTAATAATATGTAATTCTAATTTCATGAAGAAGAATAGAAATCTGTATGACAGAACTTAACCCTTTATCAAATGAAAAATGGAATTTGAAAGTTGCCGCTGTAGACAAAAATCAGTGGAATTTTAGTATGAAGTAGGAAAAAAGTCTCAGACAGGGGTCAACAACCATAGCATAATTTTATGATTTATTGCAAACATTTTTCAAAAACAGCTGCAGAAAAATATTCAACGGTTACAACTAGAGTTGAACGCAAAAAGGTTGAACAGGATAGCTATGATTGTATAAATTTGGGACCAGTTTTAAAAATTGAAGATGAAGATCACCAACTAGTCTTGCAAAAAGAATTAGTAACATACTATCAAGATGGGGATCCGGGTTACGAACTAGTCCCGTCAAAGATGGAAGAAGCGTATCCGTTGGTAAGAAAGCAGATAAATAAGGATGCCTCAGTGAATAAGCTTCTAGAAGACTGGCCTTTCCTAATTGAGAAAATGTCCTGCTGTCACATTGCAAGGAGCTGCTTGGAATTGATCTGGTAAAATCTGCGGAGACTTTCTTTCTAAACAAGGCAGCTAGGTTAATACGCTTCTTTAAGTCGAAGGTTTTTGATATTACACCATACATTTTGGAAACAGAAAAATAGAAGAAAAAAAAATGACAATCTTTCTGCACTTATGCCTCTAGTCATATTATGTATACACATATGTGTCTCGGAAGAAGAAGATGGTTTATTCGTTGTTGACGATGTAAGTACATGCATCTTTCTTTAATTTTTAACATGTCCGGCATCAAATAAGGATTAGTTTGTTGTTCTTTTGTCATTCTGTTGGCCTAACAAATATTTTACCAAAAAACTTATGATTCTGCTTGTACCATCAGGTCATGGTCAAAAAACAAGGTAAAAGATTTGTATATCTTAACCAAAAACTTAACATTGCCAATTATTTCAAACATATTAAAGATAAAATGTACATATGCAGCATGATGATAGAACTCAATGATACGCATCTCCTGAAGTAAAAGTCAAGGTCACGTGCTGAGGTCAGTCTTTCAAATAAGACTTTAAAAAACAGAAGCATGTCCCCATATTTATGACCTTTAGTTGTTGAGTGGGACATAAATCCCCATATAACCAACCAACAAACATACAAACTTGACATGGCCAATCTGAGCATGATGATGGATTTCAATGGAATGCAGATGCATAATAGCAAAGCCAAGGTCAAGTAAAAAAGTTAAATGCCATTAGCCAAGGTAGATTTTTTAAAATATTGCTATTTCAAGGGCACTAATATTTCACAATTCATTTGTTTTAAGTTACAATCGTGTTTTCAATAAAATTTTAAGTTGTTATCCTGTGGTCAAAGGTGAACAAATATTGGACACATATATGTATGACCTATTGAGGGTCAGCTTAAGAAAATATTTTATACTGTTTAGAAAAGTTTTCAATCTTTTCTAAGGCTGATTCTAAGAAGATCTGTTGGACTAGCATCAGATATTTTGTCTAAGACTGCAAATCTTGCCCCTGCTTGAATCCTGTGAATATATTTAGTAAACAACAATTTAATAGAATTTTTCAAAATTAATATGTTGTGTTTGTGTGCTCTCTATTTGCCTGCAAATTTTAGCTGAAATACCTCAAGACCATCCATCATTAATACTGTCCAAAATACATGCATACTGTTTCTAACATGCATCTTTGGTGTCAGTATGAAAAAAAAATCCTAACAACTCTAATCTAATGTAAACCTAAATAGAGAGCAATGACTCATGACTTTGAAAAAGTATGTACTTCTTATTCATTTGAGCCTGATGAAGAAGATTTTATACATGTTCATGACATAACCATGGATGCTGATAACAAGGTCAGAGACAGTTCTCAAGGTCAAAAATCAGAAAATATTTATCGGTGGGATACCAAAACCAGTTTATTAAGAAACAAAGCAAGATTTCTTTTTAAACAAGGCTTTAGTCAGTGTATTTTCCCAGGTTTTTTTGGGAAAAGGTCCGAAACCTGACAAATAGGAAAAAATGCGTTATTTTCTCAAAAATTGGGAAAAGAACCTTGTTTTTATTGTGATTTTAAACGAAAACTTAAGTTGTGCGTAATTTTTTTATCAGAATGCCTGTCATTATTTGGGCAACCCAAAGTGCTTCATTAGGATTTATTTGCTTGTAAAACATGCCTAGATGCTCCAGTCATATGATAAAAGTAATGAAAAAAGTGGTAATAAAGGCCATTCAAATACGCAAACAGAAGTTCTCATTTGTGTATCCCTAGCATATATTTTTTAAAAATAACTTACTTTTGTTTTCAGGAAATGTCTTCGAACAAAGAAGTGACACGTTGTTGTGCAGAGAAGCTCTGGCCACGTCTAGCCATGTTAGGTATTAAGTAGTACCTTTAAATTTCATTAAGAAGATTGTATTTGTCTCATGCATGTTAAGTTGAAGATCAAATTCCGAGTAATAGAAATAAGAGTAAGTAAGGCGAGACAAAAAATTTATTATTAGATGCTCATCCGATGTTTATGAAAATAAGGGGCGGGAGGGACGTTTTTTAACATTTTTTTATTTTTCATAGGGGAATTTTTCACTAATTTCAGGCCTCGAGTAAGCTTTAAAAGTGAGAACTTTAAGCTTTTTCTTCAAATAAAAAAGTTCGTGACTGGGGTTTATTTTGAGGGGCGGACAAGGATGAGAATGTAACAATTAATTTGGTGTGATATAAATTGTCAAAATTTTTAATATTTTTACATTGACTCTCATGGGCACTAAGCAGATCTAGTATATGTGACCCGACATGAAAAAATGGTCCCCATCTGAGAACTCTGTAAAATTGATTTTTTAAAAACAGATCGGTTCCAATGGAAGTCTTCCTTGAAGGTGGCACATATCATTTTCGACTGTTAGTGGTAAAACTGATGAGAGAAATGCTAGGAAGCGTTTTTAGGTGCTTCAGCCACAACGATATGAATGCAAGATTGTTAAAAGCGGCGTAAAACCCAATTCAGACAATCAAATATTCAGTTGAGGTCAAGCAGAGGTTGTGCTTCAAATGTTTTTATTCAGGAAGGTAGAATGATCATTCTATCTTGAACGTAGAAAACACTAAGTGCAAACATATCAACCTAGACAGCCTGACAAGGGTCGTTACTTTACGCACTACCTAGATGGTCTCTTTTCGCGTGACTGGTCACATATAATATTACACTGTGCTGACAATCCTTTATAAGATAAGCTGTTTTGTGTATGAACAAAAAGTCAAGTGACTGTAGTTAAAGGGAGCTATCGATGTTTCTCAAACTTAGATAAGAGAAAAATACAAAGTGTCGAAAATACACTTAAACGAACATTTAATGAAATAAGTTGGGTCAGGTATTGCCTTGGTGGTAATCTAATAGGCCTAAAGTGGCTTTTTGTGGCTATATCGGAAAGGTTCAGCGGAATTCCAGGTTATTTTAAGATATCACGGAATTCGGCTGTCGACATCAAATGACTTCATTTGCATATGATCCAAAGTCAACTAAAGATAACAAATTTACTAGCGAAACAGCCAACGTCCTAATTCATGTCACACGAAAGGGTAAGCGCAAAACTACGGTAAGTGTTTATATTCGTAATAACTCTCACGTCAGTTTGCACTGATCTTTACAGAATTAAAGACCGGCTAGCGAACATTACTCCTGATGACGTAATGATGACGTTGGTGTGATGTAATTTAAACTAAATTCAAGGTCACGACAGTTATTCGCACCACGCACGTAAATGGTCATATAGTCTTCGCAACGGTCTAGTATTAATCTAAAAATAGATTAATAGCCTACATAGGCTATTAAGGAAATACCCTGCTCTTTTTCTGATAAGCGACCTCAGATTTTTGCAAAACTACTTTTCGGCATATTGTATTCAAATAGTTTACGAGAAGAAAAATAAATAATTAAAATCTGTGACACGAGAAAAACATCGATACCTACCTTTAACATGTTCTTACAAGAACAGTCCATACTATCAAGAGGGAATTAGGGATAATTTTGAAAGTATTTTTGTTAGAACAAGGCCCAATTTTTACGTCACCTGACCGAAGGTCATGGTGACCGATTGCGATCGTGTTTTGTCCGTCGTCGTGCGTTGTGCGTCATGCGTTAACTTTTTACATTTTCGACTTCTTCTTAAGAACCCTTGGATGGATTTCAACCAAACTTGGCAGGGAGCATCCTTATGGGAAGGCGCTTCAGATTTGTACACATTATTGAGTTATTTCCCCTTGTGGCTGCATAAGGGGCCAAAACGGGTACATCTTTGAAAATCTTCGGCTGTCAGAATAAATTAACATTTGGTAGCTAGAGTCTTTAGGGCAATGACTATCAAGTTTGTACAAGAAAAAAAATATGACAAGAAATGGCCGTGCTCGGGGGGGGGGGGGCAAAGGTGGTAGGGGTGCATACATACATACTGACAACTTTGAAAATCTTTTTCTACCAAACCAAAGCGCCTACAGCTCTGATATTGTATAAATTATAACCACAGGGTCAAAATTAGCCCGTTCCCGGACGTCACAAGTCTAACATAGGCTTATATAGTGAAAATTTTAGAATCTTCTTCTCCCAAACTAGAGGGCCTAGAGCTTTTATACTTGGAATGTAGCATCATCTGGTGAATTCAAATCAAGATTGTATAAATTATAGCCCATGAGACAGAATTAGCCCATTACCAGACGTCACAAGTTACACAAAGGGCTTTTATAGTAAAATTTGTGACAATCTTCTTCCCCCAAACTAGAGGGCCTAGAACTTTGATATTTGGTATACAGCATCATATGGTGGACTTCTATTAAGACTGTAAAGAATATTGCCTAATGATCAAAACTAGTCCATTCCCGGATGTCACAAATTTAACATAGGCTTATATAGTGGAATTTGTAAAAATCTTCTTCTCCCAAACAGGAGGGCCTAGAACTTTGATTCTTTTGTATACAGCACCGTCTTGTGGACCTCTATCAAGATTGTGAAAATTATTGCCTCAGGATTAAATAATCCCATTCCCAGATGTCACAAATTTTACATAGGCTTATATAGTGAAATTTGTAAGAAATCTTCTTCTCCAAAAAAGGAGGGCCTAGAACTTTGATATTTGGTATACAGTGTCGTCTTGTGGACCTCCAACAAGATTGTAAAAATTATTGCCTTATGATTAAAATAAACCATTCCTCGATGACAAAAATTTAATGTAGGTTTATATAGTGAAAACTATAAAAATCTTCTTCTCTCAAATAGATATGCCTAGAGCTTTGATTTGTGGTATGTTGCATCATCTGGAGGATCTCTATCAATATAGTATGAATTGTGTCCCTAGGGTCAAAATTAGCCCATCCCGGCCATCACGAATTTTACTTATGGCTTATATAATGAAAATTTAAAACTCTTCTTCTCCCAAACTAAAAGGCTTATAGTTTTGATATCAAGTATGTAGCATAATCTGGTGGACTTTTATGTTTTTGTGCACTTTGGACCCAGGTGACTGATAAGGCCCTATAGGCCTCTTGTTCTTTTTTGTTTTTTTGTTTTGTTTTTTTTCCACTATCAAGTGTTGGCTGGTAGTGCTCGTGTTTGCTTATGTACAAGTCCTTTGTATTCATGAATAAAAAGATTCACAATTTTGAAAGCAGTGTTATCAGGGATAGATTCTTAGACAGGACGTAAATGGGATCACCCGTGGCTTCTGGCTGGCAAGCGGCTTTCACTTCTTTGTCCCCTTAAGTAAGATTGACTTGAAACACGGTAGTTATGTTCCTCTCATGATTACGGAGTGCAGTGCACAAGAACCATAACTCTACCTAGCTTAATTATTGAGTTTTTTTTCCATTTGTTGTTTTCAGACTTGGGTATCCAGTACAGCAACGGTCGTATCTTGTGACTATTTGGAATCTTGTTATACTTTCAATGTCATTGACATAAATATTTTTGTGTTACCAATGTTTGTTTTTGTGTATATGTTTGCTAAAACTCAGGATGCAAACTAATCATTTTACAATTTCGTATTACTTAAAACCCTATTCAAAGTAGAGTGCTGATATCACAAGATGAACAGGATTTTATTTTTTTATTTATTGTAATAGCAAATTGACAATAGCCACCCTTATAGGACAGTAAGTCCTGTGCAAGACTAAATTCAGGGGTTGCTGATAAGATCCCTATGTACTGCACACATTGAAGTCTTAAAAGATAAATATAGGTATAACAGATTATGTATATATGCAGGGGACATTTTTCCCGATCAATTGATCTGGTAGCTGCTAACTCCATTCTTGTTGTAGATGGTCAAATCTTAGGGCGCTTCAGCAGTTTTCTTAATGCACCTGCTTTGCTGTTTCGAGTGTACTTTGGAATATATACATACATGTAGGTATATTGCCAATGTATTATCATTGTGATCACCTGGGCATCATTGATGTTGGCGTGACAAACTTAAACCTTGGTAAAATCACAGATCTAATTTAATATATTTTCTTGAAACGTGGCATGTGTGTTCATCATAGGAGCTATCTATTATGCCCTCGAATAGTTAAGTTCAGGGGAACATCGTTTTACCATCCCCAACAGCGGCTATCATACTTTCTGACTATCTGTCTCTCACCAATGGGTTGATAATAGTAGACCTATGTGGGATAGCAGCTGGAGGCTAGGAAAGGATGTAATGGTAATACTGGTGTGATAAACACAAGGAATCCATTGTAAGGTGTGCCAGCCGCCGTGATGTAACTGGAAGATTGTTGAAAGAAGTGTAAAACTCAATTCAAACAAACATTGTTTTACAATTTTTGTTCTGTCCGTCTGTCTATCTACCAAACTTAGCCAAAAAACTTCACAGTGTAAATTACTTCAAGGCATTTAAGGATAAAAATGCTCATATTTAGCATAATAGATCTCACCGATAGGAATCTGTAGACTCTAAGGTAATGATCATGTTACAAGGTCATCCCCAATGTCAGGTTAAAATTTGTCGTTTTTAGGACATTTGAGTTTTTACGAACAAATCTTGTTCCACTTAGCCTTTTAGTTTGGCGAAAACCTGAAGTATTGTGATCATATTGGCGTCAGTGTTGGCGTTGGCATTGGCAAGAAAACTTAAATCTTGGTCTTATTTCTATTGTTATCGAAGATATATACATGACATTTGGCATTTGTGTTCACCATCACAATAGCTATCCACAATATCAAGATTAAGAACTCTGAAAGCACTTTTGTAAGTGTTGAGCCCCTTTTACGAATTAGATTATTGTCGAGTCCGCTTGCTGTAGGTGAGACATGGTTGTTACAATAAAATATCGGTGTGGGTGCTTTAGTGCATCCATCCGTTAATCTGTCTAATTTTGTCCAGGCAATAACATCTATGGATTGATTTCATAATGATAGTTTACGATCAGGAGTAGAGATGAGCAATTCGAAAGAAATCCAGCCCAGCTGCAACATGACTGCAAATTGTGAGAAGCACTGTTAAACCTCATTCAAACAAGCTAGGCTGTACAAAAGATAGATGTAGATTTCTATATATTGCTTCTATATGCCGAATTCATTTGGCTCAAATCTGTGTGATCAAGCAATTGCATTTCTAACAATTAACTAACTGTATCATTAAAAAAAACACAATAATTAAAACTGGATATCGATATCTAGATATCGACTGATGAAAGTGTATTTGTTAATATCAAATGCAATAACTCTTCACTGTATGATTTAAGTTTTTGTCCCTTTTTAACTCTACTTGAGCAGGAAGTACTTATGGTGAGCTATTGTGATCAAATTGTGGCCAGTATCTGTCGTCAGTCATAATATATATGTGCCTCTGTGTCAACATATCGAGTAGACATTTTTGGCTCGAATGTTTTGGTATTGGTGGGAATGGATGTCTGTATGAGAACTGGGCCAAGTTCAAAATTGGATGAACCTAGGTTCATGAACAATGTCACAGGATCAAATCTTAGAAAGGCTGTGCGCACTCTAGGACCTATATTTTAAGCTCTAGTGTCTCGAAACGTGGTCAGAATAATATCTCGGACAATTGAAACATTTGGTAAAGTCTGTTCAAAGACTAGGTCAGGTGGTTCAAATTGTATTAATACACTTAAGTGCTATATGTAATTTTGAATGAACAGGACTGATATTTTGTAACCTAAGTAAACTATGCCTCAATTGAGTGCATTAGGGTCAATAGTCCTCTTGTTTACAATTCCAATTTCATGGCATTTATAGAGCGCAAAAATTATACAAATATTCTATTGCGCTGTACAATCAATGACAATACATACATACATATAAACAATAGGAAAATGAACATTTTGCAAAAATTATTTACACTCTTTAATTATTTTAGATAAGTCAACTACTGCACTTTTGTTTTATCAGACAATGTTAGTCATGTGTGTCAGGTGTGTCTTTAGTTATGATCTGAATAATTGCTCAGACTGACTTTCTTTTAGAGTGGAAGGGAGCTCATTCCACCACTTTTGACCAACAACCACAAGGGAGCGGTCTGCCAGTTTTGTTCGCCGTCTAGGAATGATAGAATTCGTATCACTCTGTGATCGAAGTCTGTAGCAACCTTGATGGATCTTTAACATTTATCTTATATAGATCGGAGAACTTGACGAGTGAATGGAAAGAAAGAAAGGAGATATATAATATTGGAAATTATTTTGTTTTGTTTGAATGGGGTTTAACGCCGCTTTTAACAATCTTTCAGTTATATCGCGGCGGCTGGAGCACCTAACAATGGATTCCTGGTATTTCTCGCACCAGTACTACCACTACACCCTTTCCTAGCCTCCAGCTGCTATCCCACATAGGCTTACGATTATCTGCCCATTGGTGAGAGACAAATTTCGGAAATAGTATTGCCGCCGTCGGGGATCGAACCCGGGACCCTTTGAATGATAGTCCGACGCGCTACCAACTGCGCTATGACGGCGGCACAAATGTATCTGGAAATTATTAAACATATATAGTCATATCATATTGTTAAGAAAAAATAAGGTGTTTGTTTCATACCAAAATAATATTACTTTTTCTAGAGTAACAATGTTAAAACTGCCCGGTTAGACGAAGCTGCTGTATAAAGCTGATAAGCGAAGCTGTCGGTTTTACGCACGATTGGAATGTGTTGTTTAACAAATTAATTGGTCATTCAAAGGATCATATTCACACTGTCCGAAAAAAGTTTGGTCGTGCTCGGACTTTGTGTCTATATATTTTTACCCCCGAATTCTACCCAAAGGATGCAACGTCTACATACCGCTTTTGAGAGGTGCACATAATCATGTTAACCTGGTAAACGACCGCCCGCCCTCTCTCGCTCTCTTTATCTGGAGATTATAAAGCGCATATTTACATAACGAAATTGGTCTATGTGGTAGAATAGTCACATCGCACGCAAGAGCCACCTAGTTCGAACCTGGCTACACGCTCCTTTCCCCCATCTCTCTCACTCTCTACCTATCTCGCTAGCTCCACTGTCTGAAAGCCAACGAGCTTTTGTCATGATGTGGCGTTTGTCGTCCGTCCGTCCATCAACTTTTACTTTAAAAATCTTCTCAGAAAGTATTGAACATAATTCATTCAAACTTAACCAAAATTCACTGGAAGAATCCTTGGGTGACCTTTATCAGATCCCTGCAAAGCATTTTGATCCGGTGAAAATTATGTAACGTTATATAAATGTAAATATATCGTTACAATACCTCAACGGGATGAAAATTATTCCGGGCAGGTTGTGTCCCCTAGCGCACAAATTGGCAGATCTGCGCATAAACGACAGTAGATTTGGGTAGAAAGTGGCACCTCCAATAATCCGACCATCAAACTTTTTTCTGCCCAGATTATATATCTCCTGTATACTTATCTCAGGCTTTCAGCGCTTTGATATTCTTTTATCGTAATCAAGCGCTTAACAGCTGAATATTTGCACTGGCATCCATTGCTCTTGTTCAAAGCTTTAAAGCAATCTCTTTACAGGTGTTCTTTAGGAATTAATCCAGGATCTGAGTCCTCAAAGAAGAGAAAGGGTAAATCAAATGTAAACCCTAAGGTGTTAAGATTGATAAATAAGATGGCATACTTTAAATTGACTGAAAGTGCCTCGAATATTCAACATTGAAAAATGCATTTTCAAGAAATTAACTTGTGAATCTGTGCTGAAACTTGTGGCCTTAGAAGACTTTTCATTCGAGTGACCTTTAAAGAGAACTGAAAGTGGTTAGTTTACCTGAAATCATATTTTGCCAAAGTAACACTTTTATAAGGATAAACCGTGTGTGATCTGCTGATATTTCATGGTAATAATTATTTGCTAAATGCATACTCATCTGTTACTAGATTTTATAAAATTCTTTTTTTTAAATCGCCTTAGCACGAAGTGCTCGAGTTGAGCTATCATCTGTCATTGTCTGCCGTCTGTCCGTCCATCAACAATGTCAAAAAAATCTTTTAAACTAGCGATCAGATTTCAACCCAACTTCACATTAATATCCTCAGGTCATCTACGAACTACGAAATAAGCTCTATTTTGTTTGATCTCGAAAGTTACATAGAAACAACTACGAGGGAAATCTATATAAATCTTCTCCAAAACCATGAGGCCTCTAGCCTCGATATTGACTTATGACTTCAACAAATAGTGCCATTGTTGAGTGCCCCAGCTGTCGAGATATAACAGAGATATTGTTGAAAGCGACACAAAACCCCATTTAATCAATTGATCAATAGCGACGTCAAACAAATCAGATCAATCTTAATCGAATTAAAATTAACTAAAAAAGTAAGTGTACCGTAAAATTCTTATAGAACACCGTGTTCAAATAAAGGCCTATCCCCCTTTTTTGGCGGAAAAATCGTTCACGTTTTACAAAATCTTGAAGCCTCTTATAAAGGCCCACTCGCACAAAATCACGGTCATAATCAATTAAACCGAGAATTAGTTCAATTTTTTCCGAATCAAATTTGAATATTTTGTAACAAATTATGTTTATTTTAGGCTACTAGTAGAGAATGGTGATTGTACTTATTCCTTTTCACCTTTGGATTTGTTAATGTCTAAGTACTTGTAAATAAACAGTTTTCGACATTTTTGGCCAATTTTAATCATTTAAAGAAATATGTAGCCTCCAATGAAATCTCACCCTTTTCTAATGGAAATATGATGATTCAAATAGAACCCATGGGTTCTATTAGATCATTTACGGTATACATATTGTATGCTTTTGAAAATGCATGTATCAAACAAATAAGGGCTAAAATCTGTGAAAAGAACTGGTTGTCTCCGAAAATCATCTTCCCCAAACCATTGAGGACTTTAGTTTCTACTTATCTAATAAAGCATTGTAACTTGTGATTAAAGAATATTTGCATATAAACGGAAGGTCAAAATAGCTTTTTCCTACAACTATATAGACCGTTTTAGTGCTTTGAACAGCACTAGATGCTTAGCGCCAACTACTTAATAAGATGGGATAATACCTAACCAAATTGCTCTTTGTAAAATACAACTAAGCTTAGCAGTTATGTGTTTCTGATCACTCTTCAGTATGTTCTAAAGAAGATTGGTAGACAAATCTTCAACGATCCTGAAATAGTTACACTTGCTAACCTTAGACCGTTGAGCATATGGGAGCTAAAAAAAATTGAAATCTAACTTTGTCTTAAGCATTGAAAGGGCTTTTAAGGGAGGTATCGTTGTTTCTGAAACCTAGATAAGAAAAAAATTACCAAGTGCCGAAAAATAACCTCGAACGAACATTTAATACTATAAGTTGAGTCAGGTATTGTCTTGGTGGTAATCTAATAGGCCTTAAGTGGCTTTTTGTGGTTATATCGGAAAGGTTCAGCAGAATTCCAGGTTATTTTTAGATATTACGGAATTCGGCTGACGACATCTAATAACCTCATTTTCATATGACCCAAAGCCAACTGAAGGTAACATATGTACTAGCGAAACAGCCAACGTCCTAAATTATGTCACATGAGAGGGTTCACGCAAAACTACGGTAAGCGTTTAAATCCGTCATAACGCTTACGACAGTTTTGGACGGATCTTTACAGAATTAATGACCGGCTAGCGAACATAACTCCTGATGACGTAACGATGACGTCGGTTTGATGTAATTTAAACTAAAATCAAGCTCCCAAAAGTTATTCGCACCACATGATTGATCCTATATTCTTTGCATCTGTCTCGGATTAATCTAAAAATAGATTAATAGCCTACGTAGGTTATTAGAGAAATACCCTGCTTTTTCTGATAAGCGACCTCAGATTTTTTTGCAAAAGTATTTTCGGAATATTGTATTCAACTAGTATATGAAAGGAAATGAATATAGTTAAAATCTGTTACATGAAAAAAACATCGATACCTACCTTTAAGCTGATAAAAAATTCAGACCTTTCCCTATAAAAATATTGCTTCTTTTGCCAAATCAGTCATAATCTACTATTTTGCAATGTTAAATTGGGGTAAGTCGTTTAGCATTTTATCATCCAAATTGTCCATATAACAAACAATATCATATTTTCCATTTGTCAAATACCTTGTATCAAGCCACTACATGGCATTTGACATACCAATGTTTCTTCTTTGGATCTAAATATCTTTTAGTCAAATAACAGGCATAATCTTTATAGGTTCAAAATAAGGGAAAAGTCTATAACAAAGATCCTGAAAAAATCAAAATACGTATCTTCCGATTTTGTCCTACTTTTTATATGTTAATAGGGTATGTATATGGATGCCAAAAACCACAAAATTGCTTTTGTTGCAATTTGTTTTGGGTCCTACCATAATTTGACTGGACTAAGACTTTGTTTACTAGTGAGCCTGAGGATAATGCCTTAAGAAAATTCATTAAAGAAACATTGTCAGACCAAGAGTCTGTTAGCATGAATAAACTGAAGGACTATGGTGTAGACAGCCTACTAGACTTAAGTGCATGCACACTATCAAAAGAGCAGCATATAATATCAAGGGGGATGACTCTAGATGCATTTTGTACACTTTATGTCCCTTATTTGAATTATTTGAATTTTTCATCCATAAATCCACCTCCCAACAGCCGAGCGTAGGCATCCTAGGGTGGTGCTCTTGGTTTGATAAATGTCTTGTTTTGCCAATGGAAAATGGTTCCAGGACTTGGCAGGATGAGGCTTTGTAAAACCTATGTTATTTCAAGACTCTTCTCTGTCACCACATATTAGTCAGGAGAGCATAGTTTTGTTGTCAAAAACCGGTATTCAATAAGGGACTATTGAAAATAAAGGATGGCATTTTTAAACTGTACCCATAAAACATATTTTCAAAACTTGATTAAATCATAAAAAGATTGCAGGTCTATTTTACTTAAGTTCAATTTAAGCATCAGTCATAGAACAGTCGGTAGTGCCTAAGAATTCAAAAGGTCCAGGATTTGAACCCCAATGACTGCACACATCCTGTCCAACATTTGACATCAACAATAGGTAGGATAATTATAAACCTGGAGGCTAGGAAAGGATGAAAGGCTAGTGTTGGTATAAACAGTACCAGGAATCAATTGTTAGGTACTCCAGTGGCTGCAGTGTAACTTAAGAATTGTTAAAAGCAGTGTTAAACCAAATTCAAACAAACAATCAATTCTTTTTAGTAATCATATTGAATATATATGCTGGCACTTGAAGCATTTGATGACTGCAGGTATCCAAGGTTGTTCATATGTTACAAAGAGCCAAAAATTCATTATTTGCCTCATTTATGTAGGTAAGATCGATTGCGCTATGAGGAATGATCGATAGATTTGATGTTACAAAGAGCCAAAAATTCATTATTTGCCTCATTTATGTAGGTAAGATCGATTGCGCTATGAGGAATGATCGATAAATTTGATATATGTTCAAACTAAACAATTAACAGTGCCTTCGAATGAATTTGGTTCCTTCATAAGTAAGGACTTGTCATTTGAAATCTCATTTTACATTGATTGATTGTGAAATTGAAAAAGTTTTATAAATGTAAACCTCATTAAACTGGAGCAAGGAAAGAATATAGTCCATTTATCGAACACCCCTCATATCTTAAGTTCTATCAACTTGAAATTATTGTTTTCAATTTCTTAAAATTTTCAATGTTCCTCATCATGTGACCATGCATATATCATCATGGTTAATTACAAAAAAATGAAAAAATTGTAGTTGATGCAATTATGGATAGGATTTTTGATATTACTCATTATATCACAACACATATATTTTAAGTTTGGCAATATAATACTATGCCCCCCCCCCCCCTCCAAAAAAAAGCCTTCGTGATTTGTGGCAGCACATATTTTGACAATATAGTGACAAAAGCAGTCTTGTTTTTTTCCACCTTTGACTGATGTTTTTTGTTATTATTTTAGAAGATATGGTTGTTTGTGCTTAAGTTTTAATTATTTCATTTGCTATTCCCAAAGATAAGGGATTGTATTGTTTACTGATGTAATCAGATTGAACAATAGCAGGGACCATGGCAGTAAGTTTCGGCTGTTTACATGCAAAAGTCTGAGCATAAACAGCTCACTATCCTATGCCCATGTCATTTTTGTCTCGATAATGATTTGTCCTTGACACGTATTCATTGTGTAATTAATTCTTCTACATTTTGAGGGATCAGTTGACTATTACATCTTGAAATAGTTTTTCACTGACCCTTCGACTTTTTTCTTTGGCAAGGTTCCCTATTGTAATGAAAATGTGACCTGGAAACTCTGTAATAAGTATTTGAAAAAGTGCTTAGATCCAGTACAGGTCAAATAGAGATGGCTTTTCATCTTGCAAAAAGGTAGAATGCTCATTCTATACTCAGAAAATTAGCCAAGTGCCAAAAGCACAGTCTTACTAGGGTCGACACTTTACGCACTACCTATATGGTCCAATTTCGCTTAACGGGTGTTCAGAAATCTTGTCTGCACCATATATTAAAGTCCAAAATCATAGTTGCATAATACCCATAGGATTTTGGTAGTTTGGGCCATAAAGAATGATGGAAGCACAATAGTATTTTCTCAGTTTTTCTACTTATCAATCTGTTTGGTGTTTTAAAGAGAGTTATCGATGTTTCTCAAACCTTGTCTAGAAAACAATTGTCAAGTGTCGAAAGAAACGATCCAACGAACATTTAATACCTACATTTGATTCGGATATTGTCTTGGCGATAATCTTATAGGTTTAAAGTGGCTTTTAGTGGTTATACAGGAAATGTTCAGCGAAATTCCAGGTTATTTATGGATATCACGGAATACGGCTGTCGGTATCGCATGACCTCATTTGCATATCACCCAAAGTCAACGGAAGATAACCATTTGACTAGCGAAACAATCAACGTCCTAAATCAAATTACATCAAATAGTTAGCGCTAAGCTACGGTAAATGTTTATATTCGTAATAACGGTTACGAAAGTTTGGGACTGATCTTTACAGAATTTTAGACCGGCTAGCGACATAACTCCTGATTACATAACGATGACGTTTATTTGATGTTATTCAAACTAACTGCGGGGTTCAAACGGTTATTCGCACCACGTGAATGACACTTTATTGTTTGCAACTGCTTCGGGCTAATCTATAAGCCCACGTAGACTTTCAGGGAAATACACTGTTTTTCTCTGATAAGCGACCTCTGATTTTCGCAAAACATTGTATTCAAATAATGTATGAAAAGGAATAAGAATAATTAAAATCTGTAACAAGAAAAAAACATCAATACCTACCTTTAATACACAAGAAATATTTTTAGCTGTTGATGGTATTGATTATATTTATTTTGTATTTTATTATTTATTTTTCATGTGACAGATAGTCATAATTTCACATAATTAATGCCATCACGTTGATAAAATAGGAGCGTGTTATTTCACCATTGTGTGCCTGTCTGCAGGTTGTGGAACTTACATTAGCCCTGTTAAATGGCAGTCTGATAATAGGCTCAGGTGGTTGGTCAACTTGATATTTTGGCTCGTGGAAGAGTTATTTTTGTTCCCTTATTGCCCTGGAACCCTTAGGTTCTTATATATTGGTTATAACTGTAGTGGTAGTGGCTCATATCGCACAGTACTCCTCACGTGATTCTCTTCATCAAGGACACTGGGCATTGTGTTTTACAATTGCATCTTTTTGATTTTTGAATCTTAGAAATTTAATCAATAGTGCTTCATAACTATTAGGGATTGGAACTTATCTTCGAATGTTCATTTTTCCCTTCAATACTAGATTTGAGGAATTTGCTTAGCCTTGGTGACATCAGTATAATCGCAGTCATACAAAAACGACATCATGCAAAAACTGACGTTTTATGATATCTCTGGCGTTACATAAGGCGCTCACTTGAAAGTTGGTATATTCTGAAACCAAGAGGGTTAAATGGCATTTTTGCGATTTATGCCCCTTTTGTACTTAGATTTTTAATCGTCTATCCAGCACCGAACAGTCTATCATAGGCATTCGTAGAGAGTGCTCTTATATATCATTCATAATGCGTAAAAATAACTTTGAAACATCAGATGGGGTAGTTGTTGAATATAGCCAATATTTGGTTATTCAATTTTGTGTGGAATTGAAATATATTTCAATAATCAAAACATTTTCAAATATGAATTTTGCTATTCGTCCCCATCCCTTAAAATTACATTTGTTGTTAAGCTGACCTAGATGTTTGATTACAAAGTTTGAATTGTCATATGTGTTCTCTTATATTGTGACATCATATCCAGTTGTCTTTTTGAGATCTCATTGAGTACCTGCAACATAATGATCACAATTTGACCCTTCACTCAAAACAGACGCATCGAGGAATTGTGATAAAGACTATCATCTTAATTCAGTCGTCACTAACTGTGCAAGCTGATCAGTTGCTAAATATTTTGTTTTTGGTATGTTTTCTGAATTTAGAAGTGTTTTATCACTTTTTAACCCTTTTCAAATTTTTTAGTCAAGCTATGTCCCCCTCGGCGTCGATGATTTCGGCATGACAAACTATATTACCTTTGTTTCATCTCTTGTTATTGAAGATATTTTCTTGAAACTTGGCATATGTATTCAGAATCGAAGCAATTTGTATTATCAACGGGGATAAATATTGAAGATTTTTTGCCCGTTTCGACCTCTATCTTTAGCTCCTCTTGTCCAAGGTCACTGGGGCATTGTGTTGTGTCTGTCATGTGTCTGTAAACCTTAACTTTGAAAATCAGACGTCATTTCTATATATGACATTTTGAAAATTATTTTCTCGGGAAGTAATGAATAAATTTTCAACCAAAATTCAATGGATTGATCCTTGAAGAAAGCTCTATCAAAATGCTAATATATTTATAAGATAAAAATCATTTATTTTTATGCCCCCCATAGGGAGGGATATAGTAATCGAACTGTCCGTCCGTCCGTCCGTCCCGCTTTCGTGTCCGCTCTGTAACTTCTACATGCAATAGTGGATTTCAATATAACTTTGCACAAATGTTCACCGTTATGAGACGACGTGTCGCGAAAAAGAACCACGTTCCTTTCTCAAAGATCAAGGTCACAATCTGGGATCAAAAGTAAAAAATGGGGACTTTTTGCCGTGTCCGCTCTGTAACTTCTATAATCATGCACGCAGGAACAAATTTCTTTCATACAAATGTTCACCACCTTCAGACGACTAGTCGCGAAAAAGACCCAGGTTCCTTTCTCAAAGGTCAAGGTCACAATCTTGGGTCGAAGGTCAAACAACGGCACTTTTTGCCGTGTCCGCTCTGTAACTTCTATAACCATGCACGCAGGTACAAATTTCTTTCATACAAATGTTCACCACCTTCAGACGACATGTCGCGAAAAAGACCCTGGTTCCTAACTCAAAGGTCAAGGTCAAAATCCGGGGTCAAAGGAGCGTCCAGAATGGTTAATTTGAGTCCGGAATGGTTAAATTGTATTTACTCTCTTATTCTTCAATGGATTGCTTCATTATTTGGACAGATACTTAATTGGGCGGAACACTTTACTTGACCTTGACCCAGTGACCTTGACCTTTGACCTGCTTTCGACCACAGAAAAATCCGTCCATAATGCATTTCATGATTTCATTCTGTATTTATAGAAATTATTATATGTATTAAAATTTCATTTATTAAAAAAACCCAGACGTATAGATCACAAACGCATGTGGTTGTTTTACAAAACAAATTCAAGTGCCACATGCTTGACTCTGACCTTTGGGGGCATTTGTCACATTACTGTCACCAGCTCCTGTTTCCAAATTGCATGATACATGGTTTGTAGTGAAAACTTCTTTTGTTTAATATAGGTGTTCTTTAAAAAATATAAATTTGATTTTCAAATGTTTTGTACGCAAGGGTTCTTTGGATGAATTTTATATCATGTTGATCAGTTTGTAAAATTAGTATATACAACAAAGCAATTATAACTGCTGGACTGAGGGTTGAAAGTCAAATACTTCCATTGTATTTGTAGGTGAATTAAATATTTACAGATTTAAATATTTCTTTTTATAAAGAAATTAAAAAAAAAACACTAAAACTTAAAATTCTTTTCTTATCTGTGTTAGTAGATTTAGGCTTGTGGAGCGAATTGGGCAGTTCACATTATCCAGCACCAGCAGCCTTGTGTTGACAACCCATATGCTACTCTTGTTCTATTTACAAGTTAGTTGACCTGTGCTTTTAAGGTTTAAAAAGAATTTCCAAGGTTATCCTTTTCAGTGTGAGGGGTCTTTTACTCTTATCTCTATTTGTCTAGAGTTCTTCAGAATGATAATCTACTGTTTCCGTATATTAACAGATTAATCCTTGTCCTGCTGTTCACACAAAGTTTTGGTAGACAGTATAGAACAAGATCACTCTGCACTGATATGCAATCTGATTTTGGCCAACACTGCTTTTACTTTAGTTTTGTGGGAAAAATCTTAAGCCAGACAGGTTAAATTTTCTAAAAATTGGTAATTTGTTCGAAACAATTTAAATTCGGGAGGATAAGTGTTAACTATTATTTCAGCTTGGTTGTTTTTTTTTTTAACAAAATCGAAGTTATTGTCATAACATTGATGTGATAGTTGGCGTTGGTGAATGCATGGCGTAGCAGTTCTTAACCTTGTTGATATCTCTGTTGTTATTGAAGATATCTTCTGAAACCTCAGCATGTATGTTCACAATACAGCAGCTTTCCAGACTATGAATGAGTATAAATTTGGTACCTTTTTTCTTTTCTTTGTTTCCTTTTTTTTTTTTTTTTTTTGCTTGGCTGTTTTCGAAGAAAACCATAGGAATTGTTACATCCGGAGTGTTGTTGTCATCATTGTGCAAAAACATTTTGTGATATCTCTGGTATCACTAGTCATTTACTTTAAACTTGCCATAAATATTCACTATCAAAAGATCAACCTGCCTGCCAAATACGCACAATACGCACGTGCGTAATGAAAATTATACTGTCAAAAGATATATCGTTGGTGAATGATTATAACACCGTAACTACAGCTAAGTCAAGCTATAGTTACCGTGTTTTTTTCAGCCACCGACGATATATATTTCATTATAAAATTTTGATTACGCATTTGCGTTTTGTGCGTAATTGGAAGGCACGCCCTTGACCTGTACTGTCAAGGGGGATAAGTCTAGGTGTATTATGTGCTATTTTTCCTCCTTTTTCAACCTAGGATTTTTATCCACTATCCTGCACTTGAAAGCTGAGAGTAGGCGCCTATATGGCGAGTTCCCTTTGTAAGAATTATGCCCCTTTTTAGCTCAGTTGTTTAAGGGAGAAACCCTAAGGGAATACCAGAGCCCTGTTTATTGGGGTTGTCATCATGCAAAACTTCGACATTTTTGTAATATCTCTGGAATTAACAAAGGCATTCACTTGAAACTTGGCACAAATGTTCACTTTCAAAAGTGCAACCCGTACTATCAAGGGGGATAAAAATAGATTAATTTGTGTGAATTGTTCCCCTTTTTTGATTGATTTTTAATGATATTTTGTGATATCTCTTGTATTACCAAATGCAATCACGTTGAACTTGGTACACATGTACACTATAAAAAGAACAACCTGTACTATCAAGGGGGATAACTCTTGATGCATTTTTATACCCCCACACACACCTACGAAGTAGAGGGGGTGTATTGATTTCATCATTTCTGTCTGTCCGTCCGTCCGCGTTGACACTTTACCGCCGTCATAGCGCAGTTGGTAGCGTCAATCTAAAGGTCCCGGGTTCGATCCCCGATGGCTGCACTCATCCTCGACTTTTTGTCTCTCACCAATGGGTCGATAATCGTAGACCTATGTGGGATAGCAGCTGGAGGCTTGGAAAGGATGTGATGATGGTGCTAGAGTGGGAAATACCAGGAATCCATTTTTAGGTGCTGATATTTAACTGAAAGCGGCGTAAAACCCCATTCAAACAATCAAATCTACCAGGGGTCGTTCGATCAATCCATTTGTAGACTTTTTGTATATGGACTCTAATTTAAGAACCAATTGACCTCGAATCATGAAACTTTATACAATTGTTGTCCATGGCCCAAGGATGTGTCGTTTTGTTTTTGGATCAGAAAGGTCAAGGTCACGACTGAACTCTGTAAAAAGAACTGTTTCCGGACTCTAACTCAAGAACCAATTGACCTATAATCCCGAAACTTTAGGCCCATGCCTAAGGAAGTGCCCCATTGTTTTGATGTCATGAAGGTCAAAGGTCAAGGTCACAATTGAACTTTTTCCAAAAAACAGTTTCCGGACTTTAACTCAAGAACCAATTGACCTAGAATTATGAAACTTCATACAATTCTTGCCCATGACCCAAGGAAATGTCCTATTGTTTTTCAGTCCTGAAGGTCAAAGGATAAGGTCTCTATTGAACTTTATCCCACACTGTTCCCGGCCTCTAACTCAAGAACGAAATGATATAGAATAATCAAACTTCGTGCAATTTTTGCCTTTGACCCTAGGAAGTGCCCAATTGTTTTTGTTCATGTAGATCAATGGTCAAGGTTAAAATTGATATTTGTCAAAAACCTTTTCCAGACTCTTATTGAAGATTAAATTGACTAAATTGGGGCAAAAAGTTGAGGGGGGTATTAGTCCGCTTTGCGACAGCTCTAGTTGTGCCAATTTAACCCCTTTTTGGACTAAGATTTTGCATTAACCATCAAGCGCCAAATAGTGGAGCATATGGGCATCTGTAAGCGATACTCTTGTTTACTTAGAATTTATGGATTATCCAACACTTGCAGCCAAGCCAAGGGGATACATCATGCTTCTATATGATGTATGTGAAAGGGTAGACATTAGAATTAATTATGATACAGTTGTTTAGTTTACAAAATTTAAAATAAAATGTACATCTTATTTTTTTATCATTCCTAAGAGTATTCTAAAAATAGTTGAAAGGACCATCATTATTTGTTTTTTCTTGTATTTTGAGCTTACCTCAGCATTTAATGCTCATGTTGAGCTATTGTGATCACTGGGTGTCTGCAGGACAATTGTATGTCCATTTGTGTACAAATAGAGAAACTAAACCTAAAGGAACCTTCATTTTTCAGCATATTCATTTGTGCAATTCTTTAAAGGACAATTTCCTAATTTAACCCATTCCCACACAATCCCTCCTTTTTACGCCCCTCAAGATAAGAGCTTCGGAAAAGATTGTGGATAATGAAGAAATTGCTTGTCTCAAGCAATTTCTTCATTATCCACAATGTTTTCTATCCAACTATACTGAAAATTTTAAAATTTCATGAACTTGAAACTGTCTTTTACAGCTTCTTTAAATTTGGACCTGTCGAAAATTTTGTTGTTTGGAAATGGGTTAAATCTTTACTTGGAAGCATCACCAACAGTCTCCCTGTAATGGTACCTCAAAGTAGTTTTACAGGAAACAACCCGCCAACTGTTTTCCAGGACAGTTTCTTAAAATTACGGTTTGCTTGTGACGGTGCCTCACCGTAGATACCCGACAGCTGGTTTCCAGGACTGTTCTGTAAAATTACGGTTTGGCTGTAACGGTGTCTCACCGTAGATATACGGTTATCACTGTAGATTTACTGTAAGAAATTGTTACGGACAGTGCGTTATTTTACGATATTGTCCTGGAAACCAGCTGCCGGGTTTTTTCCTGTAAATTTTTACGGGAGATTTTTACAATGTATAGTCGATATATAATGTATTTACCCGATGATCTGGTTGTACTTCGTTGACTTTTTTGGCGTCTCTTTTAACGCGAAATGTATGTGCTTCTTTTCATTCTTTTATAAAGTTACAAACAGTAATTTTCATAACAAAATTAGTTTAACCGCCCTATTTCAAATGTCTGAATGTATTACAGTAAGAAACTTGAAAATTTAGAATATGTTTTTTTCCCTTTCTTAATATGTGCAAGAGCCGCTTTAAGAGTTCTTTCGCGTCTCACATCATTGCAACAATAATTAATGATCCGAGCCACTAACTGTTCAACAAGTGTAGACGCTTTACTTGCGTGTGAGAAAAAAGACACCATTTCTGAACGATCCTATATCTTTCAAGTAGGTTACATGTTTGAAGGCGTTGTATGGCGCCCTTACACCACGCAAAATGCTATAGTGGTCTGAGATGATGTGTGATTATTGTTTATTGCGTTCTCCTAAAGATAATTTTCGTTCTCCAAAGATTTGTTACAATAAATACCTTGCAAGAGACTGAAATCGTTTTGCAAGGTAAAGAGGATGCTAGGGTGAAGAGGGTGTCTTTAGGAAAGAAATGTGTATCTCGCTTTCCCATGGTAGAGAAGGTGTACATTTACAATAACTATTTAGTATTTCGACCGAACGAAGTGATTGAAAAATGCTACCACAGTTCCGCCGTAGTAATCGAAATGAAAAACGTGAACAAAGATTTTGAAGTAGGTGATCACCAGGGTTTAAGTCTTACATCAACAAAATGGGGCCCAAGGGCCTCGACAGTCGGTGTCAGAAAGGCCGTGGTTAGGAGTCCCTGGTTTAACACTTGAATAGTCATTTTATGTTAGCATAATTATAGGTAAACAAGGTATGGGCCAGCTATGACCTTTGATTGCTAGTCTTCAGAAAAACAAACGAACAAAGTTGAATAAGTCCTCAATTCTTAAGAGAAGTTGAGACTCATAAGGTCCGCAGGACTTATGTAAAAGAATACTTATTTCCGAGTCTCCTACCCGCAAAAAATGCTTTTGTTTGAACATTGCAAAAACAGTTTGGGAAAATGTAAAAAATGAAGAAAGCGCTTGTCAGTTTCTTCATTATCTACATTATTTCCTATCCGGATATTTCAAATGTTTTCAACATACAATTGTCGTATGCAACTTCTTTGAATTTGGATCACAATATTTTTTCATCTGGTAATGAGTAAAAATTAAAGATAGTGGATGAATTGACCCATTCTCACCCACAGTGACGCCTTTCGACGCCCCTCAAGAATAACAATTAGGAAAACATTGTGAAAATGAAGAAATCGCTTGTGACAAGCAATTTCTTCATTTTACACAATAATTTATAACCAGAAAGTCGTAAAAATCTAAAATTCCATAAACTGAAAAGAGTTGCAGACGACAATTTAAAGTTTATGAATTTTAGATTTTTTCAAATTACTATGGAAAGGAAATGAAAATTTTTTTGTCACATGCAAATCCTTCATTTTACTCAATGTTTTCCCGAATGTTTTTGTTTTGTTAGTCAGTAAGGCGTCTTTGTGTGGAAAATGGCTAAACAGGGAAGATATTACAGTATTAGAATAACCACGGCTAGATACAATAAGCTCAGAGTAAAGAGGTCGAATTGGAAAAAAGTAGAGTCAAATCAGACAGAATGGGGAGCAAATATGTAAGGGCTCAAAACATGTCCGTGTTATTCTTAAAATGACGATGCTCCTGACTGCACGTCTAGTCATTTCTGACTTACATATTCCAATACGCTGAGGTGGAACGCTGAGGCGGAAGTTTGATTTTATCGATGGTCTTCTTTAGTGACGTCATGCCAGTCTTGCATTGTAGTCTTGGCCTTTTCTTGGGTTCCTAGCATTTATTATTTTTCACTGGAAGACAATTTTCAATCCTGTCCAAATCGACCGACAGAAATAGCTTGACAGAATCAAAGTGCCGTACGCACTGTAATTGGTCGTCACTGAGAAATTGGACATATCGTTGCATTCCAACTTTAGAATTAGGGTAAATACAACTTTAATTTCTATTACTTTCACAACACGTAGGTTCTATCCTAGTGTATTGTATTTCCGTGAATGTTAATTAGAACTAATATTATTTTACACGAACGTAAGACCTTGATGCAACATGGGTACCGACAAAAAAGCAACTTTTTGTGAAAACTAAATTTTTAAAAATTCTCGATTGTTAAATAGTCATGGTTAGATCATCCCTGCAAGCTTTTTTTTATAAAGCCAAAACAGAAAAAATATGGAAATATGATAACTTAAGTTTAAGAGAAAATGCTGACAGCAGGTTCATGAAATTTTAAAACCCTCTCTTTTTCTGGGCAGAAATTAACAAGTTCCTAAACAGCGCTTATTATAAACAAAGGAAAGAACAATTGATACTGTTCTTTGGGCGAATTCTTTAGACAGCTTGAAAGCATAATAATCTAATTTGCTCTCCAGAAGAACTTTCAGTACTTTGATTACCTTATGGCTGGATAATAATTGAGTGGCAGTATCATCTTTGTTTACACCTCGATATGATTGAAAGAAAGGGTTGGTTAGACTTCCGGAAAATCCTTGGAGCATTCATCTTTAAAGCATGAGACCGTCCAGTTTTCCTTTACTCCTTTTGATAATTCTTAACTTGTAAAATGAAATGATTTTTTTTCTGTTTTCCCGTCAGAATACACGTCCAGTTGGGCTAAAGGCAGTTTTGGTAAATTGAGACGACACAATCTCGAATTTATGGTTTTATAAATTGGTCTACGACCAATTAAAAACTGAATTAAACCAGATAGAATTATTCGTCATCGTTTAACAAATACAAACAAACATAAGAAGATTTACGCTTTAAACTGTTTTTACACGGTCGAGTATCCAATCAGCTATGTCAACAACAACAATAACAACAACAAGAAAGTTTGTGGTATATTGGCACTCTATTTAACCGTCGCATTCATGTGATGAAATTGATGGATGGCGATGAAAAAGGTTTTTTTGACAAACAAACCATTAATTTAGACCGGGAATGAATGGTGATTTCGGAAAGTTTATATTTTAAACGTTTTTGTTGGTTTGTGGCTTAAACTTGGTCACTTTGGAGTGTTTAGCTGTAGTGATGACGTTGAGGTCGCCATCCAACGCTGGACTTTTTATGGGACTGGTCATAAATCATTGAAACTTATGTCGTTTGATATGTCAGTCGAAATTCAGTTTCGAAGATCAGTAGACGTGCCTAGCGATACGTCAATTTACGGATCGCGTCTGTCATCAAAGAATAAATTAACCTATCAATTTATTCATTTAGACCGGAAGTGAACTTTGAACTTTGACACTAGACGGTATTTATGGGAAGCTTCTTTGTTAGTTTAGAGATAGAAACGTAGTACTAAAGCTTATTCAAGCTGTATTCACGACGTTTAGGTCGCCATCCAACAATCTTTCTTTTTGTTACATGTAACTGGCTATAAATTCTGTAAAATATCGCCGTTTAATATCGACGTAGTTTTTCCTGTTGAAGCGATCCGTGTATTAAATATTGCGTAATAGTGTTCATCGATGAGTTCTCAAATTTTAGATTTGTCTATAATTAAGATTCGTGCATTCTGGTCGGCTGAAAAATTCGTGTCACACCTCTGTGAAAAGAAAATGAAACTTTTTGTATGCTGGTGCAAAAAGTAGTTCTACAAAAATTTATTTAAACTTGAAAGCCTTTGCCTTTGCTTATTGGACAGCCGCCGTCATAGCGCAGTCGGTAGCGCATTAAACTCCCAATCTTCAATAAGGCAATATCACGGTAACCCGGTGGCGACACATATTCTTTCCGACTTTAAGGATAGCAGCTGGGGGCTAGGAAAGGATGTAGTGGTAGTACTGGGCAGGTACGAGAAATACCAGGAATTCATTTTGCGGTCTCCAGCCGCCGCGATATGACTGAAATACTGTTAAAAGTGGCGTTAAACCCTATTCAACCAATTAACCAAAGTATATTGGGCATACCTTGAATATATTTGCCTATTTGTCAATATTACAATGACGTATTACGGACAACGCCCAATGCACCACTTTGATTCTATGTTGACATAGGGTCGGTCTGAACGGAGCAAAAATTTATCCAAACTTGGGCAGATTTACAAAATATCCCTGCTCTAGCCATTCCGGTTTCAGGGAGGAAGAGGTTTTTTAAGTTGTATTCTTGGTTTCAATGCAAAATAGAGTGCGCCCAAATATCAATGGCCTAGGCTGACTGGTTTAAGAGAAGACGATTTTCGGCCCATATACACTGAGTATAAATGAAAACATGACACAATTGAAGTGTCCAATATTCATATTCTTCATGGTACAACACATTCTAAGCTGTGAGGAAGCAAAAAGGAACCATGATCCTTCATAAAATCATTAAATTTATAACAGTGGGAGATTTCCCATAACGTGAAGAATGTGAAAAAAGAGAAAAGGTCTATATTGCACGTGCATACCATAAACCTTTCTGTCATTTTGTATAAATTTGCCTTAAAATAATATTTACGCTAAATTCAAAACAAAAATAATAATAATTTCTACATTGTCACTATTCTGGAAATACCACGACTTTCAAATGAGCAAGGTGAAGAAGTGTTTGATCATTGTTTCCAGACCAATGATTGCTCACGACAAACAAGGATTGATTTTGGGAACTCGAGTACGAGCCGTTTGCGAGCAACTGACTTCGGGTTGGAGGGCTACATAATGGGCCGATTCTTACACCGTATCATAGGCGCATATTGATATGGGCCACACTGTTACTACGGTTCAATTAACGGAAATAGAACTCTATTGTCTTTATTGACGAATAGCGATTCACAATTCGGTTTGCAGATGGTAGGGTATGCGTGTACCGTAGTCCTGAAGCCTAAAGTAAGTGCCAGAGAGGAGGACAGATATGGCGATGGGAGTCTTTTTGTATGGGGATATTTTTTGTGTCCAAGGACATTCTCCCCTTGTTGTTGCCCAAGGCTACTTTACCACTAAGCATTACAGGTATCGGGTTTTGCAACACTTTTTGTTCACCTTTAGGTGGAGATATGGCCCTGGTGTTACGTTTCGGCACGATAATGCTAATACAGCATTTTTAACACAAGACATTCTGAGAAATGCCGTAATTTAGACTTGCCTCCACGCAGCCCTAATCTCTATCCGATTGAGCTAGACCGACGTTTCCAACAGCCAGCAAGTCAATTTACCTAAGACGTTTGGGGATCTTGAACGTACCCTTGACGAACAATGGAGGCGTCTTCATCAGCCAGTGTTCGCAAATAAGATCGATGGGAAGAGGTCGTGTTGTTGGTAGATATACTAGAGATGAACACAACACATAAGTGTAATCTTTTGATCATCATGTGAACCTCGGTACCCTTACTTTTTGAACATATTATATCGCCCTACTACTGCGGAATGTTTGTGCCTCTACGAATGACCAGATGTTTTATTGTTTCAATGCGCAAAAATCATTACAGTACATCTAATATCTAAAATATTTGGTCCTAAAAAATCGGAGTGTCACGTTTTTATTTTTTGCTCAGTATATCATTTTGTACCTTTTGTTTCTGTTGCATCAAGATTTAAGGTTGGTTTTCAATTAACTCCTCCCATGGAACACTCTTGCCAAGTTTCATCAAGATTTTCTGATAGGTTCAAGGGAAGAAGACGTTTTCATATCTCAATATAATATCAAAGCACTGAACGTTCTGATGATGGACGTCCGTATTGGCAAACTAGAGTGATATGCCCGTTTTGGTGTACAAAATCGCAATTTTCATATTGATAATCTTTTTTAAGCATAACCTCTCACCTAGGCTTGTTTGTTTAATAGGGAAATGTTATTCAGAATGTTTCTATTCTAGAGCCCTTAGCACGTTCACAAGTTCGGAAAAATGCCATTGTCACACGCGCCATTTGACTTTCACCAATGGAAATATGATAAGTAATTTGCCTGTAAAGATGGCATACCTACTCAACATGTTTTCACCAAAATTTATTTGTTGCAGTTGTACACGCCACTAGTGTGAAAATGAGAGGAAGCCATGGTTGGGTGCAACGACCAAATGCGGTTTTACTGAAATACTATTGAAAGTCACGTTAAACCAATTTCACTTGATTGTAGTCTAACTAGCTTTCAAGATCAATACTTTTTTTACATTTCCGAGATCATCCCTTACGAAGACATCCCACAAACAATTAAGATAACATTTAGGAAACTTGAACAATATGAGATTAGCAATATTCATTGAGAAAAATTACCCGTGAGAAACAAAATGAGAGATTTTGTATATCTTTTAGAGTTCTGCGACCCAGTAAAATCTTAACCCATTCCCACACGATCACGCTTTTTACGCCCCTGAAGAACTGCATTAACGAAACATCGTGAAAAAGAAGGAATTCCTTGTTCCGCTATGTTTTTCTACCCTATCTTTGTCTAAGTTTTCTATCTCAAAGTGATTTGAATTGTCGTCTGTAACTAGTCCAATTTTTTGTCGCTTTGTAATGGATTGAAAAGGCTTATTCGACGTAATGATAAACGTCTTAAAATATATGTATCTGTATAGCTTATCACTCCCGCGGTATACAGTTGGTATGTTGAGTTCACAAAATACAATGCATATTACTCACTATATAATTGAACTGACAGACTGAATACTTTTAACCATATTTCAGTTGTATCGCGGCGACTGTAGCACCTAACAATGAATTCCTGGTATTTCTCACAACAGTACTACCTCTACATCATTTCCTAGCCTTCAGCTGATATCTCACTTAGGTGGATAATCAGGTTTATGATTATCCACCCATTGGTGAGAGACAAATGTTGGAAAGAATATGTGCCGCCGCCGCCGGGAATCGAATCCATGACATCCCATTATTAAAGATTGGAAGTCTGATGCGCTACCGACTGCGCTATGACGGCGGCTCTATATATAATTGAAAGACTCGGCGTGCTTGAAACCGTAACCGCATCTACGCTAAGCGGGTTATTGGTATGTATTTTCGAATTTAAGATGAGTCTTTACGCTTTCTACGAATTTTATAGAATTCTCATATTATGCCATTTTCAAAATGTACAGTTGTTTGTGGGAGACAGGTTTTGAAAAATAATGAATCGAACCTAACTGGGTACTACTTCTCTTCTAGCTTAGTTTGTTTGTTTGAATGGGTTTTACGCCGCTTTCAACAATCTTTCAGTTATATCACGGCGGCTGGAGCACCTAACAATGGAATCCTGGTATTTCTCACACCAGTACTACCATAACATCCTTTCCTAGCCTCCAGCTGCTATCCCACATAGGTTTACGATTATCGACCCATTGGTGATAGACAAATTGTCGGAAGGATGAGTACCGCCGTCGGGGACTGAACCCGGGACCTCTAGATTTACAGTCTGCGCTATGACGTTCTAGCTTAGTAGCATCTTAATGGATTTTCCAAACTGGGTAACACTGGTGGACGCCTACGGAGTCCATCAACAAATCGTCTGATTTCTTGATTAGATATCAAATCGTCTGATTTCTTGATTAGATATTATAAGATATGATTAATGTTTTCTATCTTGAAGTAATTTGCAACTTGTCTAAGTTAGATATGAATATCATGCATGTGTATAAATAAAAAACATTCCGATGCTGACTGAAAAGGGGATTCCAAAAATTCTGCCGACAATAGCTCGATTAACTTCAATTGTATTACGTTATTTCATCCTTGAACATTTTTGGGAAGATAAATACATCTGAGAGCTTAAAGCGGGTCTTTCATTGATTATGAAAGAAAAGGTTTGACCCTCATATTCAAATTTCAAACTGTAATGCTTTAAACATTCGAAACAAGTTGATTAAGCGTATTTTTAATGAAATTAAGTGTTCATAACCTAAAGTGAGACAGGAAAAAGGCAAAAATATTCCGCATTACAAGACGCCAAATAAGTCAAGCTAGTAAAACCCGAAGGGAATCGGAATTTATCGAGCTAGTGCGTAATCTGTCGATTTTACCAGAATTTGCCTTATTTGTCGTTAACATGACGTATCAATTACGTCATTAGCTCCAGCTAGCAGTTTAGTTGTTATCGACATTACCCGAAGACTACCGACCTCATCCGATGAAATCCGATGTTTTAAAGTAGTACACAGAGAATGTATCACACTAAATTAATAAACAGTGAAATTAGTATAGATTTAAACGAAGAAAGAATATTCATCGTGAAAATGACATTTATAACTGTTGGGAAAGCAGATAATTTTTATACACCAAACTTTAATAATTTAATTGTTAGTTTCGTCTATCAAAAACGAGCGATCTGATTGGTCGAAAAAATTAATTCATACCTCCATGAACAAAATTTTGAGTACGCAGCCATTTTGAATGCTTCCGCACAAAATAGTTCACTACAAAAAGGTATCAAAATTTGTTAAGTTGTTGCATTTTTCGTTCGATGCTATTAAATTATAAGAAATGAAGATAATATTTTTTGTTTTCATGGAGGTATGAACCGAAAAACCTAATCACACAATGTATGAATCCGCTTCGCGTATTCATACAGTGTGATTAGGTTTTTCTGTTCATACCTCCATGAAAACAAAAAATATTCTCTTTATCTCTTAAATGAAAATGTGTTAAAAAGCCGTTTTAATGTGTATGAGTGACAGTTGATTGTTTTTGTACAAATAAACAGCAGGACACTGATACTGTTGGATTATTGTTGTCAACAACATTAATTCGATAGGCGAATTAAAACACTCATTTAGACCGGAAGGAGTATGTAACTTTGGCGATTTTAACGTCATAACTACAGCTTGAATATAACTACAGTTTATTCAAGCTCTAACTACTAAGTTAAGGTCGTTCAACAATGATCTGTTTTTATTCTTGGTCATATATTATGATAAAGTCTTTTAATCAAATTGCCTTGTCCCAGGCCAGTAGGCGGGGCTAAAATTATGTCATTTGCTGTTGAATAATAGTTGAATTTCTGATTGTTTATTTCTTTCCAAATCTGAACCTACGGCGGGGGAAGGATCTTCTTAACCGATAGGTCGACGACGTCTTCGTGTCCAGAACTTTTTGACCGGTCCGTTCAGCTTCCTGCAATTTAAAATACGATTTCGGTTTAATCCATTATCTCGAGACGAAATTATTGACTAGTCCAATTTGAAAGGAGTAGGAGACGACAATTCATAGGTTATTGAATTTTGGGTTTTATCAACCTTCTGGGTAGAAAACATTGTGTAAAACGAAGAAATTGCTTCTTACAAGCAATTTCTAGATTTCATACAAAATTTTCTGAATTGCTTTTCTTGAGGGGCGTCAAAAAGCGTCACTATGTGGGAATCGGTTGAAGACTAGTCAAATTCCAAAGGGATGACTAGAGAAAAAAACAGAGTGCCTCGGCATTGAGAATTATGCGTCTTTTAGTGTAGAAAACATTGTTCATTTTTTTTTTTTTTTTTTTTTTTTTTATAATGACGCATTACCTTCACGGTCTACTTTTAAGAACCGTAGTGAAAACACAACACAAAACGCTTTGATTCCGTGACTAAACACGGCCGTTGTACGGATTCACTCTGTTGCACTTCGGGCAGTCTCCATTCACCTCTGTAATGGGCTCAGTAAATAGTCCGATTATACGTAAACGGATTTCAATTTAAAACCTTGTGCTTGAATATGAGATGTTTTTCGGTTAGTATTTAATACAGTTTGTTCAGTGGTTTAACGGTAAATCATTAAGTTTTGATGCTCATATAATGTATCTTGATCCATAATTATTATGTGCGTAACTTTTTATTTCTTGCCAAACAACAGAAAAGTAATATATATTTCATTCCTTGGTTTGACAAGAATCTTGTCATTTAGTCCATCGCAGGAATGTTTGATGAGAGTAACGAACGACAATCTGCTTGGAGATTCGCACAATTTATAAAAGAAAAAATTTGGCTCTTAATTCTTAAATTTCTAACTGAAATGTTGTAAGGCATGATTTAGCTGTTTGTGTACCGGAATGACTGTTCGTAACTTTATAAAAAGAAAGAAAAGAAGCAAAAATATTCAGTGGCGTCGCGTGCGGGGCGGCAGGGACGGCGCCGCCGCCCAATTAATTCGGCAAGTAAAAAGGCATTTAGTCGTTTGGCCTGGGGCAGCGAAAAGGCAATCGGTCTGTTTCAATTATTATCGGTTTCTAAGGAAACGGTCACACTTTAAAGCAATAAAACGACGGGCTTATCGCTAATTAAGTGTGAAAGCGTGCGGTATTCGTTCAACTACACATTCATTGGTTATTGCAAGACTATTGTAGGTGAATATAGAATTTATTGCACTTACAATAATTTTGCGATTAACCCTTTACTTTTCTTGAACTTACTAATTGATTGAATTCGCTAATTTATTAAATAGGCCCTATTTGTCGTTCTGACAGTATAATTTAAGCACTGTCACAAGCTGCTGCCATCAGTACTTCAACAATACAGACTTCAGTCTGAAATAGATTTTTTTGTTGTATTACACCTGATTCTACATCGATAGAATAAGCCAGAAATTGGGTTTAAAGTCCATTAAATGGCGCCATTTCGTTAACTTCTCGAAAAAAATTCTTATGTACAGGGAGGGGACACCCCTCCCAAACCCTCCCCGTCCGCTACCCCAATGTTCAAAACCATGTGACGCGCCTTATATTTCGTGTTACGGGACGCCAAATAAGTCAACTAAGTACATAAGTACAACCCGAATGGAACCGGAATTCATCGAGTAAATACGTTATCTGTCGATTGCATAGACCGGTACCGCTGTCGACTTTAACAAAGCCGACAGGTAGATTCCAAACTACTGTGTATAGAGATTGGCTTATGGGCATTTTATGACGTATACTCAAACATCGTATCTGATTGGCTGGTCGATTGTTTGTAAACAATATGGCTGAAGCGGAACGCGGAGTACCATATATATTGTACACGAAAAGGATAACATTCCAAGGATTTTCTCGCACACAAATTCGATTGATCATGTGAAGATGTTTTAACATGAAAACTGAATGCTTTAAAACTACATAAGTAGGATTTTTTTTATCGTACCGCATGGAAATCCCGCGGCGTGTCCAAAGTTTTCAACAAAATTAGATGCGCATGCGTAAGCCTCGTTTTCGAATTTAGTAAGGGAAAAAACCTAACGGGCCAGGCTTTCCGTGTATGTACCGAAAATCGGTGTTTACCAGTCGGCTTTTTGTTAAAGTCGACAGTTGTACCAGTCTATCGATTGCACCGAAAATTGTCTTATTTGTGATTCCCAAAACGAACCGATTACGTCACTGGCTTCTGGCAAATACAACCGATATCGACATCACCCGAAGACTAACGACCTCAACCGACGAAATTCCGATGTTTCAAAATAGGACCTAGGGAAAATATCAATACAATTAAATATAAAGTGAATTTAGTAGATTTAGCACGGAAAAAGAATATTTACCATGAAAAAGACATTGATACCTATTGGAAAAGCAGATAAATTTCGTTTTTTTCATTTTCGTGGAAAGAGCCGTTTTGATAATTATTTCAAAAGCTGTTCAAAAGCCGCTTTAAAACTCAAGTGTAAATATTTACGATTGGAAATCAGAATAAAAATGAAAAAAAAAACTTTTCTCTGAAATATAACAATGAACCTCAAATTAAGAATATCGTTAAATTGACCAATCTAGGCTGTCAATCAGAGGATCATTCGACTGATCAAAGCATTCATCATTTAGACCGAAGGTAGACTTTAAATAAAGCATTAGCCACCATTTATTTTAAATATTTTTGTTTGTTTTGCGACTTAAACGTCGTAACTTCAGCTTATTCAAGTTGAGTTTCGACGTGTATGTCACCAACAAAACATTTTACCCTTTTTTTTTTAATGATTCTGCTTTAAATTTACAAAATGACGACTATATCGAAAGTCGCCTTTCGTGAATAACGACTGGGAAAACATTGTGTAAAATGAAAAAATTGCTTGTAACAAGCAATTTCTTCTTTTGACACAATGTTTTCTACCCAGAAAGCTGGAAAACTCTAAAATTCCATAAATTTTAAATTGCCGTATGCAACTCTTTTCAATTTTGACCAGTTTAAAATGTTGTCGTTATTACATAATTATTGTTTATAATGGCGGAAATGGTTCTCAGTCGAACCAAAGTAACAAAGGGGTGGCTCAATATTTCTTTTCTTTTCCAAGCATAAATGACCTTAAGCTTTGTGGGAAAAAAGTACAATTTATTACAATTTATTATACTATTCTATTAGATGTTTTATTACGATCTGGATTATTTTTGAAAGATGAAATTTGATCTGAGTCTAATATTTCAATAGGAATTCGTTGTCCTCATTTAACGGGTCGTTTGATAAAAAAAAATCATTCGTGTGATTGTTGAACTTCGATGTTTTTATCAAGCATATGTGTTGGTTTAGCGACTTAACATCGTGGCCTTAGCATATCAAGACTTCACCTATGACGCTATGGTCACCGACTCAACGATTTTGTTTTTGTATTACCTGACCTGTAATAATGCAAACTAATGTCTTTCATATTTAAGTCGAACTGTCATGTCGGAGGTCAATCAGCATGGCTAGCGATCCGTCAGTTATACATATTATGCTGTGTAAGTAAGTACCTGATCTTCCCAAGTCCACGTGCATCGATACAATCCGGATCGTCACAGTTGGGTTCATCGCAGATACAGTGCTAGAAAGGATTATAAAACTTTTAATTTTGTTAGAGACATAACATCTCAGGAAACTGTTAAAGATACAGCTATGGTTGTATTAACCAAATACCACACAATGACGCTTTAAGACATCCTCTAGAAATATTAGCACGAAGAACTTTGTGGGAAAAGGTGAAATTGCTTGCAACAAGCAATTTTTCTATTTCTCACAATGTTTTCTACCCTATTTGGCAATTATTTTAGAATTTAAGCGCAATCTGAAAACGTCACCAACTTATTTCAATTTAGACTCTTTTGAAATGATTTCGTCTTAACAATGAAAATCTTTTTCTTTAGGTCCATAAAAAGCGAAATTGTGTCGGGATAGACTAAACCAAAATTATTTGAGTCACCTGTTAAGACTAATGCTCTGTTAAGAATTTTTCGACAAGAGCGATGCTATTACGAACGTCTAAAACCAATTACCGAATAAATGTGTATTTCGACGGGTTAGTGCAAAAAGATCTTAAGTACACTTACGATATTTTTACACTTTCCTGTCGATTTGTTAAAACCATATCTTCCTCCAAATTACACTACACACTTTTTAATTTAGAAAACCATTATCGAGTCCCGAAAGTATAAATAAATATATAAAATCAAAATAAATTTGCGCGGGAAACCTACAATAAATGAAAGAAGTCTTGATATTTTTTTACTTTAATTATGACATCAGTAATGACGTTTTAACTTTCGCTAGTTATTCAAACAACTGGCTCGGTTGCGGAGATTAAAGAATTCGTCCTTAAAATTTATTCATCTGCACATGTCCATAAAACAGTCAACGCCGAAGAGCTTGTCTAGTGAAGAATCGGGTGCTTTTGACTCAATTTCAAATGTAAACAGAATCGAGTTGAAATTGAATAAAAAAACACAAAATACTCTTTCCAGAGAACGTCACTCATACCTTCAATCTGTATATTGATATCATAAATGCTCTTGTTTGAATTAGTGACTAAATAAACAATAGATTGATTGAACCATTTTCCTTCGCGGAGGGAAGATATGGATTTAACATGAATTACATTCAAAAACAATTCATATAATTATACCCCCTAAACTATGTTTGGGGGCTATATAAGAGTCAGCGTCCGTCCGTCTATCTGTAGCATTTTAGTGTCCGCTCAATTTCTGGGCAACCATCAAACGGATTTTATTTAAACTTCACTGATATAATTAGTATCAAGTAGAGATGTGCATACGCTCCCTTGATTTTTGACGGAGTTATGGCCCTTTTGTGCAATATTGTGTCCTCTCAGTTTCTCCGCAAGCATTGGACGGATTTGATTCAAATTTTACAGAAACACTCAGTATAAGTCAGACATGTGCATAGCCTATTTTGGTTATGGTCCATTTATTTTTGACTGATTTACGGACCTTTAATTAAAAAGTCCATTTTTTGTTAAGGCCCTTTGGCGGATAGCACTTGTATATGGACAAGCACTGTTGGGGGGGGGGTATATGGACAAGCACTGTTGGGGGGGGGGGGTACTAGTCCGTTTTTCGACAATATTTAGTTAACTCTTGTTATGCAAAAAAAAAAAATACCACAGAATTGCATTAAATTCAAAGGGCAGAATGCACTGAAAGCACTAATTGTGGGCATATATCTATTACGAAAGTTCATATAATAAACAATTCTTACTTAGATGGGACAAGCAGGTAGAGTAGGCTAAGATAAGACCACGGATATGTGCAGACTTATCTTCGTCTGTACAACCGACCAAAAAAGGAATATTACTACTGGTAATAAATTTTACAAAGAACGACATTCAAAATCGAAGTGGAACTTCCTGTCGGAGTCTATAAGCGGGCAAACGGGAGTAAGTGATCAGGGCCATCGGCCAGGCATCAAAAATTGAAATAGTGTGGCAACGGGTTCCACGTAAGTAACACCTGTCCGCTAAGTCATGTATTTTATGGCATCACCAATAATAAGTATTATTGTCTTCTAGTAATGTTGGCTAATGACGTGTGTACATGACCAGCGGCGCTGGCGAGATAACGCCCGTAATAGGGACAAATCGCAGTTTCGGACTAAGGGTCTATCGACCTTACAACTAAGACAAGTGGAAGACTTCTATTTCACTAATATATGTCTGGAAATCCTCTCCTACAAAATACACCCATCCCCGTACATCCCAAAAGACAACACCAACAATAAATAGATTACATTTATTTCGACCTCATGTGGCACATTACTTACATCTCTCTCATCTAGTTCTTCGTTGTCGTCTAAATCTTCGTCGTCTTCAGCTCCTAGATTTACCTCTCTTTCAGCTATTTCCTGGAGGAGATTTATTGCCTCATCGACGTCTTCTTCTTCACCTTCGTACGCGTCTAAATATAGATGATATTCCAAGTATAATTTTAAGATAAGTCATAAGATTTCTTCGAGAAGTTTCTGTTTAGAATCGAAATTTTTAAGCAAATAAAACTATAGGATATAAAGGACCTGTTATATTTACTTTTAGACAGGCTAATCGTAACCAAATCAAGAATAGAAGAGTTACCAAGTCTAGGCTACAGTCAGCTTTTCTGAAAGAAAACTGAGAAACATTTTTTTCTTTATCACGTTTACGACCGTATCTTTTCATGGTACCTGACAAATATATATCCTGTGCTTATATGGCGTCATGATGGCGTCACATAACGAACGGTTCTTCATGTGTTAACCAAAGGTATTCGTGATGGATGTACGAGGGTCGCTATGAAACAAAAGTCGATCGTGTTCGAGCGACCACTTGTATTAAGCGTCCATTAGATGACCAAAATCATTTTTTAAGCAAACTCTCTTTAGAAGTGAGGCATTTTGCTAAAAAGTAAAATCATAACTTAATCCTATGTTGTCGAATCTAACTAGAATCGTGTGAATGAGATGAGCCTTATTAGTCCCAACAACACAGGACTCAGAGTGAAATCGGTAATAACAGTTATGTATGCAATCGAATCATAGCATTACATACGGTTTATCAGTAATCAAAGGACTACGACCCAAAATACAAAGAATTTCGACGCTTACAAGGATTCCGGCTAAGAATGAAGACGTTTTACGATAAAAAGATAATGAAGTCATAAACGAATTGATTTATTGAAATGGAGTTTAACGAAACTCCTAACTGTATTCCACCTAACCAGGTATCCCTGGTACTCATAAATTAAACAAATATCCGTCAAAATAGAAACGTTTATCAGTAATATAGTCTTGTAGTATTGTTCACTGTGTCAAAATACTATATATTATAGTTTTTCAATGGCACGTCGTCTAAGATCGCTATGTACATACAGCTCCGGACTTTTATCATTAGGATGTCAATTGGTAAAATGACCATAATATATTTAATTGAAAGGCTTCACTTCCTTGCTTTTGATAAACATATTACGTTGTTTTATCGTGTAATATGAACGCTTTTTTAAGGATCTGCGCAATGTGAATATATGAGAAGGTGTAGGACCGGACAAGTCAACCAGTCGAATAAATACATCTAATGTCTAAATTTATCATATTGCAGACACATTAGAAGGGAATGAACCTCGTCTTCAATAGTTTTTATGCCTCTCGATCGACAATAACTACAAAATCTGTATTCCCGATCTATTTCCACATGTCTTTTCTTTTCGATCTTTAAACTATGTACAGAGTAATGACAATTTGATATTATTTTCTTGTGATTATACGGTAAAAATATTGATAAATAGTTCTCAGGGTTAAGTGTCTTTTCTAAAATATTTGGATAATTTCTTACAACAGCCAATTGAGTATCTGAGTAAAATACTTCATAAATGTATCTATATCGGCGACGTGCCCATTAATTCAGACATATCATTATTGAAGTAAAAGAGTCTTATCTTTGGTAGCGCATGTGGTTCGTCCCGATTCATCTAATTGACGCAGCATTAAATATCATCTATTTGGATATCTAAGAGGCAAGGTGGCCTAGCCTTCACCAATAACTGATGGATTTGCTCATAGTTATGACAGATAACGGATATCAACCACTTTCGCTCAAAAGATTTTTAAGCGACTATTCTTTTAAGCGACAACTGTTAGTCGTCCATAAAGTGGTCATTTAATACAAAATTTACTAATATAAACTTAAGCACATTCCTTAAGATGTGGATACATATAAAATTGTGATTTAATATTTTGAGTTTCTTGCCTCAACGATGAGTGACATGTTACTGCCATCTATTAAATGATGGTGTTGCTAAATGCTTTTATGTCCCGAACAATAAATTAGTTGTAAGACAAAAACTACCGTCTACGTCCATTCAGGACCTTTGAAGTCTGTCTTAAACCGAGATTAACTGTTTACAGTTGACCACTCACGGCGGTCAATCAAGGATTCAACTGACCAATCAAATCATGTATTCAGTCCGGACCTGAACTTTCAACTCTGACATTGGCCGCCATTTTAAAAACCTTTTTTTGTTGGTTTGACGACTTAAACCTCGTAACTACAGCTTATTTAAGCTGTAGGTACGACACTCAGGTCACCAACCAACCATTTTAAGTTTTTGTTACATGCTACTGACCAAAATTTTGCAAAATAACGCCCTTGAAAATCGAAGCGAAACTTCCTTTCGGAGTTAATGGGCGGGGCCTAGGGACTCAGTTGGCGGGCCAGCGATATTTACTGACGGCATTAAGCGTTAACCAAAAGAACAGTAGCGGCATTTTAGACGGCCAAAAGTTAATCTAGACCAATAGCGATCTTTTATTGTGAATTATACAAGCACATAAATCAATAAATTCCCTCACTGAATTTATAGCCACATATTTCATTCATTATGGGATGGAAAATGAGTGAAGAATGCCAAATAATTAAAACAAATAAATATAATGAAACATTGGATAATATGTTCTCTAAACACAAATCAACAAATACTTACACGATGCCGGGATAAAAAGAACGAATGCAAGAAAAATCACATTCAGCGCTAGTAAAAACCTCATGATGTCGAGATCGCACCCAGTCCTGAAATAATTTTGGGTCGGCTAAGCTTCTAGTATAGACAACTAGCTACTTATGACAAAATACCAGACAAAATATCAGAGCATGAAATTGACTCATGTGAAAAAGAAGTTACGGTTAATTGAGCAAAGACCTTTAATTTGAAATCGTTGCGAAATATTTTAATGGTGGCGATACATTTATTATTCGTGATATTTCAAGATAAAAATGTCAACGTTTAGGGATAGGCTTGTACACAACACACGATTTCCTTCCCCTTTCAAAAGCTTTGACCGTGTTAAACAACTTTGTCCGCCGGACATTATTGCTTGCATCACTGGGTGCTTTTCAATACAGGGCACATGGTTATAGAGTAAAAGTAAGCTTTCATCCCCTGATGATTACATGTTTGAAATATGAGCACCCTCAGATGAAACATCACCAATATACTTAAAATCAATGTTTAGGGGTTTCTCTTTTCACAAAGCCTAAAAGGTCAATGTCGCAAGGTTGAGATCAGTGTTTCAAATGAAACCCATTTCCTGATCAGTGCATAGGTGAAATATGATAATCCAAGGAAGAAAATGACCAAGATAGAAAAAAATTAAACTGTTTGGTTAAATTTCTTTTTGTTATAAAAGGTTAAAAGTTCAAAGTCACAAACGATCACAGGATCAATCTCAAATTAAACATCCATCTCCTGGTTAGTTGGTGTGTAAAATATGAGCAACTTAGGTTGAAAAATAACGAAGATAAAAAATCAAGTTTTGGTTAAGTTAAGTTAACTTGTTTTTTATCGAAAGTTATGGTAAAGGTCACAGGGTCAGGGTCATTGTCTCCAATGAAAGCCCATCTACTGATGAATACGTGTGTGAATTATGAGCCCCGTACGAAAAGTTAGGTTTTTTCATCGAAGTTTTTTCAAGAAAATAAAGGTAAAGTTCACAAGATGACACATTCAAGGTTTTTATTTCAAATGAAGTCCGTGTTACGTGAGTGGTGAGATTTGAGCCACCTAGGTTGAAAAAAGACTAAGAGAGAAAAGTTGAAGTTTTTGCTAAAGTTTTACATTACGAACAAGTTCACGGGGGTCAAGATCATTGTCTCGAATGAACTCTTATCCCCCACCCCTTTACGAAAGACCGGTGGTAAGGGCATTAATTCGCAGTTCACGCTTCAAATTCATACTTACAATATCTGAAGTGTGAAGCATGAGATCTGAGACCCGTTGTGACTCCATAAGTTCACAGTTCACAATTAAACTATACCAAATATGAAATGTGAAATTTGAAGCATGAAATGTTAGCCTTGAAGTGAAATGAGTGTAACGTGAAGTGTAAGGTCGGTGTGATGTGTGACTTCACACTTCCGAATTCATACTAGCGACTCGTTCCGAATTCACACTTCAAGATTAATTTCCGACTTCACACTGCCGACTTCATATTTTCGACTTCACTCTACCAAATTCTGACTTGACTCTTCAACGTTCAAATTATACACCTCCGACTTCAACGATAACACTTTCTGACTAAACACTCCAAACTCCTGATACACACTTCCGATTTCACACTCGACTTCACACTTCAAAGTTCTGAAAACACTTCCGAATTCGAATTTCCGACTTCACACTTTTGACTTGACTCTACAAACTTCCGTCAAAATTCATAGTTTCGTCTTCACAATTCTGATTTCACACTCACGACATACACTTCCAAATTCGGACTTCAAGCTTCACACTTCACATTTCCAAACTTCACTCTTCTGAGTTCTCACTTCAGAGTTCCTGAATTCCAACTTCACACTTCCGAATTCACACGTCAAACTTCCTACTCCACACTTCTGACTTCACACTTCTTTCTACTTCACTCTTCTTACTTAAAACGTGATATTTTCTACTTTACACTTGAAACTTAGGACCTAATACTTCCGACATCACAACTTCGGACTTCAAACTTCAAAGTTGATATGTATGAAATTTTTAGTGTGAACTGTGAAGTGAGGAAGTCGCCACCGGTCTTTCGAATCCAATAATTTCTTCTGTGAAAAATGAGCCAAATAGCCTAGTTATGATAAAATGAAATAGAAAAAATCATAATAAGAAGAATAAATTGGACATAGCAGCCGGGGGAACGACGATAGCTCTCCCGAGACTTTTCTCCCCTGCGAACAAAAAAGATATTTTGAAACATGAGTTAACACTTCCACCCTCACATTTGCGATTTAAAAATTGCTACTTCAAAGTAAAACTTTCAACTGTGCACTTCAATTTCTGTTTCACACTTCAAACAATCGGCTTCACACTTCCGATTTTAGGCTTCAAACTTCTCACTTCACACTTCCGACTTTACATTTCCGACACCATACTATCGACATATTACTTCAAGATTCCGACTTCAAATATCTTAGTTCCGACTTAACAATTCAAACTTACCACTTAACACTCATGACTATACGCTTCCGAATTCAAACTTCACGCTTCCGGACTCCACTGTTCTGGCTTCACTCTTCAGAGTACACACTTCAAACTTCTCTCTTCCAACTTCACATTTCACGCTCCTTACTTAACACTTGCGACTTCATCTTCAAAGTTTTGACTTCACACTTCAAACTCTCCACTTCCTACTTCAAACTTCATATTTTCGACATTTTGCACTTCGGCTACAACCTTTTGGTAGGGTACTTCCGTTGACATCTTGTATAGTTACAGAGTTTCGATTGCCGCTTGTAGAAAGGGGCATTTCTGTTCAACACTTTTAATTGTGGCATGTCTGTTGACTGCTTGTAGTAAGGGCACTTCAGTTAATCAGGTATGCTTAAGGCACTTTGTTGACTGCTTGTAGTAAGGGGTATTCGGGTTTTTTTGGGTTTTTTTTTATTTACGACAGATCGGTTTAAAAAATGTATCTACGAAACTTCGCCTGACAACTAGCAGTTACTGATCTTCAGTAGACCAGTTGTAGTAAGGGCACTTCTGTGGACCAGTTATAGTTAGGGCATTTGGGTGGACCAGTTGTAGTCAGGGCACTTCGGCAGACCAGTATTAGTGAGAGCACTTTTCTGTGGATCAGTTGTAGTTAGTGCACTTCTGTGGACCAGTTGTAGTAAGATCATTTGGGTGGATCAGTTGTAGTAAAGGCACTTCGGTGGATCAGTTGTAGTAAAGGCACTTCGGTGGATCAGTTGTAGTAAAGGCACTTCGGTGGATCAGTCGTAGTAAAGGCACTTCGGTGGATCAGTCGTAGTAAAGGCACTTCGGTGGATCAGTTGTAGTAAGGGCACTTTAGTGGATCAGTTGTAGTAAAGGCACGTTGGTTGACACAAATTCAATATGATAGTATGTTCATGCAAGATCTCTTGTTACTGATATTAGTAATGGGTCCCCTTGTATCTTAATTCACAATAACAGCGCCTTTGTAAACAATATAAGCGTTTCGTGTAGCGTATACAGAAATCTCAAAAGGTAGGACAAATAATTGAGATTGACCAGTATACATATCATGGCTTCCGGTAAAAATTCATTAAATGTTTCAATTATGTATGTATGTATGTAAAAAAGATAAATTATACGATATACTAATTTGCTATAGACAGTAATAACTTAGCAGTAATTATGCATTGAAAATAGCTTAGCTCCTCCTTATACGAACCACTCAATTGATTTTTTTAGATACATAAAAGGTAACTATTAGCAAAAATGAAAAAAAATATAACCATAGCACTGAAAGCGCTGGAGGCCTAAGGTACATAAATACGAGATATGGCCAGAATGGTTTGATGTTCGGATTATCGGAGGTATCACTTTCTGCTCATGTCTAGGGTCGAATATGGGTAGATCTGCCAATCTGTCCACAAAAAGATCATTTTTCTCGCTTTGCAGGTATAGTATAACGGTAGTTCCTGAGGAAATGATTTTTAGAGTAAAGGCTTACGGACTGACGGATGCACTCGTGCACGGCTAAACTACGGACATAACACATTGGTTATAGCACGCTGATTTTCAGCAAGTGGAGCTAATAATGACCAAACGCCAATTTTCGCGCTAAAGTTATTTCTAAGACAAGATATGCTGACTTGTTTGTCCTACCTTTTGAGATTTGTGTATTACGTTTTACGCAACGCATATATTGTCTACGTCATAGACTAACGCTGCTATCGATCGAGGGATGGTCAAGCTTTTAGTACAAACTTTATTTTAACCAGTTTGCCCCCGATCAAGTAACATTCGTACTCGATCGATAATCGCTCGCTTAACCCATTCCCGCACAATCCCGCTTTTTGGCAACCCACACGAAAAAAGAATTTTGAAAACATGGAGGGGAAAAAAAGAAATTAAAAATTTCTTGTTACAGGCGATTTCTATAATTTTCCAAATTTTCAAAAATTATAAGATTACAACAACCTTAAAGTATTGTCTGAAACTCCATTCAATTTGGACAAGTCTAAACTTGTATTGTTTGGTTACCGGTTAAGAAAAAGATCGGACAGGAACGCCAATCGATATTGACCGAAGTAGACCACGCCCGGTAATCTCGGGCTCCATCTCTTTTTGGAGAACAGTGCAAAATGGAGACAATGATACTTCCGATATGGAGCCAAGGACCGGAACTGAACAGAAAAGGTAAATAAAACAGTGCACCTCGCGTACAATTTGATCTCCTACTAACCTATTATACATTTTCCCAAAACGTTCAGAGTTTCATACCACATAGAAATGATTATATTATCCGTTGGCGGTGATAGATTTCAGAAATAATTCCGTTTGTGAATAGAAACTTGAATCAAAGTTTGGACATCGGACCCGATCAAACACGAAAATGCGTGTCGAAATCGTTCAAATCCATGTAATCAACAGTTCTGAAAGATTTAAGCGACAATGTCTATGAAATGAATGATAACGTGTTGATATACAATAATGTTACCACAAAGAACTGCGTTTTTCCAACTCCTTTAGCGGATTTTCTCAGATGAGAAGGAGACCAGGATGCGGTGCGGGAGACAAGATTCAGAGGGAGAGGCGATGCATATATAAATGTACTGTAAAACTTCAAATAGAACCCCATACTCTTATGTAACCCCAGCCCCTCTTCGGACGTCAAAGCCGACCCTTTTTGTATGATTTTCGGAAAACTTATAACCTGTAATAAACCCCAATCCCAAACAAATCAATGCCACAATGAATTCAATAGAGGGCGAATGTAACTGTTCTAAACCAAATGTCCCCTTTTGTGATGGATCATGCTTAGATAATTGGTTTGCTTAAAGTTTTTTTTTTTTTATATTTAGAAGGCGCTGTATCCTAGATTATGTCAAAAGGTAAAAAACTTCACTGCTTAAGTTAAAACACCGTGAAATTGACAATTTTTGGATGATTTGGGAATGATTTAGGAATGAAATTGAATGAGTGGGAGGAGCGAGTTTTGAATGAAATTAAAAGTATGTAATCCAAGATCGCTAATTTCGTCCAATTTGCGATATTTTTACCTCAGTCGCTTTAAAACCCACAGCTGTCAGTAATAATTGTGGAAAATTGTTATCGATTTGAATGAAATGCTGCGCATTTTGGACGGTTGTTAAATGTTTTTGAACTATTTTGAGCGTTTTTTAATGGTTTGAGTGAGTGTTTGGAATGAATGATTGGAGCGCTGTGTGAGTGATTTTGAATGGTTTTGATCGATGTAAATGTCAATTTCACGATTTTACAAACTGTATACTATGTATACTATACATGAACCACCTGCTCTTTGCAGTCGAAGTAAATCTTCGCCCCCCTTTTTCCGTCTTAACATCTGTAGCCTGTAATTAACACCCACCCCTTTTTAAACAGATAAAGATACAGATACTTTATTAGACATGAAGCTATTACAAGCTCATTAGTCAAAATACAAACATTTAAATCAACATGCTATGAAAATCGGTAGTGGTTATGCATGACATATATTCAATGATAATAAATGATAATCTACGTGAAAGTATATAGAAAGAACAATTCTAATCAAGTTAGGTTTAGTTTGAGTGCATAAAATATTTTTTTCTCATCTCAAATCCCACAGAATAAAAGTTTGATAATTTTGTAAGGGTTTACTTATTTGTAGTATTCAATAAATCAATGAATTTGTACATACTTGGGTGTTTAGAGTAATAACTAGGAATAAACTTTGTTCGCAAATCTTGGAAATACGGACAAATTAGAGTAAAATGGTATTCGTCTTCAATGTCATCTTTGTCGCAAAGTGTACTTTTCCGTCTGTCTCTGTCGATGTTTCTATGTCTGTCAGTCTCAATTTTCAGGTTATGGGACGAGAGACGAACTTTAGCAATTATATTTCGCACTGACATTTTCCCTAATAATTCAAGGTACTTGGCTCTACCAAAATTTGGTTTGATATGCGAGAACAGCGATAAAGAACTGTATTGTTGTATTTCATTATGCCATTGGTCAATATAAATGTCACGAAGTCTAACTCTAAATATTGGGATGAAACTTTTAATGTTGATCGATTCTGGGTATAACCATGCTTCAGCGAACCCTACGGATTCGAGGAGATGTTTAACTTTACTTGCCAAATACTCTAAGGTTCGTCTCAATATCGCGAATTTGATCGGAAATGACTGCTGCTAAAATGCAATTTTTTGACTTAGCATTATGTAGATGTAGCCGGTATTTAATAATTCGCGTTTTTTCTAGAGAGGCTGAGCGGAAAACACCCTAGTTCTGAGTACAGCGCAAGAGAATTCGTGGATGACTTTACATTTAGTAACAATTTGCAAAATTTTCTGTGAACGCGTTCAATATTTTTGGCCTTGTCAAACCCCCAAATTTCACAATTGTACGCCAAAATAGAACCAACAAAAGAATCAAATAAATCAAAGATCATTTTAGGTTGGACCTCTATGTTTTTAGTCCTATTAAATATGGACTGTATGGCACGAAGCGCTTTTCCTGCTAGGGCGTTGGTTGCGTGTTTGAAAGAACCTCCACTGGAAAGTACAAGACCAAGATAATTGAACGTATTAACAATTTCGATGGATTGGCCATCTATATACCATTGGTAATTTTCGCTCAATCGTCAGCCTTTTCGGAAAATAACTATTTTTGTCTTCTCAATATTAATTGACAAGTTCCATTTTAAACAATATTCGTGTAAACTATCAATTGAATTTTGGAGACCTGTTTGGGAATCGGATAGTAATACAGCATCGTCCGCAAATAGTAATAGGTAAATTGAAAGTTGATCAATGCTGATACCACAATGATCAATATTTTGTAAATATAACTCAATATCGTTAAGGAAAAGGGAGAACATTATAGCAGAAGTTACCTCCCCTTGTAACAGGCCCAAATTACAATCGAATAGGTCAGAAATACTTCCCATATGCTTTACACATAGTTTACCTTCCGAGTACATAGATCTTAATACTGCCAAAAGCTTTACATCTATACCACTTTTGATCAATTTGTACCACAATGAATTTCTGTCGATCAGATCATAGGCTTTTCGAAAGTCCACAAAACAAGCAAATAATTTATTTCTACAATCCAGGTGCGTTTAGATTATCGAATTACGTCTGTTGTGCTAAGGTTAGAACTAAACCCGAACTGTGCGTCCGTGCGAAAATTCTAATAAACCACCGGTGTTGTTATAGAGCTTTTACAACGTACTAGCCTCCTTCCGCGATACATATTTCTAAGAACCTAGCGTATTTTTCAAATTTTGTGATGACCTGAATTCTCAAATTAGCTATTTGTTTTTCTTTGATAATGTTTCGTTAGAACAGATTTACAAAAATTATTACGCCCTCACTTTATATTCACCATTGTGGCCCGGTAAGTCAGTTTTGAGAAAGGAGAAAAATATAGACCAGATATAAATATGACTGTTCTAGAGAGTCTGAGAGACTCATTTACTGTGTAAAAGGGAAAGATAAAGTGTCCTGTAATATGCATAAAGTTACAATCCTAGAAAATCATTCAATGTATTCTTTTATATGCATCGCCTCTCCCTCTGAATCTTGTCTCCCGCACCGCATCCTGGTCTCCTTCTCATCTAAGAAAATCCGCAAAAGGGGTAGGAAAAACGCAGTTCTTTGTGGTAACATTATTGTATATCAACACGTTATCATTCATTTCACAGACATTGCCGCTTAAATCTTTCAGAACTGTTGATTACATGGATTTGAACGATTTCAACACGCATTTTCGTGTTTGATCGGGTCCGATGTCCAAACTTTGATTCAAGTTTCTATTCACAAACGGAATTATTTTTGAAATCTATCACCGCCAACGGATACTATAATCATTTCTATGTGGTATGAAACTCTGGACGTTTAGGGAAAATGAATAATAGGTTAATAGGAGATCAAATTGTACGCGAGGTGCACTGTTTTATTTACCTTTTCTGTTCAGTTCCGGTCCTTGGCTCCATATCGGAAGTATCATTGTCTCCATTTTGCACTGTTCTCCAAAAAGAGATGGAGCCCGAGATTACCGGGCGTGTAGACCATCCTGACTGCTCTTACAGACATAAACAATCACGATCGTTTTTGGTGGAGTCGGTCTTATTATCAGGTTGTCCCTTCCTGATTTACAGAATTATAGACCTGTCCAAATTCAAAAATTTTGCAGACGAAATTTAATTCAGAAAATAACCATTCAGTAGGCTAGAAAATATTGTGGAAAAAGAAGAAATTGCATGTTAAATTCCTTTTTTTTTCCCGCACTATTCTCTCAATCATAAAAAGTTCAAATGTTAAAAACCAGGGATAGAACAGGAAAGGGTTAAAAGGATGGAAGAAAGTGTACAAAGGGTCATGTACCATTAAAAAAAAACCTTGCCCTAATCTTTCTGCTTGATATCATTATTTAATTAATCCATTAGACAAACCACGCGAAACCGCCTCATAACCCGATTTTAGTCCTACTTGGGAAAATGTTCTTTTTTTTTTTTTTTTGTTTATCGACCTTTCAATGAAACATTTAGCTGTTATTTTCTACTAATTTATTTGTAGTTCGATTGCGACGAAAGCTTTAAGCTTATTGAGTCGCAATCGAACACACAAACCAGATGTTTTCACGTCCCCGAAAGAGAGGCAGTGGCTTAACACCACTGCTACCCACTTCTACAGTTGGGTAGACTGGGGCTGGCTATTAAGTGTCTTGCCCATGAACACAGCTCGGTGACAGTGGGGCTCGAACCCGTGACCTTCAGATCACGAGTCAAGTACCTATACCACTCGGCCATCGAGGCAACCAAGGCATTTAGCTGTTGTTACGGTACGATTTTCTCCTTACTTAATGGATATTTTGATTTTCTACTGATTTGTGAACTATAAATGTATTTCGGCAATACTTTGCACTTAACAGTAAACATTCAGCCGAGACCCAAACCCAAACCCCAAAATCGTGACAAGTATAAGATATCAAAGTACTGAAACTACTGGAAGCTAGCATAGCATGGTTTTGTAAAGTAATATTCTTTGTCAAAGGTTATAAAGATAAATAAGGAGGATAAAGTAACCAAGGAGTTAACCCGTTACAACACGACAAAATTCTAGGCTGGTTCAAATTGAAAGAAGTTGCAGACGAAAATCTTAATGTTGGTGGAATAAAGAAAGCCTTTGACCGTGTAGGGTAGAAACATTGTGGACATTGAAGAACTTGCTTGTAAAAAGTAATTTAGTCATTGTTCCCAATGTTTTCCAAAGCTTATTTCTAAGATGCGTTCAAGAGCAGGCTTGAGTGGAAAAGGGTTTGATAAGAATCATTTGAAGGGGGTATCTACAATTTCCACAAAGTGAGCTCATTTGACTTTACAAAGAAGTGTGCATAGTAAGGACTCTAATGAGACCCATTTTGAACACAATATGCTAAAGTGAGCTAGGAGATTAACGTGCAGTATGCCTGAAACACACAAGAACTACTTTTAATGGCATAGGATGGATGGATTCAGTGGGCAAGCCTCAAGATTTCACTCTTTGAACTCTGAGACCTCGTAATTTTGCCTGCTGAAGCTTTGCTAGCTAAATAAACCATTATTTGTCAACGAGACCAGATATGCATAAAACACAAGAATCGTTTAGAGTAGTTGTTACATATATTTACAAACGGAAGGGTTAAATGGTCATCCCAAATCAAGGAATTTTGTCCCTGACCAGTCTGCGTGTTCATCACCGTGTCAGCGGGGTCGATAGCGTTACATCTTTCCAAACCTCTCGAAAGCCCGTGTTAGGTGACGAATTTCAACTCGTGATAGCTGGAAACTGATAACTCATCTCCCCGTGAAAAGAAAGAGAATGTTTGAAAACATATGTATTTATGGCGATAATTGACCAATCGCAGCTGTCAATCAAGATACTAACCGACCAATCAAATCATATAAATAAGCCCGGACATGAGCTTTCAACTCATGCATTGGCCGCCATTTCTGTTAACCTTTTGTTGATTGGCGAATGACACGTCGTAGCTACAGCTTATTCAAGCTGGAGTTACGACGTTTAGGTCGACATACAACCATTTTTGTTACATGCTACTGGCCATATTTTTTTTTAAATAACGCCATTAGAAATTGAAGCGAAACTTTCTGTCGGAGTTAATAGGTGGGGCCTAGGGAGTCAGTTGGCGGGGCCAGCGATTGGACAATCATAAGTGTTTTAAGGTTTATCACTATTATATTATTAAGTTGATATTTTTTTACTGACCTCATTAACGAATCACTGATTTCCAAACAGGAAGTTCCATTTAGATATTAAAAGGCGTTATTTTAACACCCCCCGAAAAATATATCATATATATAGCAAGTAACGTGTAACAAAAAAAAATTAAAAAGAATAAACAAATAAAATGGTTGGTTTGCGACCAAAAAATGAGTAATTTCTAGTTACGACATTTAAGTTTAAGTCGCAGAACGAACAAGAAAGGTTCACTTAAAAAACGCCAATGTTGCATTTCAAAGTTTACTTCCGATCTTAATGAATGGTTTAATTTGTCGATCAATTCAATGATTGACAGCTGCGACCAATCAATTGAAAATAGAATTGATAGGCATCCGTCAAGAAATGGTGTGTTTTCTTTCTTCTTTTTTTTTCTTTTTATTTTATTTTTTGTTTAAGAGATTTTTTAATCGGCGGATCGCGACAATCCATCGGAAATCGATCTACCAATCAAATAATTCCTTTAGAACGTGACAGATCTTTGAACCCCAACATTGGTCGATATTTACATTCAGCATTTTAGTTGGTTTTGCGAATTAAACGTCGTAACTACAGGCTTATTCAAGCTTATCGAATCATTTACTTATTCATTATATCGGACTTGCCATTAAATGTGCAAAATAAGACCGTTTAATACCTAAATCGAATTTCCTGTTGAAGGCATGGCTAGCGATCCGTTATTTGACAGACTTCAACTCACGGAAATATAGCCTTTGTGATGAAGGATTAATTATTTCATAAACACTTACAACAATAAAAAAATGATAATAATAATAATCATCACGACAACACAAGGAAATCGTTCAAACATTACAAAATCCGCCTTTGATATTTAGATATTAAGAGCACTTATCTTAACGACCAGAGAGACAAGACGTACAAAATATTGTCGAGGAGACAAATATAAAACACGGGAAATAATGTATAGGGAAACTTTTAACTTCGACATTGGCATACTTTATATGACGCATTTGTGTTTGTTTGGCGACTTAAGCGTCATAACTACAGCTTTCTAAAGCTGTAGTTATGACGTTTAAGTCGCAAAACAACTCATTTTACGTTTTGGTTACACAGCACTGGCCATAAATCTTGTAAATTGACGGTGTTTAACGTGGAGCTTCCCGTCGGGGTCAGTTGGCGAGCTCAGCGGAGACAGTGGGCGGACTAAGTGATTGGTCCATTACAAACAGGCAGGGGCATATTTATTAGACAAAACGATTTGCATAGGTACATACTGACACAGTCGTGTAGAATAATGGAGATGATTAAAGCCAGAGAGAGAGAGAGTAATGTTCGTTGTTTTCTTAATCCGTCTTGTGCAATTTCAGTTGTGATTTCAAGAAATTCTATGAAGTTTCAATTTTTAAAGTGACCATCTTAATTTTTAAAGGGAGGTATCGATGTTTCTGAAACCTATATAAGAAAAATTACCAAGTGCCGAAAAATAGACTCTTACGAACATTTAATACTTTAAGTTAGGTCAGGTATTGTCTTGGTGGTTATCTAAAAGACCTAAAGTGCCTTTTTCTGGTTATATCGGCAAGGTTAAGCGGAATTCCAGGTTATTTTTAGATATCACGGAATTCGGCTGTCGACATCGAATGACCTCATTTGCATATGACCCAGTCAAATGAAGGTAACAAATTTACTAGCGAAACAGCCAACGTCCTAAATTATGTCACTTGAAATGACTGATCTTTACAGACCAGCTAGCGAACATTACTCCTGATGACGTAACGATGACGTTGGTTTGATGTAATTTGAACTAAATGCAAGGTTCTAACGGTTATTCGCGCCACGTGAATGTCCCATAATCTTCGTAACTGTCTCGGATTAATCTAAAAATAGATTAATAGCCTACGCAGGCTTTTAGGGAAATACCCTGCTTTTTTCTGATAAGCGACCTCATATTTTGGCAAAACTACTTTTCGGCATATTGTATTCAAATAGTTTATGAGAGGAAATAACAAAAATCAAAATCTGTGACATGAAAAAAACATCGATACCTACCTTTAATGAACGAGAATGTTCAGACTGTATTCTGAAAATCGCATTTAATACTAGGAACAATTTTCTATCTCATACACAAGTAGGCGGACGTGCAAAAGTTAGAGGTAATTATTTGAATGTAAAAAGCCTTTATCTTGATTTATATGGTTTGCAAACGATGTTTCTACAATGGAGAATGTGTCTTTTCTTTTAGAATATTTGAAAATGGTATGTTATGCCTATATTTCCGTCTGATCATTTTTATATGAAAAATTCAATCTCCTTTATATTTGTGACCAAAATTTACAACATTAATGTTTTTAGCACAGTAAACAATAAACAAGTTAATATTGTTATTGTTTTGTTTGTTTTTAATATGAATCATGTGGTAATGGATTGATATAAAAATCGCCTTTTTTGTAAAGTTTACTACCTATAGTTCCTGTTTTTGTTGACATCCAGTGATTATATTTGTTAACCAAGAGCTCAAAACAGGCTCAATATATATTCTCTATGTTCTACTTTGAAACACCGTACTTTATCGGATTAGGTCCCCTGTATTCGGGTGATATCGATAACGACTGAATTACTAGCAGAAGCCAATGACGAAATTGACACGTCATGGAAACCATAAATTTGAAGGACAGGGGTGGGAACAGAAAAGAAGACGATTGGTAGAAGGTTCGATGGTATCATACCTAGATTATGAGCTCTATGTCTTACAACAGTAACTATTACTCGACATGAAGATCATTAAACCTTATGATCACAATTTGAGTCTTTATAAGCAATTCATTCCCGAGCTATAATTAAAGTCAAAAGGATCAGAAAATTAATGCTGGGTCAGATTTGTAGATACTTGAAAAGGGACTGTTGTGTTTAGCAAACACAGAAAATATAACTGGAAAGGGTAAGCAAATTAATCCACTAACCATGGATCCGGGTTCCCACCATTTTGTCAAATTATAAAATTATCATACCTTAAAACATCAATCAAATCAAATTGCTTTACTAAATAGCTCAATGACTGCGGAGTTTTGAGAATGTCTCTAAAGGGCGGTATTGGTAATTTTCTGTCATGTCGCAGATTTTAATCATATCAATTCCCCCTCGCATATTCTTTGGATAAAATACATTAATCTGAAAAGCAGTTTTGAGAAAATCAGAGATCGATTATGAAATTAAACTAGGATATTTCCTTAAAGTCAGACCTTCCCTATGAGGAAGGTTAAAACAGTTTAGACAATCAATCGTTTATTCGGCCATGGAAGCAAATAAGAGTATTTTTATTATCACTATGCAAAAGAAGGATAAGAACGAATTTATCTAGAAAGGATAATTTGTGGTTTCATTATGGTTTAGGCGCGTCGGACTGTCAATCTAGAGGTCCCGGGTTCGATCTTCGACGGCGGCACTCATCCTTTCCGACTATTTGTCTCCCACCAATGGGTCGATAATCGTAGACCTATGTGGGATAGCAGCTGGAGGCTTGGAAAGGATGTGATAGCGGTACTGGTGTGAGAAATACCAGGAATCCATTGTTAGGTGCCTCAGCCGCTGCGATATAACTGAACAATTGTTGAAAGCGGCGTAATACTCCATTCAAACAAACAAATAAAACAAATCATTATGGTTTTACATTATGTGAACTAGTCAATTGCACCCAATTCTTCATCGGAATTTTCCCTTTTTTTCGGTATTGACTGTTAAAAGCAAAGACGTTGAAGACTAGTTTTTACGGACGATTTAGAAAATCTTCGTACCCGTGAGGAAATACAAGAAAAGTTCTTGAATGACTAGCGACAGTGAAAACGTAATCACTGACGTTATAATCTTATGTCACAAACGTCTAATTGTGATTGGTCACAACTTAAAATATCAAAGCCTTTTCAGGAAATGTTGGCTGACGCTTGACAATTGCAATGAAGGTTTGGATAGTCACGGTGTGCATTTAACCATTGAAATCATGCTTGCATCATCGTGACGTCACCAGGAGTTTTCGATTCTGTATAGATCAGTTCAAAACTGGCGAAGGAGTTTCTATAAGTATGAATACTTACTATAGTTTTTTCGCTTACCACTTAATGTGACATCTAATTCAGGACGACGGTTGATTCAATCGTCACTTTGTTTTCTTTTGTTGAATTGGGGTCTGATACAAGAGGGGTCATGCGGTTACCGAATGCAGTGAATTCTGAAATAACTCGCGACTTCGCTCATTCTTTACTTGATAGAAAATAAAATAACTATTAATTCACCTGATTTTCATGAAGACGATATCTTGCTCCTATTTAAATATTAAATGCTCGTATGAATTTATCTTTATTCATATAGAATTTCTTTCTATCCTGAGTTTCGGAATATCGATACCTCTCTTTACATATATCATTCAAATATTTTTTTACTGCTTGATTTCCTGTGTTCTTATTTGTTTTTAAAGTCGTTTTACATGTTGTTTGCTTATTGGTGTCAAATCGAAATCAACAACATAAAAAAACAAAAAAGCATAACTTAGCATTAATAATAATACAGTTATAGGAATGTAGACAATGGATGTAAGCATCATTTTCAGATTAATATCCTGAAGATCTCACAAGACACAAATAAAAGAAAAAAATATAGGTAAATATATTTTAGATGCTATTTATTTACATAACCGGATGGCCAAAAGACCATTCCCACACAGTGACGCTTTCGACTTCCCTTAAGAAAAACAATCAGGAAAGCATTGTGTCAAATGAAGAAATTGCTTGTAACAACCCAAAAAGTTGAAAAATAAAAGAAATCATAAACTTTAAATTGTCGTCTGCGAGTCCTTTGAATTTGGACCGGTCTAAAATTGTGTCGTCTGGTAATGTGTTAAGTATTCGTAACAAGGAAAAGAGATTGGCCGGAAATATGACTAGATGTAGTAGTCATACCGAAATATCATGACGTCAACTCAGTCGGTTTTAGAATTATTGGATAGAACGTGTGTTCGCTAAGAAAACCCCGAAACAAACAAAAAAAAAAGAAAAGAATTGGCAAAAAAAAAAACTACTGTTAACGGGAGAAAACGTATACATGTAGCATACCTTTCATTTACCAATTCATAGTCTCGGGAATCAATAACACATGAGAATACTTGGGATTCTTGGACTTGGGTCATCCTCGCTTAACTGGAATTGTATATGTTGTGTGTCATGTTGCTATGTTTTCCGTTCATGAGAATGAAACTTTCTTAAAGCGGCTCTAGGACAGATTTTCATGAAAATTTGATATAGGAATATTATCTGTTTTTTGATAATTACTAATGTCTTTTTCACCTTCGTGTTATAACTACTAAATTCACTATGTATGTAATTCCACGTGGTATATTCTCTATGTTCTACTTTGAAACACCGTACTTTATCGGGTTAGGTCGTTAGTATTCGGGTGATATCGATAACGACTGAATTATCAGCAGAAGCCAATGACGAAATTGATACGTCATGGACAGCACAAATAAGGCAAATTTCGGTATAGTCGATATATAATGTATTTACCCGATGATCTGGTTGTACTTCGTTGACTTTTTGGGCGTCTCTTTTAACGCGAAATGTATTTGCTTCTTTTCGTTCTTTTATAAAGCTATGAACAGTAACTTTTCATTAAAAAATTAGTTTAATCGCCTTATTTGAAATGTCTGAATGTATTACAGTAAGAAACTTCAAAATTTAGATTTTTTTCTTTCACAATATTTGCAAGAGCCGCTGTAAGAGTCCTGTAGCGTTTAACATCATTACAACAATAATTATTGATCCGAGCTTAGACGCTTTACTTGAGTGTAAGAAAAAAGACAACAATTCTGAACGATCCTATATCTTACAAGTCTGTTTCATGCTTGGAGGCGTTGTATGGCGCATACAACCTTGCAAGAAAATGAAATTGTTTTCCAAGGTAAAGAGGATGCATTTAGGAACTAGGGTGAAGAGGGTGTCTTTAGGAAAGAAATGTGTATCTCGCTTTCCCAGGTAAAGAATGTTAGTAATTCGGCCGAACGAAGTTCCGCCGTAGTAATCGGAATGAAAAACGTGAACAAAGAGTTTGAAGTAGGTGACCACCAGGGTTTAAGTCTTACGCCAACAAAATGGGGCCCAAGGGCCTCGACAGACGTTGTCAGAAAGGCCGTGGTTAGGAGTCCCTGGTTTAACACTTGAATAGTCATTTTAGGTATTGGCCAGCTATGAGCTTTAATTGCTCGTTTTCAGGAAAAATGAACAAAGTTGAATAAGTCTTCAATTCTTTAGAGGAGTTTAGCCTTATAAGGTCCATAGGACCTGTGTAAAAAATTTCTTCTCTCTGAGTCTCATACCAGCAAAGTCATCTTTTAATCCTTGCAAAAACAGATTGGAGAAAAATGTGAAAAATGAAGAAAGTGCTTGTCAGTTTCTTCATTATCCACATTATTTCCTACCCGGATATTTCAAATTTTATCAACATACAATTGTCGTCTGCAACTTCTTTTAATTTGGACCAGTATATTTTTTATCTTGTAATTAGTAAAAATCAAAGATAAAAGTTGAATTAACCCTTCTCACCCACAGTGACGCCTTTGGATGCCCCCCAAGAAAAACAATTGGGAAAACATTGTGTAAAATGAAGACATTGCATGTAACAAGCAATTTCTTCATTTTACACAATGTTTTATAACTTGACAGGTGTAAAAATCTACAGTTTCATAAATTTTAAATTTTCGTCTGCAACTCCTTTCAATTTGGAGCAGTCTTAAATTTTGTTGTGAGTTAACGAGTTAGGCCACATTTTATCTTTTGAGGACGATAAAACATCTGTGTTAAGGGTTCAAGAGCGATTAACCCTTTCCTGATTTTGAAATTTTAGACTGGTCCAAATTGAAAGAGGTTGCAGATGACAATGAAAATTGGATGCAGTTTTAAATCAAACTATCCTATGTGGTAGAAAATATTGTGGTAAAAGAAGAAACTGCTTGTCACAAGCAATTTCTTCTTTTACCACAATATTTTCTGGAGTATAAAATCACGGGTACGTAAAATCCCGGGTTTGTCCAGGAAAGGATTAAATAAGCTTCAAGATGATTATAAACTATGGAGACTTTAGCAAAAAAATACAAGACCTATTGACCCATTACTAGATGGTGCATTTTAACTTTTCCAAACTGAAAAGCGTTTCAGGCGACAATTTAAAGTTTATGAAATTTTTGATATTTTCAAATTTCTGTGTAGAAAACATTGTAGGGAATGAAAAAATAGCTTGTCACAAGCAATTTCTTCATTTTACATAATGTTTTTCCATTTTTTTTTTTTCTTGTGGGCGTCAAAAAGCGTCTTTGTGTGCAGGAATGGGCTGAAGAGGCAAGAGATGACAGTATACCTCTGGGTAAGGAGGTCATATTGAGAAAAGTATAGAGTCAGATCAGACAGATTGGGAAGCAGATATGTAAGGGGTCAAAACATGTCCGTTTTTGACTTAGAATGACGATGCTCTCGACTGCATGTCTAGTCATTTCTTACTTAAGGTAAGCTTAAACTGGTGCCTCTATCCATCGAATTAGGATTCTGGAATGTCATAAACGAACAGCTGATATTTCAGTTGTCTCTTTTAATAAATCGATTCCCTTTTTAACAACCCCTTTTACATGTAACACTAATTTCTAATCGTAAGGAAAGGTATTTCTAAAATTATGTCTGTTTTGAATAATCATCTTAGTCATCATCCAAGTTGGACTAATCTATTTTGTCGATTCGTAATGCATTAGCCCTTTCCAGTATAGTCCCTACTTTTTACGCCTTTGTGGTTTTATACTTGAGAAAATATCCTGGAAAAAGAAGAAATTTCTTGTATAAAGCAATTCAATCTTTTTTCACAATGTTATCTACCGCAAAAGATGATTTTCTTTTCAAATTGCACTCACTTTTCCTTGTCGTATGCAACGTCTTTCAAATTGGACCAGTCTGAAATTTGGAAAGACTGGAAAGGGTACAGTCAATCTTATTTCGATATCCTGCGTTTTATTTCTTTCCTCGGAACCTGCATATCCTCTTTCGTCTAAAAAATCCCCTGCGGCAGAACCGGATGATTCTAAATATCCCAATAATCTTCTTGCTTGGCCTGTTTTGTTCCCTTAAATGATAATGGTAAGAAACAAAATTATTTCGTATCGATAGCGAAATAGTCTCATAGGTTTTGTTACTGAAAGCTTTAATATTTAACCCATTCGAAGATGACAAAATTTTAGACTAGTCCAAATTCAAAGAAGTTGCATTCGAAAATTTTTAGTTGGTGGAACTTTAAAAATCTTTTTGTTTTGGGGTAGAAAATAGTGTGGATAGTGAGGAAATAGCTTTATAACAAGCAAATTCTTTATTTCCCAAGTGTTTTCCAAAGGGTTTTTTTCGCCATAGTGTGGGAAAGGGTTAAAGTCATTTGGTCGCTACATCAAATAAAAATTCTCAATATTCCGTGTCTTGCTAATCTCAATGAATAAAAAGGTATTTTAGAAATTGACCAGTTGCGTATGTCAATCAAATAACCAGTCGACAAATGAAATCATTCATTGAGACCAGAAATAAGTTTTTGAACTCCGATTTCGGCCGCCAATTTCGACAACCTTTTCTTTGTTTGTTCTGACGACTTAAACGTAGTAACTACAGCTTTTAAAGCTTTAGTTACGACGTTTAGGTCGCCAACTAACTTTTCTACATTTTTGGCATATGCTACTGGATATGGATTTTGCCAAATAACGCCGATTAAAATCGAAAGGGACTTCCTGTTTGAATCATAGGGCGTGGCCAATGGAATGAGGGGGCGGGGCCTGCGATTGGTCAATTGTCTACCTGAAGTCTTCTTCAGTCAATTAAACCTTTCCTAGTTAATCCCTGGTTTTTACGTCCCTGTGAATTTATAATGGAGAAAACATTGTGGAAAAAGAAGAAATTGCTTGTGACAAGCAATTTCTTCTTTTTCCACAATATTTTCTACTCTACTGAATGGTTATTTTTCAAATAAAATCAACTTTAAATTTTCGTCTGCATTTTTTTTTAATTTTGGCGGGTCTAAAATTTTGCAAAACAGGAAAGGGTTAACTGATAGCCTGTCACGCCCACTGAGCCTTGACAGAAAGTTTCGCGTCGAATTCAAACGGTGTTAATTCAAAAATATATATGGCTAGTGGCATGAAGTAAAATAAAGATATTAAAAAATGTGGATTGGCGACATAAACGTCGTATCTACAACTGTAATACTCTGTAGTTACGTTGTTTAAGTCACAAAACGCGCATAAATTAATTGGTTGATTGGCTAACAAACGCGATCGGCCAATTAGTGAAACAGTTTTATTCAGTTTGTATTGTGTCAAAAGTCTAAACTGATCTAATGTAATGGCTTGCAGCTTTCCTCAAGAGAGTTAAAAATAATGAAAATATTCAAGGCATCCTGTAATAAGAGAAGTTGTCAGCAGCAATTCCTATCGATCTTATATTTAATGTCGGACTTTCTTAATATGTTGTATACTTTTTAGTTAAAAGTATCATTTTTTGAGAAACTCTTCTGTTTTCTAAGTGGTAGATATTGCTCTAAACCATTCCCACACAAACCTGCATTTCTAACCGCAACAGGAAATTAATATTGGTAATCATCGTGGGAAAAGGAGAAATTGCTCGTCACAAATAATGTTTACAATACTATCTGGCGCTTGTCACAGACAATTCCAATACTATCCGGTTTCCAATACTATCCGGCACTTATTTTCATAATTGCACAAGCTTTGAATTGTCGTCTGCAATCTCTATCAATTTAGACAAGTTCAGAATTTTGTCGTTTCGTACTGGGTTTAAAGTTATTCAATATCAATAATTTCTAAAGTTCAATCGAAAAATGTACATAAAAAGATTTAAATAATTTTCGCACACATTTATTTATGTATTCGAAATAATGACACAATAATTTCTGCACTTTTTACCTGCTTTTAGCATCATTGACGTCACGTGCAGTTAAACAGGAATCAGGGATACACCAGTCTTAATCACAATCACAGGGAGAACCCGAATCGCACGATTCTTCACACGACTGAAATATACCGACAATTAACCCATTCCCACACAATCCCTCCTTTTTACGCCCCTCAATAAAAAGGCTTTGAAAAACATTGTGGAAAATGCAGAAATTGCTTGTATCTAGCAATTTCTTCATTATCCATAATGTTTTCTGGAAAAAAAGACGAAAAAAAAAATGAAATTCCATCAACTTGAAATTGTCGTCTGCAGCTTCTTTCAATTTGGACCAGTCTAAAATCTTATTGTGTTGGAATGGGTTAAAGGATCGCCTCTGTCAATCAAAAATCGATGGACCAACCAATTAATTCATATAGGCCAGAAATGAACTATGAACTTCGACATTTAGGTTAAGTTATTTTGTTGTTTTGACGGTTAAAGGTCGTTAAACATAAAACTGGGCATTTATAAATTGGATACTTCATATCTATTTCAGGATATTAGGATGAGAGAAGGAAAAAAATGTTTTATCTTTATTCCTTCATTTAAGTATTTCCTTTTTATATTTAGAAAACATTTAACTAGTAGAAGACCCATAATTAAGAATTTCTTTTTTTTCCCCGACTTGTTTGGGACTTTTTGGACTGATACGTCTATAATATATAGGGCCATTCATCATTTTTACAATGATAAGGAAATAAACTTCACACTCAATTGATTGATCTTGTTGTCATTCAAAGAATCGATCGACTAATGAAATAGTTCGTCTTCAGCGGAAGTGAACTTTAAACATTGCCCGACATTTAAGTGAACCCTTTTCTTCTTTATTTGGCGAATAAAACGTCGTAACCACGGCTTATTCAAGATATACTTGATGTACATCGTCAATCAACCGTTTTACTTTTGTTGTATGTTACTGAACATGAATTCTGCAATTTAACACCGTTAAATAACGAAATTGGTCTAATGGTCAGAGCTCCGTGTGCGGGCTAGCGAGGCCAGCGACCCGTTTTTAGCTAGCAAAGCGTAAGCTTTGATAGCTAAAGTTAACAGACAAAATTTCGAGGTCGTCCCAAAGTTCAACGAGTGCAAACTGCCATTGGAGGCTTAGCCACTAAATCCATTGAATGCCTACGCCATAAAAAGTAGTTCTTACGTATTTCAGGATCGAATATTGCAAACTCTATTCAAATTGTTGTGAGCTCTGTCTTGCTATTTAACCCACTTCCACTCAACTCCGCTCTTTGAACATCTCAAGAAAAAAAACTTTGGAAAACATTGTGGACAATGAAGAAATTGCTTGTACCAAGCAATTTCTTCAATGTCCACAATGTTTTCTACCCAACAAGGGAAAGCTTTTCTAAATTCAACCATGCTTTGCTAGCTTACAGTACTTTCAGTGCTTTGATTTAGAATAGTGTATGCTTGCAAAAATACTATGACCCCTTTTTCTCTTACATTTTCAAATTCAACTCCCAAATAGTTTTTCATTATTATTATTTCTATTTCAAGTTCGACTGGCAGTTTGCCAGACAAAGTTCTGAGACTCATTGATGCTTTTAAAAAATGCTAAAACACAAATCATTTAAAGGGCTACCTAAAGGTCATAGCTTGAATAAGTTGTAGTTACGACGTTTAAGTCGCAAGACCAACATAATTATAACATCAATTTCTGAGTTCAATTGCCATCTGATTGAATGATCTGATTTTTTTTTTATCTTTTTTCTTATTGATAACCGCTACCTATCAATTGATGGATGGCTAACCTCCGACAAGAGTTCGACTGAGATATCAAACGGCGCTAGATTGCAAACTGCATAACACGAAACGCAAACGGTTCATTGGTAACCTAAACGTCATTACTACAGCGAAATAAGCCATACCTATGGCGTTTCAATCACTACCAACGAAAATGACAAACTACAAAAGCTCGGAGGTCAAATTCAAGTATTTCCTTCTTTCCAGTATCTAGCCGCCGTCATAGCGCAGTTGGTAGCGCGTCGGACTTTCAATCTAGAGGTCCCGGGTTCGATCCTCGACGGCGGCACTCATCCTTTCCGACTAACTGTCCTCACCAATGGGTCGATAATCGTAGACCTATGTGGGATAGCAGCTGGAGGCTAGGAAAGGATGTAATGGTAGTACTGGTGTGAGAAATACCAGGATCCCATTGTTAGGTGCTCCAGCCGCGATATAACTGAAAGATTGTTGAAAGCGGCGTAAAACCCCATTCAAACAAACAAACAAAAAAACAAACAAACAAACAAATCTTTCCAGTATCTAAGGAAAAGTGGTCATGCGGCGCTAAAAAGTGGCACCAACTTGTATTTTTCATACTCGGCTAAAATGTAATTATTGATAAACACTGATTTAAACATTTTTTTTTATAATTTTCACTGTTAATATTTTGCCAAGTTCACAGTCTTATGTACATAAACCCTCTCCTGTTTGATCCCTTGTTTTTACGTCCCCGTGATTTTATGATTGAGAAAACATTGTGGAGAAGAAGAATTTGCTTGTAACAAGCAATTTCTTCTTTTCCCATAATATTTCCTAACCTATAGGTTGGTTACTTTTCAAATTGAACCCACTTTTAATTGTTGTCTGCAACTTCTTTCAAATTGGAACAGTCTAAAATTTTGAAAAACAGGAAAGGGTTAAGTAAGGTGTGTTCTGTATGTCATCTGTTACGTCATTTGTGTTTGATTAAATGCCACTCTCGCTTGATCAATTCTGTGCGTATTGCAAATATTGCACTGGACTGAATTGTGATCATTCAGTGTCCGGATTTGTTGTAATGCTAATGGCCAACTCTTCGAAACCTTGTCAATAAATTGTAGGAAGGGTTGTGCGACAAATTATTTTATTAGTCAATCGACTTCTTTGTAATGGAATCGACAACCCGTGTATTGTAATTCGTTCTAAGTAGATGAAATATTTATCTATGTTCCTTCAATTAAAAAAAATGTAATAACGTGTGTATTAGCGAAGTACTTATCAACAATTCTATCTACATATAAGACAATTAGTTATCGTCCTCACTTTAACTTGCATTTAGAAACCACTCAAGGGACGGCCAAAATGTGGTCGTTTAAGAGAGTGGACGATTCATGAACGATTTTGTGACATATATGAGAGATCGATTCAACTACATACATATATAATTGCAGGATTCTCAAGCAATCCTAATGGTGATGGAATTCGTTAGAATCGTCCCATTCGATTAGGTTCTGATCATTTTATTTGCAAAAACGTCCAATTATGAAAATCCTTTAGAAGGGGGTTTTATGCTGGTCTCTTAATGAAAGTGGTCGCTTGAGAGATGTGGTCACTTCAGCAAAATTGACTGTACCTGTCTGAGGTCCAGATCTTCTAGTTGTTCATCCCTCTCATCCACGTCATCCGCATTATTTCCGTTAAGTTCTCTATTTTCTAGTTCCTCTATAACATTCAATACGTCGTCAATATCTTCGGAATCTTAGAAAAAAAATAACGAGTCAAAATGGTTTTAAAGTGAGGTATCGATGTTTCTGAAACTTTGTAGAGAAAACAAAATACAACGCCCATAAAAATACGCCCAAGCATTTAATACTTGATACGAGTCAGATATCGTTTATGGTAATTTGATGAGTTAAGTGGCTTTTTGTTGTTATTTAGCAAAGTTTCGGTGGAATCACGTATGATAATTGTCCATTTTTCCTACATATTCTAGAATAAGCTGTCTCTCTGATTCACAACTATGAAAAGAAAAGTCAATATCCTAAAACTGACAAAGCAACAACTGTTTTTGTACATTACCAGATGATATCATTTTAGACTGGTACAAATGTAAAGACGTTGTATACGTCAATTTTAAGTTAATGAAGTTTTAAAAACCTGTACTGTGGTATAGAAAACATTGACGAGCGTAGCACCTTACCATAGGCTAAAGTGCCCCGCTACTTCTTACATCATTATATCCATGATATTCTATCCCGCATAACAAATATTTCTTCCATTGGCGAGAGTAAAATGCCGCTCGACACATTGACTTTAACCAAATGTTAGAGATCGAAGCACGAAACCGCTTAATACATTCCCACATAATAAGCCTTTTAGACGCCCCTCAAGAAAAACAATTAGGAAAATATTTCGTAAAATGAAGAAATTGATTTTAACAAGCAAATTCTTCATTTTACACAATGTTTTCTATGCTGTTAACTGTCGTCTGCAACTCTTTTCAATATGGACCAGTCTTAAGTGTTCTCATGTGGTCATAGGTTAAGCTTTTCTCGGCTGTACCCAAACCAAACTGTTTTGAACGGTTGTGACGTTTAAAGCCATATCTTCGATCCGAGGAAGAAAAAATAGTTTAAACATTCTATCGTTTATTTGGTCACTAAACCAAACAAGAGCCTTATGAAAGCTATATCTTCCCTCAAAACGCACCACGAAATTGATTGGAAAACCATACTCCAGGCTCAAAAGCAAAAATAAATATTACTGAAATTATAGTGGTAAAATAATTCTACGCGGTAAGACTATAGTATTCACGAACGAAATTTCGGATTTAAAATTGTTACCTACCACAAGTTAAGGTTTGTTTACATAAAATTATGTTGTCAACGACGAAGTGTTAACTTTCCTTAGTCATTCAAATAAGCGGCTTACTCACGGAGATTCACGCAATCGTCCGTAAAGTTTAGTCATCAGCATTTGTGCATATAACAGCCAGTGCCGTAGCTAAGCAAATATTGCCCGGGAAGAATCGGGTGCATTCGTATCGATCTCAAAATGTCAACAAACACGGGTTGAAATCGGTAAGAAAACCCTCTTTGAAGAGAACATGACGATTACCCTCCTTTTTCATATTAAGACGGTTCTTGTTTGATTCATTGACTAAATGAACGGTAGATTGTTTTTTTTTTTTTTTTCTTCTTTTTCCTCGTTGGGAAGATATGGCCTTAAAGGTAGGTATCGATCAATATTTTTCATGTTCAGATTTATATTATTTTTTCCCTCTCATATGCTCTTTGAATACAATATTCTGAAAAGTTGTTTTCAAAAATCAGAGATTGTTTATCAAAATAAACACCGATACCCACCTTTGAAATATCAAAACTTCTGTCATGAGGCTTAATGTAGATTTTTTTTGTTTTTTATGATATCAATCGTCATATTTTTTATGCTTTGTTTTTTTTTTCTTATTAATTTTGTAGCGTGTTTTGGGGGAAATATGGCTTTAAATTGCGGTGGGTCTCAATTTAAAATATCAAAGCCTCTTTCATTATTTATATATTATTATATACTTACTGTGTAGAATAATAATCTAATAACTTTAATCGTCATATTCAATTATGCTTTTTGACCTCGAATAAGGCTTCCTTACTTATTTTGAAGTGTATTGGAGGGGGGATATTGGTTTAACTTCACTATTCTAGATTCGGTTAAATCAATGTTATCCCAAAGACAGACCCTTTATCGAAGGGTTAGAGCAAAAGCTTAGTAATTGCGTGTATATCGTATAGACACTTACGATATTATTGGAATTATACGATATATATTTAAAAAGAAATACTGAGAAAGAAAAAAATACTTACTATAGGGATGAGTGTATTTTTCACTGCGTTTATTGGAGTATAAAGTGCAATTGCCGTAGCACATGGCAAATAACGCCCGTAGGGCGTTATGTTTAAGCCATGTGCTAAGGCAATTGCACTTTATACTCCAATAAACGCAGTGAAAAATACACTCGGCCCATATAATTGCAATACGTCTATTTTCAAATCCGAAACGGATAGAGAGATTAAAATAAAAACAAATAAACGAACTGTGGGCGGAGTTACTTTTCTTTGACAGGCGTATGGGTACATTGACACAGTTTATCGCTCGAGTCGTTGTAACGGCGGACATTTTATTTCGTCGCTTGGGTTTTTTGAAATGGAAATTCGAACGTTCGTTGGATTTATTTGGAATTATTATGGGGAAATACTAACTTTAAACTCTGTAAATTATGATATCTGGGTCGATAACAGTTAGAAATATGAATAGATATTTGTAATAGACAAGAAATATAAACCTACCACATCGACACGATGCATGCTGATGTGGCGAAGCCGATTCGACATCTCGGATTTACGGCTAATAAAGGTGAGTTTTTCGAAATCTTCATGTTTAAAACGAACATTATAATTGTGATAAGGACACTGTTTGTTTATCTATTTATTGAAAATCCATGGAAGTATAAAGGAATTCGAGGAAATCGAAATTCAAAAGGTGATGACTATAAATAGTAACAAAACAAGTTTGGTATTTCTTGGAAGTGAATTCCCAATATCGGAAATCCCTGACCTTGTTTGTTTCTATTTTTGTCGAAAATAGTTCTGCCTTTTATCGAGGTATAAAGTGCAATTGATTTGATCACGTGATACGATTTGGGCCAATGAAAATACTCTATTTTGAAGTATTGCAATTATATGATGGTTGAGGAAACAACAAACAAGCTAAAATAGCTATATAGAGCACCGAAAATCGCTTCATCTTGAGGAGACTGTTTGCCCAGTGCCCAACTTTTTACTAAGAGCGTTCCAGTTAAAGCTATTTGTATTCAATTAAGAAACAAAGTAAGCGTGTCGAAAGCATTGTCTTCGGGCTAATATAAAGTAAGTTTTTCAATAAAACCCTTTTTTCGTGGTTTTTCATATTTAAAAAAAAGGATGTTACCGTAAATAAACATATATGCCAGTATTGATAAGTGAGGATTCTATCTGGAAACTACCGTTTTGGGTGATATTGTGATTACCTTAAATAATAAAATACGGACTTTTACTATTCTTCAAACGTAGAATGTCTTCAATACAAATTGTGGACAGCGACGATTCCTCAAATGATTTGTAAATCGGTTTTTAGCTGGCAAAGTGTCAGCTGTGGTAGCTTAAGTTAACAAAATTTTGGGGATCTCCTCAGAGTTCAATGAGTGCATACTGCAAATGGAGCAGTGAATGCCTACGCCATAAAAGTAGTTCTTGTGTATTTCAGGAATATTGCAAACTCTGTCTGCAAGTTCATCCCCTTCGTGTTTTTTTTTTTTTTTTTTTTTTCTCCCTTAAGCTTTTCGTGTTCAAAATGAGTCTGATCAGAGTCTTCAATATGTGCACTGCTTTGTATACATATATCCACATGAATTACTTTTATTAAAATTGTAGAGAACTCCTTCAAAAACATGCTTTTTCACCCATTCCCAATCAATCCCGATTTTTAACCATCTCAATACAAAGGCTTCGGAAAACATTGTGGACAATGAAGAAATTGCATGGATCAAGCAATTTCTCCAATGTCTACAATGTTTCTAGCCTACAAGGCAAAGATTTCCTAAACTCCACCAACTTGAAATTGTCGTCTGCAACATCTTTCAATTTGAGCTAGTCTAAGATTGTGTCGTGTTGTCATGGGTTAGCTTCTGTTTTACATCGTTTATTTATCACGATAACCTATGACAAAAAATATTACTTAAAACAAAAGCATGCTTTACTAGCTTACAGTGCGTTTATTTCTTTGATTTGTCGGACAACCGGATGAGAAACAAGAACATACTGTACAATTTCATTGCCTCAGCTTAAATTATTTGCGGAAGATCAGTATTGTATAGAAATTCGATATGAGAGTTAGTACAAAAAAATTGCTGTTTTTTTCGATTTTGACCTGTATGAGGACGTGTTAATTAACCCTTTCCCTCTTTTAGAAATTTTAGACTGGTCCAAATTTAAGGAGGTTGCATACGACGATGAAAATTGGATGCAATTGAAAATTTAACTTTCCTATGTGGTAGGAAATTTTGTTGAAAAAGGAGAAATTGTTTGTCACAAGCAATTTCTTCTTTTTCCAGAGTGTTTTCTTAAGTATAAAATTGCTACATAAAATCCCGGGTTTGTACAGGAAATGGTTAATAGACCCGTTCAATCAATTGAAACGTTGTTTCATGGGTTGACAATACAGTCGACTTTGCTTTATTCAGCGCCCACTTTTACCAATGATCAAAATCCATTCCTAGAAAAGTACGAACTTTTAAGAAGCTGGAGAATTTGCTAAAGATACCGTAACTAAACTTATGTTATTTGAACTCATTAGAATCATCTCAATAAGACGTTTTTAATGAGTTCAAACAATATAGGATTGAATGAGAATACTATCAATAATCGATCTATTACAATCCTGCAACAAAAATGTGTTTAACGACATTTTTCTTCGGCAACCACTTTTTGGTCGTCTCTTGAGTGGTCGCTTTATACAAGGTGTACTATATTTCGGTATTATCGGATTGATTAAAAGTGGACCATAAAGATTTTTCAACCCATTCCAACAAAAACCCGAGTTTTGACGGCAGCTATTTGTTCGAATAAATTTAATTTTTTTAGCTGTACTGGTGTTGAAATGAAAGGAAACATTTTTTAACGTATCAGGCGCCACGATATAAATGAAAAACTGTTTAAAGTGGCATTTTAACCTATACATCGAATCAATTAGTCTATCAAAAGGACGGATCCCTGCTGTCAAACAAAGGATCAATCGACCAATCAAATCGTTCATTTATACCGGAAGTGACTTTTGAACTACGACATCGGCCTACATTATGCAAAGTATTGGTTTTGTCCCTAAAACGTCGTAACTACAGCTTATTCAAGCTGTAGTTACGCTATTTATGTCGCCAACCAATTATTTTGTATTTGTTACATCTTCTGGCCTTAGTATGTTCAAATATTCCAATTCCTGTCGGAGCACAGTGGGCGGGGCCGGCTATCCGTTAATTGAAGCCTCGTCCAGTTTGGACCTGTCTGTTTAACACTTTCCCACATAAACACTTGTTTGCACGTCCTATTGATTTTATGTTTAAGAAAACATTGTGAGAAAAGAAGAAATTGCTTGTAACAAGCAAATTCTTCTTTTCCCACAATATTTTCTACCCTATAGATCGATTGCTTTTAAAATTACATTCACTTTTATTTCGCGTCTGCAACTTTTTTCAATTTGGAATGGAGTAATTTTTTCAAAAACAGGGATGGGTTAACCCTTTCCTTTTTTTCAAAATTTTAGATCTGTCTAAAATCAAAGGTTTTGCAGACGACAATTTAAAGTGGATTTGATTTGAAAAATAACTAATCATTAGGGTAGAAAATATTGTTTTGGATAAAATAACACACCACAGCTCCGGGTTCTCACCGATTTTTATCATATAACAAATATTTCATACCATTCGGCAATTAAGCCCACTTTATCAAATTGTACATTAATTCACTGTATTGCTGGAAGGCAATGAGAATGAGTTATCTTAAATTCATCTTTCAACTATTTTTTTTACTTTTTTAGCGTAGGCCGAAACTTTGAACTCTTACATTAGTCGAAAATAATGTTAAGCAATTTTGCTGGCATTGCAACTAAATTCATATCAAAATCCAACACAATGATGGTTTTTCGTTGTTGTTTATGTTGATCACATCAGATTATTCATAGTGTTTTGCGCCCTAAAGGTTAAGATTTTTAAAATTCCATCAACCAACATTCGGTTAAGGTTAGAATCGAAAGTCGCATTTTTTTCTCATATGTTACTGGATATAAGTTTATCAATATAAAGCTGTTTAACCCTTGTCATGCTGGATTTTAAATCCATAACATATTATATTAAAATGAAAGGGCTGAAAACACTCGAAGCACCAAAATATTGTCAATATTTATATCGACAATTTCATCTTAAACCCAATTCTAGCTTTAATGCTACTGCTACTTATGTTCAGGCTGATTTTTGTCTATACCTCCTGCCTAAGCAGGAATATTCCGGGTTCAGCATGACAAGGGTTAATATCTAAGTCGAAATTCCTATCGGAGGTCAGTGGAAGTGACCATCGATCCGTCAATTGACCAATCGCTGACCCCGCCGACTTATTCCATTTGTCACGCAAAGCGACTCCAACAGGAAGTCCCGCTTCGATTATTTTGCAAAGTTTAAGGCCAGTAGCATGTCGCCAAATCACAAAAAAGGTTAAAAAAATAGTGGCAAATGTTGGAGTTCAAATTTTATTTCTGATGTAAATGAATTGTTTCTTTTGGTCAAGGGGTTATTTGATTGATAGCCAGAGATTTTTCGTCTCTGTTTAACTGCGGATCGCGTTATCTGAAAGGATCGATAAGTTAAATATCAAAAATGGTCCATTTTCGCGAAACGGGTCACATTCGAATGCAAGCCTTGTTAATTCGAAAATTGATCTCATTTATATCACGAACTTTTAAACATTATAGCCTTTTTCGATACGCATCTTTTTTAAAATGGTTTAATCGATCACCCGTTTCATATGAAATATTGGTTAATTTGAAACTCTAGCAATTTTAACTCCCAAAATGTTGGTCATGGTTTAGGCTTAAATTTCTTAATTCATACAAAAGATCTTTTCCTTATTTATCAATATTTCATCTTTTGAATGAACTCTGTGTGTCCCTTGTTTAAATAATTAAATGGTTCACCCATGATCTGTGTCAAGTCGGAAGTGAAGGATCGCTATGGTCAGTCCAACTTCATTCCGACCGGAAGTGAGTTATGAACTCGAACATTCATATTAAATGCTTTGTTGGTTCGTAACGTCATAATCACATAACGCTGTAGTTACAATGCTTCGGTCGCCAACCTATACGATCTGCCTTTTATTTTATGTTCCCGACCACATAATCTACAAGATATCGTTTTACCTCAGTTCAACTTCCTCGTCAGAGGCCAATCACGGTTAAATAATTTACTTTTAGTTTTGTCTATCAAAAACGGGCGTTCTGATTGGTCGAAAATTATTCATGAACTTCATGAACAAAATTTTGATCACGCAACTATTTTGTATGCTTCCGCACAAAATAGTTCCATACAAAAAAGTATCAAATGACGTACAGTTTTGCTTTTTTCACTTGATGCTATTAAATTAAAAAAAGTGGTTTGGCACCAACTAACCGCGCACTTATTTTATTACGTGCTACTAGCTATAAAATTTGCAAAAATGACGCCGTTTAACCCTTGTCATGCTGAATCCGGAATATTCCGGTTTTGGCAGGAGATATAGACAAAGATCAGGCTGCACTCAAGTGTTGTCTGATCTTTGTCTCCATCTCCTGCTTGTAATTTTCCCTTCCAGACAAGTTATGTAATTGATTTTCAAAAGAAATAGTGATTATTGAACAATAAGTACTATCGGTGCTCTCAGCCCTTTAATTTTAATGCCATTTCGTAAGGGATTTTATACAGCATGCATGACAAGAGTTGGGATCTTAGCGGAACTTCCTGTCGCAGTCAATAGGCAGGCGCAACGGAGTAAGTGGGCGCTGACAGCGATTGATCAATTAACTCGTTATTTTTATATAATTTAATTTTTAGTTTTGTCTATCAATAACGAGCGTTCTGATTGGTCGAAAAAAATTACTCATAACTCCATGAACAAAATTTTTAGCACGCAGCAATTTTGTATACTTCCGTACAAAATAGTCCCATACAAAAAGGTATTAAAAGTTTTAAGTTTTTGCTTTTTTCCCTCGATACTATTAAATGATAAGAAATGAAGATTATTTTTTGTTTTCATGGAGGTATGAACCGAAAAACCTAATCACACACATCGATGAATCCGCTTCGCGTATTCATACAGTGTGATTAGGTTTTTCGGTTCATACCTCCATGAAAACAAAAAATAATCTTCATTTCTTAAATGAAAAATCTCTCACTCGATTGCGACGTTCTGTACCAGAAGTACACGTCCTTCCAAGAGAACACTATCCACTATATCTTTTTTTCATTTAAGAGATGAAGAGAATATTTTTTGTTTTCATGGAGGTATGAACCGAAAAACCTGATTACACTGTATGAATACGCGAAGCGGATTCATACATTGTGTGATTAGGTTTTTGGGTTCATACCTCCATGAAAACAAAAATATTATCTTCATTTCTTATAATTTAATAGCAACGAGCGAAAAATGCAACAACTTAATAAATTTTGATACCTTTTTGTAGTGAACTATTTTGTGCGTAAGCATACAAAATGGCTGCGTACTCAAAATTTTGTTCATGGAGGTATGAACTAAATTTTTCGACCAATCAGATCGCTCGTTTTTGATAGACGAAACTAACAATTAAATTATATAAACTTGTACTTATGTGAAAATAGTGGACGGACCATTTGTCATCGTGTAATTAGAAAATTAGAAACAATATTTTGACTTTTTACGGTTCTGAGAATTGATTTCTTGTATTAGTAAATGGTTCCGGTATTTATTATTTTCTTGAAATTCAAGATTTTTTCTATTTTGAATCTGTCCGATAGTTTAGAAACGATAGCCTATGAGTCAAAAGTTAAAACATGAATAATTTGTAATTTAAAATACAAGTACTCAAAAAGTTTTAATGAAGAAAAACTTGTACCCCTTGGTAAAATAAAAACAATGTTCCGCTATACGACCGAGATCTAATACAAAGTTTACGGAAGTGTGTTCCGTTTGCACCTAGCGTTGCAATGTCCAACGTCATTACCCACTGCGCTATTGAGACATCTCCAACGTTGGCATAGCGCTTGAAAAGAAATATATCGACAAATCAAATTATTCATTCAGCCCGTAATATAGATTTGAACTCACACATTGACCGCCATTTGTATGAAATTTCTTTGTTTTTTGGCGACTTAAACGTCGTAACTACAGTTTGAATAAGCTGTAGCTACGACGCTTTGGTCATCATTCAACAGTTCTACCCTTTTGTTACATGCTTCTGATCATAGTTATGCAAACGAACGCCTTTTAAATCGAAGCGGGACTTCATGTTGGAGTCAAAGGCCGTAGCCAAATGAGCAAGCGGGCGGGGCCAGCGATTGGTCGGTTTTTACTGTCTCTCGTCCGGACAAAAAGCTGTACAGTATACAATGTTTGTTTTTCTTTTTTTAATGCTTCTTCCTTATGGACAATAGTAGGAGAGATGGCCACGACCCCTTAACTTCGACAACGTAAAATAGAATTGATTTTATATTGTCGTCTGCAAATCCTTTGATTTTGGACAGGTCTAAAATTTTGCAAAACAGGAAAGGGTTAAAGAAAACATACGAATTTATGCTGTAGAATATGTTCTCAGGGACATGAAACCGAAAGATGAATCGTAAGTTGAGGACCTTAACATTTTAACTACAGCTTAAAATAGCCATAGTTATGGCGTTTGACTCTCCAAACCTTGAGAAATTTAAGTTGAAAGTTCACATTCAGTTGAAATAAATTATACGGTTGGTCGATCAATTTCTTATGCCAGACGCGATAACCAATCAAATCGTTCATTAGGCCTTGTACGTTTTCGGTACATCGAAATGTTTTAGTATAGTTCTCTTGAGTGATAATATGTTTTCTTTTAAAAAGAATGCCACAAACTTGGTTAAAGCTTTAGTTTGACAGAATTGAAAATACCGAAAAATTCCTTTATTCTAGTTCTGATAAGCATCCTCTAGACTTCTCTCTAGCTGCTCCGGGCCAGTAAAATGTTGAAATGTAAATCTTCACAAGTTATGTTCTTTTATTGGGCTCGAGATTAAAAAACTTGTCTCGTACTCAGATGAGAATTTACTCAAACTTCGAGATGGGATTCAAGACATATTTGACAATAAATCACAAAATTTGTAGGTTTTTACTTATTACTCTTAATATTCAATTAAAATTAAAACAAATATTAAAATTTGAAGTTTGCGTATCCTCTTTCTATTCAGTATTAAGCTTTATAATTTCGGGCCAATCTATCTCTCTCTCTCTCTCTCTCTCTCTCTCTCTCTCTCTCTCTCTCTCTCTTTCTTTCTCTTTCTCTTTCTCTCTCTCTCTCTCTCTCACTCTCACTCTCTCTCTCACACACACACTGTCTCTCACTCTCTCTCTCTCTCTCTCTCACTCTCTCTCATGACGTCTCTTTCCCCCTTCTCCCCCTTTGCCGTAAGTTAATTAACAATTCAACAATATTTGCGGCTTGTGAATCTGACGATATAATTCAATTTTACTTTCGCCTGGATTTAAGAGTATTGATCGGCTGAATTTTTCATTCTTTTATTTTTTCATGTTTCCACGAACAAAATTTTGAGCGCCTAATTATTTTGCGCAGAATGTCGATCCGTCTTAACTAGTAGACTATTCTCTTTCTTTTGCTTCATGGCAATAAATTATAACTAGTGAAGAATATATTTTTTTGTTTTTATCGAGCTAAGGACTTAAAAATATAACCACACAAAAGTATGAATACATTTCGTCAATTACATCCTCGTGAGTGAAGGAATAACGAGATCATATTTTTTTCTCGATTATCGTTAGATAAGTAGAATGTTCGCCGCCCTTCGTACGATGCGCTTATTCATACAGCGTGATTAAGTTTCACAGGTTCAAAGCTTAATGAAAATAAAAACAAAATCTATTCACCACATTTCTTAAGTGAACTTCAGAAAACTACTTCTTCTCATATTACGTATTCAAAGGTGACTCAAGGGACTAAAAGCACTGAAAGCACTAGGTGTTTGAGTCAATATTTCTCTTGAAAATTGTTCTCATAAACAACCCTACTTTACGAAGGGGCAAGCAATTTGTTTAGACTAAGATAGGACCGCATAAATTAGCAAGCCGGGTTTCATTTATCTATTCATTATCTTTTCATTTGTTCAGCATGACATGAGTTATATCAATTATTATGTCTTGGAAATAGGGAAAGGTTGTTTGTGAGGGTATGTGTCATTTTCTACCTGTCCCATCTACGCTGCTCTCCGATAGTGGATTAGGACAGGCTCGCCATCCAAATGTATTTAAGGAATATTCCAAACTATTCCTGCAAGTTCATCTCCTAGGTATTTTTATCTCACTTGAGCATATTGTGTTCAAACTGAATCTGATCAGAGTCCTAACTATGCGCACTGCTTTGTATACATATATTCACATGAGTTAACTTTATTCAAAATGTAAAGAACTTGTTCAAAAGTATGCTATCTAACCAATTCCAACTCAATCCCGCTTTTTAAGCATCTCAGGGAATAAGATTAGGAAAAAATTGTGGACAGTGAAGGGATTGCTTGTAACAATGGTACATATTTTCTAAATTTCACCACTTTGAAACTGTCGACTGCAATTTGAACCAGTCAAAGATTTTGTCATGTTTTAATGGGTTAACTCTTTCGTTACTTTAACCTCATTTCATTATCAGGATAACATTTGACAAATAAGATTACTCAATAAAAACATGCATTTCAGTTCTTTGATCTATCTATTTCACTCGAGGACAACACGGTGAAGAGAACTCTCATTTTCATTGTGGTTCTAACTACAGCTCAAGGCGTGATCAAGCTCATTAAACCCTTTCCTGTACAATCACTGGTTTTTACGTCTTTGTGATTTTATACTTGAGAAAACATTGTGGGAAAAGAAGAAATTGCTTGTAACAAGCAATTTCTTCTTTTTCCACAATATTTTCTACCCGGCTGAATGATTATTTTTCTAATCAAATCGACTTTAAATTTTCGTCTGCAAAACCTTTAAATTTGGACAGGTCTAATAAATTTAAAACAGGAAAGGGTGAAGAAGGTGCCTTTCACTTTTACAGCTGGATGGACTGTCTGTTTGTTCGTAAAATGTCCAGCCCTTATACTTTGTTCGCCTTCGGTGGTACTCGTGTCGAGCACGCCAACCGGCCGTTCAACGCTTCAATTTTTAAAGTCGTTATTTTGCGAAATATATGGTCAGTAGCATGTAACAAAAAGGTAAATTCGTTGGTTGGTGGCCTAAACGTCGTAACTATAGTTTGAATAAGCTGTAGTTGCGCCTTTTAACTCGCCAAGCCAACAGTAAAGATTAACAAAAATCGCGGCCAATGTAGGCGTTGATAAGCCTAGGTCGGGGCTGAATAAATTATTTGATTGGTCGGTTTATTCCTTGATTGACAAACGCGATTGGTCAATTCCGAGAGTACGCTAGCTACATAATACTGTCGTTTAATTACACCGTATTCTGTCAGCCCGATTAGCTCAGTTGGTAGAGCACTTGACTTCAAACCTCAAGATCACGGGCTGACCATATCAACTAACAAAACTAATTGTCTTTCGGATGAGACGTTAAACCTAGGCCCCGTGTGACGATGCTATCCATCGAGCACGTTAAAGAACCAGGCGGAGCTCTCAGCAGTTTCGTCCTGTATCCTTGCACTATCCCCCGTAACAACTAACCGTCTTCTGGGGGCGTCGCTCATATGGGCATGTGCTACGGTAGCGACGATAAATAAACGGAAAAATAAATGAATACACCGTATTCTAGTGCTCTGGCGTTAAAAACGTAACCTAATACTATACTCGCGATACCGTCATCTTACTCTCGTGATATTTACCACGCACTCTCGATTCAGCACGATTGTACAATTGCGATTTCGATTGCGATTTCGCGATAGTACGAGACAACACAGTAATATCACGAGACCTTAATGGTGTATTCACGCTACAACCTCTCTTGTCGTCATCGCAAGCCCAAAGAAAGATCCTCAGGGCAGTTTGCTTCATTTACAATGATTGAGTCTATAAAATAAATAGCCAATAGGGGATATTATATTACGAAAGAGCTACAACATCTTGTATTTGCTTTGACCTGTAGAGAAACGTTTTTATATTTCACGAGACCGAATGTCGAGTTTTTTCCTCGCAGCAACTGCCTATATATCGTCGTTGTCGTTCTAAAACGTCGTAACTACAGCTTGAATCAAGCTGTAGTTACGACGTTTTAGAACGACAACAACGATAAATTCATATATATATTGTAAAAGAAACAATTTACAGGTAAGTATATAATTAACGCGAATGTTTAGCTATCATTTTGTTCATGTACATTTGTGTAGTGATGTACACCCGCAAAACCCTTAACAGTACAGGACCATTTACGGAGGCTTTTGAATTTTCAAAAGTATATACATGTGAATTATAAAAGGCAGTACCATTCCGCTGTACTACTATCAAAATAATAAAAAGATCAGAGAAACGATCAGGTAAACAGTCGAAGAGCCAAATTAACATACAGGCGGACGAAGTAGGATGCAGCGGTCTTTTCCAAAGTTTATGACTTGTATCGTGTAACAAAAAATATAATGATTTGCTGTAGCCCTAAACGTCGTTACTACAGCTTGTACTTACGAAGATTTAGTCGCCAAACCAACGAAAGTGCTTCACATGACTCTCAGCAGGTGTTGGGATTCAAATTTAACATCCGGTCTACACGAATGATTTGACTGGTCGATTTATACTTGATAAACATCCGTGATCCAGCAATTATTGAGGTGGGATTTGTTTTACCACAAATGTAAGATTATGGAATATAAAAGACCGGTCACTGTGTTGAACGTATGATCGCTATCAGAATTATAAAAAAAAGATCACTCAAAGGAACGATCATGCATAGTTGAATTGCTAACAGGACGAAGTATGACACAGCGGTACTTTGGCAACGTCTTGTCTGCATAAATGGTTTGATTGGCAGGTTGATTCTTGATTGGGAATCACGATCTGTAAATTGACCAATCGCTAGCCCCGCCCATTTACACCTTAGGCCACACCCATTGATTTCAAAAGGAGGTCCCACTTTGGTTTTAAGCGGCGTAATTTTCGCAAAAACTATGACAAGTAGGTTGTAAAAAAAGAGAATGGTTGGTAGGCGACCTAAGCGTCAAGCTGTATTGAAGCTGTAGTTACGACATCTAATTCGCCAAACAACCAAAATGTTTAAATTGTAATGGCGGTCAATGTTGGAGTTCAAAAATCAATTCCGGGCTGGATTAATAATTTGATTGGTCGATATATTCCTTGATTAACAGCCGCAGTTAAGGCAGGGGTAAAGACCCGTTACTTTGTTGTACTTATGATCGCTATCAAACATATAGTCAAACGAACGATCAGACAAATAAGCGAATTTCCAAATTAAATAATCAGACAAGGCGAAATCTAGATTTGTTCTCGTTCTCTCGACTTGGGGGCAAATAAAATTCACTATTTTCACAAATGTTTGTTGTTACAGAGGTCTTCGTTGCAATAGGACACAATACCAGTCTCAGTCAAAAAACAGCCTGTTTCCTTATAGACTGGAAGGCAAAGCAAACTGGTCTTCCCATCTGGAAAGAAAATATATATATTATATTTTTATAATTTAATGTTTTGTTTCGTCTATCGAAAACGAGCGTTCGGATTGGTCAAAAAAAATATTCATAACTCCATGAACACAATTTTGAGCACACAGCGATTTTGTATGCTTCCGCACAAAATAGTCCAATACAAAAATGTATCAAAATTTGTATAGCGTTTGTTTTTTTTTTTTGTTTTTTGTTTTTTTTCGCTCGATGCTATTAAATGTGTCGCGCTCCAGGAAAACCGGCAACTTTGACATCGCGAGAAATTATTGGAAAAACCCATTCAAATTTGACGTTATGTAAAATGTGAGGTTTAAAGCGTGTCTCGTTCAAAATACACACAGAAAAATTGTTATCGGCATACAATGCCAGAGAAATATATTTTCGTAAAAAGATTTTGAAAAATCAAAACTCATAAGAACATTTTTTAAACAAATTTTAATAAAATTACATGCTTTTATTGGCTTTAATCAGTTCCATCGACTTTTGAGTTTTTCTGGCGGACTTTTTTCAAAAATGAAATTGAGGAAGATTTCTTTGGTGTGATTGAATGAATATATTGCTTGTAATAAATGTTCGTATTTCAAAATCGACTGAAGACGATATGAATAAATGAAAACTTGTTGAAGATTCCCTATCGTCGTAAAATTAGGATTTTGCATAAAAGAAGCCCCCCCCCCCCCCCCCCTCGACGTAGCCGCCCGTAGGCAAAGCTTTAAAATTGAATGTTTTTTTAATATGCTCAGAAATTAGATCCGAAAAAGTCTTAGAATTCACAATGAACGTATAAATGAGTTATTTTTCATTATTTCCCTCACGAAGATCCTAAAATTGCCTTTCAATGTTGTCTTTTACGGTAAGAAAAATCTGTCTATAAATAACTTTCTCGTCTATAAATTACTCCACGTTTCTATGTAAAACTATTTAAATATTTGAATCTTCCAAAGTGAAGAATGCTTACTTAGTCGAGTGGATACGGCAGCCGTTAGTTTTTTAGTTTTGATTTATGGATACTGGTTCGATTCTCCAAACAATAGACGCGTTTTTTTTTTTTTTTTCGGTTTTTCTTTACTGTAACAGCAAACACTTCTTGGTCGGCGATAATGAATCGTATTTTTATTTTTTGACATTCACATTTCTGCACTTTTCACATTTTATCTAACACCGATCGCATAAAATTGTAGCTACGATATTTTGGTAAACCACCAATAATTTAATTATAAGAAATGAAGAGAGTATTTTTGTTTTCATGGATCGCGTATTCATACAGTGTGATTAGGTTTTTGGGTTCATACCTCAATGAAAACAAAAAATATCTCTTCATCTCTTAAATGAATAACGTGTACTAGAAAGTATATTGAATGATACCGAATTCATTAAACGAGTTATCTATAAACATATCAAAGAACGAGACTATGTTGAGGTTTTTATTAGCTCACCTGAGCACGTAGTGCTCAAGTGAGCTATTGTGATCGCCTTTTGTCAGGCGTCCGTCCGGCGTCCGTCGTGCGTCGTCCGTCAACAATTTCTTTAAACGAAATCTCCTCCTAAACCACTGGGCCAATTTGAACCAAATTTGGCAGAAATATTCCTTAGGTGGTCCCCTTCAAAAATAGCTAAAAGAATTGAAATCTGTTAAAAACTCCGGTTGCCATCACAACAAAAGTGAAATTTTAAAATAATCTTTAAAAATCTTCTCCTCCTGACCCAGAAGGCCTAGAGCATTGATTTTTTGCATGAAGCATCAGTATATTGACCTCTTCCAAAATAGCTAAAATCATGATCCTCGGATCCCCAGGGGCGGAGCCCCAGGGGGTGGGGTTTATATATAAATAAAGAACGATTTTTTAAATGACATCTCGTCTCAAACCACTGGGCCGATTTGAACCAAATTTTGCAGAAATGTTGCTTAGGTGGTCCCCCTTCAAAATTAGCTAAAAGAATTGAAATCCGTTTAAAACTCTGGTTGCCATGGCAACAAAAGTGAAATTTCAAAATAATCTTTAAAAATCTTCTTCTCCTGACCCAGAAGGCGTAGAGCCCTGATATTTTGCATGAAGCATCAGTAAATTGACCTCTTTCAAAATAGCTAAAATCATGATCCTCGGGTCCCCAGGGGCGAAGCCCCAGGGGGGGGGTTATATAGAAATAAAGAACGATTTTTTTAAATGACATCTCCTCCCAATTCACAGGGCCAATTTGAACCAAATTTTGCAGAAATGTTGCTTAGGTGGTCCCCCTTAAAATGAGCTAAAAGAATTGAAATCCGTTAAAAACTCTGGTTGCCATGGCAACAAAAGTGAAATTTCAAAGTAATCTTTAAGAATCTTCTACTCCTGATCCTGAAGGCGTAGAGCCTTGATATTTTGCATGAAGTATCAGTATATTGATCTCTTACAAAATAGCTAAAATCATGATCCTAGGGTTTCCAGGGGCAGACCCAGGGGGTCGGGGGGGTTGGGGGGTATAGGCATGAAGCATCAGTTCACAGACTTCTTTCTTATTTCTGAAATTATAACCCACGGAAAAAGTTTTTTCCTTCTTTCAAATCAGCACTAAGGCCTTGGAATTTATTATTTAGACTTTTGGATCCCCAGGTTCATAGTCTTTATATGTAATTGTGGCCCACTTGTTTCATAATCCTAACCTTAACATGAAATTAGACTGTTGAAAGAAAAAAGAGCCTTTATCTCAGGTGAGCGCCCCAGGGCCAACGGCCCTCTTGTCTGTTTTAGGTGACGATTTTAATAAAATTCGGGATTTTGTGAACTCGAATATGACTAAATGAATGATTTTATTGGTCAATTGATTGTTTTCATTGACATAGGGTAAGACCCGTCAGTTCGTGATGTACCACTGCAAAATTTCATGAATACTGATAGCCCTCTTTTTTCCCCTCAATTTGTTTTGTAAGCCTGTAAACTCGAAAAGAGATCAAATCAGCGCAGTGATTAATAATGACATAATTCAGACTGTGAGTATGAATCAGCTTTATCAGAGTCCAAACTTTTCTATGCTAATCCTACATTACTATGCCTTCATGTTTGTAATATCAACAATGTTTTGGTCTCTCGTAGAGGAATCAGTCGATCGTCTCTATCAATCAGAGGATCAATCGACAAATCAAATTATCCTTTTAGACCGGAAGTAAATTTGAAGTCCAACATTCGTCGACACGTATGTGAAACATTATCGATTGTTTGGCGACCTAAATGTCGTGCCTACAGCTTATTTATGTCGCGGATACGGCGCTTAAATCACCAACAAACATTTTAATTGTTCTATTAACAAGTGACCGGCCACGAATTAGGCAAATATAACAGTTAAATATCTAAATCGAACTTTTGTCGGGGCTTGCGTTTTTATTTCAGCGTTTGTTACTCCAGACAAACTGCCTTGTCGGACTATAGTTGGCGTGGCTAACGATCCCTAATAATACCAGGTAGCAACTACTAAGTAAACCCACTTCCCCCACAAAGACGCTCCTTGACTACCCTCAAGAAACACGTTTGGAAAACATTGTGTTAAATGAAGAAAATGCTTGTACCAAGCAATTTCTTCATTCTCCACAATGTTTTCTACCCAAAAATTCTAAAATTCCACAAATCTTAAAATGTCGTCTGTAACTTCTTTCAGTTTGGGCCAGCCTCAATTTTTTGTAATGGGTTAAATAGTTAATCTGATTATCGTCGGTGGGCGACTAAAACCTCGTAAATTAAGCTTTATATCGGTCGCCAATCAACGATAAAGAAGTATAAAGGATAAACCCCATTTGTGACTGCATATTTTATTGTTCATGCTTTACCTCCCAGAGTTCTAGATTCCATTTCAAAGTTAAGACTACCGACGTCATGCTTAAAGAGGCTCTTCAACAATTTGTCCTGAAAATGTGACATAGGGAAATTATGTTGCTGTTGGTTTTGTTGTTGTTGTTTTCTCCTTTTTAATATGTTTTTTATGTCACTTTCACGATAAATATTCTTTCTTCGGGCTAAATCTAAACTATTTTTGATAAAGCATTTTTCTTGAATGGAGTAAAAGGCGGCATGGAATTATGCAGTTTGAATCATGAATTGTGAACCGCGAAGTTTGCACTTTGAATACTGACGTATGAACTCTGAAGTGTGCATTTGCAAGTCTGAAGTGTGAACTTTAAATTGTAAACTATATAGTATGAACCCTAAAATATGAAGTAAGGTGACTGAATAACGAATTTTGAACTATAAATTGTGAACTCGAAAGCTTGAAATGTAAACTTTGAATTGTAAACTATATAGTATGAGCCCTGAAATATGAAGTTTTAATTATGCATTATGAATTAAGAAGTTTGAATCATAAATTGTGAACTCGAAGATTGAAGTGCGAACTTTGAATTCAAATGTACAATTGATTTGATTGAATGGGGTTTAACGCTACTTTTAACAGTATTTCAATTATATCGCGTCTGCTAGAGCACCTAACAATGGATTCCTGCTATTTCTCGCACCAGTCCTACCACTACATCCTTTCCTAGCCTCCAGCTGCTATCCCACTTAAGTTTACGGTTATCAACCCATTGGTGAGAGACATATTTCAGAGAGGATATATGCCGCCGCCGGTGATCGAACCCATGAAATCCGATGATAGAAGATAGGGAGTCTGGTGCGCTACTGACTGAAGTTTGAAGTCAGAACTTTTATGTGTGAACTAAGCAGTACTTATAACTACATACATACTGAGTCGTATATGCTTGAAGTATTCTATATCATTTATGAATTTTGAGCAGTAAATTATGAACTAAGAAGTGTGAAGCTAGAATCGGGCTAGCATAATTTCTCTAATTTATTATTCCTTACTCAACCTTACCCTTTCCTGTACAAACCCGGGATTTAACGTCACTATGATTTTATACTTGAGAAAACATTGTTGTAAAGGAAGACATTGCTTTCAACAAGGAATTTCTTCTTTCCCCGCAATATTTTCTACCGCATAGGATGGTTTTATTTCAAGTTGTTCCCAATTTTCAATGTCGTCTACGATGTCTTTCAATTTTGACCAGTGTAAAATTTAAAAAAAACATGATAGTGACAAAGTCACAATATACAGCGCGAAGAAGTGCGAAGACAGCATTGGGCTTGCATAATTTTCTCTCATGACTCAAGTTAATATCGTGACAAAGTAACAATATATGACACCCTTTTGTGTTAACCCATTCACACACGATAGAATTTTAGACCATTCCAAATTTGAAGTAGTTGCAGACTACAATTTCAAATTGTTTAAATTTCTAAAATTGTTGTCTCTCGTGGTAGAAAACAATGTGGAAAATGCAGACATTGCTTGTAACAAGCAATTTCTTGACTTTCCACATTGTTTTCCAGAACTTTTTTCTGAAGGGGAGTAAAAGGGAGGGATTGTATTGGAATAAGTTAATTCACCTTTTCTGTGACACATCTTAAATGTCAAAAATCGCAAAAAATGCATATGGTCAGGCAGCTAGGAACATTATGTGAACATTTCCTTAACATACGTCCATAAATGTAGAAGGATATGTGTTAACAAGAAATTTTGCATTGAGTCCCTTTTTCCGTGACAATGCCTAAAACGTTAAACTTTGATCCCCGATAATGTGCGCATGGTCAGTTGACTAGGCACATTCTGTGAAAATTTCATAAAAATTCACCCATAAATGTAGGAGGAGGTGTATAAACAAAATGTGGACTTAGACGGACGGATGTCGGGACGGACAAACGGAGAAAATCCTGCCAATACATGTCTACCTTCGGTGGGGTATACAAATGGAGGACTCGTTATAAAGATGGAGGAACACACTTACAATCGGTGGTGAATGTGGCACATGACCCCCTGCATGAAGATATGGTCACTTCTCCATCAAGTGGTTGGGTAACAAAACACGTCAAACAAACGATATCTAAATAAATACAAAAAATGTGAAACAGACTTTCAGGCAACTTTATACGCTGTAGTTACAACTTTTGGGTTGCTGAACAAATAAAAAATCTTCGTCGGAGGTCAATTTTCACAGCGACATTCCAACTATTTAACAATCGCAGCTGTCAATCAAATAACCACTAATTCATTTAGACCAGAAATGAGTTTCGAACTCCAACAGTGGCCGCCATTTTTGTTAAACTTTTTGGTTAATTTGGCGACTTAAACATTGTAACAATAGGTTATTTAAGCTGTAGTTACGACGTTTAGGTCTTCAATCGACTATTCTAAATTTTTGTTACATGCTACTTGCCTTTTTTTTTCAAAATAACGCCGATTAAAATCGAAGCCGGACTTCTTGTCAGAGTCAGTATACGGGGCCAATTGACTTAGTGGGCGGGGAAAGTGAAAGGTGAAGGATTAAAAATTGTTAGCCACCAAAACGTCGCTCAACAGCTTAATCACTTTCAAAAGTTTTTTTTTGTTGTTGTTGTTTGTTTGGGGTTTTTTTACAGGTGAGCCTTTAAGTTAGTTGGAAATACTGAAGCTTTTTTTAAGAATCATCTGTATATTAGAATTGAATAAATATAGAGGGGGTCTGAGTCTGTATGATTTAACCCTTTCCTGTTTTTCAAAATTTTAGACCAGTCCAATTTCAAAGAAGTTGCAGACGCCAATTAAGACTGAGCACAATTTGAAAAGTAACCAAAATTTATGGTAGAAAATATTGTTGGATAAGAAGAAATTGCTTGTTACAAGGAATTTCTTCTTATCCCACAATATTTTCTCAAGTATAAAAACTCAGGGACGTAAAATCCAGGGATTAACCAGGAAAGGGTTAAATTGCGAGTTTCGTGAATTTTACGTGTATGTACATGGAAATGAAACAATCAAAGTTATACGTCTATGCGAGAGCAAAATTTCGTAAACACAGCTTAGATAAAGCTGTATTTAAGACACTTTGCTTGCCCAACGACGATAAGCTATTATCAAAACGTTGCGATGTTGACAAAGGGGGGGGGGGGGTTGTCAACTGCTTGATGAAGGTTTAGAGTGAAACGGCTAGTTATGTCCCTTCTTTGGTAAATGTGTCATTCTTTTGAATTTGTACATATATAACCGAATGAATAGTTCTTTTAAATAGTTAGTGCAGTTCATATATTAGTATAATTTTTTTGTTTTATTTCCACGGATGTGTGAAAATAAAAGCATAATCCTGTTGCATGAACACTCAAAGCTGTTTCAAAAACACATTTTTCTTAATTTCTTATTATAGATATTTCATCACTGGGGCGCATTGTAAAAAAATATGTAAAAAAAAAATATGAACATTGACGAATAGGTCAATGAATCAACTCAGTCATTTAGACAGTAAGTGGACTTTGAACTCCCACAGAACAAAATTTTAGACTAGTTCAAATTGGAAAGAGTTGCATATGATATTTAAAGTTTATGAAATTTTACATATTTCTAACTTTCTGGGAAGAAAACATTATGTGAAATAAAGAAATTGCTTGTTATAAGCAATTTCTTCTGTAACACAATGTTTTCCGAATTGCTTTTCTTGGGGCGTCATAAAGCGTCATATAGTGGGCCCGCATCTCTCTCTAAGACGCCGCCGTCAAAGCGCAGTTGGTAGCGCGTTGGACTGTCAATCTCGAGGTCCCGGGTTCGATCCCCGACGGCGGAACACATCCTTTCCAACTATTTGTCTCTCACCAATGGGTCGATAATCGTAGACCTATGTGGGATAGCAGTTGGAGGCTAGAAAAGGATGTTATGGTAGTACTGGTGTGAGAAATACCAGGATTCCATTGTTAGGTGCTCCAGCCTCCGCGATATAACTGAAAGATTGTTGAAAGCGGCGTAAAACCCCATTCAAACACACAAATCTCTCTAAAAGACCGGGATGAATATTCTCCGGTTCCGTCTGAGATTCTAAGGATAGGAGAGCATCCCAGTCTATAGGCCGACTATATAACACTTCAATTTTGTTTGTTTGAATGGGGTTTTACGCCGCTTTCAACAATCGAACCCGGGACCTCGAGATTGAGTCCGACGCGCTACCAACTGCGCTATGACGGCGGCTATAATACTTCAAGTTTCCGACGCAATCGAGCTAATTTAATAAACTCAATGTAATTTAATTTAAGTTTCGTCTATCAAAATTCAAGCGTTTTGATTAGACGAACTTTTGTTTAAACTCCCATGAACAAACTTTTTTCTACGCAAATATTTTGTATTCTTGTGCGAAAAGTAGATCCACAAAAACTTTACTCAAACCTAGTAAAATAGTCGCTTTGTCTTGCTTGATAATATTTAATGATAAGAAAGATGGTACTCTCTTTTTCTTTCCTTTATCGTCAGTAACTTCTTTGAATTTTGAGAAAGTAAAACCTGTTTATGATGACACTAAAAACCTAGTCCTACTTCTATATGTAAGCAATTCGTGTCAACATCCCTGAACCCATTCCCACGCAATAACGCTTTTGGAAGCCTCTCGAGAATAACAATTGGGACAATATTGTGTAAAATGAAGAAATTGCTTGTAACAAGCAATTTCTTCATTTTACACAATTTTTTCCATCCAAAAAGTTGAAAAAATAAATTTCATGGACTTTAGATTCTTGTCTGCAACCCCTTTCAATTTTGATCAGTCTAAAATTTGGTCGTCTTGAAATGGGTTAATGTAATTAACTAACATCATTTCTTAAATCGGCCCTTGCCCCATGTTGAGCGCCTCAGGTCCATACCATATATGCCTCGAGCACGGAGGTACCATATCGTCGTTGTCGTTTTAAAACGTCGTAACTGCAGCTTGAATCAAGCTGTAGTTACGACGTTTCAGAACGACAACGACGATTTAACACTACAAACACAAACAAACCAAAGCGGCTCTTGAACAGATTTGTTATGAATATTTGATAAAGAAGAGTATTTACTTTTCCAATTTTTATTGTCATTTTCATGATAAATGTTCTTTCTTTGTGATATTGCATCTACTGATTTCCCTATGACTATAGTTCAATGCAGTATATTCCTCATGCCCTACTTTCAAACATCGGAATTTGTCGGATACATTCTTTGGTCGTCGATAACGACTTAACTGACCAATAGCGGTTGTCAATCAAATAACCAGACGTCCAATCAAATCATTCATTTTGACAAGAAATGAGTTTTGAACTCCGAAATTGACCGCCATTTTTGTTAACTTTTTTGATGGTTTTGAGATTTAAACATCGTAACTAAAGCTCATTTAATCTGTAGTTACGATGTTTAGATCGCAAACCAGCCATTCTTTTTACTTGTAACATGCTACCAGCCATAAATTTTGCAAAGTAATTCTGATAAATATCAAAGCGAAACTTGTTGGAGTCAATTGGCTGGGCCAAAAGAGACTGTAGGCGGGGCCAGCGATTTGTCAATTGCAAAATGAAAGAAACCAATAAGATTATTGATTCGTAATGGAGTCTACGTTACAAGCAATTTCTTCAATTTCCACTATGTTTTCTACTAAAAAAAGATGAAAAAAATAAAATAAAATAAAATTCCACAAGCTTTAAATTGTCGTCTGTAACTTCTTTCAATATGGACCAGTCTAAAATTCTGCCGTCTAGTAATGGGTTGTGTTAATGTAGCTATGATATAATTCAAACATATTAATTGAATTTGTACAAAAAGACAAATTAATATAAACAAAGAAAATACAGTCTAGTAAAAACAAAACATACCAGAAATAGATAAAGCCATCATGAGCAGACCCATGATCATCTGAAAACAGCCGATTTTCATAATGACCGAGTTTTTTAGATGGAAAAAGGTAGAATGAATAAACCTCTTCATGATATAATCATTTAAACAGAGACTGCGCTCTTCATTGCTCAAGATACCGTAGAATTGTTGTGCTTAATTCCAAAAGTTTTAATATTCTGTTGGGGACCAAAGTTGTAGATATTAAATCACGGACCGCCGTTAAAAAAGAATTAGATTGTCAAATCAAATTCTTCATTCAGACCGGAAACTATCTCAGACATTAATCTCATTCATTTGGGTTGGTTTAACGACTAAACGTCGATACTACAGACTGCAGCTTGCCAAGTAATTGCTTTTAGTGCGTGTTACAAGTTACTGTCTATAAATTTAGAAATATGACGCCGGCTAATCTCTAACTCTCTTAGGTTAGTGGGCGTTACCAGTGAATGTGTTTAACCATTTCCTGTTTAATACCTAGTTCTTGTGTCCCTGTGTTTTTACACTTGAGAAAACATTTTGGATAAAGAAGAAATTGCTTGATACAAGCAATTTCTTGTTTTTCCACAAAATTTTCCACCCCACTGAATGATTATTTTTCAAATAAGTTTAACTTTGAATTGTCGTCTGCAAAACCTTTCAATTTGGACCAGTCTAAAATTTCAAAACAAACAAACAAACAGGAAAGGGTCGATACGTGCCCCACCACAGATTAATTAGCTAGCAAAGCGTCAGCTTTGATAGCTTTAGTTAACAGACAAAATTTTGAGGTGTTCTCAAAGTTCAACGAGTGCATACTGCCACTGGAGGCTTAACCACCGAATCCATGGAATGCCTACGCCATAAAAATAATTCTTATATATTTCAGGAATAATGCAAACTCTATTCAGGTTTTAAGGAACTCCGCCAAAAGCATGCTATTTAACCCATTCCCACTCAATTCCGCTTTTTAAGCATCTCAACGAAAAAACAACTTTGTGGACAATGAAGAAATTGCTTGTAACAAGCAATTTCTTCAATGTTCATAATGTTTTCTATCCAACAAGGGAAAGATTTTCTAAATTCAACCATGTTTTGCTAGCTTACAGTACTTTCAGTACCTTTTTAGGTATTAGATTGACTTGTTCTTTCTACAGCTAGTTTCAACAATTCAACGTGCGAAGGGTGACTTGAACCCTTTATCAGACGTAACAACTGTGGAGTAGTCTAAATTGTAGCCCTCGAGGGATATTTCAAGCCATTTAACATGTGATTGAAGTGATTCTGATTGACTCTGAGCTGTATGGACAGTCACTCAAAGAGCATATAATATATAGCAGCTTTGGCATGCGTGGTCAATATATATAAGTAGAGAGCTTTGTGAAGACCCGGATCAGACTTGCGAATACACAGGCTGTTCCGAGTCTTTACTTTGGAGATAACTGTAAGGGTTGGAAATGCCATGCAAATGCTCATCTAACCCATTCCCTCAGAACCCCACATTTCTATGCCCCTTAAGAAAAAAAGCTTTTGAAAACTATTTGATAAATGAAGAAATTTTTCATGATAAGCAATGTTTTCATTTGTCGACAGAATATAGAAATGATCCATTATACAAAAGAGACGGACAAACATTCTGTGAAAACTTCTTTCAAACTCGTCTTAATACTGTGGATGGCGTTCACAGAAACCTTAGATGAAGCCCACTTTCTCGTAAACGCCGGTTGAAAATGATGGAAAAACACCCGACAAAGGTTAAATGAAGGAACACATTTTAGTACATCCTATTTTCCAAGATGGTTGGGAGTGTTACATATACAAGATCGTTGGGAGGTTACATTCACATGATTGTTGTGAGGTTACATACACAAGATTGTTGGGAGGTTACATACTCAAGATTGGTTGGAGGTTACATACACTTGATTGTTGTGACAGGCGTTGTCAGTGGACGGGGCAGCTATCTGTCAATTTTAACAGCGATATGAAGATATTACATTGTTGAATTTCTATAAAAAAAAATCCATTAAAGTTCATACAATTTGATCCGAAATTGTAGGGGTAGTAGCATTGACATAATTAAGGTTCCTTTCCCGTGATATAAGATAATATAGAAATGACCAATTCAGTATTCAAAAGAGAAGGTCAGACATTCTGTGAAATGTCTTGCAAATTCATCTTAATACTGTGGAGGACTTTAATAGAAACCTTTGATGAAGCCCACATTCTCGTAAACGCCGGTTGAAAATGATGAAAATAAAAGACAAAGGTTAAATGAAGAAACACATTTAAGAACATCCTAATTTGCCAAGATCGTTGGGAGGGTTACATTCATAAGATAGTTGGGAGGTTACACTCACAATATTGTTGGGAGGGTTACATTCGCAAGATGTTGGGAGAGTTACATTCACAAGAGAGTTTGGGAGAGTTTCATTCATAAGATCATTGGGAGGTTGCATTTACAAGATCGTTGGGGGATACATTCAAAAGATCGTTAGAAGGGTAACAATCACAAGATCGTTGGGAGGACTGCACTCACAAGATCGTTTGGGAGGTTTCATTTTCAAGATTGTTGGGAGGTTTTATTCACAAGATCGTTGGGAGGGTTACATTCACAAGATTGTTGGGAGGGTTACATTCACAGATCGTTGGGAGGGTTGCATCCACAAGATTGTTGGGAGGTTACATTCACAACATCGTCGAAAGGGATACTTTCACAGGATCGTTGGGAGGTTACATTCACAAGGTTGTTGTGAGGTTACATTCACAAGATTGTTGAAACATCGTTGAAAGGGATACATTCACAAGATCGTTGGGATGATTGCATTCACAAGATCGAAGGGAGGGTTACATTTACAAGATTGTTTGGGGGATTACAATTACAAGATCGTTTGGAGGTTACATTCACAGGGTTTTTGGAAGGGTTACATTCACAAGATCGTTGGGAGGTTCAATTCACAGGATCGTTGAGAGGGTTACATTCACATGATTGTTGTGAGGTTACATTCACAAGATTGTTGTGAGGTTACATTCTCAGGATTGCTAGAAGGGTTTCATTCACAAGATCGTTGGGAGGTTACATTCACAAGATCGTTGTAAGGGTACATTCATAAGATTGTTGGGACGGCTACATTCACAAGATCGTTTGGAGGTTACATTCACAAGATTGTTGGGAGGGTTACATTCACAAGATGTGGGCGAAGGGAAGAAATTATGCCAAGGAACGTCCATTTCGGCAGACTTTACAAATTAACACAAATACACTAGAAGCTGGTTGTTACAGGTGCTCAGACCATTTTTGTTAACAGGATTGTTATGAGATAATAATCGGATCGCCGGTCACGCCCACTGAGCTCCGACATGAAGTTTCACTTCAATATTATATGTCGTAATTTTGAAACATTTATGGTCAGTAACTTGAAACAAAAAAATAATTGGTTGGTTTGAGGCCTTATTATCGTGGTTACAAAACTGATTCACTTTAATGGTAGGCCAATGTCGGAGTTCAAAGTTCACTTACTGTCTAAACGAATGCTTTGAATGGTCAATTGATTGTTTGATTGGCAGCTATGACCTGTCAATAAAAGGCTATTTGAAAAATAGGCTTGTCGTTATATCATAACACGAAGATTACGAAAACGTTACAATAAACAATGAAACGTATAGGGTCAAGTTACACTATCTAGCCTGTACGTGCTTACTAGATAGGGAATATTACAACAGTGTCTTTTTCTATTTGTTGTTAGCGTGTTCGAGAATCGTGTGTAGGTATTTTTTTATTGGATGAGACCGGAAGTCGAATAAAAAAATAAAATAAATACCTACACACGATTTGAGAAAACGATAATAACAAATAGAAAAACTCATTGTTGTAATATTCTTTTTATTATATATATTTCAGGACATAACATTAAGAAAATGCTCTTAAATGATTAAAAAAAAAAAAAAAACCAAACTTTCCGAAAAAAAAACCCGAACGTCAATACACAAAAAAAGTAGTCCGTAATTAACGGTACTCGACGAGTGCGGATTTTTAGTACACGCCGAATACGGAATTTTTTTCTGTGATAGCCAGATTTCAATCCATATCTTTTATAGGTATATAATAAAGAATAATATAGATGGTGTACCATGAATGAAGTACTCGATTAATGTTTATTTAATTGAAAGACCTATGAACGAATTGGAATGGAATTGGCTCGAATTAATGTGCCAATAGACGAATCGCGACTGCCAATTAAATAATTGACAGACCAAACAAATCATTTACAACACCGTAAGTGAACTTTGAACTTCAACTTTGCGCCACAATCATTTGAAGCATTCGATGGTTTGGCGACTAAAAGGGCGTAAATACAGAAGATGTAATTACGACTTTTAGGTCATCAAACAACCATTTTTTTTATTGTTGTTGTTGTTATTTCAAGATACTGACCATAAATTCTGCAGTTTAATATCTAAATCGAACTTTCTGTCGGAGCATAGTTGACGGAGCTAGCTATCAGTAATTTCCATAATGTTCCGAAGTATAACAAGAGTTATTTTTGGATTGTTCGAGAAAACGCGTTTATATTCCCATTCCCAAAACGACAAAATTGGTCGAAACTGAAAGATGGTGCAGACACCATTTTCCATTTGGTTGAATTTATAAAAAAATTACCTTTAAATATTGAAAACAGTGTGGGTAATGAGGAATTGTTAGTAACAAGCAATTTCTTTATTGCCCACAATGTGTTCCTAAGCTTTTTTCTTCAGGGATGTAAAAATGAGGGATTATGTGGGAAGGGTTAGGGTTACTAGATCTGTGCTATTATCAAGAATATTTAAACCACCAAGCGAAAAGGTACAGTCTTGATAATGTGAAAACGAATCCAGTCAGAAGGACGAACTTAGTCACTCTTTCATGATTATCTGGATTTAGAATTACCATTCTACCTTACTATGTTTGTTTTCTTAATTGCGATCTCAGATTGACCTCTCTGTTGGATCTAGTTTTTTTAACGAATTGGTATTTTATCATTCCTAGATGGTACTTTTAAGCGTGTCTGGCAACTTATACATGAAGTAACAAGTAGGTGAAGAGGTTCGTCTGAGTGCGGTTAAAAGATGTTAACGACTTTAAAAGTGGTAAATAACACTGGCTTTGGCGTGACATTTCCCTACAATCATACATTTGCGCCATGTAAATACTCAGATCGGCCTGTGCAGTCTGATCAGAGTCTTCACTATGTGTTTTTTAGGTACATACTCGCCAAAAGCTTCCATAGACGATCAGCGAATATTTTAAATGTTTTTCTGCTAAATATCTGTGCTTAATCCATTACCAGACAATTAGACCAAACTACTGGTCCAAATTGAAAGGAGTTGCAGACGACTATCTAAAGTTGTTGAAATTTTAGATTTGTTCAACTGTCCGGGTAGAAAGTAGTGTGAAAAATGTAGAAATTGCATGTTTCTCTTTGCACAATGTTGTCCGAACTATTTTTCTCGGCGGGCGACATACAGCGTCATTGTGAGGGATTGGGTTAAAGCGCATGTGTGAAATGGTTAAAAGTGTCGAGTACAGTCTAAACTTTGATTATTCATATTATGCCAAGGTGAATCTCGGGGACAATCCGGAAATCACCCGTAGGTTTTGTCCATTAAAACAACCCCTATATAAAGCCATTCTCTCAAACAGGACATAGTGTCAGTCATGGCAACCCTGTCCTTCAGTAGGTAATATTATCTTGATTGATTTAAATGACAAAATTTATTGTTAAATATTCTAATACTACTCTGTCAGCTCGATTAGCTCAGTTGGTAGAGCACTTGACTTCAAACCTAAAGATCACGGGTTCGAGCCCTGGGCTGACCATATCAACTAACAAACTAATTGTCTTTCGGATGAGACGTTAAACCGAGGCCCCGTGTGACGATGCTATCCATCGAGCACGTTAAAGAACCAGGCGGAGCTCTCAGCAGTTACGTCCTGTATCCTTGCACTACCCCCCGTAACAACTAACCGTCTTCTCGGAGCGTCGCTCATATAGGCATGTGCTACGGCAGCGACGATAAATAAACGGAATCGGGACAAAGTTTCTCAATAAACAAACTGTCCCAAGAATTTCGGAATCTAAATAACATGCTGAGTTCACCATTTCCTTGAAAATTCTCTTCTTCTTTTTTTTTTTTTTTTTTTTTTACAGATACGAATATCATTTTTACTTAGTTATTATTATTATTTTGCTTAAATATCATTCATAGCAACTAAATAACTAACTTCTGATGCTTAAAGATTAATGGGTTATACGTCGTTTTATTTTTTGTTGTTGTTGATGTTTTTGATATTTTATAATTTTGTTTTATAAAGAAGAACATAGAGGATAGTCTTATATTTCAGTGTAAGATCGATTTTTCTTTCACTGAGTGAACAACAAAAGCTATATATTCATGAGTAGTGGAGCCATTCGTGAAAGTATGCCTTAGTTGTTTACGAAATGAAAGATTATTCGATCTCACACGATGAACACACGATTATCCCGTTTCTTAAATGCAAAATAAGACAAAATATGAACACTTATAAAGTGCGTCATTTCGCTTGTGAATTACATGGATATTCAATTCTGGTCTTTATCTTTGTTATGATCGCGAATCTAATAAATTGTTCAGGAAGGTCTTGAATCGAATAAGAGTTTGGAGAATTAATGTTGAACTTGCTAGTGTTTTGTCAAGTCGAATTTCCATTACACCTTTTCATGTTCTCACTGAGCACGCGACAAACCAGATCTCGTTAAATGTGTTATTTACTCGAGACTAAGTCACGTGATCGGTTGCGAGAAGCCGCTAAATTTTCACTATATAAACCTACATAAATTGGCTATTTTCAAAATTTAAAAAGGGGTTAAAAATGAAATTTGAGTAAAGAAAGAGTGTCAACCCATGAGCAGACATATGTAGACCAATTATGGAGAAAAATATTGATGATATTATGTTGAATTAGTAACCAAATTGAGATTAAAACAGGCCAAAGGAAATATTTCGTCCCTTGAGTTTGGCGAAAACGATTTATCCTTTCCGACAAAAATATTTCCAATATAGTAAGCTTTGAATTTTTTTAGACCCGCACCGCCTCACATACATACACGAAAGGAAATGATGCAGAGTTATTAGCTACAATGATTGATGACTTTGATTATTTATAATATATTACAAGTAACTATGAGTTAAATATTGTGGTCGAAAATCAATGGTTTTGTACTTTTTACAACTATCGACACTGCACATAAGATATATGAGATTTTCAACCATTTCGCATGTGCGTGACTCGCACACATTGAACACCCTGGACAGCCATTCGGGGCAATTAGAACATTTGCTGATTGTTTAAAGAAGCTTTGGGTCAGTATCTATCTACAGAGCGCAGAGTGAAGACTCTGATCAGACTGTGCAAATGCACAGGCTGATCTGAGTCTTTACTTGGCGCAAATGTGTGATTGTTGAAAATGTCACGCATACGCTCATATGCCAACTGGACTTTTCTTGCACACTGATTGGTTAAATTTGCGAATATGCGTCAATCACTTTCACGTCAATCATGGCAACCCTGCCCTTCAGTAGGTAATATTATCTTGATTGATTTAAATGACCAAATTTATTGTTAAATATTCTAATACTACTCTGTCAGCTCGATTAGCTCAGTTGGTAGAGCACTTGACTTCAAACCTAAAGATCACGGGTTCGCACCCTTGGCTGACCATATCAACTAACAAAACTAATTGTCTTTCGGAGGAGACGTTAAACCGAGGCCCCGTGTGACGGTGCTATCCATCGAGCACTAGAGAACCAGGCGGAGCTTTCAGCAGTTTCGTCCTGTATCCTTGCACTACCCCCCGTAACAACTAACCGTCTTCTGGGGGTGTCGCTCATATGGGCATGTGCCACGGTAGCGACGATAAATAAACGGAAATAACACCAGTCTGAAATTTCCAAAAAAAAGTTGATATTCTTTGGCCAGCTATGTCATTTGGGGGAAAGACTGTTCTTTCAAAGCCATTTTATTATTCAGGCTATGCTCCTTTCGTCTATTCAAAGGCCAGTCAGCTTTTATCAATGATGTCAATTTGTTGTTACGTAAATATCAATTAAATAGATTTTCAGACGATTTTGTATTTAAAGGTACGTTTCCATCAAAAGGAATCTGGAAAATAACTAGTCAATAAAATTGTTGGGCAATTTTACATTAACGAATGGCATTTACGTACTTCCGCAGAAGAGTTTAGATTATATAGACTTATAAAACCGCGATTCTATGATAAGACAATTTAGCATTATGCAAAATATTACCCTCGTATGCTTAAATCTTGATTTCAAGCTTTTTAGGTATCTTGCCCTAACAAGCTGTTTTTCACCCGATGTAATTACAATGATGTTCGATCCAGCTTCTCAGTACATATCATAGCTAATTGCTCTAACGTTCAAGCCTATCGATCTTATTTTGTGCTCCATGTTTTAGTGGAATTTCGCAGAAATGTGTATGAGTTTATATGTACATTAAGCAGATATGAGTTTTTTTGAGGCCGTTTTCGGACAGACAACACACCGTGCATCGTATTAAATGGTGTGAATATAAATACTATCCTAGTACCGGTGTGAAGAATGCAGTATGTCAGTCTGTATATGTGTATGTATTCATGCTTGAATGTATGTGTTTGGTGTATAAATACACTTTTTTATACACATAATTCATAATAGTGATTCTCTATACATATTACCATAGAGTTATCAAATAAAAGTAAGTTTATTATTTTACATGCACACATATATTTGTGCAGACCTAGGGTTATTGATGTCAAAAAGACAGGCATACACCCTAGGATACTTTCATTAGATGACATTCTAAATTTTAAGGCATTACTATCTTTTCCGCACTTTCCGTTTTGTTTCGAGAAAGTAAAGAATTAAAAGGATTTGTAATGATTCTCTCTTTCTGTCTTTCTCTGTCTTTCTCTGTCTTTCTTTCTTTCTGTCTGTCTCTTTGTCTCTCTCTGTTTGTCTTTCTGTCTGTCTGTCTGTCTGTCTCTTTGTCTCTCTCTGTCTTTCTTTCTTTCTGTCTATCTCTTTGTCTCTCTCTCTCTGTCTGTTTCATTTCACCTTTCTGTCTCTTGGCTTTTCTATCTCTCTCGATCTGTCTCTCTGCCTGTCTCTCTCTCTCTCGTATGTACAAGCACTTGATTCTCACATCTCTGGTCTGTCTTGCCAATTTGACTATGTGTTCGTTATTTTTGCTGCTTATTTCATTGTAGTGATGATAAAACGGGGAGCATTGTAGTAACGATAAAGTGAGTAGCAGAAATCGAATTGATGATGACGATGTGTATAGTGCGAAGAAAAGTATGGAAAAAATAGAAATTATTAAATGTAATGATAATGATAAGAGAGGGCAGATCAGAAGAATGATCAGTTAACAGCATTGATGTAAAGGGTTTGCTTTGGTTAACTGCGATATAAATGGTGTTATTGTATAACCAACAACATGTCACAAAGCTTCCGATAAACAATAAGGTACATTCTTATATAGAATCAGTAAAAAAATTGACTTTTATTTTGTAATGTTTCAATCGGTATGCCACCAAATACTGATTTCTGGTCTACTTATCAAAGGACGCGACCAGGCGTCGTCTACAATCGGCACAGTAATATCATGGCTTAGTTTATATTTTCTAAGCATGTTCAACAATCAAATAAAGTGAATACGTTAATTAAATTCTATCTTTATATTTGAAAATCGAGCCTTATCAAAATATCATGAGGCCACTATGACACAATACGTACATCATATCCAGAATATCATCGATTGGCTACCAAAAGGTCGTAAATTCAATTTTGAGATGACATTTTGGTCGCCCACCAACGATATAATGTGTGGTCCGTTTTGATCTTTATTTTTTCTTTTCTCTCACAATCTATCATAACTTCAATATTTCAGTAGACGAAGAACAAGAGTAATGCTGATTTTGGTTGTTGTCGGAGACAAAATCTTCCCACAATTCATTCCTCAAAATCAGAAGCATTCATTCATTAGTGGTGTTTGTTTTAACATATACAATTTACTGAGTAATATCCTACATTTAATTGAAATTGATCTTGAAACAAAACATCCGTCATTTATTCCTTAAGGTCGTTCATATAGTGCACTTTGTACTGAAGAACAATACTGAAACATGGGACAGCGGAGGAAGTGATATTGTAACAAACAAATTTTACGTTTCCAAAAACATCATCTATTTTATTAAGCCCATTTTTTCATCGTTTACATCGAAAAATGAAACTAATATGACTGGACGCTTTAATATAAGGCTCTCGGAAAGTGAACCCTTCCCGCAGTGGAGAATTAATGTTGTTCTTTTCCTTTGAAAGCGTTTAACGGACTTTATAGTCATTTGGCGCTTTGCGTGAAAAGGTCTATTGTTTTATATTATCTACTCAGTTGTAATCGTAACATTATGAGGTGATTAGCTATTGTAGTAGCAAAATTTATATCATTTCTTTCTATTTTTGAGTGAATGTAAATTAACCAGTTCCTGATCCACGTTGTTAAATAAATCAAACTCGAATTTATCCATAGGCATAGCACGTGCGGCTTTCAGAATTTGCTCTGATTTATTATCTATGCTATCAATTGATCAATCGCGACTGGAAATCAAAGAATATATCGATCAATCAGATAAACCATTTAAAAAGTTAGTGAACTTTAATCTCCAATAATGGTCGACCTGAATGCTTAGCTTTTTTCTTGGGTTTGCAACTTCAACGTCGTAACTAAAGATGATTCAAGCTGTACTTACGACGTTTAGATCGTCAACAAAACATGTAATATCTTATAACGTGTAACTTGCCATAGATTTTGAAAAATAACTCCATATAATACCGAAGTAGAACCCACTATCGTAGTCAGTCAGTGGGTGAGTTCAGTGGAGTCAGTGGGCGAGAACAGCGGAGTCAGTGGGAGATGTTCAGTGGAGTCAGTGGGCGAGTTCAGCGGAGTCAGTGGGCGAGTTCAGTGGAGTCAGTGGGTTGGGACAGCGGAGCCAGTGGGCGAGTTCAGTGGAGTCAGAGGACGAGTTCAGCGGAGTCAGTGGGCGAGTTCAGTGGAGTCAGTGGGCGAGTTCAGTGGAGCCAGTGGGCGAGTTCAGCGGAGCCAGTGGGCGAGTTCAGTGGAGTCAGTTGGCGAGAACAGCGGAGTCAGTGGGCGATATTCAGTGGAGTCAGTTGGCGAGAACAGCGGAGTCAGTGGGCGATATTCAGTGGAGTCAGTGGGCGAGAACAGCGGAGTCAGAGGGATTTGTTCAGTGGAGTCAGTGGACGAGTTCAGCGGAGTCAGTGGGAGACTTCAATGGAGTCAGTGGGCTGGGACAGCGGAGTCAGTGGGCTAGAATAGCGGAGTCAGTGGGAGATGTTCAGTGCTGTCAGTGGGCGAGTTCAGTCGAGTCAGTGGACGAGTTCAGCGGAGTCAGTGGGAGATCTTCAGTGGAGTCAGTGGGAGATGTTTAGTCAGTGGGCGAGGACAGCGGAGTTAGTGGGCGAGAACAGCGGAGTCAGTGGGCGATTTCATCGGTGCCAGTGGGCGAGTTCAGTAGAATCAGTGGGCTGGGACAGCGGAGTTAATGGGCAATTACAGCAGTTTTAGTTGGCAAGGACAGCGGTGTTAATGAGCAAGGACTGCAGTGTCAGTGGGTAAGGACAACAGTGTTAAAATGCAAGGACAGCAGTGTTAGTGGGTAAGGACATCAGTGCTAATGGGCAATCAAAGCAGTGTTAGTATGCAAGAACAGCAGTGTAAATGGGCATGGACAACGAAGTCAATGGACAAGGACAGCAGTGTTAGTGGGTAAGGACAAAAGTGTTAATGGGCAAGGACAACAGTGTTAATAGGAAAGGACAGCAGTGTAAGTAAGCATGGAAATCAGTGTTAGTGGGGAAGAACAGTAGAGTTAGTGGGCAAGGACAGTGGTTTCAGTGGGCAAGGACAGCAGTGCCAGGGGGCGAGGTCAGCGGAGTCGATGGCAATGGACAGAAGTGTTAGTAAGCAAGGACAGCACTGACAGTGGTCAAGGACAGCAGTATCAGTAGGCAAGACTAGCGGTGCCAGTAGGCGAATTCAGCGGAGTCATTGGGCGAGTTAAGTGGAGTCAGTGGGAGATGTTCAGTGCAGTCAGTGGGCGAGAACAGTGGAGTCAGTGGGCGAGAGCAGTGGAGTCAGTGGGCGAGAACAGCGGAGTCAATGGGAGATATTCGGTGGTGTCAGTAGGCGAGTTCAGTGGAGTCAGTGGGCGAGTTCAGTGGAGTCAGTGGGAGATGTTTAGTGGAGTCAGTGGGCGAGGAAAACGAAGTCAGTGGGGGAGGATAGCGGAATCAGTGGGGGAGGACAGCGGAGTCATCGGGCGAGGAAAACGGTGTTAGTTGGCGAGGACAGTTGAGTCAGTGGGCGAGTTCAGTGGAGTCAGTGGGCGAGGACAGCAGAGTAAATGGGCAATTACAGCAGTTTTAGTGGGCAAGGACAGCAGTGTTAGTAGGCAAGGCCAGCAGTGTTAGTGGGTAAGGAAAACAGTGTTAATAGGCAAGAACAGCAGTGTTAATAGGAAAGGACAACAGTGTAAGTAAGCATGGATAGCAGTGTTAGTGGGCAAGAACTGTAGAGTTAGTGGGCAGGGACAGTGGTTTCAGTGGGCAAAGACAGCAGCGCCAGTGGGCGAGGTCAGCGTAGTCAGTTGCAATGGACAGCAGTGTTAGTAAGCAACGACAGCACTGACAGTGGGAAAGGACAGCTGTTTCAGTAGGCGAGGACAGTGGTGTCAGTAGGCGAGTTCAGCGGAGTCATTTGGCGAGGAATGCGGTGTCAGTAGGCGAGGAAAGTTGAGTTTGTGGGCGAGTTCAGTGGAATCAGTGGGCGAGGACAGTGGAGTCAGTTGGCGAGAACAGGGGCGTCAGTCGGCGAGTTCAGCGGAGTCAGTGGACAAAGACAGTGGAAACAGTGCTAGGACAGCGGAGTCAGTGGGCGAGGTCAGCGGAGTCAGTTGGCGAAGCCAGTTGTGTCATTGTGCGAGGACAGCGGTGTCAGCTGGCGGAGACAGCGTAGTCAGTGAGTGAGCACGGCAGTTTAAGTGGGCAAAGACAGGGGAGAAGTAGGCAAGAACAGCGGAGTCAGTGGGCTTAGACAGTGGAGTCATTGGGCGAGGACAGTGGAGTCAGTGGGCAAAGACAGCGTAGTCAGTGGGCGAGATAGTTGACTCAGTGGGCGAGGACAGCGGAATCATAGGATGAGGCCAGCGGAAAAAATTAGCGACGACAGTGGAGTCAGTGGGCGAGGACAGCGGAGTCAGTGTGCGAGGACAGTGGAGTCAGTGGGCGAGGACAGCGGAGTCAGTGGTCGAGGACAGCGTAGTCAGTGGGCGTTGACAGCAGAGTCAGTGGGCGAGAACAGCGAAGTCAGTGAGCGAGAACAGCGGAGTCAGTGGTAGAGTATAGCTTCTTTATTCTATTCTTTCTTTTTAGAGTCATGACTAGTCATGTACGTTACAAAATCAGTTGAATTAATGCCTTTCTGTCAAATGACTGGGAGATATAAGTTGGAAATTCGGCAATTAAAGACCAAAATACACTTCGATGAACACGATCAAAAAGACACCAAGCAAACAAAAAAGCGATCTTGACATTGAAAGAGGGTTTGTTTGAAAGAAAAAGAGAAAAGGATAAGCCTATCTCTTATGTGAAAAAATACGTTCATGTGTTTTAGGGGCTACAATTTTGGTTTAACTAATTCCCACACGGTTGCGCTTTTGGGCGCCCCTCAAGAAAAACAATTGGGAAACTTTGTGTGAAATGACGAAATTGCTAAAAGCATTTTTTTCTACAATGTTTTCTACCTAGAAAGTTGAAAAAAATTCTAAAAGTTCCTCAAATTTAAATTGTCGTCTGCAACTCCATTTGGACCTGTCTAAAATGTTGTCGTTTGGTATTCGGTTAATCTTTATGAAACTTGGTCTGAATGATTGCTAAGTTTGAAGGATGTTTCCTGAACATAAGCATATTTGGTGATATTTTTCTATGCTTGTTTCTTCACAATCAAGACATACTTTTAACTATGTTTTAATTGTGAAGAAACAAGCAGGGAACCCTTTAATGACTCTTTATTTGAGAACTTAGGCGGTTGATCTATGGTCAAGATTGCCCTCTTGTTCTTAACACCACGCAGTCCCTCTATTTGATGGCTAAAGAAAAGTAATAAACATTGTGAGGTAATGTAACATTGTGTGATGAATCAATTTCTCATTTCATTACACTTTTACAACACTTTTCATTGTCGCCTGTGACCTCTTTGGAAAATGGACCAATCAACAGTTTGAAATATTACTGTCGTATAATAAACAACCTAAGTCTCAATTCCAAAAAAATGCTGGTATGGGGAATTCGTTTGCTCATTCAGTATATAGGTATATCAAGAGTAACCCAGGGTTGATTTAAAGTCGTCAATTACATTTATTGGAAATTGCATAGTAATAATTGGAAGAAAATCATGTAAGTATCAACAACAGGCGTCTATACAGTACACAATCCAACATTTTGACGAACCAACTAAACATTTCTTTTCCTATATTGAATTTTAGCCTCAACGATACAGCTTTAATTATTTTTGACTTCAGCCTCTTTATATTTTGGGTCATATTAGCCCATTACCCCACAATGACGCTTTTTGACACCCAGAAGAAATACGAACTTTGAAAACTTTGTGGGAAAAGGAGAAATTGCTTGTAATAAGCAATTTCTCCTTTTCTCACAATGCATTCCTCACTATTTGACATTTATTTTTCAATTTTAGCGCAATTCCGAAATGTTACCTGCAACGTATGTCAATTTGGACCAGTTTGTTGTCGCCCGGTAATGGCTTAACCATTCCCATTTAATCCCGCTTTTGTACGGTATTCAATTAACCTATTCCAACTCAATCCCTCCTTTTATGCCCCGGAAGAAAATAGTTCTGAAAAACTATGTGGAAAATGAAGAAGTTGCTTGTAACAAGAAACTTCTACATTTTCCGCATTGTTTTCATCCCAGAAAGACAAATATTTTACAAATTTTTTACAAATTTTAATCATTTGGAATTGTCGTCTGCAACTTCTCTGAATTTAGACCAGTCTAAAATTTCATCGTGTTGGAATGTATTAAGAAATAAGTTTGGAAAACATGGGAGGGAAATGTAGAAAGTGCCTGTAAGAAGCAAACTCTTTACTTTCAACAAAGTTTTTTTTAAAATTTCTTCAACTTAATATTGTTGTCTACGATTTCTTTCATTTTGAACCAGTCAGAAATAGTGTCGCCTGGTAATGGACCCTAAATGAAGGGACACAACTCTGTAGATGTTTAAAATTCAAGTGTAGATGGTTTACTTCCCATGTGCATCAGTTTTGTTATGCTTTCAAATTCGACGATGTGTTTAAGATAATCGAACAATTTGTTGTTTTGTGAACTTGGTGAAAAGTAAAACAGACATTGCAGTGATTAATGTCCTTTTCACCTTTATGCCGTAACAAAAAGTCGGATCGCGATTGTCAATTTAAAAATCAAACGACCAATAAAATCATTAATTTAGACTGGAAGCGAATTTGAAGTCCAAAATTGGCTGACATCTCCGGTATTTTTCAGTGTTTGTTTTGCGAGTTAAATGTTGGAACTACAGGTTATCCGAATTGAAGTTACGACGTTTATTTCGACAATAACCATTTTCTTCTTTAGTACATAATGTTGGCCATAATTTTTGAGAACTGACGCCGTTTATTATCGAAGTGTCACTTCCTGTTGGAGTTCTTTGGAGCGGCTAGAAATCCATTAATCGAAGGAATAATTGGCCAATCGCTGGCCCCGCCCACTCACTCCCTTAGTCGCGCCCACTGGGCACGACAGGAAGTCCCGCTTCGATTTTAAACGGCGTTATTTTGCAAAATTCATAGCCATACAGTAGCATGTAACAAAATAATGATGTGGTTGGTTGGCGACCTAAAGGTGTAGTTATAACGTTAAAGTCGCCAAACCAACAAAAATGATTCACATAAATGGCGGCCAAATGTCGGAATTCAAAGCTAAATTTCGGGCAGAATACATTACATGTATTTGATTAGTCGGCTGATTCCTTGATTGACAGCCGCGATTGGTCAATTAGGACAACAACTAAGCCCCAAAATAACTTAAAAACCACTGAAAATTCCCCCACCATTGAGGGAGATAACCATGAGTGCAAGTTTACAAGAGTTACGACCCTTTTGGTTATTTTTTGCGATCTATTCTCTAGCTCTATGCCAATCTATCAGTCTGATCCTTCGGCACGGAACTTTTTCTACCCTTCATGACAATTTTGTATCTTAATTATTACAGAATGTTCGCTATTTCGACTTAACCAATTCCCACTTGACACGTGAAATTTCAGACTGGTCCAAAATGAAAGAAGCTGCAGACGAAAATTTCAAGCTTAAGGAATTCATTTTTTTTTTTTTTTCGTCTTTTTGGGTAGAATACACTGTGGAAAAGAAGAAATTGCTTGATGCAAGTAATTTCTTCATTTTCCACAGTGTTTTCAAAATTTTTTTTTTCTTTTTTTTTTTTTTTTTTTTTTTGGCATAAAAAGAAGGCCTAGTGTTGGTTAAGGACAGTAAAGAGTCTTCAAGCGATTTTTTTCTGTAGACGTTTCTCATCTTAAATTTTTGACGGCGTTTCTGAAATTCGTACAGAGTACTTGTTATCCCCTGGCATTCTGTTACACCATGTAGGATAATAGTACGAAGAAACAATGATTGAATGGGGTTTAACGCCACTTTTAACATCAGTCATAATGAGGCGACTGCCTAAAAGAGGATTCCTGGTATTTCTCACACCAGTACTATCACTATATCCTTTCCTAACCTCCAGATGCTATCCCACTTAGGTTTACGATTATCTACCCATTGGTGAGAATCAAATGTCGGAAAGGATATGTGCCACCGCCATGATCGAACCCATGACATCCCATGATTGAAAATCGGGAGTCTGACGCGCTACCGACTGCACTAAGACGGTGGCTACGAAGAAACAAAGCAGGAGAAGGAATAATGTTTGCAATGAGCGATATATTATTCTGTCTTTCGGAGCGCAGAAGAAATAAATCTTGAAAGAAGAAATCTCTTGTATCTTTACTCTTCTCACCTTCCTCACAACTTTTTCTACTCTTAATAGTGCATTCCCACACCATGATGCTTTTGAAATTCTATCAAGGAAAGACAATGCATTGGGAAACATTGTGTTGAAATGAAGAAATTCCTTGTACCGTACAATTTCTTCATTTTCAACAATGTTTTCTACCCAGAAAAATGAAAAAAAATCTAGAATTTAATGAACTTTAAAGTGCCGTCTGCAACTCATTTCAATTTGGACAAGTCTAGGATTTTGCCGTCTGCAAATGTGTTTAAGTGATTTATTTCCTCGAGTCTCAAACCTCTTTGAATTTTGACCAGTCTACATATCTGACAATTGAAAATATTTTAACCCATTCCCTCTAAATGATACTTTTGGACGCCCCTCAATAAAATCAATTGGGAAACATTGTGTCAAATGGAGAAATTGCTTGTAACAAGCAACTTCTTCAATTGACACAAGATTTTCTACCAAAAAAGTTGAAAAAATTTAAAAATTCAAAAAGCTTTAAATTGTCATCTGCAACTTCTTTCAATTTGAACTGGTCTAAAATTTTGCCGTCTGGTAATAGGTTAATGTTTTGGTTGTTTATATCCAGGTTGTGACTATGCATGTAGAATAAAATTTTGAATGTAAATTAGGCCAATTTGAAAACCGAATAGCCCTTCACCCATCGCTAGACGACAAAATTTCAGACTGGTCCAAATTGACAGGAGTTGCAGAAAACTAATAATAAAAAAACTTATAAAATTTCAGATTTTTTTCAACTAACATTGTAGAAAACATTGTGTGAAATAAAGAAATTGCTCGTAGCGAGCAATTTCTTCATTTCACACAATATTTTCCCATATGTTTTTCCTGGGGTGTGTCCAAAAGCATCATTGTGTTGGAACGGGTTAATGAGATCGGTTTAATTCAGTTACTTGTTCAATTAAATAAATGAGTGTGAAATTGGTTTCTTTCGATCGGGTTGATTAAATGTAATTAGGTTCGACTTTATCATCTAATCGTGCTCCCAAAATTAGAGGACCTTTGCACAGTTTTAATTCTTGCAACGACAAGGTATGCGGGAAGAGGAGAAATTACTTTTACCGTAAGTAATTGCTACTTTCCTTCCACGTACATGTGGAGTCCCAGATGTATTGTCACTATGTCAGTATGATTTTATTTGAATGTGGTTTAACACCGCTTTTAATAATTGTTCAGTCATATCGTTGCGGCTAGATTACCTAACATTGGATTCTTTGTATTTCTCGCACCAGTACCACCATTACATCCTTTCCTAGCCTCGATCTGCTATCCCACTTAGGTTTACGATTATTCAAGGAAAGGATATGTGTCGCCGCCTGGATCGAACCCTTGACCCCTATGATTGATATCAGTGTGAGTTAGTATTAGCATAAGTTTGTCCAGACTAGAACTTCTTCAACTGACCAATCGCTGGCCCCGCCACTTACTGCGTTGGCCACGCCCATTGACTCCGACGGAAAGCCCCCCTTCGAATTTAAACGGCGTTATTTTGCATAATTTATAGCTAGTAGCATGTGACAATAAAGGAGACCTGTTGATTCGCGGCTTAAACGTTGTAACTACAGCATTAACCGAATGGGTGCATTCGACTCGATTTCAAATGTAAACAAACACGGGATGAAATTGATATGTAAAAATGCAAAATTCTCTTTCAGAGAACTTAACTCAAACCCTCCTTTTACACATTGATATTAAAAAGGCTCTTGTTTGGTTTAGTGACCATGTAGATGATAGATCCTTTTAACTATTTTTCCTTCTTCGGAGGATATATCGAGGGGTTAGAGCAAAAACATAGTATGGGTCTATACAACGTATAGACCCATACTATGTTTTTGCTCTAACCCCTCGATATATTTAAGAGATGAAGAGAATATTTTTTTGTTTTCATGGAGGTATGAACCGAAAAACCTAATCACACTGTATGAATACGCGAAGCGGATTCATACATTGTGTGATTAGGTTTTTCGGTTCATACCTCCATGAAAACAAAAAACATTCTCTTCATTTCTTATAATTTAATAGCATCGAGCGAAAAAAACAAAAGCTGTACAAATTTTGATACCTTTTTTTATGGAACTATTTCATGCGGAAGCATACAAAATGGCTGCGTGCTCAAAATTCTGTTCATGGAGGTATGAATTAAATTTTTCGACCAATCAGAACGCTCGTTTTAGATAGACGAAACTAACAATTAAATTATATATATATATATGGCTTTAAAATGTCAAAACTTCTTTGACGAATTGAAGTCTAACCGCGTAGAAACCTCGTCATATATTTTTATGCTTTTTGGCCTCGAGTATAGTTTTCTTATTAATTGTGTTATGCGTTTTGGAGGAAAATATGGCTTTAAAGGGAGGTATCGATATTTCTGAAACCTAGATAAGAAAAAATTGCCAATTATCAAAGAGAACGATTCAGCGCAATTCCGGGTTATGGTTATCTTTAGAAATCGTGGAATTCGGTTGTCGACACCGTATGACCTCATTTGCATATGAACCAAAGTCAGCGGAAGGTAATGAATTGACAAGCGAAACAACCAACGTCCTAAATCACACGAAATGGTTAGCGGAAAACTACGGTAAGTTTCCGTATTCGTTTTGACGCTTACGGCAGTATTTTACCGATCTTAGCAGAATTGAAGACCGGCCAGCGAGTATTACTCCTGATGACGTACGATGACGTTAGTTATGAACAAATTCAAACTGAATGCGGGATTTCAACGGTTATACGCACCACATGAATGACATTCTTTGCAAAAAACTCGGCTTAATCTAGAAACATGTAGATTAACAGCCTACGTAGGCTATATGTGAAATACCCTGGTTTATTCTGATAAACGACCTCTGATTTTCGCAAAACTATTTTTCAGAATATTGAATTTAAAAAGTATATGAGGGGGAATAGGAATAATCAAAATCTTGAACACGAAAAAAACATCGATAACTACTTATAAAGGAAGGTATCAATTTTACTCAAACCAAGAAAAAATTGCCAATTGCCGAAAAATACGCTAAAATGAACATTTAATACTTAAATTTTAGCGATAATCTTATAGGCTTAAGGTGCCTTTTCAGGTTGTATAGGAAAGATTCAGCGGAATTCCAGGTTATTTTAAGATAGCACGGAATTCGCTTGTCGTCAACGCATGACCTCATTTGCATATGGCCCAAAGTCAACGGGAGGTTACTGCAACTCCTTTCAATTTGGACCAGTCTGACATTTTGCCGTCTAGCAATGGGATAAGGGCTATACTATTTTCAAATTGGCCTAATTTACATTGCATAGTCACAGTCTGGATATAATTGCCAAGGGAAACAACTAACGTCATAAATTATGTCTTATCAAATGGTAAGCGCAAAACTAGGGTAAGTTTCTATATTCGTAATAACGCCTATAAATGAGAGTTTTGGACTGAGACCGGCTAGAGAACATAACTTTTGATGACGAATCGATGACGAATCGATGACGTCGGTGTTGAGCAAATTCAAACTGAATGTGGGATTCCAACGGTAATACGTAACACATGAATGGCGCGATATTCATTTTAACTGTCTCGGTTTAATCTGAAAATAGATTAACAGCCTACGTAGGCGATAAGGGAAAAACCCTGATAAATGACCTCTGATTTTCGAAACACTACTTTTTAGATTTTTTTATTAAAATAGAGTATGAAAGAGAATAAGAATAATTAAAATCTACGAAATGAACAAGACATCGATACCCACATTTTACAAACAAAGGGGCATTGCTTTTGCTCATTATATATATATATTATTTTCTAGTTAGCAACCTTTCATGTACAGGAAAGCTTACATATCTCCGCTGCCATGGAAGCAAGGGTAAAACTAGGTTAAATTTAATTTAATCATTTATCTTAAAATTAATCATTGTCATGCCGAACAAAAATCCTTCTTCAAAATTGCATTACAATCAAAGCTCTGAAAGCACTGGAAATCCTTGACATTAGTGGTTAATGTTTTTGATAAATTTGTTCTTCATAAAACTCTAGGCTTAAATTGTTGAACAGGGGGTGAAGAATAAGATCAGACTGCACTTATGTGCAGGCTGATCATAGTCTACACCACCTGCCAAAGCAGAATTATTGCGGGTTCAGCATGTCAAGAGTTAATTACACGAACTGCGCGTTCTACTGTACAAATGATACATAAATTTACCGCTCATGACTCAATCTCTGTCAAGTCGAAGTATAGTTCGACATCATTTTGTAAAAAATCAAGCCCGAAATGAAAGGACAGTTTGAATCACGAGACGCGAAAATTGACAGCTCGCTTGCCACGCCCACCTGTCTCCAAGAAAGATAGCGATCGGCAAGATTTGTTATCAGTTACAAAAATAACACGGTTAATAAGCGATGTAACCGTCATATAACTACAGTTTAAGTCGTCAAACCTACAAAAATATAGTTCATGAATATTGGAGTTCGAATATAAGTTCGCTTCCAGTCTACATGAACGATTTGATTGGTCAATCAACAGTTTGATTGACAGGGGCGATCCATCAATCGGCTCGATATGATAACGCGATGATATTTACTACCGCGGTACAGTTTTAGACAAAATTTTAGACTGGGCCAATTTTTTAATAAAGGTTGCAGACGACAATTTAAATGTGGGCTACACGTTCAAAACTATTTTTCATATGTCGTATTTCTTTGTGGGAAGAGAAAAGAAACTGATTATCAGTATCATTTTTTTCCAAAATAGTTTCGATTGTTATTTTCCTTTCAAGAAAAAGGGGATTGTATGGTAACGGATAAAGAACGTTCCATTAATTCTCGGGCCCCTTTGTACTTTGTATCTCCGTTATGTAGATATTATTAAGTGGCTGCCTGAGTAGTCAGGGCGGACTTGGCGTCAATAAACACCACGTGGTCTTATTTCTAAAGAGTTAACAATTCACTATTTCTTCGCATATCTCTAAAATCATCCACCATGAACCACAATAGGTAAGATTCTCATTTTGTTTTGATTTAGAAATTATTTCTTTTACAACAAAGTTGCCAAAGCTCGTCCTTGCCTTAGACTTTCAACTTTTTATTATAACAAAGTATAATTATACATTAGCCCATTCTCACACAATTCCGTTTTTACGCCAACAAAAAACTTAAGTAAACAATGTTGAAAATGAAAAAATTGCTTGTCACAAAAGACTTGAAAATCCTATCATATAGGTATTTTCGTCTGCAATTCATTTCACTTTGGACCAATTTAAAATTTTGTCTTTAGGTACTGGGATAAGAGAGTATCAATTTCACTGTGAAATTGTCCAATCGCTGGCCCCGCCCACTTCCTTCGTTGACTCCGACAGAAAGTCTCGCTTCGATTTTAAGCCGCATCATTTTTTCAAAATATATGGCCAGTATCATGTAACAACAACAACAAAAAAAATTGAATGCTTGTTTGGCGACATTAACGTCATAACTACAGTTTGATTAAGCTGTAGTTACGACCTTAAAGTCGCCAAACCAAAAAGAAAAGGTTAACAATATTGCGACCAATTTTGGAGATCAAAACTCATTTCTGGTCTCTGTGATTGATTTCATTGGTCGACTGCTTATTTGATTGACAGCCGCGATTGGTCAATTGTAAGGAAAATATTGGATACGAGGTTGACTGTTATTATATTATCAACATCAAAGACCAGAGATAACAAGAAGTATCATAAACTAAAAAGCAGAAATAAATATACAGTGAATCTTGTACTAAGCCAACCCTCAAAAAGTGGTCATTTAAAAGAATGGTCACTAAATACACATTTTTGCGGAAATATAAATATTAATTACTGACATAAACTATCACAGAAATCTTACTTTATTCTATGTTGTTGAAGCTCATTTTAATTGTCTCGTTGAAACGACTCTAATGAGTTTAAACAACACAGGATTTGGTCATGATTTTACTTTTAAGCGAAATGCCATCACCTATTACAAATTTTTGAAATCTAAAAGGGATTTCGGTCACTTAATAGACGTTGTCGCTCTAGCGACATCGACTCAAATGAAAATACAACACTACTATTAGAGTAGTAAAGGTTCTTTTTTTATTAACCCATTCCCATATAGTGACGCTTTTGGACGGCTCTCAAGAAAAAGACTTTGGAAAAAAATATGGCAAATGAAGAAATCACTGGTTACAAGCAATTTCTTCATTATCCAAAATGTTTTCTTTACCAAAATTAAAAAAAAAAATCCGAAATTTCATAAGCTTTAAATTGTCATCTGCAATCCTTTGAATTTGTACCAGTCAACAATTTTGCCGACTGGTAATGGGTTAAATTACTTAATTTCATTTATGCCATCTTCATCGGAAAAATACTATACGAGTATTAAGTAAAAGATGAAACAAGAATTAAAAATAAGAAAGAGAAGAGAGAGAGAGAGGGTGAGAGAGAGAGAGAGGGTGAATAAGGGAGGGGGGAGCTGGATCCGATGGATGTCGATGGGGATCGCTATTTCAACACTGAATATATAGATGAGAATGAACATATTTGATATGTTTGTTTGAATAGGGTTTAACACCGCTTTATCAATCTTTCAGGCATATTGCGGTGGCTGGAGCAACTAACAATGGATTCCTGGTATATCTCGCACCAGTACCATAATTACATCCTTTCCTAGCCGCCAGATGCTATCCCCATTAGGTTTAAGATTATCCACCAATTGGTGAGAGACAAATGTCGGCAATGATATGTGCCGCCGCCGGGGATCGAACCCTAGAAGCATTTAAGAGATGAAGAGTATACGTCATTTCTTATAATTAAATAGTATCGAGCGAAAAAAGCAAAAGCTTTACACATTTTGATACCTCTTGTACGGGACTATTTTGTGTGGAAGCGTACAAAATCGCTGCGTGCTCAAAATTTTGTTCATGGAGTAATGAATATTTTTTTCGACCAATAAGAACGCTCGTTTTTGATAGACGAAACTAAAAAACAAATTATTAGCATGTAACAACAAAAAAAAAAAACTTTTCATGGTGGACTTGTGACCTATTCTGGATTTAGCCTACGTAGGCTTACAATCTATTTTTAGATAATGTCGATACAGGTGGACATTCACGTGGAGTGTTTAAATTCGGTCAATCCATCGTCGTCATGACATCATCAGGTGTTACGTACGATACCCGGTTTTCAATTATGTGAAAGATCAGTTCAGAACTGTCGTAAGGATTAAGATAAATATAGACTATTGCCGTTGTTTTGAAACTATCACATAATGTGACATAATTCAAGACGTTGGTTGTTTCCCTTGTCTCTTTCGTTGTTATCTTCTATTTAATTTTTGTCATATGCAAATGAGGTCATGCGATGTGAACAGCCGATTACCATGATTTGTAAAAATAACGTGGATTTCCGCTGAACCTTTCCTTCTTAGCCTCATAAAGCCACTTAAGACTATAAGACTACGTGATGATAATATCTGACTCATATCTAAATGTAAGACGTTCAATGAACAATGCTAAAACATGTATATTTCATCAAAGTGGGAAAACCCATAAAGGTAAAGACTGCGTCCAAAACCTTGGTTAAAAGAACCCTACGGACTAAATTAAATGAACGCCCCTCTTACATGTACTATCGCTAAAAGGATAATATAAAGGTTGGTTGGCAACTAAAAGTTGTAACTACAGCTTGAATAATCTGCCGTAACGCCATTTAAGTTACCAAAACTAAGAAAACGCTTCACATAATGGTCTGCTAATGTTGGAGTACAAAGTTTACTTCCGGCCCAAATGAATAATTTGACTGGTTTTTTCAGTTTTATAAAACAACGCGATCGGATAATTCAACCCTTTCCTATTCTGGAAAATTTCCAAATTCAAAGGCCTAACAGACAAAAATCAAATTGGATTTAATTTGAAAGATAGCCTTCCAGATTGGTAGAAAATATTGTGGAAAAAGAAGGAATTGCTTGTTGAATGCAATATCTTCTTTTTCCACAATGTTTTCTTAGTTATAAGTTCACTGGGACGTAAAAACCAGGGATTGAACAGGAACGTGTTAAGACTTCAGAAAGCTTTCCACAATACCAGAACAGTTATGAATAGATTAACATACGTAAGCGTTTATCTGCATTAGTTTAACCGCTGTATGATGAATCATCTTGACAGTGGTATGTGACAATTTATTAAGGTTGACTTTTTTAATTGTATAACTTATACGTTTTTATGTATTTCATTTATTGTTCATAGGTTTTTTTTTTGTTTTTTTTTTTTGTTTTTTTTTGTTTTTTTTTTTTTTTTTTCTCTAAAATTGCTTCCTTATTCAAAAGGTCTCCATGGTCCACTGAGAATCAAAACGAAGAATCACTAAATAATTACCTAATATGACTAATTGCTTAGAGGTTGGCAAATTAATAATGAAGAATTTACAAAAAGGGATTGCCACGGTCGCGGGATGTTCCACTTTTCATCCCCTTTTTATTTTCAGCTAAGTAAGAAATGGCAATAAGAATCTGAGGTGAAAAACCTTGCCGGCTGGCAATTGACCAATCGCGGCTGTCAATCAAATAATCTGTCGACCAATGAATTCATTCATTTAGACTGGTAGTTCGGTTTGAACTCCGACATTTTGGCTTGGCGATTTTAATGTCGTAACTATAGCTTATTCAAGCTCTAGTTACGACGTTTAGGTCTCCGACCATTTTACTTTTTTGTTACATGCTACTATCTATTTTTTTTTTTTTTTAATAACGCCGTTAAAATCGAAGCGGGACTTCCTGTTGGAGTCGATGGGCGTGGCAAATACAGTAATTGGTAACTTGGTTTTTATAATCTTGGAAAATGAATAAACTGCTTGAAACGAGATTATTTTCATTTTCCACAATGTTTTACAGAGAATTGTTTTCTTTTTATTGCCTTAAACAGCAGATTTGCTTTGGAATGGCATCATAGCTCTTAATTTTAAAGTTAGTTTCTAGTTTTACAGTTTTGCAGTCACATTTTTTGTTTCATACTGCGCGAGGTTTTGCTGACTAAAGTAATGAAACGTCTAGTCTAAAGTCCTAGGTTACAGTCAATTTTTATACGTCATCTTTATCTTTGGATTGATACTTGAATTCATAGGCTTGATACGTCACACCGTTACATCAAAGGTCAATTATCAATCCATCCAAAACTACTCTTTCAATTTAAACCATTCTCATACAATCTCGCTTTTTGTCGCTTCGCATGACAAAAATATTTGAAAACATTGCCGATAATGAAAAAATTGCTTGTAACAAGCAATTTCATCATTATCAGAAATATTCATACAGTGTGATTAGGTTTTTCGGTTCATACCTCCATGAAAACAAAAAAATCTCTTCATCTCTTAAATAGTCAAAACGTCGAGCCTGGTCGAAGAAGGTCGTTAGCGGTGATAGAACAAGCTCCATTTACGATGTTTTACTAAGACGTATCAAATCCAATTAATCCATGTCCTTAGTGAATAATTGTTTTTCGCGTCATACAAAAATGCGAAAAATAATGTCGGTCATACAGTGAATCAACCATCCAACAAGAGTTGGAAAAAACGCTCTTTTATGGTATAGAAAATAAGATTTGAATTACGCGACAATCAAGGTTTCTATCGTCATTGGGCCACAAAAACCTCGTAAACGCACCTTATCTAAACTGTAGTTTTGGCCAGGGTCGGTCAGTAAGTTAAGTCTGCACGATGTTTAAGAATGGTCAGTCTGTGCAGTTTCAGCAGAATCGACACTGTTTTGACGTCTTTATGATGTGACATGTAACGGACGGTTTGAAATATTATTCACTTTTTTTGGGCAAAAAAGACAATATCTTTATCTTTATTTTTTTTCTTTGAATATAGAGAAGGGATAGAGAAAGAGAGAGAGAGAGAGAAAGAAAGAGAGAAAGAGAGGGAGATAGATAGATAGATAGATAGATAGATAGATAGATAGATAGATAGATAGATAGATAGATAGTGAGAGAGAGAGAGAGAGAGAGAGAGAGAGAGAGAGAGAGAGAGAGAGAGCTCATTGAATCCTAACTCCGACCAAACACTCTTGCTGACTTCAGAAAGTTCGGTTCAGTTTAACGGACATTGTGTGTTAATCACGCACCTTGTTGTAGTAAACAAGTTTGGACAAATGATTTACAATATAACAGTGCACAGTGACAAGCCGACCCGTCTGCATTAGTTTGTGTTTAATTTGATTGTTGTTGTGTTATTACGAAGGATTTACAATATCAGAATGTATAACGGATCAGATCGCGTGAAATAAGCAGAAAGGGAACATTTGCAATGTCGCTCATAAATTTACAACAGAAACATGTTGTATTCGCTACTTTCAGTGGGGGAAAATAAGATTTTTTGTCGGAAAAGGGAGTTTTCTAAAGGCATGGTTGTCTTTATGCTCAATCTTAATTTTTTATTCTCGTCGCATTTTAAAAGAATTGAACAATCGCGGCAGTAAATAGTAACAAAACAAAACAAACAAACAAACAAACAAACAAAAGCAAACAAAAATACAACGGCAAATCTGATCATTTTGTTTGGAAGTGAAAATTGAAGGCCGACATTTGCCAACATATTTGTCAAGTATTTTAGTTGGTTTGGCGACTTAAACGTCGCAACTACATCTTATTGCAGCTATAGTTACAACGTTTAGGTCGCCTACTTACAACTTTACATTTTGTTAGATGTAACTTGACATAAATTTTGCAAAATAACGCAAGTTAATATCAAAGCGGGACTTCTTGTCGGAGCTAGTGGGATGGGCCAACGATCGGTCAGTTGAATACAGTGTATTTACGTTCTGTCAAAGTTTAATGGGATCGACAACCATACCCGTATAAATCGACTTAACCCTTTCCTTTTCAATCCCTGGTATTTACGCCGTTCTGATTTTACAAATGAGAACACATTAAGCGAAAGGAGAAATTTCTTGTAACAAGCAATTTCTCCTTTACGACAATATTTTCTACACTTTGGGTTGGCTTTTTTGTCAAATTACACTCATTTTAGTTGTCGCTTGCAACTTCTTTCAAATTTGACAAGTCTAAAGTTTCGACAAAACAGGAATGGGTTAAAGAACAAAGGCATATCTAAAGGCACTTAAGAATCTTAAAACCTAAAATTGTGTGATTACATTTAGGTAAATATGCGAATGAATGTCGGAGTAATTTACGGGTCGACGCCGTCTAGTGAAACAAAAACATATTAGCCAACCAAAACATTCATTTAGATAGGAATTAGAAGTTAACACCAGACATTTAAGTCATGCTTTTTGTGTGTGTGTGTTTTTTTTTTTTTTTTTTGTTTTTTTTTTTTTTTTTTTTCGTGGGCTTAACCAAGTTGTAGTTACCACGTTTAGGGCTCAGCCAAATGAATTCTTGTTGTCTTTTATGTCCTTGACTATAAATTATGTAACCCGACGGCGGCACTCATCCTTTCCGACTATTTGCCTCCCACCAATGGGTCGATAATCGTAGACCTATGTGGGATAGCAGCTGGAGGCTAGGAAGGGATGTAATGGTAGTACTGGTGTGAGAAATACCAGGAATCAATTGTTAGGTGCTCCAGCCGCCGCGATATAACTGAGAGATTGTTGAAAGCGGCGGAAAACCCCATTCAAACAAACAAACAAATAAATTTTGTAAACTGACGTTGTTTGAAATCTCAGTTGAACTTTCTTGTCTGAGGTCAGTGGGCGTGGTCGGCGATCTGTTTATTTCTCTCTTAATCATTTCCTGTTCAATTCCTTGATTTCACGTCCCTGTGAATTTATAATTGAGAAAACATTGTGGGAAAAGAAGAAATTGCTTGTCACAAGCAATTTCTTCTTTTCCCACAATATTTTTTTAACCTGTAGGTTTGTCACTTTTCAAATTGCACCCACTTTTGATCGTTACCTGCAACTTCTTTCGAATTGGACTGGTCTAGAATTTTGAAAAACGGGAAAGGGTTAATCTAGTGTATTCACAGCGTGGTTTCTTTCATGACATAAAAATTACGTCGCTTTTAGTAAGGTTCTAATGTAATAAAAAGAGAACAAATTCTCATTTCGGATTAATATAGTTATCTAAGTAAATTCGAATTTTCTCATAGTTTTCATTTTACGCCTGGTCTGTGGAAACAAAATCGGTGCGACCGAATTTGCAAATGTCAGAGATGGTCATAGAAAGTGTTGATACATACATAGCTCTTGTTCAGCTTACTACCTCGGTTCAGGCTTTTACCAGACGGCACAATTTTAGACTGGTCTAAATTGACTGCATTTGCATACAACAATCTCAAGTTTGTGAATTGTGGAAAATCTTTGTCTTTTGGGATAGAAAACATTGTCGACAATGAAGAATTGCTTGTAACAAGCAATTTTTCATTTTCCAGAATGTTTTCCAAAAAGCCTTTTTTTGCCGAGACGCGTCAAAAAAGCGTCTTTTATGCGGGGACGGTTTAATCATTTCGATAAGAGACTGAAGTGCGCTTCAGGGCCCGAGATAATAGTATCTTTTCATACTCAATTGAGAGTTTACTCAAACTTTAAATTTGAATGATTGCCTTGTTTTAATTTTGGTTGTATATTAAGAATAATAAGTAACAAACTACAAACATTGTCATTAATTTTCCTGCAGTTTCCTTAGGAGCTATTCAACAATACATCTTAAATCACAACTCGAATTTTGAGCAAATTCTCAACTGAGTACGAAGAAGTTTTATTTCTTAATCCCGGGCCCAGAACACTCTAACTATATCCATGGTGTTTTAATTGGTATATAAAAGTGACCTAGTTGGTGGTTGAGACCCATTACCAAACAACATAATTTCAGACTGTTCCACATTGAAAGAAGTTTCAGACGATATATCATAGAGCAATCGAATAGAATAACAACCGTCTTATAAGGTAGACAATTTTATGAGAAAATGCGAATTTTCTTGTTACAAGCATTTACTCATGTTTCCATGTATTTTCAAAAACTTTATATCTTCAACGCGTAAAAGTCGGGTAATGTTGAACTTACGTCACAAATTAAAGAATACCTACTGAGTGGACCAAAATATTTTGTTTATTTCAATCTCGAACGATTTCCAACGTGCTAGATGGTAAATAAGTCTAGTAGGCTAGTACGATAGTAAATCCACGACATTAAAGCGGCTCTTGCATATAGTATGAAGGGTACAATTTTGGCTTTCAAATTTCAAATTTCTAATTGATATACCTTCAGACATTTGTAAGAAAGCGAGTAAGCTGACTGTTCTTAGCTTAAAAAAGAAAGAATAGAAGCAAACATATTTCGCGTTACAAGATTTCATCTGGTAAACACGTTATCTGCCGTTTGTATAGAAAACTGCCTTATTTCTGGTTTCCATGACGTATTAATTACATCATTTGCTTCCGCTAGCAATACAGTTGTTATCAACGAGTTTATTAGATTGTAATGTGTCAGTGGTCTAGAGTGAAATCTGGCAAAGAAAAATCTAATGTATTACTAATTCTGATAGACCTGAATTTCTTAAACTGATTACGTGCAGTAATGGACAGCAGTCTCAGGTTGCCATATAAAGGAGTTGAGTTGGTGTTATCTTGATAAATATTTATTTACTTTTGGTCGGAAGAATTACATTGTATCATGGTGATGAAATCGTTTAAACTACAGGAAAGGTAAGCATTAGAATACACAAATGTGACCCGCCACAGGAAGGAGACCCATTGGGATTGCTGCGAAACAAATCCTTTTAAAAAGAGATCGGGACAAGCAGAGCATTTTCTAAAATCAGAAAATCCACAAAGAGCGAAAAGAGTCGACTCTGGTCACACTTCGCCATTCGCGTGGTGAAACCAGCGTCGATACTTTTTACACTTCCCAATAGGTCCCTCTTCATTTGACGAGCTTTTTCTTCTTTTTTTGTATTTATTATTACATTTTTTTATTTTGTAATTGTATACAGCAATTGCAGATCAGTCTTTTTATTTAAAAACACGTGTAACGATTTACAAGATAGAATGAAAGATTACTTAAAAAAAAAGTTGTCAAAAGCAAGAAGATTCATTTCAGTCCAACCTTACTGGCCGTACTACATACTTTCTGGTATATTTCCGCGCTAAATTGGGTATGGATTTCTTTTCATATCGCAGATGTCAATATTTTCTAAGTTACCATTTCCTCTCATATTGTGTTGATTAATCGTACAAGATGCCTATATAAGCGACGCCCACATGGGCCTTTTAGTTTTTACGGGGGAGAGTGTAAGAATACAGGACCAATCTGTTGAGAACCCCACCTGGTGCTCGAAGGATAGCATGCACCGTCACACGGGGCCTTGGCTTAACGATGTCCAATAAGGGATTTACAAGATTTTTTATTTCCATCCGGGCTCATTATGGTCATACGAGCTGAAATAGAACACGGAAATAGTTAACAAACAAACATGTATGGCAAGAGAGATTCTGTTGAGGTCGATTCAAAACAGTCGTAAGAGTTTATATCTATATGTTTAGGCCGACTTGTATTCTTGTATATAGCCTTTTCAGAAGCGTTGCGCTTAACCCTCGACGTAACAAAATTCATTAAATTGGTCTTGTTGATTTTGCCCTTGTAACTCTGATTATTTGTTGTTGTTGTTGTTGTTGTTGTTGTTAAATCCCGTTCATATGCAAATGGGGTACTCGGTGTCGACATCCGAATTTCGTGAGTTCTAGCAATAACGCCCGATTCAACCGAACCCGTTTTAAATAACAATCAACATGAAGACAATATCAGCTTCTCATTAAGCATAAAATGCACGTTTTCAGTTTAATTTGGGCGTTTGTAAAAATATTCTTGTCCATGTCTAAGATTCCCCCTATTCCCTACTTTAACGCCGGTGATGGCATTTATACCCTGTCTTCTTCATTACTTTTCATTTTTCTATCTGTCTTCTTTCGTACTGTTCTTTCCTTCGTAAGTTGTGTGCTATGGATTATATTGTACTACAAAGAAGGAAGCAGTGCTACCTTGTCTCAAGTGATCATATGTGTATTTCTTCATTGTTCACAATGTATTCTACAAAGGTTTTTAGAATTTCCTAAACTTGAAATTGTCGTCTGTAACTTCTTTGATTTTGGACCAGTCTGAAATTTCTCGTTTTGGAATGGGTTAAGTACCCCTTTATCATTTGATAAAAATAACTGAAATCGATCTGAAATTATCCCTCTGATTACCAGGGTATAACGGAAGTGTTAATTTAGGTTAATGTGCTTATATTTGAAAATCTTCTCCTCCAGAACCAGAAGGTCTAAGAACCAGAAGGTCTAAAACCTTGGTATTTCGTATTGAACGGCTTCTGTGAAATTGAACACGTTATGACACTAGAGTCAATAGGGGGCCTATTCAGGGGCTGAAGCAACTTGATTAGAGTTTGCCTAAAAGTAAAACATCCAATAATAGGAATTGTGCATTTTTTTTACACATTGTGTTCCTCTCCCCCCAACTCCCGGTTTGTTAAGGTGTCTTTACAATAATTGATTGACAGATTGGGGTTTAACGCCACTTTTAACAGAATTTCAGTCATATCCCGGCGTCTCGAGCACATAAACGTGGATTCCTGTTATTTCTATTATCAGTATTATCACTACATCCTTTCCGAGCTATCCAATGTCAAATGACCGCCGACGTGATAGCTGGACTATGTTATACACAAAATATCCAATGACCGCCGACACGGTAGTTGGACTTGGAATTTACACAAAATATCTAATGATCTCAGACATGGAAGTTCGGCTAAGGTTTTTCACGACATTTCGACTGACCGTCGACATTTTAGTTCGACTGATGTTATACATGATTTCTATACTGCAAAGACAGGTGAATAAACATCTGACTTAAAGTCGTACACACTGCATTGTAAGGAGCCTCGCCGGCGACATGAACAAAGATTTTTATGGCGGCTCTTCGTCAGTTGCAAAACTTAGTTTTCACACAATAAAGTGAGTAATCGTTGATATGTCTATTGAATTTTATATATAAAAAAGTCTTTTTTAAATAAGGGATGCATTTTGTATTATATTTTTCCACTAATTTGCGCTTTTACATGAATGCGGTATACGTGTGAAAACATTGAAGGTCCAATGTAAACAAATCATTTTTTGTTACAAACAGAAATTCCGTCAAACTATTTTTAAACCTAAATCATCTTTATAGTGTTAATCAAACTAATCGTAATCCTCATAAGACCATCTCTTCCAGGATTTGACCCATGCCTCGCACCCCGTGGTGCAGTGAGTACTCGCCCACCCAAGATGCGACTCCACAGCACCATTAACCTCATAGATACATATACGCTTTCGCCAACATAAATTAAATAATTCCTGAGTTACACTCAACTTTTCAACACCTTTGATATTTGTCCATGCTTTCTCCATTTCCAGAACTGTCAACTTTTTTCGTGGAATACATGGCGTCACAAACTTTTATAAAAGGAGCCTCAGAGTGAATGGATATTTTGATTTAATTGATATCTATCGAAGCCCTATATGGGTAACGCGATGAACATTTAGTTTCAAACTGTGTTGTTTAATAAATACTTTCCGGGATATATGACGATTTATCCCCGGCTGAAGAAAACGATGTCGACTCTCGCCTACGGCTCGGGTGACATCATTTTATCCAGCTGGGAATAAATCGTTCGGGGCAAGAAACCGTATAACTAATAAAGTCAATGATTGATAAGAAGTCATGACTATGTAAAATGTTTTAATTAAAAAGATAAGATATGCAAATCATCGATTTTTCTACCTCAATCCGGAAAGAGACATTTCAAAGAAGGTTGAAAATACAAGTGCTACTGAAGAATGTTTGGTTTAGAACTATAAATATACTTTTACTACGTTTTCTATCATTTCAGTTGCTTTCTTGTTGGTGTTTTGTATAAACTCGATAACGAACGGGCGATAATTTATAATGTAACCAACACGATACAAAAGGTTAAGCGAATTCCTTTATCTTAACGCATATTTCATTTCATGGATGATGAATAAAGATTTTGACAGATTAAGATATATTAGTAGACATTATGTTCTGTAACACATACAGAAGAGTTGTATTGAACTTCGTCTTTATTATTTTTATGTATTTATTATTGGAAAAAGTAGTATTTATGTTACCATTTTAGCTTTATGGACCAGGAATAATAATTCTTTATATCGATAAATATAAAAATATCTTTTTCATTTATTATCAATACTAATATTAACATTACCAAGTTGTATTATTCCAATGCCAAAATCAAATTCTTAACCGCCACTATGTAAACCTCGTGTTTAAATATTCTAAAATCTTCTTTCTACTTGAAAAGTCATCCTACCACGAACATGCCAGACATAAGAATATGTGTCGACCATTCCGAAACAATCCCGCGCTTTTTTATGCCAATAAGGCAGTCAGCATTTAAGTTTATATCAAACCATCAGAGACCATTCTCCGTCTTTTCAAGATTCACATTGCAATGTTACGGAGAAAACATTTCAGTCATATTTTGGGGTTTTCTAGGGTTTCTGTTGCCTTCCTTATTTTTTTTTATTCAATTCTAATTACACCCCCACCTACGCCCGTCCATCCGTCCGTCCATCCGTAGACCTTTTCATTTCCGAGCTCTAACTCAAGAATCAATTGACCTGCGACCTTGAAACTTTATACAATTGTTGCAAATAACGCAAGGAAGTGCCTATTGTATTATGGTCATGGGGTCAAAGGTCAAGGTCCTAATTAAACTTAAATTGTAAACTGTTTCCGGGCTCTAACTCATAAGCCACGTGACCTAGGACCATGAAACTATACTTACATGTTGTTCATGACCCAAGAGGGTGTCCTGTTGCTTTAGGTCACGTAGGTCAAAGATCAAGGTCACAATTGAACTTTGATTGAAAACTATTTCCATTTTTTGAGTAATGAATGTCAAAGGTAAACAGTTTTACTTGAGTGACAAAGTGCTGGTTCTTAGTCTGCTTTACGACAATTCTAGTATTCTGTCTATTCCCAATTTTTTTCTATCCAATGACTTTCAGTCAAGCGTCGTGTGCAATTTCTTTTATATTAGTTCCTTGGTTGAATGGGTTTAACGCTGCTTTTAACAGTATTTCAGTCATATCGCGGCGGCTAGAGATAACCATGCATTTCTGGTATTTCTCACACCAGTACTACCACTACATCATTTACGAGCCCCCAGCTTCTTATACATTTATCCTTGCAGTTTTGTTTGTTTTGAGATTGAATTGTCATAAATACAGCTTATTCAATTTGCAGTTACGATGTTTAAGTCGCAAACCAACCACTTGACTTTTGTTACATTTAACTATCAATGAAGATTGCAAATTAATGCTATTTCATATATAAGTTGGACTTTCTGTCGGGGATAATTGGGCGTAGCCAGCAAACTGTCGTTAGCTTCATCCCGTTAACCCATTACCCCACGATGAAATTTTAGACTGGTCCCAATTGAAAGAAGTTGTAGACGACAGTTCAAAGTTTATGGAATTTTAGATTTTTTTTAAACTTTCTAGTTAGAAAACATCGTGGAAAATGAAGATATTGTTTGTTACAAGCAATTTCTTCATCTTCCACAATGTTTTCCCAATTGTTTTCTTGATGGGCGTCCATAAGCGTCATTTTGTGTGGTTATTGGTTAAGCACCTCTGAATATTTGCAAAGATGAAAAAAAGGAATATCATAATCAACAGACTGTTTTGATGTTTTGATTGTCCCGAAATTTCCTGATCCGGTTTTTATTCCGCGATGAAACCCGTTAGATTCGATCTAATCGTTTATTATTCACACAAAGTCGGTTTACAGATGAAAAAAAAAAGACATAAATTTATTTTACATTATGATCGATTCCTTTTTAAAAGAATGGATGTAATTTATATTCGTTTACATATTATTCGTCTTGTTTATGCGATTTTTAATCACCTTTTTAACGTGCTTTGCCTCTGTAAAAGCAAATAAACCGTAACAAGGTTATAAAAAATACATTGAAATAAGGTCGGTATATAAAACGTCTTTAAAGCGACTCTTAAACATATTCTCATGTAAATTTGATACAGGAAAGTTATCTTCTTTTCAAATACTTTCATTTCATTTTTCATTTCACAAAAGAATTTGTTATATTAGACCAGCTCGTCGTGACATAGCCTACTTCAGTCACTAATACGCATCTATAGTAACATTTTTTTCATGTATTTTTTCTTCATTTTTTTAACCCTTTACTGTTTTGCAGAATTTTAGACCGGTCCAAATTCATAGATTTTGCATACGACAATTTAGGGTCTATCTAATTTGAAAATAATCATTCACGGTGGAAGAAAATATTGTGGAAAAAGATAAAATTGCTTATTACAAGCAATTTCATCTTTTTCCTCAATCTTTTCTCGAGTATAAAAACGCAGAGACGTAAAAACCAGGGATTGAACAGAAAAGGATTAAATTAGTTTGTTCTTAAGAGCCTGTGTCGTCTGTCGATCCTTTATAAGCAAAAGAATTTTTCTAAGTAATAAATCATATAAATAGTAAAATGTTCAATCACGATAGAAACTACACGCAATGCTAGTGCATGAAGTACATGTAGTTTCTTTCGAAATTTAATCAATCACTAAGCAAGGTTTTCTCTTTCAACAACAACTTCAAATGTGATTGTATCTCGACTCATAGAACTACGCTGAAAGGGGATTCTTACAAATGACAACAACGAACAATTCCTTTCACTTGGTGTTAAAGAAAAGTTGGTCTTACGCTGGTTTTAAATGCACTGGCAAATCTCTGAATAATGAATAACTTGAAATTAAAATGTAAGACTTACATCTGCAACTACGCGGAACACAGTGAACAACCTAGATTGTTTGGTTAAGAGCAAAACGAGGGGTTCAATGTACCAAAATAGTAGTGTGGAAATTGAGCCGTCATGTCAGTTTCTCGAAGACGAACGACGAGCTTTATCTTTATGGTCTGAATCCGCTAACTAGTCATACATTTTACAAATCAATTGTTCTACCGAGAGCTCTTTTTGGATGTGAGCTGCTGCCGCCCCTTTCAAACATTTACAATCAGACTCTCGAACGATCACATAGGCTATGCCTGAATTAAATCCATGGAATGCATTCAAGGTCAAGGACAGATATTGTTCTAGGGCTGTTAGGCGCTTTACCATTATTGGCTAATATTGAATTACGTAAAATGTCATTTCTTGGTCAATAATGTCGCCTCGAAAGAGATTGAGCTGTCAAGCAGTTGTTTTTATATCGCCTTGTTCATATTTCCATGGCTCCTCCCCTTATAAAGGTTTCTTATCTGAGATAGTAGATATATTAGCTAAATATAACCTATCTCATGTTTTAGACGACTTTATTATAAGTGGTAGTTTTCCTTCAAAATATTCTTGGAATAGGTATATTTTATGCAGAGTAAAAGTATTTTATATCAATGAATGGGAAGTAAGAACATCCTCAGAGGAATTCTCATTGAACAGGCAGATCCAGGTTTACTTTAGCGACCGTACATTGTGGATGTTTGGTAGAGTTAACCCGAATCAGTTATATGCATGCTTTTCCCTGTGCAAAAACCTACTTAATTGTTACCAGCGACAGCTTCTTCTCCCTCATAACTTTTGATCCATTTTATAGAGTTGGTAAATGAAATATTTGCAGTCGAGTATTCATATTGCGTCATTACGAGAAGGCATACAGTATTACTTACTTGTTAAATTCCTGAATTGTGTTCATTTTCTTTTCTCGAGTGATTATCTATTTCTTTGAAACGACAACAAAACTTCCTCGGGAAGGGTTTTAAGAATGAGAAAAACATATTAATGTTTTTACTGAGTTTCATATTTCGTTTCGGCGAAGTTGGGTGCAATAGGACTTGTGTGACAACTCTCTCTCTCTCTCTCTCTCTCTCTCTCTCTCTCTCTCTCTCTCTCTCTCTCTCTCTCTCTCTCTCTCTCTCTCTCTCCTCTCTCTCTCTCATGACGTATCTTCCCCCCTCTCCCCCTCTCTCATAAGTTAATAAACAATTCAACAATATAACGGCTTGTGAATCTCTATCTCTGCATCATTTTTTTCTTAATTATTTTTATTATCATTATTGAAGATATTGATGTCAAATGAGTCTTGTATATTGCTTATTTTCATTCATGCTGCATGCATGTTTCTTGTTAATCTTCAAGGATGCAGGAAATAAAGATATATATACAGCCTGGAATTCAGATTTGAACTCCGATATTAGCCCCCATTTATATGAAACATTCTATTGGTTTAGCGACTTAAACGTCATAACTAAAGCTTATTCAAGCTGTAGTTACGACGTTCAGCTCACCAACCAACCAACTATTTAACTCTCTTGTTACATGCTACAAGCTATATTTGCAAATAGCGTCGTTTAAAATCGAAGCGGCCCAACTGAGATTTTTATCAACGTCTAAACCCGTATAGTCTCCATCGTCCATTCGATCATAGCATTTTTCTGTAGGAGAAAAATACGTATACGCGGTATAGATATAGATAGTATTAAATGTATGGATTAACCCATCACCAAACAAAATTTTAGACGAGTCCAAGTTGAAGGAGGTTGCAGACGACATTTCAAAGTATGTTAAAGTCTGACAATAATTGCCAAATTAGGTTTAAAACGCTGATTGTTGACAAATTCATCTGGTAATAATTTGATTTTTAGTTTCGTCTATCAAAAACGAGCGTTCTGATTGTCGAAAAAAATATTCATAACTTCACAAACAAAATTTTGAGCACGCAACGATTTTGTATGCTTCCGCACAAAATAGTCCAATAATAAGGTATCAAAGCTTATTTTGTGTGTGTGTTTTTGTTTTTTTTTTTTTGTTTGTTTTGTTTTGTTTTGCTCGATGCTATTAGATAATAAGAAATGAAGAGAATATTCTATTGTTTTCATGGAGGTATGAGCCGAAAAACCTTATCACACAATGTATGAATCCGCTTCGCGTATTCATACAATGTGATGAGTTTTTTCGGTTCATGCCTCCATGAAAACAAAATTTATTCTCTCCACCTCTTAAATGGGTTACTCGTCATCTATATACAATTGGTTCGTTATTAATCGTCTGTCAGTAAAGAGTTTCGTGAGCCCCATGTCCCCGCAAAAGGTCTCTGGGTCGCCGATGGGGGATGCATGATTTGGCAATAAAATTGAACAACCAAGCTATCCGGTCACAAAAATATCTTTGTGCAAATAGTAACCTAAAACTAGGTCTTAGATAGGTATTTTAACCCAGTACCAAACGGCAAACTTTTAGACTGGTCCAATTTGACAGGAGTTGCAGACGACAATTTAATGTTTTTTGAAATTTTAGATTTTTACATCTTTTTGGTTAGAAAACAATAAATCACAAACAACCGTAGCATAAAGCAATTTCTTCATTTTCCACAATGTTTTCTAAAGCTTTTTTCTTGAGGGGCGTAAAAAGAAGGGATTGTGTGGGAATAGGTAAAAGATCGAGCATGTTTAATTGTGTCTATAATACAACCGACTTTATTATAAATACTTGAACCCATTCTCACACAAACCTACTTCTACATCCACCAAGGAAAAAAAAGGGTTCTGAAAAACATTGTGATCGAAAGCGTTGACATTTCTTATAACAGGCGATAATTTCATTTTAAGCAACATTCTCTAATATTTGAAATTACCGTTTGAATGTTAAATGCCGTATGGAAACGGGATAAGAAAACTAACGACCAAAGAATTGTTGTTGTCAAAACGCTTTAATAATATTAAATTTCTCAAAGCAATACTGAAGGCTTATAACTCTAGACCAAAATTGATATTTCTAAAGATACCAGACCTAAAAACAGGTCATTTAATTAACGTGCATCTAACAAATTTATCTTTGAATTTAAAAACATGAAAAATAGAATTATAAAAAATCTATTTCGTAAATCTGTATCTTACAGTAATTAAAAAAGGTTGATAAAATTGAAATAAACTGGTCATTCGTCCATTTCCGACTTTTCCCTCCAAATATCACCCACCGTTTGGAAAAGGGTTTTAGAAAAATCTGAAACCAAGCGGGATCTGTCAAAATAATTCTGTAACTAAACAAATCGTTGGCGGATGTAAAATAGGTCGATTCGTTTAGCTTATAATTTGTCGTTTAAAATTATCGCGTATTCAGTCATTCTCTGACGAGCGTGTTAAATAATCATACAATTTTCACGACGATGAACGGAAAAAGCTCTTATTTGTTTGATAGCAGGTATGTATGATTTTATAGAAAAAGAAATATGTATAAATTGTTTCAATAGTTTTAAAAAAATCCTTTTTCAAAACGTATTTCATTTGACTTAGTGTGCATTTGTATACCTTAGAGTTTCTAGATACGCGCATTTCTATTTCTTTTTTCTGTTTAAATCAGTTAATTCGATTTTCGTGTATTTAATTTGATGGAGGATATCATCAATTATCATTTTATATTATTTGTTCTCTTATTCATTTCTTGGTACAATTTTCATTATCTTTATATACATTGAAAAAAAAAAGACTTGACACTCCGAACTGTTTGAGACCAAATTTTTTTATGTAAGAAAAACAGCCATGTTTTTTTTTGTTTTGTTTGTTTGTTTGTTTTTTTGTGCACTGATACCACAAAACATCTGGCTGTTCGTAAAGGTATGTAAATTTCTCAGCGATGATAATAATGATAGGGTACCCTCTAAATAAGATTCGATCCCAATGATGATCAAAAGATAACACTTATGTTTTCAATATTGATTGCGTCCACCTCTAGTATTTCTAACAGTAATACAACGCATCCTCGTTGATCATAGAACATTTTTAAATACTGCCCGAGGAAGACGTCTCCATGGTTAAAGAAGGGTACGTTCAAGATCCCCTAACGTCTTAGGTGGTGCTGTCGGACACGTCGGACACGTTCGTCCCAGATATGCTCAATCGGCTGACTGAAGGCCAGTCTAAGACTTTATTACCGGCATTCCTCAGAATGTGTTGCGTTAGAAATGCTGTGTGTGGCCTAACATTATCGTTCTAAGACCAGGGCCATGTCTCTGCATAAAGGGGTTTCAAAAAGGGTTGCAAAATCTGATCCATGTACTGTTTGGGGGTTGAATTGCCATGAACAACGTCAATGGAAACAACGTCCCTGAGCACAAAGGCATCCCTATACCAACCGCGAAATCTGTCCTCGTCTCTGATTCAAGCTTGATCATGACACTTTCCAGGCATGTGGTACACATGTGTCCTACCATCAATAAATTGCAACATGAATCGCGATTTGTCATTAAAGATAATCGAGTTTAATTGTCGAACCGTAGGTGCGGTGTGGCTACTGTTCCCCTGTGTGCTTATGAAAAGGTGTAATAATCGGTGCATTGTGCGGCCTTCATCTAAAAGTCCAGCTGCTGGCAAACGTTTTCAAATAATTTGAGCTGTACCCCTAACCTCCATACATCTAGAGCTCTACTAGTGGATGTTGCTGACGTAAATCTGTTCCGGAAATGTCGCAGTTGTATTTCACTACAATCCTGGTGGGACGTTACTCGTGCCGCACAGGGCTTCAGCAACTAACCCGGTTCATGTGTACGCGAGTTTTCAATTTAAATATTGTTTGCAGTGAGCAATGGGTCCCTACCGGAATTGTCCCGAAATTGCCCTGTAATTAACTCCCTTGATTAGACTGGGTAGTTCCGGTTTAATTACAGAGTGTTTAGAAGAGATGAGTCTAAAGATTTATGTTTTGAGCTTAACCAGACACTTTTTGTACTATTGCTATTACTATTTCACTCAAAGGAACATTGAATACTACATGTATTTAATTTCTTATTGTTTTTCTTAGACTATGAAATTATTGTGACCATTAGCGTTGACACATTTTATCGTATTCTCCGCCTAGGAAAGAGAGTTCATTCTGGTCAAGTTTTCATACTCTTATTTCTCATATGAAAAAAAAGTCAAGGCGTCCTCTTTAATGAAATCATGTTTCTTGTTCCCTTGCTTGAAAAGACTTATCAAAAAAAATGAGAACAAACAATAACAGAGATACAAAAAAGCAAAACAAAACAAAAACAAAACAAAAGAAAATATTATGATTAAAAAAAAATCATTTCTTTTTATTCACTGTTCCTAATCAGTGAGACGCAATTTTTTCGATACACATGGCAATTAGAATTCCGTATGGGTGCTTTTTCATTCTGTAGATCAAATCTAAAATTTCAATTTATTCTTCTACAAATTTCTGTTTTAATCTAAGTGGCTAACACGCACCTAATCGATTTCTTTTATTTTCACGCAAATGCTCAGATATATCCTTTTTACCAAGCAAGAGGACTATAATGGTCATAAATTGCTCCCCTGAGTATGATGGTTCATAGCCTTATGATATATTCAAAATAGCGAAGCCCCCTGTCTAATTATTTTGGAGAAGATGTTTAATCCTAGGTTTATTGATGATCCATACAGCGCTATTTTCTGAATGCGGTAATTCTTTGAAGTATTTTGTTAGAGGGTCAATAGACTTCAATGCATACCAAATATCAAAGCTCTATGCCTAATGGTTTAGGATGGGAAGATTTTCAAAGATATCCTTCTTTATTCCTATCTAAAATCAGGAATTGCACAGAAAAGGGCTTATTTTCAGAGTACGATTATTCTATGAAGTATTAAAGTAAAGGCTCAAAAGATGATGATTTATTTCAAACATCAACGCTCTTGGCCCAATGATTTGGTAGAAGAAGATTTTCAAAGATTTCCTTCTTTATTCCTTTGTGAAATTAGGGATCACACAGAAAAGGGCTAATTTTCAGAATACGGTAATTCTTTGAAGTATTTTGGTAGAAGGTCATTTAACACTGAACACTGATACAAACCATTTATTAATGCTGTAGACTCAATGGTTTGGGAAAAGAAGATTTTCGAAGATTTCCTTCTTTATTCCTTTGTAAAATCAGGGATAACACAGAAAAGGGCTTATTTCCAGAATGCGGTAATTCTTTGGAGTATTTTGGAAGAGGGTCAATAAGCGATGATACATACCAAATATCAAAGCTTTCGGTATTATGGTTTGGGGGAAGAAGATTTTCAGAGATTCCCTTCTCTTCTTCCTTTGTAAAATTAGGGATCACGCAGAATATAGTGACTCTTTGAAGTGTATTGGTAGAGGGTCAATAGGTGTTGATACATACCAAATATCAAAGGTCTAGGCCTTATGGTTTGGGGGGAGAAGATTTTCAAAGATCCCCTTCTTTATTCCTTTGTAAATCGGGGATCGAACAGAAAGGGCTTATTTTCAGAATACGGAAACTCTTAGAAGCAGTTTAGTAGTGGGTCAATAGGTGATGATATATAACAAATATCAAAGCCCTAGGCCTCATGGAATGGGAGGAGAAGATTTTCAACGATTTCCTTTGTAAAATTAGGGATCGTAAAGGAAAGGGCTTTTTTTTCAAAGTTCAGTGATTCTTTGAAGTATTTTGGTAGAGGGTCAATGGCCCATTCCGAAAATACGTTGAAAGAGTTATTGGGCTTGAATACTCTCCCACGTGGTGAAACTACAAAACGGTCCAAATTCTACTTCCGGGTAGCAAATTTAGATAAGAGAAATGGCAGATAAGAAGGCAGTAATTAAATCGACTCAGGAAAAACGAGTTTATTGTTCCGTATACTCTAATTATCGACAGAAAATAGTTGATGGCCAATCTATCATGACAGATGATGGACTTGGCACCATCACTAAAGCTTGCCGCTAAAAAAAAGGCGAGTTTCAAACTCTAGTTCGGATAAGAGTAATCACTGTTTATGGGGACAAAGAGTATATATAATGAATAAAATATGTACAAAAAGATCTCCTCTTAGAGTGACTTGTCTCTGAAAAGGAATACAATGTATAAAGAAAATAAGGCCTTAGTAATGATTGGTCCCACGTCTTTAACCTATTACCGAATTATGCAATTTTAGACTGGTCAAAATTAATGTTACAGACAACATTTCCTTTATATTGCATATAAATTTGCGTTTGAAGTTCACATTTCATTTGTGTACGCCATATCTGTTTTGGTAAACAAATTTTTTGCTTTCTTCGAAATATAAAGAAATATAGTAATTTATGTGTTGAAATGCTTTGAAATGCGCATGTAAGTAAAAAAAGTCAAAATGTTTCCTCAGATCTAACACATTTTATTAGGAGTATGATGCAGTCACACTCAGAGGTGGGATACCAAATAAGAGCTGTCAGTAAACAGCAACACTAGATTCAACTCCAATGATTGCCTGAGTAATAAATCCTTGCTTTCCCTTTACAAAACAATATAACTGGTCCAAATTGAAAGAAATTACAAATAACAACTTAAAGTTGATAGAATTTAAAAATCTCACGTATAGGGTAGGAAACATTGTAGAAAATGGAGAAATTGCTTGAAACAAGCAATTTCTCCATTTTCTACAATGTTTTCCAAAGTTGTTTTCTTTAGGGGCGTAAATAACCGGAAGCTAGTTAACACATTCCCACATAAAAAAGCAGGATGGTGAGGGAATGGGTTAACCCATTCTCAGACAACAAAATATTGATATGCTGGTCCAAATTCAAAGGAGATGCAGATGACAAGCTTAAGCTGATTAAATTAAATAATTCTTCATTTATGGCAGAAAACACTATGGACAATGAAGGAATTGCTTCAACCTTGTAACAATTTCTTCATTATCCAAAATGTCTCCAAATCGCTTTTCTTGCAGGGTGTCAAAAGGCAGCATTTGTTTGGGAATTGGTTTACCCATGACCTCCTTATCTCTTTTTTTCTACACGCTAGAGAACATAAACTGTGGAAAACAGAATGAGAAAAGGAGAAGTCGCTTGTAGCAAGGAATTCCTTTTCATCCCCAAAATTAATCGCCTTCTGTAGCTTTCATTTAAAACCAGTCTAAGATTTTGCCTGGTAAGGGGTTAAAAGGTTGACTTACATTGTAAGACCCATTATACATGAGCGAATGTTCGAAATAAAACTTAAGTCATTGCAGAGATGTAGAAACTATTGCACATTAAACTTGAACAAAATGTTGTCAAAGTCTAATGATGACTTTCTTTTGAATACCCTTTTAAATAATATACATAATGTTATTTCTTTAAATCTGTTTCAAAATCTATGAGCACAATGTTATTCCAGAGTAATTTATAACATAATCCATCAAAGTAAACGAAAACAAATGAGAGATTAAATTTAGACCTATGTCAAAATAAGTTATCTTCGATAAAAGAGAAAAAATATATAAATACAGTTTTGATGGAAATATTTTTGAAAAAAATGAACTTCTCATACAAGTTTCCAAAATAATTTAAACGAAACTGAGACAAGAAAATATTAAAGGGTTTGCAAGGATTATTTACCAGATGTGTTGTGACAGCAGATGTGACAAAGAGATGACTTCTAATGATCAAAGTAAAGTACACACATGACATACTGATAGGACACACGACAATGCTTCACAATGATATATATTGGTTTTAATTTTGCAACCCCTTAACAATTTCCTGTTCAATCCCTGGTTTTTACGTCCCCGTGGTTATAGTTCTTCCTGTCTTCCTTTTCCACAATATTTTCTATCCTACTGAATGATTATTGTTAAGATAAAATTGACTTTAAATTTACGTCTGCAATGTCTTTGATTTTTAGACGGGTCTAAAATTTGGCAAAACAGTAACATATTTATAGGTTAATCTATTTCAAGTACGTGTATTTGATGATGCTGGACATATTTTTACATGTTAATATGATGATAATAATCCTGTTTCAAATAGGAGAGTTAAAATTCTTTATCCATTCCTTTTTCTTTGTTATAGATAAATATTACTTATGTTAAGGAAAAGATCTTGAGGAAAATGGCTGGTAAAAAAATAAATAATATTTCCACATAAGACTTCATTCTAATATAACTTTGACATAATATGCATCTGTCAATGTTATTTATAATGCAATATTGGTTGAAACATAAAATTTGAAATTAAGCTGTCGGTCTAAAAACACCTTAGTTTTCAGTTTTCTGTTTGAATTACTGGCACGTAAGTATTTCTTCAAATAGCGAATTTAAAAGTTGAAAAGTCGATGTTTTCGTCTGGTAGAAAGTCGTCATCCTCCATGGTTCACGGAGTTCTATCAAAATTTGCTACCCGTACAAAGGGAAGTCACTCTAACGACTTTGAGTCAAAGGGAAGTAAACAACGTTTTCGGAAAGGGCCATAGGTGATGATAAGCACCAAATATCTAGGTCCTATGGTTTAGGAGGAGAGGATTTTTTAATAATTGTTTACGGACGGACAGACGGACAGATGGACAGACTGACAGTCCTTTTGGAAAAAATATTTCGAATTTATTCAGCTTTAATAATTAAGAATGGAGTTTGAAATTTCTAAGAAGGTTTATAAAGGATAAAGGAAACCAAATTTGAATCTTTTCTCTTTAGAAAATCTGACGAAACCTTTTTAAGCAATTTGAAAACAATCTCTTTTGAGATTTTCTCTCCACATATCAAATTTTCAACAATCAACTTTTTGTATTAACAAATTCAAAGTGATTGCTAAGTTTCAAAATCTATAACGGTTTGATCTTGTAACGCCTCTTACAGATATCTATGCCAATAATTTACTTACATTTTCACCATTTCCTTATTTATTGCGTTTTCTGGAGCGCAACCTACAAAATAGATATAAATTTATATTAAAAATTACTCAAAAACTTGGAGAAGCGTTCCGTCGCTTGGGGTCAAAAACCTAGAACTGATAGTCTATAATGAGCTGTAGTTCTAAGTTTTTGGTCGCCCATCAACGGTTTTGACGCCCCAAGAAAAATGCTTTAGAAACATCGCGGGAAATGAATCTTCTTCATTTTCCACAATGTTTTCTACCCAGAAAGTTGAAAATTCTTAATTTTCTTCAACTTTTAATAGTCATGTGCAGCATTTTTCAATATGGACTAGTCTAAAATTTTGACATCTGGTAGTGGGTTAACATTTATTCGAATAAATGGTTTCTAAGTACTTGCTGTGCGTAACACCATAGATATGAAATGAAGACTATTTTAACATTAACAATGAGATCCTATAGGTATTTATCATTTCAAGGTCAATGTTTAAAACTACAATGACCAAAGATTAACTTAACGAGGATTTTCAATGATCTATCAAGTATCTTAAAACATCGTTAGTGGGTTTCTGGAAGTTTATAGTTATGATATCGCCATACTAAGGTGACTTATAAATTACTCAAAGATGATTTTCAATTATCTATTACGTATCCTAAAATGTTATTCAATTTGTATTTGCGTGGTTCTTGTAGTTTATAGCTATAATATCGCGCCATAATATGGTAATACTAAAATAAACTATGATTAATTCAATGAGATTTTCAATGATCTATTACGTATCCTAAAACATTGTTAGTACATACCTCTTATATTTGCATTACTGTGGCTCGGTAAGTTTAAAGCTATATATGATATCGAGCTACAGTATCGTAACATTAGATTGACCAATGGTTAACTCAAAGAGCTTTCCAATGAAGTGTTTGAGATAAGAGGACACTGTTGTGGCGAGCCTTTGGAGACTGAACAAGGATACACTGATTAGTTGGCAAAGATCTCCTTTCTTTTAATATTTTCAGCATTTAAACGCAGCCGAAGGGGTGTATATTGGGATCATCTTCTACGTCTGTCCGTCCGTACGTTTGTCTCGACGTCCATCCGTTCGTTCACAACTTGTAAACTCTACAGACGAATTGGACTGAAATTTTCACAGAATGTCCCTAGTCAATGTGCGCATATTGGCGAGTTATGATATTTTAAGCTGCGTCACCGAGAATGGGGGCTTATCGCAAATTTTCTTGTTAACGCAATCCCCCTCCTTTTGTGGACATATTTGCCTGGAATTTTCAAAGATTGTTCTTAGTGATATGTCCCTGCGCGTAAGATCGGTGTTTTGCCATTATAGGCTGCGTCACAGAAAAGGGGGGCTTAATGCAAAAATTCATGTTAAAGCAACTTCTCCTCCATTTATGTACAGATTTGCATGCATTATTTACAGAATGTTCCCAGTCACATGAACTTTGGCATATTATCAAAATTTTATAATTCTAGGCCGTGTCCTTGGGGATCTTAATGAGGCGGCGTATATTGTATGGCACTTTTTTTAAACATATCCTCAGTGACAGTTACTATGCCTTTGTTTTATTGATTGATTGGGGTTTTCAGCCACTTTTAACAATGGATTCCTGGTATTTCTCACACCAGTACTACCACTACATCCTTTTCTAGCCTCCAGCTGCTATCCCACTTAGGTTTTCGATTGTCGACCCATTGGTGAGAGAAATGTCGGAAAGGATATGTGCCGCTGCCGGGTATCGAACCCATGACATCAAATGATTGAAGATAAGGAGTCTGACACACTACCGACTGCGCTATGACGGCAGCTACGCCTCTGTTTTATGTGTGTCGCTCTGTTCATCTTCATTGTGTATGCTGTTGAAATTCCATTTCTACAAATCGTCGGTAGGCGTGCAAGTGTCGTATCTACAGCTTTATTAAAGCTGCATGTAGGTGCGACATTTTGCTCGCCCACAGACGAAATATCTTATAAGTCATGTCATTAATAACTCTAAAAAATTGTGTCGTCGGTGGCGACTAAAACCTTGTATCTAAAGCTTATGCAAAGCCGCAATAATGAGGTTTTAATGGCCGTACATCGGCAATCTTATCTTTTATGAATTATGTCAACAATCTTTCAAAAGCTCGGACTTTGCTGTTAAATTTATACCTGAGAAAAGCTAAAATCTTCGACAAGTCTGTTGCAAATCACTTCTTGAAATTTTTAATAATATTTTTTTTTTCTAAACGACTATCCTAGGCTTTTGTACTGGACTGAAACAGAGATATCTCGACAGAGTAAAGTATATTTAGTGGGCTTCAAAAACGTCGTAACTAGAGCTCATTCAAGCAGTAGTTATCAGGTTATGGCCGCGAATGATTATTTAGGCCCTGTTTATATAGGCCCTGAATTAATTTGGTTGCCAAGTTTGAAGCGAGCACCTTTTTAAAACAGTACTGACAGTGTCCTTTGATCTATGAACCGGAACGTCACGTCTATTTTTAGATATTGATTAAATCTACATGTATGTGTACTCATACCCCATTTATATAGTAAAATGTACAGTAGGCCACATAAACTTGTGTAAAGCGTGGTTTATAAGTCGAAGTTTGGCCTAATATTCATGATTTAAAGGATTATTGATTTTTGATGGTAGACATTTATATAGAGATTTCTACTTTATGATTTCCGCGAGATAGTGCCCTGTGGTTATAGGTTAAGATCAAACTACTTATATGTATTATGTAGGTGTCGAAGTCATTGCCTTATCAACAGTTATGTAAAAATCAATTCATTTTATTTCAAAGTGTATGCCTGAATGGCTTATAAAAGACGCGGGGATAAAAACGAACAATGGAGTTTACTGGATCAATCAAACTCGACGTAAGTTGAAACAAACCTACATGATTGCAACAGTTGACCCGCGATCCGTCAATTTTACCCATGCCATCTTTTTGATCTACCAATTTCAGAATCAAGCAGTATCTAGCGGAGATATCTTTTTGAAACTTGGTAATACATCTCCCATTTCATGGGTTTAAAAAGATACCCCCTTCTTGACCGTTCTGGAAAGATATCAAAGCTACAAATCTTCAAAAAGGGTGACGTTCTCAAAGCACTCGACCGTGGTTTATCATGGAAAAATAGGATAAAGTTAATGTCATTAAATCATTACATTTCGAATACGCACTTGTTACATTCATTCTCGAGTCCGGTATTCCGTTTCTTTTGCACCCAGTTTAGCCCACAAATTAGATGTTTTATCCTATAAATGTTAGAATGGTTATCACTAGTCTCGCGAAAATAGCAATTTTTGGAAAAATTACCTTGATATTTGACATTGACCTTGTAAAAAAGGGAATGAATACATTACCAAGAGGGACGAATATATGTGGGGAATTCGCTTACTATATATCAACGTTTTCCGGTTAATTATTGCTGAAATAACAAGAAATAGTAAAGAATTCTGGCCAAGTTCAGCATGTGTAAAGGTTCATCCTTTACCACTCAATACCGCATTTTTTACGTACTGAGCTTTGGCAAAGGTTTTGGAACGGGAGAACTTGCGGTAGTCTAATATTTACAAATATCAAATATAAGTATCACAGCGATAGAACGGGGATTGAAAACACAAAAAGATGCACAAAAATGATGCACGTTTATAACTAGCACAAAAACCCTTCAAAAATGTTCTCGTACATCGCCACAACCTGGGTATAGTAGCTTCAGCTTGAATGAATTAATCTTTTCGCTGGGACTGCAAAGTAATTATTGACATTTTTTTTTCTAATTTCAATTTCCTCCCCAGCCGTAAGGCTTTGGTATTTGGTACAAGTCATCATCTATTGACTCTCTACCTAAAACCTTCAAATAATTAACGTATTCTGATAATAAGCCCTTTTCTGTGCGATCCCTGATTTTACCTAAAAATAAAGAAGGAAAACTTCAAAAATCTTCTTCTCCCAAACCATAAGACCCAGAGCTTTGATATTTGATATAAATCATCATCTATTGACCCTCTACCAAAATACTTCAAAGAATTGTCGTATTCTGAAAATTAGCCCTTTTCTGTGCGATCCTTGATTTTACATTGAAATAAAGAAGGACATCTTTAAAACTCCATTTCTCCAAAACCATAAGGCCTACAGCTTTGATATTTATCATACATCATCATCTTTTGACCCTCTACCAAATAACTTCAAAGAATTACCGTATTATGATAAATATCCCTTTTGATTGCGATCCTTAATTTTACATAGAAACATAGAAATAAAAAAAAAGTTTATAAAACTTCTTCTCCCAAACCAGAAGGCCTTGAGCTTTGAAATTTGGTACAAATCATCAATTAGTGACCTCTATCTACCAAAATACTTTAAAGAATTACCGTATTCTGAAAATTAGCCCTTTAATGTGCGATCCGAGATTTTTCCTAGAAATAAAGAAGGAAAACTTCAAAAATCTTCTTCTCCCAAACGATAAGGCCCAGAGCTTTGATATTTGGTATAAATCGTCATCTATTGAATCTCTACCGGAATACTTCAAAGAATTATTGTATTCTGAAAATTAGTCCTTTTCTGTGTGATCCCTGATTTTACATAGGAATAAAGAAGGAAATCTTTAAAAGCTTTCTTCTTTCAAACCATAAGGCCTACAGCTTTGATATTTGGTATATATCATCATCTATTGACCCACTACCAAAATATCTCAAAGAAATACTGTATTCTGAAAATCAGCCTTTTAATGTGCGATCCGAGATTTTACATAGAAATAGAGAAGGAAAACTTTATAAATATTCTACTCCCAAATCATAAGGCCTGCAGCTTTGGTATTTGGTATTAATCACCATCTATTGACTCTCTACCAAAATACTTCAAAGAATTGCCGTATTCTGAAAATTAGCCCTTTATGTGCGATCATTGTTTTTAAATAGAAATAAAGTAGGAAATCTTTGAAAATCTTCTTCTCCCAAACCATGAGGCCGAGAGCTTTGATGTTTGTATGTTATGATACCTATTGACCCTGTACTAAAATACTTCAAAGAATTACTGTATTCTGAAAATAAGACCTTTTCTGTGCAATCCCAGACAGGAATAAAGAAGGATATCATAGAAAATGTTCTCCGTCTAAACCATTAGGCCTAGAGCTTTGATATTTGGTATGTATTAATGCCTATTGACCCTCTACTTTATTACTTCAAAGAAAAAACGTACTCTTGAAATTAGCTCAACATGGTTGGGTTTTCACTATACCTAGGATTAAAGGAGAAAATCTTTAAAAAAAACTTCTTCTCCAAAATGATTAGGTGAAGGGCTTTGCTATTTTGAATATTATATCATAAAGCCTTGAGCAATCATACTCAGGGGAGCGATATAGGACCTTCACGGTCCTCTTGTTTGAGTTAAAAGCATGGCTTTTATGGGTGTGCCTATTTCAACGTATTGGAGTAGAAAAATAGACCGAAAACTGAAAAATATTTTCCTTCAAAACCGCTGGATTTATTTCAACAAGATTTAACAGGAATATTTTTTGTTGACTCTTCGTCTGAAATTCTTTTCATGTGAAAAATGTGGCTAACATGGACGGGTATTTTTCCAAGAAAGCTTTTAAGTTTATTCCAACTAAACGTCATATGAATTAATCTTTAGCACTTGACTTTAAAATTAAATCCTTGAAAAAAAAAAAAAAAAGATCGCTTACAAGTATGGCCTTTTGTAATTCAGCCTAATCTCTTTCAGAAATATACTAATGTATCATAAGGAAGGTAATAGCCTATTGCTAGAGACCGAGTAACTTTGAGCTACTTAATTCCTTTGAACTGTTAAGTGCTACGCAAGGCAGGCATTACTGCTGAATGAGTACTGTGTATACAATAAATTATGACCAGTGGCGCAATACATGCGCTCAAGCGCCTCTAGTTTTATTTACCCTTTCCTGTCCAAATTTAACCCATTCGCACACAACAAAATTTTAGACTGGTCTAAATTGAGAGAAGCTGCAGAAGTCAATTTCAAGCTGATGGGATTTTAATTTTTTTCTTCTTTTTGGATAGAAAATACTGTGGACAATGAAGAAATTGCTTGTAACAAGCAATTTCTTCATTGTCCACAATGTTTTCCAAAGCCTTTTTCTGGAGATGCGTAAAAAGGAGGGCCTGAGTGGGAATGGGTTAAACAGGAGGCTACAGAAAGAATATAGTGGTTTTAATTTGAAAAACAACCATTTTGTTGGGTAAAAATGTCGAGAAAAGAGAATATTTTTTTCGACAATGTTTTCTCATCTATAAAAATCACAGGGATGTAAAAACTAGGGATCGAACAGGAAAGAGTTAAGAGACCAAGAATTATCATACTTTAACTTACAGATTTCTGTCATTCGAGTGCGATGCTGTTTATGAATTGGACCGCGGCATTACAATGAAATATATCATGTCTTAACCCATTCCAACACAGCAAAATTTTAGACTAGTCCAAATTGAAAGAAGCTGCAGACAACAATTTCAAGTTGATGGAATTTTGAATTTTTTCTTCTTTTTGGATAGAAAACTTTGTGGATAATGAAGAAATTGCTTGATAAAAGCAATTTCTTCATTATCCATAATGTTTTCCAAAGTTTTTTTCTTGAAAGGCGTAAAAAGGAGGGATTGAGTTGGAATGGGTTAAAAAGTACAATGTACAATAGATGTTCATATTTTCTTTGCAGTACTGAGAGTGTGATCCACGGAGATGGTAAATTCAGGAGCGGTAACTCTCGTGTGCTTGTATTCCTGATTGTACTCTTTGCCTTAACGACTGTCGCACTATCTGCCGTTCTGGCAGTAACAATACTGAAATTAGACGAAAACGACAAACAGGAGGGTAAATATAGAAGAATTTTGGGGAAAAAGATTGTTCAATAGCTTCGACCAGACAGACTTTTTCTCAAGTTGTAATGTGCAACTGACAGGAAACAAGCTTAATCAGTGGTCCAGCAATTTCTTGTACAGGTTTTAACAGACGCAGATTTTGCGAGTCGGAGCCTCACAAATAAGTAGCCATATCTCCAAAAAATATCCGATGTCAGTCCAAAGGATCCATAGGGGCTCAACTTAGAAGATAACTGAAGCCTACGGTGTAATTTAACAATTTTCAATTCTTTTCTGAAGTTGAGCCATGCTGTCATGTGATCCCGCTTCGTTGATTTTTGAGCTAAATTTGCTCTCCAGGTGCAAACAAGTTTATTACAAAATTCACCCAGTTGTCTAATTTTTTGTCTCATATGATCAAAATTCGAACTTTGCCGGGATTTAATGGTGAGAAATATTCTGACCAAATATCAATTCATTAGGGCCTCTAGAGTGCAAAATAGGTATTTCTAAGATTTCACCAGGTGATCCCTACTTTTTTTACCCCATGTCATCAAAATTCGTACTTGGCCGAGATATCATGAAGACATTCATTCTTAACAAATATCAAGTCATTTGATCATATTTGGTCAGAATGTTTCTCTCCATTAAATCTCGGCAAAGTTCGAAATTGAATCATATGGGGTAAAAAATGAGGTCACTGCATCAGATTTTATAATAAACCTACCTGCATCTGGAGAGCAAAAGTTTTGCTCAAATGACTTGAAATTTAGTCAGAATAATTGTCGCCATGTTTTCTAGGTCTAGTTCGAATCTGCGTCAATGTGGTTCTAAAACTAGGTCCCGACGGCGGCACTCATCCTTTCCGACAATTTGTCTCTCACCAATGGATCGATAATCGTAGACCTATGTGGGATAGCAGCTGGAGGCTAGGAAAGGATGTAATGGTAGTACTGGTGTGAGAAATACCAGGAATCCATTGTTAGGTGCTCCAGCCGCCGCGATATAACTGAAAGATTGTTGAAAGCGGCGTAAAACCCCATTCAAATCAAATCAAATCAAATCTAAAACTAGGTCACAAGTTCGAATCACAGAAATATATTGTTTGTACTTTGATGGCCACATTTTTGGCTTAAATGACTTGATATTTCCCCAGGTTGCCTCGATGGCTGAGTGGTATAGGTGCTTGATCTAAAGGTCACGGGTTCGAGCCCCAACATCACTGGGGTGTGTTCACGGGCAAGACACTTAATAGTCAGCCCCAGTCTACCTGTTGGTAGCAGTGGACTTCAGCCACTGCCTCTCTTTCAGGGACGTGAAAACATCTGGATTGTGAGAGTATCACCTGCCAGTAATACCCGAAAGGGGAGTTAGGCAGTATAAATAGATAGATAGATAGATTAATTGTCTTTATGATATTTGAAATTTGGTTAATTTCAGGTGAAAACTAGGTCACTTGGCCAAATCGTAGAATCTCTATGTTTGTGCTCCAGAGGCCACAATTTTGCTAAAATGTCTAGAATATTTGTCTCAAAGATATCTCTGTAAAGTTCAAATCTGAGTCACCTTGGATCAAAAAGAAATCTATTTGCAATGTACATGCTTCTTTTCCAACACCAATACCTTGAAACTTAGTAATGCCAGAGACATAAATATACATATACTAAGGGGAAAAAGTTTAGCAATTTTTTTCGAACTACATTATTTTTCAACGTAAATGTATAAACCTTATAAAATCAGTCTCGTTTGCAATTTTTAAAACCTAACTAACTAATTATGCATTAAGAGCACGTTTTCCTCGCTTCTAAAGGCTGTCTGACGCAATTTTGCTGAAACACGTTCTGCACGTGCTTCCACATGAACGTGAAGTCTATATCCAAAATATCTACCCCAGTTTATTGGTTAGCATCAATAACAAGATAACTCATTAAAACATTTAAAAATATTCAAATGGGACGTCGCCCAGGGCTCAACTCAGACCAACGGAACGTATCCATCGGTATGCTGGCTGGTGGTATGATGGTAAAAGAGGTGGCTCAATATTTTGGCGTGAGCCATAGTTCCATCAAGATTTAGAACAAAGTATCGTCAATTTGGCACAGTCAAAGACGGGCCACGTTCAAGCAGGCCACGTAAGACTACCCAACGTGAGGACAATTACATCGTGACGTGTTCACGGCGTAATCGCTTCCTCAATAGCACTCGTATAGCCGATTTGGTCCGAAATGCAAAGGGAACACGGGTCTGTGCTCGTACTGTAAGAAACAGACTTCGGTCGGCACGTTTACGCGCACGTCGACCTTACGTTGGCATTCCTTTGACAAGTGCACTCAGACATGCAAAATTGAATTGGACAAGGGTACATCGTCGATGGCCAAGACGAATGTGGAATCAGGTCCTATTCACAGACGAATCCCGTTTTAATTTGATGTTTGCGGATGGAAGGGCATGCGTTTGGAGGCGTGATGGCGAAAAGATGGATCCCGCCAACGTCATTCAACATGACCGTTTTGGAGGCGGTAGCGTCATTGTCTGGGTGGTATATCATACCGTGGCAAGACTGACTTGGTAGCTATTCAGGGAAACTTAAATGCCGTTCGATACTGCACTGAAATTGTCCAGCCAGTGGTATTGACGTTCTTGCGTCAAGGGCTTGCTACCATTTTTTCAGCAAGATAATGCCCGCCCACATTTCGCTCGGCACACGTTGGACCTTTTACAGACTAATAATGTTGATGTGTTGGATTGGCCAGCCAAATCACCGGATCTGTCTCCGATCGAACACCTTTGGGACCATCTGGGTAGTAGAGTAAGAGACTGGAATGACGTTAATAACGTTAGAGACCTGGAAAGTGTTATGCGTCAGGAATGGGGTCGTGTCCCTATGGCCATTAATCGTTGGCTCATTTCCAGCATGAGAAGACGCTGTGATGCCGTTATTGGCGCAAACGGTGGACACACAAGATATTAAATCTTTGTGTTACTTTTACTTCCCTAACCCTACCATGTTTGACGCTGTACAACAAACACGTATGGCCTTGAAATCATCTGATTTTTTTAAATACTGTGGCTAAGTCAAAGATCGATGTGTGAAAATATGGTTTGAATCCAAAGCTAGACACCGGAGAAATTGGCTTTAACGTACGAATTGCTAAACTTTTTTCCTTTAGTATATGTTATTCTATGTCTCTGGTAATACTTTTTTTCTTGATTTCTTGGACAAGAATTGAATAAGTCACTTGGACTTTTTATGCCCCCGCATCGATAGATCGGGGGCATATTATTTCACCGGTGTCCATCTGTCCGTCTGTCCTTTTCCCTAAAATGTTACTCAAAAACTTAACCTGCCAACTAAACATTGTCCTATAACTTAATCCCTGATTAAGTTACAAGGCTGATATTTGGTATGTAGATAGGTCTCAACAAGGCGCAAATTGGGAAGGTCATTTCATCAAGGTTTAGGTCAAAATTTTAACCCTTTTCCCTTAAATGTTACTCAAAAACTTAACCTGCCAACTAAACATTGTCCTATAACTTAATCCCTAATTAAGTTACAATGCTGTTATTTGGTATGTAGATAGGTCTCAACAAGGTGAAACTGGGGAAGGTCATTTCATCAAGGTTTAGGTCAAAATTTTAACCCTTTTCCCTAAAACGTTACTCAAAAACTTAACCTGCCAACTAAACATTTTCTTGTAACTTAATCCCTGATTAAGTTACAAGGCTGATATTTGGTATGTAGATAGGTCTCAACAAGGCGCAAATTGGGAAGGTCATTTCATCAAGGTCAAGGTCAAAATTTTAACCCTTTTCCCTAAAACAAAGAAAAAAAAGAATAAATATCACCCGTTTATAGAATTCGGGGGCATAATATTTTACAAACACATCTTGTTGTGACAAGCTATTTCTTCTTTTTCAACAATAATCTCTTAATTATTTAATCATGGGGACGTAAAACCAGGGAATGAACAGTAAAGGATTAATACAGGTTCACAAGCTAATATGTTAGTTTCTAACCAGAGAACTTTTTATTTCAGTGCAAGTTGTTTACCCAACAGCAGCAGTTGGCAGCCAGGAAAGCCAATACCAAAACACAGGTGACCCTTCTAATTCATTAATTATTGTCATCAGTATCAATGTAATTGACTCCACTGGCCAACCAACTGACTCCAATTGGCATGCTCACTTATTCCACTAGCAACACCCACTGATTCTACTGGCCATGCCCACTGACTCAACTGGTCACGCCCACTGATTCCACTGGCCACGCCCACTGACTCCACTGGCCATGCCTACTGATTCAACTGGCCACGCCCACTGATTCCACTGGCCACGCCTACTGAATCACTGGCCATGCCCACTGATTCAACTGGTCACGCCCACTGATTCCACTGGCCACGCCCACTGACTCTGCTGGCCATGCCTACTGACTCCACTGGCCACACCTACTGATTTGACTGGCCACGCTCACTGACTCCTATAGGAAGTTCCATATCATTCAGCATTATTTTTTAATATTTGTGGCCAGTAATATGTAACAAAAATTCAATGTCATTTTAACGCTTGTCATGCTGAATAAAAATCCTCTACAGAACTGCATCGAATCGAAGGGCAGACAGTAATGGATACTTTTATCATTGTTTCATAATTCTTTTGAAAATTTATCTTATGAACAACTTTCGCTTAAAAGGGACAAGTAGGGGGTATAGACTTAGATTAGACTGCATATTTGTGCAGACTGATCTTTGCCTATACCTCCTACCAAAACAGGAATATTCTGGTTTCAACATGACAAGGGTTCATCAAAATTAAGAAATTGAACTTTGCATATCTCACTATTCAAATTTTGTATTTTTTTTTTGTGCTGAAATGAAAAAAATAAATATATATCAAAGTTTTATGGTGTAATGGATATTCCAGAAAAAGTGATTTAATAAACAATTTATTTTAACCAATTACCACTCAGCAAAATTTCAGACTGGTTCAAATTGAAAGAAGCTAGAGATGACAATCCTAAAGGGATGGAATTTTATTTCTTTCTTTTTTTTGTCTTATTGGATGGAAAATATTGTGGTTGATGTTGTATCAAGCAATTTCTTCTTTTTCCACACTGTTTTCCTAAGCTTTTTTCTAGAGGTGCGTAAGAAAGTGGGATTAAGTATACCGAATGTAGGATATCAGTGTATATGAAATATCATTCTAGCAAAACCTGCAAAACTTGATCTCTTACGAACCCAAGCCCCAGCTCAAGCACACGGTCCTGTTAGAACTGAGGCCCCAGCACAGCCACTTATTAATTCAGCACTAAATGGTACTAACAATTTTTTCAAGAGTAGATTTTAGCTAGACTTAGTTAGTTTTACCTATTAGTTGTATGAAAGATAACTATGTGTCAACTTAACCCATTCCCAAAATATCCCACATTTCACAAGAAACACAATTCAGAAAACATGTGGATAATGAAGAAGTTACTTGTTAAAAGCAATTTCTTCATCATCCACAATGTTTTCAATCTCAAAATAAAAGAAAATTTAAGTTCCATCAACTTTAAATTATTGTCTGAAACTTCTTTGAATTTGGACCAGTGTAAAATTTTGTAATCATGTAATGGGTTTAACTTATGGTATGCTGCTGAGGTTCTTTTTCCCCTCATAAGATTGCTTCAAAGAAATCTTAAAAATTGTTGTAAAATGACAAGATAACTTAATTGGTAATCCTTGAAATCTACTAAATTCAAAGAAAAACAAATATGGGTTGTTTTAGATCTCATGGGTTTTTATGTTTGTTTTATTTCTTAACATTTTTCTCATCTCTTTTAAATTTTTAATTTAAAATTACATGGTTTTGATTAAATCAAAATCTGCTTGAATATATCTTAACTGAATAGGAATCTTATTGATTGTGCTAGTACTCTAGTTATATATTCTTATAATTATGTTTCTTCCTCAACCCAATTACCTCACAACAAAATATCAGGCTTGTCCAAATTGAAAGGAGTTACAGACGACAATTTCAAATTAATGACATTTAAAAAATCTTTGTCTTTTGGAGTAGAAAACATAGTGGAAAATGAAGAAATTGCTTGGCTCAAGCAATTTCTTCATTATTCATAACGTTTTCCCAATTGTTTTTCTTGAGGGAAAACAAAAAACGTCATTGTGTGGGAATAGGCCTATTACAAGATGATACAATTTTGACTTGTCCAAAATCAAAGTTGCACACAATAAATTAATGTTCTTAAAAAATCGTTGTCTTTTGTGGCTAGAACCATTGCTGATTATAAATCAATTGCTTGCAACAAGCAAATTCTTCATTTAACCACTATGTTTTTTAAGTTGTTGTTTTTTCTGTTTACAGTGTCATTTTTTAGGAATGTTTTAATTATTACAATATGACAAAATTGAGTAAAAATAGCAAGGTGTCTCACAGCACAGAAGACATTGCTTCAAACAGACAATTTTCACTATCACTAGTGTTTATGTAAATTTTATTTCTGGAGTCTGTGAAAACGTAGGATGGTGTGAAAACGGGTTAACCCATTCCCACACAGTGACACTTTTGGACGCCCCTGAAGAAAACATTGTGGAAAATGAAGAAATTGCTTGTTACAATGTTATCTACCCAGAAAAATGAAAAAATCTAAAATTTCATAAACTTTATATTGTCATCTGCAACTTCTTTCATTTTGGACCAGTCTAAAATTTTGCTGTGTGGTAATGGGTTAAGACCATGGTAAGGTCTTGGTGAAATTTTCCTGTTGTAACTTAAGGTTCCTAGACTTTAACCCTTTCCAGTTTTTCAAAATATTGCAGATATTGCAGACGTCAAGTAAAAGTGATTGCAATTTAAAAAGTAACCTACTAACAGGGTAGAAAATAATGAGGAAAAAGGGAAAATTGCTTGTTACAAGTAATTTCTTCTTTTCTACTATGTTTTTCAAGTTTAAAATCATGAAGATGTAAAAACCAGGGCTTGTATAGGAAGGGGTTGGTTCATGACTCTGCTCTCTTTGATGGATCATGAGATACACCATTTTTGTGGATTTTTCCCAATCTCTTCTTTTTTATGTCATCTTTTTTCTTTGAATAATGAAAGTTTATAGAATTATTGCTAAATTTTGATTCATTTTCCTTTTCTACTTGTTATACAAGTACATGTTTTTAGCAGTTTTGTAGGACAAAAAGGGTATTTCGAATCGATCAACCGGAAACAAGTTTTAACGAATTTTCTACTCATTTCCACGAATGCTCATAAACTTGAAGTGAAAATCTATGTGATCGCCTCCATAGTGTTTCATTGCTGATGAAGAAAATTACTTACTTGCTGAATGCCAACAGCCTCCTTTTAGTCGTGAATATCAAGGAAAATGGTTTAAAACTTCGACTTAATATATTCATAGTAAATTGTCTAATGAACTGTCTAAATGAGAGAAATAATCTCCTCGCATTTCGAGATAGAATCTAGGTCAGTGGTTAGGGGAGTAGGCGAATACATGTAAACAAACTCCTAACCCAGTCTGATAGTTTTGACCTGGCAGGACTGAGCAAATTTACACCCCGTATACACAGCATATGTTACAAGTTACAACCTTATTATAGTCGCGATTCAAGCGCCTATTTAACCCCACCGAAAAATCACCCTTTTACCTCTCAAAATCGACTTTATCTTTGAAACGAACATGTAGTACTGTACTTCAATTGTAATAATATGCTCAAAGCAAAAAGAATTGATTGTAAGCTTTGATTGCTTTACCTTTTATCATTTAACCTTTTATCATTTATCACAACCACAACTTTTCACGCACGGATGAAATAATATTAAAGAAAACGTTGTGATAAAATCAAAATAGCAATTTCGGTAAACATCAAGAGGGTCATGATTAATTGAATGGGATTTTAACGCAACTTTTAATAGTATTTCAGTTATATCGGGGCACCTCGAGCTCCTAACCATGGATTCCTGGTAGTTCTCACACCAGTATTACCACTACATCATTATCGAGCATCCAGCTGCTCATTTCACTTACGTGTATGATTTATTTACTCATCTTGATGATACAGTTGGCATTATTGACGCGGTTACTGATAATCCAGAAAAAACGCTCTCAGGACTTTCAGTCCTTTGATTATCTTTTAGTTTTTTTATTTAATCTTTTACAAGGTTATTATATTTATTTTATCTTTTACAGTTTTATTTGTCAACATATTTTTATCGCTTTATTATATGAGGGCATGTGTGACATTTCCAACCACTACACATGTGTGCCAAATAAAGACTCAGATCAGCCTGTGCATCTGCACAGACTGATCAGAGTCTTCACTCTGCACTCTGTAGATAGAATCTGATCCAAAGCTTCTTTAAACAATCAGAGAATATTCTAATTGCCCCGAATGGCTGTCCAGGGTGCTTAATATGTGCAAGTCACGCACATGTGAAATGGTTGGAAATGTCACGCATAGGCTCATATTCATTTAATCTTTCAAAATATAATATTTGCCAACATATTTTTATCCTTTTGATTTTTACATAAGACAGAATTTATTTATTTACTTTTAGTGTGCTAAATAACCCAGACTGTTGATGCACTGTAAAATCAAATTCATTCATTCATTTATTATCAATCAAAATAGCCCTGTCTATCTGATTATTTCTGTTTCAATCTTTTTATTTTTTCAGAAGATGAGGTTTGTCTCACAGAAGGATGCGTCATTGCAGGTATGTAAATCTTAGTAGATGCCATTACAATTATAAACCATTCCCACACAACAATTTTTTAGACTTGTACAAATTGAAAGAAGCTGCAGACGACAATTTCAAGTTGATGGAATTTTATTTTTTCTCCTCTTTTTGGATAGAAAACATTGTGAATAATGAAGAAATGCTTTATACAAACAATTTCTTCATTTTCCACAGTGTTTTCCAAAGCCTTTATCTTGAGTTAATATTTATAAATTTCAAATGAAAAACAGCAAAAGGATAGGGTGAAGACATTATTCTTTTATGTCCACTTTCCTGCCCAGTTTCATTGAATCTACATATTTACTCATTACCATTAAATTATAAAACTGTTCAAGTCTTTGCCATATAGATTAGAAAACATTTTGGACATTGAAGAAATTGCTTGTACAAGCAATCTCTTTATTGTCCACAATGTTTTCCAAATCTTTATTCTTGAGGGATGTAAAAAATTGTGTTGTCTGAAAATTGGTTAATTAAAAACCATTTCAATGTATAATAGAAAGAAAAAATTGCAAGAATTTCCAGATACACAATCATGGTTTGGTCAAATTAAACTACTCTATGATCTTATTTCCTAATTTTTATTATGATCGGAGGTTGCAGATGACAATGACAATCGGGTGAAATGAAACCATCCAATGTGGTGTGGGAAAAGAAGAAATTGCTTGTTACAAGCAATTTCATCTTTTTCCACTGTGTTTTCTCAAATATAGAGTTCCTAGTTGTGTGAAAGCCTGTGTTTGTACAGGAAAGGGTTACAAGATACGTAATGAAATGGTAGCCATTGTTTTTCAGTTTGCTATAATTGTTTCATTTCATGCTAGCTGCCCGTGTTAGCAGTGCCATGGATAAGACAGCGAAACCATGTGACGATTTCTACCAGTTTGCCTGTGGCACATGGCTGAAACAGAATGTCATTCCGGAGGACAAGAGTTCATTTGGAACATTTACAAAACTGCGAGATGATGTTCTGGTCATACTGAAAAGTAAGATTTGTCAAAATTGGAGCTCTGGATATAAGGAATTGGTCTAAATCTAAATCTGATATTTATCACTCAAAACCCATTTCATCAGTCAAGAAAACTTCAATGGGTACCCACAATACAGGTACCAACATTGCATGGTTCAATGTTTAGGCCATTAAAAAACCACAAAATTTTATATCTGTTACTCTTACATACATTTAAGTGTGATTATGACTCCTTTTTTGACATAATATCTGATTAATAAGTAAGAGACTTGACCCATAATCAGAGGTCAAAATTTTAAACTGGTTCATTTTCATAGACTATTCAAATTTCAATTGAATCAAATAATTTAAAATGTAGATAGAAAAAAAAAATACCATGAAAAGGAAAAATATGCTACTCACTTATAAGCAGTTTCTCCTTTTCCAGCAATGTATTCCAATTCTGTTTGTCTCCTATGTGTGTATTAATGAGTTGATATTAACCCATTCCCGTTTAATCCCTGGTTTAAACATCCCTATGTTTTCATACTTAAAAAAAAAACATTGTGGGAAAAGAAGAAGTTTATTTTAACAAGAAATTTCTTCTCTCCCACAATAATTTCTACACCACTGAATGATTATTTTTGAAATAAATTTTACTTTGAATTGTTGTCTGCAAAATCTTTGAATTTGGACCAGTCCAAAATTTAAAAGAATGGGAAAGGGTTAAGAAACTTAATGAAGAAAATTATCAAGAAACTGACTTGAGAAAATTATACAATGCTCATTAACCTATTCCCACACAATCCTGCTTTTTTATGCCCCAACAAGCAAAAAGATCTGGAAAACATTGTGGAAAATGAAGAAATTGCTCACATGCAATTTTTACATTATCCACAATGTAATCTACACTAAAAGAAAAAGATTGTTAGAAATGCACATACTGAAAAATATTGTCTTAAACTTCTTTGAACTTTGACTGGTCTAAAGTTTTGTAGTGTTTGTTTGAGTATATTGGTTGATATCAAGAATGAATGATGAAAATTATATATTGTTCGTTAATATCTTTTTCAGTTGTTCTAGAAGCTGAGAGCACACCACAAGAACCAGACGCTGCTAAAAAAGCCAGAGATTATTATAAGGCCTGTAAAAATACATGTAAGTATCTGTATCATGTGAAGCTTGTCTAGAATAACCCTAAAATCATAATAAATCAACCCTACAGTGCTGTCCCTTAGATAAGGTTTCCACAAATAATGCAAATATCTGCAAATTTAAGGAGATATTTGTCGTCAAAAAAAAGTGAAGTCATTACCAATCGACAAAATTTTAGACTGATCTAAATTGGAGAAATTATAGACTACATTTTTAGATGATGAAATGCAAAAAGAATTTTGGAAAGAAAGCATTGTTGAAATTAGGAAATTGCTCAGTGTAAGCAATTTCTTTACTTTCCACAATGTTTCCAATGCATTTTTCTTGAGAGGGTGTAAAAAGTGGGATTGTAGGGGAATTGGTTAAACCAGAATGATGCAAAAAAGTGCACCAAAATGCCAAATAAAATGGAAGTTATGTGGATAACTTGTTGAAAAGTACATTATTTGGATTCGGAAATCCACACCTAGACTAATATATCAAAATAAAATGTGGAGTCAAAATGAAGAAATTCTGCAGAAAGGCAGTACATTACTACACATATCCAAGTTTTAACCCATTCCCAAACAGATACCCTTTGACACCCTTTGATGCCACCAAAGAATTTGGCATTGGGAAAACATCGCGAAAAAAGAGGAAATTGCTTGCAACAAGTAATTTCTTCATTTTCCACAATGTTTTCTACCCAGAATGTTGAAAAATATAAAATTTTACAACTTTAAATTGTCTTCTGCAACTCTTTTCAATTTGGATCAGTCTAAAATTTCATCGTCTTGAAATGGGTTAAACAAAATATTTTAATCTTTGACACTGAAAATCAAAGTCCAAAATTTCTATGAACCTGTAGGAGCCTGAAAATCTATCGGTTCTATTTTTTTGCATATTTTCCACACGCTAAAAAGCTAAGTGATTTTTTTCCACATCTTATCTGCAAATGAGAAAATCCACATTGGAAAAATTAATATTTGGACAAATTATGTGGAATTAGTTGATTTCCATATACTTTCCATATCTTCTCCACTAATTGAATCCAAATGCCAAAATCTGAAATAAGGGGCATCTCGCCACCATGTTCTTTTCTGTTTTATTACCTGCAGTCTGATTTTAGTCTAGTTAGATTTGTTTATAGAATGAATTTGCACAAGAAATATTTACCAAAACCCAGATCTCCCAGTGCTTTCAGCCCTTTGACTTTAAGATAATACAGTATAACAATAATGTTCCTCAGGGAACTGTTTTGCCGAAATATTGAAAATTAGAGTGATTATGTATAGTGTTTAAACAATTCCCACTCAGTGACACTTTTAGACGCCCCCAAGGAAAAAAGCTTTGGAAAACATTGTGGAAAATGAAGAAATTGCTTGTGACAAGCAATTTCTTCATTTTCCACAATGTTTTCCTTCTAAAAAGACAAAAAAATCTGAAATTTCATAAAGTTTAAATTGTCGTCTGCATCTTCTTTCAATTTGGACCAGTGTGAAATTTTCTTGTGTGGTAATAGGTTACGATAATAGTTAAATGAATTATATTCAGCAGAATAGGTCTATCATCTCTTGAACTGTCAGATTTTTTTTTTTTATCAATCAAGAGGTAGAATAATCTGTAGTAACAATGTAAAGGTTAACATTGCACTTCTGGTCCAAATGAATAATGAATTTGATTTGTTGGAAAGGCAGCAGCAATCTAAAGATTTAGTCTGTATAAACATTGTTTTTCCTGTCCAAGATGGAGAGAAATATTTTTCTTACACTGTCTGTCCTTCCATGTGTGTGTCAGTCTATTGTCTTTCTAAGTTTGCCAAATTGCTGTGACATCACAAGTATTAGAAAGACCGCCTCGATGGTCAAGTAGCACAGGTACTTTACTCGTAATCTGAAGGTCGTAGGTTAGAGCCCAACCATCACTGGGGTTGTGTTCAAGGGCAGACGCTTATTATGAAGTCCCAGTCTACCTAGATGTAAAATTGTGTAGCAGTGGGTTTAAGCCACTACCTGTCTTTTGAGGATATGAAAACATCTGGATTGTGAGTGTTAGAGATCGACTCTGTAAGCCCTTTCTTGTTTTTTTTAAATTTTAGAATGGTCCAAGTTGAAAGAGGTTGCGGACAACAGTGAAAATTGGATGCAATTTAGAATGAAATCATGGTAGAAAATATTGTGGGAAAAGAAGAAATTTCACAATATTTTGTCAATTATAAAATTACAGCAAGTAAATTGCCGGGTTTATACAGGAAAGGGTCAGAGATTTTGTTGTGATTGCAATAAATTAGTATAAACTGAGTATTAGAAAAACAAATAAGCCACACAGTTCATAGTTCCAGTACCCTAGACATAGGGGCTTTGTATGAAATCACCTGTTTCACCTATTTGTCTTGTAACGTTCCGAGCTAGTAGACAAAGACTATCCATTCAGAGAAAAGGATCCTCAACCCTAAATGGGTCGACCTTGTCTATATATAACTCCAAATAGTCACTTGACTTTTTGACAGTTCCCTGATTTGCATAATCACTGCAAATTACCTCCCCTGGAACCGTTACACTACTCTCCCCTCCGAGAAGACTCGTCCCGAGTCATGGCCTGGGAGATCCGTGGGTAAGGCAACCTCAACCCTAAATGGGTCGACCTTGTCTATATATAACTCCAAATAGTCACTTGACTTTTTGACAGTTCCCTGATTTGCATAATCACTGCAAATTACCTCCCCTGGAACCGTTACAGTCTTTAACGAATAGACAAAATGAAAGATGAAATTTAACCCTTGCCATGTCAAATGTCAAATAAAATTTGTTTCTGAATTGTATTAAAATTAATCTGATTATTCCATTTCCCATGATCCCATTTCTTTATGCCCCTGATGATTTATGTTTAAGAAAACATTGTGATAAAAGGAGACTTTGCTTGAAATAAACTATTTCTCCTGTTATCATGTTTTCTAACCAATTTTGACTTACTTTTCATTTTCAAACCAATTCTTAATTTCTTCTGTGATTTCTTTCAATTTGGATCAGTCTAAAATAGTGTAATGTGGTAATGGGTAAATGCACTGGAGGCATCAGTCAACATTTATGTTAAAAAATTATTTTTTAAACAATATTGGCTTGAAGGGGATATAGTAGTGGTATAGACAAAGGTCAGTCTGCAAATGCGCTTATGTGCAGACTGACACACCTCCAGCTAAAATAGGAATATTTCTGGAAAAGTAGGACAAAGGTTAATACTGTTATTTAAGGTTAACATGGTCTTTTTAATCCCCCACCGGTTACTGGTTGGGGGACTATATCTTTGCTTGATTCCGTCCATCTGTCCATCTGTCTGCTATACTGATGTCCAGACCATATCTCCTAAACAGCAAGTGCTAGCAACTTCAAACTTTATACACTTATAGATCACAATGTAGAGAAGTGTCATGTACAAGTACCGTTACCCTGCCATGCTAACTTTTTGAGTTATTGCTCTTTGATGTTTTTACTGTTACATTTTGGCCCTGACCATACCTCCTGAACCATAAGTGCTAGCAGCTTCAAACTTTATATACTTGTAGATTACAATGTGGAGAAGTGTCATGTTGAAGAACTGTTACTCTGCCATGCAAAGTTATTGAGTTATTGCCCTTTGTTATTTTCTCCTTATTGTCTTTTCAATCTTGTCTACCTTTATACGTCCAAATTTTGTGAACCCTTTCCCAAACAGCAAAAAATGTAGACTAGACCAAATTCATAGCTGCTGCAGACAAATATTATTAAATTAAGAAATAATGAACATTAATTTACAGAAAATATTGAGGAAAAAGGAGAAAATGTTGATTATCAGAATTTTCTTCTTTTCATTCAATGTTGTCCTATGCTTACTCTTAAAGATGTCAAAACCAGATCTTGTTTGGGAAAAGATTAACTGTAAAATAGACTTATTTTTAATCAGGTGGGGGACTCCTGTATTGCAATGCAATACGACATGCATTTGGTTTTTTTAGCTCGGCTGGTTTTGGAGAAAACCCCAGGTATTGTGATCACCTTGGCGTCGTGTGCGTCGGTGTGACAAACTTTAACCTTGGTCATATCTCTGTTGTTATTGAAGATATCCTCATGAAACTAGGCATGTGACCATCACAAGAGCTATCTAGACTATCAAGGGGGATAACTTTAAAAGCGTTTTGTAGGAGTTATGCCCCTTTTTCGACTTAGGATTTTTGCATTACCCAGTACCTGCAGCCGAGCAGTGGCACCCGTGGGCGGTGCTCTTGTTTAGCTCACCTGAGCCAAAAGTGCTTAAGGTGAGCTTTTGTGATTACCCTGTATCCATTGTTCTTCCTACGGTGCCTGTTGGATGTTGTTAACAATTCTTTGAAAATCTTCTCCTCTGTAACCATTGGGCCAATTTTAACCAATCTTGGCAGGAATGTTCCATATGTATTCTCTAAGGTACTAATTTGGTTTGAGAAACTCACAGTTTTCATGAGTGCTTCTTGAAAAGAAATGAACTATCAAAAGAAATTAATCCATTACCACACAATTACGCTTTCTGATGACGCTAGAAATAAAAAAATTTGGAAAACATTGTTGAAAATGAAGAAACTGCTTGTTACAAGCAATTTCTTCTTTACCAAATATCGACATTTTCTTTTCAAAAATGGCAGAGATTTTTACAATTACATCAACAAAATTTCAACAGGTTAGTGCAAAAACATCATAAGTGTCGATAAAAGATATAGACACTAACAATGTTTTTGCACTAACCGGTTGACTTGTCATCTGCAACTTCCTTCAATTTGGACCAATCTAAAATTAATGCATCTTGTAGTGTGATAGTGCACTAACCTAAGAGGTTACATGAAAGTATTGAATTGAGTATTGTTTCATAGAAATATAACCAAACTTGCTAAATTTCACAGCTAGAATAGAAGAACTTGGTCTTACCTACATCCACCAATTGGCTGAGTCACTGACTGGTCTCCCAGCACTAGGTAACAGTCCTGGAGGGAAGTGGAACCAGTCTAGCTTCAACCTTGAGTCGATGTTGTCCACTGTACGTAAGGGAACAAACAGTATACCACTAATAGATATTGGTGTAGGGCAGGACGAAAAAAATCCAACAGAAAATATGTTGATTGTAAGTTGATACAGATTGAAATTTTATCAAAGGGGATAATTGTTTAACCCTTTTAAAGGTATACAGACAAAAATTTAAAGTAGAATGAATTTGAAATATAACCATTCAGTCGGGCAGAAAATATTGTAGAAAAAGAAGAAATTGCTTGTAACAAGCAAATTCTTCTTTTTCTACAATATTTTCTCATATATATAATCACAGGGGGGTAAAAACCAGGGATTGATCAGGAAAGGGTTAAAAGAATACATTGTACTATTGTTGGCTGCAAATGTCTTGGTAACTGTAGTACCATTTACCAAAACATTTGAAAGAAAGGAATTTTATTGTGAGCCATTTGCATACCATTTTGTCATACCAAGGGTTGCAAACATTCTGCTTATCTAAGATGATCTCGATAACACTTCAAATGTGAGGATATTTGTATACTGAAGACATACTAGAAGAAATTAGTTGTAACACGCTATTTTTCCACAATGTTTTCTATGCAGAAATTTTAAAAAGTTGAAAAATTCATAAACCTTAAATTGTAATCTGCAACTCCTTTGAATTTGGACCAGTCTTATATTTTGTTGTGTGGGAATTTGTAACACTTCTCAGTGTGAGCTTAAGATTTGCACCATTAACCCTTTCCAACAAAATCATGCTTTTTGACACCTCCAAGAATTTTTTTTAAGAAAACATTGTAGAAAATGAAGGGATTGTTTATAAGATAATTTCCACCTAAAAAAACAATAATTTTTAAAATTTCATCAACTTAATTTTGTTGTCTGCAACATCTTTAAATTTGTGCCAGTTTAATATTTGTTGTCTGATAATGGGTTGAGGTACAAATTTGAGTCTGCAAGAATGCCTCTATACGTAACTACATTACCATAAATTCAGATCTCAAATTGATGTTTTACTAAAATATTTTACCCTTTCCCTTTTAATCCAAGGTTTTTACGTCCCTTTGGTTTTATACTTGAGAAAACATTGTGGAAAAAGAAAAAATAGCATGTAATAACCAATGTCTTCTTTTTCCACAATACCTTTCTCAGGTTGACTCAAAAAACCAAAAATACATTCATATATTTTTCAAGGCTAATTTGATATTCTTAATTCTTTCAGATTGATCAGCCAGGTCTTGGCCTACCCAGTAGAGATTATTTCTTGAAGCCACGTGAAGATAAAGTTTTGGTAGCGTACGAGACAATGATCAAGAATGTGTTACAAGCTTTAGGTGCTAATGAATCAACAGCCATAAATGATGCTAAGGCTGTCGTGGATTTGGAAATTGATATAGCTAATGTATGTACTTGTAAGAGGGTTGTTAGGTAGTTTGACACGACTAAAATTATTTCCATATTATTTTTTACCCTGAAAGTTTAGAAATCTAAAATCTCATATGATTTAATTGTCATCTACATCTCCAGCTTGTTCAAGTTGTAGATATTATGTTTGGTTCGCCAATCAACCATATTACCTTTTGGTTACATGCAACTGGCCAGAAATTTTGGCTGTTTAAAATCAGGCTGTTTAAAATCAAGATGGATCTTCCTGCTGGAGTCAATAGACAAAGCCAATGAAATAAGTGAGTGGGGCCAGCGATTGGTCAATTCCTATACTAGTGTAATGGTTCAATTTTACCCATGATACCTTATTATATGCTATATTGCTACTAATAACATGAATCTGTCATAATAAGCTGCAGGGTGCCGTCATAACTGCAGAGGTAAATTGCTCAGGATTGCAATAAGATATGTACAAAGAGTAGGACCATGTCCACTAATCCTGACATACATTAAACTATTTCGAAACAAAGAAATAAAGACAGAAATCTTTAAAAGTCTTCTTTTCCAGAAATAGGTTTTTCTTAACCCATTCCCGCACAGCGGCACTTTTGGATGCCCATATAGGAAAGTGTTCATGGAAAATGAAGAAATTGCTCGTTTCAAGCAATATCTTCATTTTCTCTGATGTTTTCTTACCAAAATTTCTTAAATTTCATCACATAGAAATTGTAGTCTGCAACATGTTTGAATTTGGACCAGCCTAATTTTCTGTTTGGGTTTTGTAATGGGTTTACATTAGACCTAGGGTGTTCACATTTTTCTCAGTTGCCTCGTGGTGGAAAAGTACTAACTTACTAACTAAGTTTGATCTGTTGCTCTAAGATTAGAATTAGTCCTATGTTGTGGGGTCCAAGATAAAAACTTGAAAATTTTTATCTTCTTCTCCAAAACTATAATGAATTTATTATTATTTTTTATTTTCTTATTTTTTTTTAGATTTCTGTTCCAAGAGAAGAAAGAAGAAACCCAGAGAAACTTTATAACAAAATGACAGTCGCACAACTCAGTCAAAACTTTACAGGGGTGAGTCCATACAACAGATGTGACACAATGAATTAGCATTTAGCAAGAATATCAGAATATCTAGTGCAGTGGAATCCTGTTATCCCATTTCCACATAATCACGCATTTTTACATAACTCAAGAAAACAACTTGGGAAAACAAAATATTTCTGGTTACGAGACACTTCATTAGTCAAAGAAGTAAAACCTGAATGGAACCAGTATTCATTTGGTAAACATATTATCTATCAATTGCACCAAGAATTGCCTTAAATTTGGTTTCCATGATGTTTAAAGTACATCATTGGCTTCCACTAGTAAGTCAGCAGTTATCAGCGCTTTCCAAAAACAAACAACCTCATCAAATAAATTCCTGTGTGGCACGTTATTTTGCTCAAATGTTGCTTTCCCAGCCTCATTAGAGAAACCTGTTGAGCATTATTTGACCTCTTTTATTGTTTAATAATCTTTATTTTTATTTTGAAGACAGAACCTTTACCTCACTCCTGATTTGTTGTTTAACATATCATGAGTAACTAATAAAGAGCTAGTTACAGCTTTGTTTTAAATTTGGACCAATCCAAACTTAAGTCGTCTGCTAATAGACTTAGCTATTAAGTGCTATTATAAGAGTTAAAATTAAGAGGATTCAACTGCACATGGGGCGACCCGGTTTCCAGTGATAAATCGTCAGAGTTGTTTATGAAATTGATTCCTAAAAGAAATATTGATTTTGAATAATGACTTCTATCAGTGGTTTCAGCCCTTTGATTTTACAGCAATTCAGGAAGGGAATTTATACAGCATGACAAGGGTTAAAGAATCAAGGAGATGTTTTTGTAGAAGAGCTAGAGGCATATGAACTTGGATCTCCTTGTATCAGCTTCTTTCACTCTCTCACGGTCCATACCAAATATGTCTAGAGCACGGAGGGACCTAAATCCTACAACCACACACAAACACACATTCAGTTGTCTTGACTATTGTTATCTCCTTGACTGGTCCAATGCTAACGGTCAAATTCTGCATCAATTACAACTTTGTTTTACTTTCAATAATTTCAATTCATGTCAAAATAAGTTTTGCCAATACGGTTTTACTCATCAGGTATATAGAAGTTGGTCAACAGATTGTATTTCTACACTTTGATATAATTTTTGTTGATTATATATAAATTTTTATATGAATTTGATTGATATCATACCTTATACATGTACCTCATAATTCTGCTCTTTGATGCTTTTAAAAAGGATGGCTTTTAACCCTTGTCATGTAGAAACTGGAATATTGAAACTGGAAAGTTGAAAAATCTAAAAATTCAACAAGATTTAATGTTGTCCGCAGCTTCTTTCAATTTAGACCAGTCTAAAATTTTGTTGTGTGGGACACACAGCAAAATTTAAGACTGGTCCAAATTGAAAGAAGCTGCAGACTACAATTTCAAGTTGATGTAATTTTAAACTTTTTTGTCTTTTGGGATAGAAAACAATGTGGATAATGAAGAAATTGCTTGATACAAGCAAATTCTTCATTTTCCACAATGTTTTCCAAAGCTTTTTTCTTTAGGGGCGTAAAAAGGAGGGCTTGTGTGGGAATGGGTTAAGACATCGTAATGTGAAGACTGATCTTGATCCAAATCCTTCAGCCAAAGCAGAAATAAACTGTGTTTAGCCTGTAAGGGTTGAATACCTTTTCCACAACTTCTTTCTATTTAGAACTGTCCTACATTTCATCTTATTGAATTTAACCCTTGTCATACTGAGTAAAATCCTTTTCAGAATTGTATAAGAAATCAAAGGGCTGAAAGCACTGGTAGCACTTGGTGCTCAGTTGTAAAAACTTCTTCTGGAAATCAATTTCATAAACAACTCTGGTTTCAAAAGGAAAGACAGAAGGTGTAGACCAAGATCAGACTGCACTTATGTGCAGTCTGATCTTGGTCTATACCTCCTGCTAAAACCGGAATATTCTGGGTTCAGCATGACAAGGGTTAATAGCCTATTACCAGTAGACATTTTGGACTGTGCCAATATTAAAGGAGCTGTAAACAAAGCTTCAAAATGTCTTAGAATTAAAAAAAAAGAGTCATATTGAATAGAAAATATTGTGTTGAAAGGAGAGATTGAATGTTACAAGCAATTTATCCATTTGCCATTATTATCTCTTTTTTCTCATTTAATTTTCTTCACTGAGTCAGAATGTGGAATTGAGTAGTAACATGTTAAGAGTTTATAGCTCTTTATATACAGTAGTTAAGATTCATATTATTATTTCATTTTTTCATCAGGTTGACTGGTTGAGGTTTATTAAAGACATTTTCACAGTGACAGGAGAAAACATTGAAGATACAGAACCCATCAATGTTATGTCACCCCCTTACTTCAGCAAATTACACAGTGTCCTACAAAAATATCCTAGTCGGTATGTTTAACCTATTCCCACACATTGACGCTTTTTGATGCCCCCTCAAGAAAAAGATTGAAAACATTGTGTAAAATGAAGAAATTGCTTGTCACAAGCAATTTCTTCATTTTCCACAATGATTTTTGCATAGAAGGTTGAAAAAATCTAAAATTTCATTGACTGTAAATTGTCGTCTGCAACTCTTTTCAACTTGGACAAGTCTAAGATTTTATTGTCTTGTAATGGGTTAAGGAGATATGATTAAGAAAGATACACAGATACCACTTAACCTATTGCCAGGTAAATTATTTAGACTTGTTCAAATTGAAAGGAGTTGCAGACAACAAATTAAATCTTATGAAATTTAAGATTATTTCAACTTTTTCTCTAGAAAAAATTGTTTAAAATGAAGAAATTGCATGCAACATTTCCTCATTTTCTCACTTTTTCAAAATTGACTTTTTGGGGGGATGCATCAAAAAACATCATTATATGAGAATGCTATTCCTTTTTTATGCCACTCTAAATAAAGCCTTAAAATAATTTGTGAAAAATGAAGAAATTTCTTGTTACAAGCACTTGCCAGATCATGAATGTGAGAAGGTGATTGGATAAAGCAGTTGCTCATGCCTAGAAATTGCAGTCTGGTGCTGTGTTAGCCCATTTCCACACATCTCTCCTTTTTACGCTCCTCAAGAAAGAAGGATTTAAAAACATTGTTGGCAATAAAGAAATTGTTTGTAGCAAGCAATTTCTTTAATGTCCACAATATTTTCTACCATAAAAGGCAAATTTATTTTAATTGCTCCAACTTAAAATTATCCTATGCAACAACTTTCAATTTATTGTGTGGTAATTGGTTAATCATGTATGAGACAGAGGAGGATTATTTGTTTCAGTGTAAGCTCGATTTATCTTTCAACAGATGAGCAATTAGTGATAATTCAGCTTTTGTCCTCAAAATGTGCAATTTATCAATCTTAAAGAAATTTTTTACTCGATTACATTAATGCAAAATAGAGACAAAATGTGAAAATTTCAATCCAAAATCTATAAAAGCCTGCCAATAGGCAAGTGAATTACGTGGCAATATGATGACATCATCACTCTCTGGTGTTCAGTTGAGATGAAAGCATGAAATGGACAAAAGTTAAGATAAATCTTTCAAACAGCAAGTTTATCATTTGATAAATTTGCTGCTCTATTGGAGAAATTATCAAGTGATAATCCACTGAGAAATCACAACTATTAATTTAACTGAATAGCGTTAAACCTTGTCATGCTGTATAAATTCCCTTACAGAATTGCATCAAAATCAAAGGGCTGAAGGCACTGATAGTACTTGTTGTTCAATAATCAATTTTTCTTTTAAAATCAATTTCATAACTTCTCTGGCAGGAAAATTTACAAGCAGGTTGTGTAGACCAAGATCAGAGTGCACTTATGTGCAGGCTGATCTTTTTCTATACCTCCTGCCAAAACAGGAATATTTGGGGTTCAGCATGACAAGGGTTAAAGACATTTTGTGTTTTCTATTTCTTTTATAGAGTCATCACGAATTATGTTGTTGGTAGCCGTGTTTTCAGCAAGATATTCCACTTGCCACAAATATTCAGGGACTACAGTCTAGAGTTAGACAAGGTATTTGACTCTTTTTTCCATACTATCTGTTTTCAGAACAGTGAAATGATAACTATCATTCACAAAATTTTAAACTGGTCCATAATTCATGGTGCATGTAGAGAACACATAATTCAGACATGCTATAATTTTTTCAAGTAATTCCATGACATTGGACTAAAATTTCTGGGATTTACCGAATATTTCTGGGATGCTCAAGTGCCCATACATCAAATGGTTCAAACTCTACATCTCTACCTTTAACCTTTTGAGTTCAACATATTCAGCTTTTAAGCTTAAGCTTAAGATTTGCTACTTCTTCACCCTTTGCCATTTTTTTGAAATTTTAGACTAGTACAAATATATTATAGAGGTTTCATAAGACAATGAAAATTGGATGCGATTTGAAATGAAACCATCCTATGCAATTAGAAAATATTGTGGAAAAAGAAGAAATTGCTTGTGACAAGCAATTGCTCCTTTATCCACAATGTTTTATCAAGTATAAAATCATTAGCAAAGTAAAATCTCAGGTTTGTTCAGGAAAGGGTTAACCAAAAACCAAACACTAGCCCCCCTGACGACCTACGACTTGAGATTGTTGTCTGCAATATCATTCAACTTTGAACAGTCTAAATTTTGTCATCTGGTCATGGGTTATGTAAAGACTGAAGACCATGATTAGTAGCTGACACAGAATTTTGTTGTTCAAGTGAGCTCCTTCCTCAACAAAGATTTACATTTTTTTATTTCCTATGCAACAACGACTAATTTTGTGTGGATTTTCTTGACAGAGCATATGAATTTGTCCTGCACAGTGTCTGATCTTGGTCTATAGTATTTTGTTGATCTTTTATTTTCTAAGAAAGTAGGACCAGCTACAAACAACTCTTTACAAATATCATCTGGCAGAGCATCTACCATCTGTCCCAGTTGGCAGAGTCTAAAGGTGGCCAGGGTTTGTTTCACCCATTTCAAGATGACAAAATTTTAACCTGGTTCAAAAAGAAAGAAGTTGCAGATAACAAATTTTAGTCGATGGATATTTTTGTTGTCTTTTTAAATAGAAACAATTTGCTTGTTACAAGCAATTTCTTCATTTTCAAAAATGTTTTCGAAAGTATTTTTCCTAACCTATTCCCACACAATGATGCTTTTGGACGCCCCTAACATTGTATGAAATGAACAAGATTTCTGTATTTTACACGATTTTTTACACCCAGAGAGTTGAAAAATCTAAAATTTTAAATTTTTGAAATGTGGTCTGCAACTTCTTTCAATTTTGCTCAGTCTATAAAACTTGCCTTTTGGTAATTGGTTAAGGAATGTCAAAAAGCTTTGTTAACCCTTTCCTGTTTTTCAAAATTTTAGACCAGTCAAATTTGAAAGGAGTTGCAGACAAAAATCAAAAGTGGGTGCAATTTGTGATGTAATGAACCTACAGGTTAGAAAATATTGTGGGAAAAGAAATTGCTTGTGACAAGGGATTGTACAGGAAAGGGTTAAGTGAGAATGAGTACTGTTCATAGACATGGTAACTTGAGAATTGTTTTTATTAATTCAGGCATTATCAGGCACAGCAACTACCCCACCCAGATGGCAGAGTTGTTCAGATGGAGCTAAAGGAAACATGCCAGAGGTTGTTGGGCGACTGTTTGTGGAAGAGGCATTTAAGAAAGGGGCAAAAGAAGATGTAAGCATCCTTGGCATACATTAAGAAGTTGGCCCTATCTATCTTTTTACTAAATTTATCTTTGCTGTTTTTAGAGAAACCCCAGAGTATGGCTATAGACCTGATTGCATCCATGTCTGTGTCAGGACACCTCATATTCCACATGTCTGTTACTTGTAATTAGACCTTTCTGCTGTTATAGAATTCAAGGTCATTGGTCAAGGTCAATGGCATATTCTAAGGGCATCTTGTCTAAAAACTTTGACACTTTTCTATATCTATACTTAAATCATAAAATGCCTACAGCAGTGCATTGGCATGGACTTGTGGTTCTCTTGCTTAGCTGTAAATTAGTATCAAAGTATAATAATTTTTCTAAAGGTTTTTTTCATTTCTGATAAATGTGTCAAGCACAATGTTTTCATAGGGTTTCCTAATCTTTTGACTCAAATATAATTTTGCATCTTTGTAAATATATAATCAGTTATAAACTATCTTTGTAAATATATAATCAGTTATAAACTATTGACGGTCACCAAACCAACAAAATGCTTCACATAGATATTGGCTAATGTCAGATTTTATTTCTGGGCTATTTGAATGATTTTATTGGTCAATTGATTCTTTGATTGACACATTTTGGCCTGACAAAGGTTGATTTTCCAATTATGTTTTCTACCCTGTAAAACAAAAATATAGAAGTTATAGTAATGATCCATTAAACTTTTTTTTTCATTTTTGTATGCAACCCCTCTCACAACCATATATATATAACCTTTTGAAATTCAGTTGTCCGGTTAGTTCAATGATCTCCTAATTTGCTGTTTTAGTTTTTTTATAAGGCACATCTATTGTTTTATATTGTAGGTACTTGATCTTGTCAGTCATCTCCGAGCTGCATTTAAAGAAATGATTGATGCTTTAACTTGGATGTCCAGTGATACGAAACTAATAGCTAAAGATAAGGTTTGTATGAATTTACTGGACAATCATAAGAACGTGATAAAAGCCATTCTAAGATAGCAATGATGTAAAATAAAGTGTTTGAAAAATGGTCATTCTTTAGATCACAGAAAACAATGTAATAAACAAAGTACTAAAAGTACTGTAAGCTTGCAAAGCATTGTTTTGTTAAGTAATCTTCTTTGCCAAAGGTTATCATGATAAATAAACAAGGTTAGAGTTACCCAGGAATTAACCCATTTCAACATGACAAAATCTTAGACCGGTTTGAACAATTCAAAGAAGATGCAGACAACAATTTCAAGTTGGTTGAATTTAGAAAATCTTTCCCTTTTTTGATAGAAAAATTTTTTGTGAATAATGAAGAAATTACCTGTTACAAGCAAATTCTTCATTGTCCACAGATTTTTCCAAAGCTCTTTTCTTGAGATGCTTAAAAAGTAGAATTGGTGGGAATGAGTCAAATAGCATGTTTCTGAAAGAGTTCTCTAAAATTGGAATAGAGTGTGCAATTTTCCTGAAATACATAAGTACAACTTTTATGGTGTATGCATTCAATGGATTTTGTGGTTAAGTCTCCAGTCGCAATTTGCACTTGTTGAACTCTGAGAAGACCTCAAAATTTTGTCTGTTAACTTAAGCTATCAAAGCTGACACATTGCTAGCTAAAATTGCCGACATGTCCAATGGTTTGTCAGTAGTTGCCAAGTTGGTTTAGCTCAGTCCTAAGCACTCATTTGACCCATCATGGCTGTCAATCAAAGAATAAACAGACCAAACAAATAATTTATTCAGCCCATACCTGAGCTTTTTAACTCCATCGTTGGCCCCATTTTTGTAAACATTTTTTGTTGGTTTGGCGACTTAAACATTGTAGCTACAGCTTATTTAAACTGTTGTTACAGCATTTAGGTCACCAACCAACCATTTTACTTTTTTGTGACAAGCTACTGGCCATAAATTTTGCAAACTAACGCTATTAAAAATCGAAGGGGAACTTCCTGTTGGAGTCAATGGGCTGGGCCTAGGAAGTCAGTGGGGGGTCAATTCTGGGGTCCTTAGTTCAATCCCAAGCTCAGCCAAACCTTGATTTGACAAGTATCCTAGTTTCTTATGAATGGGTGATAGATGAGTATTGAGTATTGTAGAATGGACATCTGGTAGCTCTGACTGGATGTTGTGGTTGTACTGGTGTTAGGAACAAAAATTAAGCCATGATTAGGCGCACCAGATGCCTTAATGATACTTTAATACTGTTGAAAGTGGCATTGAACATTCAATAGTGGCATGGACAATATACTGTAGCTCTATAGCTAGATTTCCAAAAGATGTCGTGAATACAATCTAGAGTCAACTTATCTCATCAAAAGCATATTTTATCAAGAACCCACAACTTGTAGTTTGGTTGAAATTACTTGTAAAGATTTAGCTTTTGTTGTTACTTTATTGAAAAATGATTGATATGACACAGAAATTACTTATTTTTAACAATTGTCACACAATCCTACTTTTTATACCACAAGAAAAAGCTTCAACTTTTCTCATTTCAGACCAGTTAAAAATTATGTTTTGAGGTAATGGTTATTCTATGTAATATTCATTCCCAGACAGCAAACTTTTAGGCTGGTCCAAATTAAAAAAAAGATCCAGACAAAATTCCAAATTGTAAAATAAATGGAAAATAAGTGCCAGATAGGATAGAAAACATTGTGAGAAAATGAGAAATTGCTTAATAAAAAAAAATCCCACAAAGCTTTCCATGTTCATATTCAGGACGTCAGAAAGCGTCATTGTGTTGTCATAGGTTATGTAATATAATACTATAATAACTTTTAGGCTGATTATGTGGAGGCCAGGATCGGATATCCAGATTTAGTGTTTAATGACACAGCATTAGATGAAAAATGGATGGACGTAAGTAACATACCAGTAGGAAATATATGTACTGCTAGTTGTTAAAGTGGCTCTTTGACCAATTTTCATGAAAATTTGATATAGGAAATTTATCTGCTTTTACAATTACTTGATTTTTTTCATTGTATCGTCCCCTGACAGACTTGGATATTTGATTTTTTCGTTGTCTGGTAATTAGTTAAGGCATTTGTTTATTTGCATTTTTTATCTGCAAAACCTTTGAATTTGGAAATGTCTACAATTTTGCAAAAATAGAAAGGGTTAAAAGTCGAATCTATTTGAAAAGTAATAATTCAGTAGGGAGGAAAATATTTGACTCAAATTTCACAAGTTCACTTGGTATCAACCAAAGATGGACATATTCAATTTGGAAAACAGTCTGTTGACTTTTCTTGGATTTATGGCCTTTTGTTGAAAAAAGGCTCTATTCCTGTGACAAAATGTTTTTCTATAACATAGAGCAGTTGGTAAAGTAAAAACTCAGTCCGACACAACAAAATTGTAGACTGGTCCATTTTGAAAGGACTTGCAGATGACAACTCAAAGTTCTTGAAATTTTAGAACTTTCAACATTCTTGGTAGAAAACATTGTGGAAAAAGAAGAAACTGCTTGGGTCAAAGAATCTCTTCATTTTCCACAATGTTATTTTAATTATTTTTCTAGACAGGTGTCAAAAAGTGTCATTGTGTGGGAATGGGTCAATCACATTCAGTGATAGTTAATATTGTAATTATTACACCTTGAATTTCTTGCTCAGGTTGAGATATTTGCGGATGATCCACTAAGAAGTTCCGTCAATTTTGGAAAGGCAGCAGTTAAAAGACAGCTGGAGAAGTTGAGGAAACCCTATGACAGATCATTGTGAGTGTGGTATAATTAGGATGTACAGTAAATCTTGTATAAGACAACTACTTGTACAGTACAGGATCTTCTTATTTTTGACAAACTGATAGTAACTGGATTGGATGCTGAACGCTATACGATCGTGATTGAATGACTGAGATTGAATACTGATCGCTTTCTCACTCAGAGTGGATTGAATGCTTTCTTGTTTAGATGCAATCACTCAATCATTGCAACATTTCAGTCAATCCCTACAATATGGGGAATCATTTTAAACGAAAATATTAATATTAATATATTTTAAATTTGAATTACTGATTTGAATTTTAACAAAAAAATTAATCACTAAAACTATTATGGCGATATTTATTGTTTGAATGATTGAACACTGTTGATTGAATGCTCTTGTTTAAGAATTGATTGATCCATGATTGGAAAACTTCTATTGAACACTAAGCACTGATTGAACGTGATTTAAAAAAGAAGAAATTGCTTGGTTTTCCTTTACATATTTTCTCCAAAGCTTAAAACGACCAAATTGCGTGTCAAAAGCTTAAATCATTGCTACCTAGATATATATTTAGAGTTTCTGAAAAGATTGGCTCTGTGATAACATTTGAGAGAGCATCTTAACCCTTGTCATGCTGATCCCGGAATATTCCGGTTTTGGCAGGAGGAGTAGACTAAGATCAGACTGCACTTATGTGCAGGCTGATCTTAGTCTACACCTCCTGCTTGTACTTTTCCTGCCAGAGTTGTTTATGAAGTTGATTTCTTTAAGAAATATTGATTTTTTTAACAACAAGTTATATAACTGCTTTCAGCCCTTTTATTTGACAGCACTTCAGTAAGGTAATTTATACAGCATGACAAGGGTTAAGATACAAAGTGAGAAATTACCATAATTGAGATCTGTTATTAAATAGTCTATGAAGTTTGCCCAGTCTGATGTATCAATTAAAGAAATTCTTAGATGGTTCTCTTTCACCAACAGGACATATATACAAAATACTTTAACCCATTCCAACACAATCACACTTTTTTATACCCCCCTAAAAAGTAGCTTGGGAAACATTATGGACAATGAATAAATTGCTTGTTACAAGCAATTTCTTCAGTGTCGACAATGTTATCTACCAAGTAAGGCAAAGATTGTTTCATTTCCATAAAATTGAAATTGTCGTCTGCATCATCTTTCAATTTGGACAAAGCTAAATTTTTGTCGTATGGGAATGCTCACACATCCATTTTTTCACAAGCCTCAAGAGAAAAAGGTTGAGAAAAATTGTGGAAAATGAGAAATTGTTTGTGACAAGCAATTTCTTCATCATTCACATTACTTTTATACCCTAGCAAAAATGTTTTTTAGATTTTATTACCATAAAATACTCATCTGCAACTTCTATCAATTAGGACCAGTGTAAAATGTTGTCGTCTGGTAATGGGCTAATCCTTTTTCAGATGGGGGATGTCAGCAGCTACGGTGAATGCCTATTACATGCCAACCACCAATCAAATTTGTAAGTATTTCTATACTGGGTTTTAGTACCAAGTGACCAATAGCTTGGTCTGCCCACTTACTCCTTTGGATACACCCACTGACTTTGACAAGAAGTCCCGCTTTGAATTTAAACAGTAATATTTTGCAAAATTTATGGCCAGTAGCATGTTACTCAAGAGAATAATAGTCCAGGTTAGCAACCTAAACATTGTAACTACAGCTTGAATAAGCTGTAATTCCAATGTTTAGGTCTCCAAACCAACAAAAAAGATTAACACGAAAGGCGGCCAATGTCAGAGTTCAAAACTCATTTCTGATCTGATTGAATGATTTCATTGGTCAACTGGTAATTTGATTGACAGCAGTGATGTTTCAATGTCATCATATTTGCAAGCTCTTATGAAAAATATGTGAGAAAAACACTGTACCAAAGGGAGAAATTGCTTGTGATAAGCAATTTCTTCTTACGTTACAATATTTTCTATTTGGCTTTTAATTTTTAAAGATACTTATACATGTAATTTGCAACATATTTCCATTTGGACCAGTCCAAAATTTTATTGTTTTGTACTGGGTAAAACCTGTCACACGAAAAAGAAACATCTTGTAGGTCTGCCACTGCTCTAGTAGGTAGAATGATATTTATAATAACCCTTTCCTGAACAAACCTGGGATTTTCATAGCTATGATTCCATACTTGAGAAAATATTGTGGAAAAAGATGAAATTGCACAATATTTTCTACAACATTGAATGGTTTCATTTCAAATTACATCTAATGCTCATTTTTGACTGCAGGCTTTTTTGACTTTGGACCAGTCTAAAATTTAAAAAAACGGGAAAAGGTTTAGACTAGTTGAACTTTTACAGGACCTGTAAATGACATTTCAGAGAGTGTGTGAAATTGTTCACTAATCTCTACACTTTTCCTTGATTTCGGCCCGGATTTTAAAGGGAGGGAATATGTGGAGATGAAATTTACCTGAACTTTACGCTGAGTAATGAGGTGAATTAAAGGAGCTGATTAGACATGTTTAACCTATTACCAGACAAAAATATTTTAGACTGGTCAAGATTGAAATGAGTTGCAGAAAACAATTTTAAGTTTATGAAATTTGGGATTTTTTTCTGGGTAGAAAACATTGCAGAAAATGGAGAAATTCCTTGTCACAAGCAATTTCCTTGTTTTCCAAAAAGTTTTCCAAAGTTTTTAAGGATTGTAAATACAGTCATACGTACAAGCCAGTTCTGATCCTCAAAATCAACCAGCGGTAAATTTGTAGGCTTGACAGGTTATCTGTCTGCTAATCTATTTAGTGGCTATCAATTCCACTATGTTGCAGTCCTGGAATGCTTGACCTGGGTCCCTAGGGACTAACACTTTAGATCTAATGATAAGCCATGTAACAATTTGTATCATGACTTGTGAGTGATTTTCAAACTTGTGAAGATTCGTGAGCTAATTAAGCTCTTACAAGTCAGTCCTCATTCAAAATAAGGTTTCACAGCAACATATACTTTTTTACCTGTATTCTTGGAAGTACTTTCATTCTCTGACAAGGTCTTATTTATTTTACTTATAAGAATTGGTATCATTGGATGAAATAATGCTTACAAAAGTGTTGTAACATTGTTTAACCATTTGCTGCTCAATCCCTGGCTCTTTCGCCCCCTGAATTTATAATTGAGAAAATATTGTAGAAAAAGGACAAATTCTAACAAGCAATTTCTTCTTGTTCCTCAATATTTTCTACCATACTAAATGGTTACTGCCTGATCTAATAGAGGTATGCACATCACGTAATTATGATATATATCTACTGTACATTGAAAGAACAGTAATTTCAGTAAAGTTAGTCTTGGTCAAACATAATAGACTCAATTCTAAAAGGATTGATCCTTTTGATGGTTTAGTCATGATGTTTGAAGAGAATCCAATGAAAACTGACCCGCTCGTTTTAATGAGGATATGCCATTTTAAGGTTTACTCTGATAGATTGATGTTACAACTGTAGAATGAAATATAAGGATTTTATCAAGTTTTACAGTGATATTTCTATTAAACATTGTCCTATATTGTTGACACAATTGACTCAAATTAGGCTCTGCAGATTTTATGAGATTCAAATGAAAACTGTAAACTCTATAATTTCAACTAATAAATATTACAAATATAAGATTTAGGCATAGCACATAATCATTGAGTAATTCTATATACCAATTAAGAATGTCTTAGTCTGTAATGATTGCGTCTGCATGGTAATGGGTAAAGAGGAGAAGACTTCGAAATTGCACTGATTGAGTGCTTTTCAAAACTGATTGATTGAATGGGCTTTTATGCCACTTTAACAGTATTTCAGTCACATAACGGCGGCTGGAGCACTTTCCTAGCCTCCAGCTGCTATCCCACTTAGGTTTATGATTATCCACCTACTGGTGAGAGACAAATGTTGGAAAAAATCAAAACTTTGGACCACTGTGGTAGGGTTAATTTTGACCAAATGGGTATAATGCTAGAAAACTTGACAGAGAGACATCTGGATATACTATATACCAAGTATGAATGCATTTCACCTTATCCCTGGGATATCAGGGATTTTTTGACCCAAGGATAATAATTTCAACTAATAAACTATGAAACTATCTAGAATGTATTACACCTAATATATAAAGTGGGAGAAAAAATTGAACATGCTATAATTGAGCGTTTTTCCAAACTTTAGACCCCTGGGGCGGGACTGCTTTTGTCCCAAGATTTGCAATTTCAACAAACATGGTATATAACTATTGGGATATACCACATGCCAAATACTAATGCTTCATGGCATATAGTTAAGGAGATTTTGGCTCATATTTGGCTCAATTCCGAATTTTGGACGCCATGGTCGGGACCATTTTTGTCCACAGGGGCATGATTTATTATAGCATATACAAAATACCTAGTTGTGCTATATGCCAAATATGAATGTCCTAGGCCTTATGGTTTAGCAGGCGAAGATCTTTAAAATTGTGCTAATTGTGTGTTTTCCAAACTTTGGACCTCTGGGCTTGGGCCAAAGTATAATTTTTGAGAACTTGAAAGAGAACTTGAAAGTGAAACATGTGATTATGCTTTATATAAAATAGACAAGCCCTTGCCCCTGTGGATTCTAAAAAAAATACGGTTTTCTAAAATTTCAGTTTTCAAATGCCATGGCAACAATGTTTTTTTGTTGTTTTTTTTTCGTGGAAACAGCCTCTTTTAACAACTTTTGCAACTAATCCACAAGGAGTGTCCCTGCAAAGTTTTAGCTTGATTGGCCTTTTGGTTTTGAAAGAGAAGATTTTTAACCCATTCCAACCCAGTGGAATTCTAGACCAGTCCAAATTGAACGAAGTTGCAGACAACAATTTCAAGTTGAGTGAATTTTGAATTTTTCGTCCTTTGGGATAGAAAACATGGTGAAAAATGAAGAAATTGCTTGATACAAGCAATTTCTTCATTTTCAACCATGCTTTCCAAAACCTTTTTCTTAAGGGGCGTAAAAAGGAGGGATTGTGTTGGAATGGGTTAAAGATTGTGAGGGACAGTCAGATGTACAGATGTCATAAATTGACCGATCACAATAGCTCACCTTGTACTTCGTGCTCAGGTGAGCTAAAAAGACACAAAGACAGACGCAATCTTAGATAGACATCTGGGAAACATGGCCATGGCAATAGCTCTTCAGGTCTTTAGCTGTGGCCAGTAAAGCTACTAAAAGAAACGGTTTACTGTCAAGGTATTTAAAATTCATTCTCAATAGAGATGAAAAGGTATAAACAAAATTTTCACTGTATACATTATATGGACATAAGCTACAAACACAAAAGCCTTTTTTTTCAAATGATCAAATTGTAATATGGAATCTGAAAAAGAATTACCTGAGGATCATTCTTGTAAAATTTGGTTGCAATCCGTCGACAGGTTTCTGTAGAGTTTTCTGTATACACCATGTATGGATATAAGCCACAACCATAAAACCATGTTTTTCATGCAATCAATCTCATTGAAGAAATCTGATAATGGATCTCGAAAGGATAGTTCCTGTGAAATTTGGTTGAAATCTACATACTAGTTTCCGAATTTTTTTTTAAAAAGTTTTCACAGTATACCATATATGGAAATAAGCCCCACATATTAAAGTCTCATTTTTCATCCAATTAAAAATCTTTAACCAAATAAAAAGTCGCCAAAGGATAATTCTTGTTCGATTTGAATGAAATCCACCTACTGGTTCCTGAGAAAAATGATTTTCAAAGTTTTCACCATAAATGGATATTAGCCATGCCCCTTAAAGCTGTGTGTGTCACCCAGTCAAATTTCTTTGAAGGAATATGATGAAGGATCACCAAAGGATCATTCCTGTGAAATTTGCTTGAAATCAAACATCTGGTTTCTGAGAAAAAGATTTTCAAAGCTCACACAATATGTGGAAATTAGCCCACCAATTAAAGCCATATTTTTCATTCAATCACAATTCTTTGAAGGAATCTGATAAAGCATCACAAAAGGATCATTTCTGTGAACTATGGTGGAAATGCATTCACTTGTTTCTGAGAAGAAGATTTTTCAAATTTCACCATATGAGGAAATTAGCGCAGTCCATTTAAGACATGTTTTTCATCCGATCAGAATTCTTTGAAGGAATCAAATAAAGCTTCACCTAAGGATCATTTCTGTGAGATTTGGTCAAATTCTGTTCAGTACTTATCTAGGGGAAGATTTTTAAAATAAACGTTTATTGACACAGGGACAGACGCACGGCAGACACAACAATATGATAATAGCTCGCTGGCTTTCAGTCAGTGTAGCTTAAATACTAGATAAGTAACCTGTGTATGGCCCAAAGCATACAAAATAGTTTAAACTGTTTTGCCCCCCTCGGAGGTAAGATATAGTTTTAGAAATAAAGTTGGTTCATCAGAATGTCAGTTGACCCAGGACAAATAAACAATTGTGGACTCTTCTGCTAGGGCTACCGATCATTAGATGTTATCAATCAAATACATGCTGGGCAGTTTGATATTTTAACTACTCTGATACTGGTGGATTTGGTAGATTTTCAGAGTTACTGGGCTTGTACGTATGACTGAATAAGCATGATTGTGTGGAAATTGTGTGGAAATGGAATATTCCATTACCCCAAAAGATGGTTTTCTTATGTCCTGAAGAAATACAATCATGGAAAACTTTGGGAGAATAGGGAAAATGTGTTCTATACTGTTTGGCATTAATTTTCCGATTTGATGTCTGTGCTTTGAAATGTTAGATTTTTCAACCTTCTAGGTAGAACAAATTGTGAAAAATGAAGATATCACTTTTTGCAAGCGATTTCTTCATTTAACATAATATCATCTCAATTATTTTTCTTGAGAAACATCATAAAATGCTGTTGTTTGGGAATGAGTTAATGACTAACTACTGCTCCAGACAGTACCAGACTAAAATTTCTGGCTGATAAAAGTTCTGTTTTATAAGGTACTAGTAGTTGGCACATATATGCAGCCTGATGTTTGACTATACCTCCTGCCAAAATAGGAATAATCTTGGTTCTGGTGACAAGTGCTATTATTTAAGTTTAAAAAAAAGTGATGCATTGCTGATTTTATGCTTACAAACTGACAATATGTAAATTTTGTATCTTGTTAACCCTTTTTTTTCTTTATAAATATAGTAACCAATTCCCACACAATGACGCTTTTTGACACCCATTAGAAAATATTTGGGAAAACATTGTAGAAAATGAAGGAATTACTTGCAACAAGCAATTTCATCATATTCACAATTTTCCCTTACCCTCTTCTTCCCACCAGGTAAATGGTATTATTGGATTTTCAAATGTGGGAGAATCGGGAAGACACCGGAATTGGTATGATAATGATGTATTCTAACTTTATGCAATCTAGCTGAACCAAAGTAAAAATAAAGTATATATTGTTGTTGTTGTTTTTCAGCATTTCCTGCAGCTATTTTACAACCACCATTTTATTCGAAAGATCAGCCTGCGTAAGTTGTTCTGATTATATGTTCACATCAATCAGCGTCCAATCATTTTGATGCATGTATGTATTGCCTCTTGTCAGACTTGACAAGAAGGCAAAGTTTTAGGTTGGTTCAAATTAACCCATTCCTACATGTTGATGCTTTTTGATGCCCCTCAAGGAAAGCAATTTGGAAAACATTGTGTAAAATTAAGAAACTGCCTTTGACAAGCAATTTCTTCATTTTCCACAATTTTTTCTACCCAGAAAGTAAAAAAACCCTATTATTTCATAAACTTAAAATTGTCGTCTACAACTACTTTCACGGTCTAAAATATTGTCATGTAGTAATGGGTTAAATGACTGGACAGACAATAAATCAAACTGTGTGAAAATTAGAATAGTACCAATATAAAAGCAGTTAAAAAAGAAAAGAAGACGGGATACACAATGAAATCTTCATTTCCAACATTTTTTTCCTTAATACAATTTTTTCAAGAGTGTTAAAATGCAGTGTTGTTATTGGAATGGGTTTAACAGAGGTATTATTATGACTAGATTGACCTAATCAATTATAACATGATCTTGCATTATAAATCTATTACCAGACGGGAAAATTTTAGACTGGTCCTAGGAGTTGCAGACGACGATCTAAGGTTTATGAAATTTTAGATTTATTTAACTTTCTGGGTAGAAAACAATGTATAAAATGAAGAAATTACTTGTTACAAGCAATTTTTTTCATTTTTACACCATGTTGTCCCAATTGCTTTTCTTTGTTGGGGGAGGGGGCAAAAGAGTCACGGTGTGGGAACAGATTAACACATTCCAAAAAAAACTTCCAGAAACCATTGTGAGAAAAGATCATTCTTGTAATGAGCTTACAAATAAGATAAACCCCTTGTTAAATCAGATTTTTTCTTTGACAGCATAACCTATTACCACACAATCTTGCTTTTTAAAAGGTTTTAAACATTCAAGAAAACAATGTTGAAATGTAGACATTACTTGTAACCAGGAATTTCTGAGTTTTTTACGTTTTCTACCCATATAGACAGAAATATTTGAATTTAATCCACTTGAAATGGTTGTCTTCAACTTCATTTATGTTGGAACTATCTATATTTTATTGTCTGCTAATTGTTTAACTAGTGAAGTCTGTTGTCTAGTGGTAGGATGCAGGACTGGGGGTTGAAGCTACCAGATTTGAAACCTATCTGCATGATGGGAATTTTTCTGAGCAAAAAAATAACGTCATGTTACTTCTCTCCACCCAGGTGTATAAATGAGTACATTGTTAGGGTTATTAGCCAATGGGCTGTGGTTACACTTGCACCATCTGTTAACAGCTGACTTAGATCTCAATGATGGTGGATTAAGTTGTGAAGTCATTGAGCAAAATTTGGTTTGAAACTATGAAATAAAATTAAATTAACTTGGCAAAGGTGTCTAGGGGATAGTGCAAGACTACACTCATTGTGTTTACATTGTTTAGGCACATAGGTTAGTCTAGCGCTTATTCCTGAAGATGCTATTCTCTCGCTCATATCATGGCTACGTTTCATATTTTTCAGCTATCTGAATTTTGGTGGTATTGGCTATGTTATTGGTCATGAAATAACTCATGGTTTTGATGATCAAGGTAAGTTGCTTAAACCATTACCAGACGGCATAATTTTAGACTGGCCCAAATTGAAAGACATTGCAGACAACATTTTTAATTATATGAAATTTGGATTTATTCAAATTCCTGTGTAGAAAATTTTGTGGAAAATGAAGAAATTGCTTGTTAAAAGCAATTTCTTCATTTTTCACAATGTTTTCCAAAGCTTTTTTTCCCTTGGGGCGTCTAAAAGCGTCACTGAATGGGAAAGGGTTAAAGCTTACCTGCTTTACTGAAATTTGTAGCAGGCAATTTCTTCTTTTATCACAATGTTTTTTCAAGTATAAAATGACAGGATGTAAGAACCTGGGATTGTACAGGAAAGGATTATCCCCTTCCAACACAATGACGCTTTTTGATGCCCCTCTAGAAAAAACATTTGGATAAACGTTGTGTAAAATGAAGAAATTACTAGCTTCATTTTTCACAATGTTTTAGAAGTTGAGAAAATCTAAAATTTCATATTCTTTATTTGTCATTTGCAACTCTTTATAATTTGGACCAGTCAAAAGTGACTGACTGGTTATTGGTTAACTCTCTCTTGTTTCCCTGTTGTCTGAAACTTCTTTGAATTTAGACCATCTCAACTTTTGTTGTCTCGTTATCATCTAAGTAGATTTTGAAGATTTGTGGGCGGGCCAGCAATCCAATAATTATCTGTTTCTCCTCAGTTACCGTTTCCTGCATTGACCTTTTTTATGTCAATTACGTATTTCTCACACAGCTATCCTTGTTGTCTGTAACAAACAGTCAACATGAATATCCTTGCCTTACATATGTGTAGATTTACTTTTTATGCAGACAGTTACGGTTACCTTTCTGTGAGTAAGTGTGTGTGTATCCATTTCTTGTTCGGAGCATTATATGTCCCTTTCTAATACATTAATTGATGGATTTCAAATTAAGGTGACACAGTTGCTTTCCTGGATGAGTAAAAGTGTCATGCTTAAAGTCGTATTGGATCGGCCATCACCTTAGTCCATGTACAAAGAAGTTGCAGACAACGATTATATGTTTGTGGAATTATAAGATTCTTCATCTGTAAGGGTAGAAAACATTGTGGATAAAGACAAAATTGCTTGTAACAAGCAATTTCTTCATTTTAAACAATATTTTCCAAAGCTCTTTTCTTGAGAGCCGTAAACAAGCAGGATTTATAGATACTATATATCTTATCCAACATAGTAGGAACTTTTCAATAGAAAGCTATGGCAGATATTAGCTCATGATCATGTGATATTTCCAACTATTTCAAGCCAAGTAAAGGCTCAGATCAGCCTTTGTTTCTGCAGTCTGATCACAGCCTTCACTAAAAACTTTTTTGATAGCTACTGCTTCAAAACTCTTTTAACCCATTCCGACACAATTCCACTTTTTGTCACCCCTCAAGAGAAAAAGCTTTAGAAAACATTGCTGACAAAGACTTACAACAAGCAATTGTTTCCAATATCCACAATTTATTTCCACGTTAAAAGGTATTAATTCTCAAAATGCCTCCTTGAAATTTTTGTCTGCAACTTATTTTAATTTAGACCAGTCTAAAATTCTCTTGTGTGGTAAAGGGTTAACCCATTCCAACTTAATCCCTCCTTTTAACGCCCCTCAAGAAAAAAAACTTTGGAAAACATTGTGGATAATGAAGAAATTGCTTGTATCAAGCAATTTCTTCATTATCCACAATGTTTTCTATCCAAAAAGAAGAAATAATTCAAAATTCCATCAACTTGGAATTGTTGTCTGCAGCTTCTTTCAATTTGGACCAGTCTAAAATTTTGCTGGGTTGGAATGGGTTAAATAACCAGTAAATTTTTCCACATGCAGTGTGTATCTGTCCAGGCTACATAATTTCTGCACTTTATTCACTTGTAAAATGGTTGGAAATGCCACACGCAGACACATTTAACCCATTACCAGATGGCAAAATTTAAGACTAGTCCAAATTAAAAGCAGTTGCAGACAATTTACCTCCATGTCAACAAAAATAGTCTCTTCATCTCTTTTTACCCGTTATCACACGAGAAAATTCTAGACTAGACTTTATTTCTTGTAGGACGTCTCTTTGACAAATTTGGAAACCTAGATAGCTGGTGGACACCACAAGACAGTGTTAACTTCAAGGAGAGAGCTCAGTGTATGATCGATCAGTATGGTAATTTTACAGTACCTGGAACCGGGGGAATGACGGTAGGTCCTATCATGTTTAAAACATTTACGTTTAACAATTCTTTTAAACATCTAATTGAAGGAAGGCTGGCTAAGTCCATAGAGCTCTGATAGGAAGGGTCGCGTTGACATTAATCCTTTCCTGTACAACGCCTGATTTTTACGTTCCTGTAATATTGTCTTTGAGAAAACTTTGTGGAAAAAGAAGAAATTGCTTATGACAAGCAATTTCTTCTTTTTCCACAATATTTTCTATCATATAGGATGGTTACAGTTTTAATCTTACTTACTTTGTGTTGTCTTCTGCTATCCCTTTGAATTTCGACAAGTCTAAAATTTTGAAAAAACTGTAGCAGGTTAGATGACATCATCTTGCAAAACATATGGCCTTTATCTTTGTTACAAAAAAATTGTAATGGTTGCTCTGCATCTTAAATGTTGTAACTACAGCTTGAATATTCTGTAAATACCACATTTAAGTTGCCAAACCAACAAAATTGCTTCATATAAATGCTGGTCAATGTTTGGGTTCAAATTTCACTTCCAGTCTAAATGAATGACTTGATTGGTACATTGTTTCTTTGATTGACAACTACAATCTATCAATTTGCAATTATTAGACAAAATTATACACTGGTCTTAATTGACAAAGATTGGAAAAAAACTTGAGATAAAAGCAAATCTGACTTTACCTACAATGTTTTACACATTACATAAATAGGCATGCTTGTTTTAGACAGCAACCCAAGCTTTTGTTAACACATTCGCACATAGTGACACTTTTGGACACCCCTAAAGAAAAAAAAAAATTTGGAACACATCGTGTAAAATGCAATTTCTTCATTCAACACAATGTTTTCTATCCAGAAAGTTGAAAAAAAATCTAAGATTTCATAAATTCTAAATTGTCGTCTGAACTTCCTTCAATTTGGACAAGTCTAAAATTTTTCCATCAGGTAATGAGTTAAAGCTAGAATATCAAGGTTGTTGTCAAGGAGAAAAAACTGTGGCATTTTGTGATATCTCTGTTATTATATTCGTATTAATCTGAGACTAAGTGTACAAGAAATTTCTTCAATGTCCACAACGTTTTCTACTCAAAAGATCACGATCTTCTTAATTCAATGAACTTGAAATTGCCGTCTACAACTCCTTTGAATTTGGACCAGTCCCAAATTTGTCTTGTAGTGATAGGTTAACCCATTTCCACCGATCTCTCCTTTTTACGCTCCTCAAGAAAAATGCCTTGAGAAACATTCTGGACAATAAAGAAATTGCTTGTTACAATCAATTCCTTCATTGTCATGACTTTGCTGTCCCAAGAATTTTAAAATTTCATCAACAAAAGCAATTGTCGTCTGTAACTTCTTTGGATGAGTCTAAGATTTTGTTCAGTGGTAATGGGTAAATTGGGAAATTTTCATTTTCTCTTGTCTTTTTCAGTTGAATGGTATTACAACTCTTGGAGAAAATATAGCTGATAATGGAGGTATTAAAGAAAGTTTTAAGGTTGGTATAATTTTTTGTAACCAGAGTCAATTTAATGTCTAAAGGAATATAAGTTTAGCTGTCCATGGTGATTTTAACCCTTGTCATGCCAAACCCAGAATTTTCCTGTTTTTGCAGTCTGATATTAGTCTAAACCACCTGTTTGATATTTTAAGTTAGAGTTTTATATTGAATTCATCAGCAGAAAATATTGACTTCTGAGGACTTTCTAGTGCTATCAGACCTTTGATTTCTATACAATTCTTAAGTTGGATTTTATTCAGCATGACAAGGGTTAAATACATAACCTATTTAGGATTTCAATCTGGAGGCAAAAATCCTGGCTTTATTCTTTTCTCCTTACCATTATCCAACTATTCTCATTAACATTAAGTTGTTGATTTTATTTACCCACACAATGTCACTTTTTGGCGCCCCTAAAGAAAAACAATACGGAAAACATTGTGTAAAATGAAGAAATTGTCTGTAACAAGCTTCATTTTCACAATGTTTTCGATACAGAAAGTGGAAAAATTTAAATTTAAACTTTAAATTGTATTCTGCAACTCCTTTCAATTTGGACCAGTCTAAAATGTTGGAATGCGTTTAGTTCCCTCAGGATATCCTTTTATAACTTTGGTTGCCAATGCAACCCAGTAAAAAATTTAAAAAATCTTCTCCTCCTAAGCCATAAAGCCTAGAGCTTTGATATATTCAGTGTAAATCATCCTCTATTGACTCTCTACTAAAATCCTTGAAAGAATTACCGTATATTGAAAATTAGTCCTTTTCTATGCGATCCCTGATTTTACATAGAAATAAAGAACGAAAACTTTAAAAATCTTCTTCTCCTAAACCATGTGGCCTAGAGCTTTGATATTTGGTATAAATCATCTATTGACCCTCTACCAAAATACTTCAAAGAATTACCGTATCTTGAAGATTAGCCCTTTTCTTTGATTCCTGATTTTACATAGAAATAAAGAATGAAGTCTTCAAAAATATTCTTCTCCCAAACCATAAGGCCTAGAGCTTTGTTTTTGACGAGTAATAATACCTATTGACCCTATACCAAAATCCTTTATGGAATTACCATATTCTAAAAATAAGTCCTTTTCTGTGTAGTCCCAGATTTTAGAAAGGAATAAAGAAGGAAATCATGGAAAATTTTCTTCTTCTAAACTATTGGGCCTTGAGCTTTGATATAATGTATCAATGCCTATTGACCCTCTACTAATATAGTCAGATAAAAACTGTACTTTTGAAATTAGCTCAATATGGTTGGATCTTCACTTTACCTAGGATTAAAAGAGAAAATCTTTAAAAAATCTTCTTCTCCAAAATAATTAGGTGTATGGCTTTGATATTTGTATATATCATAAAGCCATCATACTCAGGGGATATAGGACCACCATGGTCCTCTTGTTTCAGGTAGAGGTTGCATAGTGATCCAAGGGTATTAATCAATTTTGCTAGCCTGAGAATAGTTTTTCATATAAAGGGGATTGAAGTAAAATATCTATTTCTAAAATGAATTGCCTTTTCCTACACAACAAAAATTTAGACTGGTTAAAATTTGTTGTACTATTGGTAAAAGGCTTACAAATTTCCTGAAAAATGCTGTTTTTTTCAACTCTCAATAAAATTATTTCTTTTTAATTTGGCAAAATTTGATATAGACAATTTTAAAAGTAGTGTAAGATGACAATTTTTAGTTTACGAAATTTGAAAAAAGTAAAAATCATTTGATGTAGAAAACATTGTGGATGAAGAATTTACTATTACAAGAAATTGCTTCATTTTAACCCTTTCCTGTCCTGTCCAAGTTCAAGGGTTTTGCAGACAAAAATTTGTATTTGATTTGATTTGAAACAACAACCATTCAGAAGGGTAGAAAAAAATGTTGAAAAAGAAGAAATTGCTTTTTACAAGCAATTTCTCTTGTTCTACAATGTTTTCTCAAATATTAAATCACAGGGACATAAAAACCAGTGTATGATGTGGAAAGGGTTAAGTTGTCCTATTTCATGGGAGCGTCACAAAGCATGATCATGTGGGAATGGGTTAAAAAAAATCTAACAAAATACGATATAACTACATAAAACTTTGTAGGAAAAATAGAAGATTTGACATCCATTGTCTATTGTAGGCCTACAGAAACAGGATAGCAGCTCAGGGTAAAGAAGATCCCAAGTTACCTGGACTTGATTATACACCAAACCAGCTCTACTTCTTGAATGCTGCACAGGTAAATTTGATATCATTCCGATGTAATTTTATTTGTTTTTCGGTATTCCTGCATTCTAATTTGCTGAAAGATTGATTAGCCTTTTACCACATGGATTTTTTTAGATTGGTCAAAATTGAAAGAAGCTGCAATTAACAATTTAAACTTGATACAATTTTGGAATTTTTCAAATTTCAGGATAGAAAACATTGTGTGAAATGAAGAAATTACTTGTTAAAAGCAATTTCTTCATTTTGCACAATGCTTTTATGGTTGTTTTCTTGAGGGGCATCCAAAGGAGTCCTTGTGTTGTTTAAGAGCTATGATTGAAAATATAGATTTTGTTATTTGCCAAAATAAAGATTTATAAGTCTTGCTTTGAAAAAAAAGCTGATTATTCCATTTCTTCGTTGAAACAAACAAAAAGACATGATGGGAATGTCTTTGAGACAAAATTTTCAGCTTGGCTGTTTTCGGAGAAAACCCGAGGTATTGCCATCACCTTGGCGTTGTATGCATCGGCATTGGCATTACAAACTTTAACCTTGGTCATATCTCTATTGTTATTGAAGATGTCCTCATGAAACTTGGCATGTGTATTGACCATCACAAGAGCTATCTAGACTATCAAGGGAGATAACTCTAAAAGCATTTTTGTAAGAGTTATGCCACTTTTTCGACATAGAATTTTTGCATTATCCAGCACCTGCAGCCAAGCGTTGGCACCCGTGGGCGGTGCTCTTGTTAATGCATGTCATCTAGAAGGTGAATTCCATAGCAATAGGATGACATCCTCAGCATCTGTAGTCTTGTAAAAGCGTTATGAGTAAGGCCTAATTAATCTTTCCAAACAGTAAGTAATCATTTTGATAATTTCATGGGTTTGTTGGTGAAATCTTCAAGTTATAAACTGATGAGAAATCTCATCAACCCATAAGATTTAAACAACAGTTATTAAACAATAATTATCATTCATATTAAATGTTTTTCTTCATTAAATTGATTATCAAAACAGTTAATAAATCATTTTGCTAATTTCACTGGTCTGTCAGTATAACCCGTTTTAACACAATCCATTTCTTCAAACCCCTCAAGCAACTAGTTTAGGAAAACATTATACAATAATGAAGAAAATTCTTGAAGTAAGCAATTTCAAAAATTTCCCACACTTTTTCCTATTCCCAAGAACTAAATTTTGGAAATTTCATCATCTTAAAATCATTGACATCGACAACTTTCAATTAAGGCTATTCTAAATTTTGTCATCTGGTAAGGGGTTTAATTATCAAGTGATAATTCACTGAGAAATCCCATGAACCAATAATCAGATGGCAAATTTTGGACTGGTCCAAATTGAAAGGAGTTGCAGAGGACAATTTGAAATTAATGAAATATCATATTTTTTTTCAACTTTCTGGGTCAAAAACATTGTGTGAAATGAAGAAATTAATTGTTACAAGTAATATCTTAATTTTACACATTGTTTTACGAATTGTTTTTTGGGGTTTTTTTTTGAGGTGCGTCCAAAAATGTGATTGTGTTTGAATGGGTTGATCCATCAGATCAAAATTGTTACATCATATGGTTTTGTTGATCAGATTGATTGTTACTTGTTTAAATACGATAAGTTAATTTAAGGTATGGTGTACAAATTTCCGTGATGAAGCCAAAATTCAGCGTATTCTCACTGATCCACACAGTATTGCACGATATAGGTAAAGATATCTGGCTAGAAGTCTACCCCAACCTCTCGTCTTTGATTAGTGCCTGTATACTCGGATAACCTCCTAAATCCTTTGTCATACAACATTTGTTTGATACTAACAGAAACTAAATAATATCAAATAATGATATTATCTATATAAAGCTCAGCTGATTTGAAACAAACAAAAAAGTCGGAATTTAATCATCTTGACTTTGTTTTACCCCATAAGACAAAGTATTTTTTCATTTCATCAACCTAAAATTGCCATCTGCATCTTCTTTCAATTTGGATAAGTCTAAAATTTTCTCATGTGAGAATGGATTAACCCATTTTCACAAAATGATGCTATTTTAAAATCAGTCAGGAAAACAATGAATAAGTGAAGGAATTGCTTGAACATAGCAAACTTCATTTTCCACAATGTTTCCAAACACTTCCGTACTGGCTCTTAAAAGCATTATTGTGTGGGATTAGGTGTGGCTGCCAGGTGCACCATATATTACCCCACTGACTTTTAATTCCTTGATCAGGGGTTAAAGTGCAAAGTAGTTTAAATATGATATGCAAAGAAACAGGCTATAAACCCAGTACTAACAAGATAAGTCAAATTCTGTATTATTAACCCATTCCAACTCAACAAAATTTTAGACTGGTCCAAATTGAAAGAAGGTGCAGACGATATTTTCAAGTTGGTGGAATTTAAATTTTCGTAGTCGTTTTGGATAGAAAACATTGTTGATAATGAAGAAATTGCTTGATACAAGCAATTTCTTCATTATCCACAATGTTTTCCAAAGCTTTTTCTTGAGGGGCGTAAAAAGGAGGGCTTGTATTGGAATGGGTTAAATGGATTGAATTCTTCATTTTGATGTGTAAATCAAAAGCAAGAGTCAAAATGATTTTCATTGAGTAAACTGTATTTATGACAATTTGGTTGCAAACCTTGACATAATTGTTAGCCAATATAAAATTGCAAAGTTCACTTCCAGTCTGGATGAATAATTTGATTGGTTGATTGATTCTTTGATTGACAGCTGCGATCTGTCAACTGACTTCTCTAATATTTTAAATGGCACGAGAGATTTACTCAAATTTCAAACAGGAATTTGAATTTTCTCAAAATGTGGGCTATTTATTCTGTTGCAGCTTTCCTTATATCATAATCAGAATCCTTCATTACCACATCATAATTTCTTATATTACCTGATCTTCTATATAATTATATTATATCTTTTATTGAAATGTAGTTGTATATTCACCCTTGACATTCTGAACCCAGAATATTCTGGTTTTAGCATGAGGTGTAGACCAAGATCAGCCTTTACATAAGTGAAGTCAGATCTTGGTGTACACCCCCTGCTTGTATTTTTCATGCCAGAGTTGTTTATGAAATTGATTTCTAAAAGAAATATTGTTTTTTGACAAGTTCTATCAGTGCTTTCAGCCCTTTGATTTTACAGCGATTCAGTTAGGTAGTTTATACAGCATGACAAGGGTTGATGTTTGGCAGTATACAGTTTTACCACTATATCCAAGCAGAGTTGTTGTTCATTTTTGTTGGTTACTCTTGCCTTACATGTCTGTGATGGGCTGAATGACAAGGTTCTTGTTAAACTAAAGAATGGAAAGAAATATTTTTACTTTTACAAGAAATAAAATATTGGGGGCATAATAAATATTAATCAATAAACATTTTATGTTCATTAACTCTTGATTATTTACCTCTTATTCACCAAACTACTTTTGTTATAAAAAACATTTGAATTACTAGCATAAAAAACTGCCATATTCATAAATCAAAATCAGTTGCAGTACATTACCTAATGTGACAAAATGGTGGCATATTGCAGACTAATTACTGAGTCCATCACAGAGGTAAATGGGGTATGAACCAGAGTGCAAGAGAGTGTTTTTACTATTCAACTGTATAAACCGTTTCATCAAGGCGTAGTATGATTCCAAGAATTAACCCTTTCAGGTTTTGCAAAATTTTAGACCTTTGTAAATTCAAATGATTTAAATTGGAAAAAAAACATTAAGAAGGGTAGAAAATATTGTCGGAAAAGAAAAAATTGCTTGTTATAAGCAATTTCTTCTTTTTCCACAATATTTTCTCAATTATAAAATAACAGGTATGTTAAAACCAGGTATTAAACAGGAAAGGGTTGATTAATGTATTTGTTTTGCATCAGTTATCCCATTTTAATTTTACTATTCTTAATCCTATTCCCGAACGACGAAATTTTAGACAGGTCCAAATTTACAAAAAGTTGCAGATGACCATTTTTAATTGATGAAATTTTAACAATCTTTGTAATTTGGGTTGGAAAACATCAGGGCTAATGAAGAAATTACCAGTAATAATCCATTTATTCATTTTCCATCATATTTTCCCAAGCCTTTTTCTTGAGGTTAAATAGTGGGATTATGTGGGGAAAGGATTAATAGATAGAAATGGTTTGGGTTTGAAGAACTTGGTAAGGTTTTTGGTACAAAACACAAGCCTCCATACAGTACAGTGTATTTTGCATAGTAAGTCACAGGCGAATTTATTTGGATGAATACAGTACATCAAAGGCATTCACTTTTACTAGTCTTTATTTTCATTTTATATTACTTTTCTTACAATGCTTTCATCATTAATATTTGCTTAAAAATTTAAATAGAATAATGATTGTATTTCAGATTTGGTGTGCCTCATATCGAGACAAACAAAAAATCAAAAGTATTTATTCATGGCCACATAGTTTGAATATGTTCGGGTATTAGAAATGAAAGAGATATAATTATATGTATATAAGTTTGTTGTTTTCTAACTTTATGCATGCACTGGTTAGGAATAGATTTTTATATTTTTATCCAACGGTGATAATGAGACACTTGATAAAGACTATGATTTCCATCTCCAATCAGATAATGCAGGAAACTTTTAGTTTTAACACATTGCTGGAATTTTAGACTGAAAGGAGTTACAGACTACATTTAAAGTTTATAAAATTTTCGATTATTTCAACTTTATGGGTCAAAAAGGTTGTGTGAATGAAAAACTCAACATTGGTGACTGTGCTGTTTTAACAAATTAGAATCTACCGATCATTTTTTTTCTGTTCTTGGTTTACAAGCTACAAAACTTAAACCTTTCAACCCGCATTATGTCAGCATATGCGCAATTCTGTCTTCGTCAGGTAACACATTATTGTTTCTGGATAATGTTAGGTTTAGGTAGAATTACATTTGCATGGCCTTTTTTTAAATGCTCAATTAACCAAAAAGGTGGCTTTACTATTACTTATGTATAATAATTTTATAATAAATACTAGAGATTTGCATTACTTTTTGAATTTCTAAAGATTGCTTAAACTCCACTCGCTGAAAGCCAGCATGTTATTGTTATGTGTTGAGTCTGTTGTGTGTCTGTCAATGCATGTTAATTTTTAGCTCACCTGAGCACAAAGTGCGAGGTGAGCTATTGTGATCGGTCGTTATCCGTCGTCCGTCCGTCCCTCTGTCCATCCATCCACAATTTCTTTAAAAATCTTCTCCTCCTAAACCAGTAGGCCAATCAAGCTGAAACTTTGCAGGGATGTTCCTTGGGTGAAGTTCTACAAAAGTTGTTAAAAAAAATTCATTCAAGCAAAAACTCTGGTTGCCGCAGCATTTGCAAATGGGAAATTATAGTAAATCTTTAAAAATCTTCTCCTCTTAAACCAGTATGCCAATCAAGCTGAAACTTTGCAGAGAAGTTCCTTGGGTGAAGCTCTACAAAAGTTGTTAAAAGAATTACATTCCTTGAAAAACTTTGGTTGCCGCAGCATTTGAAAACGGGAAATTTTAGTAAATCTTTGAATTTGAGTAAGTTAAAAAAAAATCTTCACTTTTAGGCGAAAGGCATTTATATTTGGAATGTAGCAAGCCTGGCTGTTATCTATGATATTTGATTAAATTATGCCTGTAGGTTAAAAAAAAAATCCCTTCCCTGGGTGTCCAAAGCTCGTAAAAATGCTCAATTAGACCATGTTCAACAGTCTTCTCCTCCCAATCTACCAAGTCTAAGGCATTCATATTTGGTATATAGCATAACCAGATTACCATGTTAGCTAAAATCTTAGCTCTGGGATTAAGCATGATCCTGCCCAAGAGCTCCAAAATTTGGGAAAATGTCCAATTAGAGCAACTTCATAAGTCTTCTCCTTTTGAAATATAAGGTAAAGGACATTTATATTTGGTATGTAGCATTTCTAAATAATTTTGTACTATGTTACAGGAAAATATGCCCTTCGGATCAAAAACATATCTGTTCCAGGGGTCAAAATTTTTTTAAAATACCTTAGCTTGAAAGAATTCTCCTTTTTAAATATAGGGCCTAGAGCTATTATATTAAAAACATAGCATAATGTTGTTTAAATCTACCATGTTTTTATCATTAGGACAAAAGTAGCCCTTCCCAAGGCATCCAAAGTTATGAAAAACGCTCCCTATGTTCAAGTTGTAATGCATTCATATTTAGTTTATAGTACATCCAGATTGTTCTCTACCAAGGTTGCTAAGATAATACCCATTGGGTCAAAATTGCCCCACCCCAGAGGCCCAAAGTTTGGTTAAATGCTCAATCAGAGCAATATCAAATTCTTTTCCTTAACACTGGTCCTTATTAAAAGAAGTTACAGACAGTAATTAAAGTTTGATTGAAATCCAAATACAACGAATTTCAGGGTAGAAAAAATTGTGAGAAAGGGAGAAATTGCTTGTAACTCCTGGTTCTCTCTTTCTCACAATGCTTTTCAAAGCTATTTTCCCTGAGGGCATCAAAATGTGGGATAGTTTGGTAAGAGATTAAACTATAAAGCTATAGGTATTCATTTTTGTTGTATAGCATTACTAGATAGTTTTGTACAAAGCCCAAAATCTTATATCTGTTTTATCTATTTTTCTCTACTAGTGTCTTTTTTATACAAAAAAGTAATGTAATCTGCAGATGCCTAAGGTGAGCGATTTAGGACCATCATGGTCCTCTTGTTTCTTTAAAAATCTTCATCAAAGAAAGTACTGCACATATTTTTACTAAATTCCACATAAATGATCCTTGGATGAGCTTTTATCAGATTCCATCAATGAATTTTCCACAGGTGAAATACATAGATTTTAAGGGCAGGACTAGTTTCAATAAATTGTATATCTCATTCCCACACGATGAAATTTTGGACCAGTCCAAATTCAAAGAAGTTGCAGATGACAAATTTCAGTTGATGTAATCTTCCAAATCTTTGTCTTTTAGGGTAGAAAAACATTGTGAATAATGAAGAAATTATTTGTAACAAGCAATTTCTTCATTCTCCACAATGTTTTCCAAAGCTTTGATTTTGAGGGGCGTTTAAAAGCGTCATTGTGTGGGATTGGGATATACTGCAAAATTCGAAAATACAAATTTCTCTTTTCAGAATTATCACTCCCTGAAATTTCACTTAAATGATCCCTATTTTCCCTATTCATATAAAAATTCTGATCAGATTAAAAACATAGCTAATTTAATGGGTTGATTTAGATTCAATATATAATATATAACTTAAACTTCTCAAAATAATACTTCATGGACTTTACTCTATTTTCACAGAAATGATAATTATGTTTAGAAAAATTGATTGGTGAAAAACAAGTTTTTTCCTAATTAGATATATATACCTTTATGAATCAAAGGACTGAAAGTCATGAGAGCAGTCTTACTGGCTTATCAGTAACTGCGCTCAATGATAATGTCTACATGCCAACATGTATCACCAATATTAGTCAGTAAAGGCACACACACACACACACACAATTTAGTTTTTATCAGTTTTCTATAATTACTGAACATTGATTTCCTGTATCACTAATCATCAATGTGCAACAAAGAATCATAAGTAGAGTGGCTCTAATCAAAGACTCCGGCTGTGGAACATATTCTGTCCAACATTTGTCTCTCACCAATGGATGATAATGGCCATCATGGCTTGTTTTATTCACAGTAGTAGCACGTAAGACTAAAAGTCATTGCGTCCCGGGTTCAATCCCCGGTCGCGGCAAATATCCTTTCTGACATTTGTTCAACACAAATGCGACGCCTAAGTTGGATGAGCAGCTGGAGGCTCGAAAAGGATGTAATGGTAGTGCTGGTGTGAGAAATACAAGGAATTCATGGTTAGGTGCTCCAGCCTCCGTGATATGACTGAAATACTGTTGAAAGTGGCGTTATAATACCCATGCGGTCAATCATGACCCTTTTACTGTTGAACCTGAAATCGCAATTTTGCTCTAATCAGAATGTTTCCTTCATGCTATTTCATCAGTGTGTGAAAATTTATGGTTGTGTGGTAATGGGTTAAAAAGGAAAAGAAATCAAAAATAACATTCAACTTTTTTAGTGTTGAGCATATATCATTATTATAACAATTGAAAGACTACATGACCGTTTAAAAGATATAGTCGAATTCGAGAGGCAAAAGGGTGTTTTATTGAGCGGAGTTTGATAGGTGCTCGAATCATAAATATAACAGGATTGTAACATATACTGTGTATATGGGGTGTAAATTCACTCAGCCCTGCCAGGTCAAAACTAACAGACATTTACGTCCGCTGTTCTCGACTAAAAACAGGCTGTGGGCATTCAGCAAGTTATTTTCTTCATTAGTGGTGAAACGAGATGGAGGCGATCAGAAAGATTTGCACTCCAAATTCATGAGCATGCGTAGAAATTAGCGGAAATACGTGAAAACTTGTCTCCAGTTGATCGATTTGAAATACAGCTTTTTGAACCTTCAAAACTGCTAAAAAGCGAGAGAAAATCATTCAAGGGATGTAGATGCTTCTAGAATAGGCGAAAAATTATTGCATGATTGTCTCCCATCAAACACAGAATTATCCTTATTATTCTTTATAAAAAATGAAAGCTCTGAGGAGGAGGATTTAAGCTCTACAAGCTCTATAGAACTTTGTTGTTTGTTTTGATTGCATTTTATTTCAATATAGTATATAATATTAAGAATTTGACTCTGTAAAGCTTTTTCGCTGTGGAACTTTTTCGCAGACCAGATTTTTCTGGATAAAGGCAAAAATTATTCATTTTATATTGAACTCCTAAAAATATCATTTCCTCAATCAGTACATTTAAGATTGTTGAGTGATACAGGCACTAAGGTGCCTCTAGTTGTGTAATGGATAAGAGCATGAAAATTGACTGATCAATGCTCTTATCAAAATATCAATTGATCAATTAAATCAAAGTGAAATTTGCACTTAGATATTTATGTTAACAATTTCGATGGTAATGGCAAATTAAACATTGTAGCTACAGCTTAATTTAACTGCAGTTATCATATCTAGCTCGCAAACCAACCCTTTTACCTTTTTCTTGCATTTTACTGGCTGTAAAATTTGCAATACTATGCTTGTTCTAAATTAAACTTCAAGTAGAGGTCAGTGGGGTTGACTAGCGATCATTCAAATTGAATAGATTAGTTAAGCACAAGTCTATTTATGCATGAATAAAATATAGTAGCTCTAGTGGAAAGTTCAATTACTTTTTAGCTCCACTGGCTGAAAGCCAAAGACCTATTGTCATGGTGTTGTGTCCGTCTCTTCAGAAAGTACTGAACAGAATTCAAGCAAATTTTACAAAAATGACCCTTGGGTGACCCTTTATCTGATTCCTCAAAAGAATTTTGATCGGTTGATAAACATGGATTAAATCGGCAGGGCTAATACCCAAATGTGGTGAAAGCTTTTGAAATCTTTTTCTCAGAAACCAGTGGATGGATTTCTAGCAAATTTCACAGAAATACCCTTTAAGAAATTCTTTCAAAGAAATTTGATCAAATGAAAAGCATGGCTTTAATGGGCGGGGCTAATTTCAATATTTTGTGAAAAGTTTAAATATCTTTCTTTCAAAAGCCAGTTGATAAATTTCAACTAAATTTCACCGGAATGTTCCTTGTGTGAGCCTTATCAGATTCCTTCTAAGAATTTTAATTGGATGAAATACATGGCTTTAATGGGCGTGGCTAATTTCCATATATTGTTGAAGCTTTAAAAAGTCTTCTTCACAGAAACCCATTAATGGATTATAACACAATTTTACAGGAATGATTCTTCGGTGACTCTTTATCAGATTCCTTCAAGGAATTTGATGGGATGAAAACATGGTTTTAGTGGGCCTGGCTAATTTCCATATATGAAGAAAGCTTAGAAAATCTTCCTCTCAAAAATCAGTTGATGAATTTCAATCAAATTTCTCAAAATGATCTCTGGTGAATCTTTTTTTTCAGATTTGATAGGATGAAAATTTGGCTTTTATGGTCGCGGTTTATGTCAATATATGGCATACAGTGAATTTTCAAAAAAAATATTAATACCTTTTCCATCTGACTTAATAAATGAATTGACTTTTGTGAAACAATGAAAAGTTTGAATATTAAAATATTTCATTGAGAAGATTTATTTGCCCCACATGGTGAATATGATTAGGTTTATATTGAATTCCTGAAAACACCATTTGCTTAATCAGTACAATCAGGCCTGTCGAGCAATACAGGTGCTCAAGTGCCTCTTGTTTCTTTCATTTTGTGTTTTCTTGTTTTTTATGGTAAAGAATTATTTAAACTTTTTCTAAAGCTGTCTGAACTTGAATGAAGTGATTTGTAGCAAGGATATTTTCTTTTTAGCTGGGATATTTTCATTTTAGCTGGGATATTTTCATTTTAGCTGGAATGTTTTCATTTTAGCTTGAATGTTTCATTTTAGCTTGAATGTTTCATTTTAGATGGGCTGTTTTCAGAGAAAACCACAGGTATTGCTATAGTACTGGTGTTGTCAGCTCTGTCATCTTGTAGCCATGTTGTCATTGCATAAACTTTTAAGATAGCGTCAGACTTGGAAAATAAGTTCAAACGAACATTTCTTGCTATCAAGGTCACATTTCTGAAGACTTGGAAAATAAGTTCTAACAAACATTTCTTGCTATCAAGGTCACATTTCTGAAGACTTAGAAAATAAGTTCAAAGGAACCATTCTTGCTATCAAGGTCACATTTCTGAAGACTTAGAAAATAAGTTCAAAGGAACCATTCTTGCTATCAAGGTCACATTTCTGAAGACTTAGAAAATAAGTTCAAAGGAACCATTCTTGCTATCAAGGTCACATTTCTGAAGACTTAGAAGATAAGTTCAAAGGAACCATTCTTGCTATCAAGGTCACATTTCTGAAGACTTAGAAAATAAGTTCAAAGGAACCATTCTTGCTATCAAGGTCACATTTCTCAAAAAAACCACAAAAAAAACGCTGTGGTGTTTCTTGAACACATCTTGTTGTAACATGGTGCTGGCCAGGAATTTTGCAAAATAATGTTCAATGTTTAACCCTTATCATGCTAAACAAAATCTGTTTTGAAAAATGCCTTTAAATGAAAGGACTGAAAGCACCGTGAGCCCTTATAGAGGATTTTATTTAATTTACTAATAAATGTCACTTAATAGATACAAGCAGATGACCTAGACCAAGATAAGACTGCACATATGTGCAAGCCAATGTTTGTCAGTGCCTTCTACCAACAGAAGAATATTCCGGGTTCAGCACAACAAGAATTGATATTAAGTGAAACTGCCTATCTGAGCTCAGTGGGCCTGGGATCTGGCACTTACAAAATTCTTTTCCTTAACCCATTAACAGACGACAAAATTTGGAGACAATTTTAAGTTTATGATATTTAGATTTTTTCCACTGTCTGGGTAGAAAACATTGTGTTAAATGAAGACTATGCTTGTTACAAGAAATTTCTTCATTTCACACATTTTTTTCCCAATTGCTTTTCTTGATGGGCGTCCAAAAGTGTCATTGTGAGGGAATGGGTTAACAAACCATTCTATTCTAACCTATCTTTACAGAATAAATTGATCATTATGGCATGCTCTTTCTAACTACTCATCTCAGAGGGAGCATTATGTAAATGGGTTAACCCATTACCACACCAAAAAACTTTAGACTGGTCCAAATTGAATGAGGTTGCAGACAAATATTCAAGTATCATAATTTGTCACCTTTTGTCTTTCAAGGAGGAAATATTGTGAGAAAAAATAAGAATTGCCTGCAAAAAGCATTTTTGTCATTTTCCATAATATTTTCCCAGGCTATTTTCCTAAAAATTTAGAGACATAAACAAGGTGGGATTGTGCGGGTTAAGGTAAAATCTTAATAGTGCTCAAAAATTAGTAGGATTTTAACCTATTCCCACACCAAGCTGCTTTTTTAACCCCCCCCCCCACACTTCTGGAAAAATATTGTGAACAATGAATAAATTGCTTGTAACAATGTGCACAATTTTTCTACCCTAAAAGCAAAAAGTTTTAAATACCACCAATTTAAAGCTGTTGTCTGCAACACCCTTCAATTTGGACTAGTTTAGAATTTTGTCAAGGGTTAGATGTAATCAAATGCTTTCATTTCAAATTAATAATTGAGACAATCTTAAAGTAAGTTATTGTTGTAATTTTGTTTTCTTATGTGAAATGTCAGTACTTTGTAATTACCACAGACATTAGTTACTTTTTTATCAGATTTGTCACTTGACGTGTTTCCTTTTTAACCAATTACCAGACAACAAAATTTTATACCTACCTTAGTTCAAAAAGTTGCAGACGACAATATCAAGCTGATGGATTATTTATTTTTTTTATTTTGCATTTGAGATAGAAAACAAGGTCAATAATGAAGAAATTGCTTTTATCAAGCAACTTCTTCTTTTTCCACAATGTGTTCATAACTTTGTTTCTTGTTTGGCGTCAAAAACTTGATTGTAAGGAATTGATTAAATACATTCCACATTAGCCAGATACAGTGGAGCAATACAGGCAGTCAAGGGCCTTTAGTTTCATTTTCCACAATTTTGACAACCAAGAAAATTGAAATAATCTAAAATTTGATCAACTTTAGTCGTCTGGAACTTCTTTGAATCTAGACCGGTCTAAAATTTTGCCTTCTGGTAATAGATCAATGAATGACATTATTAGTTGATCCATTTCAGAATAAGATGCTTTGAGGAATAAAAAATTTGGCTTATTCAAATAACTTTGATACATGTGCTAATCGTTCCTTTATACGTAATTATTAACATCTTGTGACATTTAATTAACCCATTTCCATACAATGATGTTTTTTCCATTGATGCCTTTCAAGTAAACTATTTAGGAAAATATTGTGTAAAATGATGAAATTGCATGTTACCCAGAAAGTTGAAAAAATCTAAAATTTCATAAACATTAAATTGTTGTCTGTGATTCTATTCAATTTGGACCAGTCTAAAATTTTGTCATCTGGTAATGGGTCGATTGATTATCAGGATTAATTAACCCATTCCAACACAGCAAAATTTTAGACTGGTCCAATTTGAAAGAAGCTGCAGACGACAATTCAAAGTTGATGGAATTTTGAATTTTTCCGTCTTTTTGGATAGAAAATATTGTGAATAATGAATGTTTTACAAAGCTTTTTTCTCGAGGGGCGTAAAAAGGAGGGATTGAGTTGAAATAGGTTAAAGATAATTGACAAAATGTGTTTTCTTGATTTTAGAAGTGCATTTGTTATACCTTTACCTAGAAAGTAGAGGGAATGTATTGGTTTCATCATGTCTGTCTGACCATGCAACTGTAGACTTTAGGGTCTGATAGGTCACAGGCCAAGGTCCTTTTTCAACTTTGATTAAAAACTGTATCAATTCTCTAACTGGTAAGCCATTTTACCTAAGTTCTTGAAATTTATACAAATGTTATCCATGATTCAACAAGGTGTCCTTTTGTTTTAAGGTTTTGTAGGTCAAAGGTGAACTGTGATACTTGAGTGACAAAATGGTGGTAGGGGTATAAGTCCGCTTTGTGACAATTCTGGTTTAATTAATTTGGCAATTTTTTTCCAGGGTTTATGGTCCCATGCAGAATTTCGATGAATTCTCAAAAGCGTGGAACTGCCCAGCAGGTTCGTTCATGAACAGAGCCAATAAATGTTCGATATGGTAACCATGGAAACAGACAAGTCATGTGACAATCCAGAAAGAGAAGATGCAATGAAGGCATATCTACAAAAGATACCATTCCATCCTAGATAGGTTGAGACTGTGCATGACACTTCTAACTAATTTCATATGTGTGCCAGAATGGCCTGTCCTGTGCAGTTTCACCAGGGTTGTCAATTAACCCATTCCCACATAATAATGCCTTTTGATGCCTCTGAGAAAAAAAGGCAATGGAAAAAATTGTGGAAAATGAAGAAATTGTTTGTTGCAATTCATGCCACACAAAAGTATTGAGCATTCAATCCTATAACCCTTTTCCATACAATGATACTTTTGGACATCCCTCAAGAACAACATTTGGGAAAACATTGTGTAAAATGAAGAAATTGCTTGTAACTAGCAATTTCTTCATTTTACACAATGTTTTCTACCAAGATGAAAAAAATCTGAAATTTCATAATCTTTACTTTGTTGCCTGCAATTGTTTCAGTGATCCTTTTTTGGCAGTCCTTTGAGTGGTTACGTTACCAGATGGCAATATTTGAGACTGGTCCAAATTGATTGAGGTTACAGACAACAATTTAAAGTAAATTAAATTTTGGATTTTCTGTACTTTGATGAAGAAAACATTTTGGATAATGTTCTTCTAACAAGCAATTTCTTCATTTTTCACAATATTTTCAAAACATTTTTTCTTTGGGGTCATCTAAAAGCACTACTGTATTGAAAATGGGTTAATACAAGTATTTCTGTGTTCTGAAAGCACTGTTTGGATTTTAACCCTTTACCGTTCAAATACAGGATTTTACGTTCCTGTGATTTTATACTTGAGAAAACATTTTGGAAAAGAAGAAAGTGCTTGTAACAAGCAATTTCTCCTTTTTCCACAATATTTTCTACCACATAGGATGGGTTCATTTCAAATAGCATCCAGTTGTCATTGTTGTCTGCAACCTCTTTCAATTTGGACTAGTCTAAAATTTCCAAAAACGGGAAAGGGTTAAGGCTGCCAAGTGTCTGCGCTTTACTCACAATGAAATTGTTGGAAATGTCATGTACATGTGTGCTGATTTTTATATTTAGTCAGAGAATATTTTGTTGCACTTTGAACTAATATATCAACTGGTAAAAGTAATACTGTTCTAAGTGTCTGTGTATGTCAATCACGTTTACAACAGGACTGAATTGCTAGATGGAAAATAGAAGCACTTAACCGTTCCCACTCGACAAAATTTTAGACTGATCCAAATTGAAAGGAGTTGCAGACGCCATTTTAAAGTTGATGAGATTTTAGATTTTTTCAACTTTCTAGATAAAAAACATTGTGAAAAATGAAGAAATTGCTTGTTAAAAGCATTTCTTCACTTTACACAATGTTTCACAAAGGTTTTTTCCTGAGGGGCGTTCAAAAGCATCACTATGTGTGAATTGGTTAAGATGATATAAAAATGCAATTCTGAGCTAATCTTCTTATGTGTAAAATATATTGCAAAATGTTCAAATCCTTATCAGACTTCACAATGCAGGTTTGACAGGGTTAAGGTTTTTCCACTTTTGGAAATTACCGGTTGTCAAATTATGGCTGTCAAAATCAACCAATCAATCATTAATCTAATGTCGATTAGAAAATTTAAGACTAGTAGTCCAAATTCAAAGAAGCTATAGATGGCATTTTAACCCATTCCAACTCAAGCCCTCCTTTTTACGCCCCACAAGAAAAAAGCTTTGGAAAACATTGTGGACAATGAAGAAATTGCTTGTAACAAGCAATTTCTTCATTATCCACAATGTTTTCTATCCCAAAAGACGAAAAAAATTAAAATTCCATCAACTTGAAATTGTCGTCTGCAGCTTCTTTCAATTTGGACCAGTCTAAAATTTTCTTGTGATGGAATGGGTTAAAGTGGTCAAGTGTTTAATTTCATTTCTTTATATATTTTTGATTCCTCTGCACATATTCTGAATTGAAAGACATGAGCTTTGATGGTTTTGTAAAACTAAAATTAATTCAAATATCAAACTTAGAACTTAGCCTATGTTTTTTCACAGACAAAGTTGAAGTAGTATCAAAGGAAAACAGCCAAAATTGTAGCAAGAAAACAGGAAGCAGAGCTTATCAGAGCATGGATATTTATAACAAGTGATTTCTTCATTTTCAGCAATGTTTTCTTGGGTGCCTCTAAAAGCTGGACTTCATGGGTATGTGTTAAGCTAATGATTTCTGCTATATACTGATCTCTCTTTGAAAAGGGTTAAAACCCTGTTTAAAGCAGTTATCTCCCTTTGGAGAGGGTCACAGCTAAAGCTAGTGATTTTTCTTTACAGATGATTAAACCTTGTTCAAGCTAGTGGCCTCCCTTTGGAAAGGGTTTTAGCCTTGTTGAGCTAGTTATTTCCCTTTGGAGGGGATTACAGCCCCCCCCCCTTAAGTTAGGGATCTACCTTTGGAGAGGGTTACAGCCCCATTAAGCTAGTGATCTCCCTTTAGAGGGTGTTACAGTCCTGTTAAGCTAGTGATCTCCCTTTTGTGGGGGTTACAGCCCTGCTGAGCTAGTATTCTACCTTTGGGGAGGATTACAGTTCTGATCAAGCTAGTTACTACCCTTGGAGAGGGTTACAGCCCTATTCAAGCTAGTTGTCTCCCTCTGGAGAGAGTTACAGCCCTGTTCAAGCTAGTTATCTCCATTTGGGAAGGGTTACAGCCCTGTTCAAGCTAGTTATCTCTTTTTATAAATGGTTACAGCCCTGTTAAGCCAGTGATCAACTTTAATAGAGGTTTACAGCATTGTTCAAGCTGGTAATTTCCCTTTGCAATTGGCTACAGCAATGTCCATGTTAAGGAAAACCAAACTGGTTAAGAGGTTTTAAAGTTAGGCAAAATAGTGTTTCAAATTGTTACATGGTGGTATTTTATGTGTTTACAAATTCAAAGAAAATCCAAGTATTCATTTGTTAAAATTGATTTTTAATAAAATATGTTAAATGCTATTAGATTTTCTGTATTTACTTACAAGCCATATTATGTCTTTTAACCCATTACTAGGCAGCAAAATTTAAGACTAGTCTGAATTGAAAGAATTGCAGACGACAATTTAAAGTTTATGAATTTCTGGAATTTTTCAGCTTTCTTGATAGGAAACATTGTATAAATTAAGAAGTTGCTTCTTACAAGCAATTTCTTCATTACTCACAATGTTTTCCAAATGTTTTGTAGGTCACCTGACCAAAGGTCATGGTGACCTATTGCAAATTGAGTTTTGTCCAGCTTTGTGTGCTGTGCGTTACTTTTTTTATACTTTTTACTTCATCTTGAGAACCCTTGGACAGATTTCAACCAAACATGTCAAGATGCATCCCCATTGGAAGGTGCTTCAGATTTGTACATGTCATGGAGTTATCTCCCCTGTGAGGTAAAAGGGTACATCTTAAAAAATGAACCAGCAGTTGGATTGGATTCACATTTGGTATTTAAGGTCTTTGGGCCAAGGACTGAAGTTTGTACAAGAAAAAAAAATCTAGCCGTGCTGGGGGGGGGGGGGCAGGGGGCATAAGCTTACATAGTGACAACTTTGAAAATCTTTTTCTACTTATCCAAAAGTCTACAGCTCTGATACTTGGTATGCGTTGTCACCTATTTAACCTCTATCAAAATTGTACAAAATATGGTTCCAGGGTCAGAATTAGCCCTTTCCAGAAGGTCACAAGTTTAACATAGGCTTATATAGTAAAATTTTTAAAAATCTTCTTCTCCCAAACAGGAGGGCTAAGTGCTTTTATATTTGGTATGTAGCATCATCTGGTGGACCTCTGTCTAGATTGTATAAATTATTGCCCCAGGATCAGAGTGAAATTTTAAAAATCTTCTTCACCCAAACAGGAAGGCCTATAGCTTTGATATTTGGTAGATGGCATCATCTTGCGGACCTCTATCAAGATTGTTTGAATTATGGACCCAGGGTCAGAAATAGCTCATTCACAAGTTTAACATTGGCTTGTATAGTGAAATTTCAAAAATCATCTTCTCCCAAACAGGAAAGCCAAGAGCTTTGATATTTGGTATACAGCATCATCTGGTGGACCTCTATCAAGATTGTACAAATTATGGCCCTAGGATCAAAATTATCACAAGTCTAACATAGGCTTGTATAGTGAAAACTTTAAAACTATTCTGCTCACAAACAGAGCTTTGATATTTGGTACATAGCATCATCTGGTGGACTTTTATCTCTTTTTGTGCTCTTTGAAGACCGATAAGGCCCTATGGCCCTTTTGTCTTGAGTAACATCTAAAAGGGTCACTGTGTGAAATTTATTTGCCTATGGGCAGTCAACAAAAACTTAACCCTTGTCATGCTGAACCCAGAATATTCCGGCTATGGCAATTGGTGTATACCAAGATCAGCCTGCACATAAGTGTAGTCTGATCTTGGTCTACACCACCTGCTTGTACTTTTCCTGCCAGAGTTAATTCTGAAATGATTTCTAAAAGAATTCTAACAGTGATTTCAGTCCTTTGACTTTTTAGCAATTCAGTAAGGCATTTTATACAGCATGACAAGGTTTAAGAATGCAGACAACATTTCAAATACATAGTCAGTTAAAGATGAGAATCAAAAAAACATGGAATTTCTGAGGAAAAAGAATTTGCTTGTCACAATCAAATCCTTTATTCTATCCAGCTGTGTTTTCCTTCAATTCATTATAACACGACAAAATCTTGTTCAAATTGAAAGAAGTTGCAGACGACAATTTCAAGTTGGTAGAATTTAGAAAATCTTTGCTGTGTAGGGTAGGTAAAAATATTGTGAACATTCAAGAAATTGCTTGTCACAAGCAATTTCTTAATTGTCCACAATTTTTTCAATGGCTTTTTTTCTTGAGATGTGAAAAAGTGGATTGAATGGGAATAGGCTAAGGCAATGAGAAAATTTATATCAAAGGACTGAATGTTCTGAAAATTGCCATATTTTGAAAGTTTAGACCACACAATACTTGTAAAGTCTCTGACCTGAATAACATCTATCTTAAAACCGATCCAAATTGAAAGAAGTCAATACAACAATTTCATTTTTCTAATAGGAAAATAAGTGTCATATAGGGTAGAATACACTGTGAGAAAAGAATTAATTGCTTGAAACAAGCAATTAATCCTTTTTCACACTGTTTTCCTTAGGTACTTTACTTTTAAGGCTTAAAAACGCAGAATTTTGTTGGAATAGGTTAAGTGTTGAGTCGTTTCAGTTGTTTGAAAGTTAAACATGAGAGTACAATATTACAATATAATAACTATCAGTTGGTTTTCTGATAATTTTGCATCATCAAACCTCATATGAAAAAGTAAAATTATTCCAATCAAAATGAATTTAGAGTTACCGTTCTTTATTTTAGAGTTTAAACTTTATTTAAGACTGGTCTAAATTGAAAGGAGTTGCAGACAAACTTTCCGGTTAAAAAAAATTGTGAAAAATGAAGAAATTACTTCATTTTAAAATCACCAATCTTGAATGGTAGAATTTTCTACAAATTTCTTAGTAGGATGAAGTGTGTTAAAGGGTTAAAAGTTTATAGCAAGTTTGTGAGACTTCAAGGTTTTTTGCATATGTATATATGTATGGACCGATTAACACCCAATTTCCAAGGAATACTGTTGTAACTCAGATTACACCATTTAGTTATTTACAGTTATCTGGAATTGCATATTTTATGTCTTCATACACTAAGAAAAAGTTAGGCTATGGAATATGAAAGCAAGCATATCAAATTAAGAACAAGCACCTGCATTTTCATTTAACCCTTTCCAACTCAATCCCACTTTTTAAGCATCTCAAGACAAGATGTGTTTGTGAAACACTATGCCCCCGAAACAGGAATTCTTTAGTAATGGGAAAAGGGTTAAAATTTTGACCTTGACCTTGATGAAATGATCTTCCCCAGTTGCGCCTTGTTGAGACCTATCTACATACCATTAGCATTGTCACTTAATCAGAGTTGAAGTTATAGGAAAATGATTAGTTGGCAGGTTAAGTTTTGCAGACAGACAGACAGACGGACGGACACAGGTAAAACAATGTGCCCCCTATCTTATCAATGAGGGGGCATTAAAAAGCTGTGGAAATCATTGTGGACAATGAAGAAATTGCTTGTAACAAGCAATTTCTTCAATGTCCATAAAGTTTTCTGTCATAGAAAGCAAAGATTTTCTAAATTGCATTAACTTCAAATTGTAGTCTGCAAACTCTTTCAATTTGAATTTTGTTGAGTTGTAATAGGCTAAAGGGTCAGTTTTAACTTGTTACAAGTAATTTCATTGTCCACAATGGTTTTTTTTTTTATCCTAAAAGACAAAGATTTTCTAAATTCTGACAAATCCAGATTGCTACCTTTCAATGTGAACAGGCCAAAATTGTGTTGTCTGGTAATGGCTTAAAATATATAATCCACATTTCCCCTTGTTGATATCGAGCAATTATCTTCCATACCTAAGAGCAGTAACAATGTCCTCCTTTCCCCACTTTCTAACATCCTTGCATCTCCTTGATCTATTTTAAGGTCCACTGGCAGAAAGCCAGAGAGCTATTGTCATGGTGTAGTGTTTGGTGTGCATGCATGTGTGTGTTGCATGCATGTGTAAACTTTTACTTTAACAAGAGGCCCATGAGGGCCTGAGACGCTCTACTGTTTATCAAGTTTTCTGTTAAAGAAATCTTATATTTAAGGAAGTTAACTTTTCAAAGAAGAATGGATAAAGAAAAAAAAGGGCTTTATCCCCTTTTTCATTTTGAGCAACAATTCTCAAGGCCCCTTTTCCCGTGTTTCATGACGGATCCACTCCATTTCCTAAAGAAAGTTACCTTATGGGTGACCCTACAATCATTCTGTGAATTTTTCATCAGAATCTGACAATAATTGTGGACTTTATCACACAAACAAGATTGTTTTGAGTGAAAATCAATAAGGCCCCTTTTCCTGTGTTTTCTGATGGATCAATTTCATTCCAAAAGGAACTTTCCTTACAACCCTACAATTGTCCTGTGAAATTTAAAAGACAATTTGATAATGATTGTGTTCTTCATCACTTACACAAGAATGTTTTGAATGATAATCTGTAAGGCCCCTTTTCCTGTGTTTCGAATGCCATGCATCTTTGAAGAGAATCCAATAAAACTGTTGACTTTATTGTGTTAACAAAGATATTAAAATCAAGTTCTCATAAGGCCCCCTTTCTCGTGATATTTTACTGTTGGTTTTATCATTCTGTGAAAGTTAAAAGTGAATCCGATGAAATATTGGAACTTCATTATGTTTACTAGAATGTTTAAAAAAAAAAATATCATAGGGCCCCTTTTTTCATGATACTTGATGGATTTTACCCAGTTCTGAAAAGAACCCTTTAAGTGATTGTACAATCATTCTGTGAAATTTTGAAGTGAATCCGGAGAAATCAAGGGACATCATTGTGTTAACCAGAATATTTAAGAAAGTTTTTCATAAGGCCCCTTTTTATGTGACACTTGCCATAATCAGATCCACTGTCAAAATCAACAATTGGAATGATGGTACAATCAATCTGTGTAATCTGTGGAATTTAGGTCCCCTTTTCTCATGATACTTTACAGAACAAACCAAATTTCAAAAGGAACAATTCTAATGAAGGTACAATCATTCTTTTAAAGAGAATCAATAAAAACAGTGGACTGAATTGTGTCAAGAATTTTTGTAACAAAATTTTCTTAAGGCCCCTTTTTCCGTGAAACTTAACAAATCAGACCCAATGTACAAAGGAACAATCCTAATAATAGTTTGAAGAAAATGATAAAGACTGAGGACTTTATTGTAATAATGATGTTTTGTAATAAATTTTTTATGAGGTCCCTTTTCTTGTGTCACTTAACCAATCAGACCTAATTTACAAAAGAACAATCCAAATGATGGTACAATCATTCTATTTAAGTTTGAAGAGATTCTGATAAAGACTGAGGACATTGTTGTGTTTATGGGGATTTGGTAATATATTTCATACAGCCCCTTTTCCTATGACACTAGACAGTTCAGGCACAATTTGGAAAGAAACAATCCTAATGATGGTACAAACATTCTGTGAAAGTTTGAACAGAATCTGATGAAAACTGCAGACTTTATCTTGGTGTAAAATTTTAAAATAAAATTTTCATAAGGCTCCTTTTCCTGTGATACTTGAAGGATCAGGTCTCATGTCAGCATCAACAATTGTGATTATTGTACAATGATTCTGTGAAGGTTTAAAGAAAATCCAATGACAGCTCTGGACTAGGTTACAAGGATTATAGATAAAATTTTCAAAAGGCCCCTTTTCCCATGATACTAGACAGATCACGTCTAATTTGAAAATAAAGAATCCTCATGATGGATTAATCATTCTGTGAAAGTTTAAACAGAATCTGATGAAAACTGTTGTTTTTATTGTGGTACAAGGATTTTAAAATTAAATTTCATAATGCTCATTTTCCTGTGATACTTGACGGATCAGGTCTAATGCAAACATCAACAATCATTATTATTGTACAATTATTCTGTGAATGTTTGAAGAAAATCCAATGAAAGCTCTGGACTTGGTAACAAGGATTTAAAAATGAATTTTTCATAAGGTCCCTTTTCCTGTGTTTCTTGACAGTCCAAACCCTGTTATGAAAAAATGATAGTTAAGACCTTCCAATCATTCTGTGATAGTTTCAACAAAATCTGATCAAAGCTGTGGGCCTCATTGTGTTAACAGAGTTGTATTAATTGAATTTTCATATAGCCCCTTTTCCCATGTTACTTGATGGATCTGAACCAATTCCAAAGGGAACTCTACTTACAAAAGTATAATTATTCTGTTTAAGTATAAGGACAACCCCATCTCATCTGTTGACTTACAAGCATTTATTAAGATTTTTTTAGTTGAATTTTCCTAAGGCCCCTTTTCCTATGTTTCTCAATGAATCAGACCCAATTTGAAAGGAACAATCCTTATGATGGTACAATCATTATGTGAAAGTTTAAATACAATCTGATGAAAATTGTGGACTCTAGAGTGTTGGCGAGGATTTTTTTATTAAATTTTCATAAGGCCCCTTTTCCCGTGTTTCTTGACTGATCATACCCATTTTTGAAAGGAATGATCCATATGATGGTACAATCATTCTGAGAAAGTTTGAAGAGAATCCAATGAAAATTGTGGACTCTAGAGTGTTAAGGAGGATTTTTTAATCAAATTTTCATAAGGCCCCTTCTCCCGTGTTGCTTGACGGATCATACCCATTTTTGAAAGGAACGATCCTTATGATGGTACAATCATTCTGAGAAAGTTTGTAGAGAATCCAATGAAAATTGTGGACTCTAGAGTGTTAGCGAGGATTTTTTTATTAAATTTTCACAAGGCTCCTTCTCCCGTGTTTCTTGACTGATCATACCCATTTTTGAAAGGAATGATCCTTATGATGGTACAATCATTCTGAGAAAGTTTGAAGAGAATCCAATGAAAACTTAGGACTCTAGTGTTAAAAAGGATTTTTAATGGCATTTTCAATCAAATTTTCATAAGGCCCCTTTTCCCATGTTTCTTGACGGATCTGACCAATTTCAAAAGGAACGATCCTTACGGTGGTACAATCATTCTGTGAAAGTTTGAAGGGAATCTGATGAAAACTGTGGACTCTAGAGTGTTAACGAGGATTTTTTATTGAATTTTTAATGAAATTTTCATAAGGTCCCTTTTCCCACATTTCTTGATGGATCAATCAAAATTTGAAAGGAACGATTCTTATGTCCAATCCGATGAAAAAAGTGGACTCTATCACATAAAGGAGAATTTTTTTAATGGATTTTTTAATCAAATTTTCATAAGGCCCCTTCTCCCGCGTTGCTTGACGGATCATACCCATTTTTGAAAGGAACGATCCTTATGTTGGTACAATCATTCTGTGAAGGTTTGAATTGAATCTTATGAAAACTGCGGACTCAAGAGTGTTAAGGAGGATTTTTTAATCAAATTTTCATAAGGCCCCTTCTCCCGTGTTGCTTGACGGATCATACCCATTTTTGAAAGGAACAATCCTTATGATGGTACAATCATTCTGAGAAAGTTTGAAGAGAATCCGATGAAAACTGTGGACTCTATCGCGTAAATGAGGATTTTTAATGGAATTTATAATTAAATTTTCATAAGGCCCCTCTTCCCATGTTTCTTGACGGATCATACCCAATTTCGAAAGGAACGATCCTTATGATGTTACAATCATTCTGTGAAAGTTTGAAGGGAATCTGATGAAAACTGTGGACTCTATCGCGTAAACGAGGATTTTTTAATTAAATTTTAATTAGGCCCCTTTTCCCATGTTTCTTGACGGATCTTACCCAATTTCAAAAGGAAGGATCCTTATGATGTTACAATCATTCTGTGAAAGTTTGAAGGGAATCTGATGAAAACTGTGGACTTTATCGCGTAAACAAGGAAAAGTTTAATGGAAGGACAACGGATGGATGGACAGATGACGGACAGGAAAAAGCCATCGCTATAGCTCTAGTGGCCTATGGCCAGTAGAGCTAAAAACCTTCTCCTTAGAAAGTACAGAACAGAATTCAACCAAATTTCACAGAAATGATCCTAAGGTGACTCTTATTCAATTTCCTTCAAAGAATTAAGATTGGATGAGGAACATGGCTTTAATGGGCAGGGTTAATTTTCATATATGGCGAAATCTTTAAAAATCTTCTTCTCAAAAACCAATAGATGGATTTTAACCAAATTTTACAGGAATGCTCATTGGGTGACCCCTTATCAGATTCCTTTTAAAAATTTTGATCTGATGAAAAATAGGGCTTTAATGGGTAGGGCTAATTTCTATATATGGTGAAAACTTTGAAAATATTCTCCTCTGGAAAGGAGTGGATTGATTTCAACCAAATTTAATTGGATTGATCCTTGGATGATCCTTTTTAACAGATTCCTTCAAAGAATTTTGATAGGACAGAAACCATGCCTTTAATTGGCAGGGCCAATTTCCATATATAGTGAAAGCTTTGAAAATCTTCTTTCGCGAAAACCATTGGATGGATTTCAACCAATTTTCACTGGAATGATCCTTTGGTGACCCCTTATTAGATTGCTAAAGAAAGAATTGATTGGCTGTAAACATTGCTTTAATATTTTGGGCTAATTTTCATATATGGTTAACAGTGAAAACCTACAATCTTCTTAGATTACAAACATTTATAAGTTTTCAACAAAATTTCACAAAATGATCCTTTGGTGACTTTTCATCAGATTCCTTCATAAAATTTGGCCCAGATGAAAATTATGGCTTTTATGGGGGGAGGAGGGGGGCATGTGTCCATATATGGTATATAGTGAAATTTTGAACATCTTATTCCGGCAAACTGCAGGATGGTATTTAACCAAATTCCTCAGGAATAATAAGTAAATTCAGGCTGGTGGAGCAAATCAGACTCAAGTGCCTCTAGTAAGGACTGCAAAGAGGAATACTTTTTCTGTGTGTATGAAGGCAAAATATGCAATTCCAGTTTACTGTAAGTAACTAAATAGTGTAATCTGAGATACAACAGTATTGCTTTTGGGTGTTAATAGGTCCATGCATTTATGCATACCCAAAAAAACTTGAAGTCTCAGACTTTTAACTTTTTGACACAGTTCATTCTACTGAGACGATTGTACAAAATCTGCCATTCAAGAATAGTAACTTAAAAATGGCCTGAAGTTGTGATTCCTTGTAGGAAATTTAGTCATATGTCTTTTCAAATCATTCACATTTTTGCCTTGTTATTACAAATATATTACATCATAATATTCCGCTTGTAATACAGAAGGCTTCAATACTTTTAGGCTTTGACATATGAATCCCCTAAATTTCTCATTATCTTATTCTTCAGTGGCATCTTTTTAATGACATGAATCATGTTAACCCAATACCTAATGGCAAAATTTTAGACATGTTGAATTTGAAAGGAGTTGCAGACAAAATTTTTGAGTTGGAGCAATTTTATATTTTTAGCTTCTTTAGTTGAAAGCCAGAGTTGTGTCTGCTGTGTGTCTGTCTGTTCGTCCTTAAACTTTTACTTTGAAAATCTTCTCAGAAAGTACAGAACAGAATTCAACCAAATTTCACAGAAATGATCCTTGAGTTACCCTATATTAGATTCCTTCGCAGAATTTTGATCGGATGAAAAACATAGCATAAATAGGCAGCGCTAATTTCCATACATGGTGAAACCTTTAAAAAACTTCTCAGAAACAAATTGTTGGATTTCAACCAAACTTTACAGGAATGATTATTTTTATCAGATTCCTCTAAAAACCCATGATCAGATGAAAAACATGGATTGAATGGGCTAGGCTAATTTCCATATATGGTGAAAGCTTTAAAAATCTTCTTCTCAAAAATGGATTTCAATCAAATTTTACAGGAATAATCCTTTAGTGACAATTTATCAGATTCCTTCAAAGAATTTTAATTCTTTGATGTATTTTTAATTTAAGTTTAACCCTTTAAAACTTTTGATTAACCCTTGTCACACTGAATTTAACCCATTACCAGACAGGTAAATTTTACACTGGCCAAAGTTGAAAGAAGTTGCAGACGACAGTTTAAAGTTTATGAAATTTTGGATTTTTTCATCTCTCTGGGTAAAAAACATTATTGAAAATGTGACAAGCAATTTCTTCATTTTCCACAATGTTTTCCAAAGCTTATTACCTCGAGGCGTCTAAAGGCGTCACTGATTGGGAATGGGTTAAAACCTTATTTGAATTTGATTTAAAATCAACAGCCTGAAAGCACTAGAAACACTAGTTAAGGCTCAAAAATTATTTTGAAAATCAAATTCATATACATCTGGATTGAAGGAGTAAAACAGGAGGTGTAGACTAAGATTAGATTTCACTTATGTGGAGGCTGATCTTTGTCTGTATCTCCTTCCAAAGCAGGAATATTCTGGGTTCAGCATGACAAGGGTTAAAACCTTTAAAGAGACGAGAATTGTGTAACAAATATGGATGCAACTGCTTAAGTACTTGTCACCTGACCTTCAGTTGTGACCTTGAAGTATCCAAGAACTTAACGCATGACACTAGTACTCACCAGGGTGAACATCTCTGCTTAATTCTTTTGAAATCCATCAATTAACCCATTCCCACACAGTGACACTTTTTGACGCCCCTGAAGAAAAAAATATATGGGAAAACATTTTTAAAAAGAAATTGCTTGAAAATGTTATAAAAATGTTTTGTAAGTTGTAAAAATCTTGCATTTCATAAGCTTTGAATTGTCTTCTGCAACTCCTTTCAATTTGGACCTGGCAGAACCCTTTGAGTTGGACTTGTGTATGATATAATTTTTCAAAAGTCTATGCTTAATTTATCAATATTAATAATTGATTTAAACATTAAGCTATTACCTATGACCTGAGGTAATAATCACCACTACTGTCCACTCACGAGTGTAAAATACTTACCTGACTAATACTTACCTGGTTTCAGGTAATTATTCATTTTATATGGCTCCTATCTTTTTAAATTCGATAGTACAAATTGCAGATAAGTCAGAATAAACATCGAATTTGGAACCATCACAGCAGCAACCAAATATGGTAGCCCCCCCCCCATTTTCAGGAGCCAAGCGGACCCTGCATTATTATGGATTCAAGGCAGTAGCCGGAAGCACTATAATGGTGTTGCAGTGTATGTGCAGCCTGATCTTAGTCTACACCTCCTGTTTTGCATTTTAATTTCAGAGTTGTAAATAGAATTAGTTAACAAAAAATAATGACCCAAAATATCAGGCATTACAGTGCTTTTAGCCCTTTGATTTTAGCGCAATTCTGGGTTGTGATTTTATATAGCTTGATTAGAGTTCTATTACTTCAATAATTTTCAACTTACAGCACTCTGCAACTTCTTTAACCCTTTTCTGTTTTGCAAAAATTTAGACCTGTCCAAATTTGAAGGTTTTGCAGACATCAATTAAAAGTTCATTTGATTTGAAAAATATCCATTCCATTGGGTCGAAAAAATTATGGAAAAAGAAGAAATTGCTTGTTACAAGGAATTTCTTCTTTTTCTACAATGTTTTCTCAATTTTAAATTCACTGGGACGTAAACTAGAGGCGCTTGAGCGCCTGTATCACTCCTCAGGTATGAATGTACTGATTAAGCAAATTTTTTCATGAATTTAAAATAAACTGAATTCTTTGAAGGAATCTGTTAGAGGTTCACCATAGAATCATTCCTGTGAAACTTGATTGAAACCCATCCACTAGGTTCTAAGATTTTCAGCGCATTCACCATATATGAAAATTAGCCCAGCCCATTAAAGCCATGTTTTTTCATCCAATCAAAATTCTTTGAAGGAATCTGATAGAGGATCATGTCTGTGAAATTTGGTTGAAATCTGTGCAGTTCTTTCTGAGGAGAAGATTTTCAAAGTAAAAGTTTACGGATCGATGACTAGATGGACGGACGCACACATGACAGACACAACACAATGACAATAGCTCTCTAGCATTCAGCCAGTGGAGCTAAAAACCAGGGATTAAAAAACCAGGGATTAAACAGGAAAGGGTTGAATTTGGACCAATCTATTATTTTGTCCTTTGGTAACATGTTTACTTGTTAAAATGATTGACCATGTCATTAGCAGACCCAGATGGGGCCAAATATTGATATTCTACCTTTGCTTGTTTGTTGAAATGCTACGCTGATTGATGATGTTTTGGAAAAATAGAAGAACAGACAGATTGACACTTGCTAAAATACCCCATCTAACTCCTTCCAGGATATTAAACACCTTTCTAAAAATGTGTCTTGACACTCAATACAGTGTCAATCTTGCTTAAGCAACCATGTCTATTAAGCCACTACTTCCCTTAAGCCTCCATAATAAAATGATTGCATGGAGTTAAATGCCACTTTTAAAAGTATTTTAGTCATATTTCAGTGGCTGGAGCACCTAACCATGTATCCCTTGTATTTCTCACACAAGCTCTACCACTACATTCTTTCCTAGCCTCCAGCAGCTCCTCCCACTTAGGTTTACAATTATCCAGCAATTGGTGAGAGACAAATGTTTCAAGGATATTCACCGCAGCTCCTCCCACTTAGGTTTACAATTATCCAGCAATTGGTGAGAGACAAATGTTTCAAGGATATTCACCGCAGCTCCTCCCACTTAGGTTTACAATTATCCAGCAATTGGTGAGAGACAAATGTTTCAAGGATATTCACCGCAGCTCCTCCCACTTAGGTTTACAATTATCCAGCAATTGGTGAGAGACAAATGTTTCAAGGATATTCACCGCAGCTCCTCCCACTTAGGTTTACGATTATCCAGCAATTGGTGAGAGACAAATGTTTCAAGGATATTCACCGCAGCCAGGCATCAAACCCATTACCCCATGACTAGAAGTCCTACAAGCTACCACTGCTCTATGTCCGCAGCTTGCGACCATAATCAAAATCCCTAATTAGAAAGCAAAATTTCTTAAGAAGTGAAAACATTTTTTTTTTTTTAAATCATAACGAAACCCTATGTTGGAACTCATTAGAACAGTCTAAATTAGACAATTCGAATGAGTCCAAACAGCATAGGATTAAGCGAGAATACTTTATGGAATCAAATAAATCCTTCATAACTTTCACAATAATGTGTATTAATCGACTATTCTTTTCAGCGACCACTTTTGGTCATCCCTTCAGTGGTCGCAGAATGAAAAGATTAAACAAGCTACATATAGACTCTTTTGATATTTATTAACATGCAAAATTTACATAACACTTAACAATCAAGAAACTTGAGAAATTACAAAACATCTGATCATTAGGCTCTTATTCTAAATAGAAATTTATCATATATACAAATATCCTCACAACAGTAAATATTACATAACTTTGTTTTCAGAATTTATAGCATGGAAGCCTTTCAAATGCAGTCACTTGGCTACATGAATTCAATATAATAATAAAAAGATGGCAAAATTTTTAGCCTGGTCCAAATAGGAAGAAACACAGACCATAACTCTAAGTGTATTCGATATAAACCTATTCTCATACAATCACCTACTTTGATACCCCTGAAGAATAATCTTCAGTAAAATAAATCTGGGAAAAGGTGAAATTGCTATCAAGAATCAATATCTCCTTTTCTTATGATCATTTCTAATTTAAAGGACCTTTTCATCTGCATTTATCATTCAATCTGAGATGTTGAACTTCTATGAATTTGGCCTTTTCTAAAATTTCTAAAAAAGGGTTAAATTGTGTTTATATAATAGTTTGCTGTAAAACTGATAATAACTTGATGAAAGTGTGGATATGATTCAAGTTACTCTTTTATAACCCTTTACCAGGTTTTTTTTCAGCCTGGTCCTAATTTAACCCTTTCCTGTTTAATCCCTGGTTTTTACATCCCTTTGTTTTTATGTTTGAGAAAACTTTGTGAAAAAAGAAGAAATTGCTTGTTAAATATTTTCTACCCTACTGAATGATTAACATTCAAATAAATTCTACTTAAAATTGTTGTCTGCAAAACCTCTGAATTTGGATCAGTCTAAAATTTCAAAAAGCAGGAAAGGGTTAACGTGTTGAAAATGAAATTTTTTAGCTCATGAATTAATTTTAGAATTATTGATCTCTTCAGAAGAAAAGCATCATTAATATTGAAGAAATTACTTGGGACTAGCAATTTCTTCATTTTCTGAAATGTTTTCATTATGCATATCTATAAAGTTTGCAGACAACAATTTTAGGTTGGAGAAATTCCCCATATCATTAGTTTTTTAGGGTAGAAAACAATGTCAACAATAAAGAAATAGTTTATTAGAGGCAATTTCTTAAATTTTTACAATGTTCTTTGGATTTTTTTTCATGTTCAATTCAGTTAAAACTGGTTTAAAAGGAAGGTATGAAAAAATATTTAGAGAAAAAATCTATGTAGACATTTAGCATAATGATGGGTCAGCGCAAAATAGTTGTAACTGTATATAGACATATACTTAGTTTATAACTATTTTGCACTGAACCATTGATACATTTCTTTTAAAACATTTTCCAAACATGTTTTCTGTAAAAGTGATTCAAAGATTGAAAAGTAAATTGTTAAAAGAAATATAGAATAATTACAAAACAAATAAAAGTAGATCTCTTTTAAAGGTTTATGACACAGATCTATAAAAGGTTTATGACACAATAACGTAAAAAGCTGAGATTAGTTGTAAACAAATGATAAATGTTTAAATGAGGGATAGACTACAAATATAAGTGATAAGCAAAAAATAAGTGAAAGGCTAAAAAAAACAGAGATGTGCTAAAACATATTTTAACCCATTACCAGACAGGAAACTTTAACACTAGTCCAAATTAAAAGGAGTTGCAGACGGCAATTTAAAGTTTATGATATTTTGGAAATTTTTTATATTTTGGGTAGAAAACATTGTGGACAATGAAGAAATTGCTTGTGACAAGCAATTTATTCATGATCCACAATGTTTTCCAAAGCTTTTTTTCTTGAGGGGTGTCTAAAGGCGTCACTGAGTGGGAATGGGTTAAGGCATGGGCTACAAGAAGAAAAGTAATAAGCCTGATGTCTATAGATGCCCTAACCAATTACCAAATGACAAAACTCTAGACTGGTCCAAATTGGAAGAAGTTGCATACGAAATTTTAAAATAATGACATTTGATAATTTTTATGTCATCTGGGGAGAAAGCATTGTAACAAGCAATTTCTTCATTACCCACAATGCTTTGCAAAGCCTTTTTCTTGAAGGGCGTAAAAACGAGGGATCATGCCGGAATGGGTTAAGAAAAGCTATGGCAATGCCATAGGTTTTCTCTGATACAGCCAAGCTAAAAGATTAAAGAAAGAAATACTTTAGAGAAAATGTCACAATTGACAAGTTTTTCCTGAACTTACAAAACTAGAGGCACTTGAGAGCTGTATCGCTTCTCGGTCTAAAACTTGCTTTTATCTAGACCTTTGCAGTGTAATAAGCAATTTCTCCTTTTCTTAAAATGTTTTTTACCCTATCATATATGGCGTTTCTCTTTTTTTTTCTTTAAATCTCAAAAAAAGTCCTTTTCTTCAATTTTGATCAGACAAAACCATCATTTTATAGTGATGGGTTAATCCTGAATACATTGTAAAGAAATCTTTCTTACTTAACGTCCCTTTTAACACTTTTCAGTCACATCGGGGCAACTTGAGAACCTAACAATGAATTCCTGGTATATCTTGCACCATTACTACCATTAATCCTTTCCTAGCCTCCAGCTGCTATTTTTTTATGATTATCAACCAATTGGTGAGAGACAAATGTCGGAAAGAATATGTGCTGCTGCTTGGGATCAAACCCTTGATACCCCATGATTGAAGATTTAGAGTCTGATGCGCTACTAACTGCTTTATGACGGTATTATGTATGATTCATTTACCCTCATAAATTGTTAATCATGGAAAGATCCTCTTTCCTACCTCATTTAGTAAAACTTTTGAAAACAAAACACAATTGAAGAATTTATCATAGGGATGTTATTGTTATTGCAAGAAAATTAAACACAAATAAATTAATGGCTATGCTACTCTAACTAACCAACTTAACCCATTCCCGCACGATAACATTTTAGACTGGTCCAAATTGAAAAAAGCTGCAGACGACAATTTACAGTCAATGAAATCCTTCAAATCTTTGTCTATTGTGGTAGAGAACATTGTGGATAATGAAATAATTGCTTTTGACAAGCAATTTCTTAATTTTCCACAATGTTTTCCAAAACCTTTATATTGAGAGGTGTTTAAAAGCGTCACTGTGTGGGAATGGGTTAACACTGATGGAATTGACTAGTAAATTATGACTTCAGTTATATAGTAACCCTTTCCTGTTTTGCAACAGGTTTTGCAGATGGAAATTTAAAGTGGATTTACTTTGGAAAATAACCATTATCTTGGGTATAAAACATTGTAGAAAGAGAAGAAGTTGCTTGTTACAAGCAATTTCTTCTTTTTCTACAATGTTTTCTCAATTATAAAACCACAGGGCCGTAAAAACCAGAGTTTGAACAGGAAAGGGTTTAACAAAGAAAACTACTGGAGTGATATCCCACATATTACAAAATGTAACCAAAATGTGCTGTCTTGTAAACAATTCATAAAAACATATGCATTTTCATGAACTAATAGTTAAATGATAGTTTTGTCTATCAAAATTCAAGCATTTTGATTTGCTGAAATTTTCTTTTCATACTCTGATGGACAAAAGTTTGAGCATTTAGCTTTTATGTATGCTTGCACATAAAGGAGATGCTTGTTTTGACTGATGGTATTGAATTATAAGAAAAGAAGAGAATATTTTTTTGTTTTCATTTTGGCATGAACTATAAAAACTTAATAACACTAATGTGTGAATCCACTTCAATTAGTCATACAGCGTGGTTAAGATTTTAGGTTCATTCCTCAATAAAACAAAAATTATTTTTGTTTCTTTAAAATTACATAATGAGGTTCATTCCTCAATAAAACAAAAAATATTTTTGTTTCTTTAAAATTACATAATAGAATACCAGATTACCGTTTTCAAAGCACATGAAGCCAGGTTTGAAATATTTGTAAAAATACAGAAAAAATTGTTATAAATCACGCACCAAAGACCCTGTGTTAAATTTGAGCTGAATAGAAAAGTCTGTTATTTTCTATACTTATATGTTATCATATCACCAACAAATTATTTACAGCTTGAAAACATATAAGACCCATTTATTATTAATAATAAACATTTTCTAAAACAAAATGAGCTTATTCAGTTAGAAGCTTTTCTGAGGTATCAAATTGACAAATGGCTGCTGTCAATTAACCCTTGTCATGCTGTATAAATTACCATACTGAATCGCTTTAAAATCAAAGGGCTGAAAGCACTGATAAAACCTGTTGTTCAATAATCAATATTCCTTTTAGAAATCAATTTCATAAACAACTCTGGAAGAAAAGGTACAAGCAGAAGGTGTAGACCAAGATCAGACTGCACTTATGTGCAGGCTGATCTTGGTCTACACCTCCTGTCAAAACCGGAATATTCCAGGTTCAGCATGACAAGGGTTAAGAATAAACAGACGTATCAAATAATTTATTCAACATGGACCTGAGCTTTACAACTCTGACATTGGCCACCATTTTTGTTCGGCAAATTAAATGTCGTAACTACAGCTTATTCAAGCTGTAGTTACAATTTTTAGATCATCAACCAACCATTTTACTTTTTTGTTACATGCCACTTGCCATACATTTTGCAAAATAATGCCATTAAAAATCGAAGCGGAACTTCCTATCAGAGTTAATGGGTGGGGCCTAAGGAGTCAGTGGGCGAGTCCAGTGATTGGTCAATTGTGGGATCACTCGCCATGACACCAACTGACCTCGAACAGAAAGTTTGACTTACATTGAAAACGGCCTTATTTCAAAAAGTGAAATGGTTGGTTGGCTAAATAACATAAATGATTGCCAATGTCATAGTTCGAAGCTCACTTCTTGTCCAAATGAACAATTTGATTAGTCCATTCATTCTCTAACTGATAGCTGTGATCCTTCGATTCTATATAATATATTTATCTTGTCCGATAGATTTGTTAGTTTCCTGTAACTTCCTGGTAACTGCATTTATTTTTTAAATAACCTTAAAAAAAAGGCATAAAAAATTGCTATGTGTAGAAATTAATAAGAGCTTTAGAATCAGATATAAGAAAGGACTTTCATGTCAGGACCATTTCTCTGTTTCATAGAGAAAAATAAGAGTACCGCATCCGGTTGCCAGCGCTTACGGATTAACTGCTTGATTTTGATCTTTTAGGAAAAGGGGGAATAATTTGTTCAAAAATGCATATGGAGTAATCCCCCTTATTAGTGTAGATTGTTCGTGAACAAACATTACAAGTTTCAAGTGAATGTGTCTAGAAAAACCTGAGATATTGCAAAATATCCAAGTTATAGGAGGACGACAGCATGAACGCAGAATACGACCTGACAATAGCAATTCCTCTAGTTTTCTCTAAAAACAGCCAAGCCAATGATAATTTATGTTGGGGAAAATGAAATCAAAGTACTGAAAGTACTGTATGCTAGCAAAGCATGGTTTTGTTAAGTAATCCTATTGTCAAAGGTCATGATAACTATACAAGGCTAAAGAAACCAAGGAGTTAACCCATTACAAAATGACTAAATCTAAGTCTGGTTCAATTTGACAGAAGTTGCAAACGAGAATTTCAAGACGGTAGAATTTGGTAGAAAACATTGTGGACAATAAAGAAATTGCTTGTTACAAGCAATTTCTTCAATGTCCATAATGTTTTCCAAAGAATTTTTCTTGAGATGCTTAAAAAGTGGAATTAAGTGAGAATGGGTTAGATAGAATGCTTTTGAAAGAGTTCACTAAAATTTGAATAAAGTTTGTAATATTCTTAAAGTACACCAGAACTACTTTTTATGGCGTAGGTATTCAATGGTTCATGGTAAAGCCTCCAGTGGCAGTTTGCACTCGTTGAACTTTAAGTTCACCTCAAAATTTTGTCTGTTAACTTAAGCTATCAAAGCTGATGCTTTGCTAACTAGAAATTGAAGGAAATCATTTATTTAACACAAATGTTCTACTATTCAGAATAATAATTCTATATCCCCCATTTCTGTAATTTGGTGTCGAAAAAAAAAATATCTTTTTTTTATTTATCATATAACAAAACATTCAAAAATTTAATAATGCCCAATGCTTTTTGTTATAGTTCTGAGACAATTATTTCAATTTTTATATCAACTTAAAGCTTTACAGGTTTAGTGAAGTGAAATTAAGATGCTTTTGGCAAATATGACTTAGAAACAAGCAGATTATACTACAACTGTACCAAACTTCTGTCTATATGAAATAGCTCAACCATTATCACACAATCCTACATTTTGACATGCTAAAATAGTTATAGAAATCGATTTGAGAAAAGGAGAAATTGAACATAAAAGCAATTACTTCTTATCTCAAACTTGTAATGTTCTATTTGGTACTTATTTTTAAAACTCTCCCGTTTTTTAGAAATTTTAGACACACCAAAATTGAAGAGGTTGAAGTCGACAATTCCAAATTGATTTCTGTCAGGGCCATCAGAACAAAATTTAACACCCTCACATTTTATAACCAAAACCCCCATATATGTACTGATATAAAAGAAAGCTTTCAGAAAGGCAAGCATGTTCTGGTTTTAATTAAATTATTTCAAAAGCAACATAATCATTAACACTAAATTGTGAGAGCAATCAGGGGTGTGGAATTCCCATGCCCGACTTGTCTGACACTGACTTTTCTACCTGCGGGCAAGTTCATTCATCGAGGCTACTTGTCCGTGGACAAGTAAATATCAGGGCAAATCTTGGAATGGTACTAAAAAGATAGAAGAGATTTATGTTTGTATCTAAGGCTAGAAAATATTGTTTTTAATGAAAAAAATGCTGAGTTCCAGTATTTTCCTCTTTAAAAATAATGTTTTCTCAAAATTTATCTGATCTTCATCTTTTCACAGGCAAGTCCATTTTGATCCTGGAGTAGAAAATTACATTTTACTTGTCCACGGACAAGTAGAGAAAATCCGTATTTCCACATCCCTGGCAATGTTCTTTAGCATATCTGGAGAGATTCACAAAATGGACACAGTTATTAATTATGTCTTTCAAAAAGGTCTAAAAAACTTGAGCACAAAGAAGTATGCACAATATTGAGAAATGGAAGACATAGAAAGAAAGGAAATCTTTTGGCATTAAAAGGCCACAAAAATCAACTTCACAAAAATTCTGGTTTTTCATCATCCTGAGACCAAACAATTTCACAAACATTGTTTGAAAAAGGGAAATTTCTGTTACAATCAATTAAACCTTCTTCAAGTTGTAATCTGCAACATTTTTTACCCATTAACCATATCTAAAGACGTTGCAAATACACCAATCTCAAGCTGGTGAAATTTTAAAAGATCTTGGCCTTTTTTGTAGAAATTATAATGGAAAATGTACAAGTAATTTCTTCAATGTCAATAATGGTTGTCTATGTACTTTTCTTGTGATAAAACATTGAGCCAGCATGGGTTAAATTTCCAGCTCAATGTAATGATCTATTTCCTCTGATTTAAAAGTAATAACTATTCTGACATTGAACAATAAATTGTGATTGACAGATTGCTTGTCACGCCCTCTGACTCCAGAAGGAAGCTCCACTTAACCCATTCCCACATGGCAAAATTTTAGACTGGTCCAAAATCAAAGGAGTTGCAGACGATAATTTAAATCTTATGAAATTTAGGATTTCTTTTGCATTCTGGGCAGAAAACGTTGTGGATAATGAAGAACAAGCCATTTCTTCATTTTCCACAATGTTTTCCAAAGCTTTTTTTCTTGGGGGCGTCTAAAAGCGTCACTGGGAATGGGTTAACTATAACACATTGCTGTATCTACCAGACAAATTATTGGTTGTTGGGGACAAAACTGGGGAGTTAACAGTTTAGGACAACCTAAATGTTGTAACTATAGCTTGGCTTAACCCATTCCAAGATGAGAAAATTTAAGGCTGGTCCAAATTGAATAAAGATGCAGAGGACAATTTTAGGTTGATGAAAATCTAAATTTCATAATCTTTTCAGGTAGACAACATTGTGGACTTGTACTTCTATGTCCACAATGTTTTCCAAAGCTTTTTTCTTGAAGGGCATAAAAAGGAGGGCTTGTGTGGGAATTGGTCGAATGTAGATATGATATCTTGGTCAACCTAAGGGTAATGATGTTACATATATGAGAAAAAAATGGTGGCTCCAGACAGAAGTAATGATCCTATTCGTAAATCAATTTTTGCTTTTCTAAATCCACAGAGACATATTGTCAATTACACTAAGTTTTTGGATCTTTCTTATTAACCCATTACCAGACAACAAAATTTTAGACTTGTCTTAATTGGAAGAAGGTGCAGACAACAAATTTATGTAATTAAATCTAAAAAATCTTAGTCTTTTGGGGTAAAAAACATTGTGGATAATGAAGAAATTGCCACAAGCACTTTCTTCATTTTCCACAATGCTTTCAAAAGCCTCTCTCTTGAGAGGCATCAAAAAGCATGATATTGTGGGAATGGGTTTATCTTTCAGTACAAGTACTCAAGATGGGGTTTGAGTATGTGCTGTAGATCTCAACTGAGCTGTATTTCTGCACAGCTTGAAAAATAAGTCAAAAATAGTACAGATTTATTGCGAACCAAATTCAGAACTAACCATTACTGCTAAAATGACTAACACTGTTATATCCTAGCTGCTTTGAGCTGCATCTTTAAAAAAGTTGGCTTTTTCTTTAAACGCTGCTTTTCTCTGCTTGGCCTCCTCTGCATCTCGTTTTCGCTGTTCTTGTTCTTCTTTGATTTCTGCTTCAAATTTCTTGTCAGCTGTTTGAGCATTAATCTGGTTCACAAATTTAGAAATTAATGAAGTTAGACAAAAATATAGTAAAGATTTCAATATGCCACCAGAGGCTACAAGGTCTTGGTCAGACATCTTTCAAATTTCTTAGATTTGTAAATTGTTATGTTTGAATGGGGTTTTAACCCTTTCCTGTTCAATCCCTGGTTTTTACGTCCTTGTGATTTTATACTTGAGAAAACATTGTGGGAAAAGAAGAAATTGCTTGTAACAAGCAATTTCTTCTTTTCCCACAGTATTTTCTACCCTGTTGGCCAGTTACTTTTCAAATTACACTCACTTTTAGTTGTCGTCTGCAGCTTCTTTCAATTTGGACAAGTCTAAAAATTTGATAAACAGGAAACGGTTAAGCGATTTTGAACAACCTTTCAGTCATGTCTAGCAAAGTTCAATTATTACTGTGTTTGCTGGTTTTCACCTGCTAAAGACTGGTTTGCCTGGTGCTTTGAATGCCTTGCCCGTGGCAAAACCAAGGTGACCTTGAAAACTTTCAGACTGAAATCCCACCATGGATAATATTAGAACAATATATGTGTCATTGGAAAAACTTAAAACACAAATACTAGCAGCCGAGATTTTGGGACACATGAACTTAGTGATTGACCTTTACAAATGCCCTTGACCTTGGTACAAAATATAGGTAATTTTGGTTTAACCATATTAAACAGGCTCCATATTCACAATACAGTCCAGTCTATAAAATTTCATTATAAAAATTTCATAAAGGCTCAGATTGAAAGAGACATATCAGGTTTGTTGTTATGAAATCAGAAGACAAATTTAACCGTCTAAAAATGACTTTTAAGACTGGCATGTAAACCCATTACCACTCAATAATGCCTTTTGATGCCCCTGTGAAATAATACTAAAGAAAACACTATGGGCAAGGAGACAATGTCATAGCTTTTACAAGCCATATCTCCTTTTCCCACAGTTTTTTCTACTATATTTAGTCAATATTTTTCAAATACACACATTTTGAAATTTCGTCTTCATCTTTTTTTTTCAATTTTGACCAGTCCAAACTTTCTAGTCTGGGAAGAGGTAAATACAGACCTGATGGTATGAAGGATAGAGGATAGTTATTTGTTTTTGTGTGAGATTGATATATCTTTCATTTTACATGTGGCAGAGTTGGACTCCATCAATGAAATGGTCCGACAGCAAGGGCAATAAACAAAACAGTTCTGGACTGATAAGTGATTTGATTTTTTTTGTAATTGACAGCTGCGACTCATCAATCTAAAATTTCATAAACTTTAAATAGTCATCTGCAACTCCTTTCAGTTAGGAACAGTCTAAAATTTTGCAGTCTGGTAATCAGCGTTCAATCTAGCTTTGTGTTGCAGGGGGCCCAATGGGCCCATGGCTCTTGGTCAAGGGGGTCATGCGATACAAATACATAGACAAGCTATTAAATTACAGGGTTTTTAATGTAACAAACCATAAAAATTTGATAATAAATACATTGTTTGGAACAAAATAAATCTACTAGAAAAGGTTAAGATATTATTTCCATGCCTTCATTCAGAGAAGTCTTATTGAATGTGTGGTTGAAGTGTGCCATTTGGGCCCAGTCTTCATTTTGAAGGGGGTCTTTTTGGATTTTAGAGGGCCATTTTAGCTATGGCCCCCTCTAGATTGAACACAGTGGTAATGGGTTAACCTAATAGTGATTACCACACAATGACACTTTCTGACGTCCAAAGAAATACAATCATGGAAACAGGAGAAATGAAATAAGCAATTTCTCCTTTTTCTCATGATGTTTTGTAACCTACTTGGCACTTATTTTCCAATTTAAGAGCAATCTGAATTGTCGCCTGCAACTTTTTTTCAATTCAGACTGGTCTAAAATTTTGTTGTCTGTTAACATGTTTACAAGAATTCTTAACCCTTGTCATGCTGAACCTGGAATATTCCTGTTTGGGCAGGAGGTATAGACAAAGATCAGTCTGCACATGGGTGCGGTCTGATCTCATTCTACACCACCTGCTTGTCCCTTTTCTGGCCAGGATTGTTTGTAAAATCAGTTTTCAAATTAAATGTTGGCCTACAACTAGCTCTTTTATTGATTTCAGTCTTGATTTGGTGCAAATCTAAACTGGATATTTATTCAGCATGACAAGGGTTAAATTACTTATTTTGATTCTTAAAAATCTTCAGCTAAAGAATGCTTTAAATTAATTCCATTGATAAAAATCTTGATGATAAATCTCATCTATGAACTAAATGAGTAATTTTAAGGGTTAACAGATTTTTAACTGAGAATAGTGCATTTAAAATGGATACCAAACCTACCTTTGACATGAAGAAATCTTTAGCACCTGATACTCCTGTTTCATCAACATCAATCTCCGACACATTTCTGTAAAGTTGATCTAATCCACTATCTTCAGCAAGTTCACCAGCCGCTGCCTTTCTGAATATCAATAAAAACTGAAAACAGAAAATACCTTTCTGAATATATACAAAAACAGAAAATATCATTTTTTCTGAATATCAACAAAAACTGTTAAACAGGAAAAAAAGATACAGGTAGAGGAGGTGATTTCAATTCCAAGATCTAAAACTCAGGATTTTAACCCATTCCCATATCCAGATGCTTTAAAATGCCCCTCAATATGATAGCTTTGGAAAACATTGTACAATATGAAGAAATTGCTTGTTACAAGCAATTTCTTCATTATTCACAATGCTTTCTACCCTGAAAGACAAATGTTTTAAAGATTATATCAACTCTGTTTAATTTAACCCATTTCCACAAAACAAATTTTTAGACAGGTCCAAATTTAAAGAAGCCGCAGATAACAATTTAATATTGATAGAATTTTAAATTTGTTTGTCTTTTGGATAGAAAACCTTATGGATGATGAAGAAATTGCTTGATACAAGCAGTTTATTCATTTTACACATTTTTTTCCAAAATTTTTTTTCTTAAGGGGCGTAAAAAGGAGGGATTATGTGGGAATGGGTTAAAATTGTCATCTGCACCATCTCTGAATTTGGAGAGGTCTAAAAGTTCTTCATGTGGTAATTGATTCCAAGATCTAAAACTCAGGGTCTGAAAATTCAGTCATTTTTAAATGCAATCATTCAATATGATGGAAGAAATTGTGTAAAAAGAAGAAATTGCTTGTTACCAACAATATCTTCTTTTTTCATGTTTTCTTAGTATAAAAACACAAGGACGTAAAATCAAGGGATTGAACAGGAAAGGGTTAAGATAGTGAATAAACTGTATAACATATATCAGCTCAAACAATTGAAGAAAAACAGGGGTGCTATTCCAGTCATATGTGTGTTAACATCAGAATAATGCTTTGGTTAAAGTTTTTCTTGCTAGTCTCATATCTGTGTTTCTACTAATTCCATTGCTCTGAACTTTACACATGACTTTGTGACCATCATATCATCCCCTAAGAAAAAATTCGTAACACTTATTTAATGGAATTACTACCGTTTTTTGACTATGGCATTCTTTGTTAAATTTCTATGTGACAATTTCTCCTTTCCTCACAATGTTTTCCAAAACTATTTTCTTCAGCACATCAAAATGGAGGACTGTGTGGTAATGAGATCAACACTTGGATTAACACAGGGATTGACATCAAGATCAATATATAAATTGACATAAGGACTGACATAGGGAATAAAATAGAACTTAACACAGGGATTGACATAGAGATTGACATATAATTTGACATAAGGATTGATGTAGGGACTGAAATATGGATTAACACAAGGATAAACAAAGAGATTGACATATAAATTGACATAGAGACTGACATAGGGAATAAAATATGACTTAACACAGGGATTGACATAGAGATTGACATATAATTTGACATAAGGATTGATGTAGGGACTGAATTATGGATTAACACAAGGATAAACAAAGAGATTGACATATAAATTGACACAGAGACTGACATAGGGAATGAAATATGAATTTACACAGGGATTGACAAGGAGAATGACATATAAATTGACATAGGGATTGACATATGGACTGACATAGAGATCAATATGTAATTTGACATAAGGATTGATGTAGGGACTGAAATATGGATTAACACAGGGATTGACATAGAGATTGACATATGAATTGACATAGGGACTGAAATATGAATTAACATAGGGATTGAAATATAAATAGACATATAAATTGACATGGGGAACAACATAGGGATTGAAATATAAATTGACATAGGGGTCGGCATAGAGATTGAAATATAAATTGTCGTATAAAATGACATAGGGATTGAAATATAATTGACATATATATTGACATAGGGATTGACAGCCCGATTACCTCAGTTGGTAGAGCACTTGACTTCAAACCTCAAGGTCATGGGTTCAAGCCCTTGGCTGACCATATCAACTAACAAACTAATTGTCTTTCGGACCATACGTTAAACCGAGGCCCCCTGTAACGGTGCAGGTTAAAGAACCAGGCGGAGCTCACAGCAGTTTCATCCTGTATCCTTGCACTATCTCCAGTAACAACTAACCGTCTTCTGGGGGGGTGTTGCTCATATGGGCATGTGCTACGGTAGCAACAATAAATAAATGGAAATACTCACACATAGGGATTGAAGTATAAATTGACATAGGGATCAACAAACCTCTCTATAACTAATCTGGCCATCCTGATCTTCATCCACTTCTTTTATCATATTTTTGAGACCAAGATGCGTTTGTGGGGCTTGAAGCTTCTCCATCATCACTTTTAATTCCTCTAAATCAATGAATTTATCTCCATTAACATCATACCTGTCAAATATATGGTACATAATAATAGATATATCACATAGCTTGGATAAGTTGTAGCTATAATTTTGTAACTGATAAATGTAGAATCACTACTATTAAACCTTTCCTGTTTTCAAACTTACAGACTTGTCCAAATTGGAAGAATTTGCAGACAACAACTAAAAGAGAGTGCAATTTGAAAAGTAACTAACCGACAGGGTAGAAAATATTTTGGGAAAAAGGAATGGCTTGTTACAAGCAATTTCTTCTTTTCCCACAATGTTTTTTCAAGTATAAAATCACAAGGACGTTGAAATCAGAGATTGAACAGGAAAGGGTTAACTTAGGGATCGAGGCATTCATTTTCCAAATCTAGCACACATTGAAAAGTTGTCAGCAGCTTCTTTCAAATAGGACAAGTCAAAACCTTTGTCATCTGCTGTGATGGTTTCAGAGGAAATTTGTAAAGATATGCAAAATTAGAAAACCTCCAGACAGACAAGTGACTATCTGTAGTTATAATTATATAGACAGAATCAACCCCTTTAGGGCTGAGAATCCTTTTCTCTGAATGGATAAGCTTTGGTTACAAGCTTAGCATGTTTCACTTAAGACAGGTTTGGGGAGGACTTGGCGTAGCTCCTATGCTGCAATCCTGTGACCTCAGTTCAAAACAAACACACTCCTTGCATGTCATGAATATTTCCCTTTTTGACAGAATCAACAGAAGACATTTCAGGAGGGAAAACAATATGAGAAAATAAGACATTGTTTGTTTTCCAAAGCTAGTTTCCTCTATTTTTTCTCAGTACAATATTCTTTAACCCATTCTGGCACAATCCTACTTTTTTGCACACCTCAAGAAAAATGCTTAGGAAAATATTGTCACAAGAAATTTCTTCATCACCCATAATGTTTTCCAGCATATAAGACAAAACTAATATTTTCAAAATTCCATCAACTAAAATTTGTTTTCTCCAATTTCTTTGAATTTGGACCAGTCTAAACTTATGTTGTGTAGGAATGGATTAAATAGGGAGGAGGACAAGTGAAAACTGACACAATCATTGACCTCCGACAAGCCACTTCTACTTGGATATCAAAAGGTTTGCAAAATTCATCATCAGAACATAAAATGTAAAGCAAATTATTAGTTGGCCCACTGATAGGCTGTAGTTACAGCATTTACTTAGTTGACACACAAAAGAGCTGTCCACTGACACCTTGCCCATTCTGATGCTATTTGAAACAGGGTTAGAAGAACAGGTACATATTCATAGAGTCAAAGGTCATCTCCTGAAAAATGATTGTATGAAATATGAGCACTCTATCTAGGATGAAAAATGACCAAGAAATATGATGTTAAAAGTTTTATAAAAGTGAAAGGGTTTAGGTCACATGGTCAAGGTCACTGTCTCTAATGAAAGCCTATCTCCTGAGGACTTATGAGGGGATTGGCATATTAGGATGAACAAGAGGGCCATTGACACTGGTGCATTCACCTGAGATAAAGGCCCTTTTTCTTTCAATAGTCAAATGTAAAGGTAAGGCTAAGATTATGATACCAGAGTTTTAAACTGATTACAATTCTTTTACCTATTTTTCAAATGGGGCCACCTAAGGCACATTTCTGCCAAATTTAATTGAATTTGGCCTAGTGGTTTGGGAGGAGATGTCTTTTAAAAAATCCTTCTTTGTTTCTATATGGATCCCCCTCCAGGGGATCAGCCCCTGGAGACCCCAGGGGCTTAATTTTAACTATTTTGAAAGAGGTCAATAAATACTTATGTTTCATGCAAAATATAGAGGATCTGTGAGATTTTCAAAGGATTTTTTAAACCTTCACTTTTCAACAGATTTAAATTCTTTTAGCTATTTTTAAAGGGGACCACCTAAGGAACATTTCCGCCAAATTTTGGTTTTGGGAGATGTTCAAAGAAATTTAGGGAAGACAGATGATGGATGAAGGGTGATCACAAATGATGGATGAAGGGTGATCACAATAGCTGACATGAGCACTTTGTGCTCAGGTAAGCTAAAATGCTAAACATAAATTGCTAAACATAAATGTGAGAGGTCAAAATTCACTTCTGGTCTAAATAAATTATGTGATTGGTAGATTTTTTATGGACAGTGGTTATAATCAATCAATCAATAGACTAGTCCTGCAAGTCTAATGCATATGTGTAAAACACTATTCACTCATTACTATCAAATTTTAGACTTGTCTAAACTGAAAATGTTTGTGGATGATAACTGAAAGTAACAGTTAAATTGGAATTTGGTACCCAACAGGGAAGTAATCATCGTTAGAAGCAATTTCTTCATTTTCCACAATGCTTTCCAAGGCTTTCATGTTGAGGGGCATTTAAAAGCATCATTGTGTAATAATGGGTTAAATATGTCAAGATCTGTAAGGTTTGAAATAAGAAGGTCCAACTTTAATTTGATATCTTTGAAACAAGGTGCCAAATTGTCACAAGATACGCCCGTCACACTGCTTAATATTAACTGGGGGTTTGAATAGAACTGAGATTATTTTGAATGAATATTTTTTGTCAAACAAAGTATGAAAAACAACAAAGTACAATAACTCCCACTTGGTGAGCTCTATCCATCCATGAAGTTTCATGATTCTAGCAAATTTACTTTTAGAGATATACTCCGGACAAGATTCAAGTATGAAAAACAACAAAGGGCAATAACTCAAAAAATAGGCCAGGTAGAGTTTTGGTTCTTGTACACTGCACTCCCACTTGGTGAGCTCTATCAATCCATGAAATTTCATGATTTTAGCTATTATATTTTTGGAGATATACTCCGGACAAGATTCAAGTATTAAAAACAACAGAGGGCAATAATTAAAAAAAAAGACCAGGTAGAGTTATGGTTCTTGTGCACTGCACTCCCCCTTGATGAGATCTATACACCCATAAAAGTTCATGATCCTAGCTATAATACTTTAAGAGATATACTCCGGACAAGATTCAAGAATAAAAACAACAAAGGGCAATAACTAAAAAAATAGGCTAGGTAAAGTTATGGTTCTTGTGCACTGCAATCCAACTTAGTGAGCTCTATCCATCCATGAAATTTCATAATTCTAGCTATGATACTTTTAGAGATATACTCCGGACAAGATTCAAGTATGAAAAACAACAAAGAGCAATAACTAAAAAAAAGGTAGGTAGAGTTATGGTTCTTGTACAGTGAACTCCGACTTGGTGAGCTCTATCCATCCATGAAATTTCATGATTCTAGCTTTTATACTTTAAGAGAAATACTCCAGACAAGATTCAAGTATGAAAAACAAAAAAGGGCAATAACTAAAAAAATAGGCCAGGTAGAGTTATGGTTCTTGTGCACTGCAACCCCCCTTGGTGAGATCTATACACCCATGAAGTTTCTTGATCCTAGCTATAATACTTTTACAGATAAACTCTGGACAAGATTCAAGTATGAAAAACATCAGGGGCAATAACTCAAAAAATAGGCTAGGTAGAGTTATGGTTCTTGTACACTGAACTCCCACTTGGTTAGCTCTATCCATCCATGAAATTTCATGATTCTAGCTATTATACTTTTAGAGATATACTCCAGCTAAAATTCAGGTATGAAAAACAACAAAGGGCAATAACTCAAAAAATAGGCTAGGTAAATAATGGTTCTTGTACACTGCAATCCCACTTGGTAAGCTCTATCCATCTCTACAAATTTCATGATTCTAGCTATTATACTTTAAGAGATATACTCCAGACAAGATTCAAGTATGAAAAACAACAAAGGGCAATAATTAAAAAAAAAAGGGTAGGTAGAGTTATGGTTCTTGTGCACTGCACTCCCCGTTGGTGAGATCTATACACCCATGAAGTTTCATGATCCTAGCTATAATACTTTTAGAGATATACTCCAGACAAGATTCAAGTATTAAAAACAACAGAGGGCAATAATTAAAAAAAAAGACCAGGTAGAGTTATGGTTCTTGTGCACTGCACTCCCCCTTGATGAGATCTATACACCCATAAAAGTTCATGATCCTAGCTATAATACTTTAAGAGATATACTCTGGACAAGATTCAAGTATGAAAAACAACAAAGGGCAATAACTAAAAAAATAGGCTAGGTAAAGTTATGGTTCTTGTGCACTGCAATCCAACTTAGTGAGCTCTATCCATCCATGAAATTTCATAATTCTAGCTATGATACTTTTAGAGATAAACTCCAGACAAGATTCTAGTATGAAAAACAAAAAAGAGCAATAACTAAAAAAAAAGGGTAGGTAGAGTTATGGTTCTTGTACACTGAACTCCCACTTGGTGAGCTCTATCCATCCATGAAATTTCATGATTCTAGCTATTATACTTTTAGAGATATACTCAAGACAAGATTCAAGTATGAAAAACAACAAAGGGCAATAACTAAAAAAATAGGCCAGGTAGAGTTATGGTTCTTGTGCACTGCACCCCCCCTTGGTGAGCTCTATACACCGTTGAAGTTTCATAATTCTAGCTATTATACTTTTAGAGATATACTCCGGACAAGATTCAAGTATGAAAAACAACAAAGGGCAATAACTCAAAAATAGGCTAGGTAGAGTTATGGTTCTTGTACACTGCACTCCTACTTGGTGAGCTCTATCCATCCATGAAATTTCATGATTCTAGCTATCATTCTTTTAGAGATAAAATCCAGACAAGATTCAAGTATGAAAAACAACAAAGAGCAATAACTAAAAAATTGGCCAGGTAGAGTTATAGTTCTTGTACAGTGAACTCCCACTTGGTGAGCTCTATCCATCCATGAAATTTCATGATTCTAGCTTTTATACTTTTAGAGAAATACTCCAGACAAGATTCAAGTATGAAAAACAACAAAGGGCAATAACTAAAAAAATAGGCCAGGTAGAGTTATGGTTCTTGTGCACTGCACCCCCCCTTGGTGAGATCTATACACCCATGAAGTTTCATGATCCTAGCTATAATACTTTTACAGATAAACTCTGGACAAGATTCAAGTATGAAAAACAACAAAGGGCAATAACTCAAAAAATAGGCTAGGTAGAGTTATGGTTCTTGTACACTGAACTCCCACTTGGTTAGCTCTATCCATCCATGAAATTTCATGATTCTAGCTATTATACTTTTAGAGATATACTCCGGCTAAAATTCAAGTATGAAAAACAACAAAGGGCAATAACTCAAAAAATAGGCTAGGTAAATAATGGTTCTTGTACACTGCAATCCCACTTGGTAAGCTCTATCCATCTCTATAAATTTCATGATTCTAGCTATTATACTTTTAGAGATATACTCCAGACAAGATTCAAGTATGAAAAACAACAAAGGGCAATAACTAAAAAAAAGGGTAGGTAGAGTTATGGTTCTTGTGCACTGCACTCCCCGTTGGTGAGATCTATACACCCATGAAGTTTCATGATCCTAGCTATAATACTTTTAGAGATATACTCCAGACAAGATTCAAGTATGAAAAACAACGGAGGGCAATAATTAAAAAAAAAAGACCAGGTAGAGTTATGGTTCTTGTGCACTGCACTCCCCCTTGATGAGATCTATACACCCATAAAAGTTCATGATCCTAGCTATAATACTTTAAGAGATATACTCTGGACAAGATTCAAGTATGAAAAACAACAAAGGGCAATAACTAAAAAAATAGGCTAGGTAGAGTTATGGTTCTTGTGCACTGCAATCCAACTTAGTGAGCTCTATCCATCCATGAAATTTCATAATTCTAGCTATGATACTTTTAGAGATATACTCCAGACAAGATTCTAGTATGAAAAACAACAAAGAGCAATAACTAAAAAAAAAGGGTAGGTAGAGTTATGGTTCTTGTACACTGAACTCCCACATGGTGAGCTCTATCCATCCATGAAATTTCATGATTCTAGCTATTATACTTTTAGAGATATACTCGGGACAAGATTCAAGTATGAAAAACAACAAAGGGCAATAACTAAAAAAATAGGCCAGGTAGAGTTATGGTTCTTGTGCACTGCACTCCCCCTTGGTGAGCTCTATACACCGTTGAAGTTTCATAATTCTAGCTATTATACTTTTAGAGATATACTCCGGACAAGATTCAAGTATGAAAATTAACAAAGGGCAATAACTCAAAAAATAGGCTAGGTAGAGTTATGGTTTTGTACACTGCACTCCTACTTGGTGAGCTCTATCCATCCATGAAATTTCATGATTCTAGCTATCATTCTTTTAGAGATATACTCCAGACAAGATTCAAGTATGAAAAACAACAAAGAGCAATAACTAAAAAAAAGGTAGGTAGAGTTATGGTTCTTGTACACTGCACTCCCACTTGGTGAGCTCTATCCATCCATGAAATTTCATGATTCTAGCTTTTATACTTTTAGAGAAATACTCCAGACAAGATTCAAGTTTGAAAAACAACAAAGAGCAATAACTAAAAAAAAGGTAGGTAGAGTTATGGTTCTTGTTCAGTGAACTCCCACTTGGTGAGCTCTATCCATCCATGAAATTTCATGATTCTAGCTTTTATACTTTTAGAGAAATACTCCAGACAAGATTCAAGTATGAAAAACAACAAAGGGCAATAACTAAAAAAATAGGCCAGGTAGAGTTATGGTTCTTGTGCACTGCACTCCCCCTTGGTGAGATCTATACACCCATGAAGTTTCATGATCCTAGCTATAATACTTTTACAGATAAACTCTGGACAAGATTCAAGTATGAAAAACAATAAAGGGCAATAACTCAAAAAATAGGCCAGGTAGAGTTATGGTTCTTGTGCACTGCACTCCCCCTTGATGAGATCTATACACCGTTGAAGTTTCATAATTCTAGCTATTATACTTTTAGAGATATACTCGGGACAAGATTCAAGTATGAAAATTAACAAAGGGCAATAACTCAAAAAATAGGCTAGGTAGAGTTATGGTTTTGTACACTGCACTCCTACTTGGTGAGCTCTATCCATCCATGAAATTTCATGATTCTAGCTATCATTCTTTTAGAGATATACTCCAGACAAGATTCAAGTATGAAAAACAACAAAGAGCAATAACTAAAAAAAAAGGTAGGTAGAGTTATGGTTCTTGTACACTGCACTCCCACTTGGTGAGCTCTATCCATCCATGAAATTTCATGATTCTAGCTTTTATACTTTTAGAGAAATACTCCAGACAAGATTCAAGTTTGAAAAACAACAAAGAGCAATAACTAAAAAATTGGCCAGGTAGAGTTATGGTTTTTGTTCAGTGAACTCCCACTTGGTGAGCTCTATCCATCCATGACATTTCATGATTCTAGCTTTTATACTTTTAGAGAAATACTCCAGACAAGATTCAAGTATGAAAAACAACAAAGGGCAATAACTAAAAAAATAGGCCAGGTAGAGTTATGGTTCTTGTGCACTGCACTCCCCCTTGGTGAGATCTATACACCCATGAAGTTTCATGATCCTAGCTATAATACTTTTACAGATAAACTCTGGACAAGATTTAAGTATGAAAAACAACAAAGGGCAATAACTCAAAAAATAGGCTAGGTAGAGTTATGGTTCTTGTACACTGAACTCCCACTTGGTTAGCTCTATCCATCCATGAAATTTCATGATTCTAGCTATTATACTTTTAGAGATATACTCCAGCTAAAATTCCGGTATGAAAAACAACAAAGGGCAATAACTCAAAAAATAGGCTAGGTAAATAATGGTTCTTGTACACTGCAATCCCACTTGGTAAGCTCTATCCATCTCTATAAATTTCATGATTCTAGCTATTATACTTTTAGATATATACTCCAGACAAGATTCAAGTATGAAAAACAACAAAGGGCAATAACTAAAAAAATAGGCCAGGTAGAGTTATGGTTCTTGTGCACTGCACTCCCCGTTGGTGAGATCTATACACCCATGAAGTTTCATGATCCTAGCTATAATACTTTTAGAGATATACTCCAGACAAGATTCAAGTATGAAAAACAACAGAGGGCAATAATTAAAAAAAAAGACCAGGTAGAGTTATGGTTCTTGTGCACTGCACTCCCCCTTGATGAGATCTATACACCCATAAAAGTTCATGATCCTAGCTATAATACTTTAAGAGATATACTCTGGACAAGATTCAAGTATGAAAAACAACAAAGGGCAATAACTAAAAAAATAGGCTAGGTAGAGTTATGGTTCTTGTGCACTGAAATCCAACTTTGTGAGCTCTATCCATCCATGAAATTTCATAATTCTAGCTATGATACTTTTAGAGATATACTCCAGACAAGATTCTAGTATGAAAATCAACAAAGAGCAATAACTAAAAAAATGGGTAGGTAGAGTTATGGTTCTTGTACACTGAACTCCCACTTGGTGAGCTCTATCCATCCATGAAATTTCATGATTCTAGCTTTTATACTTTTAGAGAAATACTCCAGACAAGATTCAAGTTTGAAAAACAACAAAGAGCAATAACTAAAAAATTGGCCAGGTAGAGTTATGGTTCTTGTACAGTGAACTCCCACTTGGTGAGCTCTATCCATCCATGAAATTTCATAATTCTAGCTTTTATACTTTTAGAGAAATACTCCAGACAAGATTCAAGTATGAAAAACAACAAAGGGCAATAACTAAAAAAATAGGCCAGGTAGAGTTATGGTTCTTGTGCACTGCACCCCCCCTTGGTGAGATCTATACACCCATGAAGTTTCATGATCCTAGCTATAATACTTTTACAGATAAACTCTGGACAAGATTCAAGTATGAAAAACAACAAAGGGCAATAACTCAAAAAATAGGCTAGGTAGAGTTATGGTTCTTGTACACTGAACTCCCACTTGGTTAGCTCTATCCATCCATGAAATTTCATGATTCTAGCTATTATACTTTTAGAGATATACTCTGGCTAAAATTCAAGTATGAAAAACAACAAAGGGCAATAACTCAAAAAATAGGCTAGGTAAATAATGGTTCTTGTACACTGCAATCCCACTTGGTAAGCTCTATCCATATCTATAAATTTCATGATTCTAGCTATTATACTTTTAGAGAAATACTCCAGACAAGATTCAAGTATGAAAAACAACAAAGGGCAATAACTAAAAAAAAAGGGTAGGTAGAGTTATGGTTCTTGTGCACTGCACTCCCCGTTGGTGAGATCTATACACCCATGAAGTTTCATGATCCTAGCTATAATACTTTTAGAGATATACTCCAGACAAGATTCAAGTATGAAAAACAACGGAGGGCAATAATTAAAAAAAAAAGACCAGGTAGAGTTATGGTTCTTGTGCACTGCACTCCCCCTTGATGAGATCTATACACCCATAAAAGTTCATGATCCTAGCTATAATACTTTAAGAGATATACTCTGGACAAGATTCAAGTATGAAAAACAACAAAGGGCAATAACTAAAAAAATAGGCTAGGTAGAGTTATGGTTCTTGTGCACTGCAATCCAACTTAGTGAGCTCTATCCATCCATGAAATTTCATAATTCTAGCTATGATACTTTTAGAGATATACTCCAGACAAGATTCAAGTATGAAAAACAACAAAGGGCAATAACTCAAAAAATAGGCTAGGTAAATAATGGTTCTTGTACACTGCAATCCCACTTGGTAAGCTCTATCCATCTCTATAAATTTCATGATTCTAGCTATTATACTTTTAGAGATATACTCCAGACAAGATTCAAGTATGAAAAACAACAAAGGGCAATAACTCAAATAATAGGCCAGGTAGAGTTATGGTTCTTGTGCATTGCACTCCCCCTTGGTGAGATCTTTACACCCATGAAGTTTCATGATCCTAGCTATAATACTTTAAGAGATATACTCCAGACAAGATTCAAGTATGAAAAACAACAAAGGGCAATAACTAAAAAAAAAGGGTAGGTAGAGTTATGGTTCTTGTTCACTGCACTCCCCGTTGGTGAGATCTATACACCCATGAAGTTTCATGATCCTAGCTATAATACTTTTAGAGATATACTCCAGACAAGATTCAAGTATGATAAAAAACAGAGGGCAATAATTAAAAAAAAAGACCAGGTAGAGTTATGGTTCTTGTGCACTGCACTCCCCCTTGATGAGATCTATACACCCATTAAAGTTCATGATCCTAGCTATAATACTTTAAGAGACATACTCCAGACAAGATTCAAGTATGAAAAACAACAAAGGGCAATAACTAAAAAAATAGGCTAAGTAAAGTTATGGTTCTTGTGCACTGCAATCCAACTTAGTGAGCTCTATCCATCCATGAAATTTCATAATTCTAGCTATGATACTTTTAGAGATATACTCCAGACAAGATTCTAGTATGAAAAACAACAAAGAGCAATAACTAAAAAAAAGGGTAGGTAGAGTTATGGTTCTTGTACACTGAACTCCCACTTGGTGAGCTCTATCCATCCATGAAATTTCATGATTCTAGCTATTATACTTTTAGAGATATACTCGGGACAAGATTCAAGTAGGAAAAACAACAAAGGGCAATAACTAAAAAAATAGGCCAGGTAGAGTTATGGTTCTTGTGCACTGCACTCCCCCTTGGTGAGCTCTATACACCGTTGAAGTTTCATAATTCTGGCTATTATACTTTTAGAGATATACTCCGGACAAGATTCAAGTATGAAAATTAACAAAAGGCAATAACTCAAAAAATAGGCTAGGTAAATAATGGTTCTTGTACACTGCAATCCCACTTGGTAAGCTCTATCCATCTCTATAAATTTCATGATTCTAGCTATCATTCTTTTAGAGATATACTCCAGACAAGATTCAAGTATGAAAAACAACAAAGAGCAATAACTAAAAAAAAAAGGTAGGTAGAGTTATGGTTCTTGTACAGTGAACTCCCACTTGGTGAGCTCTATCCATCCATGAAATTTCATGATTCTAGCTTTTATACTTTTAGAGAAATACTCCAGACAAGATTCAAGTATGAAAAACAACAAAGGGCAATAACTAAAAAAATAGGCCAGGTAGAGTTAAGGTTCTTGTGCACTGCACTCCCCGTTGGTGAGATCTATACACCCATGAAGTTTCATGATCCTAGCTATAATACTTTTAGAGATATACTCCAGACAAGATTCAAGTATGAAAAACAACAGAGGGCAATAATTAAAAAAAAAGACCAGGTAGAGTTATGGTTCTTGTGCACTGCACTCCCCCTTGATGAGATCTATACACCCATAAAAGTTCATGATCCTAGCTATAATACTTTAAGAGATATACTCCAGACAAGATTCAAGTATGAAAAACAACAAAGGGCAATAACTAAAAAAATAGGCTAGGTAAAGTCATGGTTCTTGTGCACTGCAATCCAACTTAGTGAGCTCTATCCATCCATGAAATTTCATAATTCTAGCTATGATACTTTTAGAGATATACTCCAGACAAGATTCTAGTATGAAAAACAACAAAGAGCAATAACTCAAATAATAGGCCAGGTAGAGTTATGGTTCTTGTACACTGAACTCCCACTTGGTGAGCTCTATCCATCCATGAAATTTCATGATTCTAGCTCAGGGTTCTCCCCAGACATTTTTGAAGGCGTAGTGGCATATGCGCTGCATGTTGTCGGTTATACATATTAAGGTCATTAAAAGCGCTTTTAGCTAGTTTATTGATATCTTGATTTTTATTGAGATTTATTCTTGAATAATATGCTTCAACCTTTAAATTGTTATAGCTTTATTTCTCTACTCTGAGGCTGATTTTGGTACCAATCAATTGTGACATTACTCAGCTTATTTTGCCTCTCTATCCTATTTGTTAGAAAGGGCACTAAATTGTCCCATTAAAAAGGGATGTGAAAAGGAAAGAAAATGAAAGAATATACCCAAAAGCCATAGAAATACAGTGAGTCAAATAAAATCAAGGTATCAATCGGTCAAATGAAAGACTAAATCACAAAGTCTCAAAGGAAAGGGTAAAAAAGGGTTTCAGCTGCTTGTCTGTTAGATAGGAATATCTTTTCATGTTTGGCCATTTTAACAAGTCTGTCCAAAAATCATATCCTTGAGGACTCTTTAAAAAAAGCATGGAGTGTTGGATTGAAAAAATGCCCTTCTTCAGAAAAATATAGAAATTATTTTCAGTATTTTCAAAAATGTATTTATAATATTCCTGTGTGAATACCTGGTTTCATGTTCAAATTTTGCATCTTAAAGAGCTCAATCAGATTCTCTGTGTCAAATTTGAAAGGTTCATTATTTGCCCATTCAGAATTCTTTGACTGTCTGACACTATAACTATTCTTCTAACAGTACTTTCAGCTCTTTGATTTCAATAAATTAATCAAAAATGTAGTATATATCAGCAGTGTCCAATCTTAGCTTATTTCTTAAATAATAACATGAAACTTGATCAAATTCATAAACCAAGTGTCCTTACTCTTCTCTTCTTCAAGTGATTTCAGCACTTTGATTTTCAAAAGTTTTTTGTTTTCAGAATCTTATAGAGTGAATGATCTTTTCCTGATTCTAAATAATCATTAAACCTTTACTTTTGATTTAAAAAAAAAAACAAAAAAAACTTAATTGGTCTAAGGCATTCTTTTCTTGAAGTGCTTTCGTCACTTTGAATTTTATGGGCTATTATTTCTTTTTAAGCAAAAATCATGAGAGGGCGCGATATCATTACATGATTACTAAAATTATAATAATATTTCTAAACAAAATTTAAAAACTTTTTTTTCAAAGGGGTTGAACAAACAAGGGTACGAATGTGTGAGATAATACCCTCCATGTTGGATAAAAAATAAACGGACTTAATCGGAAAGATACATGTATGGAATTATTTAAGTGGGTTGAAAACAAGCGCTAAGTATAACTAGGATGGCTTCTATACCAATCTGTCTTTATTATTTCGGCAATTCTCGTAAAGAAAAAGATCGCGAAAATGGCATGTTTCAGCGATCAGTGTATAAAATAAACTGACCAAATTAATCTTTCCTTCCAAAAATTATATTTTAAACCACTGTGGCTTTAGTTTGATAATTATCACATCAAATAACCACATATTTTACCTCGGCAAATCTCGGCCAAAGTGACAGTTTTCCGAAAATGGATCGCCATTTTGAATTCATTGTTAACATATTGGTACCCACCATCCTTGGTGACTGAAAGCGCGGTACCAGTGGTAAACGCGAGAAAAAATCAATAATCACCAATTAGTAAGAGTGTAAGGGTCTTATCAATAAAGGTGTTACGTAATATACGGTATACAACATTATAGATAAAGAGTCTGTCGAGTCCACGCTTCTGCAACCAATTTTAGTGGCTTGCTTGACCCTTTCTTCAGCTAGAAATCAAGCTGTATCGGTGACCACATTTACGGGTATCGGCGATCTGAAGGCGTATCGGAAAACTCTCTTAATTTATGAAGACGTATCGGGGCCGATACGCCATAAAGGCCTGGGGAGAACCCTGTAGCTATTATACTTTTAGAGATATACTCGGGACAAGATTCAAGTAGGAAAAACAACAAAGGGCAATAACTAAAAAAATAGGCCAGGTAGAGTTATGGTTCTTGTGCACTGCACTCCCCCTTGGTGAGCTCTATACACCGTTGAAGTTTCATAATTCTAGCTATTATACTTTTAGAGATATACTCCGGACAAGATTCAAGTATGAAAATTAACAAAGGGCAATAACTCAAAAAATAGGCTAGGTAGAGTTATGGTTCTTGTACACTGCACTCCTACTTGGTGAGCTCTATCCATCCATGAAATTTCATGATTCTAGCTATCATTCTTTTAGAGATATATTCCGGACAAGATTAATGTATGAAAAACAACAAAGGGCAATAGCTCAAAAAATAAGCCAGGTAGAGTTATGTTTTTTAGCACTGCACTCCCCCTTGGTGAGATCTATACACCCATGAAGTTTCTTGATCCTAGCTATAATACTTTTAGAGATATACTCCGGACAAGATTCAAGATTGAAAAACAACAAAGGGCAATAACTCAAAAAATAGGCCAGGTAGAGTTATGGTTATTGACCACTGCACTACGTATTGATGAGAAGAAAATAACTGCCAAGTGTAAAGTCAATCGGACTTACGGTGACAGAGTTATGCTCCGGACAAAGATGTGGACACCGCCCGGTCAACAGGACACCCGGACACCACGGGTGATCCTGTAATACGTCCTGTCTTTGACGGGCGTATAAAAAGGTTGATTAATCTCTAAAGACCTAACCCAGGTAAAGATTATTCTCTATAATGTCTAAAACTGACACCCATCCACTTAACAATCATGACTGTGAGTTAAACTGATGAGCACTTAAGACGGTAATTATACACTTGATTTTATGATAATACACAGGATGATTTAGCAAATTGTCGAATCTTATTTAACCCTTTATCTCCCGACAGAGGGATGGCGCTGTCAATCAAAGATTTGAACCATAATTTAGTATTTTGCTTTGCAACTTATTCCCTTCAAAATATTTTTGTAACATTGAAAGCAGCTGTACTAGTTCTCAGAGATGATTTTCTTTACAACTGCCCTTGGCTTAACCCATTCCAAGCCAACAATATTACAGGCTAATTTGAAAGTCATTGCAGACAACAATTCAAAGTTTGTACAAATTCAAAAATATATTCCACATAGGGTAAAAACACTAAAAGCGTCACTGTGAGAAAAGAAGAAATTGCTTATAACAAATAATTTCTCCTTTTCTCACAGATTTTCTTAAACCACATATGTAGCAGAATTCTAGATTATGCCAAAATTGGTTAAGAATTCAGTAAAAGTAAAGAACATTTCAACCATCAACCTGGGCAATAGCTTTTTCAGCATGTATGGGGTAACTGCATATTATCAACAAAAATACGACAGGAAATAAATCAAGTAGACCATCAAAGTAAGTTATCAAAAATTAGAATCAAAGGATTCATGTTTATCATTGAACCTTTTCAAAACGTTGAATAATTGTTAAGAAATATAGGAATTTTGATTAACCTATTACAAGATGCCAAAGTTTTAGTCTAAAATCAAAGGTGTTGCAGACGTAATGATTTTAACCCTTTCCTGGACAAACCCGGGATTTTACGTCACTGTGATTTTATACTTGAGAAAACATTGTGGAAAAAGGAGAAATTGCTTGTAACAAGCAATTACTCCTTTTCTCACAATATTTTCTACCACATAGGATGGTCAGATTTCAAATTGCATGCATTTTTCATTTTTGTCTGCAACCTCTTTCAAATTGGACCAGTCTAAAATTTCATAAAACAGGAAAGGGTTAACCCATTCCCAAACGTAAAATTTACACTGGTCAAAATTGAAAGGAGTTGCAGACGACAATTAAACTTCATGTAATTTTGATTTTTTTCTCCCTTGAGCTAGAAAACATCGTAGATAATTAAGAAAATGCTTGTAACAAGCAATTTCTTCATTTTCCACAATATTTTCTAAAGCTTTTTTTCTTGGGAGCATCAAAAAGCGTCACTGTGAGGGAATGGGTTAATAGGGTTGGAAATGAGAGGATCCCACCATAATCCATATACAGTAAATCTCTTCATTGGCAGCTATTTTCTTCAGAAACCATTTAACCTATCCCAACACCATGACAATTTTGGAAAACAATGTGATAAATGAAGCAATCTCTTGTTACAACAATTTCTTCACAATAATGTTTTCTATCCCAAAAGGAAGAAAAAACAATCCAAAATTCATGGAATAAAATTTAACCTCTACATCTCCAACCATTTCTTTTTTTTGTTACATGTTACAAACCATGAATGTTGCAAAATAATGCTGTTTAACCCTTTCCCTTTTTTTCAAATCTAAGACTAGACCAAATTCAAAGGTTTTGCAGACAACAATTTTAAGCTCAACTTACAAGATAAAAATAATCATTCAGTTGGGTAGAAAATATTGTGAAAAGAAGAAATTGCTTGTTACAAGCAATTTCTTCCTTTTCCACAATATTTTCTCCAGTATAAAAACATAGGGATGTAAAAACCGGGATTAAACAGGAAAGGGTTAACCCTTGTCATGCTGAATTTTAAATCCAAAAGAGAATTGCCTTGGAATCAAAGGGCTGAAAGCACTTGAAGTACCAGATTATTGGTCAATATGTATATTGAAAATTTATCTTGTAACAAATGCTGGTGAAAACTGACTAGCTGGTGGTATAGACTAAGATCAGACTGCACATATGTGCAGGCTGATCTCAGTCTATACCTCCTGTCAAAGAAGGAGTATTCCAGGTTCAGCATGACAAGGGTTAATATCTAAGCCATATTTCCTGTTGGAGTTCAGTGGGTATTGCCAAAGAGTCCTTAAACCATTACGAGATGACAAATTTTAGACTAGTCCAAATAGAAAGAAATTGCAGTGGACAAATTGTACACTATGGAATTTTAGATTTTTCAATTTTTGGGGTAGAAAACATTGTGGAAAATGAAGAAATTGCTTGGTTCAAGCAATTTCTTTACTTTAAACAATATTTTCCCAATTGTGTTTCTTGAGGGGCCTCAAAAAGTGTCAATTTGTTGGGATGGATTAATTCAGAAGCTGGAGCATTTGTATTTAATCTGTTACAGGGTTTTCATTAGTGCCAAAAAGTCAAGAGTCATTGACCCTTGAGCCAAAATTTCCAAGAGTCAAAATTGAAATCCAAAGAGTCAAAATGCGATATCCCCCCCCCCCCGGAAATTTAGAAAAAAAAAAAGGTTTTAACTTTTTTTGCAATGGTGCCTTAGAAGTATTTATTTATTTTTTTTTTTTTTTTAGCAAAGGTGCCTTAAAAGTGTTTATATATTTTTATTTCTTAGCAATGGTGCCTAAGAATAAACTCTGTCTCAGATTGAAACATTTCTCCAATTTGACATTACTCTACTTTTCAATATAAGGTGAATATTGGGGAAAGTTTAGTGTACATTATTAATTTGAATCAGTTTTAGAAAATCTCAAGAGCACTAAGAGGATCAAATTATCTTTATTTTTCATAAAAAGAAGTGCCGATTTTATGCACGAAAACCAATGACATTTCTTGGGCAACATTTTGTTTGGTCTTGCTTATATTCTGTGAGTTTTTTTTATAAAAGAAATAGCAAATAAGTAAATTTCAGTAGGATTAGAACTCTGAAAATGGGTTTCATAATTAATTTCGCAGGTGTCAAGTACCTGTCAATTACGATCGTCAATGCATGTCCATCACTCGAGAGTGTTAATTACTAATCAAGCTCGGTGTTATCCTTGATAGGGGTGTATATTTTCATAATCAACTAACCATTTTCCAATAATTTTGGCACACTTATGATGACTCTTGACGCATGGCTGCTAATTTGCGAGAGTCAAAATGACGCACAGTGACAAATTTTCGAGCGTCAAAATTGCTTCTTTTTGAATTTCTCTGCGTCAAAACCCGAGGTCTCGGGTCAAACGAAAACCCTGTGTTATGTGTAAATTGGTCAACAGGATGGCACTTGAAATATAGATCTAGATGTAATTCATCATTAACGCTTTCTATTATATCCTTTATATAATAAGGGGCTAATTGTAATACTATTCGAAGTGTACACACAGTACATGTATTGCCCCCAGAATCTCATAGAGTCAATGACTTATCAATTCCAAACGCTGGTACAATCCCTGATTGTAGATGATGATTCTAAATAAAAGAGGCCATCAAAACAAGATGTTTTTGCAAGATGCTTTTGATACAGACTATTTTTTCCATTTCTTGGCCTATAGGTGAAACCTTGATCTTGGAGCTACTAATACACATACAGCGGTATGTAGATGCAATACCTTTTAAATTGAGTAATTCATATAAATCTTCCTCACCCCCATCTTGTTGTACCAAGGGCGGCTTATCTAACCAAATGAATAGAAATTTCTGTACATGTGACATCACAGAATAGAAAACAAGGCTGGCCAATCAGTGGGTTTTTTACAAATCAGGTTAAAAGGGGTGGATCTCGGAATACAGGCCACCTTGTCTACAGACCCCTAGGCTGTAATTGTCTACCAATTATGCAGATGCAAGTTTAATGCAACCTTTGCCGTAAACAAATAACGCAGAACATATCTTCTTTGAATATTATATATTAGTTGAATTTAAGAATTGCATTTTGGTTAAACCAGTAATACATTTATTGAAGAAATTATAACTCGGAATTTAGTTGTTTGCTAGATAATAAATATAGACAAATTTTCAAGACATTGCCGATGAGAAATTTTGATCTTATATATAAGATGTAGTTAATATGTTTGGTTATGTAACTATAATAAAGCAATGAATCAGAGTAACAAATTGACTTTTTAAATACCACAAAAGATTTTTTATCATCAAACTGAGAAATGCATTTCATATTTTAATTTCGGTGTAAAATGAACCCCTCAATACGAATCACACAAAACCATAGTTTCTAATCAGTGATTGCCATTTCTATCATATCAAACATGTTATCATACCTTATTTATTCTCATAGATACCCTTATGCAACCAATCATGAATGCTTAGTTCCATTTATCATTGTTTCATAAATCTATTGAATCGACATTTGTTTCAAGCAGTTTTAATTTCCCCAAAATTGTATACATGAAATGCGATTTGTTCATTTTACAAAATGTTTTCCAAATTGTTTTCTTTGGGGGCATCCAAAGGCATCACTGTGTAGGAATGGGTTAAGAAAAATTTCTAGGGGTCAAATATGATTTGGTGAAGATTGTTAGAGTTCAAAGCCATGGTTTACGAATCAACTTCAGGCCCTTATTACATGACCATAATTAGTCACTAATGATAATCATTACTATGTCTGACAGGTGTCAATCAAATAACATATTTATTACAATATTTAGTGGCTTTTTACAACTCAGTACATGAAATTGTGAGTCAAAGGACAAAACTGCAACCACTCTTAACCCTTGTCCAAACAATCTTTTGTTCTAAATCTCAGACCAGAGACTGGAGTCCTATCCTTAGCATTTCTGGCAAACTTTTCTTCTTTTCATTCCTCCCTTTAAGCTTTCAAAGCTGACGCTTTGCTAGCTAAAATTAAAAAATGAATAATATTTATAATTATAATATGTTTTAGTCTAGTATCAAATAATTTACCCATTACTGTATTTGATGCAAATAATTAATAAGTCAATTGTGTAAGTTAATAAATTCCGATTAAGCAATTTAATCCATTCCCACTGACTCAATGACACTTTTTGACATCCCAAGGAAAAAAAGCTTTGGAAATGATTATGGAAAATGAAGAAATTGCTTGTAACAAGCAATTTCTTCATTACCCACAATGTTTTCTACCCAATAGGTAGAAAAAATAAAAAAGTGTTTTAAATTGTTGTCTGCAGTTTCTTTCAATTTGGACCAGTCTAAAATTTTGCTGTTTGGTAATGGGTTAAGGCAAGTGGTGATCAAACTTTTTTAATAATCGTATACTACATGTACTTTAAAACATGCCTATCATGGCCTTTAATCTGATTGATTTTCATCAATAAGACCTTGAACTTTCAAACTTGTGGAAATATCAATCAGTTGAAAGCATTATTTAAAGATGCTTTATTAATCCTTCAAGCAGAGTTTGTGGGCTATTAGCTCATTGGCTAGAGCACTTGAGTCAGACATCAAAATCATGGGTTTGAGCTTTAGGCTGACCAACCTAACAAACCAAATGTTTTTTTTGATGAGACATTTATTGGAGGCTCCATGTAACAGTGCTTTAAAGGGGTAGCAACGATAAATAAACAAGATTTCACTCTAAGCAGTGCAAATGTAATGTATATCAGGGTATATTGTGTTACTGGAGTATGTCTGTCTGTTCATATGTCTGTCTGCCCAAAGCTTAACCAGTAAATCTAACTAAACATAAACTTCAAGACTATGATAGGTACAATGTTCATACTTAGCATGAAGGTACATCTCCTTTCCCAACAATATTTCCCTACATTTAATTTTACAATTATGGCAGGGTTTCATGATGAATTTTTCATTTTAATTAGGTGCTTTAGATCTACAGTTGTTTCTTCTCCTTAAATCTGTTAACATGTTATAATTGTATCATTATGTATATGAAGGAAATGTCCAAAATATTGTTATTCTATATATAAAATCTAAAAAAATACATTACAACATGAACAGAGTGTTGTTACTTTTAAGTCAATGTATAGTAAGGTTGTAGATCATTATTAAAGCAGAATTGGGAAAATACTGACATACTTTTTTGATATTTTCACAGTATCTATAAATTATTCTCCACGGGTGACGACTAACATCTATGTTTTTGTCTAAAATAACCACCCTTGCTTGACACATTAATGCACATTACACAAGGTTAAAAAAAATCTAACAAATATAATATTAAAAATACAAGAAACAAAAACAGAAACAAAATGTAAGAAAAAATCCATTTAAATTTTTTGGGCCGGTCTTGGGGGCCAGTTTGAATGACAGAAAATTGAAAATGGGGTCAGCTTGACAATTACCAGTCAACTCGGCCCATCGAATAACTCGGCCCAGTTAACTCAGCTCCAATATATAATCAGGGTTTTCTCTCGACTTTCAAAACAGGGGGTCATTTTGCAACATTATGACCCCTATCAAATAAGATAAAGAAGGCTGCCTAGCTATTTTGGGGGTCATTTCTAAAAATGGGGGTCAAAATAATCCTGTATTACTTTACTATGTTTTCAAAATACACTATTTTGTGTTTTTAATGTAATTATTTCGATTCATTGCTTGAATATGTGCAATTTGAATGACTGTTAAATTTCAATTTAACTTTTCAATCTGCAGCTGATGTATATATATAAAACTGAGAGACAATTGAATACTTTTGTATTTGTAAAAATTCTAATTAATAAATAATCAATATTAAAAATGATTTGACATAAAAAAAAATTGGGGCCGAGTTATACATTGGGCCAAGTTTCTGATGGGCCGAGTTGACCGGTCACCGGTTTCACTGCATGACACCTGTTTGAAGAGGAGCCAGTTTGACAGTGAAGCTCATAGTAAGGTAGACTGCATTACAGATGGCAAAACACTAGCAAGTACTTCCCTCTTGTTTTCACTTCAGACAAAGCAGATAAAAAAAATTCAAAAATTGTAAGCCTTTTTTTATCCTGAAAACAGGGCTGATTTCTTTCCTCGCAGTGCAATGGCAATGCTATATTCTTTGCTGTGAAGTTCTAAATTAAGACTAACTCAGCAGCAGGAATGTGTTCAAGTAGTCAAATGTCTTGTACAAGAATACATAAATGATCTCAATCTAACCAATGAAATAGCCTTCTTTTTGACCTCGGCGACAGATTCTCAGAAAGAGGGTTACATTATCACAGCTGTAATGCCCAATTACCCATCCATAAGAAGAAGCTTTAGAAATCTATGGTAAAAGCAATTTCTTCGTTATACGTGAAGTTTCTAACCTCCTAATCAGTTAAATATCTCAAATTTTAACAAAATTACAACTGCCTTCTACAAGTCTAAAATTTTGTTGGTGACCGGTCAACTCGGCCCATTTATAACTCGGCCCACCGGCAACTCGGCCCATCGTGTAACTCGGCACAGTCAACTCGGCCCAAATATATGGAACAGTGTAAAGTAATTGGCGAAATTTCATAAAAGAAATATTTACGGGAAAGGGAACTGTTATTTTCATCTGCTTCTTTTTTGTGTGTGAATACGTCCGAATCATAACAAAATATTCTAGTTAATTAAAAAGCTGTCATGATTAATGGCATAAGAAATGAAGTTCAATTTAACTTTAAGTGGTTATAGATTAAAAATTACATTGCAAAACAATAACCATTCAAATCGGCCCCGAATCCGAATATGTTAACAACTAATTAATAAACAAAAAATAAGTTACGTGATATTATTTTTGACAAAAGTTCCATATATTATGTAATATTCTTGTATTACTATATACTATATATTTGGGCCGAGTTGACCGGGCCGAGTTGACCTGGCCGAGTTATTCAATGGGCCGAGTTGACTGGTAACCATTTTGTTGCCCCCTTTCTGATAAGTTGTTGGTACCGCTGGATGTATTGAGAGAATGTCATCATCTTTCATGCAAAACTTACTTTTTAAATGTCTTTTCAAAGTCTTTGATTTGTTTCCTTGAAAATTCTTTGAACTCTGTGTAAGGATTAAACACATTACTCTGTGGTGAAATAGTGCCGTCTTCAACCCCCTCGTTTATGTTCACTCGTCGTTCAAGCTTTTTCGCTAACTCGTCTGTTGCCATGCTCGATCGCCTCTATTCTACCGGGAGTTGAGATAAATCTGCTCTAGTTTGTTAATGTATAAAACACGCAAACATTAGACTAACACTGCAAATCCTTGTTTACCTAGCTGTTCGCACACTTTATTTCCTGATCAAAAACCCGGAAGCTGACCAATAGATAAGAGAGATAACTCTAATGAGCTACTGGTCATAGCCTAGCATATCACACTAGACTGGAAACTTACGCTTTAACCCATTCCCGCACAGTGACGCTTTTGCTCGTAACACGCAATTTTATCTTTTTGTACAATGTTTTGTATCCAGAAAGTTGAAATAATCTAAATTTTCATACACTTTTTATTGTCGTCTGCAACTCCTTTCAATTTGGTCTAGTCTAAAAATTTGCCATCTGGTAATCGGTTAAAGCTCACGAACCAGGAATTTTTTTTCCCCTTTCCTGTTCAAACCCTGGGATTTACGTTGCTGTGATCTTATAATGGGAAAACATTGCGGAAAAAGAAGAAATTGCTTGTGACTATGCAACTCTAAAACAACTGGTCACATGACAGAAATATTAATACTTACAAAGATATTTTCATTATTGTCAGGAGTGCTTTTGTTCTAAATATCCATTTGGCCATTTTCTACTTTTTTCAGAGACTGCTGACGGTATTACGGGAAGTAATTCTAAGTGAATTTTTGTATGAATTATTCCAAAAATAAAACTTTCCACAAATAAGTGTCATACATCCCAGAGGATGTTCTCTTAGTTTCTTCTCTCAGAATGATTCAATGAATTTAGAACCTTAAGAAGGAACAATCATATCTATTACAATCATTCTTTAAACATTAATTTTGAAAAGAAAATGAAACAAGATATGTTCGTAAAACATGTATGACCCCCATGAAGAGCAGGTCTATGGCATACTCCTTGTTGATACCTCCAATACTTTCGAAAACAAGAGGACCATGATGGTCCTAAATCGCTCCCTTGAGTATGATGGTTCATGGTTTTATGATATATACAAAATAGCAAAGCCCTCTGTCTAATTATTTTGGAGATGATGTTTTAGGATTTTCTCTTTTAATCCTAGGTATATTGATGATCCCACCATATAAACCTAATTTCCTGAATAAGGCAATACTTTGAAGTATAGACATCAATACATACCAAATATAAAAGCTCTACGCCTAACGGTTTAGGAGAAGAAGGTTTTCTTTATTCCTATTAAAAGTTAGGGATCACGCAGAAAAGGGCTAATTTTCAGAATACAAAGCTCTTGGCCTTATGGTTAAGAAGGAGAAGATTTTTTAAGAAATTCAACTAGAGCCAAATAACTATAACCAATTTCATGTGGCTTCTATATTGTAAACAAAGAAGTTGTCATTATTGCCACTTTTCCTGTGTTTTCCGTTTGAACCTTCCAATCATCAAATGGGTTCATTCTGATGGCCTTACAATTATCTGGTGAAGTTTCATGAAGATTGAGCCAAAGCTGTGTCTCTAGAGTGTAAACAAAGAAATTGTCATTAAGGCCCCTATTCCTGTGTTTTCTAATAGAACCTTCCCATAATCAATAGGGTTCAGCCTTATGACCTAATTATTATTATGGCCAAGTTTCACGAAGATTGAGCCAAAATTATGGCTTCTAGAGTGTAAACAAAGAAATTTCAATTAAGGCTCCTTTTCCTGTGTTTTCCGATAGAATCTTCCCATAATCTATAGGGTTCATCCTTTGACCTTATAAGTATTCTGGCCACGTTTCATGAAGATTGAATCAAAATTGTGGCCTCTAGAGTGTAAACAAAGAAATTGTCAATAAGGCCTCTTTTCCTGTGTTTTCTAATAGAACCCTCCAATAATCAATAGGGTTCATCCTCATAACCTAACAATTATTCTGACCATGTTTCATGAAGATTGTGTCAAAACTGTGGCCTCAAGAGTGTAAACACTTCCATTGTTGATGCTGTACTATGCACATCAGAAAACAGACATTCAACGATCACAGTAGCTCACCATGAGCACCTTGTGCTCAGGTGAGCTAAAAATTACCAAAGGGCAATAACTCCAAAATTATGAAGTGCAGAATTATGATTCTTGTGCAATATCTTCCAAGTTATGAGATCTATCCACCCATAAAATTTATCATTCTACCTTGCATACTTTTTGAGTAAGGTTACAAAAAAGTTTGAAAATTAACAAAGGACAAAAACTTTAAAATAATTGTTTGTTATCACTGTTTACCATATTTGGAAATTGGCCCTATCCATTAAAGCTAATCAATTCTTATTTTAGCAATCTAATAAGGGGTCACAAAAGGATCATTCCTAAGAAATTTGGTTGAAATCCACCCAATGTTTTCTGAGAAGAAGATTTTTGATATGGAAGTAGCCCAACTCATTAAAGCCATGATTTCTGTCCTATCCAAATCCTTTGAGAGAATCTGATAAAGGTTGACCCAAGGATCAATCCAATGAATTTTGGTTGAAATTCATCCATTGAAGAAGATTTTTAAAGGTTTCACCATATATGGAAATTAGCCCCGCCAATTGAAGCCATTCTTTTTATCTGATCAAAATTCTTTGAAGGAATCTGATAAAGGGTCATCCAATGATCATTCATATAAAATTTTGTCAAAATCCATCATTTGGTTTCTGAGAAGAAGATTTTTGAAGGTTTCACCATATATAGAAATTTGGCCAGCCCATTAAAGCTGTTTTTCTTCCATTCAAAATACTCTGAGGGTATCTGATAAAGGGTCACTCAATGATCATTCATGTAAATTTTGGTTGAAATCAATCAAATGGTTTCTGAGAAGAAAAATTTGGAGGTTTCACCATATATGGAAATTAGCCCCGCCCATTAATGCCATGTTTTTCATCAAAATTCTTGAAGGAATCTGATAAAGGATCATTTCTGTGAAATTTGATTGAATTCTGTTCATTACTTTCTGAGGAGAAGATTTTTAAAGTATAAGTTTACAGACGGAGGAATGGACCCACACACCACATATCACCATGACAATAGCTCGCTGGCTTTCAGCCAGTGGATCTCGAAATGAGAAGAGTTATAGTTCTTGTGCACTGCACTTCTCCGACATGAGAAATATCCACCTTCAAATTTTCATGATTCTAGCTTGCATACTTTATGAGTTATGCTCCAGACAGCAAGAGGGCCCTTGGCCCTGGGGTGCTCAGCTGAGATAAAGACACTTTTTCTTTCAACAGTCTAATTTCATGTTAAGGTTAGGATTATGATACAAGTGGGCCATACTTACATATGTAGACTATGTACCTGGGGATCCAAAAGTCTAAATTACAAATTCCAAGGCTTTAGAGAAAATAAGACAGAAGGATAAAACTTTTTCCTCTCTCTGGATCCATGGGTTATAATTTCAGAAATAAGAAAGAAATCTGTGAACTGACGTTTCATGCCTATGACCCCCCCCCCCCCTTGGACCTTCGCCCCTTGGGACCCGCCAGGATCATGATTTTAGCTTTTTTGTAAGAGGTCAATTAACTGATTATTTCTAAATTTCACTTTTGTTGCAATGGCAACCAGAGTTTTAGCAGATTTTTATTCTTTTAGCTTTTTTCAAAGGGGACTACATAAGGAACATTTCTGCCAAATTTGGTTCAAATTGGCCCAGTGGTTTGGGAGGAGATGTTGTTTAAAAATCGTTCTTGATTTCTATATAAACCCCACCCACCCCTGAAGCTCCGCCCTACTAGGACCTGAGGATCATGATTTTAGCTATTCTGAAAGAGGTCAATATACTGATGCTTCATGCAAATATCAAGGCTCTTTGCCTTATGAGTCAGTAGGAGAAGATTTTTAAAGATTATTTTAATAAGACTGTTTTTGCCATGGCAACCAGTTCTTTTTACGGATTTTAATTCTTTAAGTAATTTCCAAAGGGGACCACATTAGGTATATTTCTACCTAATTTGGTTTAAGTTGGCCCAGTGGTTTGGGAGGAGATGTCATTTAAAAATTGTTATTTCTATATAAACCCCATTCCCCCTGGGGCTTCGCCCCTGGGGCCGCCAGGATCATGATTTTAGCTATTCATAAAGTGGTCAATATACTGATGCTTCATGCAAAATATCAAGGCTCTTTGCCTTCTGAGTCAAGAGGAGAAGATTTTTAAAGATTATTTGAAATTTCACTTTTGTTGCCATGGCAACCAGAGTTTTTAACAGATTTCAATTATTTTAGCTAATTTTCAAAGGGGACCACCTAGGGAATATTTCTGCCAAATTTGGTTGAAATTGGCCCAGTGGTTTGGGAGATGTTGTTTAAAAATTGTTCTTTATTTCTACATTTAACCCTATTCCCCCTTGGGCTCCTCCCTTGGGGATTTGAGGATCATGATTTTAGCTATTCTGAAAAAGGTCAATATACTGATGCTTCATGCAAAATATCAAGGCTCTACGCCTTCTGGGTCAGGAGGAGAAGATTATTTTAAAATTTCACTTTTGTTGCCATGGCAACCAGAGTTTTAAACTGATTTCAATCCTTTTAGCTATTTTCAAAGAGGAACATTTCTGCCAAATTTTGTTCAAATTGGCCCAGTACTTCTGGAGGATATGTCCCTTAAAGAAATTGTTGACAGTCAATGGACAAAAGGGGATCACAATAGCTCACTTGAGCACTTAGTGCTCAGTTGAGCTAAAAATCAAGTTTGAAATTAACAAAGGGCAATAACTGAAACAATATTCTGTGAAAGATCAAAGAGATTTGAATATCATTGAAATATTGAATTAACAAAAGGGCCAGTGACACTGGTGCTCATCTGAGATAGGGCTCTTTTTCTTCAAGATTCAAAGCAAACCCAGTATTGAAAACACTTTTTTTTTATAAATTTTGCTTTTGTTGCACAGACAACCAAAGTTGTCAGAAGATTTCAATTCTGTTAGCATTATTTAATGTGAACCATGTAAGGAACATGCCAGCCAAATTTGGTTGACATTGGCCTTGTAGTTTGGGAGAAGTTGTCGTTTTGAAAACCTCTAATTAATTTCTGTAAAAAGCCACACCTCGCTGTTGCTCTGTCCTGGAGATCCAAGAGTGATGATTTCAGCAATTCTGAAAGAGGTCAATGTACTGATGCTCATGCAAAATATCAAGGCTCTAGGCCTTCTTGGTTAGGAGAAGATTTTTAAAGATTTCTTTTAGCTGTTTTTGGAGGGGACCACCTAAGAAACATTTCTGCAAAATTTGGTTGAAATTGGCCCAGTGGTTTGGGATGAAATGTAGTTTAAAGAAATTGCTGACTGATGGACGACAGGTGATCACAATAGCTCACATGAGCACTTTGTGCTGAGTTAAAAAAAGAGAAAGGAACTGATCATAATTATGTTATTTATTTTGTGTAGACATGAATATTCAAAAATATTGCAGCAACAAATGGATGAACATTTTCAAGCTCATATTATCAATTCCCATACAATATCTGTTTTTTGCACCTTAAAAAAACATTCAGGAAAATAATGTGGAAAATGAAAAAAATTGCTTTAGTATGCATATTGTTTCCTATCCAGAAAGACTGATCTATTTTAAATCCATAAGCTTGGAATTATCACCTACAATTTCTTTGATAAAATCATTTGGCAAAAGGATAATCCCCTTAACTTCTACAAAAAGTTGAAAACATTTTACCTTGGCAATAGGTAATCCCCTTAACTTCTACAAAAAGTTGAAAACATTTTACAAATTTCTGACAACTCAAACTCAACTTTTTGATCTTGTTAAGAATTATTCATTGATGAAAACATTGTGAACAAAAAAGAAAACACACAAGCAAAGTTGGTGAAATGTAAATGATTTTGTCATTCTTGGTAGAAATATTGTGGGAAATAAAGAAATTGCTGTTAAAGCATTTTCATTTTCCATAATATCATCCCAAAACATTGCGGAAAATAAAGAGTTTGCTTGTTATAAGCAATTTTTTATTTTTCCGTGATATTTGCCTTACCTTTTTTTCCCCGACGAGTCAAAAAGCAGGACAATTAGAGAATGTGTTAAGCTTGCTTTGTAAAGTATAACGCTAATGTCATACAAAATCAATGCTTGAAACCAACATCACAGTATTGTAAGGTTGTAAGTGCCTATAAACAGGTCATATAGTCCTTTAACCCATTCCCAAACAACTCTGCTTCTTCAAGCTCCCCAAGAAAAAAATTGAAACATTGTGGAAAATGAAGAAATCGTTTTCATAATTATAAGCAATAGCCACAAATTTTTCTACCCCAAAGACAAAGATTTTTCAAGAGTTCACATACTTCAAATCGTAGTTTGCAACTTCTTTCAATTTGTTGTCTGAGAATTGACCAATAGTTGGACCTGCCTACTTACTCTGTTGGCTCTGCCCATCGACTCCGATAGGAAGTTCTGTTTCAATTTTGTAACAGCATTTTTTGCAAAATTCATGGCCAGTAGCATGTATCATATCAATTGAATAGTTGGTTGGCAACCAAAACAAAGTTACTACAGCTTGAAAAAGTAGTTTAAGTCTCCAAATCAACAAAAAAGCATCAAATAATGTCTGCAAATTTTGGTCGACTGATTATTTGATTGACAGATGTGATTGGTCAATTGATTAACCTATTTACAGCCACAAAAATTTAAGACCAGTCCAAATTCAAAGGCAGACGACAATTCAAAAGTTATGGAAGTTTGGATTTTTTTCACTTCTTGGGTAGAAAACATTGTGGATAATGAAGAAATTGTTTGTAACAAGCAATTTCTACATTATCCACAATGTTTTCCAAAGCTTTTTTTCTTAGGGGCGTCTAAAGTTGTGAACAAGTGGGAATAGGTTGAGCACTGGATTGTCAGAATGACGCTAACAAAAACAGCTACCATCCTTAAAGGGCAAAAATGTACCTCCTTGTTTTTTATTCCAATTTGAATCCCTTTGTGCTTGAATGGGCAAATATATATACACACTCCACCCCTTGTTAAAACTGCCGGTTGCACATGACAAATGCTAACGATTAATAAAAATACAATTTTATAAGTCTCTGTCACTAGGATGCTTGCTGCCGTTTGGACAAAGCAGCTACTAGGTCATTTCGTAGAGCTGCTTGCTGTTTGACGTCGGCAAGTCCTTTAGTTGAACGTACACCATTAACAATGTCTTTAGTTTTTCCAAAATAAATTTCATAAACTGTGCTACGTATTTTGTTCTCCATATCCTGAAAATAAAATTAAATCGTTTATACTATTACTAGTCCACACAATTTAAGACTGTTCCAAACTAAAAGAAGTTGCAGACGACAATTTTTATTTCACAAAATTTTGAAATTCCGTCTTTCAGGGTTGAAAATTTCTGTTAGAATTTGCTTATTACAATTTCTTCATTTATCACAATGTTTCCATAGATCTTTTCTGGTGGAATTTAAAAATTTGTTAAAAGCCGGGTTGTATGAGTTTGGAATAATTAAGCCTTTAACTCATTACAAAATTGGGATAACTAAAAAATATCAAAAGTAATGTCAATTCATGGGCAACAAATCCAAAATCATTAGGCTAACACTCATGCAAAACTAGCATCTTCAATTAACCAAATGGAGTAAAACCCACTTTTAACAGTATTTCAGTCATATCACGGCCATCAGTACTACCATAAGATCCTTTCCAAGCCTCCAGCTGCTCATTCCACATAGGTTTAAAATTATCAACCCATTGGGGGGAGACAAATGTCGAAGAGGATATTCACTTCAACCAGGGATTGAACCCGGAACACCTTGACTAGGAGTCCTACGTGCAACTACTGCCCTATGGCTGCAGCCTTAATGTCTTTGAATCGGTGGCAAAAAATCTGTAATCCTCAATACTACCTTACTTTTACCCTTTCCCATTTTTGAAAATTTAGACTGGTCCAAATTGAAAGAGTTTAGTAGACGACATGAAATTTGATGCAATTTGAAATAAAACCATCCTATGTAGTAGAAAATATTGTGGGAGAAGAAGAAATTGCTTGTTACAAGCAATTTCTTCTTCTCCCACAATATTTTCCCAAGTATAAAATCACCGCAATGTTAAATCCCATGTTTGTACAGGAAAGGGTTACGGTCAAATCAGGGCAAAAATTCATTACTTCTTGATTGAATTTTTTGAAAATAATGTGCCTCTTCTTCTATTCTTAATGAACACTTCTGCCAGGTAAGAAGCCAATCAAACCGAAACCCATGAATTTTGCATGACATCAAGTTTTAACAAAATACCTTATATGAAAATAAGTACTCCCATACAAGAGGACCATGATGGTCCTAAATCGCTCACCTGAGGCAACTGCAAATTACAGTACTTATTTGTATAAAAGACACAATTTGTGCAAAAAATAGATTTTGAGGCTTGGTACAATACTATCCAGTAATGCTGTACAACAAATATGAATGCATATGGCTTTATAGTTTAATCCATAAACAAACTATCCAACATTTTGAGGCCCTCAGGGAAAATAGATTTAATCAAAGGCCTGAATAGCCCCAAATGCAACCAGGACTGTATATTAACAATTTGTATGATGGTTGAAGTCATTCTCTGAATTGTCTGTTAAGTTTCCTTATTATGAAATCATATTTGAAGACTTCTATCTCCCCCCCCCCTCCTGATAGAATCCGAACCATGTTTTCTCACCCATAACTGACTTAATCAACAGCGTAATTGTCGAATTCAGACAAAATATACGAAGGATAGTTTAAGGAGCATCACCCTCTCATATTTAAAAAGATAAAAACTGTAGTTACGAGATTTTAGCAGTTGTTGAGACCAACAAGTTGTTGAACACCTGGGGAAATGGACTTGGTCTAATTTCTTTATCATTGTTAAAAATACGGTAACAATAAATCAACAAAGAACTCTATTTTAGGAATCAGGAATTTACACTGAACAGATGCAAGTGTACAAAAACTGGATTTAACTTTGTAGCTGGTAACTTTTAAAGTCGTAAGAATGAAGGTTACAATTATCGAAAAAATCCGAGGCGGCGGAATGTCTAGTTTCATTTTCTACTATGTCTATGACGAATTGTTGAACACGGACGCCTTACATACCCATTTTTCGTTAAATGAAATCCGTAATGATGGTAAGTTCAGGCAGTTGATTTAAAGGTGTCAGAGACATAAATATACATTATTTTATAATGTTCTGAATAAAACCATCCAATGAAGATAGGGCTCAACTTGGGGCCTCTTGGATGGGGCCATTTTGACCCAATGGAAATAATTTTAGCAACCTTGGTTGAGAACAATCTGGATGTACTATAAATAAAATATTAATGCATTACAACTTATACATTGGGATAGGAAGATATTTGAACATGCTCTTATTTAGCGTTTTTCATAAGTTTGGATGCCTTTGGGAGGACCATTTTTGTCCGAATGATTTAAACATGGTAAAGAACAATAGTGTTATGGTATGTTTTCAATATAAATGATCTAGGCCCTATATTTAGGTAGAAGAATTCTTTCAAATTCAGCAATTAATGCAATTTTCCAGCCCTGGAGCAGAGACGTTTTTGATCCTAGGGGCGTATTTTCCCGTAAAATAGTACAAAATTATTTAGTAATGCTACATACCAAACATGAATGTCCTTCACCATACATTTCAGATGAAGACTTTTGAAGTTGCTCTAATTGGGCATTTTCCCAAAATTTGGACCTCTGAGGCAGGGCCATGTTTTATCCCAGAACTGTGATTTTAGCTAATAGTAGAAAACCATCTGGTTGTGCTATATACCAAATATGAATGCCTTAGACTTGGTAGATTGGGAGAAGACTGTTGAACATGGTCTAATTGAGTAATTTTACATACTTTGGACACCCAGGGAAGGGGTGTATTTAAATCTACAGGCATAATTTAATCAAAATTGAAAGATAACAGCAAGGCTATGCTACATTCCAAATATAAATGCCCTCTGCCTTATAGTGAAGATTTTTTTTAACTTACTCAAATTTGGTTTTTTTCATATTTTGGACCCCTAGTACAGGGCCGTTTTTAACCCTAGAAGAACAATTTTTGGTGATATAGTTCAAAACCACATAGTAATGCTACATACCTAACATGAATATCCTAGAAATTATAGTTTACCAGGAGAAAATCCTAGACGTTATAGTTTAAGAGGAGAAGCCTTTTGAACTTGCTCTTATTAAGCATTTTTTCCAAACTTCGGACCTCAGGGGCAGGGCCATTTTTGACCCTAGAGATTAAATTTTTACTAACTTCAAAGAGAACCATGTGATTATGCTACATATGAAATATAAATGACTTTGGCCTTGTAGTTTCTGAGAAAAAAATAATTCAAAGATTTCCCATTTTCAAATGCCGCGGCAACCAGAGTTTTTTCACGGAATGTAATTTCTTTAACATCTTTTGAAGAGTTTCACCCAAGGAACATCCATGTAAAGTTTCAGCTTAATTGGCCTACTGGTTAAGGGGGAGAAGATTTTTAAAGAAATTATGGACAGACAGACAATGGACAACAACCGATCACAACAGCTCACCTCGCACTTTGTGCTCAGGTGAGCTAAAAACCTATTTTTCAAAATTTTATATTGGTCCCAATTGAAAGAGGTTGCAGATGACAATAAAAATTTGATGCCCTCTGAAATAAAACCACCCTATGTTGGATAAAACTATTGTCGGAGAAAAAGGAACTGCTTGCTACAAGCAATTTCTTTTCCACAATGTTTTATCAAGTATAAAAGAACAGTGACATAAAATCCTGGGTTTGTACAGGAAAGGGTTAAAATCAAAACTTATGTACAAATCTGCTTTGCGTATTCATACAGTTTGATTAATCTTTTTGTTTGATACCTCCATGAAAACAAAAAATATTCTCATCCCTCAGTAAATTTAGTATTCTATTTCCAATCAATATCCTCTATATATCAATCTCCTACCTCTACCATTTTTCCCATATTAACAAGATGTGGGGTGGCCTCACTGACAGATGCGTCCTGTTCTATTTGACGAGTTAAACTCCCCCCTAAATTCATGGTCCCTGATCCCTCTCTTGTAGTCTGTAACCAGAGCATCACAGTTGATGTCAGTTTATAATGGGCACTTCTTCCACTTGACTTCTCCTACAACAAAGTTTACAGCTTATATCATCAAAAACCTTGAAACTTAAAACTAGCTACAGATTATAGAACCAAGTCTTTTAAAGTAACAAGAGAGCAATAACAACTAATAAATAGGAAATATTATGTTATCATAGTTACAACATCTTGTATTTGCTTTGAACTGTGGAGGAAAATTTTGATATTTCAGGAGACCAAATTGTTGCAAGTCACAAAGAGGACTTATATCCCCCCCACACACCAGAATTTTGTCACTCTAGTCCCACAGTTGACCATTGACCTATGTTATCCTAACCTTGTATCATGCATATCACTTGTAGGAAGTTTCAAAGTCCTGTCTTATGAGCTAGAGCACAGAAATACTTTTCAATCAAAGTTCAATTGTGACCTTGACTGTTGACCTACATGTCCAAAGATCAATAAGGTAGTTCCTTGGACCACCACCAATTGTATGAAGTTTCATGGTTGTATGTAAATTGGTTCTTAATTTTGATGAAAAAGTCTTTGGATGGATGATCGATTGATTGAATGTGATTTAAGGCTACTTTCAACAGTATTTCAGTCATAATGCGGGGGCTGGAGCACCTAACAAGGGATTTCTGATATTTTTCACACCAGTACTACCACTACATCCTTTCCTAGCCTCCAGCTGCTATACCACTTAGGTTTACAATCATCCACCCGCCCATTGGTGAGAGACAAATGTCGAAAAGGATATGTGCCACCACCAGGAATCAAACCCATGACATCCCATGATTATAGATTAGGAGTCTGATAAGCTACCGACTGCGCTGTAACGATGGCTTTCTGATGGATGGATGAATGGATAGACAGACATGCTGAAAGAAACACCCCTCCTCTGTATTGTAGGAGGGGGATAAGAAAGAGATATATCACGATAAATGTATTTGTCTAGTATTTGTTTTTGTATAGATGTGTTAACCCATTCAAGCTGAATAAAATATTTTCTAAATAGCATGAAAATCAAAGGGCTGAAAGCACTGAAAGTTCTATTTATTTTTTTAAATTAAATTTCTTACACAATTCTGACTTAAAAGGGACAAGTAGGAGGTATAGACAAAGATCAGACTGCACTTATGTGCCGGCTGATCTTTGTCTATACTTCCTGCAAAAACAGGAATATACCGGGTTCAGCATGATATGGGTTAACTCACACACAGTCCATATACAATAATGTTTTGTAAAAAGAGACTTATTTTTTACTGGACTTACCTGAACTTCTATCACATGTATTGAGTCCCAGCACCCTTTGATTTTTTTAGAGCCGTCACCAGCTTTCTTTATTAGAATAACACCAGCAAAGCCATGGTCTAGATCCCATAGATATACAGATGAAACACCCCCTTCAAAATACCTGGAATTATAGTAAGAACCCGATTTGTTACAGAGCAGATTTATACCAAGCACTTTGTCATTCAAGGAGGCCAGTTGTCCATTGACCTACCTTACCCCATACCAGTACGGCAACTCCATTGTTCATGGATAACATTTGTACAAAGTCTCAAGGTCCAAGGTCAAGGTCAAATATCCCATGACATTTGTCTCTCACTAATGTGTGGATAATTGTAAGGGTAGTAGCGTGAGGCTAGAAAAGGATGTAATGGTAGTAGTGGTTGAGATATACCAGGAATTCGTTGTTAGGTGCTCCAGCTGCTGCAATATGACTAACAAATTGTTAAAAGCGATATTAAACCTCTTCAAATAAACAAACAAATCCAAGGTGAAATGGTTTATGAGTTAAAGCAGGAAAACAGTTTTCAATCAAAGTTCAATTGTAACTTCATTGGATCATTGGCAAATACTGTATTAACCCTTGTCATGCTGTATAAATTACCTTATTGAAATGCTGTCAAATCAAAGGGCTGAAAGAACTGATAGAACTTATTGTTCAAAAATCAATATTTCTTTTAGAAATCAATTTCATAAACAACTCTGGCACCAAAAAAACAAGCAGGAGGTGTAGACCAAGATCAGACTGCACTTACGTGCAGGCTGATCTTGGTCTACACCTCCTGCCAAATGACAAGGGTTAAGCTTGTTGGTTGCAGGTCAATTGGTTTTAAGAAAGAGCATGGACAAGATAAAAGTCGATGAACAGACAAACATGTTATAACCAATATATCCCTATTTACTATATATGTATGGGATATAATAAACAAAATCAGTTTTCCACTTCCATTAACCTTTTCCTGTACAAACCCAGGATTTAATGTTGCTGTGATTATATACTTGAGGAAACATTGTGGAAAAGGGGGAGATTGCTCATACCAAGCAATTTCTCCTTTTTTCACAATATTTTCTACAACATAACACTAATTCATAGATAAAGAGAACTCTCAGATGTGTGGCCAGTGATCTGCTTACCGTTGGCCACAACCTATCCAACTCTGACAAGGTGTTTCATAAAAGATGTCAAATGACAGGAACTGAAAACGAAAAAGTAAACCTTTGGTCAGTCGATTAAATGATGTAAATACAGCTTATTTAAGCTGCAGTTATGTTTAATTTGCACTAGATGGTTGTCCCAGGACAACTGCTGTTGAGCCCACAAACTCTGTAGGTATCATGCTCAAGATAAGCACAATTTTAGTGTTTGACCTTGAGCTTTGACCTTGAACTTAAAGCTATCCAAAAAGTTCTTTCAAATGGTATATCTACTCATGATGGAGAACAATTGTGCCAATTTATTTTGAAATTCATCCGTAATTGTAGGAGAAATGCTCCATGCAAACACAATTTTAGTGTTTATCCTTGAGCTGTGACCTTGAACTTGAAGCTATCCAAAAATTCTTTCAAATTGCACATCTACTCATGATGGAGAAAAATTGTGCCAAGTTATTTTGAAATCCGTAATTGTAGGAGAAATGCTCTGGACAAGCACAATTTTAGTGTTTGACCTTAAGCTGTGACCTTGAACTTGAAGATATCTAAAAAGTTCATTCAAATGGCACATCTATTCATGATGGAGAATAATTGTGCTAAGTTATTTTGAAATCCATCCAAAATTGTAGGAGAAATGCTCCAGACAAGCACAATTTTAGTGTTTGACCTTGAGCTGTGACCTTGAACTTGAAGCTATCCAAAAAATTTTACTCATGATGGAGAATAATTGTGCCAAGTTATTTTGAAATCCATCCATTAATGAAGGAGTAATTGTCCGGACGAATTTCGGACAGACGGATTAACGCACATATACCAACTTGTCAAAGTAACAACTACGTCTTGCTCATCATAAGGGTGCTTGACAAAAACCAACAAAAAATGCTTGGCAAAAAATAGTCAGTGTTCAAATGAGTAATTTCATAGGTCAATCTGTTTTTTGATTGAAGTCAGTGCACTGTCGATTCTTGCTCATACTTTTAATACTAACATTTCCCTGTATTGATCAAATGCAGCATTGGCTTCTACTTCTAGTTTTCTTAACTTCTCTGATGGCATGGTCCCATCATCTAGTGGTGGATCATAACTATTGCTCCATGGTGACCTGAAACAACGTTCATCATATCATTCATAATGTTACATAATCTTAGAGCGTATATTGACAACAATTAATCAGACTGCTGTCCATGCCCACTAAGACCAAACAGGAAGTTCTATTTTGATATCAAACATTATTTTTTTCAAAATTTATGTTCAGTAACATGTAACGAACAAGAGGACCATAATGGTCCTAAATCGCTCCCCTGAGTATGATGGTTCATGGCTTTGTGATATAAACAAAATAGCAAAGCCCTCTGTCTAATTATTTTTGAGAAGATGTATCAGGATTTCTTTTTTAATCCTAGGTATATTGATGATCCCACCATATAGCACTAATTTCCGGAATATGGTAATGCTTTGAAGTAAAGACATCAATACATACCAAGTATAAATGCTCTAGGCCAAATGGTTTAGAAGAAGTTTTTCAAAGATATCATTATTTATTCCTAACTAAAATTAGGGATTGCACAGAAAATGGCAAATTTTCTTAAGTAATTTGGTAGAGGATCAATGGCTGATGATATGTACCAAATATCAAAGCTCTAGGCCTAATGGTTTGGGAGAAGAAGATTTCCAAAGATTACCTTGTTTATTCCTTTGTAAAATCAGGGAACGCACAGAAAAGGGCTAATTTTCAGAGTATGATAATTCTTTGAAGTATTTTGGTAGAGGGTCAATAGATGATGATATGTGCCACATATCAAAGCTCTAGGCCTTATGGTTTCGGACAAGAAGATTTTTAAAGATTTTCTTCTTTTATTTTATGTAAAATCAGGGATCACCTAGAAAAGGACTAATTTTCAGAATACGGTAATTCTGTGATGTATTTTGGTAGAGGTCAATAGATGATGATTTGTACCAAATATCAAAGATCTAGGCCTTATGGTTTGGGAGAAAAAGATTTATAAAGATTTCCTTCTTTATTTCTATGTAAAATCAGGGATCACAAAGACAAGGGCTAATTTTCGGAATAAGCTCAATCTTTGAAGTATTTTGGTAGAGGGTCAATAGATGATGATGGATACCAAATATCAAGCTCTAGGTCTAATGGTTTCGGACAAGAAGTTTTTTAAAGATTTCCTTCTTTATTTCTATTTAAAATCAGGAATTTCCCAGAAGAGGGCTAATTTTAGAATACAGTAATTTTTTTCAGCATTTTGGTAGAGGTCAATAGATGATGATTTGTACCAAATATCAAAGCTCTAGGCCTTATGCTTTGGGACAAGAAGTTTTTTAAAGATTTCCTTCTTTATTTCTATGTAAAATCAGGGATCACAAAGAAAAGGGCTTATTTTCAGAATATGGTAATTCTTTGAAGTATTTTGGTAGAGGGTCAATAGTTGATGATTTGTACCAAATATCAAAGCTCTTGGCCTTATGATTTGGGAGAAGAAGATTTTTAAAGAGTTCTTCATGGATTTCAATTCTTTGAAGTATTTTGAAAGAGCATGACCTAAGGATCATATCTGTAAAGTTTTGTAGAAATTCCTTGGTTAGTTTAGGAGGAGATTTTTTTGTAATTGTAAACGGACAGACGGACCGATGACGGATCCCAATAGCTCCCCCAGAGCACTTTGTGCTCAGGTGAGCTAAAAAGCACTGGAGGCCTTTGAAGCTTGTATTGCTCCACAGGCCTAAATGTACTGATTAAACCAATGGTATTTTCAAGAATCAAATATAAACTGGATAGTCTCTAGCAGTCTCTTACCTCCCTTTAATTAGTCCTATAAGATTAGACCCATTAAGTGCACAACTTTCAACTAATCAAGTTCTTTTCTATAATCAGAGGTCATTTAGGAACTATCAAACAAACTTGGTTATTTGACAATACAGTAAAACCCCTCCTTACGACCACCCCCCTATTATGACCGAATTTTAACAGAACGGAGTTTTTTGTTCTTTATTTCAATGGTCGCGAACCCCTCCAAAACGGGCACCCCGCTATTCCGAATTAAGACCACCAAATTCAGTACAAACTATAGCTGATACACTATTTTGAACCCCACTAAAACGACCAGTAACTTCACACATTGAGACCGACCACCTGAATTTCATACTTGTTAAGTCAATACAATATCGGATTTTTCATTATGTGATATCGAACCCTTATTATAATAGGCGTTATCTTTATTTAAAGAATTAAAGTGGCCGAGCACTTTTAGAAATTTTACCTTGTATTATTTTTAATTGTTATTTGAATATGTCACGGGTTTTGACTCGAGTAATAAAGTCGAAAGTGAAAAAGTATCCGAGAATTTATGATTAGTTTGTTTATGGTGTTCCGAACAGTTAATTAGGAATTAAATTTAGATTTCAACTTAATTGATGTTTGGTATTCGCATTATAGAAGATATGATATCAACAATTTGACACTTTGAACCTGTACTTACGTATGAGTCGGACTTCTGAATCAGATGAAAATGGAGAAGAGAGAAAGTAGAACTTATCAAAGATTATAATTTTACAATGACATAAGATTTCGCTGTAAAAGATGTTTTTCTAGTTTTATTTTTGTGTATCAAGTATAAATATATTCAAATATCAAAGATAAAATAAACATGAATTACTTGAAGACAAATGACCAACCTCAGTATTACGACCCCCGCTATTACGACCACTTTCAGAAAGTACCGCAAGTGTTCGTATTAGAGGGGTTTTACTGTAATTTACACATTTTTCACTTTATTTCATATATCGAGAAAAGCCCCACTCATTAAAGCCATGATTTTCTAAATTATTTGAAAAATTTGATTAAGGGCCACCAATCATTCCTGTGAAACTTAGCTGAAATTAAGCCAGCTGTTTTTTTCCACGATGAAAAATTTTCTTGAATGAATCTGTAAAGGGGTCAATCAACACAATACCAGAGGACAAACTTTCAGTTTCTTTGTTTCAATGGGGTAATAAGTTAAGTATCATTCCTATGAAATTGGGTTGAAATCCATCAAAAAGTTAATGAGGAGAAAAACTTTTATGGACCACATCACAGACAGTTGCACGACAGCCACTTTTCTATGGCAATAGCCTTTGTAGTTAAGAATGTAACATCTCTATTTTTCGGGGATTGTCTAAGGTCTAGTTTTTTAGTTAACCCATTCCCAAACAACAAAAGTTTAGACTGGTGCAAATTGAAAGGAGTTGCAGACAGCAATTTGAAGTTTATGAAATTTTAGATTTTTTCAACTTTCTGGATAGAAAACATTTTATGAAATGAAGAAATTGCTTGTTACAAGCAATTTCTTCATTTTACACAATATTTTCCCAATTGTTTTTCTTGGGGGCGTCCAAAGGCACAACTGTGTGGTAATGGGTTAAAGCACATTTTAAAAAGTTTATTGCGATCTTGACCTTTGATTCAAAAACCATAGAGCACATAGAGCACTTACTTGGATCATTGGCAACAGTTTATAAAGTTTCGTGGTTGTATGACAATATGCTCTAGAGTTAGAGCAAGGAAAGATAACGTCTATGGACCTTTTGCCAGATTTATTGTTTGAATGAGGTTTAACACCACTTTTAACAGTATTTCAGTCATATCGCAGAGGCTGGAGCACCTAGCAATGCATTCCTGGTATTTCACACACCAGTACTACCACTTCATCCTTTCCTAGCCTCCAGCTGCTATCCAGGTTAGGTTTACGATTATCCACCCATTGGTGACAGACAAATGTGCTGCCTTCGGGGATAGAACCCATGGCATTCAATTATTGAAGATTAGGAGTCTTAATGCACTACCGACTGCCTATGACAGCGGTACAGATTAACAGACTGGAAAGATGGACAAACAGACCGGTGAAATCGGTAAACCTATCTCTATTCATCAGTGGGTGTTATACTTTGTAGAGTTAAATGATCTACCGATATGAGTCTCCATCTCTGTTATAATCACACAGTAAATAGTCCTTTCCTGTCAGTTTGTCACGGGCAATCTTTAATGGCTGGTCCACAGACGATAATAAATCTTCACATAAATTTGGCACCTGTAAATATAAATTTTAAATCAAAATTACTAATTAATTTTCAAACTGATTCAATGCTTCCCCTCCCAAAGTGTTTATGTAAGGATAATCAAACATCAGCTTCAATAACAGGAAAGATGAATTAGAATAACCTCCAAAGTAAACATGTGTCAAGTCTGCTTTTTCTACCTTAATTGACACTTATTTTCCAATTTAACCACACTTTGAATTGTCATCTGCAACTTCTTTCAATTTAGACCAGTATAAAAACAATTTGTTGTCTGATTATAGGATAATGCAAATCAAGTCGCATACAAAACTGCACTTTAGACGGGACTCTAAGACAGTTATGTTAGTTAACCCTTGTCATGCTTGATGAAATACTTTTTATGAATTTGGCATGACAAGCACTAGTTATGAGCCAATGGTTTATCTCAAAAATTAATTTGATAAACAACTCTGGCATAAACAGGCCAAGCAGGAGGTGTAAACTAAGATCTTTGCCTCCTGTCAAAACCAGTATATTTAGGGTTCAGCATGACAATATTTCACTTACCAATATGATTGAAAGCAATGCCTATCGATAAACCAAAATGCAAATGCAAAGAACAACTTATGTAAGTGTAGACTGTGTACTACATGGATTGCTGGCTATCATATCAAAACTCATGCTCTAGTTGATCTGAGTGCTATTTTGTTTATAAGCATTACTAAAATGAAGTCTAGTTTAGATCAGTTTTCCCACTAACATTTTAGATAAAGGGTTTTTGTCACCCCCTAACTGTGGGATTTGACAACTGGGTTTTTCTGAAAAAATAAGGGGTTTCAATATAATTTGACAAACAAACATTTATTGAAGAAGGTACTGGCAGTTCATTTCATCAGGTACAATTTAATGATTCAATACTGCTTAACCAACTACTAAACAACATTTTAGACCTGTCAAATTTGAAATACATTCAAGACAACATTATGAAGTGGATGAAATTTACATAATAAATCTTGTACTTTCTAGGTGGAAAACAATGTGGGAAAATCAGATATTGCTTGTCACAAGCAATTTCTTCATTTGCCACCAGGGCTTTTCATCCTCCTTTAACAAGGGCCTATAAAAGGCTACTTCCCAATTCAAAAAAGGCTCTTTTTTCCCACTTGTGGCAGAGAAATTTCCCAAAATTATAGTTTATTTTTGCATTATATGGATTTACTTTCTTCAAAATTTGTTTTGTTTAATACAGTAGAACCTCGTTAATTCGAACGTCACTGGTTCGTAGGTATGTGTTCGTTCGTATACTTTACGGGGTCCCGATCTTTTTTCTACTTTATCTTTGTTAGAAAGTTCTGTCTAATTCGAACGTCAGTGGTTCGTAGTTCGTAGGCCATTTCAAGTCCCGAAAGTATGATTATAGCACAAACTCCTAAATTTAATTCGTAGGTGTGATAAACTAATTGTCTCAAATCACCACTTACCTCGATTTTCACACCTACTGATCTAAATGACAATTATGTGTTATCATGTTCCTTTAGTAAAAAGGGGCTGTTTGGTTTGTAAGGTGGGTAATTCATCGAATAAAGATTCCGGTAATTATCGCTGAAAATTTACTTTAAATTGACGCAACCCCATTAGTATCGGTGTTATTGCTCACTCAGAAATTCCAGCACTTAATTTCATTCTGCCGTTGCTTTCTTCATAATCGTCAGTCCTCCTTTTTATGATTTGATGATAGAATACTCAGAGTGATTTGATCCAATGTATTGTAAAGGGAAGTCACTCAGATGGAGCCTACCATTTGATACAAACACTGTGTTTAAAAAATGCCAAAAATTAACAAAGAAATAAAAACATAAAAAAAACAAGACGAGTAATTTATAATGTATTTTTATGTATTCCTCAATAAATATCTGCAGGTCTTGTGTAGAAAAAATAACCAATTGAGAATCAATTCCTAAATGGGAGAAAGAACGAGACCATGTCAGATTCCGTGTATCTCAAACAGCCGACCTCTTTCCCTCCGTTTTGTTCGTACTACGCTTAATTCGTATAAATTTCCCCGGTCCCTTGCGCTACGAACTACCGAGGTTTTACTATATTTCTATTCATTTCTATTACTGATAAGACCCTTAAATATAGTTATTTATCATTGAATGTTGAAAATGATGCATGAATCTTACTTTTATTACTTTCTTTTCTTAAAAAAAAAATTTCCATAAACAAACAGGCCAAGGTCTGTTCCCAATTTCTAGAAAAAAAGCCCTGGCTACAATGCTCTCCATAACTGTTTTCTTAAGTAAAAGTGTGATTTTGTGTGAATTGGTTGATAAAGACTAGAAGATAATATTTTTTTTTGCTTTCATTGACTGAAGTGTTAGGATTTTAGTAACCTATCATGATAATAACCAGGGGTTGACACTATCTTTGATTCAGTGGGATCCCACTGGAATCCCTACCTATTACTTTAGGGTTTCTTCCAGATCATCAGGGATCCCGCATTGATATACATTAACACATTCACACGCAATCCTGCCCTTCTAAGCCAAATTTTAAAAAAAAAAACTTCGGAAAACATAGTGGAGATGAAGAAATTGCTTGTTACAAGCAATTTCTTCATTATCCACAATGTTTTCTATAAAACAAACTAACAAACAAGGTGCGAAATTGTCACAAGATAGGCCCGTCACACTGCTTAATATTAACTGGGGGTTTGAATAGAACTGAGGTTATTTTGAATGAATATTTTTTGTCAAACAAAGTATGAAAAACAAAAAAGGATAATAACCGAAAATATATGCTAGGTAGAGATATGGTTCTTGTACACTGCCCTCCCACTTGGTGAGCTCTATCCATCCATGAAGTTTCATGATTCTAGCTATTATACTTTTAGAGATATACTCCGGACAAGATTCAAGTATGAAAAACAACAAAGGGCAATAACTGAAAATATACGCTAGGTAGAGTTATGGTTCTTGTACACTGCACTCCCAGTTGGTGAGCTCTATCCATCCATGAAATTTCATGATTCTAGCTATTATACTTTAAGAGATATACTCCGGCCAAGATTCATGTATGAAAAACAACAAAGGTCAATAACTAAAAAAATAGGCTAGGTAGAGTTATGGTTCTTGTGCACTGCACTCCCCCTTGGTAAGATCTATACACCAATGTAGTTTCATGATCCTAGCTATAATACTTTTAGAGATATACTCTGGACAAGATTCAAGTATGAAAAACAACAAAGGGCAATAACTCAAAAAGTAGGCTAGGAAGAGGGAAGCTATATCCATCCATGAAGTTTCATAATTCTAGCTATTATACTTTTAGAGATATACTCCTGACAAGATTCAAGCATGAAAAACAACAAAGGGCAATAACTCAAAAAATAGGCTAGGTAGAGTTATGGTTCTTGTACACTGCACTCCCAATTGGTGAGATCTATCCATCCATGAAATTTCATGATTCTAGCTATTATACTTTTAGAGATATACTCCGGACAAGATTCAAGTATGTAAAACAACAAAGGGCAATAACTCAAAAAATAGGCCAGGTAGAGTTATGGTTCTTGTGCACTGCACTCCCCCTTGGTGAGATCTATACACCCATGAAGTTTCATGAGCCTAGCTATAATACTTTTAGAGATATACTCCAGATGTTTCAAGTATGAAAAACAACAAAGGGCAATAACTCAAAAAATAGGCCAGGTAGAGTTATGGTTATTGAGCACTGCACTCCGTATTGATGAGAAGAATATAACCAGGGCTCTGCAGAGTGGGCGACTCATGCGAAAAAGTCGCCTGGTTTCATAAAACTTCGCCTGATTTGCTGATCAAAGCGAAGTCGAAGTCGCCTGGAATTTTCGGGAAGTCGCCTGGATACGATAGGTGATAACCAAATCTGGCCCAGTGGCTATAAAAGTAGGGGACAGTGTGCAATTATACAACTGTCGGTCGGAAGCCCTTTGATCATAATTCAAGCATGTATCAATAGTCGCGAAGCCAGCAGATTATCAAAAAGAGTGGTATGTTCTGGCAGCTAATAGTCAACATGCTTGCTTCGATCATTCACACCTACGCTGATTTGTTTCGGCAATGCTTTGTATACTATTTGCACCAGAAATCTTTATTTAAAATCCTTTCCCTTCTTATGTTTTAATTATTTCTGTAAATTAAGTTATCATCACTCTACCAGATTTGTTGCTTACTTTCACATAATGAGAATAATGGCCAACATTTACGGACGCCGTGTCATTTACCAGAAGTCAAACTTTTGTTAAACATTTGAAATCTTGATGAAAAATAATTCTGCAGAAAATTAAGTAGAGTAAATTCATTTTTCATTAGAATCCTTCAATTTGAATTATCTGCTTTAATTGTAACAAGTGAAGAAAATTATGGCAAACAGATTTAAAGGCTGCTACGATCTTTTCCTGAGATTCTTGTTATGATACATTCTATCCAAAAACTAAATTTCACTTACTTGTGTTGGTAATAATTCCTTTAAATAACATGTAATCCTATAAAATGGAGCAAATTATCCTGTGTTAACTTTAAACCTCAGCATGCACAGAGTCTGGTTTTGTGTACTGAGCAGTAACCCTTACCCTTTACACACTATTACTGACTTAAACACAGAGGACCTTTTTTGACCATTTAATGACAATTTTTATCCATTTATATGTTATCAGGTAAAGTGGACAGACTTTAACTCATTACCACACAATCCCCCATTTTGACATCTTGAAATGTTTTTATGGGAAACTGTGGAAAAAGGAGGAAATGATTGCAGCAAGCAATTTATCCTTTCCCCACAAGTTTCTATCCTCTTTGGCACCTTCTTTCTTATTCAAGCTCACTGTGAAATGTCTTATTTAGCTTCTTTCAATTTATACCAGTCTGAATCTTTTCTTCTGGTAATGGTTTGATTAAATACTTGTTGTTACAATAAAATCTTTTCTCATTTTCTGCTTCAAATAGGAACACTACTCATTTCATTCAGATAGCCTATACACTATTTGCATCTTTTTACTTGACTTTTTTTTATCATATATGAATCTATTATGAAATATTAAAAAAAAAAAATCAGAATCAAACTCTTGAATTCTCAAACCTAAAAAAAGAAAAATACAAAAGCATTTGTTCACAGGAATAAGATCTTTATTGAGGACTGAAAGGATAAGCAGTATTTTCTATGATAATTGCATATTACATAATATAAAATGCTACTTCTTGGTTGTAAAGCTATTTCATTTTCTGATAGAAATGAGGAATACGCCCAAAAACTTAATTTTTATCGCGATCCACTTCTCCTGAAAGTCTCACCACTTCTCCCCATTTTGAAAAACTTCTCCCAATTCTCAGACTAGTGAGAAGTGACTTCTCCCTAATTTCTGGGAGTCTGCAGAGCCCTGATATAACTGCCAAGTTTTAAGTCAATCGGACTTAAGGTGACAGAGTTATTCTCCAGACAAAGAAGTGGACACCGCCGGAAAACCGGACGCCCGGACACTCGGACGCCCGGACACCACGGGTGATCCCATAATACGCCCCGTCTTCGACGGCGTAAAAAAAAATCTGGAGCAATAGTTGATATATTAAGATCTATTGTACTGGAGAAATATTGAAGGATCCTGACAGAATCCCTAGCCTTCCAATTTTCAGGGATCCACGGGATCCTGGGACACTGTTAAGTGTCGACCCCTGATAACATAGTATTACAAAACTGCAGACACAGGAGACTGACTTCAATTTAAAAAAGAAAATTTTTTCTTATTTGTATAATGATTTAAAGCCTGTTTTATGCATACTCATTTGAATGGTCTCATCCAGACTATCCAAATGAGTACTTGCAGCACAGTATCTAGATGACAAATAATATATTGAGATCATCACCACTCCCTGACTTATCTGGAGCTTTGTATCTAGCAAGCCAAAGAACACTGCCTTTGACAGAAGCAATTTATACATAGCATTATCATTGGAAAGGCTAATGATTGTAAAAAAAAAAATTCTACTTGAGACAGATTTGCAACAGAACTCTCTATTAAATAGTAATATTATCTGCCCTAGACTCTGGTTAGGAAGGTTGGTCTGAAACCTGCCAATGGTTCAGCTTCCATAAAAAAGACAATGTGGGTTGTCTATAGGCGGCTATTTTGAGATTTGGTATATGAATTGATTTATCAAATGTGCAAAATGATACATGAATATTTGTTAATGGGTGACAAAAATACGTAACTCTGGCTTTTTCAAGCTGTAGTTACTATGTTTAGGTCTCCCTCATTTGCATTGTTGTTTATAATGGTGGGCGGGTCTTTACAACCACTGCAAGGTTACTAAGTGCGGTGAAATGATGGTCTTGATTTTTGTACTTACCCTTGACTTCGGACATTGTTTCAAGATGGTTTTAATTCCATTCCTTATTCATAATTCATTAAAACGAGACAAATAAACTATTTCGTGTGCTAAAGAGCATTAATAATATACTGAATATGCCTTAAGGCAAAATAAATCGATCATACCCCAAATCGGATAATGTTTACTGTGTGCATGAATCATTCATTTGCAAATAGAAAAACTGCAAAAACGGGAAAAAAAGGGAAATTATTTACAGCTATCTGGCATGGCTGGCAAATCTCGAGCTATCTCTGAGTTTAGTATGATTGATAGAGAATCATCGGAGTTGAGGGTCATATAATTATTCAGGTCATTGATTTCTGATATAGAAGCTGTTATTCGATTCTAAAAGGAGTTCATGTATTACCATTGATGAAAAGGAGAATTTTATGCCTGACAATTCTAATTCTGCTCTGTGTGACATCAGACTTTGAAACAAGGTTGGTTTTGGAATTATGTGTGTTGATTCGCGTTTTTGTGCATGATTCTTATACATATGAACACAAATCGGAATGCTGTTCAGATGTACAGGATTACTTACCAAATCAATCAAATCACTCAAGTTTTTCTCTATCTGTTGTGGAGGGAGTCTTCTCATTAAATCTAATGCACAGTCAAGCTGCTTGTCAGACTGAAAAAAACAAACAAATTGTAATCCATTACACAGAAATGCACAATGCAGCTATCAATCGAATAAATTCTATAGACCAATTAAATGATACATATAGACTGGATGTGAACTTTGAACTCCAATGCTGGTCCCTACGTAATTTGAAGAATTTTTGTTGGTTTAGCAATCTAAATGGTATAACCACAGTATAATGAGTCTTAAGATAAGATGTTTTGGTGGCCAACCAACCATTCTATTTTTTGTTACATGTTACCAACAATAAATTTTCCAAAATAATGCTATTCAATTATCTGAGTCAAATTTTTGTCGGAGCCAAGTAGACAGGGCCAGCAATCCACCTATTGTAAAAATGACTAGACTCAATCTTATACCCAATCCAATACCATACAACTTTTATTATGCCCCTCAAGAAAAGGGCTTCGTAAGAATTACATGTCAAAGTATTGAAAAACGGGACAATTTTTGCATGAATTAAATCCATTCCCACTCAATGACGCCACTAAGAAACAAGAGGCCCAGTGGGCCGTAACGGTCACCTGAGTAAAAGAGCACCAAGACAAGTGATTTTGTTTGAAAGAATTAGAAAAAGGTTTGGTTGAAATCCCCTCAGTAGTTCTTGAGAAGAATATACATGTTTAAAGGTTACCAAAAATGACCCCCTTTTGGTCCCCATTTCGGGCACCCCTGACCTACAGCCTTTTAATTTTCACAAATCTGTATAATCAGTACCCAATGATGCTTTTCACCAAGTTAGTTTGAAATTGGCTTTGTACTTCATCAGAAGAAGGTGAAAATGTGAATTTTTTAACATGATGAACTTTGACCTCTGGGTGTGGCCCAATACATGACCCCAGGGACATGAATTTCACAATTTATAATATACCTGTCCTAGTTGTCATGCACACAAAATATTTCAGCTCTGGCATTAACGGCTTATTAGAAGAAGATTTTTAAAGAAGTACCAAAAATTACCCCTTTTTGCACCCGATTTGGGCCCCTTTGACCCCCAGAACCCCTATTTTCACAAACTTGAATTGGCATCCCCCAATGATGCTTTCTACCAAGTTTGGTTGAAATCCGCCCAGTAGTTCTTGAGAAGAAGATGAAATATTTAAAAGATACCAAAAATTACCCCCCTTTGGTCCCCATTTTAGGGCCCCCTGACCCCCCAGCCTTTTTATTTTCACAAATCAGAATAACCATTACCAAATGATGCTTTTCGTCAAGTTTGTTTGAAATTGGCTTTGTACTTCATCAGAAGAAGGTGAAAATGTGAATTTTTTAACATGATGAACTTTGACCTCTGGGTGTGGCCCCATACATGACCCCAGGGACATGAATTTCACAATTTATAATATACCTGTCCTAGTTGTCATGCACACAAAATATTTCAGCTCTGGCATTAACGGTTTATTAGAAGAAGATTTTTAAAGAAGTACCAAAAATTACCCCTTTTTGGCCCCTATTTGGGCCCCTATGACCCCCAGATTCCCTATTTCACAAACTTGAATTGGCATCCCCCAATGATGCTTTCTACCAAGTTTGGTTGAAATCTGCCCAGTAGTTCTTGAGAAGAAGATGAAAATGTTTAAAAGTTAACAGACCACGAACGACGTAGGACAAACGATGATTGCAATAGGTCACCATGACCATTCGGTCAGGTGACCTAAAAAAGCTTTGGAAAACATTATGGAAAAGAAATTGCTTATTACAAGCAATTTCTTCATTATCCACAATGTTTTCTACTAGAATAGTAAAAGACCCAAAATTTCATTAGCTTCAAATTGTTGTCTGCAACTCCTTATAGTTTGGACCAGTCTACTATTTTGTAGTTTGGTAATGGGTTAAGCAGAGACTAATTAATTTTCAACATACTTTTTATGTCAAATGTGTATCTAGATACATTTTCAAAAAAATATCTATTCATGTATTCATACAGTAATTAGTTGCAATAACGTTTACAGACATGTCTACAAAAAACTTTTTTTCTTAGAATTCAACAAAAGATAAATACCCTACAGATCATATCTGTGAAAGTTGGTAATAACACAACAATTAGTTTCTGAGAAGAAGAGTTTTACTATATACAATATATAATTATGGCGTTTTGGAAAGTCCATACAGCTGTGTTTTCATCGAATCAAAATTTCTTGAAAGAAACTGATGAAGAGTCACCTAAGAATCATTCTTTTGAAATATGGTTGAAATCTAGACAGAAGTTTGACAAAAGAGAAATCAATTTTTAAAGAAAAGGTTTGCAAACAGACCCACAATGGCACAGCGAGCACAACATCATGACAGTTGTCAGCTTGCTTCTCGACAAAAATATCTATAAGGGTAGGAAAAATTAAAGTCATTCAACAATAACTTCTTATAACAACTGATTCCTTAATTTATAATAATTTTCATCAAGAGTCATACAAAAGTGGGATTTACAGTTGGAATTGGTAAGCCCTTTCCACACAATCCCCTTTCAGATGCCCCAAGAAACAAAGAGGACCATGATGTGATGGTCCTAGATCGCCAGCATGCCCACTGGGTTTTCATTTTGGGGGTACATGTACCCCTTAGGTTTTGAAATGGGGGTACAAAGAAAAATCTGGGGGTACAGGGTACCCTTTACTTTCAGATCTAAGGGTACACCATACGAATCTGAACCCTTTACCAAATGACAATGTTTTGGTTATATACTTTGTTAATAATCAGTAAATAAGTGCCACACGTCATGTGCAAGTTTCAGATAAATATAGAGAAGAAGGATAGCAACCATTTTTGGAATAGCTGATTTATGACAATTAACTTTTTCTTAACTGCATGTATTGGATTTTGGAAGGGTTGAATGGGATATGAGAGCAATGGCTAAACAACTCCAACAAGTTTATTACGTGGTTGAGGATGACATTTTGGAACAGGCCATACCAGGCATGTTAGCTATTTGTTAGCCAAAACTTTGGTATTGAAACGATTCTGATACAGAAAATATCAAATAGCCTTATTACTGTCTAAAGGTCACCATTTGTTGAGAAATAGGCCAGGTTTTGTTATGACATTTTGCAGACAGCAAATTACGTAGCTAAAACAAAACTAGAATGTTTAATAAACGGCGCCATTTTGTCATGTCCAACTTACATGTACAACGGAACTTACGAGAGAAACCAATTTCAAATCAAATTCTATAGTATGATTTCTTGTTAGTTTCTCAACAAAAACACGTAAATATCTTGCGTTTTGTTTGAAAAATAGCGCAACTTTGGATTTATTTTAAAACACAATGGTGAGGCTATCACGATCCTCATTATACGAACTTTTCCAACTGCTGGTTCCCTAGATGAAAAAGACCAGAAAGAAGCAATGGACAAATACCTATAACCAGCAAGGTTCTTGAAATCCGATAAACTGCTTGTCTGGACCGAATTTTGAATTGCCAGACCGATTGGAATCCCAAAATAACACCAAAATCGGTCAAAATTTTAATTAAATTTTATGTTGAAATATTGATAAAGTCTTCCATCATCTATCAAAATCCACTTTAAAACCAAAATAATTCAAGGGTTTCACACAGTACCTGCAGATTAAAGGGAGGTATCAATGTTTCTGAAACCTAGATAAGAAAAAATTACCAAGTGCCGAAAAATAGACATAAACGAACATGTAATACATTAAGTTAAGTCAGGTATTGTCTCGGTGGTAATCTACTAGACCTAAAGTGGCTTTTTGTGGTTATATCGGAAAGGTTCAGCAGAAATCTATGTTATTTTTAGATATTACAGAATTCGGCTGTCGACATCGAATGACCTCATTTGCATATGACCAAAAGCCAAATGAAGGTAACAAATTTACTAGTGAAACAGCCAACGTCCTAAATCATGTCACATGAAAGGCAAAGCGCAAAACTAAGGTAAGTGATTATTTTCGTAATAATGCTTACGACAATTTTAGACTGATCTTTACAGACCGGCTAGCAAACATAACTCCTGATGACGTATCTATGACGTTTGTTTGATGTAATTTAAACTTATTTGAAAGTTCCAAAGTTATTCGCACCACTTGAATGCTCTATAATCTTCGCAACTGTCACTAAAACTAGATTAATAGCCTACATAGGCTATTAGGGAAATACCCTGCTTTTTTCTGATAAGCGACCACAGATTTTTGAATAACTACTTTGCAAAATATTGTATTCAAATAGTTTACAAGAGAAAATAAAAATAATTGAAATCTGTGACATGAAAAAAACAACGACACCTACCTTGTTAAGGGATTAACAAAAGTGCCAAAAATCGATAATTAGTTTAGCCCCCGGCCAGTCAAGTGCCCACCTAATTTGCAGTAAGCCAGTTTCACAATAGACCGAACTTTCAAGGCTTGCATAGAGCCTTGATATTTTGCATGAATTACACACATTTGAAGTCTTGTCACAATATAGACTGGTACCACTGTCGACATGAACAAAGCTGACAGGTATACACTGATTTCCGGTACATACACGGAAAGCCTGGCCTGTTAGGTTTTTTCCTAAATAAAATCAAAAACGAGGCTTAGGCATGCGCAGCATAATTTGTTGAAAAATTTGGACACGCCCTAGGATTTCCATCCAATACGATAAAATCTTACTTTTGTAGTTTTAAAGTAGTCAGTTTTAATATTGAAACATTTTTCACATGAACAATAGATATTGTGTGCGAGAAAAATCTTGAATTGTTATCCTTTTCATGTAAAATATATAAGGAACTCCTACGTCCCACTTCATCCATAATGTTTACAAACAATCGACCAGCCAATCCGATTCGATGTTTTGGTTTACGTCATTAAATGCCTATTAGCCAATCTCTTGATGCAGTGTTTTTGGATCTACCTGTCGGCTTTCTTAAAGCCGACCGCAGTACCGGTCTAGTCACAAAAGACACCTAAAACTGCTTCAATTTAAACTGCAGTTACTTGAGAAACAAATATCTTTTACTATAATATTGGATGTGTCTATAAAATCTAGACATGAACAGGCTTCAGTTTCTGTTCGTCTTAAGTCGGAATAGCTCAGCACAAAGCTTTCATTAAAATTAATTTTCACAAGTAAACACGTGAGACCGGGTTTGAAATTTGTATAAAAAAGTTACGTCATTAACTCTTTCCTGTATAATCATTGGTTTTTACGTCCATGAAATTTTATACCTTAGAAAATATTGTGATAAAAGAAGAAATTGCTTGATGTTTTTCAGGTCAGTGGGCCACATGACCCATCAAGCATGATTTTGAGGGGTCATTTTCTAAAACTATGGGCCCCAGTTTGTACTATATTATAACAGTTAATCTTGAACCTGGAGAAAAAAGGATAATAACTTTATAATTATGTTACTGTATAACTAAATTAATTTCTTTCAGTGCTGTTTTAGAGGATAATAAAAAAACAAAAAAACAACAGACTCAAGTTAGTTGTTCCTTTTCAACTCTGAACATAAAACCAGTGTACCATTATACAAAGAAACATATTATGTGGGTTGTTCATGTAATAACCATCGATGGATGGTGCAAAAAACTCCTAAATTCAGATTTGATAAGCCGATGATACGATATTATCCTAGTCTGTAAAATCAGCTGGGTTTAAAGACCGATTAAATATTTCGTGACAAAATATTTACGTGTTACAAGTCGTCTGCTAGGTTAGCTATTTTTTACTCATTAAAAATCATTAGACCTCTACCATTCTGGATTTATAATTGTAAGAAAACGTTTATCATTTATTTACCTTCATCATTTTCGGCAGCTTCGCATTTAAAAAAACGTGTAAGGCTCGTTAGAGCCATTTTTAACATCAAGCCCGGCGAAGAAACGTCGCCGGAAATAAACAATCTCTATTGCGGCTGGTCACCGACTAGCTTAACAGGAATAGTACAAAGCTGAGAACCGTTACCTTATCGATTATTTTCGGTCTAACTCAACTTGCAAACTTGATGGTAGAGCTTCCAAGAATTACTGATCATTTTTTTACTAATTGAATTCTGAATGCGAATGGTTGATCGGAGGAACAGAATAACTATCTTAAAATAGAAACAAGGAAGTGTCTGCCTTTCTACCCAGAAAGTTGAAAAAATCAAATATTTCATTATCTTTAAATTGTTGTCTGCAACTTCTTTCAATTTGGGACAGTCTAAAATTTTGCCATCTGGTAAAGGGTTAAGAAACCATCTACACTCCAGTATCACCTATGTAAATTGTCAATTAGTCATTATGAAGATATTACCTGCTTGTGTATTAAATAATACTGTAATGTTATGAGCTCATAGACAAAGCCTATCCATTCAGAGAAAGGGATCCTCAACCTAAAAAGGATCGACCTTGTCTATATATAACTCCAAATAGTCACTTGAATTACTGAAGGTTCCCACATTTGCAAATCATGACAATTTAGCTCCCTTGGAACCGTTACATTACTTTCCCCTTGGAGAAGACTCGTCCCGAGTCTTGACCTGGGAAATCAGTGGGTAAGGCAACTCCAGTCTGGCAGTTTTCATTATGCCAATCCTGCCATTTCGAGCTCACGGACAAAGCCTATCCATTCAGAGAAAAGGATCTTCAACCCTAAATGGGTCGACCTTGTCTATATTTAACTCCCAAAAGTCACTTGACTTACTGAAGGTTCCCACATTTGCATATCACGGCAAATTTCCTCCCATGGAATCGTTACAATACCTTACAGGATATTTTATCATCTTTTGGGGGAAAGTATACATACTTTTGATTGTCAACCTGTTTATCTTGTGATTTAAGAAAATATCCAGGTGATGAATTCAGGAGGTTTTTCTCCATCTCCGACATGGTGTCAGGTCAAAAAGGCCCAGTGTCAGAAAGGCCCGGTCCAAAAAGGCCCAGTCCTAAAAGGCCCACTTTTAAACTGACCAAAAAGGCCCTGTCCAAAAAGGCCCAGGCCAGAAAGGCCCACTATTAAATTTGACCACAAAGGCTCGCCAACCTATCTTAAACATTTGTCATTATTTTGACTATGAGAATATGTATTTCTTTTGTTTAAATTTAAACTGACTTAAAATTGATCAGTATAAAATAAAACACTTTCCAGTATGAATTAAAGAATGACACTCTTTGTTTATTACCTGTATTGAAAGGTGTCAACTGGCATAAAGAAGCAATTATAATAAGTATATCGATAGAGTATGGTTACTTCTGAAATGCAGTTTCTCCTTTTTCCAAATGGTTTTCTGTCATCATAGCAATGTTTCTGGAACCAAGGTGTTAAAAATATGCTGTATAGTATATATCATTGTTGTCTAATGATGGATAATTTGAGAAAGTCCATAAAATATCATGCTCGTGAGTGGTAGAATAAATTGATAAAATAAAAATACTGCTTAATATATAAATTTTTTCTAACAATTGAGTTAAATAAATGTATATCAGACTGACTTGCAATTCTCTTACATGTATATGTGGGCCTTTTTGGACTGGGCCTTTCTGGCCAGTTTTGACAGTGGACCTTTTTGGACTGGGCCTTTTTGACACTGGGCCTTTTTGTACACTGGGCTTTTTTGTCACTGGGCCTTTTTGACCCTAATTCTCCCACATAGATTTACATACATGTCCAATTTTCCTGACAATTTTTGAGATTTCTGAATGTTATAACCATTAAAGTCCACTTATAAAGATCAGTGTGACAGGATAATATTAACAAATCCTCAAAGCTGAGAAGTAGTTATGAAACACATTCATACTGCTGATTGAGATGGCAAGAAATTTCAATGAAAACCTGTGATTAGCCTTGTGAATGTTTGTATTGAAGTTTCGAAAAAGAAACAGAATGTACTAAATTGACAGAATAACTAGAGACTGATGTTTGCATAATAAATGCTGGAAAATCGTCTTCCTAGAACCATGAAAGGTTCTTATTTATAAGGCAGCCTTACCCCACCCACAAAAAATACATTGATCCGTTTCACTTCCGCATTTGAGAATGATCAATTATAGGAAGTAGCCATTATCTTTGAGTTCTTAGACAACGCATTAACCTTTCCTTATAACTCGAAGAATTGGATGCATGGTTTGTGACAGTTAATCTTACCATCTTTGAGGACAATTTTGAACCGGCACTATATTTCTATTATGACGGAAGTAGGCGACAACAAAAATGGTACAATATCCGGGCGGTTTGCAGGTGCGATGAATTCAAGCCACCAATCAAAACCATCTTTCAGTTTTTTCCTTAAAAGGCAATTTTATAAAGATATTCCGATTATGGTAGAAATGTATATAAAACTTCTTTCTCTAGAACAACACTTTGGATAATAGTCAAAAATCAAATTATATTTCATTTATACACCTTCTTGAAGTATAAAATTTTGTGTCACGTGACTTCCGGAAATTTGTAAACAGAGGAAGTTTCTGAACTTTTTAGATGGAAAGTCATGCTGCAGCTAATAACCTGAATTAGTCACATTTTTTAGACACGTTTTGGACTTAGAAAGTATGTGTTTAATGAGTATGACTACAAGGTTCGCCCTTTCCTTATATTATGTGGGAAAATGCCGTTTTCAAAACCTTGACATGCAGCTGGTTTTATGAACCCCACCCACAATCAATTCTTATTGTCGTCTCCTTCAATTGTACCAGTCTAAAATAATAGAAAAAAAAAGCATTAAAGGAATATGAAAAGAAAGAGGTCAAATTTTGGTATATATGAACAGAAAATCGTTGGGTAAGGGTTGGCTTGCAGGTATGTCATTGCTTAACCTATTCCCATACGACAAAGTTTTTGACTTGTACATGTACCATTTGAAAGAAATATACAGATAGGTCCAAGGTCACAGATCAAGGTCAGAATTAAAATAAAGTATGTTTGGTGCATGGCACCGAGGGTTAGCTCTGGCTAGAAAAAAGTTGTCACTATTACTTACGCCAAATTAAAAATATTGGGGCCAAACAGAAAAAAGTTTGGGCCGAATTGAGAAGGAGTTGGTGCCAAGTCAAACATTGCTTAACTGCACATTTATTACCTTAACTTATATGTTGTAAAATAAACAATATACATATTAAACAGGTTTTAAACATGGTCATGCATTCGTAATTCTGTCTAGAATGAATGTAGCTAAGTCATACACCTACAATGAGTTTACTCATCTTCAATCAGTGCTTTCCGTACTTTGATTAGAAAATCGAGACTTTGATGAGAAAAATAGAAAGAAAATAATGATGAGCCATATACAATATTGATAATGGAATAATGTAGACATCTGTAATTTAGAAAAAAAATGGTCTGAACATTCTTGGGTACAAATGAATAAAAGAGAAATGGTTCGTCTGTTTTTAGGAGAGTAGAACTCTTGAAATTTCTGTCAAATTTTCTCAAACTACCACTGTTACTATCAACAGCTCATGATCAGAATATCTTTCTTATTACCCATAAATGCTGATTCGGTGTTTTGGTAAGAATTTGCAAAAGCGTGCTGAGATTAGAAACTGACTGACTCTGTCCGAAATATCCAAAATATCTATGAATTCAACAATTGTGTTCATCAAGAAAAGGCAAATGGTGGTCAGAAGAAGATCAAGTCATCCCTTAAATTAAGTCACGCCCTCGACACAAATTCAATACGACCCGCCAACCAATGAGGGCATCTCATTCATCTGATTTGCTGTCAATCAGAACTGTAATTAAATTTGGCAATGTACTGGTCTTGTGTCAGACTTAATGACACAATTGACACGATATACCAGCCTTTGAGCAATTATACACGCTGGGCCCTCGGCCTTGATTTCCAGAGATTAGTCAAAGTAAAAGTATACATAAAAAAACTTTTGATTTTATTTTGTGCCACAAATTTTCACCAATTGAAAATAACTTGCGCCAGTATTTTTAGCTCGGCTGTTTTCGGAGAAAACCTGAGGTATTGTGATCACCTTAGCTTCGTTCGCTCCGGCATTGGTGTTGGCATTGGCATGACAAACTTTAACCTTGGTCATATCTCTGTTTTTATTGAAGATATCCTCATGAAATTTGGCATGTGTATTGACCATCACAAGAGCTATCTAGACTATCAAGGGAGATAACGAAAAGTGTTTTTGAAAGAGTTATGCCCCTTTTTCGACTTAGAATTTTTGCATTGTCCAGCACCTGCAGCCAAGCATTGGCAACTGTAGGCGGTGCTCTTGTATTTTTGTCGCATTTGGCAACAAAGGTGATCAATAGCACAAACTCTGGCATCAGAAATTAAGGCTGGATTATTAACCCTTTCCTTTTACAATCCCTTGTTTTCACGTCCCTGTGAATTTATACTTAAGAAAACATTGTGGGAAAAGAAGAAATTGCTTGTCACAATCAATTTCTTCTTTTCTCACAGTATTTTCTGTTCTAGGTTCGTTACTTTTCAATTGCACACACTTTTGATTATTGTCTGCAACTTCTTTCGAATTGGACCAGTCTAAAATTTTGAAAAACAGGAAAGGGTTAAATAACTTTGCTCAATTATTCTGTATGATGAGTAGATATGCCAATTGAAACAAATTTTCAGATAATTCTAAGGTCAAGGTCAAACATTAAAATTAAGCATTTCCAGAGTATAGCTCCTTCAATTATGGATGGATTTCAATATCACTTGACACAAATGTTTAATATCATGAGTAGATGTGCTATTTGAAAAAAAAAATCAGATGACTCCAAATTTCTCCATTAAGAATTTATGTGCCATATGAGACAAATTTTTAGATAGCTCCAAGGTCACAGCTCAAGGTAATACATTAAAATTTTTACATGCTTGATTAGGACGGGCATATAGCCGTATTTTTGTCTATTGGTAGGGATTTCTTTTGACCTGAGACCTCGGGGTTTGCATACAGAAATTCTTAAAGAAGCAATTTTGATGCTCAAAAATTTGTCACAGTGTGTCATATTACTCTTGAAAATTTTCAGCCATGCATCAAGGGTCATCATATGTGTGCCAAACTATTGGAAAATGGTTAACTGATAATGAAAATATATACCTTCATCATGGATAACACCTAGCTTGTTTGGTAATTAACACTCTTGACAGGGTGTCCATTCACGTTTGGCAGTACGTAATTCACGTACAACTACGTCGGTTCACGTACAAATCTTACACTAAGACGTTCATGAACGTACAGAAAAATAAATGAACGTAGAAACAAAAATGCCATTACGTGTGTATGCATTTGAAATTATTAGCGTATAAAACGAGAAACCCTACGTGTGTATTTTTCGCTAAAACCCCCAAAAAACTGCAAGCAAAGTAGAACAAAACGCATCGGGAGCGAGTGATTTCCCTTTCATGCTACAGGAGCAAGCTGGTTTGTTTTCATCTTTATAGAGAATGGGGAAACCAGCAGTTGGAAAAGTTTGTATAATGCGGATCCTGATGGCCTCACCAGTTTGTTTTGAAATAGGCCCAAAGTTGCGCTATTTTTCAAACTTAACGCAAGATATTCACGCGTTTTGGGCAAGATTGACAAGAACTCAGAATATAGAATCTGATTTTGGAATCAGTTTCTCTCGTAAGTTAAGTTGTAGAAGTAAGTCGGTCGGGACAAAATGGAGCCGTTTGTTTAGCGCTGTACTTTTGTTTTGGCTACGTAAGTTGCTGTCTGCAAAATGTCGTAACAAAACCTATTCTATTTCTCCACAAATGGTGACTTTTAGACACTTATAAGACCAAATGATATTTTCTGTACCAGAATCGTTTCAATACCAGAGTTTGATCTAAAAATGAGCTGACATGCCTGGTATGGCCTGCTCCAAGAGTAATTATAACTTGATTTGTTTAGCCATCGCTCTCATATCCCATTCAACCCATCCAAAATCCAATAATTAAGCAAAAGTGAATTGTCAAAAACCAGGTTTTCAAAGAAAGTTTATTATTTTTCCCTCTAACTTTATCTGAAACTTGCACATGATGTGTGGTACTTCTTTACTTAGTAATAACAAACTATATAACTAAAACATTGTCTGTCATTTGGTAAAGGGTTCAGATTCGTATTGTGTACCCTTAAATCTGAAAGTAAAGGGTATACTGTACCCCCAGATTTTTCTTTGTACCCCCATTTCAAAACCTAAGGGGTACATGTACCCCCAAAATAAAAACCCAGTGGGCATGCTGTCTTGAGTGATGGACATGCATCAGCGATTGTAATTCACAGGTACTTGACACCTGTGAAATTAATCTTGAAACCCTTTTTGAGAGTTCTAATCCAACTGAAATTTATTAATATATGCTAATACTTTAATCAAAAATCTCACAAAATATATTCAAGAAGGAAGATTAAATCGAATAAAATGTTTCTCAAGAAATGTCATGTGTTTTCGTGAATAGAATCAGCATATATTTTCTATGAAATTAGGAATAATTTGATCCCCTTGGTTCTCTAGAGATTTCCTTGAAATGATTGATACTTATAATATGTGCATGAAAAAAGAATACTGTCAGATTGCAGAAATGTTTCAATCTAAGAGTTTATTCTCAGGCACCATTGATTAAAAAGAACTATTAACTTTTAAAAGGAAGACTATCTACTTTTTTAAGCCCCCGCATTGATAGATCAGGGCATATTGTTTTACCGGTGTGATTCTGTCTGTCCATCTGTGTGTCTGCAAAACTTAACCTGCCAACTAAACATTTTCCTATAACTTCAACCCTGCTTAAGTTACAATGCTAATATTTGGTATGTAGATAGGTCTCAACAAGGCGCAACTGGGGAAGGTCATTTCATCAAGGTCGAGGTCAGAATTTTAACCTTTTTCCCTAAAACAAAGAGAAAAAACCCAATAAAAATCACCCGTCTCTAAAGAATTCCTGTTTCGGGGGCATTGTGTTTCACAAACACATCTTGTTTGTTTTTTTTCAAAATTACTGCTGGATTGGGGGCATATCATTTTGACTCTTGGGATTTCAACTTTGACTCTTTAAAAATTTTGGTCCAAGGGTCAATGACTCTTGACTTTTAGGTACTAGTGAAAACCCTGATTGGTTCATCCAAACCCTATTTCCTTTTCTTTTATACTTTTGTGACCGGGCTATATTCAGGGAGCAAAACCCATCTCTGACAACTCTTGTTTTTTCTTTTGATTATTTAGAGCCTTTATCTAATGTGAGCGCCCCAGAACCAACGGACCTCTTTTGTAATATCGCCTGTAGGTTCTCAGTTAGTTATCACCAGTGCAGAAATACGGAACAGTATTCATTGTTATACCCCCCAAATCTCTGGGGGTCCATGTATTTAGAAGTCAGCTTTGTAGTCTGTTGGTTTGTCAGTTGGTCCATCTGTAGCTTTTTCCATGTCTGCTCAATTTTTAGCAACCACTAAATCAGTTTGGTCCAAACTTCACAGGTAGACTTAGTATAAAGCAGAGATGTGCATTTTAATTTGGTTACTGATCATTAACCTTTTACAGAGGTATGACTCTTTGAAGAAAAATCTTCTCCACTTTTTTTTCTTTAACTATTAAATGGATTTGACTCATATGTGCATTCAGAGCACACAACCAAAAGTATGCATGTTCTATTTTGACCAAAATAATTTTTTGAGACATTGATATGTTGAAGGGGGGGGGGGTATTAACCCTTTCCCACTTTTGAGCTCCATTGTCATGGCATTGTGTGCGTTCTGGGTCCGTCCTTCCATCAATCCATCCGTAACTTTTACTTTAAAAATCTTCTCCTCAGAAAGTACTTAATAGAATTCAACCAAATTTCAAATGATCCTTGGGTGACCCTTTATCAGATTCCTTCAAAGAATATTGAACAGATGAAAAACATGGCTTTAATGGGCGGGCTTATTTCCATATATGGTGAAATGTTTAAAAATCTTCTTTTTAAGAACCCAATTGGATTTCAACCAAATTTTACAGGAATGATCGTTTGGCAACCAATTATCAGATTCCTTGAAAGAATTTTGATCAAATGAAAAGCATGGCTTTATTTGGTGGGGCTTATTTCCATACATGGTAAGATCTTAAAAAGTCTACTCCTAAGAACCCGATTGATGGATTTCTACCAAATTTACAGGAATGCTTATTTGGCAACCAATTATCAGATTCCTTTGAAAAATTAAGATCAGATGGAAAAATGGCTTAAATGGGCGGGGCAAACTTCCATATGGTGAAAGCTTCTCAGGAATGATAAATAAATACAGGTGCTTAAGCATGTCAAGTTGAAATTTTAGACTGGGCAACATCGAAAAAAATTGCAAACAACAATGTAAATTGGGTGCAATTTGAAATTAAACCATCATATCTGGTCGAAATATGTGGGAAAAAGAGAAAATGCTTATGAAAAGCAATTTCTTCCTTTTGCACAATATTATTTAAAAGTATAAAATCAAAGCGGCGTAAAATCTCGAATTTGTACCGGAAAGGGTTAATCACATTCAGCGATAGTCTAGTTATTTATTAGTAATGAGTGGTATTAATTGACTAATTAATAATTCATAGATAAGTCAAGTTTAAGCTTTTAACAATGTGAAATTCTTGCTCTTATTCCCCCCTCTCAAACATAGTTGGCTGGTATACAGTATTCAGCTTGTCAGTGGGTTGGCAGGTTGGTCCATAGTTTCTTCTTGTCCACTCATTTTCTACAAAACTACTGATTAGTTTGATTCAAATATTACACAAGCCCTAGATATCAAGGGAAGATGTGCACATGATATTTTGTTTTCTTAAAAAGTGCTCTGGGTGAGCTATTGTGATCCGTCATCGTCCGTTGTCCGTCCATCGTCATCTTCCATTCACAATTACAAAAAAATCCATGAATTGAAATCATTGAAGAACTCTGGTTGCCATGGCAACGGAGTGAAAAACTTAAAAAATATTCTTGTCCCAAACCATGAGGCCTAGAGCTTTGATATTTTGTACACATCATCATCTATTGACCCTCTACCAAAATACTTCAAAGAATTACCATACTCTGAAAATTAGCCCTCTTCTGGGCAATCCCTTATTTTACATAGAAATAAAGAAGGAAATCTTTAAAACTCTTCTTGTCCCAAACTATAAGGCCTAGAGCTTTTATATTTGGTATACATCTTCATCTATTGATCCTCTACCAAAATACTTCAAAGAATTACTGTATTCTGAAAATTAGCCCTTTTCTTAATGATCCCTGATTTTTCATAGAAATAAAGAAGGAAATCTTTAAAAATCTTCTTCTCCCAAACCATTAGGCCTAGAGCTTTGATATTTGGTACAAATCATTATCTATTGACCTTCTACCAAAATTCTCCATTTAATTACCGTATTCTGAATATTAGCCCTTCATTTTTTGATCCCTGATTTTACATAGAAATAAAGAAGGAAATCTTTTAAAATCTTCTTCTCCCAAACCATAAAGCCTAGAGCTTTGATATTTGGTACATATTATTAGCCATTGACCCTCTACCAAATTACTTAAAAAAATAGCCCTTTTCTGTGCAATCTCTAATTTTAGTTAGGAATAATGATATCTTTGAAAACCTTCTTCTCCTAAACCATTAGGCCTAGAGCTTTTATACTTGGTATGTATTGATGTCTATACTTCAAAGCATTACCATATTCAGGAAATTAGTGCTATATGGTGGGATCATCAATATACCTAGGATTAAAAGAGAAATCCTGAAACATCATCTCCAAAATAATTAGGCAGAGGGCTTTGCTGTTTTGTTTATATCATAAAGCCATGAACCATCACACTCAGTGGAGCGATTAAGGACCATCATGGTCCTCTTGTTTACCCTATAGGGGCCACAATTTTGGCTCGATCTTGATGAAACTTGGTCAGAAGGATTGCTACATCATAAGCATGAACCCTATTGAAAATTTCTGTTCTGTCAAGGGAAAAGGGGCCATAATGACAATTTCTTTGTTTACGCAGCTAGAGGCCCCTTTTTTATTTATTCTTCATGAAACTTGGTCAGAATAATTAAAAGGTCTTTACCTATTACCATACGGCAAAATTTTAGACTGGTCTAGATTGAAAGAAGTTGCAGATGACATGTTAAAGTTTATGAAATTTAAGATTTTTATGCCCCCACCTCGATAGATGGGGGGGGGTATATTTTTTTTACTGGCAGGTTAAGTTTTGCTTGCAGACAGACAGACAGACCGACAGATGGACAGATGAATAGACGGACAGGCAGACACCAGTCTATCCATCTCTCTATCCGTCTGTCTTTCTGTCTGCAAAACTTAACCTGGCAACTACACATTTTCCTATAACTTCATCCCTAATTAATTTACAATAATAATATTTGTTATGTAGATAGGTCTCATCAAGACACAATTGGGGAAGGTCATTTCATCAAGGTCAAGTTCAAAATTTTAACCCTTTTCCCTAAAACGTTACTCAAAAACTTAACCTGCCAATTAAACATTTTCCTTTAACTTCATCCCTAATTAATTTACAATGGTAATATTTGGTACGTAGATAGGTGTTAACAAGGCACAATTGGGGAAGGTCATTTCATCAAGGTCAAGGCCAAAATTTTAACCTTTTTCCCTAAAACAAAGAAAAAACAATAAAAATCACCTGTTTCTTAAGAATTCCTGTTTCGGGGCATGGTGTTTCACAAACACATCTTGTTTCATCTATCTTGGTAGAAAACATTGTGAAAAATGAAGAAATTGCTTGCTACAAGCAATTTCTTTACTTTCCACAGTGTTTTCCAAATTGTTTTTCTTGAGGGGCGTCCAAAGGCATCATTGTGTGGGAATGGGTAAAGGATGAACACTATTGAAAATTGGAAGGTTCTAATAGACAATGACACTTTCTTTGTTTACGCTCTAGAGACAAATGTTTTAGCTTAATTTTCATCTAACTTGTTCAATTATTGGGCTCCAGTTGCATTTGCTAAATCAAAAAAGTACTTGAATAATCAGATAATTCAGGTGAGAAATTTAAGGACATCATGGTCTTTTTTTATTATTATTTTCTTTTTGAGCACTGAACATTTGCATTTTTTCCCCTTTCAGAAATCTACAATCCAAAATGCCGATTCAAGCCCCTCCTGATGTGGAAACAGATATTCGCATGAGAGTTGGTTATAATGGGTAAGTCAAAGAGTTCCATATCCATGGTTATCATTTCAATAACGATGGTTTAACAATCCCACATAATTCTAGAGCCCCTCAAAAAATAGTTTTTGGACAACATTGTAGAAAAGTAAGAAATTGCTTGTAATAAGCAATTTCTTCATTTTCCACCATGTTTTCCACTTACAAAGACAAAAAGTTTTGAAATTTGATCAGCTTGATATTGTCATCTGCAACTTCTTTCTTTTTGAACTAGTGTAAAATTATGTTGTCAGTTAATTGGTTGATAGGAGTGGCTATAAATCTTGGGTCTTATGGCCAACCTCGATTGATAGATCCTTGGCTCCACCCTAAGACTCTGCTGGCCACACCCAATGACTGACAGAAAGTTCTACCTCAATATTAAACTGTTATTTTGAAAAATTTATATCCTGTAACATGCAACAAAAAGTTAAATTGAAGGTTGGCTACCTAAACATCATAACTAGAGCTTTTTTAAGCTCTACTCAGGATGTTTAAGTCACCAAATCAACTAAAATGATTCACAAAAAATATTGGTCGATGTCCGAGTTAAAAGTTCACCTTCCATATGAATAAATGAATTGATTGGTTGACTGATTCTTTGATTGACAGCAAAGATTGGTCAATTTCGAGTATTGATATGTTTAAGTTTGCATTACATGGCGATTATAAATTTCAAATTGAATGCTTTAATAGCACTGGGTTGGAGATTTATTAAATTAAACAAATTTTAGTTTAAAAAACAGAATACTTTATGTTATGCTCCACTGGCTGAAAGCCAGCGGGGCTATTGTCATGGCGTGTTGTTTATCGTTTGTCCTTCTATCCACCCTTCTGTCTGTAAACTTTGATCAGTAGATTCAGGCCTGTGGAGCAATGCAGGCGCTGTAGCGCCTAGTTGGTAGATTTTGATTTCTTTGTTCACCAAATGAGTGTCTGCATGTGACGTAGCATTTTGATATTAAATGCTGCATCGTGCAAAAAAGAGACTTTTTGTCAAAATTCTTTTGTGTGCAACTACTCCTTTAATTCTTGATGGATTTTTATGAATTCATTGAAACCTTTTTATGTCCCCACATCGAAAGATCGGGGGCATATTGTTTTACCATTGTCCGTCTTTCTGTCATTGAATACAAAACTTAACCAAAAAACTTTAGATTGCCAATTACTACCAGCCTATTCAAGATACAATGCTCGTATTTCCTATTTGGTATTTCTCCATAATACGCATCTCCCCATGTCAAGTTTATGTGATAATGTCAAGGTTACATATCAAGGTCAAACACAAAAAAAACTCTCATGTACGGCGGGGGCATGTGTTTCACAAACGCATCTTGTTTGTTTTATTTTGGACAATTTTTTCTTTTCCAAAGCTTTTTCTTGGTAGGCACCAAAAAGTAGGATTATTTGGGAATAGATAATCATCTCCTTTTTTATTGACAGAGATATTCTGATAACATCTATCAACTGTGAGATAAGCTATGAGAATTTCTGTGCTGAGATTAAAGATATCTGTAAATTTGACGATCAGCAACCGTATACAGTCAAATGGGTAGACGAGGATGGTAAGTGTTTTAAACCTTTTAACCCATTACCAGATGACCAAAATTTGACAACAATTTTAAGGTTATGAAATTTTAGATTTTTCAACTTTCTGGTAAGAAAACATTGTATAAAATGAAGAAATTGCTTGTTACAAGCAATTTCTTCATTTTACACAATGTTTTCCAAATCGTTTTTCTTGAGGGGCGTCAAAAAGTGTCATTGTGTGGGAATGGGTTAAAGAAGATAAAATTTCAGAGGCTTCTCTTATCTACAGGGTTACCAGCAAGGGTGTGGAAATATGGGTTTTGTCCACTTGTCCCTGGACACGTAAAATGTGATTTTCTACTTGTCCAGGGTCAGAATGGACTTTTCAAAAAATAAGAGAACATATAAATTTTGGAAAAAACATTGTTTTTACAGAAGAAAATGGTGAACTCAGCATTTTCTTCATTAAAACAATGTTTTCTACCTTTAGATAAAAATATTAAGCTAATCAATCTCATATCTATTAGGACTATCAGGTACTATTCCAAGATTTGCCCTGATATTTACTTGTCCATGGACAAGTAGCCTAAAAGAATTTACTTGTCCACAGTAAGAATAGCCCAGGTCCATGGACAAGTAGCCTGAAAGAATTTACTTGTCCGCAGGAAGAATAGCCCAGGTCGGACAAGTCAGGCATGGAAATTCCACACCACTGACCAGTCTTTAAATTGTTTGCTCTAATTGACAAATGGCTAAAGTCATGTGAATGCACTACTTTTCTGTTTGATACTTTAATGATAAGGTTGAGCTATGGAGGAATAGCTTGTCACATGCGTCTTTTTTTCTCAAGTTTGCTAAAGCTCCTTTCCTCACGGTCTAAAAATACAGGATTGTCTTGTACCAAGTTGAAAAGGCTGTAATTTGTACTTTGGTGACTTTTGGGAGATTCTGAAACCTATTTAGCTGCCGTCATAGCGCAGACTTCTAATCTTCAACTATGGGATGTCATTGGTTTGATCCCTTGAGGTGGCACATATCCTTTCCGACATTTGCCTCTCACCAATGGATGGATAATCGTAGACCTAAGTTGTATAGCAGCTCGAGGCTAGGAAAGGAAGTAGTGGTAGTACTGGTGTGAGAAATACCAGGAATCCATTGTTAGGTACTCCAGCCTCTGTGATATGACTCAAATACTGATAAAAGTGGCGTTAAACCTCAATCAATCAATCAACCTAAACCTTATTATTACATAGTTGAATTTTGAAATGCTCATGTTAACTTTTGTGATCAATATCTGGTATCTGTCTGTTCAAAATCACAAAAAATCTTTATCTTCAAAACTTCATATCAATGATCTTTAGGTCATGCTCTCTCAAAATACTTCAAGAATTAAATCCAAATAGAACTCTGGTTTTCATGGTAAACAAGTGAAAAAAATCTTCTCCTCTAAAACAATGTGTTCAAGACCTTTGATATTTTGCATTTGTCATCACCTAATGGTCATCTACCAAAATATTTCTTTTTATTATCTCCACTGACCAAAGACCAGTGAACCTGTTGTCATGGTGTTGTGTCTGGTGTGCCGTCATTTTTCTGTCCATCCAGAAACTTTTACTTTGAAAAAATTCACAGAAAGTACTGAACGGAATGCAACCAAGTTTCACAGAAATGATCCTTTGGTGACCCTTTATCAGATCTCTTCAAAGAAATTTGATTGGATGATAAATATTGCTTTAATGGGCAGGGCTAATTTCCCTATATGGTTAGAACTTTATAAATCTTCTTCTAACAAACAAAAGGATGGTTTTCAACCAAATTTTATTGGAATGTTCATGGGCGCTACTTTATCAGATTTCTTCAAAGAATTCTGATCAGATGAAAAATCTGTCTTTGATGGGCGGGGCTAATTTCTATAAATGGAAAAAAACTTTAAAAATCTTTTCTGAAACCATTGGATTATATAAAACCTAATTACACAGGGATGATCCTTCTGTGGCTTTTTATCAGATTATATAAAAAAATTTGATCGGATGAAAAAGCATTACTTAAATCAGCGGGGCTAACTTCCATATATGGTGCATAGTGAAAACTTTAAAAAACCTTTTTTGTCAGAAACCATTTGATTGGTTTTGACCAAATTTCACAGGAATTATACTTTGGTGATCCTTTATTAGATTTCTTCCATGAATTTGAATGGATGAAAATCATGGCTGTTCAGTGGGGGAGAATTCCTTTCCATATATGGAATATATTCTGAAAATTTTGAAAATCCTCTTCTGAGAAACCTGTTGAGGGATTTCAACCAAATATTTCAGGAGTGAATCTAGGGTGACTCTTTGTCAGATTCCTTCTTATAAATTTGATTGGTAGAAAAAAATTGGTTTTAGTGTCATGGCTTATGTCTGTATTTGGTTAACAGTGAAAATTGTTCTAAGTTATAAAAAGAATTTTACATAACTCTACTTGACAGTTGTAAAACAGTGAAAACTTTGAAATGCTTCTCCAGAACTTTTTCAAAGATTTTATTGACCAGATTTATTTGCCAGGAATGGCAAAGATGATTCAGTTTATATTGAATTCCTGAAAATACTGGATACTTAATCAGTACATTCAAGTCTGTGGAGCAATAAAGGCCCTCAAGTGCCTCGAGTTGATCTTACTAGAAAAATAGTGTTATTTTGATGGATAACGGATTTTACACAGATATAAGAAAAGAAATTTTAACATTTTAAACCATTTTCACACAATGACGCCTTTTTACTCCCCTAAAGAAAACAGCTTTGGAAAACTTAAAGTGAATGTGAAAGCATCTTTACTAAGATTTGTTGTATTGTCAAGCAAAAGTATCTTCACTAAGATTTGCTGTATTATCAAATGAAAGTATTTTTACCAACATTTGTTGTATTTTCCAGGAGATCCATGTACTATATCTTCCCAAATAGAGTTAGACGAAGCGATCAGATTGTATGAACTCAATAAAGACTCAGAAATCTACCTTCATGGTAACTGGATTATCATTAAACATTTGTAATTAATTGGGTGAAACCTGAAAAGCATATTAATCCATTACCACATGACAAAATTTTGACTAGTCCAGATACACAGCAATTCCTCTATAACGCTGCAGGTGGGTCTCAAGAAATGAAACAACAGAAAACATGGAATTATTTTGCTACAACGCTGTTCTCCCACACCCCTCATGGTAAATGAATAATTCAACCGTAGGAACCAGAGCCAAACCCACGATAAATAGGGAATATTACAATAGTGTACTTTTCTATTTGTAGTTATCGTGTTCGAGAATCATGTGTAGGTATTTTTCATTGGATGAGACCGAAGGTCGAATCCAATAAAAATACCTACACACTATTCGAGAACACGATAACAACAAATAGAAAAACACACTGTTGTAATATTCCTTTTATTATAAACCTTCATGTCTTGACATAAAGAAAATTATCTTAAATGATTAAGAAATAACCAACTTTCTGAATAAAAACAAACATCAATACACAAAAGAGTAGTCCATGTTTAATGGTACTTGACGAATACGTTTTTTTGTACACACCGAATATTGATTTTTTTTCTGTCGAGTTGTATTAGATAGCCAGATTTCAATTCATATCATTTATAGGTATATAATAAATAGTGATTAATGCTCCCAAATTGACAAAAAAGTATCTATGTTTAGTTTTGTAGATTTTACTAGTCAGGAAAGAAAAACAACTACGGTAGTAATGTGATTTAAGCAGAAACCAACGAAATTGTATGGGTTAAGAATTATTAAATTCTACCCTTACCTTCCCATCAATTGGAAATAAATAGTCCATAGATTTCTACAAATTATGGTTTTCTGTAGTTTATACAAATTTATTTTAGTTCAATTGAGACGAAGCTGTAAGCTTATAGAGTTGCTCTCAAACACTCACAATCCAGATGTTTTCACATCCATGAAAGAGAGGCAGTGGCTGAATCCCATTGCTTCCCACTTTTACTGCTTGGTAGACCGGGGCTGGCTTTTAAGTGTCTTGCCCATGAACACTCCCTGGTGACGATGGGGCTGGAACTCGTGACCTTCAGATCACTAGTCAAGCAGCTATACCACTAGGCCATCAAGGCAATTTCAATTCTCTTTTGGTCCCCCACTATTAGAAAACTAGAATTTTCACTGGAGACTATTATTGATAGCTGACGGCACTAATCTAATTAAATTTAGGTTTACATTGACCTAAATATTTCCATCCTTAGACAAAAGGATTTTCACTTGAGACATGATTTACTATTATTGATAGTCTACTACACTAATCTAATTAAATTCAGTTTTACACCGACATGAATATTTCTGTCCTCAGACAAAAGGGATAAAATCTAAGTATCCCACATAGTGAGGTCTCCTTGGAGACCGACGTGTTGTTGAATGCCTGAGGTTACAAATGCATTGAGAAAATGTCATGTGGATTGACCTTTGAATATCTTTTTCAGTAATGGACTTGGTCTCATTTCTTTACCATTGATAAAATTGTTTCAATTGTTTTTACTATCCAGCACGAAGAATAGTTGAGCCTTGCTGTCCTCTGACAGCTCTGGCTGTTCCTCTTATTGAAACATGCACTTGCGTTCATAATGAAAACCTCTCATATTGTAAGTTGCATAGATCTTATGAATACCCATTGTTTTGTAACATTAAAAGGCATAGCCGGGTAAAGAGGGTATTAGCAAGTTACTTATTGAACTAAATTAAAAGTATTAAATACTGCTCACTTGTAACACATTGTAATGTGAAGAGATTTTGTTGAGAACAAGACTACCTTTTTTCCAGTATTTCCTAATGTTCCTGCTGCACCAGGTCTACCATGTGTTGGTGAAGACAAGAACATGTATAGACGGGGAGCCAGGAGATGGAGAAAATTGTATAGAGTAAATGGACATCTCTTCCAGGCTAAAAGATTTTCCAGGGTAAGTCTATATAATACAGACCAGTAGACCTCTATAAGAAAGGAAAAAGGGGAATTTGAATTTGTCATTACTTGTCTCTTCTCTGTCATGAAGTAGTTCATCATTTTAGCTCCCTTGATGTGATAGTGATGAGCATGATTTATTGAGTTTACTCATTCCATGTATGAGTGTTTTGTGGATGGTCTAGTGTGTGGGCCAAATTCTTGTCCATAAAGTTACGTCTATCCAGGGCTCTGGAAATCCGATAAATTGCCGATATGGACTGAATTTTGAATTGCCAGATCGATTGGAATCCCCAAAATAACACCAAAATCAGTCCAAAATTTTCATTAAATTTCACGTTTAAATATTGATAAACTCACCCACCATCTATCAAAACCCACTAGAAATCGAAATATTCAAGGGTTTCACACGTTACCTGCAGATTAAGGGATTAACAAAAGTGCCTAAGATGGATAAACAGTTTACCCGCCGGCCAGAGGCCCGATAGAGGCTCTATCATTGTGTGAATATTGGTGTGTTTCTGTGTGTGTTAGTATTAGTGTCCAATTTTTGGATCAGTCAAAATTGTGTGTCTGGTAGAACGTATAGGATCACATCCCATTCATTTAAACCCATTTCCACATAATCCCGTTTTTTCACATCTCAGGGAGAAAACTTTTGAAATCATTGTCTAAAATGAAGAAATTAATTGTAAGTAAATTCTTCATTTTCTACAATGCTTTCTTACTGAAAAGACAAAGATTTTGAAATTTCATCCAACCTAATATTGTTGTCTGCAACTCATTTTCGGTTGTCATCAGTTAAGGCAGATATTACAAGAAAACAAAATTTTAGACTGGTCAAAATTGAAAGTGGTTGCATATTACATTTCAAATTGCTTGAAAATTTAATAAGATCAGGGAAAAAGACTAGCCTTTGCCCCCTAAATATTAGACTGGGCCCCTGAATCCTTAGAGAAAATGCCCTTACCCCTTAATGTTAAATATTGCATTTTTTTTTTTGTCAGTATGGGCTCCTATGTTCAAATGGTCAGTCTTTATCCCTGTGAAATTATGCAAGATTAGATATGAACAGGGTGAGAAAAAAAGAAATACAGTAAAACCCCTCTAATACGACCACTTGTGGTACATTCTGAAAGTGGTCGTAATAGTGGGGTGGTCGTATTACTGAGGATTGGTCGTTTGTTGTCAAGTAATTCATGTTTATTTTATTTTCGTTATATATTAATACTATACATACTAAAATGAAACTATAAGAACATGTATTAAAGCGGAATCTTATGTCATTTTCAAATTTACGATCTTCGATAAGTTCTACTTTCTCTATTCTTCATTTGGATCTGATTCAGAACTCCGACCTCAGATTATTTATTCGTAAGTAAAGGTTCAAAGTGTCAAATTGTCGATGTCATATCTTCTATAATGCGAATACCAAGCATCAATTACATTAAAATCAAAATTTGATTGTTACTTAACTGTATGGAACGCCATAAACAAACAAATCGCAACTTCTCGGATAAGTTTTCACTTTCGAATTTATTATTTGAGTCAAAACCTGTGACACATTCAAATAACAATTGAAAATAATACAAACAATAATTTCTTAAAGTGATCGGTCACTTTAACCATAACACCTATTATAAAAAGGTTTCGATATCACATTATTAAAAATCCGATAATATATTTACAATGTATTCGTATCCAATTAGTGTCGCTCTTATTAAGTGTGAAATTCGGATGGTCGGTCTCAATGTGTGAAAATATTGGTCATTTTAGTGGGGTTCAAAATAGTGTATCAGCTATAGTTGGTACAGAATTTAGTGGACGTAATTCGGAATAGTTGGGTGCCTGTTTCAGAGGGATTCCCGACAATTAAAATAAAGAACAAAATATTCCGTTCTGTAAAAATTTGGTCGTAATAGCGGGATGCCTGTATTTCCGGGGTTGTTTGTAAGGAGGGGTTTTACTGTAGTTGAGAAAAGAAGAAATAGCTTGTTACAAGAAATTTCTCCTTATCCCATAATGCATTCAAACCTGTTTTCCTCAGCCTTGGATCACGTTGTGAAGGGTAAGATATGATTCATTTAGTAGTGTTGATATGTCAACATTTAGAGAGTGAGTACAATTGTACTACTTGGTCAAGAACTCTTCAGATCTGTCTAATTACTCTTTATCTTGTCTTCTACGAGTTAAGATGAAGTGACTTAATGTCAGCTATACTGAGTGCCAGATTGTTAGACATCTGCTTGATTTTAACTTTTGTCATGCTGAATTAAATTCTTTGAAGAATTTCTTTAAAATCAAAGGGCTGATAACACTGAAACCACTTTTCCATGCCACTCAAGAATAGGGAGTTGGAAAACATTGAAAAAATTGCTTGTTACAAGCAATTTTTAATATTCACATAGTCCACAATGTTTCTTTTCCCAAAGACAAAGAACTTTGAAATTTCATCCACTAAAGATTGACATCTGCAATATTTTTATGCCCCTGCATCGATAAGATTGGAAGCATGATGTTTTACCGGTGTCCGCCTGTCTGTCCATCCGTCTGTCTGTCTGTCTGCAAAACTTAACCTGCCAACTAAACATTTTCCCATAACTTCAACCCTGATTAAGTTACAATGCTAATATTTGGTATGTAGATAGGTCTCAACAAGGTGCAACTGGGGAAGGTCATTTCATCAAGGTCAAGGTCAAGATTTTAATCCTTTTCTCTAAAACAAAGAGAAAAAAACCAATAAAAATCACCTGTTTCTGAAGAATTCCTGTTTCTGGGGCATGGTGTTTCACAAATACATCTTGTTGAATTTGGACTAGTCTTAAATTTTATTGTGTGGGAATGTGCTAAATTAAACATTCATTTTGAAGTGTCAATCATAGTTAGCTATATGTTTCATGAAAACAAAATTGGACTGTCATGTTGAACTTTGAAATACTTTGACATTTCTAGCAATTAACCGCTTACCTCATAATGACGCTTTATGAGGCACTGAAGAAATACTTAATTCCCCCCTGGTTCAAGAATTATCTCCCTTTGAACTTAGACATTATTTATGCTTTGTAGACATAAACAGCTAATTATACTACCAATTTTGTGTTGTTAAAGCTGAAAGCACTTGCAGGGGTATTAAGCCTCATACTGTGACAAGTTCTAGTTGCTCCTGCTCTAAAAGTAGCCCTATGTTGATGGATCCTTGAATGAATAAGGAAAGCTTAAAATATCTTTTAAAAAAAAAGCTGAAAGGATATTTGGCATAGTTCATCAACAAATGTCTTACTACCATAATGCCTCAAATTATTTTTCTTACATGAAAATAAGCTCTATGTTGTAAGAAGCAGAACTTTACATAGAAATGAACAAGAAAATCTTAGTAAATCTTTTTCTCCTAAACTGTAAAGCCAAGAGGTGTGACAGGAAGTTTTACGTAAGATATTAACCTGCATTATTTTGCAAAATTTATTGTCACAAACATGTAACAAAAAAAATAATTTGATTGGTTGGTGACCTAAATATCACAACTACAGCTTGAATAAGCTGAAGTTATGCCATTTAGGTCACCAAACCAACAAAATAGTGAACAGAAATGTTGACCAATGTTAGAGTTCAAAGTTAACTTCTGGTCTTAACCAATTCCCACACAATGACGCTTTTAAACATTGCTCAATATAAAAGGTCTGCAAAACACTGTGGACAATGAAGAAATTGCTTGTTACAAGCAATTTCTTCATTATCCACAGTGTTTTCTACCCTAAATGACATAGGTTTTAAAAATTTTATTAACGTAAAATTCTTGTCTGTAATTTCTTTAAATTTGGACTGGTCTAAAATCTTGCTGTGGGGGAATGGGTTAATGTATGATTTGATTGGTCTTTCAACTTTTTGATTGACATCAACAATCTGTCAGTGGGAAGGAAGCATGCACAGAAAGGAAATAAGTATATGTTGACCCTTTTCATGCTGAACCTGGAATATATCCGTTTTAGCAGGAGGTATAGACAAAGATCAGACTTCACATAATTGCAGTCTAGTCTTAGTATACATCCTCCTGTCTGTCCTTATTAATTGCTTATGTAATTAATTTGCAAAAAAAGTATTGATAACTGAACAACAAGCACTACCAGTGCTTTCAGTCCTTTGATATTTATACAATTCTGAAAGGAATTTATTCAGCATGACATGGTTTAACCCATTCCCACTCAGTGACACTTTTAAACGCCCCCCAAGGAAAAAAGCTTTAGAAAACATAGTCGAAACTGAAGAAATTGCTTGTTACAAGGGATTTCTTCATTTTCCACAAAGTTCTCTACCCAAAAAGACGACAAAAAGTAAATTCCACCAGCCTGATATTGTCTTCTGCAGCTTCTTTTAGTTTGGACCAGTCTAAAATTTTGTTGTGTGGGAATGGGTTAATAGTTTAACCCATTTCTGATTTGTAATGAATATGGCAATGCATGATTCAACCATTTTTATTCTGAACATGGAATAATTGGCAGGAGGAGTAGACAACCATCATTCTGCACATTTGTGCATTCTGATCTTTGGCTTTATCAACTGCTCGTCACTTTCAAAGGAGCGTTGTTAATAAGATAATTTCATAAACGAAATGCTGAATCACAATAAACCCTTACAGTTCTTAAATCCATTACGAGACAACAAAATTCTAGACTGGTCCTAAGTTAAAGAAACTGAAGATGCAATTCATAGAGCACTAAAATTTGGAAATAATTACTAATTAAGGTAGAAAACACTGAGAAAAAGATAATTTGCTTGTTACAATCAATTTCTTCTTTTCCCACTAAGTTTTCCAAAACTTTATTTCTTCAAGTATTCAAAAAGCGGTATTGTTTGGTAATGGGTTTGTATTTGAATGCAATTCTGAAACAGACATGATTCAGCATGACAAGGGTTAATTGCACTGTGAAAAGATAGATAAGTTAAATTAAAGCTTGTTAACCTAGTTAATGTATTAACAAGTGGGAATAAGGCAAAAACAGAGGTTAGAACTACGGTCACATGTCATTAGGAATCGTGTCATTTATACAAGTCAGTCATGTCTGAATTAATTGATGATTATGAAAATACATGTATTAGTGGCAATAAAGAGAATTATAATTCCAATATTGATATTTTGATAAAAGATGTCAATAATATAATGGATATAAGCACAGTAGAGGTTGGTTTGTTTTTTTTATTTCACAGGTTCTTTATGCCTTTGACTCACTAACTTATTTTATGTGTTAACCCCCTCCCTTTTTTAGCTCACCTATTTACAATTTACAAAAAATCTTCTCCTCCTAAACAAACCATGGAATTTCAAACAAGCTTCAAAGAAATGGTCCTTGAGTCATGTTCTTTCAAAATACCTCAAAGTATTGAAATCCATGAATAACTTTGGTTGCCATGGCAACCAAGTGAAAAACTTTAAAAATCTTCTCCTATACTATAAGGCCTAGAACTTTAATATTTTGTACGCATCATTGTCTATTGAACCTTTACAAAAAATGCTTCTAAGAATAACTGTATCATGAAAATTAGCCCCTTATTGTGCAATCCCTAATTTTACATAGAAAAGAAGGAAATCTTTGAAGATCTTTTTCTCCCAAACCATAAAGCCCAGAGCGTTGATATTCGGTATAAATCATCATATATTGACCCTCTACCAAAATACTTCAAAGATTTACCATATTCTGGAAATTAGCTCTTCAATATACCTAGGATTAAAGGAGAAAATCTTTAAAAATCTTATCCAAAATAATTAGATATAGGACTTTGATATTTTGTATATATCATAATGACTTGAGTCATCATACTCAAGGGAACACTAAAGGACTAAAATGGTCCTCTTGTTTGAATTTTAGACTGGTCCAAATTGAAAGAGGTTGCAGATGACAATGTAACTCGGACGCAACTTGAAATGAAACCATCCTATGTGGTAGAAAATAATGTGGGAAAAAGAGAAATTGCTATCCACAAGCAATTTCTTCTTTTTCCACAATATTTTCTCAAGAGTAAAATCCTGGATTTGTATGGGAAAGCATTAAAGATTAAGCTTTCATTTGAGTTTATATCTTCTCACCTTTGCTTGTTGACCAGTTACCAGGCAACAAAATTTTATATTGGTCAAAAATGAAAGAAGTAGCAGACAGCATTTCAAATTGATCTAAGTTCAAAAATAAGTGCTAAGTAGGAAAGAAAACATAATGAGAAAAGGAGAAATTGCTTGTTACAATTTCTTCCTTTCCCACAAGGTTTTCTATGATTGTATTTCTTCATGGCTTCAGAAAGCATCATTGTGTGGCAATGGGGTAATATAAGATTTGTTATGTGGTCTGCAATTTCTGTGAAAATAAAAAAAAATGAATAACCCTTTCCTGGTTGTCAAAATTTTAGACCTGGCGAAATTCAAGCTTCTTACAAGCAATTTCTTTTTTTCCACAATGTTTTCTCAAGTATAAAAACACAGTGACGTAAAATCCCAGGGTTGTCCAGGAAAGGGTAAAAAGTAAGTCCTGTACTAAAATATCTCATTATGAGACATATCATATCTTTGCAGAAAGCAGTATGTGAATATTGTGGAGACAGAATCTGGGGTTTAGGCCGTCAAGGCTTCAAGTGTATACAGTGTAAACTACTGGTGCACAAAAAATGCCACAAATTCGTCAAGATTGCATGTGGGACCACTAGAACTCCTTTGGTATGTAACTCTAAGGCACAATTACAGACTGTGGCATTCAATCAAATAGTCAATTGACCAAGTTATCGTACATTTAGACTGGAAGTGAACTTTGAACTCTTGACATTGTTATGAAGATCAGGTTGGTAACCAACCATTTCATCATTTTGTTACATGTAACTGACCGTAAATTTTGATAAATAATGCCATCAGATGTTTACGTTGAACTTCCTGTCAGTCAGTTGACATGGCCTGCAATTGACCAATCGTGGCTGTCAATCAAATAACCAGTCCACCAATGAAATCATTCCTTGAGAAAAGGCATGAGTTTTGATCTCCAACATTGGCCGCCTTTTTTTTAAACCTTTTTTCTTTAGTTTTGTGACTTATAAGTCGTAACTACAGCAGCTGTAGTAACGACATTTAGGTCGCCAACCAACTATTCATATTTATTTTGCAAGCTGCTTGCAATAAATTTTGCATAATAACACCTTTAAAAATCGAAGCAGGACTTCCTGTTGGAGTCAATGGGTGAAGCCAAAGTTGTAAGTGGGCAGGGCCAGGGATTGGTCAATTGTGAAAGATGTAATGCACAGAGAGAAACTATTGATGTGATGTATCTGCCTTAATCAATTACTCCATGAAGAAGTTTTAGACTGGTCCAAATTGAAAGAAGTTGCCGACAGCATTTTTTAGTTGATGAAATTTTTATAAGTCATGGTCTTTTGGAGTAGAAAACATTTTGGATGTATAAGAATTTGATTGTTTAAAGTAATTTCTTCAAATTCCACAATCTTTTCCAAAGCCTTTTCCTGAGAGGCATAAAAAAGTGGGATTGTGTCCAAATGGGTTAGTCTTGGAATTCAAATAGTTAATATTTTGGATGTTCCAGGGATCTGCCCAGAAATCAAATCCAAGGGGACAAATGGCCCATTGGGTTTGAAAAAAGTGGGGCCCTACTAGTACATCTCCAATATAATCAATGATCATAGGGTTTCCAGCCAGTGTTGCCATTATTCAAGGGTTAGTAAGCCTACTGGACTGCTAGACTCATATGTGTTAGTTTCCAATCACTAGTCCTAAAATTTGAAGATGTATAGATAGTTAAACCATTCATTTAAAGCTGTTCACTATCTGTCACATTTTTCTTGCATTTCAAGAGCCATTTAGTATTGAAACTCCGCTTTGTTTTACTTTTTGCCCTGCCGAGACGTGTATTTCTGGGCCTTCCTCCAAAGAAATTTCACCGGAACCGATTTCCTGCGATTCCGCAACCGTTAATATTAACAAAGACGTACTCAGGCAATGAAAACTCTAGCCAGGCTGAGGGGAACCTACTTCTTCATTTACTTTCGCCTTTTTAGCCGAAGACCTGGTAAAAAAGTAAAAAATGGTCTTAGTGCGCCTTTAAGTTTGATCCATCACATAGAAACATATAAACGCTGAATGGTATCCTGTTCATTTTATTTCCGATTATTCGTTGTGAAATTACATAGCGTGAGGCGGGGTACCATATTGATTTTATTTTGGAGTAGGCTAAAGCGCTACTTGGTCGTTGCGGAAGTCGGATTTTCGCCGACGTCGTTTTTTTAAATCCAAAGAATTCGGCGCACCCTCAGGCCCATTATTTGAATTTTTCTGCGCCGTCTGCTGAATTTTAGCGCCAATGGCGCAATTGTGCTGCCTGGGCAGAACCCTGATGTTCATATATTTATGTCACATGTCAGTAAGATTTTTATGCCCTAGGGGAGAACATGTGTCGTATGTAAAGGTGTATTGGATAATCCCAATTTTAAGGTCACTGCTGAAGGTCATGTGATAAGCGATAATGCAGGGGCATTTGTGACTCATTTCTAGTTTGTATATTATTTTTATACTGACCCATTACCACATGACACAATATCAGGCTGGTCCAGATTTAAAGAAGTAGCAGACAAAAATATTTAGTGGATGAAATTTTAAAAATCTTGTCATTTTAGTAGAAAACATTGCAATAAGCAATTTCTTCATTTTCCACAACATTTCCCATGTTCTTTTCTTGAGGCACATAAATAATGCAGGTTTGTGTGGGAAGGGGTTGAATAAAAATCAATTTATGCCGCCAAAGGTTGGCATATATTGGTTTTTTCACAGAATGTTCCTAGTCACCTGACCCTGCGAGTATTGTTGGTTTTGCCATTATAGGATATGACACAGAAAAATGGGTTACATTAAAATGGGAGCTTAATGCAAAAATGTGGTGGCATATATTATGACTATGCCTACGGAACTCTCGTTTCTATCTCTACAGCAAGCCCAGAGAGAGCCAGGAGGAGATGCCCCTCCTCCTTATGTACCATCTCATATCCAGGACACTAACCAAGGTGAATCTTCACAAGTTGGCAGTTCTAATGGAGACTCATTGACCACGGCACACATTGATATTGGAAAAGAGGTATTGTATACTTGTACTTCTATTAATCTTTGTTATGGCCCAGCATCGATAAGAATTGGGGCATATCATTTTACCAATGCCTGTCTTTCTACTTGCAAGTTGTAATCTTAACACAAAAACTTAAAATTTTGCCCATAGTCTAACTTGTTCAGGATACATGGCTACATTATGGATATAGCTATAGGTTCCTTGTATTGAAAGGTATCAGTTGGTTGTAGGATAAGGGTCATCTATCAAGGTCACTTAACAAGGTCACAATCCCAAAAAAGGGGGCCTTTAAGGGGACAAAGTATTTTTCACACATCTTGTTTGTTTGTAACCTATGACTCAAAAACAAAATATTAGACGGGTACAAATTGACAGAAGTTGCCAATGTTAAGAAAAGTTGTGCTTTACTTTTAATGACGAAAAGTTAGTGCACTATAGACTTAAAAATATTGTTTGGCTAGAAATGGAGAAATTGTAACCCTTTCCCGCTATGTTTGACTGTCTGACCATTTGTAGATATTTTGTTACCTTCCTGTAGCTCTGAAACCAATTGACCTACACAATGAAATTTTATACAGTTACTGCATATGATTCATGGTGGTGCCCTATTGTGTTTGGGTTACATAGGTCTAAGGTCAACTTTGCTTCTGAACCCATTACCACACAACAGAATTTTAGACTGGTCCAAATTGAAAGAAGTTACAGACGACAAATTAAGGTTTATGAAATAATAGATTTTTTCAACTTTTTTGGTAGAAAACATTTTGTTAAAAGAAGAAATTGCTTGTTACAAGCAATTTCTTCATTTAACACAATGTTTTCCCAATTATTTTTTGTGAGGGGCGTCCAAAGGCGTCTTTGTGTGGGAATGGGTTAAGTCACTAAATGCTAGTGAGGGATATAAGTAAGCTTTGTGACAATTCTGGTTGATACCTATTACCAATTGATAAAATTATGGATCTTACGGGTGTAGTAGCTCACTTGAACAAAATGTGTGTTGGGTGAGCTATTGCTCCTGTATCTGTCTGGCAAGAATTACCAAAAAAAACACCACTTCTCTTCCTGAACTTACTGCAGGCTTTAAACCAGACTTTACCAAAATGACCCTTTGGTCATGTTCTTTCAACTACTGCAAAGAATTGAAATTAATAAAAAAATCCGGTTGCCATGGCTTGTTGCCTGTCATTCTGTATAGAAATAAATGTGGATAATGAAGAAAGTTCTTGTATCAAGCAATTTCTTCATTTCCACTACATTTTCCTTAACAGTTTCTGGAGGGGCAGATAATATATTATTAATTATTAAACTACATGTAGATTTTGGTATAAGTTTCATTCTATTCTGTCATTGAGCTTTTTTGGGAGGAGCTATAATTAAGCTAGCTGTATTGAATTGTTTGTTGACAGCCAACAGAACACAAAAAAACTATGGACATTACTGTATACAATGCAAAAAAATGTTCATGATCGCTTACTTTTTGTCCAAATTGTTTAACCCATTACCAGACCAGAAATTGTAGACTGGTCCAAATTCAAAGAGATTGCAGAGGACAATTTTTAGTTGATCAAATTTAAAAATTATTTGCCTTATTGGGTAGAAAACATTGTAGAAAATGAAATTGCTTGTAAAAAGATATTTCTTCATTTTCCATAGTGATTTCCCAATCTTTTTAATTTGGGGTGTCAACTAGTGAGATAGTGTGGGAATGAGTAAGGTGGTACAAACCTATTCTCACTTGATTTTTGGTCACAAGGACTTTGACCCATACCTACACCACAAAATTTTAGACTGGTCCAAATTGAAAGAAGCTGCAATCGAAGATTTTGAGTTGATGGAATTTTAGATGTTTTCGCCTTTTTTGATAGAAAACATTGTGGATAATGAAGAAATTGCTTGATACAAGCAATTTCTTCATTTTCCGCAATGTTTTCCAAATCTTTTTTGTTGTTGTTGTTGTTGGTGTGTAAAAAAAGGAGGGCTTGTGTGGTAATGGGTTAACCTTTACTGTAGGAAGCTGAAGTAGAATCAAGACTGGATACAGAGGTGAGAAACTGAGTTGTGAAACTAATGTTTGCTGTGGTTTTTGTTTTGTAAACTTTGTTTCTTCAGAGATTCAGATCAGATGACCACAAGGGAATGATATATTGAGTTACCTTTTGCAGTACAATCTCCCAAAATTGATTTATTGATTTATTTGGAAAATATCATGAGAATAAAAAGAATTAGCTTGTTATTAGAAATGTATTTTATTCCCACATTCAATTTGTTTATTTTCTTTTTATGTCTTGTGTTTCTATTCAGTATAAGAAAAAAGAGAGAGAGAGAAAAAAACTCTCAAATTTCATGTAAAATACTATATCCGTTATCATTCATTTTCAGTGAAGGCTTATGTTCTTTTGAACATTAGTTTTAAAAACAATTGATTAAAAAGGGACAAACTGGTGGTGTGTACTAAAATCAGGCTGCACATATGTGCTTGCTGATCTTTATCTATGCCTTTTGCTAAAACAGTGATTTTCCTGGTTCAGCATGAAAAGTGTTAAGTTTTATGAATTTTTTGGGAGAACAAAAATATAAGGACAAAGAAATTTTAATACTTGTGTATATCATTCAATTTGAAATGGTTATCATCAAGCTTTTCTGGAGCTCTGATTTAATTACCTCCCTTTTTGTTCTAAGTAACATTTGTTTAAAAATCTATGCCATTAGTTTTGTTTTCACATATTGTTTTTAGAAGTTTGCACATTGACTGTTTGTATATAGCTTATGATTATTATCGTCACATCAAAATTGAAAATTTGTTTATAATTACAGTGTTTACAGTCTTTAAAGAATTCAACTAATAGAAAATTGATAAGTCTGATCTGTATCATATGGAACTTGGCATGTGTATTGACCATGTAGCGTGCTGCCCCGTTTGTCCGCTTTAGCGAGAGTCTATCACCAGACAGACGACCATATAATGCGGCGAATCGGGCTACAAAAAGAATAATTTTATAAGGTTCGTTCCGGTGCTCGGCGCAACCTTGATGTATGCATATCAAACCGAAGTTGTCAATATGGAGAGGGGGTAGACGTGACCTATAATAAAATACATTAAGACATAATACGTTTACCGAATTTTATTATTGGCAGAACGACGTGTACAAAATAACCAAATTAGCCAAAAATTAGATTAATGAATTTCAAAAGTCTATAATATTGTTCTGTCCAAGTACTGGAGATGGTGGGTGTCGATGGTTAACGCTGAAAATCAGACAGTTCGGTGCACTAGGAGATAAAACTTGGATATTGTGGAAAGGGCACTTCAACCAAACAAGGGGTAAGCCCTCTCCAGACATGAACCAAGTTTACCAAAAATACTTTAAAGTACTAACCTCAATAAAACTGGCACTCATGGTCACCTTTCACTAACTGAACTTTTTACCAAGACACTTTCACTCAAAAATCCAACTTCACCAAACACCAAAATCACTTATCACCAAAATCACCAAGCACCAATAAATCCAATTTAAACAACACAACCTAGATCGAACAAGAATGACACCACCGAAAGGCGGAAGCGCGGGTTTATATACTCTTTGAAAATGATGACGTCATGAATGCAAATTGACGTCATCCAAGTCCGTACACCTACGGGCGACTCAAAGAAGATTTGATTGGAAAACGGAGTCAACGGAGATGAATCGGTCTCCTAATCGGAAGCCGAAGCCCCTATCTTTTCTCAACCTCTCGGCTAAGGGATGGTAGACGATATGATTATCATCCGAATGTAAATTGTAAACACTAAAAGAAAAAGAAAAACAAGAAGAAATCGGGAGGAAGCTTGCTTATTACGCGCATTCTAGCACAAACACTCACTCACAGGTTAGTTTAATGTTTGGAAACGGTCACACACACACACTATCACGTCCAGAACTATACACAATCACCAGGAACAAACGCAAAACGATTGAATATGGCTGTTCGTCGGACATTGTTCGAACACTAACGATACAACGTTGGCTGTACCAGCGCAATATCTTCTCAAAACGGAAATTGCGGACATTGTTTGAGCACTTAAATAATACATCGATCTTCAATGCACTATCTGTTGGATAGGCCATTCAGCAGACACTGATCGAACACTGAAAAGATACTACACCAGATTAACTAATGCAATATCAGTAAGTTTGGACAGGGTAAGCTCGTTACAACCATCACAAGAGCTATCTAGACTATCAAGGGGGTTAACTCTAAAAGCATTTTTATAAGAGTAATGCCCCTTTATCGACTTAGAATTTTTGCCTTATCCAGCACCTGCAGCCGAGCGTTGGCACCCGTGGGTAGTGCTCTTATTTAAAGATATGACCAGTCATTTTGGTTACAAAATCAGCATAATTCCCTTCTTTCTGTTGTCTGAAAGCAGTACAGTCAGAGATTTGAAAATTTAGAGGAAAATCTTTTCTTCCATAGTCAGTGCAAGAGCCACTTTTACCCATAACCAGATGACAAAATTTTAAACTGGTCCGAATTCAAAGAAGTTGCCGATGATAATTGTAGATGCTGAAATTTTAAGTTTTTATGTATTTAGAGGTTTAAAACATTGTGGACAATGAAGAAATTTTTTGTTACAATTTCTTTCTAATGCTTAATGTTTTCCCAAGCTGTTTTCTTGAGGGGCATCAGAAAGGGCAATAGTGTGGGAATTAGTTAACCCATTAAAAGATGGCAGAATTTTAGTCCACTCCAATTTGAAAGGTGTTGCAGACAACAATTCAAAAGTTATGAAAGTTTGGATTTTTTTCACTGTTTGTGTAGAAAACATTGTGGATAATGAAAAAATTACCTTTAACAAGCAATTTCTTCATTATCCATAATGTTTTCCAAAGTTTTTTCTTAGGGGCGTCTAATGGCGTCATTGAGTGGGAATGGATTAAACCATTACCAAACTAGTTCGTTGAAGCGTGTTAAAACTAGAAGAAAGTAACAGATAAGGTAGAAAAAATTGTGATTGAAGGAAAATTTCATTGCTTGTTGAAAGTTTTTTCCTTTTTCTCACAAAGTTTTCAATAATCATATTTTTTCAGGGCATCAAAAAGTGGGATAGTGGGATAAGAGGTTTAATTCATAATTGATAACTTTAGTAAATACATATTACTTTATGTAGAGTTATTTCATTACTTAATTTCTGTTATATTTGCTAAGCTTTGGTTACTTGATATTTCCCATGCTTCAGAAATCTTTCTATCCTTTTCAAGTTACACTCATTTTTACATGCTGTCAATGGTGGAAGTATATTAGTATCGTCTTCTCCATCCATCCAAATTACTTTCCATATGTTAACATCATGTGAACACATTTCCTCCTACATTTATGGACAAATTCAAATGAATTTTTCACAGGATATTTCTAGTCACCAGACCTTGTGCATATTGTTGAGGTTTTGCCATAGTAGGCTGTGTCACAGGTAAAAAAAAGCTTAATGCAAAATTTCTTGTGAACACAAGTCCCACCATTTCTTGACTGATTTGTCTGCACATTTTACAGAATATTCTACATCACCTGACCTTGTGCATTTTATCAGATTTTTACCATTCTAGACTCAGTCCAAGAAAAAGGGACCTTAATGGAAAAATCCTTTTTTAATGTAATTCTTACAATAACAGGTAGATTTGGATGGAATTGATTCTGATGAATTGTTGCAGCGTAAATTGTGACTATGGTACTCTAGTTAATTTTATGCACAACTTCTTCATATATGAACCAATTTAAATGTTGTCATCATCTATAGTATTAATCATTCTTCCCCGGAAAAATGGGAGGTATACCTATCCAGACATGTTGAATGTTTCCTTGATTTCAAGATATTTTCTTTAACACATTACTGGATGAAAAACTTCAGACTTGTGGAAATGTTGAAAAATTCTAGGTCACTAAAGTGTATACAAATTATAGAATTAGTGCCAAGTGGGACCCAACATTTTGAGAAATTGAAACTTCCATCAGCCATCAATTTTTTATGTTCCCACTATATTTTTGATTAATTTGTTTTTGTACCAACATGTTATTCTTGCTAGTTGTGAATATTGGTGAACAGTGATAAGTGAGTACGAAAGATTAGTACTAGTAATTCTAACCCTATTTACTCTGCCTCTCCGCGTAACTCATACAGATACCTGGTATCACTTGGTAGTGTTCGTAAGTCGATTACACACCCGTTTCTCAAGTAATTGAGAATATGTCGGAAGTATGAAGAATCCCGGTCCAGAAAGATTGAACTCGCATCCTTCAGTTCTTTTTTTACTAGTTCACATAACATACCCGTATCATCAGCACATAAAGTACTTCTGGTGGTTTCAAATCTCTGACCACCTACATTTACTGTGATTCTATCACCCTGTGAATTAACGACGGCCTTCAACTTTGCTATTCTGGGAGAATCGGGACATTGCTTCAGTGGTGGAAACTCCACGTGATCTAGGGGGGCAACCTGTTTGTCTTCCTCTGTGGAAGAAGAAGAGGATGAAGATGACGACGAAGAGGAGGAAGACGACTTGGTCCTTTTTCGTTTGACCTGCCGAACAACTTTATTAGAGGGCTCTTTAGGAGGCTCCTCCAACTCTATGTCACTAATGTCACTAAGGTCACTATTTCTATATGTAATGTAGGGCGGCGGAACAGATGGCTTTAATGGGCTCACAATCTTAGAGATCTCAACCATTTCTTTTAAACCCTCCTCTAGATTTACACTAGTCACTTTCCTAATAAATTTACCCTGTTCTTTTTCCCTCCAAGTCCTAAACTCTTGTTTAGCGGATTCTCCCCTTGCACTAGAGGGTGAGATAAACTCAAAATCAGAGTTCCTAAGATTAACCTGGGAACATCCATGTTTGAAGTTCTTGCGATGAAATAACTTTTTGCACATTAAACATTGCCAGTAGTATCCTGAGTGCAGTTCTTGGACATGCCTTGCTGCTGGGTAAAAGCCAAGGAATTTGCTTTCACAGGTTTTACACTGATACTGAAAGAAACAGACAAAAACCAGCTTGAGTTCCTGGTACAACTATATAACTAATCACTATGTTTAAATCACAATCCCGAACTGCAACTGTGTTCTAAGTTAACCATGAACTATGCTCGTAGTTAACAATTAACCAATAACTTATATACAACTTTTGGATTTTAACCAAGAGGTTTGAGTTCCACTATAGGGTTTTAGCCGATCATGATGCACAACTTTCGGTTTAGAGCGCGAACTTTGTTGAATGCGATAAATCACATCATTGATTTTTGTAATAATCACGTACGGTCCAGACCACGAAGCTGTCAGTTTTGAACACTTGCCCGGTTTTACTCGCGGTTCATATAACCAAACCATATCACCCTGCTTATAAGCATTCTGGTGGATTCTATGATCGTACCTTCGTTTTTGCGAGTTACTAGCAACCCCAATATGTTTACGCACTTCACTATGAATTTTATTTAACTTTTCCTCGAGATTCAGTGCGAAATCACTCCGAGTAATACTTTCATTTCTGAAGGGCTGGCCGATAGACAAATCGATGGGAAGATTTAGTTCTCTTCCAAACATAACCATAGCTGGGGAGTAACCTGTGCTCTCATGCACTGAGGAATTATACGCGAACGACAATAAGGGAAGGTATGCATCCCAATCCCTTTGATTATCCGACACAAATTTGGATAACATTGACTGAATTGTCCGATTCGCGCGCTCAACAAGACCATCCGACTGTGGTCTAAATGCGGTAGTTCTAGTCTTTTCCGACCCTAGGATCCTGCACATCTCTTTGAATACATTTGATTCAAAGTTTGTCCCTTGATCCGAGTGGATTTGTAGAGGGGCCCCAAAAACACTAACAAATTGATCTACAAATCTCCTCACAATAGTACTAGCTTCCTGATTTCTCAACGGAATCATGCATAGCCACTTAGTGAAGTAATCGGCTACCCATAATATCAATTCCTACTCTCTCCAGCGGTTCACCAACATTGTACTGCTTCATAGCAGACTTTGCCTTCCTTGAAGGTGCACTTCTTGCCACACAAATATCACACTCTTGACACCTTTTTTTCACACTGTTACTCATATTAAACCAGTAAAACCTTTGTTTTGCGCGATGCAGGGTCCGTCTAATACCCAAATGTCCCCCTGTAATACTACCATGTAATTCGTTAAAAACGTCTTGTATCAAAGATTTTGGAACAACCAAAAGATTTTTCACGGTTTTACCATCCACGCTCTCCCACTTTCGGTAAAGCACACTGTCAATCACACCGAATGAGTCTAGTCTATTCCAGTAAAACTTCAGTTCACCCGACTCACTTGAAATATCACACCATTTAGGTTTTTTACTATTTGTTAGCCAAAATTTTACCTTTGAGAGGATAGGATCAGAATCTTGGGATTGTATGATCTCATTCCTATCAAAATTTTCAGAAACTGCACTGACAACGTTGCAAGTTCTAATTTTTGACAACTCAACTTGAGAAATGTCCCCAATTTTGGCCGAATTAGAACAAACATGAGTAGGTGAACTACCTTCTGTATTGGACACACTCACATATGTTTCTACATTGGTATTACCACTCACTTCAGACATACCCTTTACATTTACGTGTGAAAAGGTTGAACACTCCTCTCGATAAGTACTGGTCTCAGATACCAGATTATCACAACGTGGACTTACTGAAATCTGATTCAACTTTTCACATTTCTCATTTTCGTCCGTAGCTTTACTTTCTTTACAAATGTCCACAAACAAACGATTTGATCTCGGTTTACACAGAACGTCCACAACCAAATTATTTGCTCTCGATTCGCATTGACCAACACACCCAGTGTCTACGCCGTTTCGTTTTTCGATCCTATCACAATACTGACAATTTTCCGAATAACATGGTCTACGAGACAATGAATCGGCATTAGAGTGAACCCTTCCCTGTCTATGGCGAATTTCAAAATCATAAGTAGCTAACACTTCTAACCAACGCGCCATTTGTCCTTCTGGATTTTTAAAGTTAGTAAGCCACCTAAGAGCACCATGATCACTCCTTACAATAAAATGCCTACCGTAAAGATAGTGATGAAACTGTTTAATGGACAAAACTACAGCCAAAAGCTCTCTACGAGTTACACAATACCTTCGTTCAGGTTTCGAAAGGCATTTACTGTAGTAACAAATCACTCTTTCTACACCATTTTGCACTTGAGATATCACGGAGCCAACGCCAACACCACTCGCGTCTGTATCAATGATAAACAAGCCATCCGAAATGGGAAAAGACAGAATTGGAGCTTCGGTCAATTTGATTTTAAGCAGTTTGAAGGCTTCTTCACATTCACATGTCCATTTGAAATTTTCATTCTTTTCGGTAAGTTTATGCAAAGGTTTTGCTATAGTAGAGAACCCTGGCACAAAGCGCCTATAGTATGAGCATAAGCCTAAGAAACTACGAACATCCTTTAAACTTTTGGGGACGGGCCACTGGGACACAGCTTTAATCTTTTCCGGGTCGGTGGCTATCCCAGACTCACTCACGATATGTCCTAAGAAAGACACTGACTTCTGAAAAAGATTACACTTTTTCGGACTTAACTTAAGCTTTGCTTCGGAAATCCGTTTGAAAACCTCACCAAGTGAGTCTAAATGCTCTTCAAAAGATTTTGAAAACACAATTATGTCATCTAAATAGATTAAGCATATTCTCCAAGTAAGCCCAGCAAGAATTCTCTCCATTAATCTTTCGAACGTGGCGGGAGAATTAGTTAAACCGAAAGCCATAACCGTGAACTGCCACAATCCACTGCCAGGGATTGAAAACGCCGTCTTACAACGGTCCTTTTTTGATAGACCTACTTGCCAAAACCCACTTTTCATGTCCAAAGTACTAAACCAAACTGACCCCGAGAGATAATCGAGAGTATCATCAATTCTAGGTAATGGTTGCGAGTCCTTAATTGTCACGCTATTAAGCTTGCGAAAATCACAACAGAAACGTACACCAGTGCCCCCGGCCTTATTAATCATAACTATAGGGCTGCTCCACGGACTCGAACTCGGTTCTATTATACCCCTGTTTGCCATATCCGCGATTTCACTTTCGGCGATTTCTCGTTTTGACAACGGTAGTCTATACGGATTTTGCTTAATAGGCCTAGCGTCACCCGTATCAATAGTATGTTCCACCAAGTGGGTTCTCCCAATATCGTCGGAAGATCGCGAAAACACGTTTTGGTGTTGTACTAATAAGTCCTTTAAACGTTCGCTTTGAACAGGCGTCAGCGACGCCACCGCCTTTTCATAAACACATTGTATATGCTCCGGAACGTCGTTTTGCACACTCGCACTCGCCGACCGAACTGTCTCTACACTTGTTATTTCGGACAATTTCACACTTTCATAATTTGCGACTATCGTATTCTTGAACACAGTGCGCGGTTTATCGCTGAAATTAACAACCCTTATCGGTAAAATTCCTTGACGAACATTAACTAATGATTTCGCCATCAATAACCCACTTTTCTCGGAAAACCCTAAATTCGGCTCAACCAAGCCAGTTTCATGCCGAACACTTCCTAACAATTTACCGGGAATGATCGCCTCCGATTCAGGCGGAACAACCACTTTTTCACTAATAGCGATTTTACAACAGGAGTAACCTCCCTTATCTCTGTCTTTCCAATAACACAAAACGTTCTGACCACTAACTCTCAAAGAATGCTTTCTTAAACTAACTTCACAGTCATGTTTTGTTAAGAAGTCAATTCCCAAAATACCTTCGTTATTGATATCGGCTATCAAAAATTCATGCTGAAACGACTTCTCACCTATTTGCAACTCAAGGTTCACTTTGCCACTAATAGGGGCTGTCTCACCCGTCGCGGTTATCAAAGTCATATTAACTGGTTTGATAATTGGTCTAATTGACATAGGTATATTCTCGAAAATGTCCCTCCGCAATATCGAACAGCTTGACCCAGTATCAATAAGCATCGAAACTCGACCACTGTTCATTCGTGTCATCACATACAATCCATTATCTTTGGTAATTACGCACGTATTTTCTACTGAGTGATCGGGCCATTTACCGGAGGTTGAGGGTCGGCCCTTAATCTCAACCTGTTCTCGTTTCCCTGATTATTACTTAAAAAATTTCGGCCGTTACTACGCTGCCGGTACGGGTATTTCTTCTTGTTAAAACCCGATTTATCGCTATTAGAGCGTTTTGAGCTAAGCTCTTCTTGTAACTTTGAAACTTGACTCGACAATTGATCAATTTTCTTACTATTTTCACTACCGTCTGACAAGCTACGCACCTGACAGCGCCCGCCTCGGTTACTATCAGCCTTACGGTGTGCATCCAACTTCCCAAAACCGACTTCCCGTAACCTAAGCCGTATATCCTTGTCGGATATAGCATCTATAAAATGGTCAAGCGCAAGCAATTCTAGTACCACCGATGAGGCGCTCGGGTATGCTTTTCTAGTTAACTTTCGCACCGATTGAGCCAATTCGGTGATTGTCTCATTTTTGCCTATCACTCTGCCTTGCAGCATAGAACGATAAATTTCGGCTCTCTGCGTCGACCCATATCGGTTTTGCAACGATGACACGATAGAGTTATAGTCCCGTCTTTGATAGGGATCAAGTTCACATAAAAGGGTCCTACACGGCCCAACCAAACTACTTGCGAGGAACAACGATTTGGTTTCGTAATCCCATCGGTTAAGATCGGATACTATATTGAATTGAGTTAAATACTCATCCAAATCCTCAGACCCGTCATACGTTTGTGGTTTCATTTTACTACGCCGACTTTCAGAGATCGACGCGCGCACATCAGGATCGACCGACGAATCTCTATCTCTAGGAGATAAACTGTCAAACCGCCCCCGGCCACGGGTGCGCACCTGCGAGTTATCTAAGCCACTCGCGTTAGGGGTACTATTTGAACGCCCCCTTCTTAGTTCGTCGCGTGGGGAACTCAAACCAACTTGATCACTAGTACTAAAACGTACATTCGACTGATTTTCTCGGTTATTTGACAATACATTGGTATTAACCAAACTTGTTAAAGTCTCTAACTCATTTTGGAAATCTAACAAAGAAGTACGAACTTCGCGCTTTAAAGCGCCGAAATTGCTTTCGATTTTACTTTCTAAATCAACAATACACTGTTGGATGTTGCGCGTTAAACCATCACCATCTCCAGCACTATGTGCAGGCAACCGAGAACTTGACTCGGAGTTGGAGTCGGATTCGGATACGTTACCGCCGGATTCGGCATTCCGATCCGGATCCATGTCCGAATTTCTTCTGAACGTCACTTCATTCGAATCATCCATAATGACAAGACACTAAACCGGAAATATAAGAGTTTAACTTGATTTATAGCACGATTAGGTATCAATATGAGGTAGCACTAAAAGATATATTTACAACCTTCGAGATTCGGTTCGAAACCAAAAACTGCGACTAACACCAATGATTTACACTAGATCCGAAAAAAACTTTGAACATTTCTCGGTGCCGACACTGAATACCAATAATAAGTAAACTCCTATCCCACCTCTGCCACCAATTTTTGTAGCGTGCTGCCCCGTTTGTCCGCTTTAGCGAGAGTCTATCACCAGACAGACGACCATATAATGCGGCGAATCGGGCTACAAAAAGAATAATTTTATAAGGTTCGTTCCGGTGCTCGGCGCAACCTTGATGTATGCATATCAAACCGAAGTTGTCAATATGGAGAGGGGGTAGACGTGACCTATAATAAAATACATTAAGACATAATACGTTTACCGAATTTTATTATTGGCAGAACGACGTGTACAAAATAACCAAATTAGCCAAAAATTAGATTAATGAATTTCAAAAGTCTATAATATTGTTCTGTCCAAGTACTGGAGATGGTGGGTGTCGATGGTTAACGCTGAAAATCAGACAGTTCGGTGCACTAGGAGATAAAACTTGGATATTGTGGAAAGGGCACTTCAACCAAACAAGGGGTAAGCCCTCTCCAGACATGAACCAAGTTTACCAAAAATACTTTAAAGTACTAACCTCAATAAAACTGGCACTCATGGTCACCTTTCACTAACTGAACTTTTTACCAAGACACTTTCACTCAAAAATCCAACTTCACCAAACACCAAAATCACTTATCACCAAAATCACCAAGCACCAATAAATCCAATTTAAACAACACAACCTAGATCGAACAAGAATGACACCACCGAAAGGCGGAAGCGCGGGTTTATATACTCTTTGAAAATGATGACGTCATGAATGCAAATTGACGTCATCCAAGTCCGTACACCTACGGGCGACTCAAAGAAGATTTGATTGGAAAACGGAGTCAACGGAGATGAATCGGTCTCCTAATCGGAAGCCGAAGCCCCTATCTTTTCTCAACCTCTCGGCTAAGGGATGGTAGACGATATGATTATCATCCGAATGTAAATTGTAAACACTAAAAGAAAAAGAAAAACAAGAAGAAATCGGGAGGAAGCTTGCTTATTACGCGCATTCTAGCACAAACACTCACTCACAGGTTAGTTTAATGTTTGGAAACGGTCACACACACACACTATCACGTCCAGAACTATACACAATCACCAGGAACAAACGCAAAACGATTGAATATGGCTGTTCGTCGGACATTGTTCGAACACTAACGATACAACGTTGGCTGTACCAGCGCAATATCTTCTCAAAACGGAAATTGCGGACATTGTTTGAGCACTTAAATAATACATCGATCTTCAATGCACTATCTGTTGGATAGGCCATTCAGCAGACACTGATCGAACACTGAAAAGATACTACACCAGATTAACTAATGCAATATCAGTAAGTTTGGACAGGGTAAGCTCGTTACAACCATCACAAGAGCTATCTAGACTATCAAGGGGGTTAACTCTAAAAGCATTTTTATAAGAGTAATGCCCCTTTATCGACTTAGAATTTTTGCCTTATCCAGCACCTGCAGCCGAGCGTTGGCACCCGTGGGTAGTGCTCTTATTTAAAGATATGACCAGTCATTTTGGTTACAAAATCAGCATAATTCCCTTCTTTCTGTTGTCTGAAAGCAGTACAGTCAGAGATTTGAAAATTTAGAGGAAAATCTTTTCTTCCATAGTCAGTGCAAGAGCCACTTTTACCCATAACCAGATGACAAAATTTTAAACTGGTCCGAATTCAAAGAAGTTGCCGATGATAATTGTAGATGCTGAAATTTTAAGTTTTTATGTCTTTAGAGGTTTAAAACATTGTGGACAATGAAGAAATTTTTTGTTACAATTTCTTTCTAATGCTTAATGTTTTCCCAAGCTGTTTTCTTGAGGGGCATCAGAAAGGGCAATAGTGTGGGAATTAGTTAACCCATTAAAAGATGGCAGAATTTTAGTCCACTCCAATTTGAAAGGTGTTGCAGACAACAATTCAAAAGTTATGAAAGTTTGGATTTTTTTCACTGTTTGTGTAGAAAACATTGTGGATAATGAAAAAATTACCTTTAACAAGCAATTTCTTCATTATCCATAATGTTTTCCAAAGTTTTTTCTTAGGGGCGTCTAATGGCGTCATTGAGTGGGAATGGATTAAACCATTACCAAACTAGTTCGTTGAAGCGTGTTAAAACTAGAAGAAAGTAACAGATAAGGTAGAAAAAATTGTGATTGAAGGAAAATTTCATTGCTTGTTGAAAGTTTTTTCCTTTTTCTCACAAAGTTTTCAATAATCATATTTTTTCAGGGCATCAAAAAGTGGGATAGTGGGATAAGAGGTTTAATTCATAATTGATAACTTTAGTAAATACATATTACTTTATGTAGAGTTATTTCATTACTTAATTTCTGTTATATTTGCTAAGCTTTGGTTACTTGATATTTCCCATGCTTCAGAAATCTTTCTATCCTTTTCAAGTTACACTCATTTTTACATGCTGTCAATGGTGGAAGTATATTAGTATCGTCTTCTCCATCCATCCAAATTACTTTCCATATGTTAACATCATGTGAACACATTTCCTCCTACATTTATGGACAAATTCAAATGAATTTTTCACAGGATATTTCTAGTCACCAGACCTTGTGCATATTGTTGAGGTTTTGCCATAGTAGGCTGTGTCACAGGTAAAAAAAAGCTTAATGCAAAATTTCTTGTGAACACAAGTCCCACCATTTCTTGACTGATTTGTCTGCACATTTTACAGAATATTCTACATCACCTGACCTTGTGCATTTTATCAGATTTTTACCATTCTAGACTCAGTCCAAGAAAAAGGGACCTTAATGGAAAAATCCTTTTTTAATGTAATTCTTACAATAACAGGTAGATTTGGATGGAATTGATTCTGATGAATTGTTGCAGCGTAAATTGTGACTATGGTACTCTAGTTAATTTTATGCACAACTTCTTCATATATGAACCAATTTAAATGTTGTCATCATCTATAGTATTAATCATTCTTCCCCGGAAAAATGGGAGGTATACCTATCCAGACATGTTGAATGTTTCCTTGATTTCAAGATATTTTCTTTAACACATTACTGGATGAAAAACTTCAGACTTGTGGAAATGTTGAAAAATTCTAGGTCACTAAAGTGTATACAAATTATAGAATTAGTGCCAAGTGGGACCCAACATTTTGAGAAATTGAAACTTCCATCAGCCATCAATTTTTTATGTTCCCACTATATTTTTGATTAATTTGTTTTTGTACCAACATGTTATTCTTGCTAGTTGTGAATATTGGTGAACAGTGATAAGTGAGTACGAAAGATTAGTACTAGTAATTCTAACCCTTTTTATCCCCCGCTGTTTCGGCAAAGGGGATATAGTAATGGTCTCTGTCCGTCATTCCATCATTTTGTCCGTCTGTCACTAAACTTGTCTGGAGCATATCTCTGAAAGTATAATTGCTATCAACTTGAAACTTCACAGGTCGATAGATCTCATTTAGAAGAAGTGCAGTGCACAAGAACCACAACTCTTGCTTGCATAATTTTGGAGTTATTGCCCTTTGTTGTTTTAAAGACTAAAATTTTGTACGGGGCATATCTCTGAAAGTATAATAGCTATTAACTTGAAACTTCATAGTTGGATAGATCTCATTGAGGAGAAGTGCAGTGCACAAGAACCACAACTCTTGCTTGCATAATTTTGGAGTTATTGCCCTTTGTTGTTTTAAAGACTTAGATTTTGTCCTGAGCATATTTCTGAAAGTATAATAGCTATCATTGAACTCATTGAGAAGAAATGCAGTGCACAAGAAGCCTAAATCTTACTGGCTTCAGTTTACTTTCAAGCTTTTAAGGCAGGGGATAGCCCTGCCCGACATGGCTCTTGTCTGTTTTTTGACATTTTAGACTGGTCTGAATTTGCAAGAGGTTGCAGACAACAATTAAAATTTGATGCAGTTTAAAATGAAACCATCCTATGTGGTAGAAAATAATGTGAGAAAAGGAGAAATGGCTTGTTACAAGCCATTCCTCCTTTTTCCACAATGTTTTCTCAAATATAAAACCACAGCGATGTAAAAACCCAGGTTTTTACAGTAAAGGGTTAAAGATCCCTCTCTCTATCTCGTGAGAAAATATTGTGGTAAATAAAGAAATTACTTGTTACATGCACAGGTCACTCATATCTTAACCTTTTTCGTGCTGTATAAAATACCTCACTGAATTGCTGTAAGTTCAAAAGGCTGAAAACATTGATAAATTTTGTTGTTCAATAATCAATATTCCTTTTAGAAATTAAATTCATAAACAACTCTGGCAAGAAAAGTAAAAGCAGGAGGTATAGACGAAGATCAGACTGCACTTATGTGCAGGCTGACCTTTGTCTATACCTCCTGCCAAAACCAGAATATTCTGGGTTCAGAGTGACAAGGGTTAAAATACAGCTTGTCTGGTGCAGGACTCCTACATTGAGTGATTTAAAATTTTTAGCATTTACAGTTTATCCAGTGTAGAGCCGCTGTCATAGCTCAGTCGGTAGCTCGTCAGATGCCCAATCGTCAATCATGTGATTTCATGGGTTCAATCCCAGGCAGTGGCACATATCCTTTCCGACATTTGTCTCTCACAAATTGGTGGATATTCATAAACCTAGGTGGGATAGCAGCTGGAGGCTAGCGAAGGATGTAGTGGTAGTACTGGTGTGAGAAATACCAGGAATCCATTATTAGGTGCTCCAGCTCTTGCTGTATGACTTAAACACTGTTAAAAGTGGCATTAAACCGCACTCAATCAATCAACCATTGTGAGAAGATGTTCCATTTGAAACACATTATTGAATAGGTTCAATGTCACAGGACCATTACAAGTGATAAAACTGGTTAAACCCATTATCCAACAACAGGATTTTAGATAGGTCAAAATTAATAAAGAAGTTTCAGACAATAATTTCAAGTTGACGAAATTTAAAAGTCTTTGTCTTGTCTCTTGAGAATACACTTAGGCAAATGAAGAAATTGTAATAATAAACAATTCCTACATTTCCCACAATGTTTTCCAAAGCTGTTTGCTGGAGGATAATTTAAAAGAAGGGATGTTTTGGAATTGGTTCAATTGAGCTTGTGATGAGTATTATTTCCTCATTTAATCCTAGATTTTGGGCAGATGTTTTAAGTCAAACCAATGTTTAGAAAGAGTAAAGAGCGCACTTCTTAAGAAAACTACTATTTTGACAGGGATCTCAGTTCAATGCAGTAAGTTGTAGAATTTCAATTTCAGGCATCAACAGCTGGTGATAGTAAAGGCGTGACCATAGAAGACTTCAACATATTGCGCGTGATTGGTCGAGGAAGTTATGCCAAGGTCATTCTTGTAGAACAAAAGCGGTCGAAACGTCTCTATGCAATGAAAGTGATTAAAAAGGAGCTTGTAAATGATGATGAGGTATTCAAATATTTCAATTTCAGTTTCATGTAATCTCTAAAATACAGTCCTTTCCAAAAATGTGGAAACTATCTATACTCAATGTTCAATCTTTCTTTATTCAAGTTTAAAGAAGTCCTTAATTTTAACCCTTGTCATGCTGAATAAAAGCGTCTTTAGAAATTGCATAAAAACCAATGGACTGAAAGTAATGGAAGAACTAACTGGGAGTAGATATTTCTTTTGAAAATTGGCATCATAGACAATTCTGGCTTGACCAAGACCAACAGGTGGTGTTGACTAAGATCAGACTGCACTTATGTGCAGTCTGATCTTTGTCTATACCTCCTGCTTAAACAGGAATATTTCGGGTTCAGCATGACGGGTTAAGACCATGATATGAAAATGGTTTATTTTGTTGTGTTATCTACAATGATATGATTTATTTTTAGTTTTTAGCCATTTATTTTTAGTTTTTAGCTCTTCTCAGAACAACATGCTCAAGTGAGCTTTTGTGATCACCTTTTGTCTATCATGCAAAGAGCTTCAGATGTTGTCAACAATTATCAAGTAAAAAATCATCTCTAAAATTATAGGGCCAATTTCAACCACATTTAGAAGGAATGTTCCTTGAGTGACCCTTTTCCAAACTTGATAGTAAAATTTTGATTCCTGAAAAATGTTGGCATGGCATGACAGAGCTTATTAGACTGAGAAAAATAATGAAAGTAAAAAAGAAATCTTCTCCTCCTAAACCACAGTGCTAATATGGATCACCTAGGCCAAAATGTGCCCAAGGTGACACTTTTCTTAATTTGTTCACCAGGGTGAGGCCTATTAGACTTAGACAGTGAATTAAATCTTTAAGAATCTTCTCCTAAACCAGAGGCAAAGTTGGACCAAAATGTGCGAAATGATTCTTGGATGACCTCTTTTGAAACTTGTTTATGAAACTGACTTCTTGAAAAAATTGAGGCCTGGCAGAACATGGCTTATCTGACTTAGAGAAATAATGAAAATTTCTTTTCCACCTAAACAATCGGGCCAATTTGGACTAATCTTGGCAGGAATTTCCCTTGGGTGAACTTTTCCAAAACGTGTTTGTGATATTTTGATTCACAATGAAAGTAGGGGTGGCAGGGTCAGACTCAGGGAAATCATGAAAATTTTATTTACCTACACTGCAATGCCATTTTGTACAGAAAGTGGCAGGAATAATTTTTTGTTCTCCATTTTCCAAACTTGTTCTTAAAATTTTGTTTCATGGAAAAATGTGGGCATGGCAAGTTAGGACTTTTGGAAGCTATGAAATAATTCTTTAAAAATATTCTTCTCATAAAGCACTTGACAGATTTTGACCTAACTTGACAGGAATGTTCCTTAGGTGACCCTTTACAAAGCTTGATAGTGAGATTTTGATTTGTAAAAAAATGGGGGAGTGACGTAACAGGTTTATCAAACATGGAAAAATCATGAATCATTATTTAAAAATTGAACTCTGTAGAACTATGTGAGAATGTCATTTAACCCATTCCCACACAACAAAACTTTAGACCGGTCCAAATTGAAAGATGTTGCAGACGACAATTTCAAGTTGGTTGAATTTTAATTTTTGTTGTCTTTTTTGGTAGAAAACATTGTGGATAATGAAGAAATTTCTTGATACAAGCAATTTCTTCATTTTCCACAATGTTTTCAAAAGCTCTTTAATTCGGGGGCGTAAAAAGGAGGGCTTGAGTTGGAATGGGTTAAACATACAGATTTGATTGTAGTGTAGTGTAGCAATAGAGCTTCCAAACCTGATATATTTTCCAACACAACACTGTTAAATCAACAAGGTCTTAAGAAAAACCACTGATAGTACAGTGGAGTCCTACAAATTATACCCCCACAAACGAATGTTTTTGGGGTATACTGGAATCAGCCTGTCTCCGTCTGTCCATGTGTCCGTCAGTCTGTGTACAAAATACTACAAATTTTGTGTCACGAATTCCTCCTTCAGTTTTGCTTCAATACCATTGAAACTTTATACAAAGATTGACCACATGTTGAAGTTTTGTAAGACCCAATTCTGAAGTCTAAAGTCCCCCTAGTTCAAGAATTATTTCCTCTTGAACTTAGACATTTTCATGCTTTGTAGACATATGCAGCTAAATATACTACCAGTTTCGTGTCACAAACTCCTCCTTTCTAGAAAAGATAGCTATGTCTTTGAATTGTTAAAGCTCTCATTACACTGAAAGCACTTGTGGGGGTATCAAGTCACATATTGTGACAAGTTCTTTTTGCAATTCACTGTTGAATTGCAATTGACTTTACACACAAACATTTTATATAAAGGACAAACACTGCCTTTTAACCCATTCCCTCACAATGACGATTTTAAATGCCCCTCAATATGAAAGATTTAGAAAACATTGTGGAAAATGAAGAAATTGCTTGTTACAAGTAATTTCTTCATTATCCACAATTTTTTCTACCCCAAAAGGCAAATATTTTAAAGTTTTTATCAACTTAAAATTGTCGTCTGCAACTTCTTTGAATTTGGACTGGTCTAAATTTTTATTGTGTGGGAATGGGTTAATAGCAATTTCTGGTTAATTGCAACAAAAGTGCCGGCACATTGATGTTGCAATTAACAGGATTCCACTGTATAATTAGAAAAATGTATTTACTGTTGTCTTTCATTGTTATTTCTCCCGTGTAGGATATAGACTGGGTCCAAACTGAGAAGCATGTGTTTGAGACAGCCACAAACTATCCTTTCTTAGTTGGTTTACATTCCTGTTTCCAGACCCCTTCAAGGTAAGTCTTACAGCATTTAAATTGTTATGAATATTAGAAAAAACAGGGGGCAGTTAATAAAGAAAACTGCATCGATTGAGAGATCAGCAAATTTTATGCATAGCTTAAAATTACATGCACCAGCTATCGGAAAGAAGTTTGCCATCATCAGTTTTGTTTATAATGCAAGCATCTAGAAATTGAAAGTGATTCAACAGAAGATTTCACAACAAATGAAAATTATTTATGGAGAAAAAATAACATTTTCGGGTAAATAGCATCGAAATGGGCCTCCTAAGTTATGTTTATAGTGAATTTAGTAGATTTAACATAAAGAAAGAACATTTCAATGGTTCAGCGGAAAACAGTTGTAACTGCCTATATGGTTATACGCAGTCACAACTGTTTCGCGCTGAACCATCAATTTCTCATGAAAATGACATTTATGATTATTTGAGAAGCGAACAATTTTCCTATCTCAAAATTTCTTAATCTGTTCATGAGCCGCTTCAATATCAAAGTGGAACTTCCTGTCAGTGGACACGGCCAGTGGAATCAATGGAGGGAGTCAGCAATCGGTTGATTCTATACATAAAGTAGATTTTGCTGTGTATTTATAGGGGTTGCTTTTTAGCTCCCTTGAGCACCAAGTGCTCTGGGGGAGCTATTGTGATCGGTCATCGTCCGTCCGTCCGTTCACAATTACAAAAAAATCTCCTCCTAAACTAACCATGGAATTTCAACAAAACTTCACAGAAATGATCTTTCAAAATACTTCAAAGAATTGAAATCCATGTAGAACTCTGGTTGCCATGGCAACGGAGTGAAAAAATTTAAAAAATCTTCTCCTCCCAAACGGTAAGGCCTAGAGCTTAGATATTTGGTATATATCATCATCTATTGACCCTCTACCAAAATACTTCAAAGAATTACCGTATTCTGAAAATTAGCCCTTCTCTTAATGATCCCTGATTTTACATAGAAATAAAGAAAGAAATCTTTAAAAATCTTCTTCTCCCAAACCATTAGGCCTAGAGCTTTGATATTTGGTACAAATCATAATCTATTGACCCTCTACCAAAATACTTTAAAGAATTACCCTATTCCTAAAATTAGCCCTTTTCCTTGTGATCCCTGATTTTACATAGAAATAAAGAAGGTAATCTATAAAAATCTTCTTGTCCCAAACCATAAGGCCTAGAGCTTTGATATTTGGTACAAATCATCATCTATTAACCCTCTTCAAAAATACTTCAAAGAATTACCGTATTCTGAAAATTAGCCCTTCTCTTAATGATCCCTGATTTTACATAGAAATAAAGAAAGAAATCTTTAAAAATCTTCTTCTCCCAAACCATTAGGCCTAGAGCTTTGATATTTGGTACAAATCATAATCTATTGACCCTCTACCAAAATACTTTAAAGAATTACCCTATTCCTAAAATTAGCCCTTTTCCTTGTGATCCCTGATTTTACATAGAAATAAAGAAGGTAATCTATAAAAATCTTCTTGTCCCAAACCATAAGGCCTAGAGCTTTGATATTTGGTACAAATCATCATCTATTAACCCTCTTCAAAAATACTTCAAAGAATTACTGAATTCTGAAAATTAGCCCTTTTCCTTGTGATCCCTGATTTAACATAGAAATAAAGAAGGTAATCTTTAAAAATCTTCTTGTCCCAAACCATAAGGCCTAGAGCTTTGATATTTTGTACAAATCATCATCTATTGACTCTCTTCCAAAATACTTCAAAGAATTACAAAATTCTGAAAATTAGCCCTTTTCTTAATGATCCCTGATTTTAAATAGAATTAAAGAAGGTAATCTTTCAAAATCTTCTTCTCCCGAACCATAAGTCCTAGAGCTTTGTTATTTGGTATACATCATCATCTATGGCCCTCTTCCAAAAAACTTCAAAGAATTACCGTATTCTGAAAATTAGCCCTTTTCTTAATGATCCCTGATTTTACATAGAATTAAAGAAGGAAATCTTTAAAAATCATCTTCTCCAAAACCATAAGGCCTAGAGCTTTGATATTTGGTATACATCATCATCTATTAACCCTCTACCAAAAAACCTTAAAGAATTACTGTATTCTGAAAATTAGCATGTTTCTTAATGATCCCTGATTTTACATAGAAATATAGAAGGAAATCTTTTAAAATCTTATTCTCCCAAACCATAAGGCCTAGAGCTTTGATATTTGGTATACATCATCATCTATTGACCCTCTACCAAAATACTTCAAAGAATTACTGAATTCTGAAAATTAGCCCTTTTCTTAATGATCCCAGATTTTACATTGAATTAAAGAAGGAAATTTTTAAAAATCTTCTTGTCCCAAACCATAAGGCCTAGAGCTTTGATATTTTGCACATATCATAATATATTGACCGTCTACCATAATACTTTTAAGCAATATCATACTCTGAAAATTAGCCCCTTTTCTGGGCGTTTCCTGATTTTACAAAGGAATAAAGTAGGAAATCTTTGAAAAACTTCTTCTCCCAAACCATAAAGCCTAGAGGTCTGATATTTGGTACATATCATCAGCCATTGACCCTGTACCAAATTACTTAAAAAATTAGCCCTTTTCTGTGCAATCCCTAATTTTAGTTAGGAATAAATAATGATATCTTTGAAAACCTTCTATTCCTAAACCATTAGGCTTACAGCTTTTATACTTGGTATGTATTGATGTCTATACTTCAAAGCATTACCATATTCAGGAAATTAGTGCTATATGGAGGGATCATCAATATACCTAGGATTAAAAGAGAAATCTGTAAACATCTTCTCCAAAATAATTAGACAGAGGGCTTTGCCATTTTGTTTATATCATATAGCCATGAACCATCATACTCAGGGGAGCGATTTAGGACCATCATGGTCCTCTTGTTTAGTTCCACTGACTGAAAGCCAGAGAGCTATTGTCATTGCTTTGTGTCTGTACGTCCTTCCGTAAACTTTTACTTTGAAAATCTTGTCCTCAGAAAGTACTGAACAGATTTCAACCAAATTTCACAGAAATGATTCTTGGGTGACCCTCTATTAGATTCCTTCAAAGAATTTAAATCGGATGAAAAACATGTCTTTAATGGGCGGGGCTAATTTTCATATATTGTGAAAGCTTTGAAAATTGTCTCCTCAGAAACCGGTGGATGGATTTCAACCAAATTTCATAGAAATGATTCTTAGGGGAACCTTTATTACAATTTCGATCGGCGGGGCTAATTTCCATATATAGTAAAATCTTCTCAAAAACCAATGGATGGATTTCAATCAAATTTCACAGAAATGATCCTTTGGTGAACCTCTATCAGATTCCTTGAAAGAATTATGATCAGATGAAAATCATGGCTTTAATTGGCGGGGATAATTTCCATATATGGTAAAAACTTTGAAATTCTCCTTCTCATAAACCAAAGTTTGGGTATCAATCAAATTTCAAAGAAATGATCCTATTGTGAACTTTTATCAGATTCCTTTAAAGAATTATGATCAGATGGAAATCATGGCTTTAATGGGAGGGGCTAATTTCCATATATGGTAAAACCTTTGAAATACTTCTTCTGAGAAACCAGTGGATGTATTTCAACTAAAATATGACCATTGATTGAATTGATTGAATGGGGTTTAACGCCGCTTTTAACAGTATTTCAGTCATATCGCGGCGGGTGGAGCACCTAACAATGGATTCCTGGTATTTCTCACACCAGTACTACCACTACATCCTTTCCTAGCCTCCAGCTGCTATCTCACTTAGGTTTACGGTTATCCACCCATTGGTGAGAGACAATTGTCGGAAAGAATATTTGCCGCCGCCGGGGATCGAACCCATGACACCCATGATTGAAGATTAGGAGTCTGGCGCGCTACCAACTGCGCTATGGCCACGGCCAAAATATGACCAGATCGATCCTTGGGTGACCTTTTATCAGATTATACAAAAGAATTTTGATTGCATGAAAAATTTGGCTTTTAAGGGCAGGGCAAATTTCCATATATTGTATACAGAAAACCTTGTAAATTTCTCAGAAACCTTTTGATTGATATAAACCAAATTTCACGGGAATGATAACCAGATGACTGTCAATACTTCAAAGAATTGAAATCCATGAAGAACTCTGGTTGCCATGGCAAAGAGGTGAAAAAACTTAAAAAATCTTCTCCTCCAAAACAGTAAGGCCTAGAGCTTTGATAAATGGTATACATCATCATCTTTTGACCCTCTACCAAAGTACTTCAAAGAATACCATATTCTGAAAATTAGCACGTTTCTTAATGATCCCTGATTTTATATAGAATTAAAGAAGGAAATCTTTAAAAATCATCTTCTCCCAAACCATAAGGCCTAGAGCTTTGATATTTGGTATACATCATCATCTATTGACCCTCTACCAAAATACTTCAAAGAATTACCGTATTCTGAAAATTAGCCCTTTTCTTAATGATCCCTGATTTTACATAGAATTAAAGAAGGTAATCTTTAAAAATCTTCTTGTCCCAAACCATAAGGCCTAGAGCTTTGATATTTGGTATACATCATCATCTATTGACCTTCTACCAAAATACTTCAAAGAATTACTGAATTCTGAAAATTAGCCCTTTTCTTATGATCCCTGATTTTACATAGAATTAAAGAAGGAAAACTTTAAAAATCTTCTTGTCCCAAACAATAAGGCCTAGGGCTTTGATATTTTGTACATATCATAATATATTGACCTTCTACCAAAATACTTCAAAGAATTATCATACTCTGAAAATTAGCCCTTTTCTGTGCAATCCCTGATTTTACAAAAGAATAAAGAAAAAATCTTTGAAAATCTTCTCCCAAACCATAAGGCCTAGAGCTTATATTTGGTACATATCATCAGCCATTGACCCTCTACCAAATTACTTAAAAAATTAGCCCTTTTCTGTGCAATCCCTAATTTTAGTTAGGAATAAATAATGATATTTTTGAAAACCTTCTATTCCTAAACCATTAGGCTTACAGCTTTTATACTTGGTATGTATTGATGTCTATACTTCAAAGCATTACCATATTCAGGAAATTAGTGCTATATGATGGGATCATCAATATACCTAGGATTAAAAGAGAAATCTGTAAACATCTCCAAAATAATTAGACAGAGGGCTTTGCCATTTTGTTTATATCATAAAGCCATGAACCATCATACTCAGGGGAGTGATTTAGGATCATCATGGTCCTTTTGTTTAAGAAATTTGCTTAATTAGTACGTTCATGCCTGTGGAGCGATACAGGCGCTCAAGCATCTCTTGTCTACCACATTGTTCAAGGTGATTGTTATAGTGATGTGCTTTCTTTGTACAGAGGTTAGGAATTTTAATGCAAATATTGATTAGGGTTTACATAGAAATTAATAAGCTTAACTGTTTTCACTTGGTGTTGCTTTTGCCTTGGTGTAGTCAGGATTTGCATAAAAGTATTTCAACATTTTGCTATATATGTTACAATTGCAGTTATTGATCTGAAATATAGAAAGCTATGTTAAGTAGGGGAAGATAACGCTAAATGCTTTTTTAGCTCATCTGAGCAAAAAGTTCTTGGGTGAGGTATTGTGATTAATATCCATCCCTCTGTCTATCCATTCCCATCTGTCATCAATTACAAAAATTCTTATATTCCCAAACAACCATTGGGTTTAAGACCAAACTTCCAAAGACCAACCGTAACGTCATAACTACAGCTGGAATAAGTCCCCAAACCAACAAAAAATCTAAAATAAATCGCAGCCAATGTCTGTGTTTAAAGCTTAGTTCCTGGTTGAAAGAATTATTTTATTGGTCAGTTGATTCCTTAATTTCAGCTGTGATTGGTTAATTAGCCCTTTATTGTGGGATGCAATCCATCTCTTTCAAAACTCAAAGAAATTTTTTGTGTGAATTATTAGAAATTGACTGCATTTGCATGACATCATTAGATGTCAAAAGACATTTACCCATTTCAAACAATCCTGCTTTTTTATAACCCAGAAAGAAAAGAATTCAAGATAGCAATGAGAAAAATGATCTATATTTTGTAGCTAGCAAACCAATTTACATTTGTATTTAGATTTCAATCTAATGTAAATTGTCATCTGCAACTTAGCACATAGTGCTCATGGTGAATGTCTGTTGTCCTTCATGCAGCGTCAACAATTGAAGTGTTTACTCTCTAGAGGCCACAGTTTTGACCCAACCTTCATGAAACTTGGTCAGAATAATTGTTAGGTCATGAGGATGAATCCTATTGATTATGGGAGGGTTCTATTTGAAAACAAAGGAAAAGGAGCCTTAATGACAATTTCTTTGTTTACACTCTAGAGGCCACAAATATGGTTTTATCTTCATGAAACTTTGCCAGAATAATTATTAGGTCAAAGAGATGAACCCTATCGATTACTAGAAAGATCTTTCCGAAATCACAGGAAAAGGGGCCTTAATGACAATTTCTTTGTTTACACTCTAGAGGCCACAAATCTTCATGAAATTGTCAAGAATACTTATTAGGTCATAAGCATGATTCCTATTGAATATTGGAAGATTCTATTGAAAAACACAGGAAAAGGGGCCTTAATGACAATATCTTTGTTTACACGCTAGAGGCCACAATTTTAGCTCAATCTTTATGAAACTTTACCAGAATAATTGTTAGGTCATAAGGATGAACCCTATTGATTACGGAAAGGTTCAATCAGAAAACACAGGAAAAGGGGCCTTAATGACAATTCCTTTGTTTACAGTCTAGAGGCCACAATTCAGGCTCAATTTTCATTAAAATTGGCCAGGATAAATGTTAGGTCAAAGATGAACCTTAAGGTCAAAGATGAACCTTACAGATTATGGGAAGGTTCTATAGGATTACACAGGAAAAAGGGCCATAATGACAATTTGTTTGTTTACAATATAGAAGACACAGTTTTGGCTCAATCTTCATGAAACTGGTTATAGTTATTTGTCTGTAGTTGCATTTTTTTAACAACATTTCAGGTGAGTGATCAAAGGCCATCATGGTCCTCTTGTTTAATTTGGACCAGTCTAAAATTTTGTTGTAATGGGTTGATACAGATACCAAGACAAAATGTAGAACAACAGAGAGTTTAACACTAACCAAGTTACACATGTTTCAGGTTGTTTTTTGTGATTGAGTTTGTAAATGGTGGAGATTTAATGTTCCATATGCAAAGACAACGTAGACTTCCAGAGGAACACGCCAGATTTTACTCTGCAGAAATTTGTCTGGCTCTAAATTACCTACATAAAAGAGGTAATTGTTTTATGTGAAGAAAAGATTTTAGTTGAGGAAAAATGTATACAACCTAATAATAAACTTTAACAAACCATCCAGAGAAAGATTTCCAAGCGGTAGATATACTTTAATTCATCCTCAAGCAACTGGTCCAAATTGAAAAAGATTGCAAATGACATTTCAATGTGAAAGTAATTTGAAAAGTAATGACTAAATATGATAGAAAACATAGTGCAAAAAGGAAAAATAGCTTTACTCCTTTTCCCTTAATATTTTCCCTTAATTCTGTCTGTCTGTCACTGAGTCAGTTTGTCTCGCAAAATCTTAACATGTATAATTAATTCTAGCCTGTTCATGATATGATGCTAATATTTGGCATGATGATAGATGCCAAGGTCGAGGTCATGTGACAGTCATTTGTCAAGATCAAACTTTGGCAAAATTCAACCAAAAAAACTTAGTTACAATCACTTTAAGCCTTTTCAAGACAAAGTGCTCATTGATCCTCGTCTGCAGATACCAATGTCGAGGTCATGTGACAAGGTCCGGGTCACTTAGCAAGGTTACATGTCCGAAAAGTTTCCATGGTGTTTCACAAACACATCTTATTTGTTTCAGGCATTGTATATAGAGATCTGAAGTTAGATAACGTATTACTGGATTCTGAAGGACATATTAAATTGACAGATTATGGGATGTGTAAGGTGAGGTGACTTTCTTTTACATTATTAACCTATTACCACACAATTAGACTGATCCCCTAGTGGGATAGCAGCTGGAGGCTAGGAAAGGATGTATGATAGTACTGGTGCAAGATATACCAGAAACCCATTGTTAGGTGTTCCAGCCGCAATATGACGGAAAAATTGTTAAAAGTGGCGTTGAAGAGCATTCAAACAAAACTCACCTTTATCAATGAGGACAAATTTAATATTGCTGTGTGATGGATCGATTGCTAGCCATGCCCACGGCCCTAATACAAAGCTTTGACTGAGCTATCAAACAAGAAATATACATTGTCAGGGAATAGCTTGGGACATAAAAAAGAGCAAATTGTTGTTTCGCTATCTAAATGTGGTACCTAAAATTTTGCAAAACGGGAAAGGGTTAAGCAGCCATTTTGACTCCAGGAGTTTTTTGGGCTACAGGAATTGCTAAGAGTCAAGACAAAAGTGATGTAACATTTCAGTTATCGTTGATGAAAAGAGAAAATATATTTCAGGATACTGTATTACTATTTTTAGCAATTCAAAAGTAAATACCATAGATGAAAAAAAAAACTTTTCTACATTGAAAACTATATGATATGTTTATATTGTAATGATAACTGCACAATACTTCATTTTTATACACCCAAGAAAAATATGGAAAAAACTTGTTGAAAAAAAAAGAAGAAAATGATGATATCAAGCTATATTTTCTTTTCCCACAATTTTTCTACCATTTAAAATGTTTTCTTTAACTCTCATCTATTTGGACTAGTCCAAAATTTTGTCATCTAGTAATGGCCTTGGGTTAATATACAGTCACAAGAATACACCACTTTAGATTTTGATAGCTAAACACTCTCAAAAGAGGGGCATTTCATGGCTGCCAATCTAAAGGTCAATTGACCAATCAAATCATTTATTAATACCAGAATTGAACTTTGAACTCGGAGTTGTATGTTAAGAAATATTTGCTGGTTTGGTGACTTAAACACTGTAACTACAGCTTATTAAAGCTGTAGCTACGACTTTTATGTAGCCAACCAACCATTTTACAATTTTGTTACATTTTACTGACCATAAAATTTGTAAAATAACACAGTTTAACTAATTCCCACAAAAACCCTCCTTTTTAGGCCCCTCAAGAAAAAGGTTTTTGGAAAATATTGTGGAAAATGGAGAAATTGCTTGTATCAAGCAATTTCTTCATTATCTACAATGTTTTCTATCAAAAAAGACAAGAAAATTTAAAATTCCATCAACTGGAAATCTTTGTCTGCATTTTCTTTTAATTTAGACAAGTCTATAATTTTGTTGTGTGGGAATGTGTTGATATCCAAGTTGGACTTCTTATCAGAGTCCATGGCCAGCGATCCATCAATTATATGTCTGAAAAGAAATTTGTAAGGAAACATTACAGCGTTATTACCCCCCCCCCCCTCCCCTCCTCACCAAGCGCATGTATATTAATGACAAAGAAACACATTTACATATTTTGTCTTCCAATACAATTTCACAAGCGTACGGGTTGTGATATACCTGTTTTCAGTTGTCATTTAGTAACAGTCATCAATTAAAAATCCGCCATCAATCATTCAAGCACACAAAAAATGATAATACTATTACTTTATAAATATGATATTCTAGATGACACTCAGGAGGGAGTAGAAAATGTGAGATCATTTCATGTCTGATAAGTTTTTGCATGCTTTTATCAAAATCAAGGTCATCTGGCACAATTAAGGACAACATTCAAGATCATTTTATAGAAAATGGCATTTTCATATTTTGGAAATTCAATTAATTCCAGTCTGTCTGCTAATATATCCCCTCTATAGTACTAGAAAACAGTGATTTGTTCTTAATGTACTATTTCTTTAGAAAAACAGATTGATTTTTATTAGATTTCAAATTCATCCATGTTATATTGCTATTTTTGATAAACCAGGAAAACTTGTGGCCAGGCGACTCTACCAGTACATTTTGTGGAACACCCAATTATATTGCACCAGAAATACTGAGGGGAGAAGATTATGGTAGGTTGATAGGTGATGACCTTTCAAGGTCATTTGTTGTTGGTTTGTGACCTTTCAAGGTAATCTAGGTTTAGGTCTATTAACATCAAAACTGTTATTTTCAGGGGTTGAGAATCATGGCAGGTTGCTTAGTGATGATCTCTCAAGGTCACCAGGTGTGAGGTTAGACCTCTCAAGTCAGTAGATGTTGGGACATTAATGACAAATCTTTCATTTTCAGGGATTGAAGGTTACAGCAGGTTTTCCTTTCAGATTCTTGTCTTTCAGAATAAATAAATATATATTCACATCAGAGGTTGAATTTCCTCCAACCATATTAATGAGTTGACACTTCAACAGTAATATAGAGGATAATCAACTGGTAATTCTAGATATGAAAAATATTTGACGAGGATGCATTGTTAGGCGTTGAAAAAAGGATGCGCAGCACAAGTTTTTAATGCCTAACAACGCATCCTCATGAAATATTTTTTCATATCTGGAATAACCAGTTGATTATTCTATTTATTATATACCTTATTATCTTATTTTTTTAAATGAAAATATTGATTTCAATATATAATAAACAAACCTATCATCCATATGTAAAAGCCGTAACAGATGGTTGGATTATCCCTTGTCATGCTGAATATACTCCTGTTTAGAATTTCACTAAGATTTAAGCAACAAAATCTTCAGAGGCACTATTTGCAGGTTGATAATTCTTTTAAAAACTGATTTTATAATTCATTCTGGTCCGAAAGGGACAAGTAGGTGGTGTAGACTAAGATCAGAAGGCACATATGTACAGGCTGATCTTTGTCTATACATCCTACCCAAACAGAAATATTCTCAGTTTAGCATTACCAGGAGAATTAAATCAATCTTGGCTGTACACAAATGAATTTATTTCATACTGATCTAATGTTTTTCCATATTGAAAAGAGTGATACATTTATCAAGCAAAAGAAAACAATTCATAGCCCTTATGCCAAAAGTTGACCAAAAAAACTAAGTAAATGAAAAACTTATTGATCCATTACCATATAAGCCCACATTTTATAGACAAAAGTGGTTGAAAAATTAGAAAACATTATGGGAAAAAGAAAACTTGCTTGCATCAAGCAATTCTTGCATCAAGTGATTTCACCTTTTCTCACAATGATTTCTTTTCTATTCAAATAATTTTTGTCTGGAAATGGGTTGAATAGATAAAGATACCTACAGCTGACACACTATCTTAATGAGTACCAACACATCAGGGTTTGTATAAATCTCTTCAGATTCATTGAATCTTTCATAAAAAATACTCTCTATGGATAACCCTGCATTCCAGTCATTCTGACAGGTTATAATTGGAAGCTTTGGTAGCTGTTAATCCAAAAAGTATTTGATCAAATATTCTTATCCAAGTTTGTTTGCAATTAAGACTATCTGTCGTCAATTAAGACTATCTAAAACTTTATATTCTGGTATAGACTTGAGCTGTGATGTATCATAACATAATGCACTTGATCATAGATCAAACATCTTATGCATTCAGGAGAATATATGGCCATCTGAGTTTACCAACACATTTTGTGGAACTCCAAATTATATTGCTCCAGAGGTTCTTCGTGGAGAAGACTATGGTATTTGTTTGTTAGGCTAAAGCTAAATGTTGTCATGGTAACACTTTAAGCCTTTAATGGTTCCCTACTCTTTGATTAGTATGATAAAGTGACTATCCGTCACCACGTTAAACAAAAGGTGCAGAAAATATTCCCTTGTCATTTCTCTTTTTTAGCTCACCTGAACACAATGTGATCAAGGAGAGCGTTTGTGATCAACCTGTGACTGTTGTGTGCAATGGGTCAGAAGTTGTCAACAATTCCTTAAAAATCTTCTTCTGTGTAAGTGTAGGGTCAATATTAACCAATTTGGTAGAGATGCTCCTTAGGTGACCTTTTTAGAAACTTGTCCATGAAATTTTGGTTTGCTGAAAAAAGGGCTTGACAGAGCTGGGCATATCAGACTAAGAGAAGCCATGAAATGTTTTTTTTTTAAAAAAATCTTCTCCTCCTAAACCCATGGGCCAATTGGGACAAAATTTGGCAAGACTGTACCTGAAGAAGTCCTTTTCAAATGCTGTTCTTGAAATGTTTATTAGTGGGAAAATGTGGGCATGGCAGATTGGGCTATCAGACTTAGGAAAAATCATGAAATAGTTTTTTTTAAAAAATCTCCTCCTAAACCACAAGGCCAAGATTTACCAAACTTTGCAGGAAATCTCCTTTGGAGATCCTTTTCAAAACTTCTTTGAGAAACTTAAAATTAAAAACAAAAGTCATGTGTCATTGCCATGCTTATCAGACTTAAAGAAATAATTCTTTAAACATCTTCTACTCCTTAACTATTGGGCCAATTTGGACAAAAAACTTGGCAAGAATGTTTCTGAGGTGATCCTTTTCAAAACTTGTTCATAAAATTTTTCGAAATATTCTTTAAATATTCTTTAAAAATTTTCCCCTAAACTATTAGGCCAATTTGGACCAAACTTTGCAAGAATGTTCCAATGGTTGTCCTTTTTTCAAACTTGTGAAATTTTGAGTTGTGAAAGAACAAGAACAATGATTAGAAAAAAATGTATTCCTGTAAACCTGTAAGCATATTTTGTATACTACTAAACTTTTTCTTGGGATCAATTTCACAGTGAATTTATTAAAAGAAAAAAGTTCATTTTATCTTGGGTCATAGTAAAGGAATTCATTTACAAATTATCAGCATAAAGTTCTTGAAAATAAGGTTTAAGATAAAAGGGGGGGATGATTCTTTAAAAAAAATCTACATTAAAAAAAAAGATTTTAAGCTGATGTTTTTTCCAGTATTATCAAAAACTTAAAATTAAATGAATGAAAAATAAATACATGTAGCTTGTTTTTTCTCAAGCACATACATGACAACTTATCTCCATATCTGTCAAATGATTTCTTTTCAACTTCTGTGAATTTCTCATCCATTCCTCTCCTCTGAGAGTACCTACCTTATTTCCAAGAGGGTGCAGTGTTGACTGCTCTGACTTTCATGCCTAGACTGAAATATCTGACATACTCTTTTAGAGTCCAATATCTTAATGGCCACTCCTTGTCCTTGATTGTTCTAACCAGGAGATACTTATCAACAACCTTTGCATTATTGTAAGGAACCTAGAATGATGACTTTATTTGAAAGGATGACGATATTCACATGACATACATTCTATATTTGAACTTTATACTGTTGATTAGAATTCGATATTCAACATTTTAAACTAGGAATAAATACAACTTACTTTTGCTTTTCTTGTATTTTTTCTTGCAAGAAATAACATTTATCTTTGTCCCTAGCAAAGACACGTTAAGTTGTATGTGGCGCAGTGTCTGTTACCATGACAACATATTGTTTGTGTTCCTGCTTGTTGCTATTTATTTACAGCAGACACAGAAACCCTTGCACTTGAAATGTTTCGTTCCATTTATTTTCAGTTTTCAGCAAAGGATTTATACTTATATAGCTACATAATCAGCATCGTGAATTGTAGAGATCATTAAGAGTTTGTTAACCTTTTTTTGCTGAATGGAAATAAGGTCCATTTATTTTTGAAAGTTCTTTATATTTGATATATACATGCATGTGACTCATCATTTCAAAATAAAAATCAAACAATTCCACAAAGCAAATTTCAAGAAAAAGAGACAATGACTGGTCAACCTGGGTTTATATTTCAAGAATCATTGTAAAGTTAGGTAGAAAGGTCACTCTTCACCTAGAGAATCCACCAAAAAGTCAAAGGTTTGACTCTGGTCACCCTGACTAATTTGTACAAACTGACAGTGGTCAATGTTACACATTCTTGAGAATTTGCCAAGAGGGATTAGTCAATTATCAAATCAGGAATTGACAGGAATCAGTTAGATAAGGGCAAATCTATACAGATACATATTATTAGTGCTGCATTTTGAATAAGCTAAAGCCTGAGGATGCAATTTCTGTTTCAAGAAGAAAATATTAATTATTTGTTCTTCAAACCCTACATTATGGATACTCATTGGAATTGTCTCTTCGAGGCAATTTTAATGAGTACCCCCAACATAGGGTTGTTTTTTTTTTTCAAAATAACAGATTTAGAGTGTCATCACTCCCTCGTGTCTAGAGTTCTGAGCTGCATGTTTGAAGCAAAATCTATGAAACTGTTATAAAACGAAATAGATCTGTATTTAACAAAATAATTTGATATCAAATCACCCTTTAACACAAGCAGAGTGTATGTCTCCATTCCATTGTTACTCAAAAGATCGTTTTACCAGAAATTTATTTGAATACTTATGCTTATTTTAAAGAAAAAAGAATACTCTTATTAAGTGTTTTTTCCAGTGTATTCCTCTGGTCCTGCTTTTTAACCCTTTCCTGTAAAAGCCCGGGATATTACATCACTATGAATTTATACTTGTGAAAAAATTGTGGTTAAAGAAGAAATTGCTTGTAACAAGCAATTTCTCCTTTTCCCACATTATTTTCTACCATATAGGTTGGTTATATTTCAAATTGCATCCAATTTTGATTGTTGTCTACAACCTCTTTCAATTTGGACCAGTCAAAATTAAAAAGAAACAGGAAAGGGTTAAACCTCACAGCAGAATTTCTAAATATGCACAAAGAGAACTCTCACATTTCCAATCCCTGCAAGTTTCAGACAACCATTCCCAGATATGACTATGTATGGCTCACAAGAAAGTCCATTTTCACATTTTATTTATTGTTGAAGGTTAAGGAACAAAAAAGCACTGTAAGAAATAATTACTTTGAGTTTCCAATCAGTTTGTAAAATATTTAGTATTTCTTAAAGTTGTCATTGTAAAGTTATTTCTGAAAGAAGTTTTATGAAATTTGTTACAAAATGTCTGACAACTTTATAAGTTGAATAAAAATAAGTGAGTCTAATAAGGCAAATATTAACCCTTGTCATGCTGAACCCGGAATTTTCTGGTTTTAGCAGGAGATGTAGACCAAGATCAGCCTGCACATAAGTGCAGTCTGATCTTGGTCTACACCTCCTGCTTGTAATTTTCCTGCCAGAGTTGTTTATGAAATTGATTTCTAAAAGAAACATTGATTTTTGAACAACTTCTATCAGTGCTTTCAGCCCTTTGATTTTTACAGCAATTTAGTAAAGTTATTTATACAGCATGACAAGGGTTAAGACAGTTGAATTTTATAAGTGTCTAGAATATTTTGTGTTTGCTTGTACCTCAGATTTAACCCATTCACACACAATCACACTATTTTATGCCCCTTCTAGCATTTGAAACAGTGTGAAAAATTATTGTTATCCCCGATGTTTTGTACCATAGAAAACAAAGATTTTTATTGTTTAATCAACTTGAAATTGTCATCTGCAACTTCTTTAAATTAGACCAGTCCAAAAATTTTGTGTGGAAATGGGTTGAATGAAAGTGTTAAGTTTGATAATCAAGCATTCAATACATAATTATCAGGTATATAATTATGAAAAGGAAAATTATTGACTATCAACAATATGTCATTTACAGACAATGATGTCATACATTTTAAGAAGATTCAGTCTAAATACGATTGATTTCTTTTCTACTAATCCAAAATTTGATTTATTAACCCATTACCACTCAATCCCTAAATTTTTATTCACTAAAGAATTATGCTTTGGAAAAAATTGTGAAAAAGAAATTACTTGTAACAAGTAAATTCCTGTTCTCTCATAATGTTTTCTACATCATATAGCCCTTATTTTTATACTTAATTTAACTTGAAATATTGTGGTCTGCAACCTCTTACCATTTGGACTAGTTTAAGATTTGACTGGTGGGAATGGATTAAGTTTATGATTGGATTTTGAGTTACTGCTGAAATTTGTGCATAAGGTAGTGAGGATGATAGAATATATTTGTTTTAGCTAGAATATTCAGTTGACGGATTGCTCACGCCCACAGACCTCTGACAGGAAGTTTTACTTAACCCTTGTCATGCTGAACCCGGAATATTCTGGGTTTGACAGGAGATGTAGACCTAGATCAGCCTGCACATAAGTGCATTCTGATCTTGGTCTACACCTCCTGTTTGTAATATTCCTGCCAGAATCGTTTATGAAATTGATTTCTAAAAGAAATATTGATTCTTGAACAACAAGTTCTATCAGTGCTTTCAGCCCTTTGATTTTACGGCAGTACAGCAAGGTAATTCATACAGCATGACAATGGTTAAAAATAAAGCGTTAGTTTGCAAGATTTATGGCCAATGACATGTAAAAGAAACAAAAATCATTGGCAACCTAATATTGTATTTACAGCTTAAATAAGCTGTAGATACTGTATTTTAGTCACCGAACCAACAAAAATGCTAAACATAATAATATGTCAACCAATGTCTGAGTTAAAAATCAACTTCCTGTCTAAAAAAGTAATTTGATTGGCCAATGTATTTTTTGATTGACAATCACAATCCATTGATTGAATGATGTGCTACCTTTTCAGGAATATTTGCTTGGATTAGTGTGTTTGACTTAAATGATTCCATTGACTTCACTTCACTTTTGGATTCTTTTCAACTAATAAAATAGATATTTTAGTTTGACTAGTATGGGTGTCAAAAACATGTATGTTCACATTTTGCATGGATGCATGCACTTAGAGTTATTTGAATCAAATAAAAAACAAAATTGCTTCAAGTTTGAAAATATCTTGTCTATAATTATTGATTTCCAAACAAACCCACTTATTTAAGCCTCTCAAGAAAATTCTTGAGCAAACAACTGCTTGGAATTTCTTCATTACCCTGAAAGACAAAGAAAAATTGAATTCAAATCGTTAACTTGAAATTGTCATCTCAAACTTCCTTCAAATAGGACCAGTCTAAAACTTCATTTGCTTGTAATTGGTTAAAAGAAAAGTAGGTCGTGTCCATATATATCTGTAATTTAGAGAGGAATATCCTCGAGGGTCATGAGGGAAAGAAAATAATGCTTGCGAAAGAGAAATGTTCTTTTTAGCTCACCTGAGCTTATCACGCTGTAGGTGAGCTATTGTGATCGGTAAATGTTTGGCTTTCTGTCTGTCCGTCCGTAAACAATTATTAGAAAATCTCCTCCTAAACAATAAGGTTTAGAGCTTTAATATATGGTACATATCATCCCCTATTGACCCTCAACCAAGATCCTTCAAAGAATTACCATATTTTGAAAATAAGCCTTTTGCTGTGCATTCCCTGATTTTACAAAAGAATAAAGAAGGAAATTTTAGAAAATCTTTTCCTCCCAAACAATAAGGCCTAGGGCTTTGATATTTAATAGATATCATTGGCTATTGACCCTCTACCAAAATACTTCATAGAATTACTGTATTCTGAAAATTAGCCCTTTTTTTTGCAAACCCTGATTTTAGATAGGAAAAAACAAGGTAAACTTAAAAATCTTCAACTCCTAAACCACTAGGCCTAGAGCTTTGATATTTGGTATGTATTAATGTCTATCAACCCTCTAACAAAATACTTCAAAGAATTACCGTATTCAGGAAATTAGTGCTGTATGGTTGGATCATCAATTTACTTAGGATTAAAAGAGAAAATCCTTAAATATCTTCTCCAAAATAATTAGACAGAGGGCTTTGCTATTTTGTATATATCATAAAGCCATGAACTATCATACTCGGGGGAGCAAATTAAGACCATCATGGTCCTCTTGTTCCTCATAATATTTCCATAAGGGAAAATGGTAAGACTTTGAAATAATGGTAAGACTGTGAAAATATTGTCAAATTGAATGACAGTTAAAGCTCTAATTTAAACCAATTCCCACACAACCCCTCCTTTTGACGATCCTAAAGAAAGAAATTCCGGAAAACAAGGTAGAAAATTGCTTGTTACAAGCAAGAAAAAAAGTTGCTTGTTTATTTTTTATTTTCTATCATGTTTTCTACCCCACAATATTTTAAAAATTCAATTAATTCAAAACTTTCATCTGCAACTCCTTTGAATTTGGACCATTCTAAAATTTTGCTGTGTGGTAATTGGTTTGAAAGGTGTGTTGACTGAAAAAATATTCTTCATGTAGGAAAACAAGACAAAAGACATATTTCTTGAAAAAAGTAACTTCTCCTTTGTATAGGTGCCTACTTTTAGATTTTTCCAGAGGCTGAGCGTGATTATGATTGTTAATATATTACAGATTACAGTGTAGACTGGTGGGCTCTAGGTGTGTTAATGTTTGAGATGTTGGCTGGACGTTCACCATTTGATGTTGTAGGCGGGGCTGAGAACCCAGATCAGAATACAGAAGATTATTTGTTTCAAAGTAAGTCTATGTTCTAGCAACAAGTACATCTGATCCCATTCCTATAAAATACATTATTTTTTGTGCCCAGTATGAATAGAGCTTTGGAATATATTGTGGACAATGAGAATGTGATTGTTATTCCCTCGCATCAAAAGATCGGGGGCATTTTGTTTTACCCTTGTTCATCTGTCTGTCTTTCCATCTGTCTGTCTGCCTGCTGTCTGCAGAACTTAACCAAAAAACTTAACTTTGCCAATAACTACCAGCCTATTCAAGATACAATGCTCATATTTGGCATAATGATACATCTCCATAATACTCATCTCCTCATGTCAAGGTCAAGGTCATGTGATAAGGTCAAGGTCAAACACCCCCCCAAAAGAACCCACATCATGTGCGGCGGTTGCATTGTGTTTCAAAAACACATCTTGGTCTATACATGTATATACTACATTTTCTACCCAAAAAGACTAAGATTGTTATTTTTTTGTCATCTGGTAATGGGTTAAACTGAAGAAGTTGTAAATAATAATTCTAAATTAATGAAGTTTTAAAAAAAATTTGGGGCGGAAACCATGTGTAAAATGAAGACATATGTAACAAGCAATTCCACAATATTTTCCAAAGCTTTTTAGCTCACCTGAACCAGAAGGCGTAGAGCCTTGATATTTTGCATGAAGCATCAGTATATTGACTTCTTTCAAAATAGCTAAAATCATGATTCTCGGGTCCCCAGGGGCGGAGCCGGGGGGGGGGGGGGTATAGAAATAAAGAACGATTTTTTAAATGACATCTCCTCCCAAACCACTGGGCCAATTTGAACCGAATTTTGCAGAAATGTTCCTTAGGTGGTCCCCCTTGAATTAGCTAAAAGAATTGAAATCCGTTTAAAACTCTGGTTGCCATGGCAACAAAAGTGAAATTTCAAAATAATCTTTAAGAATCTTCTCCTCCTGACCCAGAAGGCTAGAGCCTTGATATTTTGCATGAAGCATCAGTGTATTGATCTCTTACAAAATAGCTAAATTCATGATCCTAGGGTCTCTAGGGGCGGACCCAGGGGGGGGGGGTATATAGAAATAAAGAACGATTTTTTAAATGACATCACCTCCCATGAAGCATCAGTTCACAGATTCTTCCTTATTTCTAAAATTATAACCCATGGAAAAAGTTTTTTCCTTCTTACAAATCAGCACTAAAGCCTTGGTATTTGGAATTTAGACTTTTGGATCCCCAGGTTCATAGTCTTTATATGTAATTGTGGCCCACTTGTTTCATAATCCTAACCTTAACATGAAATTAGACTGTTGAAAGAAAAAGAGCCTTTATCTCAGGTGAGCGCCCCAGGGCCAACGGCCCTCTTGTTTGAATTTATGCCCCTGGGGTCAGAAACTGCCCTGCAGGTGGGGCCCAAAGTTGAGAATTGCACTCAATATGAGCAAGTTAAAAAAAAAGGTTCCTCTTTAACGATAAGGCCTTTATCATTCATATTTGGAATGTAGCATAACCCAATACAGGGTTCGCACAGGCTTGAAAAGTACTTGAAAATGAAGGGCTGTCTTGAAAAGCCCTTGAAAACTAAATTTGCCTTGAAAAGCACTTGAAAATTAGCCATTGGCCTTGAAAAGCCCTTGAATTTCACTTATTCTGGTATTCCAGACAGTTAGATTCGGTTTCAAAATCAAAAGTGAGCATTTAAGAAGAATTTCGGCACGTCTAAATAAAAAAGAAAAGATTGGCGAATGTGCCATAATGTAGGTACAGGCCGAATGATCGGAATTTTGAGTTGCTTCCCTTGCGAAATGGTGGCCCCACTACGCAGCGTGTCCGAAAAAGTAGAAATGTACGTGAATCACGTAGAAGTGACAGAAAACACGAACATCTTTTTCCCCGAATACGCCCCGGTTCGTACGAAAAATAAACCCAATTATGAAGAAAGTAACCATCCTAGATCCTTCCTATCCAGGGCTCCGAAAATTTGGAAATTTAAATCGGTCCGGGACAATGCCACCTCCCCCGACGATTTAATTTTAGTAATGATGTACTTTTTCATGAGCTAGTTATCCAAAGCTCTGTATATCTAACACAGTCATAGCGATTTTCTCTCAACACGAGCCTTTGTTGATAGAAAAACACAGCTGACGTCACAAAAATGTCGGGTCAGTCCATTCTACTATTTGGGATCGCAGGGTCGTGACGTACATCAAAAAGACCGACGAGACAAACTTGAGTGGGTCGCCCACGTGTTGCACTATTTTTCCAGAGTAGAATTTGTGCACAAATCTCGGTCATTTATTAATTGTAGTTGATTTGTGATTTATCATTCGGAAGTTTTCCACCCCTGAAGTAAGATTTCATGATTCTTTGTTTCTTTAACTTTATTGACAGAACTAGTGATATTATTATGCAGTTGTTTTCGTTTATATACAATTATCTGCATTCTGCGGATTTACACTTATGGTTTGAATTATAGCGGCTACGTTTCTTATCGTGAATGAAAACTATAAAACATATTAACGACGTGACTTTTTTTTTTCAAATTTCAATTCCGGTCTAACGTGCTCACTTGTGACAAATAATTTCATAAAAGCACTGTGCTGAGCTTTCCGACTTTATACGAACGGCAACTGAAGTCTATTCGTGTCTCAGTTTATATACGCATCCCCTATTATAGTAAAAGAAATTTGTCACGAGTAACGGCAATTTAAATATTAGTATTAGATGCCCATTTTGATAAGACTTAGAACGTGTGTAAGTCAAGCCAATCCTCCATTACAAATAGTCTACAAAACTCGATACCTGAAGTTGGGTCAAGTTCAAACTATTGCTAACTGCAAATTAGTGTCACATGCGGATATTGGCACTTGATTGGCCGGCGGGTAAACTAATTATCGACCTTTGGCACTTTTGTATTACTCAATAATAAGTCCTTGAAAATGGTAAGATTTGTCCTTGAAAAGTCCTTGAAAAGTCCTTGAAAAGTCCTTGAATTTTACTTGGCCTTGTCTGTATAAACCCTGCAATAGCTACCTACCATATTAGTAGGAGTTTTGCCCCTGGGGTAAAAAACAGCCTTGCTCCAGGAGTCCAAATTTTGGAAATACTCAAAGTATCTTCAAATACCCGCTCCTCCATATGTATAATGGTATATTGCATTCATATTTCATATCAATGGTTCAGCACGAAACAGTTGTAACTTCCTATATATTCATAGGTAGTTGCAACTGTTTTGTGCTGAACCATCAATATATAAAATATCCACATGGTTCTCTACCAAGTTTTTCTGGGGTCAAAAATAGCCACACCCAAGAGGTAAAAATTTTGTAAAAACACACAATTAGGTCAAGTTAGAAGTCTTGTCCTCCTAAAATGTAGGGCCCAAAGCATTCATATTTGCTATATATAACATTACCAGATGATTCTGTAATGTGTTACGAGAAATTATACTCAGAGGATAAAAAAATCTTCCTAGCCCAAAATAGTAACGCCCCAGAAGTACAAAGTTTGGAAAATGCTCATTAAACTCAATTTTATATTCTCCTCTATACCCATGACAAGATAACAGAGTTAAAGACTGATGCAAACTGAAAGAAGTTGTGTTGGCAATTCAAACTGGATTGAAATTGAACTATCAGCAGCTTTTAGTGTAAGAAATATTATGGTAATTGGAGAAATTGCTTGTAGCAAGCAGTTTCCCTTTTTCTTTTCCTTTTCCAAAACCATTTTCCTTGAGGGAGTCAAATTGTTTGATTGTTTGCAAATGGATTAAATTATAAAGTCTAAAGCATTCATAATTGGTATGTAGCATTACTTGATGGTTTGTACTATGCCCAAAATCTTTTACATGTATTAGAATATAGAATTTATGTTCTCAACCCATTCCCAGACAATGAAACTTTGTGATACCATTAAGAATTAGGAACAATTGTGGAGAACATTTCGGGAAAAAAAAGAAATTGCTTGTTATAAGCAGTTTCTTTATTCTCCAGAATGTTTTCTAACCCAAAAGTCAAACTTTTAAGATTTTGTCAATAAGAAATTGTTGTCTGCAATTTCTAAAATTCTGTTGCTTGGTAATGGGTTGAAATACCTTATCTGTGTAGCCTATTCCCACATGACACTTTTTGATGCCCACTAAGAAAGTATATTGAGAAAATATTGGGCAAATTGAAGAAATTGCTTGAACCAAGCAATTTCTTCATTTTCCACAATGTTTTCTACCCAGAAAGTTTAACAAATCTTATATATCATAAACTTAGAATCGTTGTCTGCAAAACATTTTGATTTGGACCAGTCTGAAATTTTGTCATCTGGGTTAACTTATTGTCTCAAAGAGATGAAAGCAAGAGAGGTATTTCATGACTTCTTATTGAATACCCTTTGAGTTGTATATTGTATGCTTTCAGTCATTCTGGAGAAGACAATCAGAATCCCCCGATCTTTGTCGGTGAAAGCTGCCTCTGTATTGAAAGGTTTTCTGAATAAGGTAAATATTCAGCATCTTTTGTACGAGTTTTTTGGTGGACAAGCTTAGGTTGACCAAAACTAGAACAGAAAAGTTAATAGAAGATCTTAATGAGTTTTATTATTTTGATGATGCCCGTCTGCCTGCCATCAGTAAAATTTATACCAAACATTTTGCTGTTATTCAAAAAACAGTTCAAGATACATGGCTTAGATATGGACCATAGGTTCCTTGCATTGATAGGCTTTACATATAGTTAGTTGCAAGATCAAGGTCATTCATCAAAGTCAATGACCCTTATAAAAAATGATAGAATAGATGTTGTGGAAGCTAAATCAAGGCTAGTGTAAATTGATTTGTGAGGTTTCTTTGCAACAATTCCCACACAATCTTGCTTTTTGACAAATCTTAACCCATTCCCACACAATCTTGCTTTTTTACACCCCTTAACCCATTCCCACACAATATCTTGCTTTTTTACACCCCTTAACCCATTCCCACACAATCTTGCTTTTTTACACCCCTTAACCGATTCCCACACAATATCTTGCTTTTTTACACCCCTTAACCCTTTCCCATACAATCTTGCTTTTTTTACACCTCTTAACCAATTCCTGTACAATCTTGCTTTTTGACACCCTTAACCCATCCCAACACAATCTTGCTTTTTTACACCCCTTATCCCATTCCCACACAATCTTGCTTTTTTACACCCCTTATCCCATTCCCACACAATGACACTTTTAAATGCCCCTCAATATAAAAGCTTTGAAAAACATTGTGGACAATGTTTTATACCCCAAAAGACAAAGATTTTAAAAATTTCATTAACTTGAAATTCTTGTCTGCAATTTCTTTGAATTTGGACTGGTCTAGAATTTTGTTGAGTGGAAATGGATTAGGAAAAAAAAGCTTTGGAAAACATGTTGGGAATTGAAGAAATCTCACTGTGTGGGAATGAGTTAAAAAGGTACATGTATGTAAATAATAATTTCTCCTTTTACCATGGTGATTTATGAGATCCTGTGTCAGAATCATATAACACAATCCTGGTTCTTTACAACTGTTAAGCAAGGAATTCATGAAAACATTGTGGAAAATGCAAAAATTGCTTGAAACAAGCAACATTGTTTTATACCCCATTTGACCTCGATATTTCAAATTCTATTAACTTCAAATTGCTTTCTGCAACTTCTTTTAATTTGGATGATTCTGAAATTTTGTTATCTATTTATTGGTTAATAAGATTTTCTCAGAATATCGCATACTCGGATTTGCTGTGTAGGATGATTCAATTCACAAATAATTGATGTCCCTATTCTGCATCAACCAACTAAAATCTGCATCGGCCAATTTAGATATCATTTAATTTTTATTTTCGTCTACCAAAAAATGAGTTTTCTGATTGGCCAAACAAAATTTTGAGCACACAGGTATTGTGTATGCTTCTACACAAAATGGTTCAATACAAAAAAGTATTGAAATTTGTAATTTTTTTAGCTCACCTGACCACAAAATGGTCATGGTGAGCTCTTGTTATCTAGCTGTGTCCAGTGTCTGGCATCCAATAACTGTCATCCACTGTGTGTCAACATCTTGTGTGCACTTTAGAGGCCACAATTTTTGCTCAAATGTTTTGAAACTTGGTCAGAGTGCTTGTCTTCATGAAACCTAAGACAAGTTCAATATAGGGTCATACTGGGTCAAAAACTAGGTCACTAGTCAAATATTAGAAATACCTTGTGTACACTCTAGAGGTCACATTTTTGCCTCAAATGTCTTGATATTTGGTCAGAATGTTTGTCTGCATTTTATCACTGTCTAGTTCGATATTTGGTTATATGGGGTCAAAAACTAAGTCACTAGGTCAAATCCTAAAATAATCTTGTGTGAACTATGGTAGCCACATTTTAGACTCAAATCAAATGATATTTGATCAGAATCTTTGTTTATATGTTAACTCAGCCAAGTTCAAATTTTGGTCACATGGGGTCAAAAACTAGGTCACTATTTTAAATCTTAGAAATACTGTGTTTGCACTCCAGAGGCAATAGTTTTGGCTCAATTGAATTGATATTTGGTCAGAATGCTATACTGCATAATATCTAAGTCAAGTTCAATATTGGGTTATGTGGGGTCCAAAACTAGGCACTAGGTAAAATCCTAGAAATAATCTTGTGTGCCTTCGATAGGCCACACTTTAGGCTCAAATGAAATATTTGTTGCGAATGTTTTTTTCATGGTTAAGGTCTCATGTAGTCAAAACTAGACCACTATGTCAAATCTTAGAAATACTTTCGAGCCCTCTAGAGGTCCCAATTTTGGCGCAATTGAATTAATATTTAGTCAGAATGTTAGTCAAGTTCAGATTTGAGTCACATGTGGTCAAAAACTACGTCACTAGGTCAAATCTTAGAAATATCTTGTTTTTACTCTGGAGCCCCTATTTTTGGCCAGAATGTTTGCTTCCATGATATCTTGGTTGACATAGGATCAAAAACTAGGTCACATAGCCAAATCTTAGGAATACTTATACATCCCAGGGGCCACATTTTTGGCCTTATTGGTTTGATATTTGGTCAGAATAATTGTTTTCAAAATATCAAATATGTGTCATTTGGGAAAAAAACTAGGTCAAATCTTGAAAAAAACATGTTTTTACTCTTTAGGCCATATTTTTATGCCCCGGCATCGAAAGATCGGGGGCATATTGTTTTACCATTTTCCGGCTGTCTGTCTTTCCATCTTTTGGTCTGTCTGTCTGGCAAACTTAACCAAAAAACTTAACATTGCCAATTACTAACAGCCTATTCAAGATACAATGCTCATATTTTGCATGATGATACATCTTCATAATACGCATCTCCTCACGTCAAGGTCATGTGATAAGTTCAAGGTCACATACCAAGGTCAAACACACACAAAAAAACCAACTCATGTATGGCGGGGGCATTGTGTTCATAAACGCATGTTGTTTAATCAATTGACTGGATATTTATTCAAAAGTTTGTCTTAATAAAAATCTTTGTCAAGTTTGATATTAGGTATCATGGGGTCAAATACTAGGTCACAAGGTCTGATATAAAGAAATCTTCTTTCCAATTTACTTTCTACTTTTCTTGCACAAATGCCTTGAAACTTGGTAAGAATGTTTGTTCTTGATTTCTTGGACAAGATTTGATAATGGGTCACTTTTGGCTAAAATAAGGTCACTTGTGCTATTTTACTTCTATAGTCATTGACTCAGACGAGAGCTTCAGGGCCAATGGCCCTCTTGTTTTTTTGCTCAATGAAATTATAAGAAATTAATAGAATTTTTTTTTTTGTTTTCATGGAGGTAAAGGAAAAGCCTAATAACACTTATATATGAATCCTCTTTGCATATTCAAAGAGTGTATTGGTTCTTTTGGTTCATACCTCCATGAAAACAAAAAATATTCTCTTCATCTCTTAAATAATCTGTGAGTATTAAAACTTGGAATGATTTAGTGATGCTTTTGATGATAAATTCATAGGGATTTATTTTTCTTCTTTCAGAATCAAAAGGAAAGATTAGGATGTCATCCACAGAATGGGTTCTCTGACATTCAGTCACACGCCTTTTTCCGTTCTATAGACTGGGAGATGTTACATAATAAACAAATTGGCCCACCCTACAAGCCCCAGCTACGTGGGGAGAGAGATTTAGAACATTTTGACCCAGCATTTACTAATGAGCCTGTACAGCTTACTCCAGATGATCCGTAAGTATGAAATGTTTAAACATTTTCTACCATTGTAATTCTGACAAACATCACTTGGATATCCAGTCCATCCTTTCTTAGCCACCATCTGTTTAGGCCACTTTTGGCCGGTTTATGACCAAAGGGTGGGTTATCATAAATCTAAGTGGGATGAATAGCTTGAGGCCTGGAAAGGGTTTAGTGGAAGTATTGTTGTTAGAAATAACAGTAATCCATGGTCTAGCCACATTAAAAGTGATGTTTATTTCCATCCATAAAAACAAATCATCCTAAATCACAATTGAGGGATTACTTCCCATGCCCGCTGACCTCCCATAGAATGTTCTACTTAACCCTTGTCATGCTGCATAAATTGCCTTCCTGAATTGCTGTCAAATCAAAGGGCTGAAAGCACTGATAGAACTTGTTCAAAAATCAATATTTTTTTATAGAAATCAACTTCAAAAACAACTCTTGCAAGAGAACTACAAGCAGGAGGTATAGACTAAGATCAGACTGCACATAAGTGCAGTCTGATCTTAGTCTACACCTCCTGCCAAAACTGGAATAATCCGGGTTCAGCATGACAAGGGTTAAAATATTGAACGATGTTATTTTTGCAAAATTTATGGTCGGTAGCATGTAAGCAAAAAAAAAAAAAAAAAATTGACAGGTTAGGGAACAAACTGTCATAACTACAGCTTGAATAAGTTGCCAAAACGGCAATGATACTTCATTAAGTTCTCTTTTGATCTAAATGAATAAATTGATTGGTCAATCCACCTTTTGATTGACAATGGCAGTCCATCAACTAAACCTGTGGGTGACATTTCTAGCAATTTGACTTAACCCTTTCCTGTACAATCCCTACTATTTTTATCCTATATGTTTTCATACCCCCCTTAACTTTGTTATGGGGTATATAGGAGTCAGCTTGTCGGTCCGTCAGTCCATACGTCAGTCCGTCCGTCTGTGTGTAGCTTTTTCGTGTCCACTCATTTTCTGGGCAACCATTGGACAGATTTGATTCAAACTTCACTGATATAATCAGTATCAAACAGATATGTGCATATTCTATTTGGTTATGGTCAATTGATTTTTGACAGAGTTATGGCCTTTTAGTGAAATTGTGTCTGCTCAATTTCTCAGCAACCATTGAACGAATTTGATTCAAATTTTACAGAAACACTCAGTATAAGTCAGACATGTGCATATCCTATTTTGGTTATGGTCCATTGATTTTTGAGGGATTTATGGCCCTTTAATTTTTTGTTATGGCCCTTTTGCAGATAGCACTTGTATATGGACAAGTGCTGTTGGGGGGTATTAGTCCACTTTGCGACAATGTCTAGTTATACCTAAGAAAACATATTTGAAAAAGAAGTAATTGCACAATAGCTTCTAACCTACCGAATGATTATTTTACAATTAATTCGAATTTTAATTGTCGTTTTTAAACTTTTTTGAATTTTGACTGGTCTAAAACTTTGCAATACAGTAAAGGGTGAAGAGTAGGGTGCAGACATTGATCAACCTTGACAGCCACTCAATACATTTAGAACATTTGCTGCTCATCTTTACAGAAACTTTGTCCCAGTATCTGTCTATAGAGGGTACAGTGAAGACTTTGATCTGTGTGTATGTACATGCTGATCTCAGTCTGTACTTGATGTTCATGCCAAATTATTTGAAATGTCAGGCACAAGCTCATTATTACTTTTGTGAAATTTGTCAAGTATATTTCACAAACATTCAGACAATAATGCAAATTAGCTTGAAGTCATATGTCTAAATAATTACTAGTCATGAAAAAGAATACAGTAGTCTACCACTTTTTGAATCCTTTAACCCATTCAAACACGATAACATTTTTAACAAGTCCAAATTCAAAGAAGTTGCAGGTGACAATTTAAAATTTTGAAATTCTAGATTGTTCCAATTTTTGGATAGAAAATATTGTGCTTGTTACCCCAAAAGAAAACAATTTTATAAAATTGCTCCAACTAAAAATAGTCGTCTGCAACAACTTCCAATTTGTACCATTCTAAACTTTTCTTGTGTGGTAATGGGTTAGTTCATTTTTCATTCCTTTTTTGCACAATACTCAACTTGTATTTGTTCCCAGATTGTTACAATGTGGCATGAGTTTCTCTGTATTTCAGAATGATCAAATACCTAACAATTTGGATAAAGTAATGCTAGGTTTTATCTTATATCTATTTTCAGGAAAGTGATAGAGAAAATTGACCAATCAGAGTTCGACGGTTTTGAGTATGTGAACCCGTTACTAATGTCAATGGAAGATTGTGTATGATATGTACTATATAGTGGGACCATAGGGATATTAACCTTTATATAATACAGTGGAACTCGAATATCAACGGAACAACAGAGCTTAACACTGGAAAGATTTTTAACAGAGTTCTTTATCAGAATCATTTTTATTACGCAACAATTAATGACTGAATGTTTTTATTATGTGTGTTCTGTTCGTTGATATGAAATCTTGTATTTGAATCACAGTATTAACCCATTACCACAATATACTGTATATTGACAAGGTGAAGAGATAGAACTTGGAAACATTTTATAACATGCAATTTATGGTTTCTATCCTATCTGGCTCTTATTTCTCAATTTTCACACTCTGAATAATTATCTGCAACCTCTTTTAATTGGAACCAGTCTTAAATTTAGTCATCTTGTGATGGGTTAAACAGTAAGTATCAATGTTGGATAAGAAGTATACATGTGAGAATTATTTCCCAGACAGGAAGATATATAATCACTTTAGTCTTAATCTTTCTTTCTGTTGATAGTTATACCCCCCCCCCCAAAAAAAAAATATGTTTGGGGGTATAATAGGAGTCGGCTGGTCGGTCGGTCCGTCTGTCTGTAGCTTTTTCGTGTCTGCTCAATTACTCAGCAACTATTGGACGGATTTTTTCAAACTTCACTGATATAATCAGTATCAAGCAAAGATGTGCATATTCTTTTTTTGTTACGATCTGTGATTTTTGACAGGGTTATGGCCCTTTGGTGAAAAAATCAAGTCCACTCAATTTCTCAGCAACCATTGGATGTTTTTGATTCAAATTCCACAGAAAGACTCGTTATTAGTCAGACATGTGCATATCGTATTTTGGTTATGGTCCATTAATTTTTGACTGATTAATGGCCCTTTAATTAAAAAGTCCATTTTTTGTTATGGCCCTTTAGCCGATAGCACTTGCATATGGGCAAGCCCTGTTGGGGGGTATTAGTCTGCTTTACGACAATTTCTAGTTCCAAATGAAGTGGCTAGATTTGATTCAAATTTCATGTGTGCATTCAATTTCAACCAAAGCTGTCCATGTTCTCTATTGGTTACAGTCTTTTTAATTATCTTGGAATTATGACTCTTTGTTTAAAAAACTTTACTCCTGTGACAAAATGTTTTTCCTGTGACATGCAGGGGTGGGGTATTAACCTATTAACAAATTGAAAAGAGTTTTAGATGACAAGTGAAAAGTTTATGAAATTTTAGATTTTTTTTCATCTTTATACTCAGTAAACATTACTGAAAAAGAAGAAATTGCTTGTTTAAAGCAATTTCTTTGCATTACACAATGTTTTCCCAATTGTTTTCTTGAGGGTAGTCAAAAAGTGTCATTGTGTGGGAATTGGTTAACCCATTCCCTCTCAGTGACGCCTTTAGAAGCCCACAAGGAAAAAAGCAAATTGCGTGTCACAAGCAATTTCTTCATTTCCACAATGTTTTCTACCAAGAAAGTTGAAAAAATCCAAAATTTTATTAACTATAAAGTTGTCATCTGCAACTTCTTTCATTTTGGGCCAGTCTAAAATTTCACCGTCAGGTAAAGGGTTAATCACAATTAGTGAAAGTTGAGTTGTAACAGATGAAAGTTTAATTTGCTTTGAAATTTTAGACTGGTCCAATTTGAAAGAGGTTGCAGATGACAATGAAAAATGCATGAAATTTGAAATCTGACCATCCTATGTGGTAGAAAATATTGTGGGAAAAGGAGAAATTGCTTGTACCAAGCAATTTCTCCTTTTCCCACAATTTTTTCTCAAGTATAAAATCACAGTGACCTAAAATCCCGGGTTTGTCCAGGAAAGGGTTAAAGTGTGTCAGAATTAGAAAATAATCACCAAATACAGTAGAAAAGAATGTGAGAAGAGAAGAAGTTCCTAGTATCAAGCAATTTCTTTTTTCACAATGTTTTTCATCGCTATGTTTTTGACACCTAAAGATTCAGGAAATTGTGGGAATGGGTTAAACAAAGGAAAAAACAAAAAAAAATGTCTTGGCCTCTTTTACAGCTATTCCTCAGATTAACCTGGTGGTAAGTTTGAGTAACACCAAGATGGGATTTAGATGCAAGGTGACTTGTCTACAATTTTACATCATGGAATATGAATATCATATATGTTAGGATATTGTCAACCTCTAAATTAAATACACAGTTCATACTCCAAATACAAAAAAAACGGTTAGTTTGAAAAATTTGCATAAAAGCACATTTCTAGATATTATACAGAATTTTCACCGAAATTTCATGCAAGATTGGAGCAAATATGTGTAACTTTATATGAATCATAAAAGTATTATAAAAACAGTTTGTTGCCAAACGTTTTATCATATCTGTCTATGTGTTGTGATATTTTATACTACATAATTTACTGTATTTTTCAGTCACATATTTTAATGTTAAAAAAGTGTTACTTTGCACTACAAAATTAAATTGAAGCAACAGGAAGCATAAGAGCTATTCCAAATTGAAAGCTTTAACAGAGGGCTACTTGAGCCAATTGCAAGATGATGAAAGTTTTATACAACATACTGAATTTGTATGTGAATTAGGAAAACGTTGTAAGAAAAGACAAGCAAATGCATGTTTATTAGCTCAGCTGTTTTCGGAGAAAACCCTGAGTATTGTCACCCCCTTGGCTTCAACATCCGCGTTGGCGTGACAAACTGTAACCTTGGTCATATCTCTGTTGTTATTGAAGATATCCTCATGAAACTTGGCATGTGTATTGACCATCACAAGAGCTATCTAGACTATCAAGGGGGATAACTTTAAAAGCGTTTTTGTTGCAGTTATGCCCCTTTTTCAACTTAGAATTTTTGCAGTATCAAGCACCTGCAGCCGAACTGTGGGAGGTGCTCTTGTTAAAATATTTCTGTCAGCTTAATATTATCATCTGCAACTTCTTTGAATTTGAACCAGTCTAAAATTTATCATCTGGTAACTCTATACAATGAATCAATCAGACAGGACAAGAATGACTGTAAATACTGTAGACTATAGATGTTTACCCCTCAATACTATGGTGCTCTATCTTCCATCAATACCTGCTCACTTCAGTGTTGTGATCATAACATTCCTTTTAATACCTTATATTTATATCAATTGTGTTGTGTTGTTAGTATTGTAATCTAAATCTGTAAAATTATCTTAACCCTTTCCTGTTTTTGCAATATTTTAGACCTGTCCAAATTCAAAGAATTTGCAGACAAAAAATTCAAGCAATTTCTTTTTTTCCTACAGTGTTTTCGCAATTAAAAAGTCACAGGGACACAAAAAAAAAACCCATTCCCATGACACTTTTGACTTGGAAAACATTGTGGAAAATGAAGAAATTGGTTGTTATAAGCAATTTCTTCATTACCCAGGTTTTTTATCCCAAAAAACAAACAAAAATATGTTCATTAATTAAGATTTTTTTGTGTGCAACCTCTTTTACTTTGGACCTGTCAAAATTTGTCATCTGATAATTGGTTAACCCGTCACCACACAATGACACACTGTGACCCCTGAAGAAATATAATCTTGGAGAACTTGGTGGGAAAAGGGGAACCGGCTCATTACAAGCAATTTTTCCTTTTCTCACATTTTTTCTTTACCCTATTTGTCACTTATCTTTCATTTGTTACACAACTTCTTTCAATTTTGATGACTCTGAAATTTTGTTGTCTGGTAGTGGGTTAAGGCATGTCTTTAATTCTACTGGTTGAAAAATGTTAAAGATAGAAATTTATAGTGGTTGGAAACTATGAAATGATTACCAAATAGGGTAGTAAACATTAGTAGAAATTTTAAAACCATTTGTTACAATGTTTTCCCATGGCTTTTTCTTTGAGGAGTCAATTGGTAATGGATAAGGATAGAAGGAAGTAATTGATCGACTCATTCCACAAACAGAAGAAATTGCTGCCACCTATTTGAAACGCTTTTAACCCTTTCCTGTTTTTCAAAATTTTAGACCTGTCCAAATTCAAAGGGTTTGCAGATGAAAATTTAAAGTTGATTTTATTTGAAAAATAACCATTTAGTAGGGTAGAAAATATTGTAGAAAAAGAAGAAATTGCTTGATACAAGTAATTTCTTCTTTTTCCACAATGTTTTCTCAATTACAAAATCACAGGGAAGTAAAAACCAGGGATTATTCAGGAAAGGGTTAAACAGAAAAGTGAGAGCTCTGCAAGGTTTATAACATCTTTGGGAGAGCAAAAATTATTTGATGCCAAAGATTTCTCTTTTTCTGAGTAACATTTTTATTGTCAAGCCTATTTGCAGTGAGCAAGAAGTAGTTGTCACAATCACAAGATGATGTGCTGGTCAAAATTCGTCCAGAGCATATCTCCAACATTTATCAATTGATTTCAAAATTTCTTAACACAATTGTTTTCTGTCATGGATAGATGTGCCACTTGAAATCAATTTTTGCATAACTCCAAGGTCAAGGTTACAGCTCAAGGTCAATTATTTTGGGGTCTCAACGCATTATCCTTTGACGACTTTCTAATTTATTATTTCATCAAAAGCTTGTAAATGGATTAGGTTTTTTAGGAAAGGATAAATTCAAATCTATGGAGAAAGTGCCAGCACATATATTAATAATGTCCTTTAAGATTGTTTTATTTGTAGGTGCAAATATTTGTGTAATATAATAATTCAATGGCCAGCCATAAGTAATTTCCCCCTTCTCTAAATATTAAGGCATATTTTGATTTTGCATACTGTATTTTTGTCTTCAACCGTTTTGTAATTTGGTCTAAATTATCTGATGGTGTGTTTACTCACTTTGAAGCACTTTCAAGTCTTGCCTTAGCACCATTCTGTGATGCTATGTTTGTATGAATCTTGTGTATACTTTTGTATGTTTCTATTCACCTGCATACAGAGTACTGTAAGTGAGCTATTCTGATCACTCTCTGTCCATTCATCTGTTCGCAACATCTATAAACATCGATTTGTCTCTCACCAATGGGTGGATAATCGTAAACCTAACCTGAATAGCAGCTGGAGGCTAGGAAAGGATGTTGTGGTAGTACTGGTGTGAGAAATACCAGGAATCCATTGTATGGTGCTCCAACCGCCGTGATGTGACTGAAATACTGTTAAAAGTGGTGGTAACCCCATTCAATCAATCAATCAATAAACATCGACCCATTTAGGTGCCAGTTAGGCATATACTACTTCACATAGATATAAAAGAGGATATTTTGCTGACAAAAATAAGGGCATAGCAGTTTCATATTGTCCCTGCCAAATTACTTTGAGACATTATACAACATTTCCCATTCCCACATAGTAACATAAGCCTTTTAACGTCCCTCAAGAAAAACAATTGGGAAACATCATATGAAATGAAGAAATTGCTCAAACCAAGTAATATATTCATTTTAGACAATGTTTTCTACCCAGAAAATGAAAAAATCTAAAATTTGATAAACTTGTTTTTTGTTTTCTGAAATTCCTTTCAATTTGGACCAGTCTAAAATTCTGCTGTTCGGTAAATTGTAAAAAGGAATGCCATAATAATTTCATCTTTCCCTAGGCTTGCCCTACTTTTGAATCAGGGTTCCATTCTTGCCTCATCAAGGAATGCGTCTCTTTTTCAATTTTGGTTACTCAGGTGAGGAATTTAGGTCATTATGGTTCTTGTTTGTTTAACTAAATAGAACAAATTTTTAAATTGATAAATGATACTTTGTCATATATATGTATTTTCCTTTTTGTAATAAAGATAATCTTGATATTATGTTTCTTGTATGTTACTATCTGGCACTCTAAGGGCCACCATCATAGCGCAGTTGGTAGCACATCAGACTCCTAATCTTCTATCATGGGATGTCATGGGTTCCATCCCTGGTGGCTTCATTTATCCTTTCCATTGTCTCTCACCAATGGGTGGATAATCGTAAACCTAAGTGGGATAACAGCTGGAGGCTATTGAAGGATATATTGGTGGCACTGGTGCGAGATATACCAGGAGGCCATTGTAAGGTGCTCCAGCCGCTGTGATATGACTGAAAAATTGTTAAAAACAGTGTAAATCCCCATTCAAAGAAAGAGAGATTCACTCAGGCTTTTATTGAGTGATTTTCCAGTCTGGATGAGTCTTTAAATCCTTAGGTAATTAGACTGATGCCAAACCCAGCAATTTTTTGTGATGGGTATTTTGGTGTCACTGTGTATGTATGTCTGTCCGTAGACTTCTTAGCTCAACTATTCAAAGAGTAGGACGGCTAATCAAGTCATCTGGGTGTTGGCATTGGTTTCAGCCCAATGGTTTGTATGCAACAGTTCAATCTCAATTGCTATTGCTCTTAAACTCTTCACATGCTTTTGCTACCATCATATCATCTCTTAGGCAAAGATTCATAACTCTGACACTGATTTTGATGGAATTTTGACCCTAATTTTAGCTTTCCTGACCACAAAATGGTGTAACCGCAAATAAATATCCTATTTCATCAGGATTTGAACCAGGGACCTCTCTGTCCCGAGGATCTACCCCTTCGCTATAAAAGCTAGCTTCTACGGCAAGGCAGTAAAAGCACCCGTTATACACAATCCGGCTACATGCACCCCCTTGATAATTAAGATTCTTCCACAAATCTTCTTTATTAAACATCATCAACCTATAATCATATAACCACCATGACATGTGGGTTATTTACGGTAGGCGCCAAATGTAACCCGCAAATAAATATTTGACTCCATCAGGATTCGAACCAGGGACCTCTCCATCCAAGCCTGGGTAAAAAACTAGTCAAAACTAGGTTAAATCCTAGAAATAATTTTGTGTGCACTCTAGGGGCCACAATTTTGGCTCAAACCAGATTTGGCCCTAGGGTCATAATTAGCCCGTTCCCAGTCTGCACCGATTTTACATAGGGCTTATATAATGAAAATTTAAAACTCTTCTTCCATACAGGAGGCTTTAATATTTTGTATGTAGCATCACCTGGTGGACCTCCATCAAGATTGTATGACCCAAGAGTCAGATTTAGCACATTCCAAAATGTCCCAAGCTTAACATGGGCTAATTTAGTGAAAACTTTTAAAAATCTTCTTCTCCCAAACTAAAAGGCTTAGAGCTTTGGTATTTAGTATGTAGCATAATTTGATGGACTTTTATTTGTTTTTGTGCTCTTTGCACTCAGATGACCAAGAAGGCCCTATGGGCCTGTTGTTAGCTCACCTGAGCACAACGTGCTCAAGGTGAGCTTTTGGTAACACCTTTTGTCCGTCGTGCGTCGGAAGGCGTCAACAATTCTTTAAACATCTTCTCCTCAGTAACAACTGGGCCTAATTCAACCAAACTTGGTAGGAATGTTCCTTGGGTGACCCTTCTCAAAATTTGTTTGCGGTTTTTTTATTGACCCCCAAATATGGGGGTGGCAGTTTTTGACTTTGAAATCTTTAAACATCTTCTCCTCAGTAACCATTGGGCCAATTTCAACCAAACTTGGCATGAATGTTCCTTGAGTGACCCTTTTCAAAAGTTGTTCGCAGAATTTTGATTTATGCCAAAATATGGGCATGGCAGGGTGTGGCAGTTTTTGACTTAGAAATCTTTAAACATCTTCTCCTCAGTAACCATTGGGCCAATTTCAACCAAACTTGGCATGAATGTTCCTTGAGTGACCCTTTTCAAAAGTTGTTCCTGAAATTTTGATGTATGCCCAAATATGGGCGTGGCAGAGCTTGGCAGTTTTTGACTTAGAAATCTTTAAACATCTTCTCCTCAGTAAACATTGGGCCAATTTCAACCAAACTTGGCATGAATGTTCCTTGGTTGACCCTTTTCAAAAGTTGTTCGCAGAACTTTATTTCATGCACAAATATGGGCATGGGGGTGGCAGTTTTTGACTTAGAAATCTTTAAACATCTTCTCCTCAGTAACCATTGGGCCAATTTCAACCAAATTTGGTATGAATTTTCCTTGAGTGACCCTTTTCAAAAGATGTTCGCAGAATTTTGATTGACCCACAAATATGGGCGCGGCAGGGCGTGGCAGTTTTTGTCTTTGAAATCTTTAAACATCTCCTCAGTAACTATTGGGCCAATTTCAACAAAAATCGGTATGAATGTTCCTTGGGTGACCCTTTTAAAAGTTGTTCGCGAAATTTTGATTATGCCCAAATATGGGCGTGGCAGTTTTAAATTTTGAAATCTTTAAACATCTTCTCCTCAGTAACCATTCGGCCAGTTTCAACCAAACTTTGCATGAATGTTCCTTGGTTGACTCTTTTTAAAGTTGTTCGTGGAATTTTGATTTATACCCAAATATGGGTGTGGCAGGGTCAGGCACTTTTTGACTTTGAAATCTTTAAACATCTTCTCCTCAGTAACCATTGTGCCAATTTCAACCAAACTTGGCATGAATGTTCCTTGGTTGACCCTTTTCAAAAGTTGTTCGCAGAACTTAATTTCATGCCCAAATATGTGCGTGGCAGTTTTTGACTTAGAAATCTTTAAACATTGTCTCCTCAGTTACTATTGGGCCAATTTCAACCAAACTTGGTATGAATGTTCCTTGGGTGACCCTTTTCAAAAGTTGTTGCGATAATTTTGATTTATGCCCAAATATGGGCGTGGCAGGGCGTGGCAGTTTTTTACTTTGAAATCTTTAAACATCTTCTCCTCAGTAACCATTGGGCCAATTTCAGTCAAACTTGGCATGAATGTTCCTTGGGTGACCCTTTTCAAAAGTTGTTCGCGGAAATTTGATTGACCCACAAATATGGGCGTGGCAGGGCGTGGCAGTTTTTGTCTTTGAAATCTTTAAACATCTCCTCAGTAACTATTGGGCCAATTTCAACAAAATTCGGTATGAATGTTCCTTGGGTGACCCTTTTAAAAGTTGTTCGCAAAATTTTGATTTATGCCCAAATATGGGTGTGGCAGTTTTTAACTTTGAAATCTTTAAACATCTTCTCCTCAGTAACCATAAGGCCAGTTTCAACCAAACATTGCATGAATGTTCCTTGGTTGACTCTTTTCAAAAGTTGTTCGCAGAACTTAATTTCATGCCCAAATATGTGCGTGGCAGTTTTTGACTTAGAAATCTTTAAACATTGTCTCCTCAGTAACTATTGGGCCAATTTCAACCAAATTTGGTATGAATGTTCCTTGGTTGACCCTTTTCAAAAGTTGTTCGAGGAATTTTGATTATGCCGAAATATGGGCGTGGCAGGGCGTGGCAGTTTTTTACTTTGAAATCTTTAAACATCTTCTCCTCAGTAACCATTGGGCCAATTTCAGCCAAACTTGGCATGAATGTCCCTTGGGTGACCCTTTTCAAAAGCTGTTCGCGGAAATTTGATTGACCCACAAATATGGGCGTGGCAGGGCGTGGCAGTTTTTGTCTTTGAAATCTTTAAACATCTCCTCAGTAACTATTGGGCCAATTTCAACAAAATTCGGTATGAATGTTCCTTGGGTGACCCTTTTAAAAGTTGTTCGCGAAATTTTGATTTATGCCCAAATATGGGTGTGGCAGTTTTTAACTTTGAAATCTTTAAACATCTTCTCCTCAGTAACCATAAGGCCAGTTTCAACCAAACATTGCATGAATGTTCCTTGGTTGACTCTTTTCAAAAGTTGTTCCTGGAATTTTGATTTATGCCCAAATATGGGCGTGGCAGGGCGTGGCATTTCTTTACTTAGAAATCTTTAAACATCTTCTCCTCAGTAACCATTTGGCCAATTTCATCCAAACTTGGCATGAATGTTCCTTGGTTGACCCTTTTCAAAAGTTGTTCGCGGAACTTTATTTCATGCCCAAATATGGGCGTGGCAGTTTTTAACTTTGAAATCTTTAAACATCGTCTCCTCAGTAACTATTGGGCCAATTTCAACCAAATTTGGTATGAATGTTCCTTGAGTGACCCTTTTCAAAAGTTGTTCGCAGAATTTTGATTTATGCCCAAATATGGGCGTGGCAGGGCGTGGCAGTTTTTGACTTTGAAATCTTTAAACATCTTCTCCTCAGTAACCATTGGGCCAATTTCAGCCAAACTTGGCATGAATGTTCCTTGGTTGACCCTTTTCAAAAGTTGTTCGCAGAACTTAATTTCATGCCCAAATATGAGCATGGCAGTTTTTAACTTTGAAATCTTTAAGCATCATCTCCTCAGTTACTATTGGGCCAATTTCAACCAAATTTGGTATGAATGTTCCTTGAGTGACCCTTTTCAAAAGTTGTTCGCAGAATTTTGATTTATGCCCAAATATGGGCGTGGCAGGGCGTGGCAGTTTTTGACATCTTTAAACATCTTCTCCTCAGTAACCATTGGGCCAATTTCAGCCAAACTTGGCATCAATGTTCCTTGGGTGACCCTTTTCAAAAGTTGTTCGCGGAAATTTGATTGACCCACAAATATGGGCGTGGCAGGGCGTGGCAGTTTTTGTCTTTGAAATCTTTAAACATCTCCTCAGTAACTAATGGGCCAATTTCAACAAAATTCGGTATGAATGTTCCTTTGGTGACCCTTTTAAAAGTTGTTCGCGATATTTTGATTTATGCCCAAATATGGGTGTGGTAGTTTTTTTAACTTTGAAATCTTTAAACATCTTCTCCTCAGTAACCATAAGGCCAGTTTCAACCAAACATTGCATGAATGTTCCTTGGTTTACTCTTTTCAAAAGTTGTTCCTGGAATTTTGATTTATGCCCAAATATGGGCGTGACAGGGCGTGGCATTTTTTGACTTAGAAATCTTTAAACATCTTCTCCTCAGTAACCATTTGGCCAATTTCATCCAAACTTGGCATGAATGTTCCTTGGTTGACCCTTTTCAAAAGTTGTTCGCAGAACTTTATTTCATGCCCAAATATGAGCGGGGCAGTTTTTAACTTTGAAATCTTTAAACATCATCTCCTCAGTAACTTTTGGGCCAATTTCAACCAAATTTGGTATGAATGTTCCTTTAGTGACCCTTTTCAAAAGTTGTTCGCAGAATTTTGATTTATGCCCAAATATGGGCATGGCAGGGCGTGGCAGTTTTTGACATCTTTAAACATCTTCTCCTCAGTAACTATTGGGCCAATTTCAGCCAAACTTGGCATGAATGTTCCTTGTGTGACCCTTTTCAAAAGTTGTTCGCGGAAATTTGATTGACCCACAAATATGGGCGTGACAGGGCGTGGCAGTTTTTGTCTTTGAAATCTTTAAACATCTCCTCAGTTACTATTGGGCCAATTTCAACAAAATTCGGTATGAATGTTCCTTGGGTGACCCTTTTAAAAGTTGTTCGCGAAATTTTGATTTATGCCCAAATATGGGTGTGGCAGTTTTTAACTTTGAAATCTTTAAACATCTTCTCCTCAGTAACCATAAGGCCAGTTTCAACCAAACATTGCATGAATGTTCCTTGGTTGACTCTTTTCAAAAGTTGTTCCTGGAATTTTGATTTATGCCCAAATATGGGCGTGGCAGGGCGTGGCATTTTTTAACTTAGAAATCTTTAAACATCTTCTCCTCAGTAACCATTTGGCCAATTTCAACCAAACTTGGCATGAATGTTCCTTGGTTGACCCTTTTCAAAAGTTGTTCGCAGATCTTTATTTCATGCCCAAATATGAGCGTGGCAGTTTTTAACTTTGAAATCTTTAAACATCATCTCCTCAGTAACTATTGGGCCAATTTCAACCAAATTTGGTATGAATGTTCCTTTAGTGACCCTTTTCAAAAGTTGTTCGCAGAATTTTGATTTATGCCCAAATATGGGCGTGGCAGGGCGTGGCAGTTTTTGACATCTTTAAACATCTTCTCCTCAGTAACTATTGGGCCAATTTCAGCCAAACTTGGCATGAATGTTCCTTGTGTGACCCTTTTCAAAAGTTGTTCGCGGAAATTTGATTGACCCACAAATATGGGCGTGGCAGTTTTTGTCTTTGAAATCTTTAAACATCTCCTCAGTAACTATTGGGCCAATTTCAACAAAATTCGGTATGAATGTTCCTTGGGTGACCCTTTTAAAAGTTGTTCGCGAAATTTTGATTTATGCCCAAATATGGGCGTGGCAGTTTTTAACTTTGAAATCTTTAAACATCTCCTCAGTAAACATTTGGCCAGTTTCAACCAAACTTTGCATGAATGTTCCTTAGTTGACTCTTTTCAAAAGTTGTTCGTGGAATTTTGATTTATGCCCAAATATGGGCGTGGCAGGACGTGGCAGTTTTTGACTAAGAAATCTTTAAACATCTTCTCCTCAGTAACCATTTGGCCAATTTCAGTCAAACTTGGCATGAATGTTCCTTGGGTGACCCTTTTCAAAAGTTGTTAGTGGAATTTTGATTTATGCCGAAATTTGTGCATGGCAGTTCCTTTAGTTCGAAATCATTAAATATCTTCTCCTCAGTAAGCATCGGGCCAATTTCAACAAAACTTTGCAAGAATGTTCCTTGGGTGAACCTTTTTCAAAAGTTGTTCGTGAAATTTGATTGACGCCCAAATATGGGTGTTGCAGGGTGGGACAGTTTTTTTTATTTAGAAATCTTGAAATATATTCTCCTCAGTAATCATTGGGCCAATTTCAACAAAACTTGGCATGAATGTGACCTTATTCAAAAGGTGTTTGCAGAATTTTGATTTACGCCCAAATATGGGCTTGGCAGGGTTGTGCAGTTTTTTTACTTTGAATTTTTTAAACATCTCCTCAGTAACCATTGGGCAAATTTCAACTAAACTTAAATGGATATTCCTTGGGTGACCCTTTGGCAAAATTTTGAATCATCTTACATTAGTCAGGTGAGCGATTTAGGGCCATTCTGGCCCTCTTGTTTTTAATCTAGAGACTTCATGTTTAACTCATTTGACTGGATATTCAAAATATTTTTATACCATTTGGCCAATTTCATCCAAACTTGGCATGAATGTTCCTTGGTTGACCCTTTTCAAAAGTTGTTCGCAGAACTTTATTTCATGCCCAAATATGAGCGTGGCAGTTTTTAACTTTGAAATCTTTAAACATCATCTCCTCAGTAACTTTTGGGCCAATTTCAACCAAATTTGGTATGAATGTTCCTTTAGTGACCCTTTTCAAAAGTTGTTCGCAGAATTTTGATTTATGCCCAAATATGGGCATGGCAGGGCGTGGCAGTTTTTGACATCTTTAAACATCTTCTCCTCAGTAACTATTGGGCCAATTTCAGCCAAACTTGGCATGAATGTTCCTTGTGTGACCCTTTTCAAAAGTTGTTCGCGGAAATTTGATTGACCCACAAATATGGGCGTGACAGGGCTTGGCAGTTTTTGTCTTTGAAATCTTTAAACATCTCCTCAGTTACTATTGGGCCAATTTCAACAAAATTCGGTATGAATGTTCCTTGGGTGACCCTTTTAAAAGTTGTTCGCGAAATTTTGATTTATGCCCAAATATGGGTGTGGCAGTTTTTAACTTTGAAATCTTTAAACATCTTCTCCTCAGTAACCATAAGGCCAGTTTCAACCAAACATTGCATGAATGTTCCTTGGTTGACTCTTTTCAAAAGTTGTTCCTGGAATTTTGATTTATGCCCAAATATGGGCGTGGCAGGGCGTGGCATTTTTTAACTTAGAAATCTTTAAACATCTTCTCCTCAGTAACCATTTGGCCAATTTCAACCAAACTTGGCATGAATGTTCCTTGGTTGACCCTTTTCAAAAGTTGTTCGCAGATCTTTATTTCATGCCCAAATATGAGCGTGGCAGTTTTTAACTTTGAAATCTTTAAACATCATCTCCTCAGTAACTATTGGGCCAATTTCAACCAAATTTGGTATGAATGTTCCTTTAGTGACCCTTTTCAAAAGTTGTTCGCAGAATTTTGATTTATGCCCAAATATGGGCGTGGCAGGGCGTGGCAGTTTTTGACATCTTTAAACATCTTCTCCTCAGTAACTATTGGGCCAATTTCAGCCAAACTTGGCATGAATGTTCCTTGTGTGACCCTTTTCAAAAGTTGTTCGCGGAAATTTGATTGACCCACAAATATGGGCGTGGCAGTTTTTGTCTTTGAAATCTTTAAACATCTCCTCAGTAACTATTGGGCCAATTTCAACAAAATTCGGTATGAATGTTCCTTGGGTGACCCTTTTAAAAGTTGTTCGCGAAATTTTGATTTATGCCCAAATATGGGCGTGGCAGTTTTTAACTTTGAAATCTTTAAACATCTCCTCAGTAAACATTTGGCCAGTTTCAACCAAACTTTGCATGAATGTTCCTTAGTTGACTCTTTTCAAAAGTTGTTCGTGGAATTTTGATTTATGCCCAAATATGGGCGTGGCAGGACGTGGCAGTTTTTGACTAAGAAATCTTTAAACATCTTCTCCTCAGTAACCATTTGGCCAATTTCAGCCAAACTTGGCATGAATGTTCCTTGGGTGACCCTTTTCAAAAGTTGTTAGTGGAATTTTGATTTATGCCGAAATTTGTGCATGGCAGTTCCTTTAGTTCGAAATCATTAAATATCTTCTCCTCAGTAAGCATCGGGCCAATTTCAACCAAACTTTGCAAGAATGTTCCTTGGGTGAACCTTTTTCAAAAGTTGTTCGTGAAATTTGATTGACGCCCAAATATGGGTGTTGCAGGGTGGGACAGTTTTTTTTATTTAGAAATCTTGAAATATATTCTCCTCAGTAATCATTGGGCCAATTTCAACAAAACTTGGCATGAATGTGACCTTATTCAAAAGGTGTTTGCAGAATTTTGATTTACGCCCAAATATGGGCTTGGCAGGGTTGTGCAGTTTTTTTACTTTGAATTTTTTAAACATCTCCTCAGTAACCATTGGGCCAATTTCAACTAAACTTAAATGGATATTCCTTGGGTGACCCTTTGGCAAAATTTTGAATCATCTTACATTAGTCAGGTGAGCGATTTAGGGCCATTCTGGCCCTCTTGTTTTTAATCTAGAGACTTCATGTTTAACTCATTTGACTGGATATTCAAAATATTTTTATCCATAAGAATCTTTGCCAAGTTTGATATTAGGTCACATGGAGTCAAAAACTAGGCCGCAAGGTCTAATATTAAGAAATCTTCTTTCTTATTTACTTACTACTTTTCTTGCACTAATACCTAGAAACATTGTAAGAATGTTTGCTCTTGATTTCTGAAACAAGTTTTGATAACTGTTCTATTTTGGCTAAAATTAGGTCACTTGTGCTTTTTAACTTCTATATTCATCAACTTAGATGAGCGCTTTAGTGCCAATGGCCCTCTTGATTACATAGACATATGGATGAAGTTTTACACGCAAATCTCATATCTCTGTTTCTACTAATGCTATTGCTCTGAAACTTTGCACATGTTCTTATGACCATGATATCATCAAAATATTCTGACCTTAATATTTAGCTCACCAGAGCATGAAGTGCTCAAGGTGAGCTATTGTTTTTCGCCCAATGTCCGGTCTCCGGTGTCAACGTTTTGCGTCTGACATCAATTTCTTAACCCATTCCAACTCAAGCCCTCCTTTTTATGCCCCACAAGAAAAAAGCTTTTGAAAACATTGTGGACAATGAAGAAATTGCTTGTAACAAGCAATTTCTTCATTATCCACAATGTTTCTATCCAAAAAGACGAAAAAAATTAAAATTCTATCAATTTGAAATTGTCGTCTGCAGCTTCTTTCAATTTGGACTAGTCTAAAATTTTCTTGTGTTGGAATGGGTTAAAACATCTTCTCCTCATTAACCAGAAAGCCAATCATAATGAAACTTGACAGGGATGTTCTTTTGATGAAGCTCTTCCAAAATTGTTCAAATAATTGAAATCCACCTTCAACTCTGGATGCCATGGCAACAAAAGGAGGAAATAAGGAAATCTTTAAAAATCTTGTTCTCTGAACTAGAAGTTTGAGAGCTTTGATATTTGGTATGCAACACCTCTTAGGGGACATCTATCAAGTTTGTTCAAATGATACCCCTTGGGTCATATTTGGGCTGTGCACACCCAATTTTACATTGAAACAAAGAAGAAAAACTTAAAAAATCTCTTTTCTGAAACCAGAGAGCCTCGAGCAGTGATATTTGATATATGCAGCAACTCATACAGGACCTCTATCATGTTCGTTCATATGATGCCACATGGACTCTGCCTGGGCTCACCCTATTTAACATAGAAAGACAGAAGGAAAACTTTAAAAATCTTCTCTAAAACCAGAAAGCCTAGAATATTGATATTTGGTATCTAGAATCTCCAAGTGAATCAAAAAATCTTTTGGTTGAAATTAGGTTACTAGCAATTTGATTAACTCTGCAGTCATAGACTCAGGTGAACGCTTTAGGGCCAATGGTTAAGGAGGAGAAAATTTTCAAAGATATCCTTCATTCCTATGTAAAACCAGGGATCGCACAGAAAAAAGCTTATTTTCAGAATAAGGTAATTCTATCAAGTATTTTGGTAAGGTGTTGATACTCACCAAATATTAAAGCTCTAGGCTTTATGGTTTGAGAGAAGAAGATTTTTTAAAGATTTCTTTATTCATATGTAAAATCAGGGATCACACAGAAACAGTCTAATTTTCAGTGTAAAGTAATTCTATGAAGTATTTAGTAAAGAGTCAATAGACATTGATACATTAAAAATATTAAAGCTCTAGGCCTTCTGGTTTGGGAAGAGATTTTCAAAATTTCCTTTAATTTTATGTAAAATCAGCGATAACAAAGAAAAGGGCTAATTTTCAGGGAACAGTACCACCATTACATCCTTTCTTAGCCTCCAGCTGCTATCCCACTTAGGTTTACAATTATCCACACTTTGGTGAGAGACAAATGTTGGAAAGGACATGTGCCGCTGCCGGGGATCGAACCAATGACATTCCATGTTTGAAGAATGGGAGTCTGATGTGTTACCAACTGCGCTATGACGGCGGCTCTAATTTCAAGATACGGTAATTCTTGGAAGGGTTTTGGTAGAGGGTAAATAGATGATGATTTAAACCAAATATCAAAGCTCTGGTTCTTGTGATTTGAGAGGAGATTTTTAGCTCCATTGGCAGAAGGCCAGCAAAGTTATTGTTATGGCGTTGTGTCTGTCGTGCATCCGTCCATAAACTTTTACTTTAACCCATTCCAACTCAATCCCTCCTTTTTATGCCCCTCGAGAAAAAAGCTTTGGAAAACATTGTGGAAAATGAAGAAATTGCTTGTATCAAGCAATTTCTTCATTATCCACAATGTTTTCTATCCAAAAAGACAGAGAAAATTTAAATCCATCAATTTCAAAATATCGTCTGCAACTCCTTTCAATTTGGACCAGTCTAAAATTTTGTTGAGTTGGAATGGGTTAAAACTCTTCTTCTCAGAATGTACTCAATGGAATTCATCCAACTTTCAAAGAAAGGATCCTTGTGTGACCCTTTATCAGATTCCTTCAAAGAATTTTGATCAGATGAAAAACATTGCTTTAATGGACGGGGCTAATTCCATATATGGTAAAACCTTTAAAAATCTTCAAAGAAAGTACAGAACGGATTTCAATGAAATTTTAAGAGATTGCTCCTTTGGTGACTCTTCATCTGATTCCTTCAAAGAATTTTGATCAGATGATAAACATGAATTTTTTTCTCTGAAACTAGTCAATTGATTTCAATTTATTTCACAGGAATGATCCGGTGGTGACTTTTTATCAGATTATATTAAAGAATTTTGATCAGATGAAAAACATATCTTTAATGGGCAAGGCTTATTTCAATATATGGTATAGATTGATTAAATGATTGAATGAGGTTTAACGCCACTTTTAAGGTAAATGGCAAAGATGACTCAATTCTTATTGAATTCCTGAGAATACCATTTGCTTATTAAGTACATTCAGGCCTGTGGAGCAATACAGGCGCCCAAGCGCCTCTAGTTTAAGTTTTTTTCACTAGGTTGTCATGGCAACAAAAGTTCTTGATGAATTTCAAGTCTTTGAAGTATTTGACCTAAGGATCATTTCTATCCAGTTTGGTTGAAATTCCATGGTTAGTTTAGGAGGAGAAAATTTTTTGTAATTGTGAATGGACAGATGTATAGACAAATGCCAGCCGGACGATGACCGATCACAAAAGCTCACCCAGAGCACTTTGTGCCGGGGTGAGCTAAAAATGGAGTAAATGTAGTGGGAAAGTTTCTGTGTGTCAAAAGTGTGTTGAAAGTCCAAAATAATATTATGTCGGCCATTTCGTTTACCTTCTTAGAAACTGCTGGTCAGCTTAACTTTTGATAAAAGAAAATGAATGAAACCCATTCTGAAACAAGTTATTGCCTGTGAATATCCAAACAGACAGTTTTACATGTAAATATTTTAGGGTGTCCACCAACTGTCAATGACAGAAAGAATTGAACACAATTCATACAAATTTCACAGAAAATATTCCTTCCAAGAATTTCCTTTGAAATTTGGTTCAAATCCATTGACGAGTTTCTGAGCATAAAATTTTCAAAACTTTAACCATATATGGAAATTTACCCTGCCCATTACAACCATGTTTTTCAACCGAAGGTATCTGATAAAGTGTCACCAAAGGCTTGTTCATGTGAAATTTGGTTGAAATCAATCTACTGGTTTCTGAAAAAAAGATTTTCAAAGCTTTAACCATATATGGAAAATAGCCCCGCCCATTTAAGCCATGTTTTTCATCCGATCAAAATTCTTTGAAGAATCTTATAAAGTGTCACCCAAGGATCAGTCCTGCAAAACTTGGTTGGAATCCATTAACCCTATCCTGTTTTGTAAAATTTTAGACCTGTCCAAATTCAAAGGTTTTGCAGACGACATTTAAAAGTGGATTTACTTTACAAAAAATAACCATTGGGTAGAGTAGAAAATATTGCGGAAAAAGAAGAAATTGCTTGTCACAACCAATTTTTTCTTTTTCCACAATGTTTTCTCAATTATAAAATCATAGGGATGTAAAAACCAGGGATTAACTGGGAAAGGGTTAAAAGGTTTCTGAAAAATACTTTTTTACAGGTTTTACCATATATGGAATTAGCCTCACCCATTTAAGCAATGTTTTTCATTAGATCAAAATTCTTTGAAGGAATCTGATACTTTCTGAGAAGAAGATTTTTAAAGTAAAAGTTTACAGACCAACAAACAGAGGCACGCAGCACAACAGACACAATGCAATGACAATAGCTTTTCTTGTCTTTGGCCAATGGAGCTAAAAAGTAGGATTGTGTGAAAATGGGTTAAGATGCACAAAAAATAATAGGACAGTGAATCTAACGAAAGTAAAGGCTATTTTACACTTCTTGCTTTATTCATTTTTTTATCTTTACACAATCACTTAACAACATTTAAATTTTGAATTGCATGTAATTGGAGCAATTTATCTCAACGTATCAACAGGTTTCTGTTTAGACAGGAAGTATGGAGTAAGTTCAACCCAATACCAAATGGCAAAATCATAGACTGGTTCAAATTTAAAGGAGTTGCAGACAACAATTTAAAATTTAAGAATTTTTAGATTTTTTCAACTTCTTGGTAGAAAACTTTGTGTAAAATGAAGAAATTGCTTGGTATAAGCAATTTCTTCATTTTACCCGATGTTTTCCAAATTGTTTTTCATGAAGGGCGTCATAAAGCGCCACTGTGGGGGAATGGGTTAAGCCAGGTATTTTATGAAATTAATTTTCAAAAGAAAATATTTACAAAGGGCTTTTAGTTTTTAAAATTAAATGCAATTCTGAAAAATGATTTATTGAACATGATAATAGTAAAACCTACAAAATCTACAATCACTTTCTCCTTTTCTAACAATGTTTTCCATAGTCATATTTGTTCAGCTTGACCAAATGCAGGAGATTTTGGTAATTGGTTAATTGCTATATTCATAACAAAATGAAGGTAACTGTAAAATTAAAACAAGAGCACCACCTACGTTTCCTATGCTTGCTGTTGGGTGCTGGATAGTAGACAAAATGCATCTAGAATTATCCCCCTGAATAGTATAGGCTGCTCTTTTAATAGTGAACAAGTGGGCCAAATTTTAAGTGAATGCCTTTAGTAGAACAAGAGATATCACAAAATGTCAAAAAGTTTTTGCACGCCGCAGATGATTACACCAAGGCTATCACAATACCTCAGGTTCTCTCTGAAAACAGCCTAACTAACAAGAGCTGTCAGAGGAGAGGACAGCAACTCTTAACTATTCTTAACTCTTTACTATACTGGATAGTAACAGCAATCCAATGTCGACATTAGGCATAATGACTAAGTAGTAAAAAAGATAACAAATATTTCAATTAAAATTTAAAATCAAAAAGAATTTCCAAGTCTTAAAAAAGGTTAAAACTCCTCTGAAATGAATGTCAGAGTAATGAATCTATGTCTACAGGCTGCTATTATTTTAACAAAAAACATGTGCAAAGTTTCAAAGCAATAGCATTGGTAGAAAGAGAGTTATTATAGATATATGACAGTTGCAGGCAAGGTTTAACCAAGAATTTCTAAGTAAAAAAATGACTAAAACTCAACTATAATATATGTAATTGTAATCTATCTTTACCTAGAAGATAATATGATGGTCACAAAAGCATGTTCAAAGTTTCAAAGTAATAGCATTTGTAGAAAGAGAGTTATTAAAGATATATAACAGTTGCACAAAAGGTTTAACAAAGAATTTCTAAGTCTGAACAGGGTTAAAATTCCACTGAAATGAATGTAAGAGTGTCAAATCTGTGTCTGGACGCTGATGTTATTGCCAAAAAAAACATGTGCAAAGTTTCAGAGTAATAGAATTAGGAGATACTGAGATATGACACTTGAACGTAAGGTTTAACCAAACCATTAACCCTTTCCAGTTTTTGGAAATTTTAGACTAGTCCAAATTGAAAGAGGATGCAGACGACAATGAAAAGTGGATGCCATTTGAAATAAAACCATCCTATGTGGTAGAAATATTGTGGAAAAAGGAGAAATTGCTTGTTACAAGCAATATCTTCTTTTTTGTACAAAATTTTCTCAAGTATAAAATCACAGGAACGTAAAATCCAATGTTTGAACAGGAAAGGGTTAAGCCAATGCCGAGTGACAGGAATAGCCCCCTGCTCTTCGAATAGTCAAGCTGAAAGTACAGGTGATAATCAATTCAGAGTGTTAATTTTACAATTCATAGCAATAGTGTGAGACTTAGACATGAGCAAAATGTAAAATGAGAGTTATATCTCGAAACTAAATGATATTACACATGAATAATGATTTACAAACAATTTAACAATTATATGTAACCCATTACCTCACAATACCACATTTTTACAGGTCAAACAAACATAGCTCTAAAAAACATTGTGAGAAAAGAAGAAATTACTTCTACCAAGTAATTTCTTCTTTTCTTACAATGTTTTCTGTCTCCTATGGTACTTACTTTTAAATGCAATCCAACTTTGTTTTGCCATCTGCAAAGTCTAAAATTTTGTTGTTTGGGAATGGGTTAACCAATGATCACATAATCTGTGATATGATGCAATGGAAAAAAATATGGAAATCTTTTATACCCACCAGTACAACTAAAAATATGGCAATTAAAATATGTCTTAACCCTTGTCATGCTGTTTAAATAATGTAAAATCAAATGGTTGAAAGCACTGATAGAACTTCTTGTTCAAAAATCAAAATTTCCTTTAGAAATCAAATTCATAAACAAATCTGGGAGGAAAAGTACAAGCAGGTGGTGTAGACCAAGATCAGACTGCACTTGTGTGCAGGCTGATCTTGGTCTACACCTTCTGCGAATACCAAAATATTTCGGGTTCAGCATGATAAGGGTCAACTTATAAACCCCATTCCCATACAATTCCCCTCAAGAAATTAGTTCAGTTAAACAATGTGGAAAATGAAGAAATTACTTGCAACAATATATTCCGGCATTTCCTTTGTTTTAGACCAAGGATGACAGAGATATTCTATCAACTTGTTCTTGGTGTCTTCAACTATTTTGAATTTGAACAAGTCTATAATTTTGTAATTTGGTGATGGGTTATGTTAGTATATACAGTACTTCCTCAGCAAATATGAGCAGTGTATCACTTATCTTTGAAAGCAGGTGAGCAGGTGATGTACTATAAACAATAAAAGATAAGTTACAAATTTCTGCAGGATTTAGAGAAAAGCTGAAGTAATGTTATAGCCTTAATCTATTCCCAAACAAGCCAGCTATTTTACCCTCATCTCAAGAAAATCACTTAAAAAAAAATTGTGGAAAATGAAGAAATTGCTTGAAGCAAGTACAGTAAAACCTTGGTAGTTCGTAGCGCAAGGGACCGGGGAAATTTATACGAATTAAGCGTAGTACGAACAAAACAGAGGGCAAGAGGTCGGCTGTTTGAGTTACACAGAATCCGACATGGTCCGATCTGTCTCCTATTTAGGAATTGATTCTATATTGGTTATTTTTTTCTAAACAAGACCCGCAGATATTAATTGAGGAAAACATAAATCAAAAATTACCCCTCTTGTTTTTTTATGCTTTACCTCTGTATTAATTTTTGGCTTTTTTTTAAACACAGTGTTTGTATAAAATGGTGGCCTCTATCAGAGTGATTCCCCTTTACAATACATTGGATCAAATCACTCTGAGTATCCTATTATCGAATCATAAGATTAAGGACCAATGATTGTGAAGAAAGCAACCGCAGAATAAAATAAAGTGGTTAGAATTTCTAACTGGCCAATTACACTGATACTAATGGGGCTGCGCCAAATTTTCGGCGATGATTACCGAATCTTTATTCGATTAATTACCCACCTTACAAACCAATCAGCCCCTTTTAACTTAAGGTACACGATGACACATTACTTGTCATATAGATCAGCAGGTGTGAAAATCAAGGTAAGTGATGACTGGTGTCAACTAGTTTATCACACCTACAAATTAAACATAGGAGTTTGTGCTATAATCATACTTTCGGGACTTGAAATGGCCTACGAACTACGAACCACTGACGTTCTAATTAGACAGAGTTTTCTAACAAAGCTAAAGAAGGAAAAAGATCGGGACCGAGTAAAGTATACGAACTAACACATACCTACGAACCAGTGACGTTCGAATTAACGAGGTTTTACTGTAATTATTTCAATTATTTCTACCCTAGAAAACTATGGTTTTTAAATTTCCACCATTTTTAAATTGATCAATCACGGCTGTCAATCAAAGAAAAATTGCCAATCAAATCATTTGTATTGATCAGAAGTGGTATCTGAACTCCCACATTGACCGCCATTGTGAAGCATTTTTGTAGGCTAGGCAACTTAAATGTTGTAAGTGTAGCTTATTCAAGATGTTGCTAAGAAGTTAAGGCCATCAATCAACTATTTTACTTTTTTTACATGCTACTGGACATAAATTTTCCAAATTAATGCAGTTTATGCATAAGCTTTAGTTAGGACGTTTAAGTCTCCAAACCAACAAAAAGGGTTAACAAAAATGGCGGCCATATCAAAGTTGAAAGCTCAATTCTGGGTTGATTGTTTCCTTGATTGACACCCGCATTTGGTCAATTTACAGTGTAAGTATAACAATGACCCTTCATCATTTTTGTGACATCAATCAAAACTACAAATAGCACCAACTATAATAATGACTTAGAAACTTACACAATGTTTGTGTGTTAAATATGAATAAAACCTAATCTACCCTTTTATCCCATCACCAAAAGTTTTAATTCTGGTTTAACCCATTTCCACTCAGTGACGCTTTTAGACGCCCCCAAGGAAAAAGCTTTGGAAAACATTGTTAAGAAATGGAGAAATTGCTTTTAACAAGCAATTTCTTCATTTTCCACAATGTTTTCTACCAAGAAAGTTGAAAAAAATTCAAAATTTCATTAACTTTAGATTGTCATCTGCAACTTCTTTCAATTTAGGTCAGTCTAGAATTTTGCCGTCTGGTAATGGGTTAAATTAAAAAATATTGCAAGTTTATGAAATATAATTTCTTTTTTATCATCTGGGAAGAAAACCTCATTGGAAATGAAAATTTGCTTGTTACAAACAATTTCTCATTTTTCCAAAAAAGTTTCTAATACCTGTATCTTCAGAGTCACAAACAAGAGGGCCATTGGCACCAACGTGCTCACTTGTGTTGATGACTACAGAAGTAAAATAGCACAAGTGACCTTTTCTCGTCCTACCCACACTTGTTACCAAAATCTTGTCTCAGAAATTACACTAGAAAGACATTCTTATCATGTTTCAATATATTTATGCCAGAAGTATAGTGACATCATAGCAAGGGAGGTTATTGTAGGATCTTACTTGGTGACTTGTCTTTATCAACCCATGTGACCCAATATTGAATGTGAAAAAGATCATGGAGAGTGCACATAAGGATTTTCTAGGGTTTAAACTTGTGACCTAATTTTTAGCCTCACGTGAACATATATATTTAATGACCCAGATATGTAGAAAAACATTCTGACCATATTTCAAAACATTTGAGCCAAAAATGTAGCCTCCAAAGTGCACACAAGGGGTTTCTATGATTTGACTTCCTGACTTACTTTTTACCCCATAAGAACCAATGTTCAAATTGACCTAGATATCTTGTGGACAAGCATTCTGACTAAGATATTTTAATCTTTTAAGATATTTTAAACAAAATTCTGGCCTCTAGATTGCACACAAGGTATTTCTCAGGTTTGACCTAGTGACAGTTTTTGATCCCATGTAACATTAAGTTGAACTTGAAAAGATATCATGAACACAAATATTTTGAGAAAAAATCAAGACATCTGGGCTAAACATACAGCCTCTGGATGCAGGCAAACACATTTTTGCAATAATGGACCTAGTGACCTATATTTGACCATATGTGATCCAATTGCAAACTTGTCCAAGATTACATAGATATATAAATTCTGACCAATTGTCAAGACTTCAAAAAGTCAAAATGTGACCATGAGACATATGCCTTGAGATTGCATATAAGGTTTAACTTAAATTTTGACACAGTGACTTATTTTATTTATTCCAAGTGCCATATTTTGAATTTGTCCAAGATATCATGCTTCAAAACATTGTGACTAAATATCATGACAACAGGGCCAAAATTAGGGCATCTACAATGCACAAAATGATTCGACCAAGTGACCTAATTTTTACCCCACATGACCCAATTCAGAACTTGTCCAAGATATCATGTATACAAACATTCTTACCAAATATTAAGACCTTTGATCCAAAAATGTGACCTCTAGAGTGCACACATGGTATTTTCTAAGATATGACTTAGTGAAATATTTCCCTCTAATTGATATGCAAAATCAGGGATCACACACAAACAGGCCAATTTTCAGAGTACAGTTATTCTTTGAAGTATTTTGGTAGAGGGACAATAGATATTGATAAATACAAATATTAAAGCTCTAGGTCTTATGGTTTTTAAGAAGAAGATTTTCAAAGAAATCCTATTGTAATTCTATGTAAAATCAGGGATCACACAGAAAAGGGCTAATTTTCAGTTAATGGTAATTCTTCAAAAGTATTTAGTAGAGGGTCAATAGACATTGATGCATACAAAATATTTAAGCTCTAGGCCTTATGGTTAAGGAAGAGAAGATTTTCAAAGATTTCCTTCTCTAATGCCATGTAAATAAGGGATCACACAATAAAGGACTAATTTTCACAGTACAGTGATTCTTTGAAGTATTTTAGTATTTTAGTAAAACGTCAATAGATGATGATTTATACCAAATATCAAAGCTCTAGGCCTTATGGTTTTGGAGAAGAAGGTTTTTAAAGATTGCCTTCTTTAATTCTATGTAAAATAAGGGATTGCACAGGAAAGGGCTAATTTTCAAGCTACGGTAGTTCTTTGTAGTATTTTGGTAGAGGGTCATTAGATGATGGTTTATACCAAATATTACAGCTCAAGGCTTTATAGTATGGGAGAAGAAGATTTTTAAAGATTGCCTTGTTTATTTCTATGTAAAATCAGGGATCGCACAGCAAAGGGCTAATTTTCAAGATACGGAATTTTCTTAAGTATTTTGGTAGAGGGTCAATAGATGATGTTTATACCAAATATCAATGCTTGAGGCTTTATGGTTTGGGAGAAGATTTTTCACTGGGTTGCCATAGCAACCAAAGTTCTTCATGGATTTCAATTCAAGTATTTTGAAAGAGCATGACCTAAGGAACATGTCTGTGAAGTCTGGTTGAAATTTCATGGTAAGTTTTTTGTGAATGGGCAGACGGACACACAGACGCAGGACGATTGTTGATCAAAATAGCTCACCCAGAGCACTTTGTGCTCAGGTGAGCTAAAAATCGAAGGGCTGAAATCACTGGTAGTATGTGTTGTTCAGTTATCAGTACTTTTGAGAATAAATTTCATAAACAGTTTCAAAAGGACATACAGGAGGTGTAGACACTTATGTGCAGTCTGATCTTTGTCTATACCTCCGGCTAAAACTAGAATATTCCCGGTTCAGCATGACAAGGGTTGATACAGAGATACACAGTTAACCCATTCCAACACAGCAAAATTTTAGACGGGTCCAAATTGAAAGAAGCTGCAGACGACAATTTCAAGTTGATGGAATTTTGAATTTTTGCGTCTTTTTGGATAGAAAACAGTGTGGATGATGAGGAAATTGCTTGATACAAGCAATTTCTTCATTATCCACAATGTTTTCCAAAGTTTTTTCTTGAAGGGCGTAAAAAGGAGGGATTGAGTTGGAATGGGTTAAGACAAGGACAAAATTCCTCTTTTTCCAACAACAACTTCTAACCATTAACCCTTTCCTGTCCAATCTATGGTTTTCAAATCCCTGTCAATTTACAATTGAGAAATATCAAAGAAAAAGAAGAATTTGCTTGTAAAAAGCAATTTTTTCTTTTCCACCATATTTTGCTCCACTGAATGGTTATTTTTCAAATTGAATGAAAATTAAATTTTCATCTGCAAAACCTTTAAATTTGGACAGATCTTAAATTTTGCAAAAACAGGAAAGTAATAAAATGTATTTGCTTTTTTACCAGCAACTTAAAGTTTTAGACCAGTCTAAATCTCACTAAGCCAATCCTAGATGAAAGAATATTGGGATGGTTCAATATATGGTAGAAATGATTTTGAGAAAGGTAAAATTGCTAGTTACAAGCAAATCCCACACAATGTTTTCTTTGATACACTTCCTGTACCCATTCCCACTCAATCCCCTGTTTTTACTCCCCCAAAGAAAACAGAATTAGAACAAGAGGGCCAGAATGGCCCTAAAATCGCTCACCTGACTAATGTAAGATGATTCAAAATTGAAATTGGCCCAATGGTTACTGAGGAGAAGATGTTTAAAGATTTCAAAGTCAAAAACTGCCCTACCCTTCCAAGCCCTTATTTGGTCATCAATCAAAATTCTAGAACAACTTTTGAAAAGGGTCACTCAAGGAACATTCATACCACATTTGGTTGAAATTGGCCCAATAGTTACTGAGGAGAAGATGTTTAAAGATTTCAAAGTCAAAAACTGCCACGCCCATATTTGGGCGTGAAACCAAATTCTGCAAACAACTTTTGAAAAGGGTCACCCAAAGAACATTCATGCCAAGTTTTGTTGAAATTGATCCAATGCTTACTGAGGAGAAGATGTTTAAAGATTTCAAAGTCAAGAAAGTGCCTGACCCTGCCAGGCCCATATTTGGGCATAAATCAAAGTTCCAGGAACAACTTTTGAAAAGGGTCACCAAAAGAACATTCATGCAAAAGTTGGTTGAAATTGACCCAACTGTTACTGAGGATAAGATGTTTAAAGATTTCAAAGTTAAAAAAACTGCCACGCCCAAATTTGGGCATAAATCAAAATTCTGTGAACAACTTTTGAAAAGGGTCACCCAAGGAACATTCATACCAAATTTGGTTGTAATTGGCCCAATAGTTACTGAGGAGAAGATGTTTAAAGATTTCAAAGTAAAAAACTGCCACGCCCATATTTTGGCGTGAAACCAAATTCTGCAAACAACTTTTGAAAAGGGTCACCCAAGGAACATTCATACCAAGTTTGGTTGAAATTGGCCCAATGGTTCCTGAGGTGAAGATGTTTAAAGATTTCAAAGTCAAAAACTGCCACGCCCGGCCACGCCCATATTTGGGCATAAATCATAATTCTGCGAACAACTTTTAAAAAGGGTCTCCCAAGGAACATTCATACCAAATTTAGTTGAAATTGGCCCAATGGTTACTGAGGAGAATATGTTTAAAGATTTCTAAGTCAAAAACTGCCATGCCCTGCCACGCCCATATTTGAGCATAAATCAAAATTCCACGAACAACTTTTGAAAAGGGTGACCCAAGGAACATTCATGCCAAGTTTGGTTGAAATAGGCCCAATGGTTACTGAGGAGAAGATGTTAAAAGATTTCTAAGTCAAAAACTGCCACGCCCTGCCACCCCCATATTTGGGCGTAAATCAAAATTCCACGAACAACTTTTGAAAAGGGTCACCTAAGAAACATGCATGCCAAATTTGGTTGAAATTGGCCCAATGGTTACTGAGGAGAAGATGATTAAAGATTCCTAAGTCAAAAACTGCCACGCCCTGCCACGCCCATATTTGGGCATAAATCAAAATTCCACGAACAACTTTTGTAAAGGGTGACCCAAGGAACATTCATACCAAATTTGGTTGAAATTGGCCCAATGGTTACTGAGGAGAAGATGTTTAAAGATTTCTAAGTTAAAAACTGCCACGCCCTGCCCCGCCCATATTTGGGGGTCAATCAAAAATCCGCGAACAACTTTTGAGAAGGGTCACCCAAGGAACATTCCTACCAAGTTTGGTTGAATTCCGCCCAGTGGTTACTGAGGAGAAGATGTTTAAAGAATTGTTGACGACTTCCGACTTCCGACGCACGACGCACGACGGACAAAAGGTGATACCAAAAGCTCACCTTGAGCATGTTGTGCTCAGGTGAGCTAAAAACATTGTCAAAAGTTAAGAATTTGCTTGTTACAAGCAATTTCTTCATTATCCACAATTTTTTCTACACAAAAGACAAAGATTTTTAAAATGTCAACAACTTGAAATTGTCATCTGCAGCTTCTCTTAGGTTGGACCAGTCTAAAACTGTGGGAATGGATTAAGAGCAAGAAATGAGTGATTGTATCGATTTGGATTTATCAAGCTTTGCAATCCATTTAAGATTTAACTCATGTATGCAATTGAGACAAAAAATTGTGAGGGAATGAAGAAACTATATGTGCTGTTCAACAAATTCCTCTGAAACTGAATTTTCCAACAAAAGTGGCATTGGAATTTAATCCAGAAAATAAATTTCGATTGATTGATTGAATGGGGTCACTTTTTACTGTATTTCAGTCATATAGCGGTGGCTGGAGCGACAAACAATGGATTCCTGGTATTTCTCACAGGAGTAATATCACTACATACTTTCCTAGCCTCCAGTTGCTATCCCACTTAGGTTTACGATTATCCATAAATTTGTGAGAAAGGATATGTGCCAACTGGGGACTGAACCCGTGGTTTAAGTTTGGGAGTCTGATGAATCAAAAGTTCTCACAATTAGGTATGTCTATTTGAAATATATAACACCCTATCCATTAACCCTTTCCTGTTTAAACTCGGGATTTTACGTTGCTGTGATTTTATACTCGAGAAAACATTTTGGAAAAAGGAGAAACAAACAATTCTCCTTTTCCCACAATATTTTCTACCACATAAAATGGTTTCATTTCAAATTGCATCCAGTTTTCATTGAAGTCTGCAACCTCTATCAATTTGGACCAGTCTAAAATTTCAAGAAACAGGAAAGGGTTAAAACATAAAAGTGATCTTGACAGAAAACCTTGAACTTTTCACTAACAGAAGTATAAAAAGCATGAAGTCTGTATTTCTCACTTATTAACCTATTACCAAATGGCGATTTTTTAGACAGGTCAAAATTGAAAGAAGTTGCAGGCAACAATTTTCAATTTTCTGGTTAGAAAACACTGAGGAAAATGAAGAAAGCAATTTATTCATTTTTCACCATGTTTTCCAAATTGTTTTTCTTGAGGGGCATCAAAAAGTATCATTCTGCAGTAATTGGTAAAAACAGTTGAGCCAAATTTCTAAGTTTTCTAAGTGACCTTGTATACGTGACCCTGACTGATGACCCGTACATTAATATCAATGGAAAGGTCTTACCACAAGGAATACACAGTGAAATATTATGCCCTCACATATGAAGGTAAAAAAATATGGAAAATGTTTAAGTTTTACATTAGATCTTGAAATTGACCTTCACTTTGAATGAGGAATGAAATTAGTACATGTACCAACATAAAGGTATTCTTATCATGAAAATTAGACATTAAATATCATTGTTCTAAGTATGTGTGTTCCTTTTGGTAAAGCCGTAACCCATTCCAACACAATGCCCCTAATGAAAATGGTTCTGGAAAACAAAGTTACAAGCAATTTCTGCATTTTCCACATTGTTTTCTACCACAGCAGGCAGAGATTATCAAAATTTCAACAATTTGAAATTGTTGTCTGCAACATCTTTAATTTGAACTGGTCTAAAATTTTGTCGGAATGGGTTAAATATTTAGTTGAAGGACTTTTGATAAGGTCAAAGTCACTTTTGAACATCAAATAGATTAGTAGCACTATTAATGTCATCAATCTAGTCAAGGTCAATGTTAAAGGTCACTCCTAAAACTGAGTATCTAAAGTTATGTCCCATATCAAAGTTACAAAAGAGGAAACAGACTGACTGACAGGACAGAAACTATATGTCCCTGATCCATCGTTGCAGGAGCAATTACATTAAACCTTGTCATACTGAACCCAGAATATTTCTGTCTTGGCAGGAAGTATAGACAAAGATCAGCCTGCAAATATGTGCAATCTAAACCACCTGTTTATCCCAATTATACTAGAGTGATACATATAAATCATTATAAAAGAAATGTTGACCTACAACTGGAGCTTCCAGTGCTTTCAGTCCTTTGAATCTAATGCAGTTCTAAAAAAAAGACTTTTATCAGTATGACAAGGGTTTAAGACATCACATATTTCTGTGCTCAAGGATTAGGAATTGTTGATGAAGACAAACCAATAATGTTCATTTGTTGGTTATCATCTTCCATTTCACTTCTTTTATTTTGTAAAACCATAAAATCCTGCTTGATTCGACTAGAATTCCAAGGATCATCATTACACATTTGAACAAGGTCGTATGTAACACCATTTAGGTCATTTGACACTGAATTCATGTTATTTAGAGCCGCATTGTTGTCACTTGAGTTTGCGACATTTGTATTACTGTTAAATTCCATGGTAGAATTGCTACCATTTACATCTAAAATGTCATTCTTTACACAAGTATGGTCAGTTCTATTAATAGTGTTTTCATCCCCACCTTTTTCTATAGCAGAATTAATATCATTATTTACACCAACAATGTCATTTGTTATTCCAGTTTGGTCATTTCCTGTTGTAATGTTTCCATCACTCTTTGATTCAGTGTCTAATTTAACATCAGTATTTACATGTGTGTTTAGTTCATCAGTATTCCTTGTATCCAGAAAAGGTTTTGCTTCACCGTTAAGCTCATCATTATCATAATCTATTTCTATAAGATGCTCTTGAATATCAGAACTAAGCTCTCTGTTTGTAGATTTACTCATTGTCGTGGCAGGTTTATTCTTTGACACATTTTGGAAAGCCTCGTTGTCACTGTCACTGTAATATGCTCTAGTAATACTGTTGGCAAGATTCTCAATGGCCTTGTTAATCACATTGGAATTATCATTCATTAAGTTCTGCATCATGATCCCGTTGTCTAGTGAAGAAGGCATGCATCTGTCACTACCTCCCAACAGTGCATTAGCAAATACCTTCTCCATATAGATTTCTTCTTTACTTTTACCACTGGGTGCCAGAATTAAATTCCTATTCTGATGGAAGCCTACTGAGGCTATTTGATTTTGAGTATGGTTAAAAGTTTGATCAGCATTTAAAGCTTTAAAGTAGTTTGTTTTATCTTTGGAATTAGAGTCAGAATCACTGTCAATTACGACCACTCTGTCAGACATTGCAAATCTTGGATTTCTATTTCCATTTGGAAGTGAAGAGGTTCTAACTTTTCTTTCTATGGTCCGCCTTACTCCATCAGGAAACATTCTGGTTTCCCTAATTGTAGTGTATTTTGCATCCTTCATGTCACACAGATTAAGACCACCCACAAATATGTTCTCAATATTTCGGGTAGAATTATTTTTCACGTCCAAACATTTCTTTCCATTTGATTTTGGCTTATAATCAACATTACTAGGTGGCCTTTTTAACATCAAACCCAAGGATCCAGCAGTACCATTATTAAGGAGACTTTGATTTTTTATTTGTGCGGGTTCAGTGGAAGTTTTAAATTTCTTTTTTATGGGACTTCTTTTCTTTTTCACTGGAACTTTTACAGCTTTTTCATCTTTTTGATTATCACCTGTTTCATTTATTTCGCTCTTAACGGTGACTTTACTTGGATTGACAGATTGATCAATTTCACCATTATTAATGGCATGGTCATTTTCAGTACTAACTGGCTTTTTCTTTGGTTTTAGTCTGGGTTTCATCTTTTTCTTTATTACCTCTTCTATACTTTTGGGTGCCAGTACAACAGGACCATTAGCAGCACTTTGTTCTTCCATGTGTCGCTTGAGTCGTCGTTCATGTGTGTTTTTATGACATCTAAGTCCTGTCGATGTTGCCGCCCTAAACGGACAGAACTCACACTGGTACGGTTTCTCCCCAGTATGAACTCTCATGTGTTCATTGAGTCGACGCTGAACAATGAATGCACGGTCACAGATGCCACACTTGAAGTTCTTCTCATTCAAGTGTCTTTTAGTGTGGACTTGTAGTGTTCCAAGCTGTTTAAATGACCTGAAAGACAACAAATCACAATTAGGAAAAGAAGCATAACTGAATTTCTACAACAATATTGTGATTAAACTAAGGTTGATTTTGTACTTTCACTCTTTACGACATAAGAAAATTTTAGACTGGTCCAAGTTGAAAGAAGTTGTAGACAACAATTTAAAGTTGATGGAATTTCAATTATCATTGTCTTTTTGGGTCGAAAACATTGTGGACTAGAGGTGCTTGAGCATCGGTATTGCTCCACAGGCCTGAATGTACTGATTAAGCAAATGTTTTCAGGATTTTAATATAAACTGAATCAACTTGGTCAAATCTGGCAAAAAAAATCTAGTCACTGAACTCTTTGAAACAGTTCTAGAGAAGCATTACTAACATTTCATCGTTTCACAAAAGTCAAGTTTTGTAAACTTCATACTAAGTCAGATGAAAAAGAATTAATAAATTTTTCGAAATTTTCACTTTATACCCTATATGGATATAAGCCAGGACCATAAAAACTATCAATCCACTGGTTTCTGAGATTTTTTTTTAAAAGTTTTCACAACATACCATAATCAAAATAAGCCCTGCATATCAAACCTTGTTTTATCAAACCAAATTCTATTAAATAATTTAATAAAAAGTCACTGAAGGACCATTCCTAAAATTTGATTGAAATCCATTAACTGGTTTCTGAGAAGAAGATTTTCAAAGCTTTAATCATATGGAAATTAGCCCAGATGTTGAAGTGATGTTTCTCATCTGATCAAAATTCTTTTTACCTATTCCAACACAGTGACGCGTTTGGACGCCCCTCACGAAAAACAATAGGGAAAGTGATGTATAGAATGAAGAAATTGCTTGTAACAACCAATTTCTTCATTTCTCACAATATTTTTCACCTAGAAAGTTGAAAAACCTAAAATTTCATAAACTTTCAATTATCGTCTGCAACTCCTTTCAATTTCGGATAGTCTAAAATTTTGCCATCTAGTAATGGGTAAAGGATTCTGATAAATGATCATACATGGATCTTTCCTATTAAATTAGGTACATTCATCAACAGGTTTCACCATAAATTGAAATAAGCCTTGCCTGCGAAAGTCATGTTTTTCATCCGATCAAAATATCTTTCAAACAAGAGGCCCATGAGGGCCTGAGACGCTCTACTGGTTATCAAGTTTTCCGTTAAAGAAATCTGATATTTAAGGAAGTTAATTGCTCAAAGAAGAATGCATAAAGAAAAGAAAAAGGGCTTTATCCCCTTTATCATTTTAAGCAACAATCCTCAAGGCCCCTTTTCCCATGTTTCATGACAGATCCACTCCATTTCCAAAAGAAAGATACCTTATGACCCTACAATCATTCTGTGAATATTTCATCAGAATCTGACAATAATTGTGGACCTTATCACATTAACAGGATTGTTTTGAATGAAAATCAATAAGGCCCCTTTTCCTGTGTTTTCTGATGGATCAATTTCATTTCAAAAGGAACTTTCCTTACAACCCGACAATTGTCCTGTGAAATTTAAAAGACAATTTGATAATAATTGTGATCTTCATCACATACACAAGAATGTTTTGAATGATAATCTGTAAGGCCCCTTTTCCTGTTTTTCGAATGCCACAATTATTCCATGCATCTTTGAAGAGAATATTATAAAACTGTTGACTTTATTGTGCTAACAAAGATATTAAATTCATCTTCTCATAAGGCTCCTTTTTCCCGTGATATTTTACTGTTGGTTTTATCATTCTGTGAAAGTTAAAAGTGAATCCGATGAAATATTGGGAATTCATTATGTTTACTAGAATAATTAAAAAAAATTCATATGGTCCCTTTTTACAAGATACTTGATGGATTGTACCCAGTTCTGAAAAGAACCATTTAAGTATTTGTACAATCATTCTGTGAAATTTTGAAGTGAATCCGGTGAAATCAAGGGACATCATTGTGTTATCCAGAATATTTAAGAGAGTTTTTCATAAGGCCCCTTTTTATGTGACCCTTGCCATAGTCAGATCCACAGTCAAAATCAACAATTGGAATGATGGTACAATCAATCTGTTTAATCTGTGGAATTTATTGTGTTAATGAGTTTATAGTGAAATCTTCAGAAGGCCCCTTTTCTCATGATACTTTTCAAAAGGAACAATTCTAATGAAGGTACAATCATTCTTTAAAAGTTAAAGAGAATCAATGAAAACAGTGGACTGAATTGTGTCAAGAATTTTTGTAACAAAATTTTCATAAGGCCCCTTTTCCCGTGAAACTTAACAAATGAGACCCAATGTACAAAGGAACAATCCTAATCATTTTTGAAGAAAATGATAAAGACTGAGGACTTTATTGTAATAATGATGTTTTGTTATAAAATTTTTATGCGGTCCCTTTTCTTGTGTCACTTAAGCAATCAGACCTTATCTACAAAGGAACAATCCAAATGATGGTACAATCATTCTATTAAAGTTTGAAGAGATTCTGATGAAGACTGAGGGCATTGTTGTGTTTATAAGTATTTGGTAATAATTTTTCATACAGCCCCTTTTCCTATGATACTAAACAGATCAGGCCAAATTTGGAAAGAAACATTCCTTATGATGGTACAAACATTCTGTGAAAGTTTGAACAGAATCTGATGAAAACTGCAGACTTTATCTTGGTGTAGAATTTTAAAAATAAAATTTTCATAAGGCTCCTTTTCCTGTGATACTTGAAGGATCAGGTCTCATGTCAGCATCAACAATCGAAATTATTGTACAATGATTCTGTGAAGGTTTGAATAAAATCCAATGAAAGCTCTGGACTTGGTTACAAGGATTATAGATAAAATTCTCAAAAGGCCTCTTTCCCCATGAAACTAGACAGATCACGCCTAATTTGAAAAGAAAGAATCCTCATGATGGAATAATCATTTTGTGAAAGTTTTAACAGAATCTGATGAAAACTGCTGACTTTATTGTGGTACAATGATTTTAAAATTAAATTTCATAATGCTCCTTTTCCTGTGATACTTGACGGATCAGGTCTAATGCAAACATCAACAATCATTATCATTGTACAATTATTCTGTGAATGTTTGAAGAAAATAGGATGAAAGCTCTGGACTTGGTTACAAGGATTTCTAAATGAAAATTTCATAAGCCCCCTTTTCCCGTGTTTCTTGACAGTTCAAACCCTGTTATAAAGGAGTATGATCGTTATGACCTTACAATCATTCTGTGAAAGTTCTAACAAAATCTGATCAAAGCCCCTTTTCCCATGTTACTTGATGGATCTAAATCTTTTCCAAGGGAACCATACTTTCAAAAGTATAATCATTCTGTTTGAGTATGAAGACAACCCCATGAAATCTGTGCACTTTAAGGCATTAATTAAGTGTTTTTCATTAAATTTTCCTAAGACCCCTTTTCCTATGTTTCTCGATGGATCAGACCTAATTAGAATGGAAAAATCTTCATGATGGTACAATCATTCTGTGAAAGTTTGAAGTCGATCAGGTGAAATCTAGGGCCATGATGTGTTAACAAAGATTTTTATATTAAATTTTCATAAGGCCCCTTTTTCCATTATACTTGATGGATCGAACCCACTTCCAAAAGGAACAATCCATTTAATGTATTAATCATTCTGTGAAAGTTTGGAGAGAATCGATGAAAACTGTGGACTCAAGAGTATAAACGAGGATCTTTTGATTAAATTTTCACAAAGCCCTTTTTTCGGAGTTTCTTGACAGATCTGACCCAATTTTGAAAGGAATGATCCTTATGATGGTACAATCATTCTGAGAAAGTTTGAAGAGAATCCAATGAAAATTGTGGACTCTAGAGTGTTAACAGGGATTTTTAAAGGATTTTTGAATCAAATTCTAATTGAGCCCCTTTTCCATGTTTCTTGACAGTTCTGACCCAATTTCGAAAGGAACACCTTAAATCAACCATAATCCAACAGCTACATGTTTTTGCCATATATGGAAAATAAGCCCCACCCATTACAGCCCTATAGATTCTAACATGAAGCCATTGAAGCTAAAATTCCTTCTTTTTGAGTGGATGAAAATCTTACACCATAAATCGAACATAATAAAACAGCTACATGATTTTGCCATATATGGAAAATAAGCCCCACCCATTACAGCCCTATAGATTCTAACATGAAGCCATTGAAGCTTAAATTCCTTCTTTTTGAGAGAATGAAAATCTTACACCATAAATCGAACATAATAAAACAGCTGCATGTTTTTTGCCATATATGGAAAATAAGCATCACCCATTACAGCCCTATAGATTCTAACATGAAGCCATTGAAGCTAAAAATTCCTCCTTTTTGAGTGGATGAAAATCCCAACTCACCTTTCACAGTACTGACACTGATATGGACGTTCTCCTGAAATATAGAATAGAGTAGAAATATTGAGGGATGTTTTAATCCATTACAAGATAGCTAAAATTTTAGACTTGCCCAAATTGAAAGAATGTGCGGACAACAATTTAAAGTTACGAAATTTTGGATATTTACAACTTTCTGGGTATAACCATTGTGGAAAATGAAGAAATTGCTTGTTTGCCAAAGCTTTTTTCCTAAGGGGCATTTAAAAGTTTCCTTCCCTAAAATAAAGCTTTAAACTCTTTCCCACCCAGCCCAGTTTTATCGACCTCTAAGGAAATAAAATTAGGAAAGCATTATGGAATATAAGCATTGTAGAATATGAAGAAAAAGCTTGTAAGATTTCTTCATTTTCTACCCTGAAGATACAGATTTTTTTAATTTCACCAATTTTGAAATCATCATCTGCAACTTCTTTCAATTTTGACCAATCTAAAGTTTTGTGGACTGGAAATTAGATAGATAATCATTAGATACATAGCTATATGTGTGCATCTACTATGATTACATTGTATCTATGAAGCCAAGTCTGATTCTATTGGTTTTCTAACTTGTGATTGATTGATTGATTGAATGGGGTTTAACTCTAATGCTATCCCACTTAGGTTTGTGATGATACATCCATTGATGAGAGACAAATGTCGGAAAAGATATGTGCCGCCACCAGGAATCGAACCCATGACTGCCCTATGATGGTGGCTCTACCTTGTGACTTCTCTTTTTACACAGAGGTGTGGAACTACAGCAAATCTTGCTTGAGCAACCACTTGTATTAAACAACCACTTCAATTAATCAACCAAAATTGAAATCCCCCTTTTCAGAATCCAAAACTCTTATACAGAAGTGGTCTTAAATACATACATGTACTAAATACTTATTATACCTAAATAAAATGTTATTTGAATTCATTAGAATCATCTAAGTAGGACAATTCTAATCAGTAATGAATCCTAACAATATATGTTTTAGTATGAATTCTGTCATGATTTGTGTATGAATCCATTCAATTTGTATGCAATCCAATCAATCCTTTCACATATTTTACAAAAACTTGTTTTAAGCGACAATTTTCTTAAGCATTACAGATTTCCCATGAGTGGTCACTTAACTCTTGTCATGCTGAACCTGGAATATTCCTGTTTGGGTAGGAGGTATAGACAAAGATCGAATGCACATAATTATGTGCAGTCTAATCTTATCCCTTGTCATGCTGAACCCGGAATATTCCTGCTTTGGCAGGAAGCATAGGCAAAGATCTGTCTGCACGTAAGTGCATTCTGATCTTTGTCTACACCTCCTGTTTGTCCCATTTAAGCCTGGGTTGTTTAAATAATCATTTTTCATGAGAAATATTGACCCTAATTAAGATCTTCCAGTGATGTCACTCCTTTGATTTTAAAGCAATTTTATATAGGATTTTAATTCAGCATGACAAGAATTAATCTGCAGCCCTGGCTTGCCTTTTTAACCCTTTCCTGGACAAACACGGGATTTTATGTGACTGTGATTTTATACTTTTGAAAACATTGTGGAAAAAGAAGAAATTGCTTGTGACAAGCAATTTCTTCTTTTCCCACAATATTTTCTCACCTGTAGGTTTGTTTAATTTCAAATTGCATCCAATTTTCATTATCATCTGCAACCTCTTTCAATTTGGACCAGTCTAAAATTTTCAAAAAACGGGAAAGGGTTAAGCAAGAGTTGTTTAGAAGATAAAGTAAGATAATCATTAGCCCACAATGTTTGCATCCAGTACTGTCAGCTCTTTGATTTTAATGCGATTCTTTGGAGGATTTTATGCAGCATGACAAGGGTTAATACAAGGTTGTAACTGTAAATATTTTTCTCACTAGTCCTTTCATAAGTCAATGGCATAATTTGAACTTGACCAACTTAAACTTTTAGTCTGAATTCTGCTAAATCAGACATAATATTATTGAGGGAAATTGGATATGGAAATGAGAGAAAATGAGAAACTGCTACCAAAAAGCAATTCGTCCTTTTCTCTCAATCTTTTCTAACCTTTAAAGTAAATGAATGCTCTGTTACAAAAGCTACTATGTTGTTCTAAATATTTTGTAATATCCTTACAATACCCTATCTGTCTATATCTAACCCTTATCATAATGCTGAATAAAGCTCTGAACCCATTACCAGGTAATGCTAAGATTGAAAATTAACCCTTTCCTGTTTCTCGAAATTTTAGACTGGTCCAATTTGAAAGATGTTGCAGACGACAATGAAAAGTGAGTACAATTTGAAACAAAACCATTCTATGTTGTAGAAAATATTGTGATAAAAGAAGAAATTGCTTGATACAAGCAATTTCTTCTTTTCTCACAATATTTTCTTAAGTAAAAAATTGCATGGACGTAAAAACCAGGGGTTGTACAGGAAAGGGTTAATTGCCAAATTAGGGTAGGAAACAGTAACGTCTATTTCTGCTTTTTCCACAGTTTTCAATGATCATATTTGTTCAGGGCATAAGATAGTGTCATTGTGTGGTACTCATAAATGGGTTAATAACAGCATTACAATTGAATGAACAGCTGAAGTACTGGAAGGCCTGATAGAGGACCAATACTTCTTTTGAAAATCAATTTTAAAAATAACTTTGGCTTAGAGGAGATAAGGAGACGGAGTAGACTAACAGGTGTGCAGACTGATCTTTCTTTTATGCCTCCTACCCAAACAGAAATACTCATATTTCAGCATATCAAATGTTAAGCAGGCAACAATAAAATGGTAATCTCTTGTAATCAAACAAGAGCATTGCATTCCTAACACTCTGCTGATAGGTGCTGGATAGTGAATAAATATCTATGTCAAAAGAGGATAATACTCTCTAAAAATGCATTTTGTGTTTCCTTTTTGATGAAATAGATTGCTTTTTTGATAGTAAGCATATATTCCAAGTTTCAAGAAAATATCTACAATAATAGCCAAAGTACCACAAAACGACAAAGCCAAAAAATAGAAACTTGAAATATGTCACAGACAGGGATGTCCCGCTTAAGTACTTGTTACATGACCTTCAGCTATGACCTTGAACTGAGAAGTTTCCAACAAAACTTTACGCATGACACTAGTACTCATCAAGGGAAACAACTGTGCCAAGTTATTTGAAATCAATTCATTAATGCAGAAGATATTCTCTGCACAAGAAATGGACATAGGCACTAACCAACCTTTTCCCATTTCTCGCAATTTTTTACTGGTCTGATTTGAAAGAAGTTGCAGATGACAATTAAAATGAGGTGCAATTTGAAAAGTAACCATCCTACAGGTAAGAAAATACTGTGGGTAAAGAAGAAGTTGCTTTTTACACGCAATTTCTTCTTTTTCCACAATGCTTTCTCAAATATAAAATCACAGAGATGTGAAAAGAAGGGATTGTGTAGGAAAGGTTTAAAGGAAATATTTACCTGTATGTAGCCTGGTATGGCTCTTCAGTGCATGACTCTGGCTAAATGACTTGTCACAAAACTCACACTTGTATGGTCGTACAGCAAGATGATTTCGCATGTGTATCTTCATCGCATATTTACGATTGAACTTCATCCCGCATTCCTTACACTCAAAATCTTTCTCAAGAGAATGAGTAACTCTATGTTCCTTCATATTAGTTTTACGACTAAATTTCTTGCCACATACGTCACAGGCAAACGCCTTCTCTTCATTGTGAACAACAAAATGGTTCATCAACTTCTCCTTGCACCTGAAGGTTTTACCGCAGTATTCACATTTAAACTGCACCTTATTGTCAACATGTATATCTCGCATGTGTTTGTTTAGACCTCCCCTCATTTTGAATCGACTGGGACACAGTTCACATGCATATGGTCGTTCTTCAGTATGTACGTATTTGTGGTCCCGAAAGCTTTTCAACTGAAAATAAATAACAAAGGGTATGGCTTTGATCTAAAAACTTACAACTACTAATTATTATTTTTAGCTTCTCTTTCACCCATTCCCTTAGAATGACCCTTTTTGATGCCCCTCAAGAATAACAATTGGGAAAAAAATCTGGAAAATGAAGAAATTGCTTGCAACAAGCAGTTTCTTCGTTCTACACAGTGTTTTCTTCTCAGAAAGTTGAAAAAATCTAAAGTTCCAAAAACTTCAAATTGTAGTCTTCATCTCCTTTCAAGTTGGACTGGTCTACAATTTTGTTGTCTGGTAATGGATTAAATTACCCTATGAAACGGTAGGATATCTGCCTGGGGTTATCATACTACTTAACTCTAAAAGTCAATGAAAGGTTTCATTACAAATGGTTTGTGATCTTAAAGGATTCCCACACAGTGAAACTTTTTGAAGCCCCTCAAGAAAAGTCATTGGGAAAATATTGTGTAACAAGCAATTTTTTTGTTTTACACAAGGTTTTCAACTCAGAAAATTGTACAAATCTAAAATTTCATAAACTTGACATTGTTGTCTACAACTTTTTTCAATTTGGAATAGTCTAAAATTTTGCCAGCATGCCCATTGAGTTTTTTTTTATTTTGGGGGTACATGTACCCCTTAGGTTTTGAAATAGGGGTACAAAGAAAAATCTGTGGGTACAGTGTTCCCCTTACTTTCAGAGTGAAGGGTACACCATACAAATCTGAACCCTTTACTAAATGAAAATGTTTAGGTTAAATACTTTGTTAATAATCAGTACATAAGTGCCACACGTCATGTGCAAATTTTAGATAAATTTTGAGCGAAGGATAGCAAACTTTTTTTTAAAAGTTGATTTATGACAATTCACTTTTTTTTAATTATTGGATTTTGGAATGGTTGAATGGGATATTAGACAGCATGCACACTTGGTTTTCATTTAAGGGGTACATGTACCCCTTAGGTTTTGAAATAGGGGTACAAAGAAAAATCTGTGGGTACAGTGTACCCTTTACTTTCAGAGTGAAGGGTACACCATACAAATCTGAACCCTTTACTTAATGAAAATGTTTAGGTTAAATACTTTGTTAATAATCAGTAAATAAGTGCCACACTTCATGTGCAAATTTCAGATAAATTTTGAGCCAAGGATAGCAAACTTTTTTTTGAAAAGCTGATTTATGACAATTCACTTTTTCTTAACTTTTGGATTTTGGAAGGGTTGAATGGGATATTAGAGCAATGGCTAAACAACTCTAACAAGTTAATTACGGAGGTGGGGATGGGATTTTGGAGCAGGCCATACCAGGCATATCAGCTCATTGTTAGCTCAAACTCTGATATTGAACTGATTCTAGTACAAAAAATATCAAATGGCCTTATTACTCTCCAAAATTCACCATCTGTGGAGAAATAGAATACGTTTTGTTACGAAATTTCGCAGACAGCAAAACTACAATGTTAAGTAAAAGGCTCCATTTTCTCATGTCCAACCTACATGTAAAACAGAACTTACGAAAGAAACCAATTTCAAAATCAATTCTATAGTATGAAATCTTGTCAGTTGATCGCCTAAAACATGTAAATATCTGTCGATTTGTTTGATAGCACAACTTTAGACTTATTTCCAAACAAACAGGTAAGGCCATCAGGATCCACATTATACAAAGTTTTCCAACTACTAGTTCCCCCATTCTCTAGATGAAAACAGACCAAAAAGAAGCGATGGTTCCCTCACATGAAAGGGAAATCACTTGTTCCTGATGCGATTTTCTTCTACTTTGTTTGCAGCTTATTTGGTTTTTTTTTAAGGAAAAAAATCCTCACATAGAGTTTCTCATTTTATACGCTAATAATTTCAAATGCAAACATATATAATGGCATTTTTGTTTCAAGCTTCATTTATTTTTCTGTACATTCATGCACGTCTTGGTGTAAGATTTGTATGTGAACCAATGTAATTGTGTGTGAATTACGTACTGCAGTATGTGAATGGGAACCATGTTTTGCTAATTGGTAATGCGTTAATTTCAAATCAAGTAATATGTTTTAGGAACTAAAAAGAAAGGAAGAAAACCTCACAGTTCATAGAAAGACTCAAAATATCACCAAAAGGTATAGTAGAACTTAATCAAATATTTTTCTCAAAACCGCTGAAACAGGATCAAAACAAGAATCATCCAACAAATTGAAAAGATATAAATACATAATTTAAAAGGATGGAAATGAAGGTAATAGATTGTTTTATTCTTAACACAATCATTTTTAAACAATAATGCTTCATGTAATAACTTTTCGTAACTATTCCAACTCTGTGGTCCAATTTAAATCTCTATATGATAAAAACATAATGTTTTTCCAAAATTAACAACTTGGGTATCTTAACTATTCCTGTAAACATCCTCATTACATACTAAAAGTTTACTATCTTTTTTGTTTACGTCAAGTTTATTCTAATCTAATGTAATCCCTCACATCAAGAAATTGTAGATGACAATCTAGAGAGTTTTGAATATATTTGTCTTTATGGGTAGAAAACAATATTGTAATGAAGAAATTACCTGTAACAAGCAATTTCTTTATTTTCAGTCTTTCATCAAGTCTTTATGTTAGGGGGCATAAAAACGCAGGATTGTTTAGGAATGGATTAAAGAATTTTTTATATCGTGTAAGTTGATAAAATTTAAACAATATGAAATTTGTTTAATACATAGATTAACAATCAAACTTAGCTTACATGTTCAAACTGTTTTCCACACTGTTTACATGAGTAAGGATATTTCCCTTCATGAGCCACACTTATGTGGTTTTTGAGCTGGTAAGGCCATCTGAATACGGCATCACATTTACTACAAAAGTTGGTGTAAGTGCTTTCATCTGGTTTCACTCTTGCATTATACTTTGAATTCTCGTTCATAACAATGACAATGTTCTCATCAGAATCACATTCTGGAATTGTATCGGAGTCTGAAACTTCATTACGGTCTTCTTTTGGAGCAGTAGCATCAATGCCATTAATTACTGTGGCTGATGGAATGTTACAATCAATATTTATTTCCTCTTCAATCCTTTTGCCCTCTGCAGTACTAGTTATATCTTCAACAGGATTGTCAGCCATTTCAGCATCCGGCATTACCCCAGGATTTGCTTTGATCTCTACATCCATGATCTATGTAAGTATTTACAGCAATTTTAAACAAGCTTATCAAGGCAAAATTAGCTTGGCAAGCTGCAAGGGTCACAAATGCCTTGTTTATAGGTACATTATCTATAGTGTGTCTTCTGTTTAAAAATAGATAATCTTTGTTTTCGATTTTTACACTGTTTAACTTGCTACAGAAATGAACCTCATGGAGCACTTTACCATGTCAAATTAAGTTCGTTTCATCGTCTTATTCATTTTTTTAGAACTTGCTTGAAAATATCAACCTCCAGTATTTCATCTAGTGATCTGGATTACGGATCGCTACCCAAATTTTCAGTTAATCTATCGGTCCTTTACGATTAAGTTCTTATTTCCTTGACAAAGACATTAATTACAAATGGCGACTTTTTGTCTAAGGGAGCTCACTTTGTTAAGTTTCTTCCAAAAGGGAGGTGACTTTTACACATAGATGATTTTTAGACTGGTACTTCATAGACTGGTAAAGTATCGACCTTAACGAGTCAATGGAACATTATCTTCCGATAGGTAGCATTTTACAAATACTGACCTATCTAATTTGAGCATTCTGGGTAGTGTCGTTCGTGACAACTCGACCGATTCCGTTGAACTACATTCAAAATGTCAGCGCCCAGGAAATGCACGCTTCATATTCTTGATGCCTCTTCTTGGAGCACATGTAAGATGTGAATGCTTTCAAAATTTAAAATAATTATTTTTCTAATTAACTTTTGGCGACGGTTAAGTTTGATTTCTCCACAATTGTAAGTTTTATTGCAATAATCCACTTGCTACTTTTTGGCGATAGAATATGGAGTTATGCGTACGACGTTATAATATTCATCCCAATCTGGATAAGTGATACGGTCCCGAAGACAGGTCAATCTTCGGAGAATATGACATGCGCAGACAACGGTCAATGGAATAGACCGGTACAGCCGTCGACTTTATCAAAGGCTTTGTTAAAGTCGACAGTGATACCAGTCTAGTCAACGAGGGTAACGGCCTATCGACATGTCAGCCCGACAGCTCAGTTGGTAGAGCACTTGACTTAAAACTCAAACGATCACGGGTTCGAGCCCTGGACTGACCATATCAACTAACAAAACTAGACGTCTTCCGGATGAGACGTTAAACCGAGGCCCCTTGTGACGGTGCTATCCACCGAGCATGTTAAAGAACCAGGCGCAGCTCTCAGTAGTTTCGTCCTGTACCCTTGCACTATCCCCCGTAACAACTAACCGTCTTCTGTGCATGTGCTACGGTAGAGACGAGAAATAAACGGAAATACACACACACACAGCTATCGACATATCGGCTATATAACAAGGCGACAGTGGAAAAATACTAGGATGTTTAGGGAGTCTCTCTTTGGGTTTAAACCTATTTATTTTACATCGATTGGTATTCTTCCATTAATGATTAATCTCTCTCGATTCTGGTTCCTGGAAAATGCATCAGTACTTGCGCCGTAAGTGTGGACCAATGACAGAACCAAGATCGATAGCCACTCCCGGGAATCGAACTCAGGACCTTTTGATCGGGAAACCGACGCTCTACCTCTCGACCCGGGACACCACACATCTTTATCATCTGGAATTACCCAATTATGCCAAATAAATTCTAAATCCTTGGTTAGTATGTTGTTTAATTCCATGTTTAACTCTGATATAACTGAGTCGGCTAGATATGCCCAATTGTTTTAGTTTCGTTAAAAAAACAAGACATCATTTTTCGTGACCGTTCTTTAGTCTTTAAAAGGGGATGTTGTAACTGGGTAAACTCAATATGATCCGATCTATAACCCGAATGACAATAAAATATTAAGAGTTCGTGCAGCACAGAACATTTTCATATTATTTTGAGAGTGAAAGCTTTGGCAGGGCAGATCAATTGCATTGTTCAAAAGAACCGCTCTCTGTCACGTATTTATTGTCAAAAAAAAGAAAGAAAAAACACAACACATTAAATAGAAAAGCAAAAATAGCCGGAGAGAGACAGAATTGGGTTCAAAAAACTTGTAGCAGTTTCAAGATTCAAACTACTGTCAGCATTAAAGATATTTTACCGTTTTTAGCTCCACTGGCTGAAAGCTAGTGGGCTATTGTCATGGCGATGATTTGTCATCGACAGGCGGTGATGATCCGGACTTGTCCTCCTGTTGGGGGCGGATTTTGCCTAGTGGTAACGTGCTAGACTCCAGTTTCATGAGTCCATGGTTCGAGCCCGGCTTCATCAGTCATTCTAGTGATACTTCAATAAGGCCCGGTTCCAGTTCATATGACTGCAATTGTTGAGTGGTAAGAGGAAAAATAACAACAATAATAATAATAACCGATACAGTCAATTGACCAATCGCGATTTCCAATCAAATAATCAGTCGACCAGTGAAATCATTCATTTATCCTGGAAGTTCAGTTTGAACTCCTACATTGGCCGCCATTTTGGTGAATCATTTTTGTTGGTTTGGTGACTTAAACGTCGTAACTACAACTTATTCAAGCTGCAGTTACGACGTTTATGTCGCCAACCAACCAATCTACTTTTGTGTTACATGATACTGTCCTTAAATTTTGCAAAATAACGCCGTATAAAATCGAAGCGGATCTTCCTGTCGAAGTAAATGGGCGTGGCCAAAGGATTCAGGGCGGGGCGAGCTATTGGCCAATTACCTTTCTGCTGCTGATTCTACGCACTTTAACCCTTTCCTGGTTAATCCCTGGTTTTTACGTCCCTGTGATTTTATAATGGAGAAAACATTGTGGAAAAAGAAGAAATTGCTTGTGACAAGCAATTTCTTCTTTTCCACAATATTTTCTACTCTACTGAATGGTTATTTTTCAAATAAAATCAACTTGAAATTTTCGTGTGCAAATCCTTTGAATTTGGGCGGGTCTAAGATTTTGCAAAACAGGCAATGGTTAAGGTTTGAGCCACACTCTGTCACATGACATACTTAACCAAATTGATATTGAAAGCAGTGGTCTATTCATGGCAGTTTAGGGATGTAGGCCTTCAAAATTGAAGCCAGGAAATTAATGCGGACAAACCGTTCACCATGATGCTCGGGGCTAAGTTTATTTAGATTTTGTTTGTTTGTTGAACAAATTATTGCACAAAATGTTGGGTTTTCGGTGCGTTATACGTATGTTACATGGTGTATAACCCGATGCGCATTATTTCATTTCCGTCATATAATTGCTGCACGATAAATCACGCGACATTATTTCCGTCGCTGCAATTGAGAATTCACTGGCTCCGCCCACTGACTCCGATATTAAACGGCGTTATTTTGCAAAATGAATAGCCAAGTAAGATGCGACAAAAAAGTTAAAAGGTTGGTTGGCATCCTAAACGTCGCAACTACAACTTAAGAGTACTGGGCTAATATTAACCTTTTCCTGTTTTGCAAAACTTTAGACTTGTCCAAATTGAAAGGCTTTGCTCACAAAAATTTAAAGTGGATCTAATTTCAAAAATAACCATTCAGTAAGATAGAAAACATTGTGGAAAAAAGTAATTGCTTGTCACAAGCAATTTCTTCTTTTTCTACAACATTTTCTCAATTATAAAATTATAAAATCGCCATTGTCAATAAAAACATCGATTGACCAATCAAATCACTCATTTAGTCCGGAACTTTGAACAGCCACAGTTTTAAGTTGTAGCTACGATGGTTAGCCAAATAACCTTTTATTTTTTTTATTCAATGCTACTAACCATAAGTTTTGCAAAAGAACACATTTTGCTATCTTAGTCGAACACCCTGTAAAAGGTCGGAACCAACAATCCGTTAAATGAGCTGTAGTTACGAGATTTAAGTCACCGACGACGTTGACTTGACTTCTCTTTGGTGGGTAGATAAAACTGTGGAGAAATGCAGTATCTGAGAACCATAAATATCTCGGTGTAATTTCATTATGTTGACGCAATCGGAACAAACTCAGCCGTTCCCGTAAACTTTGGGAACAGATTCTGGACGTATATATAAGGCGGAGTATTAGTTAACAAAACGGTGCATTATGTTAGCCGGAAATAGTGCAGGAAAACGTAGCACGTTATAATCTCGCTAAATAGCTCAGAAGTCTCGAAATCTCTGAAGAGATTTAATTTTCATTTGTTATTTTATGTTCTGTCCTATTTTGCACTGATATCAAGTTTCTTTTGAAGACAAAACAGAAATTTTACAGAACTTCATGAGATGCATTTTACCACAGTTGCTTTGCATAATGGATAGCGCCATACCAGTTGGAAGTTTGTCTCATGAAGCGTTAACCCTTTCCTGTTCAATCCCTAGATTTTACGTCCCAGTAATTTCAAAATTGAGAAAACATTATAGCAAAAGAAGAAATCGCTTGTAATAAGCAATTTCTTATTTTTTCCACAATATTATCTACTCTACTCAATGATTACTTTTCAAAGTAAATCCACTTTAAATTTTCGTCTGCAAAACCTTTGAATTTGGACAGGTCTAAAATTTTGCCAAACAGGAAAGGGTTAGAATAGTACTACGATGTACATCCGAGGAGTTCCGATTGTATGCTGACGTTGTTGTAAGGCATTTATTATATTCCAATATCATGACTTACTTAGCGTCGATGTGGGAGCAAAATGTCGTACCTACAACTTAAAAAAAAACTACACTTACGGCATTTTCCTTGCGCACCGACGTTTTATCTTTTTCTGATTTGAGATTAGTTCAAATTATACGTATAGGCCGTATAATAATAGCTATCAACAAGAAACTTCATCTGCCTGGTGATCTCCGTAAGGAATTGACGATTTGCGGCTGTCAATCAAAGAACCAATCGACCAATCTAACTATTCATTTAGACCGGAACTGAACTCTGAACTCCAAAATTGATCGCAATTTTTGTAAAGCACTCCTAGTCGTTGGTGACTTAAAGTTGTAACTACAATTTATTCAAGATGAATTGACAACAATGAGGCCGTCGACCAACTATTTGACCTTTCTGTTATATATCGTCGTCGTTCTAAAACGACGTAACTACAGCTTGAATAAGGTTTTTTTTATACGACAAATACATTTTAAAGAATGAATTTCCCTGGTATTTCATCTTGCTAATGTCCTGTTTGAAAAGGAATCTATTCTCTGTCTTTATTGAAATGCCTAACACGATTTTAGTAAATTTTACTCATAATTCAACATTCTTTGGCCAATTTAGAACATATTAAGGAACAGTTGAATTTTCAAAGACAACAAATGTTCTCCGTACCACCATGGAACGCCGTCCTGATACTTTCAGCATGTTCGATCATTTGTTTACTCGAAACATTGTATTGATTTCTTAAAACAAAAATTGCAAGAAGTTGCTAAATGTATCAGAGAAAGTTAACCCGTCACCACACAATGGCGTTTTTTACGCCCTGAAGATATCTTATCAAGGAAAACTTTGTGGGAAAAAACAGACACTGCTTGTAACAAGCAACTTCTCATTTTCTAACAATGTTTGCTGTATATTTGTCACACACTTTCACACTTTAGAGGAATTCAATTGTCGTCTGCAAGTTCTTTCAAAATGGACCAGTCTAAAAGTCTGTCAGCTGGTAATGTGTTAAGGAAATATCCGACCGGTATTTTGACCGGATTCTCCGTCGGCTAAGCAGTACATAACAAAATCTTGATTCTCCAAGTTACAATGTTTTGTACAATATTAGATATATGTCAAATCAAAATTAAACATTGTGAGAGAGGATCAACCTGTCTTTTTATTATTATTAGTTTGATTTAATTACGCCAATATCAAATCAACTACATAGAACAGTACATGTATACTGAGTATAAGAAGTTAGTATAAGAAATACATTGTTCCTTTACGTGTGACGGGCCCTATGTTCCATTGTAAATAATGACATAAGTTCAAATTGTGAAAAAATACAAAGGGCAGGACCACGAACTTAACGCACTTAACATTTTTCTCGCACACCAACATTTCATCTTTGTTCTTTTTTTGATTTGAGATTAGTTCAAATTATACGTATAGGCCGTATAATAATAGCTATCAACAAGAAACTTCATCTGCTTGGTGATCTCCGTAAGGAATTGACGATTTGCGGCTGTCAATCAAAGAACCAATCGATCAATCTAACTATTCATTTAGACCGGAACTGAACTCTGAACTCCAAAATTGGTCGCAATTTTTGTAAAGCACTCCTAGTCGTTGGTGACTTAAACGTTGTAACTACAATTTATTCAAGATGAATTGACAACAATGAGGCCGTCGACCAACTATTTGACCTTTTTGTTATATATCGTCGTCGTTCTAAAACGTCGTAACTACAGCTTGAATCAAGATGTAGTTACGACGTTTTAGAACGACAACGACGATATGTTACCTGTCGTTTATTTTGCAAAAAAAAACCCAAAAAAACCGCCTTTTACTACCAGTGAAGTGAGCAGAAGAGCCCCATAAAGCCAGTGGCTTAGTTATGGCTCCAGTACAGCAAGTTGCAGTAAATTTTTCTTCCTATTGGAACTCAGTGGGCGAGGTTAGAGATCCATCAATTTGAATATCTTTAACCGATCAATCGCGGCTGTCAATCAAGGAATCAACCGACTAATCAAATCATTTATTCAGCCAGGACATAAGCTTTTAACTCCTACATTGGCAACCATTTTAGTTAACCTTTTTTGTTTGGTTGGCGACTTAGACGTCTTAAGAACAGCTCATTCAAGCTTAATTTACGACGTTTAGGTCGCCAACCAACCGTTTTACTTTTTTCTAACATGCTACTGGCCATAAATTTTACGAAATAACGCATTTAAAAATCGGGGCGAAACTTCCTGTTAGAGTTAATGGGCGCGGCCTAGGGAGTCAGTGGGCAGGGCCAGCGATAGTAAAACTGATGAAATCTCATGGAGTGTAACAGTCATTAATAGCCCGGTTAGTTCGGAAGAGTACTTGACTTCAAACATCAAGATCACGGGTTTAAGCCCTGGGCTGACCATATCAACAAACAAAACTAATTGTCTCTCGGATGGGACGTTAAACCGAGGCCCCGTGTGACGATGCTATCCATCGAGCACGTTAAAGAACCAGGCGGAGCTTTCAGCAGTTTCGTCCTGTATCCCTCCGTAACAACAAACCGTCTTCTGGGGCCGTCGCTCATATGGGCATTTGCTACGGTAGCGACGAAAAATAAACGGAAATACACACAGTCATCAACACATATCACACCGTATGCATAAATCTCATAGAGAACAACAGTGCAGAAAGCACCCACAATATTATGCTTGTTTATATGCAGATACAATTTAACCCTTGTCATGCTGAACCCGGAATATTCCGGTTTTGGCAGGAGGTATAGACCAAAATCAGTCTGCACATAAGTGCAGTCTGATCTTGGTCTACACCTCCTGCTTGTACTTATCCTGCCAGTGGAGTTATGAAATTGAATTTCAAAAGAAATATTGATTATCGAACAAGTATTCTTTTATACAGCATGACAAGGGTTAATTTAGTTTAGTTTCGCCTACGAAAATTCCTTTACATTGTACAAAGATTGGCTAAAATAATCGCTTCATATCCTCACGAAATATAACAGAATCATACCGCTTTTTCTATTTACTTGAGCAGAAATTAGTTCCCCGAAATCTTTCTGATACTAGTATTTCTTTTTCTTTTTTTTATATTTTTATATCAAATTATAAAAAAATGAAGAGGATACATTGTTGTTGTTTTCATGGAGGTTTGAATCTAAAATCCTTATCACACTTCTGCACGAAATAATTACATTGAAGTTCTTTAATTGCTAGCGGAAGCCATTTAATATTACGTCATTATGATGCCTGATACCGCGTCAGCCCGATTAGCTCAGTTGGAAGAACACGTGACTTCAAATCTCAAGATCATGGGTTCGGGCCCTGGGCTGACCATATCAACTAACACAACATATTGTCTTTAGGTTGAGACGTTAAACCGAGGCCACGTGCTGTCCATCGAGCACGTAAAGGAACAAGGCGGGGCTCCCTTCGGTTCCGTCCTGTATCCTTGCACTATCCCCCGCAACAACTAACCGTCTTCTGGGGGTGTCGCTCATATGGACGACGATAAATAAACGGAAATACACATGCCTCATACTGCATTGACTCATGAGCCTGTCCTCATCTATCAATCTATCATCTATCTGGACAGTCTTTCCAGTGTATATATTGCACTGTTTTGTAAAAAATACGATCTATTTGACAGCTAGACTTATGTATATTCAAGACAATTCAGTCAATTTCAAAGTAACGCTTATCAGTTTTACACTTGTTATATATGCAACATTTTGGCCAAAATCTTAGAAAAAAGATATTATCGTTCCAACACGAAAACTGGAGGAAAAATTATCAATGCCATCATAACAAAACAGCAACCGACTACAGAGACTGTATCGGTCCCTTTATTTATTTATTCATTTTTCATCATCGTTATCGAAATTAAAGTAGGAGAGAAAACAACGATATATAAATTACTTCGTTTTAATAAAAAAAAAAAGGTATTTGTTCTGCCATTC